>OX451735.1:1241311170-1242788686 GCA_948472305.1 Vicia faba | reverse complement strand
AGTGTTACTCATTGCACCCTTATTATTATTTTCAAATCTTATATTTTTTTTTGAAAAATACCTTTATTGTATCATCTAAATTTTGAATATCAGAAACATCATATATTACAAAGATTTCAAGTTCATCGAACGTACTATATTATTATCTCTAGTCTTTATTATAAGAAAAAAATTATTTTTAAATACATTAAATAATCAATATATCTTAATTATATATAAATTAAATATATTAATTATTTAATATGTTATAATAAAAACAAGAGAGAGTAATAACTAAATCTGTTAAAATTTTGAAATTTTAATGCATCACATATTTCAATAGAACTCAAATTTATTTGAAATATACTCAATGCATTAATAATTTTGTACAAATTTTAAAATTCAAACACACCACATATTAAATTAGTTAAAACATATAAAAAAAACTTTAAAACCGTATTTATACATTCGAAACATCTTGATTTTAAAATACAGACAATATAATAGAGGTATTAAAAAATTTAAAAATTTGAGAGTAATAGGACACAATGAACAACACCCGATTTAATTACTCTACTTTTTATTGAGACTTAACACATTAGAATATAATAAAAAAGTTTAAATAATTTTTTAGTTTAGGTAAGTTGACGAATTTTTTATTTTAATTTTTCATTTTTTAGATAAAGTCTTTAAATATTAAATCATTTGATTTTAATTCTTAAAATTAAAATCTACAGATTTTCTAAAGATTTTTTTTTCAAATTTTCTTATAAATTTTAATTTTAAAAATTAAAATCAAAAAATTTTTAAGATTCAAAATTATTTATAAAAAAGTAATACAAAAACGAAAATAAAAAATACACTAAATTATCATATTCAATAGAATAAAATAAAGTTTATATTGAACATGTGATTTTAGTTCTGTTATTTTAGCTTTGGTGCTCCTTTCTTGTCGTCTATTTATTCTTCTTTTTATATTTGAAGATACACTAAAAGTTGAAATAAAGTTGGTGATGACATATATATGTCTCATGATCATATCTAGTTTTCACAAACCCAAACTTCCACCATTGACAATGGCATATGCTTTCATATTAACTAATGGTTCTACCATTTTCACTATCATATCAAAAATCGATTTTGGGCCAACTAGCTTCTGAAAACTCACGAATATTCCCAAACATATGGTACCCTTATCTATTTCCTTATTTTTTATTTATTTTTGTGTAGTTAAGTAAATTTTTTGAAACAATAATAAAATAATATAGCTTTTTGTTTTTCAAGATAATAGAATTTACTCAATTTAGTGTAGAAAAAGAACACGAAATATAGAGTCTATAATTATAGCATTATACTATTTTTTTCAACAAGTAGGAAAAGGAAAAAAATAAAATAAAATAGCACCGGCTAGCAGAAGACTAATTATTTTAATAAGAGGTTCCGCAAAAGACTGGTATGTTATCATTATTAATTTCGTGTTTTGTTAGATAGTCAACACAAACATTTTTCTTCATAAGAGTATGAAATATTTGAACTCGATATTCTAGAGAGATAATTTTTTTAATGTTGTGAAGAATTACAACATAGTACTATAGAAATGTTGAAATAATCAAATATTATCCGTATAACTGTGAACTCAAGCACCATCAACATTTCAAATCAATCCATCAAAATCTGAGACACTGATTATCGAGACTACTATCATCAACATTCAAAATTATATTATTACATTTGTGTGTATCTTAAGTGATTCTTCTTGTTGGATGAGAGAAATTATGCTCAAGAAAATATTTATGTAACTGATTAATATAATTCACTTTGATGAGTTTCAAAATATAGAAAGATACTATTGCATTCGCAAGACACCGTTTGTTCCTAGCGCGCCATAACCACCAACAAAAAGATAACAAAATAGAGTCACCATTAGGCATGACAAATAAACCCGCCCCCGTCGGGCCCCGTCCGCCCCCGTCCCAAAATTAGTGGGAAAAACCCGGTTTAGCCGAGAGCGGGTGCGGGGAAAATCCAGTTTTTATTTACGGGTGCGGGTGCGGGTCATGCTAGTACCCGCCCTGCACCCGCCCCACACCCGCTAACTAAATTTAATTTATTTTTAATAGTTTTATTACTCATTTATACTTTTTAATATTACAATATCATGTTTATTAGAATTATAATTTATTTTTTTAAAAAATACAATTGAAATAAAAACATCAAACATAAAAAATACTTTTAAAATAATTAATTATTTAGTTTAATTATTGATTTTTATTTTTATTGAAAAAAGTATAAATTTTAAAAAATTAATATTTTATTCGGACGACTGTAGGGCGGGTGTGGGGAAACTCGTTTCTTATTGGGGGCGGAGACGGAGGAATAAATATTAGTCCTGGCCGAATTTGGGGACGGGTGCGGGTCTGAATCTGAGTGGCGGGTGCGGGTCTGAGTGTGCTTAAACCCGCCCTCGACCTGTCCTGTTGTCATCCCTAATCACCATGATAATTGATTCCATGTTAATCTAATTATATAAACTAAAATAATCAAAATCGGACTAGATAATAAACTCACGCACTTAAAAGTAAAGATATGACCAGAGTCTAAGTGAAGTTGAACCAAGAATAATTAAAATTTAAACATACAAAATCACATATTATTAATATTTAAAATAATTTCACATATTATTAATATTTAAAATAATTTCACAAGATAATTTCTCATGCTTACTAGAACTAATATATTTAATTTATTAGTCTTTTAAATTTGTATATCTCATTATTTTAAGTTTATAAACAAATACAAAAACAGTTAAAAAAATATAAATACAATCAATTTTGTTGTTGTTGTTTTCTTAAAAAAAGAGAGTAATAACATCATTTCAAATGTATGACCAGTTTCAATGTACAACCTCTTTCTTTCTAATTGAAATCCAGCTTTAGCACCAATAGAATAAAAAAAGGAAGAAAATATTTCAAATGTTTTCATTTTCTTTGCAATGGTTTGACTCTAGATTATAGAAACATCATCTTTTTTTTCTCTCGAGCAAAACCAAATCAAGATCTAGCCTTTAAAATCGGTCAAATTGTCGATTCATCGACTTTTTTGATTTTTCATCCAGTTTCGTAGTTTATGTCTGATTGGAAGAATAAACTATCATGATATAAACTATCTCATTGGAAGAATAATGGTCCAAGAAGCTAGTATATTTCTAAAAGGGATAGCAAATTCATACTTTTTCAAGGAGTGTAGAATCGTCTCAGCGTATTGATTACATTTAGGACAAAGATTCATCTAGAGCATGCCACTATGACACAACATCAATCTAGTAAATCTCAATACTAGACATCAACAGAGCTTCCCAAGTCTATTAAATCTCGTTTGATTTCTCGTTATGACAATTGTACATTTATGACCATAAGATCAATTTTACGGGAAATGACTTATGTGGAGTCTTTATGGGAAAAGGTGATCTCGAGGTTTGGATTATCTTTTGGGTTTGGTTTTGGCTTGGTCGGTGAGTCTTATTCATCCATGACCTTGCGGGCATATCTTCTACGAGAGGAGATAGATTCTCCACCTTATAAGGGCCCTCTCGTGCTGGTATTAAGTCTATGGAGCACTGGCCTATCCTCCCCTCCTCTCTTTGGCTGTTTGTCTTTTCTATATCTATGGATTTTGGGTTGGTCTTGTCCTTGTTCCCAAGACGCGCCCCTGCTTGTTTAAAGCTTCCTTTTGAATACTTCGTTAAGTGGCCATTTTGAATAAAGGGCTCAATCTTCCTCTTGAGCTAGTTGCAATTGCGAGTTTGATGGATCTTAACCTGGTGATATTTGAACCACCTATTGGGTTCGGGCCATATGTTCTCTGACTTTGTAGTTGGTTGAGGTAGGATGTCGTGTGTGTGAAGAACTTACTCCAGATTTTCTCTTTGTGGGCCTCCCACTTCATTTGAAAGTTACCTTATCCCTAAAGGGAAAAGTGTAGTGGCTTTGGTGTTGCTGTTGCAAAGAACCAAACACACCGATAACATGTCCTATGACATTCATGGCTTTCTTTTCTG
Organism: Vicia faba; assembly: GCA_948472305.1. Lineage (NCBI taxonomy): Eukaryota > Viridiplantae > Streptophyta > Magnoliopsida > Fabales > Fabaceae > Vicia > Vicia faba. The sequence continues at coordinate 1,242,784,650 of OX451735.1, read as the reverse complement.
CATTTATGTCTTCCCATTTGATATAACATTTAGCCCGCGCCACAACTCTAGCTTTAAAAAAAATGAGATTTTGGGAGAGAGACTCATCGAAGTGTCCAACTTTAAACCATTTTGGAATGCTCCAACAAATATTTCCTTATTTGGAGGTACCACCTTTATAGTTTCCTCATTACAATATGATATATACTCCCTCAATGACTCAAAGTGCCCCTGACGGACATCGAATATGTTGGTTTTTGAAACTTTCTAGTGTTTACTTGCCAAAAATTGATGGATCAATTTCCTCGTGAGGTCTTGATAAATGGTCACCGAAAGGAAAGGAAGACTCACGTACCACCTCAGAGTTATTTCCTTTAAACTACTAGACAAAAGCTTTCCTTTTAAGGAGTCATGCACTAATTAACGCCATATAAGTGTTGATGTTGGCAATGTGTTCATGAGGGTTGCTTTTTCCATCAAACTTCACCAGTGATGGAACTTTGAAGTTTTCTTGTACTTTAGTGCCCCAAATTTTGTCAGAGAGAGGACCTCATCATGTTTTGGCGGTTCGTCATCATGAATCCGTTCCTGAACAGTCAAGATGGTTCCCTGTAATGTTTGGTTAAAAGAACGTAATTCCTCCATAGCGGTTCACATCTTCGCTTTGACCTCATTGTCTCTACCACTGGTACTATTGGTGGTGGTAACTCATCTCACCATAGTGTAAAGGTGACTAAGGAAACATAATATTGAGTGATGGTGTGGCCTAGTTTCATTTTATTGAGGCTTCACAATAGGCTCCAATTGTACTTACAATTAATACAATTAGATGAACCTTGCCCGTGTGGAAGTGAAAAAGGGTTTTTCGGGTTTCTAAAAATATCTGTTAGGTTTTATTGTGTTGACTGCATTTTGTTAAAACAAGTATTTCAACAAGATGTTGGACAAGATGTCCTAATATGTTGGTACAATATCGTAGAGTAAGATTTATTTTACTTTTGTGAAGATTGATTTTTAACACAAGATCACTTAAGATTTGATGCAGATATGATTTACGAATGTGTGGTTAATAAAGCATGTATTTCTCAAAGAATCAAAGATATGATTTGATTTGATTTATTTCTCAACATTGGATGTTGTAATATTATATCTTGCACCAGAAGATTCTGCTGAAGATTTGATTTGATTTGCAGATTGGTTGCCAGATTTAATCTTCAAGCCCAAGCTGTTTCTCTGGCTATAAAAAAGACTTTAAACCTAAAGAAAGTAGAAGATGCAAGGGTGAGAATCTCCACTAGGTTTTAGTTTATTATTTTTTTGTGAGCCACTCTTGTATCTCTTTGATGCTTGAGTTGGACTGAGTTTTGAGTTGTAATTGTGAATCACTCATAAGCTTTTAAGTAAGAGTTACTTTTGTTTCATTGGAAGTGTGTCTTCTACTTGTTGTTACTGTTGCCATAACTGTTGTGTGATTGAAGGGAAGTGAGATGGGTCTCATATCTAGGAGTGTTTTAGATAGAAATTACATGGATAGTGATTAGGTGCGAAGTTTGTAAAACCAAAGGTTGTTTAGAACTTCAAACTAATACTGCTATAATGTATTTCTTTCTTGGCTTGGATGCCCTCAGATGTAGGTGACGTTGCACCGAACTGGGTTAACAACTGAATTGTGTTATTTACTTCCTATTGTTTACTTAAACTTGTTTATTGTTCTATCTGTTGTTACAATGTCTTAACATTTCAATTGACATTGCATTTGACATCTTGGTGTCGTGACATTGTGTACGACATCTATCTTGTTGTTCCAGAATTTCAATTGGCATTAGAGCAGGCACCCTGTTCTATTTTTGGGTGAGCTCTAGGGAAGATATTTTCTGGCATTATGGAAAAGGAAGGAGGAAATACTAACAGACCACCCATTCTGGATGGTACCGACTATGATTATTGGAAGGCACACATGGTGGCTTTTCTAAAATCTATGGACATCAAATCATGGAAAGCAATCATCAAAGGTTGAGGACACCCTATGGTAAAGGAAAAAGATGAGAAGGAAACACCTAAGCCAGAAGAGGACTGGTCTAAGGAAGAAGATGAACTTTCTCTTGGAAACTCCAAAGCTTTGAATGCTCTGTTCAATGGTGTTGACAAAAATATATTCAGGATAATAAATACTTGTATTATGAACAAAGATGCATGGGAAATTCTCAGAACCACTCATGAAGGCACATCAAAATTCAAATGTCAAGACTTCAACTTCTCACCATAAAGTTTGAAAATATCTGGATGAAATATGATGATTGCATTCATGATTCTCATATGAGCATTCATGACATTGCAAATTCATCCAGTGCCTTGGGAGAGAAAATACCAGAAGAAAAGCTTGTCAGAAAAATCCTGAGGTCTCTGCTCAAGAAGTTTGACATGAAGGTCACAACCATAGAAGAAGCCCAATATAATTGCAACATGAAAGTGGAAAAACTAACTGGGTCTCTCCAAACTTTTGAATTGGCTATTGATGATAGATCAAAAAAGAAGAACAAGGGCATGACTTTTATCTCCAACACTGATGATGAAAAAGATCAATATGACATGGAAAATAGTGAGAGAATTTCCAATGCTATTGTGATCCTAGGGAGGAAATTCGATAAGGTAATGAAGAGAATGGATAGGAAGTCAAGACCAAATGTCAAGAACATTTCATTTGACATCAGTAAGGATAGTGAGTTTCAGAGGAAGGCAAGAACGAAGGAGAAGCCTAATCAAGGAAAAGGTATTCAGTGTCATGAATTTAAAGGTTTTGGTCACATTAGGTTAGAATGTCCCACTTATCTCAAGAAACAAAAGAAGGGGTTCTTTGGTTCTTGGTCTGATGATGCAGAGTTTGAAGGTGAACCTGATGTTGAAACTGCTAAGCATGTTACTGCCCTTACTGGAAGATATGAATATGATAAGGAATCTTATGATAATGATACGTCTTATGAAGAACTGGCTATAGCCTATAAAGAGCTTAGTGTCAGAAGTGAAGAGATATGAAAGACAATAGAAACACAAAAGAAAATCATAGCTCAACTGCATGGTGAAAAAGAGAAACTGTTACTGTTGTACCCCAAAATTTTCCCTCTCATTTCTCAAGAGATCTCTCATAAGATCTCCATTGATTCAGGACTACACAAGGTTTGATCAGCTCAAGACACCTCCTCCACACTGACAACTCAAAATTAAGGTTTGAATTTGTACAAATATAATTGAAATTCTAATGCCTTATATGATCTTCATGGATAACTTTGGACTCCCAAGATTGCTCATGTCAAGTTTCAAGCTTTGGATCACATTTTTGCTCAGTCAACTGATCAGTTGACCTAAAATCAACTGTATTGGGGAAAAAGTAAACCGTGGTCAACCTACAATCAAACATCATAATTTTTTATCCATATCAACATTATTAACTCATATATGTCAATTGATCAAGTTGGGATCACAATTCCTCAGAGAAATTTGACCAGAATACCAAAAGGGCAAAATGGTCAAAATTAGGGTTTTATTTGAGAAGGCTCCGTTCTTGACTTTTGACCAGGAAAATGAATTATTGGTTTAAGACATGATCTAAAGGATTAAAATGCACCATCTTCACCTAATTGCATAGTTCAAATCACCTCTCAAGATCATTTGGATTGACAGATGAATTTTAGTCAACTGATGAAAAGTCAATTGTACACTGAAAAGTCAAACTTTGACTTTTTGATCAAAATCAAGTTTCAAAAATCATATTTCATCAATACATGTAAAAATATGAAACTTGTTCATCAAGAAATTGAAAAGTCAAAATTATCTTTGAAAAGTCAAAATTCTAAGACTTAGAAATTTTTCTAAGTGTTAGAAAGAAAGTTAACATTTTTTCATAACTTTGTGCCAAATTTCCACCATGATGCAAGATGATTCAAGGGAAACTTCCAACATGTAAGTTGTAGATCTCAATGAGATATAAAACATTGTAGGGCATAACTTTTTTCTATAAATGCTTAGATTTCAAGTTATAAATTTATGAAGACATGTCCATGAAACTAAAAAGACTTAGTGAAATTTTGCACTAGTTAGTCAGGTTTACTTCAAGCCTTTGAGGATGTCCTGACCCTTCTCATCTATGGTTTGGTTCTATTTCCCAACTAGGACCAATTCATAGATGTGAATGCCATCACAATATTTCTCTCTCATAATCCTATACCTACCTTGCTGGGAGACATCTTACATTGTTTCCATACCCGCACCATGAATAAAAAAGGTACTCTCTTGTGTTGTATTCCCCTACTTGCCAAGTGGTTTACTTAACACTTACCTAGATCAACATTGAAGAACGAGCAAAGATTGACATGGGCTCAAAGGATGATATCCCTCACCCACTCTGATATCCGTTGGTGTTCGAGATCCTTAGCGGATACTTCTATCATTGACCGTTGTGGGGAATTCCATAATGTCCATTTTCTTGGCATTAGGGGAGGTATCACTTAAAACCCTTGCTTAGCCTTGCGAAAGTTTGGTTACGCCTGAAGAGATGGTCCTCATGACATGCTCATCCAAGGAGTGGTATTTGACTATGAGAACGACGATCAAGGCTACCGTCAGAGGTTTGCGAGAGCTTGGATGATGGTAAATAAAGCAGATAGTGGGACACTGGGACGCAAGAACTCTATTCCCTTTGAACCTTATCTTAGGTGGGTACGAGCTCGTGCTCAGAAACTCATGATGCCTTACCCCTTCATCCTATCAGTTATCATGGAGCCTGTTGCTGAAGAAGAAGTCCCGTATACTATCCTCCATCCCAACATGCCTACTTCTCTTGAAGACTTGCAAAAAGGTTTGATTCAGCTAAAGGAAGAACAAGACACTTTTGAAGCTCAGTGATATGCGAGTGAGAAAAGGGTTTTAAAGCTTACAAAGAAACTACATGAAGAACGAAGCTTGAACGTATATCTTGCACCAAAGAGAATGCGTTCAACCTTTTTATCTTAGAGATTTATTTTGTAAGCCCAAGAGGCATGTTGTAATCATTTTGAACTAATTAATGAAATTTGACATTTGTTCATTCTTTGTCTATACAAATTTAAATTTCATAAATCCTTGAAATCATTTGCATACACATCTTCCATGCATCATAACATAACAAGTTTTCCACGGCAGGTTTCCTTATCTTTCTACTGTTTATTTCAGCAAGATGGATATCGAGAATATAGTGAAAGACCTACAAGCACAAAACTCCCAGTTTCAAGAGACTTTGCTGACCCTGACCAAGGGGAAACAAGAGTTGATGACGTTACTAGCAGCCAAAGAGAAACCAAGGAGGAAAGCCCTAGTCAAAATGGGTGAGAGATTCAGAGAGCCGATCCATCAGATACCGGTAGTGGAAGACTCGTCTGAGGAAGACGAAAATCAAATTGGAGAAGAAATAAGTACCCAGCCTGGGAGTATCAATGATCAAGCGTCCGATGATGAGGATTATTTTGACGAGCAGTATCCTCCTGCTGATGTTAAGTACAAGCAACTAGAGGACAGACTAAAGGCTGTTGAGATTCAAGTCGTCCCTGGTTTGGATTTTTACGATTTGGGTTTAATATCTGGGGTTGTCATCCGCCACAAATTCAAAATACCAGTATTCTCTAAATACGACAGGGTATCCTGCCCAAAGCTTCACCTGAAGTCTTATGTGCGCAAGATACAACCGCACACCGCTGACAAGAAACTCTGGGTTCACTTCTTTCAAGAAAGCTTGGCTGGGACGCAACTAGAGTGGTTTTACCAATTAGAGGGTTCCCGTATCCATACATGGGAAGACTTATCCACCGCTTTCTACCATCAATACCAGTAAAATGCCGACCTGGAGCCGACAAGAGTTCAATTGCAAGACATGACAATGGGTAAGAGTAAAGGGTTCAAAGAGTACGCCCAAAAGTGGATGAATCTTTCCAGTAGGGTCCAACCGCCGTTAACCGACAGGGAGCACATTGATATGTTTATGGGCACTTTATCTGGTCCATTTTTCAACTTATTAGTTGGTTGTTATTCCTCCGGTTTCACCGAGCTGATCTTAACCGGTGAAAGAGTTAAAAGCGGTATCAAAAGCGAGAAGATTCCCATAGCATCTGCTTTCACCTCCAATCCCGTAAAGAAACCTTTTACTAGGAAGAAAGAAATCAATGTTGCGTATGGGGAAAAGGCCCATACTAAGAAGGATGACCGCCAGTCCGTTAATGCTGTTAGGATTTCCAACCCACCACCTGTTCAAAGACCATCTTCCAATCATCAACGATTTAAGGCTCCGCGAAGACAATACACAAGGATAGGAATGTTGCTATCCCAAGCCTTACAACACCCGTTAAAAGCTAATTTGGTGACATTGCGTGATCCTCCGGCCAATCCAGATACCTCCTCAACTAAATACAATCTGAATACCAAGTGTGCATATCACTTAAATAGTCCCAGGCATGAGGCTGGCCAATGCTGGGCACTGAAGAATAAAATTCAAGACTTAATAGACAACAAGACCATTGAATTTGATCGTCCTCCAACTCTGAATGTAATCAACGCGCCTATGCCAAATCATGGCAAGGGTGTCAATGCTGTTGAAGACACCATTTTTGTTTCCTCCGTCAAAGACTTGACTACTCCGTTAACCATTATAAAAAAGAATCTGCTGAAAGCCGAGATTTTCCCTGGCTGTTTGAAGGACTGTGATTGCTGCGCCAAACAAATCAATGGATGCAAAGGGATGAAGGAAGGCATTCAACGCCAGATGAATAACCATGAGATCCTATTTGAGAAGACTCCGTCCGCCAAAAGTTTGACCAATAAGTTTGAAGACCTCTCCATCATAACGATCTAAAACAAGCCTCTTAGGATCTCCTCCAAGGGTCCTATCAAGATTTCAAATGAACCGACTGTTGCTCCTTTAATAATTACAGCCCCTGGGCCAATTCCGTACTCTTCCAACAAAGCAGTGCCATGGAAATATGGTGCTGAGGTGTTTTAACATGGAATAAAACAAGACGCTTGGATAGAAGAAAGCAAAGTTAATGACATTGGTAACATTACTGGCTCTAGTAAGGTGACCAGAACTTGGAGAATCTTCTCACCCAACATATCACCACCAACTGCTACAAAGACACTTGTCCGCATCACCACTGCTAAGCCTAGTACTGACACAAGGGGAAAATAGAAAGTAGTTGAGCCTGCTGAGACAGAAATACCCACAAAAGACATTGCTGCCGAGGAACCTTCCGCTCGAGAAATGGATGAGATCTTGAAAATCATAAAAAGGAGTGATTTCAAGATTGTGGAGCAGTTGGGGAAAACCCCTTCCAAGATTTCTATGTTATCTTTGCTACTCTGTTTCGATGCTCATGCTCGAGCGTTAATCAAATTCTTGAAAAAGGCTCATGTCCCTCATGAGACCACGACAGACCAGTTTGAAAATTTTGTGGCAAGCTTGATGGTCGACAATGGTTTGGGGTTCTCAGATGCTCATCTGACACCACTGGGAAAGAACCATAACAAAGCTCTACATGTTTCTGTTGAATGTAAGGGGACTACCCTAGCACATGTTATGGTTAACATTGGCTCATCTTTAAACGTGCTACCCAAATGGGATTTGGACTGTTTAGAATGTGAAGGACTAGTTTTGAAACCAAGTGATATTACTGTGAGGGCTTTCGATGGGTCCAAAAGGACAATTCATGGAGTGGTGGATCTCCCGATCAAGGTGGGATCACAGATTTTCAACTCTACTTTCTACATCATGGATATCCATCCTGCTTACTCCTGTTTGCTGGGCCGCCCTTGGATCCACGGAGCAGGGGAAGTAACGTCAACCCTTCATCAAAAGCTCAAGTATCCGGTCAAAGGAAGGATTGTCACTGTCTGTGGTGAGGAGGAGTTCATGGTAAGCCACCTCAAATCTTTTAAATATATGGATATGGATGGCGAATTTATAGAAACCCCGTGTCAGGATTTTGAAGTTGTGCCACCAATGATTGCTACTGCCAAATTTTCCTCTGATGTGTCCAAAGCTGTTAAGGTCGTGCCAAAGATGGCTTCGTTTAGAGATGCTCGTTCCCCAGTCGAAGAAGGAAGATGTGATACTTAGGGGAAACTCCTTGAGATCCCATTCAAAGTAGACAAATGTGGTTTGGGTTTCACTATCAAGGCTCAGAAAGAAGTGAGGCACGCTCGTGCAGGGAAGCCCCCTCTCTGTATTGGAATTCATGAAGTAAACGCTGTGGAGGATTCTGATGATGAGGTTGCATTTGAAGATTGGGTATAACCTACTACAACATAGCTCAACAATTGTCACGCAAAGGACTTCGTTCCAATCTCCTTCATTGAGGAGTAATTACTTGTTTATTTCTTTCTATTAATTCAAGAATATTTTGTTTGTAATATTAAACAATGACTTTTAAGCCATGTGTCTGGCCCGAGGCACTATGGTCCATTTGTCAAGGGTTTTATTTATGTTCATTTTATCATATGATCATTTAATAAAAATCATTGGACTTTTTTCATTCGAACTTTTGTGCTTATTGTCTTTCTTTTTCTTCAAATACGTTTTTCAAAATAGCCATGTATCTTACATGCATACACACACACACACACACACACACACACACACACACACACACACACACACACACACACACACACACACACACACACACACACACACACACACACACACACACACACACTCTTGTAGGTCCTCGTCCATTCCGGATATCATTGCCAATGACTCTACTATTACTGAGTATTATTTCGAACATCCAATTAACCAAGCCGAAGACAAAGGCGAGGAAGACTGTGAAATACCAGGAGAACTAGCCAGACTTCTATTACAAGAGGAAAAAGCTATTCAGTCGCACGAAGAGTCAGTTGAAGTCATCAATCTAGGTACCGAGATAGATAAGAAAGAGGTCAAGATCGGCGCTAACCTGGAAAGAAGTGTCAAAAGCAGATTGGTTCAGATGTTACATGACTATGTGGAAGTGTTTGTTTGGTCGTATGAAGATATGCCAGGGTTGGATACCGACATTATAGTCCATCGTCTGCCGACAAAGGAAGATTGTCCTCCTATCAAACAAAAAGTTCATCGCATGAGGCCCGACATGTCTGAAAAGATAAAAGCTGAAGTGATGAAACAATTTGATGCATGATTCTTAGCCGTGACGTCTTATCCCCAATGGGTTGCAAATGTGGTGCCAGTGCCGAAGAAAGACGGAAAAGTTCGTATGTGCATGGATTATAGGGATCTGAATAGGGCAAGTCCCAAGGATGATTTCCCTCTACCTCATATTGATGTCTTGGTCGATAACACTGCTCAGCATAAAGTCTTCTCTTTCATGGATGGTTTCTCTGGCTATAATCAAATTAGGATGGCTCTCGAAGACATGGAGAAGACCACTTTCGTTACACAATGGGACACCTTTTTCTACAAGGTCATTCCGTTCGGATTAAAGAATGTAGGGGCAACATATCAGAGGGCTATGGTAGCTTTGTTTCATGATATGATCCATCATGAAATAGAGGTCTATATGGATGATATGATTGCAATATCACAAATGGAGGAAGAACATCTCAATCACCTATACAAGCTATTCAAGAGGCTGAAAAAGTACAAGTTGAGGTTGAACCCTAATAAATTCACATTCAGAGTATGATCTGGAAAGCTTCTAGGTTTTGTTGTTAGTGGTAAAGGCATCGAAGTCGATCCTGGAAAGGTAAAGGCCATCCAAGAAATGCAAGTCCCCCACTCTGAAAAGGAAGTTAGAGGATTCTTGGGTCGTCTTAACTACATTGCCCGCTTCATATCTCACCTAACTGCTACTTGTGAGCCAATCTTCAAAGTCTTGAAGAAAGATCCGGTAGTTAGATGGAATGGTGAATGCCAGTCTGCCTTCGAAAAAATCAAATAATATCTGCAAGAACCTCCTATCCTCATGCCTCCAGTTGAAGGAAGACCCTTGATCATGTATTTGACGGTACTAGAGAATTCTATGGGTGTGTGTTGGGCCAACATGACGAGTCTGGCTGAAAAGAGCATACCATTTACTACCTGAGCAAAAAGTTTACCGACTATGAAACCAGATATTCACTTCTCGAGAAAACTTGTTGCGCTCTGGCATGGGCTGCTTGCCATCTAAGACAATATGTGTTGACTCATTCCACTCTACCGATTTCTAAGATGGACCTATCAAGTACAACTTCGAGAAACCCGCTCTTTCCGGACGGATAACCAGATGGAAAATGATCTTGACTGAATACGATATTCAATACACAATGCAAAAGGCCATCAAAGTAAGTGTATTAGCAGATCATTTGGCCCATCAAGCTGTCAATGATTATCAGTCTATGAACTTTGACTTCTCGGATGAGAATATCATGCTAGTGACTGACTGCACGGAACCTGAACCGTATGACGGACCTGAACAAGGATCTAAATGGACTATGGTCTTCGATGGGGCTTCCAACACTTTGGGTAACGAAATTGGTGTTGTTATAATATCCCCTAAAGGTTGCCACACTCCTTTCACTGCCAGACTATGCTTCAATTATAGAAACAATATGGCTGAATATGAAGCATGCATTTTGGGTCTGAAGGCTGCCATTGATTTGAGGATCAAGCATTTGAATGTGTTCGGGGATTTCGCTATAGTGACTATCCAAGTAAAAGGAGACTGGGACACTAAAAACCCTAATCTCATCCCTTACAAAGATCTTATGCTATCTCTGATTCCTTACTTCGAAGAGATCACCTTTGAGAACTTCCCCAGGGAAGAAAATCAGTTAGCTGATGCTTTGGCCATGATGTCTTCTATGTTCAAGGTCAAATGGGACAACAAAGCTCCTATGATTAAAATTGAGAGATTTGACGAACTTGGGCACTACTATGAGCTTGACACTGACATCGAGATGCCATGGTACGATGAGGTGAAGAGATACCTTGAAGCACAAGAGTACCCTGAAGGAGCATCCATCAATGACAGGAAGTTCTTACGAAGGTTTTCAGCCAAATTCTTCCTAAGTAATGGAATCTTGTACAAACGCAACCATGATTCTACTCTACTCCAATGCGTGGACAAGAAGGAGGCAAAGGAAATTATGGAAGACATGCATGATGGTCTCTTTGGGACTCACTCTAGCGGACATACTATGGCCAAGAAAATATTGAGAGCTGGTTACTATTAGTCAATGATAGAGACTGATTTCCATCACCATTCAAGAACTTGCCACAAATGCCAAATCTATGCTGACAAAGTCCATGTGCCTCCTATCCCTCTGAACGTCATGACCGCTCCGTGGCCATTTGCAATGTGAGGCATTGACATGATTGGAGAGATCAAACCTACTGCTTCTAATGGACATCACTTCATTCTAGTCACTATCGTTTATTTCACCAAATGGGTTGAAGCTGCCTCATTTGCCTCAATCACAAAGAGCGTGGTAGCCAGGTTCATCAAATATAACCTCTTCTTCTGCTATGGTATCCCCGAAAGGATCATCACCGATAATGGGACTAATCTCAACAATGCTATGATTACCGAACTTTGCACTCAGTTCAAAATCAAGCATCACAATTCTTCTCCTTATAGACCTAAAATGAATGGAGCAGTGGAAGCGGCCAACAAAAACATTAAGAAGATTATGCAGAAGATGGTAGTAATCTACAAAGACTGGCATGAGATGTTATCGTTTTCTCTTCATGGCTACTGTACTTCAGCTTGGACATCAACTGGGGAAACTCCCTTTTCTTTGGTATATGGCATGGAAGCTGTTCTGCCAGTGGAAGTTCAGATTCCCTCATTAAGGATTATGAATGAGGCAGGCCTAGGTGAAGACGAATGGATTCAGACAAGATTGGATCAGTTGAACTTGATCGATGAAAAACGACTGGATGCCGTTTGTCATGGCCAGATGTACCAAAAGCGTATGATCAAGGCTTTCAACAAAAAGATCAAGCCTTGAGTATATCAAGCTGGTGACTTGGTAATAAAATGCATCATTATTCCGCAAGGCAACCCCAGGGGCAAATGGACTCCCACCTACGAAGGGCCATTTGTTGTCAAGAGAGTGTTCTCTGGTGGTGCCATGATGCTGACTACCATGGACGATGAAGACTTCTCACATCCTGTGAACGCCGACATAGTTAAAAAATACTATGCATAAGAGACCCGCTAGGTTGACACGCCTAGGCAAGATAAGGGCATCCCGGAAAACCAAAAGTTTTGGGCAAAAATTAGGGATATATGAAAAATATTGTACACTCGGCAAGTTGAAAACTCGGAAGGGTGACTTGGGCAAAAATGGGTATCCTGGTGGGCTCAAAACCCGAAAGGGCAGTTCAGGCAAAAGTTAAGGATTAAAAGCGTATGACTATGTCTCGTGGGATCACCACAGTCGACTTTATTAGTAAGGTCCGAATTCAAACGGTCCAAGATCAATCCAATCAACTTCTGTCAACGACAAGGGGCATTTGAAGACATTGGGGCAATAGTAGAGTCGGAATGTGATGAGATAACTTCCACATGGCTATTATCTTTGTTTTCAATTTTGTTTTCCTTTCGATGATTTCCTCTTACTAGGATCTTCGTCTCTTTGTACAAAAATGCCTATTCATGGGCAAAATATCAATACAAATATACTTTAAAGTGCAAACTTTCTGTTTTTGTTTTGAATACAAAAATGTCCAATGACTAAAATTGAACGAACATATGCATGTGAACATGATTAAAAATATTTGGCACATGTGTCCTTCTAAGCAGCATCGAGTATCTCTTTAATGTATATGGAATATCCCCACAAAGTTATCTTATTAACATTATCCCCACAAGGTCGGCTACAATAAACCAATCCTCAACAGAGTTGCCCACAAAGTCTCTTTGCATAGGTTGATCCACAACCAGAGTCTCAATCTCTTGACAACTCTCTCCCCAACTAAGTTGGTCCTAAAAGAAGAAGCCTTGTAGATATCTTCCTAAAAGAACTCACCTCATTGGCAGTTCGTCAAGTTTTCCTCAACAGGGTTTATTTCTTCAACAGGGTTTATTTCCCCAGCAGGATTTATTTCCCCAGCTAAATCTGTCTGCCCCCGCTGAGTCTATCCTCTCCAGTTTGAGTTTTCCTCTCAAACTATTACAAATCAGAGGGCCACAACCCCTAATCACTAGTGAAGTCGCCAACAAAGTCATTGCTATCTCCAAAAGTTGATGTGAAGCCTGGAATCTAACCAGATAACAGTTTTAACTTCAGTAAGTTGTTGTGAAGCCTGGATCTGACCAAATAACAATCAACTTCATTCGTTCAAAATACTATGAAGCCTGGACCTAACAAAATAATAGTGAAACTTTTCAAATACTATTAAGCCTGGCCCCGACAAGATAATAGTACAACTTTCAGTCATTATAAAGCCTGGACCTGACCAAATAATAGTGTAACTGTTTAAATACTATGAAGCATGGACCCGACCAGATAATAGTATAACTTTCAGTCACTATGAAGCCTGGATCCGACCAGATAATAGTGTAACTTTTCAAATACTATGAAGCCTGGCCCCGACCAGATAATAGTACAATTTTCAGTTACTATGAAGCCTGGACCTGACCATATATTAGTTAACTTCTCAAGACACTATGAAACCTGGACCCGACCAGATAATAGTTCAACTCTTCGAGATATTGAAGAATATGGACTCAACCAGACAAGGGTTTAACTTCTTTTCCCCAGTAGAGTTTGCCTCTACCCTAGCAAGTTACTGTGAAGCCTGGATCCGACCAGATATCAGTTCAACTTCATCTTTTCAAGTAAGTTATTGTGAAGCCTGGATCCGACCAGATAGCAATTAACTTTATTCCCCCAGAAATTCATTGTGAAGCCTGGAATCCGACCAGATAGCAACTAGTTTCAAGCAAGTTACTGTGAATCCTGGATCCGACTAGATAACAGTTCAACTTTAAGAAATTTTCTGCGAAGCCTGGAATCCGACCATATAACAGTTAATTTATTCTTCCCCAGTAAGTTGCTGTGAAACCTGGAATCCAACCAGATAGCAGTTGACTTCCTCATCCTTAGCAAGTTGCTGTGAAGCCTAGACCTGACCAGATAATAGTTAACATTCAAGACATAATCCCCGACAGAAGCATTCTTTTAACAAAATTTGAAGATAAGTATATTCTTCATCCCCAACAGCAATCCGAGATTCAGCTTCCCAGAACTCATCAGCAGTAGTCAGGGATTTATTTTCTCATAAAAATATGCATCTAAATAAAATTCCACATTCATACATTATAGCATATGCATACGAAACGCATTTAGCACAATCTCATTCATCTTGAGAATGCCATTCATACATCTGCATTTAACTAACCCTTTTCCCCACAGGTAAAACATCAAGTTTTAGTATAAATCGACCAAAGATTTGTGTCGATAATTCTTCTAGTATTTACCATCATTCCTCCAAATGGCATTTATAAGCCCATTCCCAATACATCTTCGAGTGCAAATTTCTGGGCACTTTAGTGTTCAATCATCTTTCACCTTCAAGTCACGAATGACGGATCCGCCATTCTAACTCTTCAGGTTTAAGAAGCTTGAACAGGGGAAACTGTTGTACCCCAAAATTTTACCTCTCATTTCTCAAGAGATCTCTCATAAGATCTCCATTGATTCAAGATTACACAAGGTTTGATCAGCTCAAGACACCTCCTCCACACTGACAACTCAAAATTAGGGTTTGAGTTTGTACAAGATAATTGAACTTATAATGCCTTATATGACTTTAATGGATCATTTTGGACTCCCAAGATTTCTCATGTCAAGTTTCAAGCTTTGGATCACATTTTTGCTCAGTCAACTGATCAGTTGACCTAAAATCAACTGTATTAGGGAAAAAGTCAATCGTGGTCAACCTATAGTCGAACTTTATAATTTTTGATCCATATCAACATTATGAAGTCATATATGTGAATTTATCAAGTTTGGATCACAATTCCTCAGAGAAATCTGATCAGAATACCAAAAGGGCAAAATGTTCAAAATTAGGGTTTTGTTTGAGAAGGCTCAGTTCTTGACTTTTGACCAGGAAAATGACTTATTGGTTTAAGACATGATCTCAAGGATTCAAATTCACCATATTTACCTAATTTCATAGTTCAAATCACCTCTCAAGATCATTTGGATTGACAGATGAATTTCAGTCAACTGATGAAAAGTCAACTGTACACTGAAAAGTCAAACTTTGACTTTTTGATCAAAATCAAGTTTTAACAATCATATTTCATCAATACATGTAAAAATATGAAACTTGTTCATCAAGAAATTGAAAAGTCAAAATTATCTTTGAAAAGTCAAAATTCTAAGACTTAGAAATTTTTCTAAGTGTTAGAAAGTTAACATTTTTTCATAACTTTATGCCAAATTTCCACCATGATGCAAGATGATTCAAGGGAAACTTCCAACATGAAAGTTGTAGATCTCAATGAGATCTAAAACATTGTAGGGCAGAACTTTTTCTAGAAATGCTTGGATTTCAAGTTATGAATTTATGAAGACATGTCCATGAAACTAAAAAGACATAGTGAAATTTTGCCCTAGTTAGTCAGGATTTTGACCTAACTTCATGGCAACTTTTCACCTAGTTCCAAATCGAATATTCAAAAATGTCCAACATGAAGGTTGTAGGGGATATTACAAGATTTCCAAAATTTCCAAGAACTCATCGAGATCATACTTGAGCTAAGAGAATCGAAGGTAAGAATTAGGGTTTCAAACTTGTTTTTCAAGTCATTTTCATGATGAACATTTGATCCAATTCCAAGCAATGCTGCATAATCCAACTTTTCAGGCCCTCTACATTGTGTATCTATCCTTAATCAGAAGATTGCACAAGCTTTTGAGCTATGAACCACTTGATTTAAGCTTTGTCCAATACACCTTGCCATTTAAGGAAGAAAGTCACCACTTCCATTTTGAAAAAGCAAGCTTTATGCAAAGTCAACTTGTCTTGAGCTTTGCACTTGTTCCTTTTACACACACAACATATATAAGTTAGAAGAAAGCTTGTTTAAAGTTAAACCACTCTACAATAGCATGGTACAAGCTTTGGGAAGATGTTTGTCATGGTTGCTTCAAAAACAAGTAAAGGTTTTACAACTTGATATTTCAAATTCTGACTTGTTGTAGCATACAAAACCTATTGCCTATAAATACATACACTATTTGCAAGCTAACATACGAATGCTAAAGCCCTGAAACTCCCTCAAACACTCACAAACCAGAAACTGCACAAAAAACACCATTGATAGATAGTTCTGACCTTGAACTTGTATCTTTCATTTCCCTCGTGCGTTTTCCCTCAAAATCATTTGCAAAGCTTCTATACCTCAAATATAGTCCATCCTTGTCCTTGTTTTGGAACTGCAACATCTCTATCACCATCCTCTATAACCAAAAACAGAGGTCTGCAACTTGACTTCTCTAGACCATTCCAGCCATCTATAGCTCAAGCTAAGCATCACATTAGCTTCCTAGAGGTCCAAGAAAGCTAACCTGATCATCACAACTCTTTGAAAGCAGCTCAAACTCATTTCATGATTTCCAGTTCTTGAGGTATTTTTCTGAACTCCCATCTCTTCATTTAGGCATTGTTAGGCCTTCAATTTCAAAGATAAAATGTAGATATCATTGCCCTGAAGTTGTACATATCCATAGTTTTCTTTATATTGCACGAGCTTAGAGAATTTTAGGTTTGAATCTCTGAAAAAGTTAGGTCAGGATTTGGTAATTTTAGAAATACATGCTAATCTTTGATTGTTAGTCCAAATTGTTTACATTTCTGAAATCCTGGTAAAATTTCTAACAAGTTTGATGTTGGAAGTTTTGAGAATGAATGAGAAATGAATGAGATACAAGGATCCTGGCTGGAGGTTGAAGATGAAGTTCATTTATAGGAATGGATTTGTAATATATATTTATGGTTTTTTTAAGTTAACAGATGTATAGCCACCCCAGTGGTAAGGCAGCGCGCGTATTATTTCAAGGGTGTGGGTTCAAGCCCTAGCGCTGCCACTTTTTTCCATTTTTCCAACATTTCTTTTGTTTGCTTCCAACCAGCGTGTTTGGGCCCTGCACACTGGGCTTTGCCATTTTTTTTTGTTCTTACCCCCTGTTTCCTTTTGACAACACAACCCATTTATCTTATTTTTATTTTATTTTTTGATTTCCAAACAAAATCTAACTTGGGCCAGGCCTAGTGAACAAAAACTGTTTTTTCCTAACAAACACCCTAAATTCCATTTTTACCTCCTGACTTTATTTTTCATATTTTATTTTATTCTCTTTAATTTATTATTTTTATTATTATTTTATTATTATTATTATTATTATTATTATTATTATTATTTATTAAATAAAAAATTCCAAAGATATTTTTATTTATTATTTGCATCCTATATGCTTATATTTTATTCCTTTAAAAACAAAAAGACAAAATATATTTTCTTAAACAAACTTAATTTCTTTTTATTAATAAATTAATAATTAGACTTATGTTTAGTTATTTTCTTTTTTTTTATATTAAAATTAACATAGAATTTAGGTTTTCTTTTAATTAATTAATTTCCATACTATTTCGATTAAACTTAAAACCTTTTCTAAAAAACTCTAAAAATGATTTCTTGATTAAATTTAATTTCTTTTCTTAATTAACTTAGGTTTAATTTTCTTAATTTAATTTATTATTTCTTTTATTTAATTAGGTCAAAACCAAACTCTTTCCTCAAAAGCCAAACAAAAATCTATTTCTTTTCCACTTACATCCTTGCACATTATATTTTCATTTCTTGTACATTATTCAAGTTTCAATATGGTTGTAATAGATAATTAGGTTTAATTTCTTACAATCCCCATTTGTAAATTTGTATAACCCTTCCCCAAATGATGTAATAGCATAGTAAATTTACTTTCCTCAATTTATCGCTTTCATACAATGCTAGTAAATTAGGGTTTGTATGGAAAGATAAAATCAATGCTTAGAGAACCCTAATTCAAGATAAACCAAGCATGAAAAAATAAACACTTGCACACTTGCACCCCTAAGGTTAACTCCACTTGTTGCCTAAAAAATGGTCATGTTATGCATGTGGGATGTCTTAGCAAAAACAAACAAAAATACAAGATCATAGTCCCTCGATGACGCTACAAATGTTGCCTTTCAAATGATCTTAATTCCTAAAAGAGAAATGTTAAGATATCTCACAACATTGCTATCATGACTATACAATGACCCACGCCCATCCTTTTACATCCAAAGATAAGGCTTCTTACCAATCAATGGTAAGATAGAAATATCAAAGGAAATGAGGAAATGAACAAAAGACTTTTGAGTAGGTAGAAATGTTCCTAGTTGCTTGCTCACTTTTAAAACAAAACACACACCAAACATTTTCAAAAACAAACATCTTTTCAAATAAACCAACACTTTCCATGAAATATTTTCAAAAGTCCAACACTTTGTATACATTCTCGCCGAAACGAGAATCATTACAAAGTTTGCCTAAACGAAGGTGCCTTTTCAAAAATACTTTCAAAAACCACCACAAAACACATTTTCAAACAAAAGAAAGTGATCTAGCAAGAAACTAAGAACCCATAGATAACTATGGATGAAAAGGGTGCTAACACCTTCCCTTTTCATAATCTACCCCCCAAACTCAAGAAATAATCTCAAAGGTCTTTCCTGTTCTTTTCAGCCTTTCTTTTTGGATAAAAGAAAAGTCGGTGGCGACTCTTGCTAACCGCAACTATTGCGATCAAACGCAAAACATCCCAAGTTAGTTCTCTTACTGTGTTACAATTACCTATTATATATGATCTTCAAATGGAGGTAACCTTATTGAATTCTAAACTTGAAAACATGACCAAATCAAAAAGAATGTTGAACAATTGGTCTGATATGTTAGATGAAATTCTTCAAGTTTGAAATATGGCTGGAAACTTAAAAGGTATAAGTTTTGATTACCAATCTCTTAAAGGATAAACCTCTAGGATAAAATTTATTTCTCCAAAAAGGAAGTATGTGCCTGTGATGTCCAACCAAATGTTACCACATCCTACCAAATATAGGGAAAGTCAAACTAAAGTCAAGTTTTTTCCCTTGGAAATGTCATACTGTGGTAAATATGGACATTTAAAGCTCTTCTGTTACAAACTGTAGGGTTATCCAAATCATCTAACATATTGTAGGGCTAAGCCAATGTTGATTAAAACTAGAAAGAAGTGGAAACCTAAGGCTGTTGATACTTTTCTTATATCCCATACCTCTTTTATAGCTTTATCCAAAGAAGATTGATACTTTAATAGTGGATGTTCTAGACATATCATAGGGGTCAAGAATCAATTAATGGACATAAAGCCTTATGCCATAAGTTTTGTTACTTTTGGTGGCGGAGAAAAAGGCGAAATTAAGGGAGTAAGAAAGTTAGTATGTATTAAACTTCTTAGACTATATGTTATGCTTCTTGTGAAATGATTGCCTAAAAATATAATTAGTATCAATCAAGTATGTGATCAAGGTCTAAAATTCAATTTTACCAAATCAAAATGTTTGGTTACCAATGATAAGAATGATGTTATAATGAGGGGAGTTAGGTCTAAAGACAATTGTTATTTATGAGTACCTCAAGAAACTACCTACTCTTCCACATGTTTAATAGCCAAGGAAGATGAAGTCAAGCTGTGGCACTAGAATGTTGGACATCTAAATCTCAAAGGTATGAAGAAGATTATATCTAGATAAGGTATTAGGAGCCTACCAAAGATCTAAATTTAGGAGTGTAAGGTATATGGTGAGTGTCAAATTGGGAAGCAAATCAAGATGTCACACCCAAAGTTACAACATCAAACTACTTCCAAAGTGCTAGAACTTCTTCACATGGATTTGATGGGACCAATACAGGTTGAAAGTCTTGGTGGAAATATTTATGTCTATGTGGTTATTAATGACTTTTCAAGCTTTACCTAGGTGAACTTTATCAAACAAAAATCAGACACTTTTGAGGTTTTCAAAGATTTGTGTCAATGCCTGCAAAGAGAGAAGGATAATGTGATTGTTAAAATCAAAAGTGACCATGGCAAGGAATTTGAAAAGCCAAATTATTTGAATTTTTTTCTTCTAAAGCTATTAGTCATGAGTTCTCATTTCCCATCTCGCCTCAGCAAAATGGATTTGTAGAATGCAAGAATAAAACCTTACAAGAATCAGCTAGAGTCATGTTACATGCTAAAAATCCTCTTTAGCATTTTGGGCTGAAGCCATGAACATGACTTGCTATATCCACAATCATATCACTTAGAGAACTGGGACATCATATACTCTCTATAAATTTTGGAAAGGAAGGAAACTTATTTTTAAATCTATTCATGTGTTTGGTAGTAAATGCTACATTCTGGCTAATCATGAACAAATGAGAAAGATGGATCCCAAAAGTGATGAAGGGATATTTCTTGGTTACTCTACAAATAAAAACAATTACATGTTATTTAACTCCAGAACCAAGGTCATGATGGAATCCATTAATGTTGTGGTTTATGACTTAATTATTATGAAAGGAACTGATGTGAAAGAAGATGTTGGAACATCATCTCAGCAGATTAATGTTTCAGAAAATGTGGAAGACATTGAGTCCAACATTGAGCCAGCAAGTACTGAACCATCTAACCCTTAAGCAAATAAAGTTTACTCTATTAGAGTTGTGATACGGTGGGAGAACTGACTTGGGTGTTTTGCGTTTGATTGCAAATGTTGCGGTTAGCAAGAGTCACCACCGACTTTTCTTTTATCCAAAAGGAAAGGTAAAAAAGCACAGGAAAGACCTTTGAGATTGTTTCTTGAGTTCGGGGGGTAGATTATGAAAAGGGAAGGTATTAGCACCATTTTCATCCATGGTTTTCCATGGGCTCTTAGTTACTTGCTAGATCACTTGCTTTTGTTTGAAATTGTGCTTTGTGTGGTTTTTGAAAGTATTTTGTAAAAGAGGCCATTTGTTTAGGCAACCTTTGTAACGATTCTCGTTCATAAGAATGTATACAAAGATGTTTGTCTTTTTGAAAATGTTTTCAATGTTTGTAAGATGTTTGGAAATGTGTGTGTTTGTTTTGAAAATTGCAAGGATATTTTTTTTGAAATGGAGCAAGTAACTAAAAGTAATCTACCTACTCAAATGTCTTTCTTGTTCATTTTCTATTCCTTTTATATTGTTGTCTTACCATTTATTTGGTAAGCAACCCTATCTTTGGATGTTAACGGGATGGGCGTGGGTCATCGTATAGCCATGATTAGCAATGTTGCAAAGTATCTTAGCACTTTTTGAGGGACTAAGATCATTTTTGTAAGACAACTTGGAATAGCGTCATCGAGGGACTATGATCTTGTTTTTGTTTGTTTTGCTAAGATACCTTACATGCGTAATATGACCATTTTTGTATAAGGCAACCAAGTGGAATAACTCTAGGGGTGCTTTGTGTGCAAGTGTGTCATTTTCATGCTTGATTTTGTCTTGATTTAGGGTTTTCTATTTGATTGGTTTAACTTGCCATACAAACCCTAATTACTAGCATATTATGAATGGGGATTGCAATAGTATAAACCTAATTAATCTATTACAACCAAATTGAATTTATACAAATATTGGAATAAATAATGTACAAGATAAATTAAATATGCAAAGATGTATGTAAATGCAAAAGAAGATTTTGTTTGATTTTTTCACATGGAAAAAGTTTTAACCTAAACCTAATAAATAAATCAAGATTATCTCAAATTAATTAAGAAAGGAAAATTATTTTTTAGAGAAAGTTTTTAATAAACCCTAATTCTAATTTACTAAAAGGAAATAAATTTCTTTAAGTATTTTTGTATTTTTGTATTTTTGTATTAAAAATAATATATGGTATTTATGAAGTATTTTAGTCTTTTGTATAAAAATAATATGTTTAATAAATATGAAGAAAAATGAAGAAAAATAAATATTTAACCTAATCCTATTTTAATTTACAAGTTTGTTAAAAAAAGGATAGTATATAACTTAAATAAAAATAAATATTTTTTATGAGAAAATAAAAATAAAATAAAGCAAAATAAAATATTTATCATTTTTATTTTTTTATGATTTTTTTTATTAAGAAAATATATTTGATAAAAATAAAAATAAAGCAAATAAAATATTTGGGCCAGGGGTGTTGAAAGCAAATGGGAGGCAGGAAGTTAGCAAAAAAACATAGGGCCCAATATGCTGAAGCCCAAGCTGCAAGAGGACAAAAATGAAGCAAAATGTGAGAAAAATGCAAAAAGACAGCGCCAAGGCTCGAACCCACGACCTAGGGGAATTTTGCGCGCTGCCTTGCCACTGGGGTGGCTGTACATCCGTTAGTATAAATGAAAGCAAAAATACATAACATAGAACACTTCCTTGCCCTGTACTTCATCTTCAACCTTTGGCCAGCCGGACCCCTTGTAACTTTTTCATTTCTCAATAAAAATGGAAAGTGATAACATGAACATTGTAGAATTTTACCTCACGATTCTAACCATGTGCATAACTAAAACTGTAAGTCCAAGATCAGAGAGAATTTTGTTGGCCCTAATTCTTAACCTAATTTTTCTAGAAACTTCAAACTAAAAATTCTCTAAACTCAAGCCAAATAAATGCAAGCTATGGATATGTACAGCTTCGTAGCAATGATATCTACATTCTATATTCACAAATGGAAATCTAACTATGCCTGTATCAAGAGTTAGAAAAATAGAAAACTCACCTTGAAAATGGAAATCGTGTTTTGAAAATGAGCTTGCTTTAGGATGCTGTGATGATCATGTTAGCTTCCTTGAACCTCTAGGAAGCTAATGCAATGCTTAGCTTGTCTTGAGGGTGGCTGGAATGGTCTGGAGAAGTCCACCTGTGTTACCCAGTTTTTAAACTTCAACAATGGGGAAGATGGAGTTACAATGATGTTTCAGGGTGTGGGATAGTTTACTTGTATGGTAAGGAAGCTTGGGAAAGAAAAAGGCCTGAAAACGCACGAGTGGAATGGAAGATTCAGTTCACAAGTCAAAAATGGCAAGTTTGGAGGCCTGTTATGCAATTTCTGATTCTAAGGTGTTTCAAGGCTTGGGCATGCGTGGTTTTAGTTGCAAAATGATGGCTTTATATAGAGAAAAAGGTTAGAGGACTTGTGCTTCCTCAGAAGTACAAGATCACATGTCTTGCTACATTTCTTATTTTTGAAGCAAGTGTGAGAAGTGACTTCTTAAGGAATGATTCTTATCTTTTAGGGTGGCTTGAAGCTTTAAACATGTTTTGTTCAGGTTTAGGGACTTGTTTTATGCAGAAAGAACAAGTCTAAGGCTCAAGAAATGGAAAAATGCAAAAAGCATGCTTTTCCAAAATGACAATGTTGCCTTTCTTCCAAAAATGACTATTTTCTTGTACAATGCATTGAATGCTTGGGTTTAGGGCATGAAACCTTGTGCAATTCAATAATGGTGGAGTGACAAACGAGTTTGAGGCCTGAAAAGTGAAGATTGTACAACCAATTTGCAAATTTGAAAACTTGTTCTTCATGGAAATGACCTATAATCAAGTTTGAAAATCCTAACTTCATCTTTTAGATTCTCCCTACTCAAACATGATCTCAAGGAGTTCTTGGACATTTTGGAAATCTTTCAATGTGCTCTACCATTCATATTTGAGTTGCTTTCAAATATTCCACTTGGAACTCTGTGAAAAATGGACATGAAATTAGGTAAAAAACCTGCCTAACTAGGGCAAAATTTCACTAAGTTATTTTAGTTCATGGGCATGTATTCACAAAATTATATCTTGAGATCCAAGCATCTTTAGGAGAAATTGTGTGAATTAATGTTGTATCTTTCATGTATATCTACAACTTTCATGTTGGGAACTTTCTTTGAATCATTTTGTATTATGGTGAAAATTTGGCCTAAAGTTGAGAAAAAATAAGAAATTTTCTATACTTAGAAAATTTTCTAAGTTAGAAATTTTAAACTTTTCAAATTCAAAACTTAAACCCTTGCTTTCTTGATGAACAAGTTTCACATTTTGACATGATTTGATGAATTATGACCTTTGGCACTTGATTTTGACCAAAAAGTCAAAGTTTGAGTTTTCAGTATAAAATTGACTTTTGATCAGTTGACTGAAAAATTCATCTATCAATCCAATGGATTTGCAATGTTTTGAACCATGTCATTAGGTAAATATGATTCAATTGAACTCTTTAAATCATTCTTCAAACCATTTGATCATTTTCTAGGTCAAAAATCAGAAATTGCCCTTTCTCAGTCAAAACCCTAATTTTGACCATTTTGCCCTTTTGATGATTTGATCAAATTTATTTAGAAATTTTGGTCCAAGCTTGATCAAATGATACATATGGGTTTAAAATGTTGATGTGGATAAAAAACTATGAAATTTGACTGTAAATTGGCCATGGTTGACTTTTTCCCCAATACAGTTGATTTTTAGGTCAACTGTCCAATTGACTGATAAAAAATGTGATTCAAGGCTTGAAACTTAACATGAGTAATATTGGGGGTCCAAAATGATCCTTGAAAGTCATATGAAGCATTGATAGTCCAAAACTCCTTGTGCAAACTCAAACCCTAATTTTGGTCATCAGTGCATGAGGAGATGTCTTGAGCTGGTCAAACCCTAATGCAATCATGAGTCAAAGGAGATCTTGTGAAAATACTTGATAAGTGAGAGGGCAAATTTTGGGGTACAACATCTGCCCCTGTTCAATCTTCTTAAACCTGAAGAGTTAGACTGGCGAGTTTTTCCATTCGTGACTCGAAGGTGGAAGATGATTGGACACTAGAGTGCCCATAAATTTGCACCCAATGATGTAATGATAGAAGGAATGGGCTTACAGATTCCATTTGGAGAGGTGACAAAATGTTGTAGGATATGGGCTTAAAGATGCCATCAAAGGTGATTGTTGAATTGTAATTTGTAAATTGAAAGAATGAGTATCAGAATGGTGTCCGTGTCTGGGGCGTATCCGTACTGTAGCTGGAAGAGGCTTTGATTAAATATTAGAATGGCCTCTGTGTCTGGAGCATATCTGAATTGTAGCTGGGAGTTGATTTTGAATGAGTATCAGGATGGCATCCGTGTCTGGAGCGTATCTGAACTGTATCTTGAAGTTGAATCTGAATGAGTATCAGAATGGCACCCGTATCTGGAGCGTATCTGAACTGTATCAAAATTTGAATCTGAATGAGTATCAGAATGGCATCCGTATCTGGAGCGTATCTGTACTGTATCTGAGAGTTGAATGAGTTTCAGGATGGCATCCGCGTCTGGAGCATATTTGAACTGTATCAAAAGGTTGAATCTGAACGAATATCAGAATGACATCCATGTCTGGAGTGTATCTGAACCGTATCAAGAGGTTGAATCTAAATGAGTATCAGGATGGCATACGTGTTTGGAGCGTACCTGAACTGTATCAATATTGAATGTTGTTAACGGTAGCTGTTAATCTTATCCTGAAAAGGGTAAAATGTTAGCTAAAATACAAATTTATGTTACATGAAATGTATGATGTAATGCATTCGTGTTATCAATGTTTATGATATATGAATGCGATGTATGCGTATGTGAGTTAATTTGCTGTATTGTTGTTGGACAAATCCCTGACTGTTGCTGAGGATATGTAAGTATAAGTCATGTTGTGAAGTCTAAGTGTTGATGAATTTCCGTTTTGAGAAATAAATTTTGTTGTAAGGGCAATACCATATACTGCTTGTAAAAACCTGCTAGGGAATTCTTGAGAAGTTTGACGACTTCTACTGGGGATCGATAATTTGAAATTTTGTTCCGCTGGGGATTTAAACGACGTACTGTAGGAGGTTACTTATGGAATAGCCTAGAGACATTTCTCTATCCTTTCAACCTATCAGTAATTGTCTTTCCTATTTTGGTTCATTTGTAAACAGTAATTATGTTCAAATGCATATGCTCAACAATGAATCATTGGACGTTTTTGTAAACAAAACACAAGTGTAAAGAAAAGACAAATAGTTTTTTCACTTTCAAAGGAATATTTTGTATTGACTTTGAGTAAGTATTTTTTGTACAAGGAGACAAACATTCTAGTAAGAGAATGCTGTCGTAAAATGAAAATTTTGATACAAAGAAAAGATAGCTATGTGTACAAAAATTCCATGGGGTTTCCATTCTGCTATTGCCTTCATATTTCTGAGCATCTTGTTTATTTGTTGCCTTGTCCAAAGCTGATTGAATTGATCAGAACCTCTGAGTTTGTTAGTTGAAGCTAAAGGTCATCCGTAAAGTGATCCAACGGGGCATAGTCATATGCTTTAATTCCCTAACTTTTTCCTGGACCGCCCTTTCAGGTTTTCAGTCCACCGGGAAACCCTTTTTTACCCAAGTCGCCCTTTCGGGTTTTCAACTTGCCGGGTGTACTAATTTTTTTTTGTTTTATCGCTAACTTTTGTCCGAACCTTTTTGGTTCACCTGGATGCCCTTATTTTGCCTAGGTGTGTCAACCTAGTGGGTCTCTTATGTGTAGTATCTTTTGACTATGTCCGCGTTTGCAGGGTGTGGCAGGTCGTCGCCATCCATGGTGGTTAAGATCATTGCACCACCAGAGAAATTTTTTTTGATCACAAATGGTCCTTCATAGGTAGGAGTCTATTTTACCTTGGATCACCTTGTGGCAATATGATACGTTTGATCACTAGATCTCCAACTTGATACACTTGGCGTCTGACTTTCTTGTTGAAAGCCTTGATCATTCGCTTTTGATACATTTGACCATGGCAAACAGCAGTAAGTCTCTTCTCATCAATCAAGTTCAGTTGATCAAGTCGAGTCTGGATCCAACCGTCTTCGTTCAACCCTGCATCCTTCATAATCCTCAGAGAGGGGATCTGAACCTCCATAGGCAAAACAACCTCCATGCCATAAACCAAAGAATAAGGTGTTTCCCCGGTTGATGTGCAAGCTGTCGTACGATATCCGTGGAGAGCGAATGGTAACATCTCATGCCAGTATTTGTGTGTGACTGTCATTTTCTGTATGATCTTTTTAATGTTTTTATTTGAAGCTTCTACAACACCATTCATCTTCGGCCGATAGGGAGAATAATTATGATGTTGAATCTTGAATTGCTCGCACAATGCGGTGATCATAGTGTTGTTGAGATTTGTACCATTGTCAGTGATGATCCTTTCCGGGATACCGTATCGGCAAATGAGATTTTGCTTGATGAAACGGGCAACAACGTTCTTGGTGACGGAAGCGAAGGAAGCTGCCTCCACCCACTTTGTAAAATAGTCAATGGCCACTAGGATGAAGCGGTGTCCATTGGAGGCTGTCGGCTTGATCTCCCCAATCATATCAATCCCCCACATAGTAAAGGGCCAAGGAGCCGTTAAGACATTCAGAGGAACCGAATGTACATGCACCTTGTCAGCATAAATTTGACACTTATGGCTGGTTCGAGAGTGTTGATAGCAATCTGCTTCCATGGTAGACCAGTGATAGCCTTCCCGTAGGATTTTCTTTGCCATCGTATGCCCACTGGAATGGGTACCAAAAGTGCCTTCGTGCAACTCAGCCATGATCCTTTCAGCTTCAACCTTATCTACGCACCGAAGTAACACAGAGTCATGATTGCGTTTATATAGGATGCTGTTACTAAGGAAGAATTTAGCAGAGAATCTCCTTAAGAACTTTCTATCATTGATTGAAGCTCCTTCTGGATATTCTTGAGCCTCAAGATACCTCTTGACTTCCTGAAACCAAGGCCGGTCCACTATTTCTTCAGTATTAATCTCGTGACAGTGTGCTGGTTCATCCATTCGTTCGATGGTGATCTGGGGAGCCTCGTTATCCCAATTAAGTTTAAACATAGATGACATTATGGCTAGAGCGTCTGCTAGTTGATTTTCTTCTCGCGAGAAATGCTCGAAGGTATTCTTCTCAAAATGTGGTAGCAATGTAAAAACATGTTCTTTGTAAGGGATAAGGTTCGGGTGTTTGGTGTCCCATTCCCCTTTGATCTGAATGATGACCAAAGCTGAATCTCCAAATACATCCAAGGATTTGATCACCAATTCTATGGCAGCTCTGAGACCAAAGATGCATGCTTCGTATTCCGCCATGTTATTTCTACAATTGAAGCAAAGTCTGGCAGTAAAGGGAGTATGACACCCTTCCGGAGATATGAGTACAACACCAATACCATTTCTGAGTGCGTTAGATGCCCCATCAAAGAATAGGGTCCATCGGGATCCTTGTTCAAGTCCGTCATATGGCCTGAATTCTTCACAATTGTCTAATGTCATGATGTCTTCATCCGGAAAATCGAACTTCATGGACTGGTAGTCTTCCACAGCTTGGTGAGAAAGGTGATCGGCTAGTACACTTCCCTTTATAGCTTTCTGGGTAGTATACTGTATGTCATATTCTGTTAGGATCATCTTCCATCTCGCTATTCTCCCAGAACGAGCAGGCTTCTCGAAGATGTATTTTATCATATCCATCTTAGATATCAACAAGGTACTATGAGTCAGCATATACTGTCTTAGTCGACGAGCAGCCCATGCCAGAGCGCAACAAGTATCTGGTTTCACAGTCGGTAAACTTTTTGCCTAGGTAGTAAATAGCGTGCTCTTTTCGGCCAGACTCGTCATGCTGCCCCAATACACACCCCATTGAGTTTTCTAAAATAGTCAAATACATGATCAATGGTCTTCCCTCGATTGGTGGCATCAATATAGGAGGCTCTTGTAAGTATTCTTTGATTTTGTCAAAAGAAACTTGGCATTCATCATTCCATTTGACTACTTGATCTTTCTTCAAGAGCTTGAAGATTGGCTCACAAGTAGCTGTCAGGTGAGAAATGAATCTGGAGATATAGTTCAAACGTCCCAAGAACCCTCTGACTTCCTTCTCAGTGCAAGGAGCAGGCATCTCTTGTATTGCTTTAGCTTTGGCCGGATCGAACTCGATACCCTTGTTGCTGACGATAAATCCTAGGAGTTTACCAGACCGTACCCCGAATGTGCATTTGTTTGGATTCAACCTCAGCGTGTACTTCTTTAGTCTCTCAAACAGTTTTTATAAGTGATCAAGATGCTCTTCTTCTGTTTGAGATCTGGCTATCATATCATCCATGTAGACCTCTATTTCGTGATGTATAATGTCATGAAATAAAGCTACCATGGCACGCTGATAGGTTGCCCCAACGTTTTTTAGTCCAAATGGCATCACCTTGTAGCAGAATGTGCCCCACTGTGACAAATGTTGTTTTCTCCATGTCTTCAGGCGCCATTTTGATTTGGTTGTAATCTGAGAATTCGTCCATGAAGGAAAACACTTTGTGTTATGCCGTATTGTCAACTAGGATATCAATGTGGGGGAGTGGAAAGTCATCCTTGGGGATTGCCCTATTCAAATCTCGGTAGTCCATACACATTCTCACTTTGCCGTCCTTTTTGGCCACAGGAACAACATTGGCAACCCATTGGGGGTAAAAGGTGACGACCAAGAATCCAACGTTAAATTGCTTCATGACCTTTGCTTTAATCTTTTCTGACATATCAGGCCTCATCCGACGTGCCTTTTGCTTTACTGGCAGACAATCTTCTCTTGTAGGCAGACAATGTACCACAATATCTTCATCAAGTCCTGGCATGTCTTCATATGACCAGGCAAAGACTTCAACATAATCATGCAACAACTGAATCAGATGCTTCTTGATACTGGGTTCTAGATTGGCACCTACTTTAACCTCCTTTTTGTCTTCTTTGGTACCTAGATTGATTGTATCCACGGGTTCCTCGTGAGGCTGAATGGTCTATCTTCTTGTTATAGCAGTCTGGAAAGTTCCCCTGGTACTTCACAATCTTCCTCACCTTCATCTTCGGCTTGATAGATCAGATTCTCAGAGTCACAAAAGGCCATAGCAGTATCGTTACCCATGAGATCCAGAATGGATGTATACCTGCATTGTGAGTGGGGGTGTGTGTAATTGTATAACTATCTTTGAAAGAAAGTAAAAATGTAAAAGAAAAACAATGAGCACAAAAGTTTGAATGCGAAAACGTCCATGATTCATTGATGTCATATGAAAAATGAGATAATAACCCTTACAAATGGACTATTGTGTCTCGGGTAAGACACAAGGTTTTAAGAGTGGGAATTGTTTTGAATATTACAGATCCAACAAAATGTAAAGATAAATTACTGAGGGATGAAAGTGATTGGGATGAAGTCTCTAGCCTCCCAATTGTTGAGCCCTCCATTGACAGTCGGGAAGATCCAACCCTCCAGGTTGCATCCATCTTCACCATCTTCTACCACGTTGACCTCACGGTTGCTGATCTTCAAGGGTTGCCCTCCAGCACGAGAACGACGTACAACCTTTTGAGCACTTGAAGTGAAACCTAGGCCAAACTTGTCAGACTTATATGGGATATCTGGGAGTTGTCCCTAGATAGTGCACCCTCCTTCTTCTACCACTGCTTTGGCGTCCTTTAGTGATGACATCCGGAGTGGAGGTTTTGTAATCTTGGGAACAGCCTTAGTCACTGCCATTTCTTGTGGGACCTCTTCGAAGTGTTGAAATGGAGTTTCAATGAATTCTCCGTTCAACTCCACATATCTGAAGGAATTGAGATGGCTGATCATGTATTCTTCCTCCCCATGGACGATGATAATCTTCCCTTGAACCGGGTATTTTAGCATCTGGTGCAATGTAGAGGTAACAACGCCAACATTATGGATCCATGGTCGGCCTAGCAGGCATGAGTATGAAGGGAGGATGTCCATCACAGAAAAAGTTGAATTGAAGGTTTGGGTTCCAACCTTTATGGGAATGTCCACCTCCCCATGTACCATCCTCTTCGAGCCGTCAAAAGCCCTTACCACTATGTTGCTTGGTTTCAAAGTTAACCCCTCACAGTCAAGTCTGTCAAGAGCTTTTTTGGGTAATACATTCAGAGATGAGCCAGTATCCACCAAGACATGGGCCAGAGTTGTGCCCCTACACTCCACTGAGACATGCAATGCCTCATTATGCTTTCTTCCCCTCGGCGTCAGATCAACATCTGAAAAACCTAAACCATTATCCGCAGTTAGGCTGACCTCGCAGTCTTGAAATTGATCAACAGATGTCTCTTGCGGTACATGGACTGTTTTTAAGAACTTCACCAAGGCTTTCACATGTGCCTCGGAACACAGTAGTAATGCCATCATGGAGATTTTGGAGGGAGTTTGCCCCAATTGTTCAACTATATCGTAGTCACTCCTCTTTATAATTTTTAGGATCTCCTCCATTTCCTTCTTGGAGGTCTCAGGGATAGTCAATGACTGAGCCTTCATCCGGACAGGCTCAATCATAACACCTTTTCCTCGAGCCTCGGTTAACTCGGCAGCAGGAGTGTTGGCAGGAATGATAACAGGGGTTGTAACATCTTTGTTAATTGGAGTACTTGCAGAGATGATTATGGGTGTAGGAGAAACCTTTGGAGCAGCCACATGTATGATCACGGGTCTAGAAACTGCTTTAGAGGGAGCAATTTCTGGAGAAAATATCCTACCACTTCGGGTAATTTTGCTAGTTCCGACAATATTGCTGATATCAGAATCTTCTTCTTCGGAATTTATCTCTTCGGCGGCCGTCCAGTCTTGTTTGGTGCCATGGTAGTAAATGTCCCCTCAGTAATTCCACAACACGGTTTTGTCTGATTTATATGGGACTGGCCCATGAATTGTGATTATTAGAGGAGCTGCTTTCAGAACTGATGTAATTCTAACGGGTCTTTTGGTGGGACCCTGGAAGAAATGCGGAAATGGTAATGATTGAAACATCTTCAACAGAAATAGGTGAAATAGGAGTACTTTCAAACAAAATCTCTTTGTTATCTATCAGGCACTGAATGCCTGCTTTCAACAAAGGACAATCAGTTGGTGAGGACAAGCAGAGATGGCAAACTTCATTACATCCCGGGAATACACCGGCTTTCAACAAGTTTATCTTAATGGTTGGAAGTGGAGTCATGAGTTCATTAACTGTGGTAACAAACAAATCTTCTTCAATAGCATTGGTGTTGTGACCATGTCTGGGCATATGAGCAGAAATGACATTTGGCTTCTCGGGCGCATCAAACTCAATTTCTTTTGCTTCAATGAGGTCTTGTACTTTGTTCTTCAAGGCCCAACAGTTATTAATATCGTGACCAGGACTTTCAGAGTGATATGCGCAATGGGCATTGGGATGATAATGAGGGGATGTTGTATTGGGGTTTTTCGGAGCTTCTTTCAAGGTTGTCAAGTTGGATCTCAGAAGATGCGGTAATACTTGAGACAAAGTCATATTGATTCTAGTGAATTGCCTTACTGGCCTTTCCACCCTTGGTTGATTAATTCTTTGTTTATCAGATGTAGGCTTGGGAATCATAACAGCCCCCACCATTGGTCGGCGTTCATCCCTATCTTAGTTCCTTTGCGGATATACAGCAGCTACCTCTTTCTTCCTGATGAAAGGCTTCCTTACAGCTGTAGAAGAAGATGAATCCTTCTGAATCTTTCCACTTTTTATGCCAGATTCCACCCTCTCTCCGGTTAATATTAGTTCAGTAAAGCCTGCAGATGAACTTCCGATTAAATGGTTGAAGAAGGGGCCAAATAAGGTGCCAAAGAACGTGTCCACCAATTCCCTTTCAGACAGAGGGGGTTGAACTCTTCAAGCCAGATCTCTCCATTTTTGTGCGTAATCCTTGAAACCTTCATTGGAAGCCATGGCCATACTCTGGAGTTGAGTACGGGTAGGCACCAAATCAGCATTGTATTGATATTACTTGTAGAAAGCTGCGACAAGATCTTCCCAATTATGGACATTGGCTCTTCCTAGTTGGTAAAACCAGTCGAGTTGTGTTGCAGACAGACTGTCTTGGAAAAAGTGCACCTATAAGTCTTTATCAGCGGTGCGGGGTTGAATTTTCCTCACATATGATCGGATATGAATTTTAGGGCATGACACTCCATCATACTTTGCGAACATAGGCACTTTGAATTTCGTAGGAATCACAATCCCCGATACTAGTCCCAATTCCTCAAAGTCTAAGCCCGACACCTTTTGTATTTCCATCGCGCTCAAACGCTCTTCGAGATGTCTGTACTTGTTATCAACTGGAGGATACTGTTCCTCAGAGTGGTCTTCCTCCTCTTCTTCTGATTCTGACAGGATAATTGTTTCCTTGCCTTTCCCTTCTCCTTCACCGGATGTTGTTGCAAAATTCAAAGTCCTTCTTGTCTGCCCTTGAAATCTTCTCCCCATGTTTAAGACTCCGGTTACTTTCTTTGTTTTCTTTTTCCTCTCTTCAGCCAGCAGAGAGGGTCATGAGCAACTGTTGAAATTGCGTATTCTGAGCTTGGAGACCTTTCACTATTTGTTCGAGATCCATCTTATTGAAATAAACAGTAGAGAGACGAGGAGACTTGTTGCAAAAGACCTGTTTATGTTATGATGAATGATATGTGCATATGCAATGTTTTCAAGGATTTCAAAGATTCAAATTTGTTTTAGACAAAAAAGAAACACACGTTATATTATAAGATAAAGTTTGAGTACATCAATGCCCCTTGGGCAAAATAATACAAAAATCTAAGATAGAAAAGTAGTGCGCATCCTCTTTGGTGCAATGTAGGCATTTAGAGTCCGATCCTCTTAAAGTAGCCTAGTGAGTTCCAAAACCTTCTTCTCGCATGCGTAGAATTGGGCTTCGAAATTATCTCGCTCTCCTTTGAGTTGTATCCAATCCCTTTGTAGGTCTTCAATAGATGTGGGCATGTCAGGATGTAGGATAGTGTATGGAACATCTCCCTTCATGATAGGCTTAATGATTACCGGGAGAATAGAGGGGTAAGGCATCATAAGACTCTGAGCACGAGTTCGTACCCATTTGAGGTAAGGCTCAAGAGGGATAGAATTTTTGTGCCCCAAAGTCTTGCTATCCACCTTGTTTAGCATCCTCCAAGCTCAGATAAATCTCTGGCGAAGACCTTGATCGTCGTTGTCGTAGTCGAATACCAAACTTTGAATCAGCATCTCATGTGGGCCATCCCTTCGGGCGTAATCAAATTGTCTTAAATCTAAGCATGGGTTGTAGGTGATTCCTCCCATAATTCCAAGTAAAGGGACATTAGGAAATTCTCCACAATGGTCAACGATGATAATATTCTCCTTGGATCGGGAGCACCAATGAATGTTTGAATGCTTTAACGTCATCAACCTTTGTGACCATCTTGAACCTTGCTCATTATTTAAGACTGATTGGGGAAGATGGGAAATAAACCATCTTGCCAAGAGAGGAGTGAAACACATAAGGATACCTTTTTCCCTCATTGTGCGAGTGTGAAAAAAGTGTAGGATATCTCCTAGAAATGTAGGAACCGGGTTGCGTGACATGAAGATTTTGACGGTGTTCACATCTATAAGTTGGTCAGGATTTGGAAACAAAACCATCCCATAGATGAGGAGAGCCACAATTTCCTTAAAGGCTTGCAAGTCTAAGGAATTCCAACAGCTTTGGGCTTTCTCCAACATGAACTTTGTTAAGAAGCCTTTGACACCACTCCTAGTTTCCCAATGAGTTGTGACATCAGATGAGTGCAAGTGTAGAGCTTGAGCAATCTCTTCTGGCTTTGGATCTCTTTCCGTACCGTTGAAAGGTAGTTGATTGAGAATGGGAATCCTCAAGAGTTGGGAGAATTCTTCCAAAGTAGGCACAAGTTGATAGTCGGGAAATGTGAAGCAATGGTGCAAAGGATCAAAGAAATGAAAGAGCACCTTCATCATATCCTTATATGTGTTGGAGGTGACTAAGTTTAGTAGGCAACCATGTCTTTCGGTAAATGGAGAATTTTCAGGAATACTTAATGCTAACTCTTTGAGTTGAGGAGGGATCTTTACGAGATTGACTAGAATGGTTTTCCTGCAAATAGAATCCATGTCCTACAAAATAGAACAAATATAAATCCCAAGATCCTTGAAATGGTTAGTAGATGCATATGATGTTCATGATGTCCATGATGTTATGTACAAGTATGCATATACAAGCAAAGCAAACAAGTCCTTACTTTAGGCTTTCATGGAGTTTTATAGGTAAGTACCCTCTTGAAGTTTAGTTGGCTTAAACATGTCCTAGTAATAGTAACTGGGTTCTAAGGAGCTAAATATCACTGGATTGTTTCCTTGGTCATTATTTCAGCTCAAACCTCTTTAATGGCGACCTAAATATCCCAAGAAACCAAACCTCAATGAGTGTAGTATCGAGTAACTACCAACTTCGGACTGCACCAAAGCCGGTCATCTCACTACATCCTAAAGGCCAAGTTGGTCAAGTAAAGGTTCTAGAAGTTCATTAGTGCTTCATGACATCACTCAGCGACCCCGTATTCTCTTTGATTAACTCAAAGGCTACCGGTACCCACAAATATGTCGCACTAACGTAGCTATTGCTTAGACCATGTCGGTATACCCCGCACAGTTTCCACAATGTATTGCTACTTACCTATAATGTATCCCAAATCTGGGTAGAGTATTCAAACCCAAACAAAGAACCATAATGTAAGGCATACAAGTCAAACAATGTAAGCAAGTAAATGTGATCTAAACCCTAAGGTAACCCCACTTTTAGAATTTTCCCCAACAGAGTCGTCAGTTCTGTGATACGGTGGGAGAACTGACTTGAGTGTTTTGCATTTGATTGCAAATGTTGCGGTTAGCAAGAGTCGCCACCGACTTTTCTTTTATCCAAAAGGAAAGGTAAAAAAGCACATGAAAGACCTTTGAGATTTTTTCTTGAGTTCGGGGGGTAGATTATGAAAAGGGAAGGTATTAGCACCATTTTCATCCATGGTTTTCCATGGGCTCTTAGTTACTTGCTAGATCACTTGCTTTTGTTTGAAATTATGCTTTGTGTGGTTTTTGAAGTATTTTGTAAAAGAGGCCATTTGTTTAGGCAATCTTTGTAATGATTCTCGTTCATAAGAATGTATACAAAGATGTTTGTCTTTTTGAAAATGTTTTCAATGTTTGTAAGATGTTTGGAAATGTGTGTGTTTGTTTTAAATATTGCAAGGATATTTGTTTTGAAATAGAGCAAGTAACTAAAAGTAATCTACCTACTCAAATGTTTTTCTTGTTCATTTTCTTTTCCTTTGATATTGTTGTCTTACCATTGATTTGGTAAGCAACCCTATCTTTGGATGTTAACGGGACGGGCGTGGGTCATCGTATAGCCATGATTAGCAATGTTGCAAAGTATCTTAGCATTTTTTGAGGGACTAAGATCATTTTTGTAAGACAACTTTGAATAGCGTCATCGAGGGACTATGATCTTGTTTTTGTTTGTTTTGCTAAGATACCTTACATGCGTAATATGGCCATTTTTGTATAAGGCAACCAAGTGGAGTAACCCTAGGGGTGATTTGTGTGCAAGTGTGTCATTTTCATGCTTGATTTTGTCTTGATTTAGGGTTTTCTATTTGATTGGTTTTATCTTGCCATACAAACCCTAATTACTAGCATATTATATAAAAACGATAAATTGCGAAATTTAAAGATTACTACGCTATTACAACATTTTGTGGGAGGGGGGGGGGGGGGGGGGAGGTATACAATTTATGAATGGGGATTGCAATAATATAAACCTAATTAATCTATTACAACCAAATTGAATTTATACAAATATTAGAATAAATAATGTACAAGATAAATTAAATATGCAAAGATGTATGTAAATGCAAAAGAAGATTTTGTTTGATTTTTTCACATGGAAAAAGTTTTAACCTAAACCTAGTAAATAAATCAAGATTATCTCAAATTAATTAAGAAAGGAAAATTATTTTTTAGAGAAAGTTTTTAATAAACCCTAATTCTAATTTATTAAAAGGAAATAAATTTCTTTAAGTATTTTTGTAATTATGTATTTTTGTATTGAAAATAATATATGGTATTTATGAAGTATTTTGGTATTTTGTATTAAAATAATATGTTTAATAAATATGAAGAAAAATGAAGAAATATAAATATTTAACCTAATCCTATTTTAATTTACAAGTTTATTAAAAAAAGGATAGTATATAACTTAAATAAAAATAAATATTTTTTATGAGAAAATAAAAATAAAATAAAGCAAAATAAAATATTTATCATTTTTATATTTTTATGATTTTTTTTATTAAGAAAATATATTTGATAAAAATAAAAATAAAGCAAATAAAATATTTGGGCCAGGGGTGTTGAAAGCAAATGGGAGGCAGGAAGTTAGCAAAAAAACATAGGGCCCAATATGCTGAAGCCCAAGCTGCAAGAGGACAAAAATGAAGCAAAATGTGAGAAAAATGCAAAAAGGCAGCGCCAAGGCTCGAACCCACGACCTAGGGGAATTTTGCGCGTTGCCTTGCCACTGGGGTGGCTGTACATCCGTTAGTCTAAATGAAAGCAAAAATACATAACATAGAACACTTCCTTTCCCTGTACTTCATCTTCAACCTTTGGTCAGCCGGACCCCCTGTAACTTTTTCATTTCTCAATAAAAATGGAAAGTGATAACATGAACATTATAGCATTTTACCTCACGATTCTAACCATGTGCATAACTAAAACTATAAGTCCAAGACCAGAGAGAATTTTGTTGGCCCTAATTCTTAACCTAATTTTCCCAGAAACTTCAAACTAAAAATTCTCTAAACTCAAGCCAAATAAATGCAAGCTATGGATATGTACAGCTTCGTAGCAATGATGTCTACATTCTATATTCACAAATGGAAAGCTAACTATGCATGTATCAAGAGTTAGAAAAATACAAAACTCACCTTGAAAATGGAAATCGTGTTTTGAAAATGAGCTTGCTTTAGGATGCCGTGATGATCAGGTTAGCTTCCTTGAACCTCTAGGAAGCTAATGCAATGCTTAGCTTGTCTTGAGGGTGGCTGGAATGGTCTGGATAAGTCCACCTGTGTTACCCTGTTTTTGAACTTCAACAATGGGGAAGATGGAGTTACAGTGATTTTTCAGGGTGTGGGATAGTTTACTTGTATGGTAAGGAAGCTTGGGAAAGCAAAAGGCCTGAAAACACACAAGTGGAATGGAAGATTCAGTTCACAAGTCAAAAATGGCAAGTTTGGAGGCTTGTTATGCAATTTATGATTCTAAGGTGTTTCAAGGCTTGGGCATGTATGGTTTTAGTTGCAAAATGATGGCTTTATATAGAGTAAAAGGTTAGAGGACTTGTGCTTGCTTAGAAGTACAAGATCACATGTCTTGCTACATTTCTTGTTTTTGAAGCAAGTGTGATAAGTGACTTCTTAAGGCATGATTATGATCTTGTAGGGTGGATTGAAGCTTTAAACATGTTTTGTTCAGGTTTATAGACTTGGTTTGTGCAGAAAGAACAAGTCCAAGGCTCAAGAAATGGAAAAATGCAAAAAACATGCTTTTCCAAAATGGCAATGTTGCCTTTCTTCCAAAAACGGCTATTTTCTTGTAAAATACATTGAATGCTTGGATTTAGGGCATGAAACCTTGTGCAATTCAATAATGGTGGAGTGAAAAACGACTTTGAGGCCTGAAAAGTGAAGATTGTACAACCAATTTGCAAATTTGAAAACTTGTTCTTCATGGAAATGACCTATAATTAAGTTTGAAAACCCTAACTTCATCTCTTCGATTCTCCCTACTCAAACATGATCTCAAGGAGTTCTTGGACATTTTGGAAAGCTTGAAATGTTCTCTACCATTCATATTTGAATTGCTTTCAAATATTCCACTTGGAACTATGTAAAAAATTGGCATGAAATTAGGTAAAAAACCTGCCTAAGTAGGGCAAAATTTCACTAAGTTATTTTAGTTCATGGGCATGTATTCACAAAATTATATCTTGAGATCCAAGCATCTTTAGGAGAAATTGTGTGAAGAAAAGTTGTATATTTCATGGAGATCTACAACTTTCATGTTGGTAACTTTCTTTGAATCATTTTGTATCATGGTGAAAATTTGGCATAAAGTTGAGAAAAAATAAGAAATTTTCTATACTTAGAAAATTTTCTAAGTTAGAAATTTTAAACTTTTCAAATTCAAAACTTAAACCCTTGCTTTCTTGATGAACACGTTTCACATTTTGACATGATGTGATGAATTATTAACTTTGGCACTTGATTTTGACCAAAAAGTCAAAGTTTGACTTTTCAGTATACAGTTGACTTTTGATCAGTTGACTGGAAAATTCATCTGTCAATCCAATGGATTTGCAATGTTTTGAACCATGTCATTAGGTCAAGATGATGCAATTGAACTCTTGAAATCATGCTTCAAACCATTTGATCATTTGCTAGGTCAAAAATCAGAAATTGCCCTTTCTCAGTCAAAACCCTAATTTTGACCATTTTGCCCTTTCGATGATTTGATCAAATTTGTTGAGGAATTATGGTACAAACTTGATCAAATGATACATATGGGTTTAAAATGTTGATGTGGATCAAAAATTATGAAATTTGATTGTAAATTGGCCATGGTTGACTTTTTCCCCAATACAACTGATTTTTAGGTCAACTGTCCAATTGACTGATCAAAAATGTGATTCAAGGCTTGAAACTTGACATGAGTAATCTTGGGGGTCCATAATTATCCTTGAAAGTCATATGAAGCATTGATAGTCCAAAAATCCTTGTGCAAACTCAAACCCTAATTTTGGTCATCAGTGCATGAGGAGATGTCTTGAGCTGGTCAAACCCTAATGCAGTCATGAGTCAAAGGAGATCTCATGAAAATCCTTGATAAGTGAGAGGGAAAATTTTGGGGTACAACAAGAGTTTATAAATATCATCCAAATGGACTCATTATAGGTAACCTTGATGAAGGGGTCACCACTAGGTCCAGAGATGTGATATTTAATTCTTGTTTTGTCTCTATTCTTGAACCTAAAAATGTAAAGGAGACCGTAACTGATGAATTTTGGATTAATGTTATGCAAAAAGAACTAAGGAGTTTTAAAAGAAATTAAGTATGAGACTTAGTATCCAGGTCTTAAGGAATGAATCTTATTGGTACAAAATGGATTTACAAGAACAAATATGATAAAAATGGAATTGTAAGCAGAAACAAGGCTAGGCTTGTTGCTCAATGAGACACTCAAATTAAAGGCTAAGTTTATGAAGATGACTTCACGAGGGATATTCTTATGGAACTTACTCTTCACGGATTTGTGGACGAGTTGAACATTATCCTAACTCCTAGAGTCTTGAGTAAATGCTTATTCCTGTTTTTATGCATATATTTGTTAACAGTAATCATATTCATAAGCATATGTTCATTCAATTTAATCATGAGACGTTTTTGAAAACAAAAAATAATTTGAATTTTGAAATTATGTTTATATTGATAGTTTGTCTATAAACACACGATTGTTGTACAAAGAGACAAGAATTCTAGTAAGAGGAAATTGTCGTGAAAATGAAAGGAGTACAAAGTAAAACCAACATATAACTATGTGTAAATGATCTCGCCGGGTTTAAATTCTGCTATTTCCCCTATGTCTTTGAGCATCTCATCCCTTGCTATCGGAAGAAATTGACTGAATTGATCTGCACCATTCGAACTTGACGTTGGTAACAAAGCTGGCTGCAAGCGATCCCACGGGACATAATCGTATTCTTTTATCCCTAATTTTTGCCTGGACCGCCCTTTCGAGTTTTCAGTCCACAGAGATACCCTTTTTTGCCCAAGCCGCCTTTTCAGGTTTTCGACTTGCCGGGCGTACAATATTTTATATATATATATATATATATATATATATATATATATATATATATATATATCCCTAAATTTTTCCCGAACCCTTTTGGTTCGCCGAGATGCCCTTATTTTTTCCTAGGCCAGTCAACCTAGCGGGTCATTTCTCATGCGTAGTATCTTTTAACTATGTCCACATTCATAGGGTGTAGAAGATCTTCACCGTCCATGGTGGTAAGTATCATTGCACCGCCCGAAAATATTTTCTTGATTACAAAAGGCCCTTCGTAGGTGGGAGTCCATTTTCCCCTAGGATCACCCTGCAGTATGATAATGCATTTTATTACCAAGTCACCAGCCTGATATACCTGATACTTGATCTTCTTATTGAAGGCTTTAATCATACATTTCTGATACATATGACCGTGACAAACAGCCACAAGTCTTATCTCATCAATCAAATTCAATTAATCCAGCATAGTCTGAATCCATTTATCTTCGTCCAAGTCTGCATATTTTATAATTCTCAGAGAAGGAATATGAACTTCGACAGGTAGGACAACCTCCATACCGTAGACCAGAGAGAATGGGGTTGCCCTAGTTGATGTCCGAGATGAAGTGAAATAGCCATGAAGAGAAAATGGTAACATCTTGTGCCAGTATTTATACGCCACTGTCATCTTCTGTATAATCTTTTTAATGTTCTTATTGGCGGCTTCCACTACTCCATTCATCTTTGGTCGATACGAAGAAGAATTGTGGTGCTTGATATTGAACTACATGTAGAGTTTTGTGATCATGGTGTTGTTGAGATTGGTAACATTGTCTATGATAATATTTTTGGGGATGCCATACCGACATATAAGATTATGCTTAATGAACCGGGCAACAATGTTCTTGGTAACAGAGGCAAACGAGGCTGCTTTAACCCACTTTGTGAAGTAATCAATGGCAACGAGGATGAACCAATGTCCGTTAGAAGTAGTAGGCTTGATTTCTTCAATCATATCAATGCCACACATTGCAAATGTCCAAGGATAAGTCAAGAAATTCAAAGGTACTGGAGGCACGTGCACTTTGTTAGCATAGATCTGACATTTATGACAAGTTCTTGAATGGTGATGGCAATCAGTTTCCATAGTTGACCAATAGTAACCCGCTCTCAGAATATTCTTAGCCATAGTATGTCCACTGGAATGAGTACCAAAGACACCTTCATGCATATCTTCCATAATTTTTCGTGCCTCTTTCTTGTCCATACAACGAAGCAGAGTCGAATCATGGTTGCACCTGTACAGAATTTCGTTACTCAGGAAGAACTTGACAGAGAACCTCTGTAGGAATTTCTTGTCATTGATAGATGCTCCTTCAGGGTACTCCTGAGCCTCAAGGTATCTTTTCATTTCATGAAACCAAGGCTTCTCTTCTACTCCGTCAGTGTCAACTTCATAGTAATGTGCATGTTCGTCTAGCCTTTCAATGGTAATTCTGGGAGCCTCGTTGTCCCATCTGACCTTGAACATAGATGACATGGTTTCTAACGTGTCTGCCAACTAATTCTCTTCTCGTGGGATATGCTCAAAAGTTATTTCCTCGAAGTACAAAATTAAGGTAAGCACGTGCTCTCTATAAGGAATGGGACTGATTACCAGGGCTGAGTCTCCGTATACGCCCAAGAACCTAATTCTCAGGTTAATAGCAACTTTAATACCCATGATGTACGCTTCGTATTCAGCCATATTGTTGGTACAGTCAAAGCATAATCTGGCGGTGAAGGGCGTATGGCAACCCTTGAGAGAGATAATTACAGCACCAATTCTGTTTCCAAGTGTGTTAGAAGCTCCATCGAAAACATAGTCCATCGGGATCCTGGCTTGTGTCCTTCATACGGCCCAGGTTCTTCACAATATGTAACTAACATAATTTTCTCACCCGGGAATTCGAAGTTCATAGATTGGTAGTTGTCTACGGCTTGATGAGCCAAATGATCTGCCAGTATACTTCCTTTGATTTCTTTTTGAGTGGTGTACTGAATATCATATTCTGTCAAGACCATTTGCCATCAGGCTATTCTTTCATAGAGAGCGGGCTTCTCGAATATGTATTTGATGGGATCCATTTTAAAGATCAATAGAGTAGTATGAGTCAACACATACTGTCTTAGTCGGCGAGCAACCCATGCCAAAGCGCAGCAAGTTTTCTCGAGCAATGAGTAAGTTGTTTCACAGTCAGGTAAATTTTTTGCTAAGGTAGTATATTGTATGCTCTTTTCGACCAGACTCGTCATGCTGGCCCAATACACACCCCATTGAATTTCTAGTACTGTTAGATACATGATCAGAGGTCTTCCTTCAACCGGTGGCAACATAATCAGAGGTTCTTCTAATTACTCCTTGATTTTGTCAAAAGCTGCTTGAAAATCGTCGTTCCACTTTACTACATGATCTTTCTTCAGCAACTTGAAGATCAATTCACAAGTAGCAGTCAAATGAGAAATGAATCGGGCAATATAACTCAGTTGTCCCAAGAAACCTCTGACTTCCTTTTCAGTATAGGGAGTGAGAATTTCTTGAATAGCTTTGACTTTAGAAGGATCAACGTTAATACCTTTACCGCTGATAACAAAACCCAGGAGCTTACCGGATCTCACCCCAAAGGTGCACTTATTCGAATTTAATCTCAGCTTGTACTTTTTCATCCTCTCAAACAACTTGTGTAGATGGTCAAGATGCTCTTCTTCAATATGATATCTTACTATCATATCATCGACATAGACCTCTATCTCGTGATGAATCATGTCATGGAATAAGGCTACCATAGCACGTTGGTATGTTGCACCGACATTCTTTAACCTAAAAGGCATAACCTTGTAACAGAAAGTTCCCCATTGTGTTACAAAAGTAGTCTTTTCCATGTCTTCAGGTGCCATCTTGATCTGATTATATCCTGA
Source organism: Vicia faba (assembly GCA_948472305.1). Taxonomy (NCBI): domain Eukaryota; kingdom Viridiplantae; phylum Streptophyta; class Magnoliopsida; order Fabales; family Fabaceae; genus Vicia; species Vicia faba. The sequence goes on along the minus strand of OX451735.1, from coordinate 1,242,740,840 downwards.
GAAACCATCCATGAAGGAGAATACCTTGTGCTAAGCAGTGTTGCCGACCAAAACATCAATATGTGAAAGTGGAAAGTCATCTTTGGGGCTCCCTCTGTTCAGATCCCTGCGTTGAATTGTTTCATAACCTTAGTCTTGATATTCTTTGACATCTCAGGATGCATGCGACGAAATTTCTATTTTATCAGAGCACAACCCTCTTTCATTGACAGTCGGTGAACCATAATATCCGTACCGAGCCCTGGCATCTCTTTGTATGACCAAGCGAAGATCTCAACATATTCATGCAACATCTGGATCAACCTGTTCTTGACACTGCCCTCTAAGTTGGCGCCTATCTTGACTTCTTTCCTATCTGTCTTAGAATCCAAGTTCACAACCTCGACCGACTCTTCATGTGGTTGAATATCCTTTTCCTCTTGCGTTAACAGTCTGGCAAGTTCTCCAGGTATTTCACAATCTTACTCACCTTCGTTCTCGGCTTGGTAGAACAGATTTTCAAAGTCATAAGTGGCAATAGCAGAGTCGTTATCAACGGGATCAAGAGTGGATGTGGATCTGCAATTTATTGTGTGGGTGTGTGTAAGAACACATAGCTATTTGAAAGTGATAAAAGTAAAAGAAAAGACAGAGAGCACACAATTTGAATGTAAAAATTCCAATGCTTTTATTAAATGAAAATATGTTTATGAAATGACAACCCTTAACAAACGAACCGTTGTGCCTTGGGTAAGGCACAAGACTTAAAGTCATTGTTCAAAAATTACATAACCATACTTTGAAAGAAATAAAAATAGGAATGTAGTTATTACTTATGACTAAAGGAGATAAAGATAATGTCTCCCGCCTTCTAGTTGCTGGGCCCGTTGCCAATGGTAGGAGAGATCCAACTGTCAAGGTTATAATCACTGTCAACATCTTCTATTACATCGATTCCATTGTTGCTGACACAAAATGATGGTCTTCTAGCACGAGCGTGACGAATAACTCTCTGACCCTCTGCAGTGAAACCCAAACCAAATTTGTTAAATTTATAGGGAATGTTAGGAAGCTGACCCCAAATAGTACAACCACCTTCTTCTACAACATCTTTAGCGTCTTTCAAGGAAGTCATTCTAGGAGGAACCCTGGAAGCTTTAGGAATGGTAGAGACATCTTCAGTTGAGGCAGGAGAAATGACTTCAAAATTTTGACAGGGAGTCTGGATGAATTCTCCATCCATTTCTACATACTGGAAAGAGTTCAAGTGGCTGACCATATACTCTTCTTCACCGCAGACGGTAACAATCTTTCTGTTCACATGTTATTTTAATTTCTGATGCAGGGTAGAGGTAACAACACCTGCCCTATGGATCCAGGGGCATCCCAATAAACAAGAATAAGTTGGCCGAATATCCATCACATAGAAGGTAGATTCAAAGACCTACAAACCTACCTTGATCGGAAGATCCACTTCTCAGTGTACCATCCTTTTTGACCCATCAAAGGCTCGAACTATAATATCATTACTTTTCAGTACAACCCCTTCGCAATCAAGTCTATCCAGAGCGCCTTTCGGTAGAACATTTAACGAGGAACCAATATCAACCAATACATGAGCCAAAGTAGTGCCCATGCATTCAATGGAGACATACAGAGCCTTATTGTGATTTCTTCCTTTTCGAGTTAGATCGACATCAGAGAAACCTAATCCACTGTCAGTCATTAAGCTAGCAACATAACTTCTAAATTGATCAGCGGAAATCTCTTGTGGCACGTGGGCGGTCTTCAAAAATTTCACCAAAGCTTGCGCATGGGCTTCAGAACACAGTAACAAGGATACCATAGAGATCTTGGATGGGGTCTGCCCCAGCTGTTCAACAATCTTGTAGTCGCTCTTGCGAATAATCTTCAATAACTCTTCCAACTCTTGCCTAGAGGTGTCCTCAACCACAACTTCTTTAGGCACCTCCGTCTGGGCAGGCTCCACTATTTGTTCTTTGCCTCGAGCCTTAGCAATTGACTCGGTAGCAGTAACTCGAACAAGCGTAGCAACGGTCTTTAGAGAGATTTCCGGAGAGAAAACCATTCCTCTTCTAGTAACCTTACTGGTCCCAACAATATTGTCGATGTTGGAATTAGTAGCTTCGATAACTTCATCTTCAATAGTTGGTAAATCTTGCTTGGCATCATGGTAGTAGACGTCGGATCCATAGTTCCATAGGATAACTTTATCCAAAGAATATTGGATAGGTCCAGGTGTAGTGAAGATCAGAGGAGCAACTTTTGGATTGGCAGTAATCCTTACAGGACCTTTGGAGGTGATCCTGATAGGAGGGCCGAATATTACAGATAAGTTTTGACATATATTTTTAACATACAAAATCTTCTCGATCAGGATTATATGATTGTCCATTAGGCGTTGAACGCCTTCCTTCAGCAACTTGTAGCCATTGGGCTGGGCTGCATAGCAGTAATATTTTTCAACACAACCCGGAAATAAACCGGCCTGCAACAGATTCTTCTTGATAATTGGTAGGGGAGTAACCAATTCACTTACAGTAGAAATATAAAGAACATTGTCAATAGCACTTATGCCTTTGTCATGCTTCGGTATAGGTGCAGTAATCACGTTGGGAGTTTCCGGAGGATCAAACTCAATCTCTTTATTATCGATTATATCCTGAATTTTCTTTTACAGGTCCCAACAATTATTGGTGTCGTGCCCAGGACTGTTAGAATGACAGACACACTTCACATTAGGATTGTAACAAGGAGAGGAGGTGTTGGGATTTTGAGGAGTCTCCCTCACTGTTATCAACTATGCTTTCAGTAAATGTTGTAATGCCTGAGATAACAACATACTGATCTTTGTAAAGTATCTTCCCGGAGCGTTTGTCTTACGCTGATTGCCCTGTTGTTGTTGTTGAACATGCGCAGGATTAGAAATTAATACCACTCCCAGACTGATTGCAGTCACTTTTAACACGGCCCTTCTGGCCATAAATAACATTGGTCTCCTTCTTACCACTGAATGTATTCTTTACATCACTCGAAGACACGACCACTTGAACTTTTCCGCTCTTGATACCACTTTCAACATGTTCTCCAGTTAGAATCAGCTCAGTAAAACCAAATGAAGAACTCTTGATCAGATGATTAAAGAATGGATCTGTCAGAGTGCCCATGAACATATCAACTAGCTCCCGGTCAAACAAGGGAGGTTAAACTCGTCTGACCATATCTCTCCACTTTTGGGCACATTCTTTGAACCCTTCATTCGAGCCTACAAACATATTTTGTAATTGCACGCGAGTTAGTGCAAGGTCAGCATTATACTGATACTGCTTGTAAAAAGAAGCAACCAGGTCTTCCCAAGTACGGATGTTGGTTCCTTCCAGCTGATAAAACCACTCGAGTTGTGCACCAGACAAACTTTCCTGAAAGAAGTGAACCCATAACTTTCTATCAGCAGTATGGGGTTGGATATTATGAACATAAGACCTCAGATGAAGTTTGGGACAAGAAACACCATCTTATTTAGAAAAATATGGGACCTTGAACTTGTGAGGGATAACTGCCCCCGAAATAAGACCCATCTCTTTAAAATCCAATCCAGGCACTTTCTGGATTTCCAGGGAGGCATCACCTACAACCCCTGCTTAGCTCTTAGACAGTTCGGGTATGCCCGAAGAGATGGACCTCATGAGATGCTCATTCAAGGTCTGGTGTTCGACTATAACCAAGAACACCAAGGTTACCGCCAGAGGTTTGCACGAGCTTGGAGAATGGTGAACAAGGTGGACAGTAGGACTTTGGGACACAAAAAATCTATCCCTCTCGAGCCTTACCTTAGGTGGGTACGGGCTCATGCTCAAAGACTCGTGATGCCTTATCTTTCCATCCTCCCTGTTATTATAGAGCCTGTTGTTGAAAGAGACTTTCCATACACTGCCCTTCATCCTGGCATGCCTACCTCCCTCGAAGACTTGCAGAAAGCTTGGGTTCAGTTGAAGGAAGAGTGGGACACCTTTGAAGCCCAATTTTAAGCTAGTGAGAAGAAAGTTCTGGAACTCACCAAGCAGCTTCATGAAGAACGAAATCAGAACGCCTACATTGCACCAAAGAGGATGCGTTTAAACTTTTTGTCTTAGGAGTTTTGTTGTATGTTTGTTTCTTTCATTGTAAGCCCAAAGAGGCATAATGTACTCAAACTTGGATTTATTAATATGACGTGTGTTCCTCTTTTGGTCTGAACAAATTTAAATCTCTAAATTCCTTGAAATCATTGCATACGCATACCATCCATGACATTGCATAAACAGGTTCTGTTACAGGTTTCTCATCCCCTCCGCTGTTTATTTCAAGCAGATATGTCTTTTGAACAAAGCATCAAAGATCTTCAGGCACAAAATACCCAATTTCAACAGATGTTCGCAACACTGGAAAAAGGGCAGAAGGATCTGAAAGCCCTCATCCTGAAAGAAAAAGAGAAGAAGAAGAAGAAGAAGCACGCTGGTGCCCTCAATATGGGCAGAAGATTCGGGGGGCCACTGAAGCAATCAGTTGATGTAACTTCCTCATCCAAAGAGGGGGAAAATCAAGAGGGGCAGACAAAAGAAGAGGACCCCAGTCCTGAAGTCTCTGACAACGATACCGACTACAATGATGAGTAGTATCCTCCCACGGAGGATAGGTACAAGCAATTAGAAGATCGATTAAGTGCTATGGAGATCCAGAGAATACCAGGGATGGATTTTGAAGAACTAGGGTTGGTGTCCGGGGTAGTCATCCCACGAAAATTTAAGGCTCCAGTCTTTGCAAAGTATGATGGGGTGTCTTGCCCAAAGCTTCATCTCCGTTCCTATGTAAGGAAGATCCAACCCCACACCGCTAATAGAAACTTATGGGTTCATTTCTTTCAATACAGTCTGTCAGGGACTCAGCTGGAATGGTTCTACCAATTGGAAGGAGCCAATGTCCGAAACTAGGAATATTTGGATACCGCTTTTTACAAGCAGTATCAATACAATGCCGACCTGGCCCCTATACGTACTCAACTCCAGAGTATGTCCATGGGTGCGGGTGAAGGTTTCAAGGACTATGCGCAGAAGTGGAGATACTTGGCTGGGAGAGTTCAACCCCCTTTGTCTGACAGGGAGTTGGTCGACATGTTTCTTGGGACGCTATCTGGTCTGTTCTTCAACCATTTAATCGGTAGCTCATCAACTAGTTTTACGGAGCTGATATTAACTGGAGAAAGGGTGGAATATGGAATCCAGAGCGGGAAAATACAGAAAGATACCTCGTCAAGTTCAGCAAAGAAACCTTTCACTGGTAAAAAGGAGGCCAGTGCCATTTATAGTCCGAGAGGTCAGAGCAGAGCGAGATACCGTCCAACGGTAAGTGCTGTAATAATACCGAGGCCTGCGACTGCCCCATAATGCAATAATCAGCAAAGGGTAGAAAGACCACAAAGGCAATTTACCCAGATTAACATGACATTGACAGAGGTTCTACCCCACCTACTGAGATCTAACTTGGCAACTTTAAAAGAGGTCCCAAGAATCCTAATATCTCCTCTCCTCGGTACAATCCTAACGCTCGGTGTGCCTACCATTCTGAGAGTCCTAGTCACGATACAAATGACTTCTGGGCTCTGAGAAATAAAGTACAAGATCTAATTGAAGCCAAGGAGATTGAGTTCGACACTCCGAAAAATCCCAATGTCATAACTTCTCCCATGCCTAGACACAACTGTGGAGTTAACACCGTTGATACCAATCTGTTTGTGACCTCAGTTGACGAAGTTTCTACTCCCATTATGAATGTTAAGAAGAATTTGTTGCTGGCTGGTTTATTTCCGGGTTATGGTGAAGGTTTCCACATATGTTCATCCCTGCCTTCTGGTTGCCATTTGCTGAAAACAGGTGTTCAACGCCTGATGGACAATAGAGAAATTTTGTTCGAAAAGACTTTGATTCCAACTGTTCCGTGTGAAGATATCGATATTATAACCATTTCCGCTAGTCCTTTCAAGGTTTCCTCGAGAAAACCTGTTAGGATTACACCCACTACGAGAGTCGCTCCGTTGATAATCACATGTCCTGGTCCTGTCTTGTACACCTCGGACAAAGCTGTCCCTTGGCATTATGGCACCGATGTTTACTATCATGGCGTTAAACAAAACTTAAAGGCCGAAGAAGCTGATCCTGATGTCGGTAACATTGTTGGGACCAGTAAGATTACTAGAAGTGGAAGGGTTTTCTCTCCTGAGATCTCCCCGAAGACTATTACTAAGCCTATCATTATTTTTATCTTATGCTCCCGCTAGTACTTCAATTACTACTCCAGCTGTTACTCCTGCCGATAAGTCATTTGGGATTCGAGGCAAAAAAGCTGTAGGTGAGCCTGCTCGGACAGAGGCACCTAGGAAAATTGTTGTGGAGACATCTAAGAAGGAGATAGAGGAAATTTTGAAAATAATTAAAAAGAGTGACTACAATATGGTCGAGCAGCTGGGGCAGACCCCCTCAAAAATATCCATGTTATCCCTGCTGTTATGCTCCGAGGCCCATGCGAAGGCTTTGATTGCATTCCTCAAAACTGCGCATGTGCCGCAAGAAACTTCAGCTGATCAATTTAAAGATTACGTGGCTAGCCTGATTGCTGACAATGGTCTGGGTTTTTCAGATGCAGACTTGACACCGAAGGGAAGGAAACACAACGATGCTCTGCATGTCTCGATCGAATGCAGTGGCACTACCATGGCTCATGTGCTGGTGGATACTGGGTCTTCGTTAAATGTTGTGCCCAAGAAGGCGTTGGACCATTTGGATTGCAAAAGTTTGACTTTAAAGCCTAGTAACATTGTGGTAAGGGCTTTTGACGAGTCGAAAAGAATGGTGCACGGGTAAGTGGACCTCCCTGTAAAGATAGGCTCTCAGACTTTCAAGTCCACGTTCTATGTGATGGACATCAGGCCGTCATATTCTTGTTTGTTGGGTCGTCCTTGAATCCATGAGGCTGGGGAAATTACTTGCACACTCCACCAAATGCTGAAGTATCCGGTAAAAGGGAAGATTGTCACTGTACGGGGTGAAGAGGAGTATATGGTGAGCCATCTCAATTCCTTCCGCTACATAGAGATGGACGAAGAATTTATCGAAACTCCTTGTCAGAATTTTGAAGATGTCCATCAAATATTGGCATCAACTGAAACTACTACTAGCAAAAAACCTCCCCTGAAGATGGCTTTTCTCAAGGACGCCAAGGCCGTGGTTGAAGAAGGTGAGTGTGCCAATTGGGATCAGCTCCCTGATTTCACTCACAAAACTGACAAATTTGGCTTGGGCTTTACTTCAGGGGCTCAAAGGGCTGTTCGACGCGCTCGAGTTGGAGGACCTCCCCTACGCATCAGTAATCGTGAGGTCAACGCTATTGAAGACAGTGGGGAAGACCCTGACATCGACATCTGGATCTATCCGACTACCAATGGTGGATCGAATAACTGGACGGCTAGGGATTTTGTTCTAGTTTCTTTTATTCCGCAGTAATTGTCTTACTTGTTTTCTGAGTTTGTAATGAATAATTTAAACTTTTTGGCCTTGTGTCTTACCCGAGGCACGATGGTTCTATCTGTGAGGGTTATTATATGTCATCTCATATTTCATCAATGAAGCATTGGACGTTCTTTGCATACAAATTTTATGCTCTCTGTTTCTCTTTTCTACCTTTACTTTATCAATACAACTATACTCTTACACACACTCACGTATCACACTACAGATCCATATCCACTCTGGATCCCATTGATAACAGCTCTGCTATTGCCAGTTATGACTTCGAAAATCCGATCAACCAAGCCAAGAACGAAGGTGAGGACGATTGTGAGGTACCTGGAGAACTGGCTAGACTACTACAACAGGAAGAGAGGGCCATAAAGCCTCATGAAGAGCCGGTTGAGACAATGAATTTGGGTACTGAGGAGGACAAAAAAGAGGTTAAAATAGGTGCAAATCTGGAGCTCAGCGTCAAACAGAGGTTAATGCAGATACTGCACGACTATGTTGAGATCTTCGCCTGGTCCTATGAAGACATGCCTGGTTTGGACACTGATATTGTGGTACATCGCCTGCCAACTAAAGAATATTGTCCTCCGATTAAACAGAAGGTCTGTCGTATGCGTCTCGAAATGTCAGAGAAGATCAAGGCAGAGGTCATGAAGCAGTTCGACACAAGGTTCTTAGCCATCACCTCCTATCCGCAGTGGGTTTCTAACGTTGTTCAGGTACCTAAGAAGGACAACAAGGTACGGATGTGTGTGGATTAAAGAGATCTGAATAGGGCAAGCCCCAAGGATGACTTCCCGCTTCCCCACATTGATGTTCTGGTTGATAACACCGCACAACACAAAATCTTCTCCTTCATGGATGGTTTCTCTAGCTACAACCAGATCAAGATGGCTCCTGAAGACATGGAGAAGACGACCTTCGTCATACAGTGGGGGACCTTCTGTTACAAGGTGATGCCTTTTGGGTTGAAGAATGCTGGGGCAACCTATCAACGAGCCATGGTTGCTTTGTTCCACGATATGATTCACCACGAGATTGAAGTCTATGTTGATGACATGATAGCCAGGTCTCAGACTGAGGAGGAGCACATTGATCATCTCCAAAAGTTGTTCGACAGGTTAAAGATATACAAGCTAAGGTTGAATCTGAACAAGTGAACCTTCGAGGTAAGGTCTGGTAAGCTTCTGGGTTTCATCGTCAGTGACAAAGGTATTCAGGTAGACCCTGCGAAGGTAAAATCCATACAAGAGATGCCGGCTCCCCGTACAGAGAAGGAAGTTAGGGGTTTCTTAGGACGTCTGAATTATATCACTAGGTTCATTTCACATCTGAATGCTACTTGTGAGCCGATATTCAAGCTCCTGAAGAAAGATCAAGTGGTAAAGTGGAATGATGAATGCCATATCGCTTTCGAAAGAATCAAGGAATACCTGCAAAAACCACCAATTCTGATGCCTCCAATTGAAGGGAGACCTTTGATATTATACTTGACAATGCTAGACAATTCAATGGGGTGTGTGCTGGGGAAGAATGGCGAGTCTGGTCGAAAAGAGCACGCCATTTATTACCTTAGCAAAAAGTTTACCGACTGTGAGACACGATACTCACTGCTCGAGAAAACTTGCTACGCTTTGGCATGGGCTGCTCGCCGGTTAAGACATTATATGTTGACTCACACTACCTTGTTGATATCAAAGATGGATCCGATCAAGTACATTTTCGAGAAGCCCGCTCTCTCCGGAAGGATAGAAAGGTGGCAAATGATCTTAACTGAATACGATATACAATATACAGCCCAGAAAGCAATCAAGGGGAGTGTATTAGCTGATCATTTGGCTCATCAGGCCGTGGATGACTATCAGTCCATAAATTTTGAGTTCCCGGATGAGAACATTATGCTAGTGACTGACTACGAAGGACATGGACCGGATGAAGGACCTGAGGAAGATTCCCGATGGTCTATGTATTTTGATGGAGCCTCAAATGCATTGGGTAACAGTATTGTCACTGTGATCATATCTCCCGAGGGCTGTCATACTTCGTTCACTGCCCGTTTATGTTTCAACTGCACCAACAACATGGCAGAGTATGAAGCATGTATCATGGGTCTTCGAGCTGCTATTGACTTGAGGATTAAGTTCTTGAGTGTATTTGGGGATTCCGCTTTGGTGATAAGTCAGATCAAAGGCGAGTGGGATACGAAGCACCCGAATCTCATCCCATACAAAGAGTACGTACTGAAATTGCTCCCACACTTTGAGGAGGTAACTTTTGAACATTTCCCACGAGAGGAGAATCAGTTAGCGGACGCGCTAGCTACTATGTCTTCCATGTTCAATGTCAGGTGGGACAATGAAGCTCCCCAAATCACCATTGAAAGGTTGGATGAACCAGCACACTGCTGTGAAATCGATACCGAGGAAGTGGAAGACAAGCCCTGGTTTCACGAAGTTAAAAGGTATCTCGAAGTTCAGGAGTATCCCGAAGGGGCATCTGTCAACGATAAGAAATTTCTGAGAAGGTTCGCTAAAAAATTCTTCCTCAGTAATGGAATCCTCTACAAACGCAACCATGACTCCACACTACTACGGTGTATGGACAAGAGCAAAGCAGAGAGGATCATGAAAGATCTACATGAAGGCACCTTCGGAACCCATTCCAGTGGACATACCATGGATAAGAAGATCCTACGGGCAGGATACTACTGGTCTACTATGGAAGCCGATTGTTATCAACACTCTCGAACTTGTCATAGGTGCCAAATTTACACTGATAAGGTGCACGTGCCTCCGGTCCCCTTAAATGTTTTGACAGCCCCGTGGCCCTTTGCAATGTGGGACATTGGCATGATTGGAGAAATCAGGCCCACCGCTTCCAATGGACATCACTTCATCTTAGTAGCCATCGATTACTACATGAAGTGGGTTGAGGCGGCTTCCTTTGCCACAGTTACCAAGAGCATCGTAGCATGGTTTATACGACACAATCTGATCTGTTGATATGGCATGCCAGAGAGAATTATTACTGACAATGGTACGAATCTCAACAACACAATGATCACCAAGCTCTTTAAACAATTCAAGATACAACATCATAACTCTTCTCCCTACCGGCCGAAGATGAATGGCGATGTTGAAGCAGCTAACAAGAACATCAACAAGATTGTACAGAAGATGACAGTGACATATAAAGACTAGAATGAGATGTTACCATTCACTCTTCATGGGTATCGTACCTCAGCACGGACGTCGACAGGGGAAACACCATACTCTCTGGTATATGGCGTGGAGGCAGTCCTACCCATCAAAGTCCAGGTACCCTCTCTCAGGATTATAAAGGATGCGGGTTTGAACAAAGACAAATGGATCCAAACCTGACTTGATCAGTTAAATCTAATCGATGAAAAAAGACTCACTGCTATCTTTCATGGTCAGACGTATCAAAAGCGAATGATCAAGGCTTTTAACAAGAAAGTCATGCGTCAAGATTATCAAGTCGGGGATCTAGTAATGAAACGCATCATACTGCCGTAAGTTGATCTCAGGGGCAAATGGACCCCCACGTACGAAGGGCCATTCGTGGTTAAAAACATTTTTTTAGGAGGAGCTATGATTCTAACCACCATGGATAGTTACAACCTTCCTCACCCTGTCAATGCAGACATAGTGAAAAGATACTACGCATAATCAAAGACCCGCTAGGTTGACTGGCCTAGGCAAAAATAAGGGCTTACCAGCGAACCAAAAGGGTTCGGGAAAAAATAAGGGATGAAAATGAAAAAATCTGTACACCCGGCAAGTCAAAAACCTGAAAAGGCGACTTGGGCAAAAAAGGATATCCCGGTGGATTGAAAACCCGAAAGGGCAATCCAGGCAAAAGTTAGGGATTAAAGCGTACCACTATGTCTCATTGGATCATCTTGCGACCAGCCTTCAGTATCGACTATCAAGCTCAGACGACACCAATTAATCTAATCAACTTTCGGCCAAGTAGCAAAGTGATGAGATGCTTGAAGATATAAAGGCAATAACAGAGTTGGAACCCAATAGGGTTGTTTCACATAGTTGTTTTTCTTTCTTCTACACAAATTGTATAAATTCTATCTTTCGGCGGAGTTCTCCTACTAGGACGTTAGCCTCTTTGTACAAAACACCTATTACAGGCCAACTTCAAAAATCAATACAAGTCATTTTCACAAGAAACTTCAATTTGTTTTTCTGTTTTGTTTTGCAAGAACGTCCAATGATTTATTCTTGACATATGCATTTGAATATGATTACTATTCACAAACATTTGAATAGGAAAAAGAAAGGCAATTGCTCAAAATTTAAGAAACAGGAACAAAAAACTAAAATGTTAAAGCCCTACAGTTACGCTATCCAACAGGTACCAGGGAAGAGACAACTTTGGAGCACACTCGTCAGTACATGTGACCTTGTAACACCTGTACTCCCCACATAGTAGAGGTAATCAAAGCATTAACGTCAGTTCTCTCAAAACATGAAGTAATCTCCCTAGCCAGGGTCATCCAGAAACCTGATACCTGTGTCCCCCAGTCGAACTTCATAATCGTGAGCAGATCATCATAAATTTTCATCTCCCCAAGCAGGGTCTATTCCTTTGCTTACAAAAACTCAATCTCCAACAGAGCTCAACATCTCCAACAACGGAATTTCATCTCCAGCTGAGTTTATTCCTCCAGGTCAGCAGATCTACCAATAGAGCATCCCTTCCTCTAAGTTGGTCCCCGTAGAGTTATCCTCCAGCATCTCGTCTCGACAGAATATTTATTCTCCAGCAGCAGTCAGGGATTTATTTTCCCATACTCGGATGTGTCACAACTAGCATCTCGTGTCTATACATCATGACATGCACACACATATCACATACATCATAATCTCATTTATTTTGAGAAACATCATCTCACCCTGCATTTCATGCATCACATATAATAAACCTTGATATCTTTTCAGGAAAAGGCGATTAGATTCAATGAATCCAGAAATTATGCAGATCACATCTACAGACAACTAATGGAAACTCAGTTCCCGAAATCAAAACGGGTCAACTAATTTACATGATCAAGCGAAGTAAGCCCTACTATCTAGGCTTTCATCTCAAAGTAACCCTACTACCCAGGTTCCTTCACCAAGCCCTACTATCCAGGCTTTCATCTCGAAGTAACCATACTACCCAGGTTCCTTCACCAAGCCCTACTATCCAGGCTTTCATCTCGAAGTAACCCTACTACCCAGGTTCCTTCACCAAGCCCTACTATCCAGGCTTTCATCTCGAAGTAACCCTACTACCCAGGTTCCTTCACCAAGCCCTACTATCCAGGCTTTCGTAACGAAGTAACCCTACTACCCAGGTTCCTTCACCAAACCCTACTATCCTGGCTTTTATAACGAAGTAACCCTACTACCCAGGTGTTGTACCCCAAAATTTACCTCCCATATTTCTCAAAAAATTTCAAGAAAGATCTTTAAATTGCTCAAGGTAGTCCAAGGGTTGGCCAGACAAGCTCTCTCCTAAGGCAGTCTACCCCAAATTAGGGTTTCATGTTGCAACAAGATATTTGAGTCCATGTGACCCCAAATGCTTAACATTGTCCTAATATGTTCTCAAGATCATCCATGTCAAGTTTCAAGCCTTGCAGAGGAAGTTTGCTCAGTCAATTGCTCAAAGGCCTGAAAATCGACTGTGCTAGGGCAAAAGTCAACTATGGCCCACATACAGTCAAACTTCAAGATTTTTGGTCAACATCCTCATTTTTAAGTATATTTCATCATTTAATCAAGGGTTGATCATGATTCATCAAGGATTGCTCATAATTCATCAAGATTCAAAAGTTGCTAAATTAGGGTTTTGCAGGAAAAGTCAACTCAACTTTGACCAAGCATAACTTTCTCATAATTTATGATAAATGACCCATCCAAATCTCATTTTGAATAAGATTAAATTACATACAATCCATATTCATATCCCAAGTTCAAAATATGCACTCACAAGAAGTTATGAATTTGGACATTATAGGTCATTTTGGAAAGTCAACAAAAACACCTTTTGGGTCAAAGCTTCTTACATGAACATGGAAGATCCAATTGAGATGAAACCAAAGAGGTTTATTAGGGGACATCCTAAGCTTTCTAAAAAGTCCAAGAACACCCTCATAAAGTTAAAATTGAGAGAGATATGGATTGTCAAAGTTGGACAATTTTTGAAAAAAATGCATGAAGCAAATATTGACCAAACTTGGATTTTTTCCAAATGGGCCTATCTTTTCAAGTTTGAAACTCATTACTAACATGGTCCACGACCTCTAAGCACACCCATACATTTTTCTACTATTTATGCTATTTATTTTAATATTTTATTCATTAAAATTCAGAATTAAATAAATAAATAATAGAAATAATGTAAATGTTGATGTGAATCCATTTTGGAAAATTTTTATGCTGGTTTATGTCAATTGGTTTCGTGCAATAACTTTTCAAATATGTCCAGGTTCATCCATATGTGAAAATGGCATAAAATCATCAAATATGACATTTTTTTCAAATCTTGATCATGGTCTTAAAACACAACATTATGAGGGAGATTCTTTCCATGCTTTCTTGTCTCCTCATTCTCCTCTATAAATATAGAGCCATACAAGCTTGAAAGGGACGAAAATCCTCTCTAAAAAGCTCTCAAAAAGCTCTTTAAAAGCTCTCAAAAAGCTCTTCAAAAAGCTCTCCAGAAATCAAAGAATAGGTGCAAGTCATATCTCGAGGTTCCGGTCTCTCTCAATTGACATCAAGCCTCAAACCATCCTCTTGAAGTCCTCAAGAGTCTTACAAGGCCCAAGAGCAATCCATCACACGCCTAGCACACCCCCCATTTAACAACACCAGTTTGGTAAAATTTTAAACTTTGAATCTCTAATTTTAATCATATTTTATGGTATGCTAACGTTTGTTTGAGTTTATATAGAACAGTTATGGATGGTTGAATCATAGGTTCCACGCAAGAATCAAAAAATACCATAGTTAGAGCATGAAGCTTTCGAAGATTCGGGCCTAGGGATTTCTGATGATTGCACCCCCTGTTTACTTTTGCTACTAGGCCCATTTTTATTTTCATGTTTTATTCGTTTTGTTTATTTCTTTTAATCCCTTTTATTTTTTTTATCACTAAACAAATATAAAAATCACATAAAAATAGATTTAGGATTTTTTCTTAATTAAATTTTAATTTTAGGTAAAACTTTAATTTCTTTTTGTAAATAACTTAAAAATAATTAGAATAAATAGGTTTTATTACTAACTTAATTATATTTTATTTTTTCCTAAAATAACCAAAGAAACCAAAATAGGTCCTTAAATTCTCGTCGATCTTAATTCTTCTCGCGCGCTTTATTTTTATTATTTACCATATTGATGTAACTGCCTACAGTTTGTAATAGTTCAATTAGGACGTTTATTTACATTTATCGCTTTATTTTCAAAGGGTTTGTTTTTGGCTATGTAAATACCCGAAGCCTTGTAATAGCGTAGTTTAAATTCCGCAATTTAAATTCCGCAAATTATTAACTGTTAGATGTATGATATAGGGATGCATGACAAGAATGTATGATTAATTTTAAAACAGTCAGATCACCCTAAATGTGCAAAGATAAATAAACTGAAATTGAATCATTCGCATATGCGCACTCCTAGGGTACACTTCCACTTGGTTGCCTTCGGTAAATGGTCATTGAGTATAAGATACTTTAGTGGTCGTCCTTTTGTCTAAACAAAGATCAAAGTCCCGATTCAGAAAAGTTGCCTCGGAATGGTTGCCTCGGAATTGTTGCCTCGAATAATTGATCTAAGACATTAGGGTTATTACTAAGACGTCCTAACATTGCTTTAGTGACCGTGCGTCCCTTTCGAATTGACTCTCAAACTCCAACGACGGTGCTACCTACTCACTAATAGTGGGATAGCATTGTCTAAAGGAAACGAATACAAAACGATTCTTTTTTCGAGTAGGCAGATTAGTTCTTAAGTACTTGCTCATTCCAAACAAATTTTTCACACTTACACTCCTTTATAAACAAAGTTTTCAAAAACACTTCATTACACTCTTGAAGACAGAAGCAAGAGTTAAATCGAAGTCAAAACAAAAACTTTTCAAAGCGCACAAACACAAAGAATTTTTTTTTGAAAATGATGAGCAAGTACCTAAGAGCCCATGGAAAACCATGGATAGAAAGGGTGCTAATACCTTCCCTTTCTATAATCTACTCCCCGTACTCAGAAACATCTCGAAAATGGAATTTTTCTGTGCTTTTTTCCTTTCCTTGTTGGATAAAATAAAAGTCGGTGGCGACTCTTGCTTACCGCGACATTTTGTGAAAACAAAAGCAAAATGCAAACCAACAAATTCCTTAACGAAATAGGGAAACCACGTCCCGGTTCTGGCCACCGTATCACAGAACTGGCGTCTCTGCTGGGGAGTTAATAAGTGGGGTGTACCTTAGGAATAGTTCATCATATTGTTTTCAATTGTTTGATTTGTTTGCTTTATTTTGTGAGTTTTGTATCGGAGTTACTATAGATCCTAACCTGGATCTGGGGGATACCTTTTAGGTAAGTAGCAATAGACTGTGAGGGAACTGTACAGTGTAGACCGATACGGTTGAAGCAGTAGCTACGTTGGTGTGACGCATTAGTTGGTATCGATATACCTTGTGGAGGAACAAGGAGAGTATGGGGCTGCTAATGGGTCATTAAGCATCAACTGACCTTAGAACCTATAATTGACCAACTTGGCCATAGAAAAGTAGCAGTATGATACACTCATTGAGACCATACTCTCGCGATGATTCTGGCTGCAAGAAAAGGTTGCTAAACTGGAATTATGACCGATCGAGGATGGTCAGTGATATTGAGATCCTCTAGAACCCGGTTACTATTACTAGGACATGTTGAACCAACTAAACTGAAAGAGGGTAATACCTAAACTCCATGCCAGCCTGAAATTTAAGGGCAATTGTGTGACTTGTGTGTTTTCAACTTGAACTACTTGCACATGTTTGTTATCTAACAACTTGAGTTCCTTGCAGGTTTTGTTTACAGTCCTTATCCAATACCTCGGATTTCTTGCCATATTTACTTGTTTACATTACCTCGTACTTTTCCTTAAACGCATAACATACACATCATAACATCATGCCTTAACATTTCCTTAACCATTTCAAGGATCTCAAAGGTTTGTGATGCAGGTTATGGTAAATCAAACGTCTAGCAAGGGGCAAAGGGGATTTATTTTCCTCTAGCCAATGTCATCTAGAGATCAAAACACGATAATTTGAGTCGGTGGCTATGACCCACTCGATATGGTGAGCTTGACTCTTGAAGAATGACTCTCAATAAATGCGAAGTTTCTTCAATCAAATTCTAATAGTTTCTTGTTTACCCTGCGAGATCCTTGAAAACATTGCATATATATATATATCATACATATCATTGCATTACAGGTACCATTACAGGTTTCTCATCTTCTTCGCTATTTATTTAAGCAATCATGTCTTCTGAAACACCTACTGATCAAGCCATCAAGGCTCTTCAAGCTCAGAATGCTCAGTTTCAGGAAATGTTCTTGAACTTGGCCAAGAGTCAACAAGATTTGAAGACTCTTATCTTGAAGGACAAGAAGAAGAAGAAGAAGAAGAAGGTGGTCCTCTTGAATATGGGTCGCAGATTTGGGAATAATTTACGATAGGAGAATGATTTGTCCCATTCATCTGGAGGGGGAGAGAATCAAGAGGAAAGAAAGGGTCCTATCCCTGTGGTTTCTGACAATGACACAGACTTTGATGAAGACCAGTATCCTCCTGCTGAGGATAGATATAAGTAACTTGAAGACCGGCTCAGTGCAATGGAAATTCAGAAGATACCTGGGTTAGACTTTGGAGATCTGGGATTGGAATCTGGGGTGGTGATCCCTCACAAGTTTAAAGCTCATGTCTTTGCTCAGTATGACGGGGTATCCTGCCCGAAGCTACACCTTCGCTCATACGTCAGAAAGATTCAACCCTATACTGCTGTCAGAAATCTCTGGGTTCATTTCTTTCAAGATAGTCTGTCAGGGACTCAACTTGAATGGTTCTGTCAACTGAAAGGAGCTAACGTCCGCAACTGGGAGGACCTTGCTGCTGCTTTTTACAAGCAATACCAGTATAATGCCGACCTTGCTCCCACGCATACTCGGATTCAGGGTATGTCTATGGGTACAGGCGAAGGCTTTAAGGACTATGCTCAGAAGTGGAAAGATCTTGCTGGAAGAGTCCAACCCCCTCTGTCTGATAGGGAGTTGGTGGATATGTTTCTTGGGACTTTGTCTGGTCCCTATTTCAATCATTTGATCGGCAGCTCGTCAGTGGGTTTCACCGAACTGATTCTGACTGGAGAAAGAGTAGAAGCTGGGATCCTGAGTGGTAAGATCCAGAAAGATACCTCTTCGAGTACAGAGAAGAAGTCATTTGGTGGCAAGAGGGAAGCCAATGCTGTGCACGGCTAGAAGAGGCGTAGCCAGGCAGACTACCACCAATCTGTGGGGGCAGTGTTGATCTCTAATTCGGCACGCACACAACGACCACAACAACGAAATAATCAGCCAAAGGGGGAAAGACTTCAAAGGCAGTTCACCCAAATCAACATGCCATTGTCACAAGCATTGCAGCACATGTTGAAGATGAATCTGATTACGGTGATAAACCCTCATCCGAACCCTAAGACTTCTTCTCCTAACTACAACCCAGATGCAAGGTGTTCTTATCATTCCGGTAGCCCGGGGCACGATACTAACGATTGTTGGGCGCTGAAATACAAGATTCAGAATATGATTGACGCTAAGGAGATCGAATTCAACCCTCATGAGACTCCCAATGTGATCACTGCTCCCTTGCCAAAATATGGCTAGGATTGAAAGCACTTTTGTTCATTTGAATTCTAAAGTTGTATTTTTCTTTGCTTATTCAAACAATTATTGTCATGTCAAACTTTTTTATTTCATTAATGCATTACACGTGTCTGTTTTGAATTAATTGTTTTCACTATGCTTAAATTGCTTCATATTTCCTTTTTGTGATGTTCAACTCTCTATTAAAAAACTCTAAGCCTTTAGAGGGAGGATGACGAAAATGATACCACAATCTCTACAATATGCTTTTGAACAGACCCCGCTGACGATGTACAGGCGTTGTTTCAAATCCTAAACAGTGGAGTTATAAGGAAGATAATCCCTAGTCAACCCCTTTGAGCCAAAGAAGTAGGAGTTTTTTCTTATCACACAAATTAAAACCCTTAATCAGAACCTGGGACAGGGTAGTTTCTCAGTTAATTCGGGTGCACAATGAATGGCATCAAAGAGGTCCTTCCAAAATAAAAGATGGTGATGGTTCCTTATAATTGTCAGGACAGGTAGTCATCATCTCTCAGAAATAAAAGCCCATTAAGTCAAAACCTATGAAGGAGACTTACAAAACTGGGGCATCCCGCTGACTGTAATCACAAAAGAAACAGTTCAGGAAAAAGACAGGGATAATAAAATAAAAAAGAAAGAGATCCTACAAACTCTCAACAAAAATGACTGCCTATTCAAAATAAATTGTCAGTATCCGAACCATCACTGGAATATCAGAGCAAAGACTCAAACGGGATCTAAATGCATAATTAGCTGAGTTTAGGATCGAAGAACGGGTGGGTACAAATAAAATTTGAGCCTTTATCCTTTGTTTCTTAAACCGTGAACCAGGCCACATTATAACCCTTAAAAGTCCTAGCTGAAGCATGGGTTAGTTCGAAAACATACTGTTACAAAAGGTATCCTGACTCCTGAAGGTCCGTTACAAATCTTGAGTTGATATCACATCTTTGCAAAATTCTATTTTTTCTATAAAAATAACTGCATTTTCAAAACTTCAAGACAGACATAAGCTTTGCATTCTTAAAATAACATTGTTTGCATATGACTATTTGTTCAACAGTATTGAAATTCGCATGACGGATATCTAGTGAACAAAAACCTTCTCAATAAAAAGGATCACCTCAAGTGGAAAAAACACTTCCAACCAAGGGGCACGGCATGAGCATTGTCTATCATCTGGGGCAGTCAAGTCAAGATTCAAGGAGTCTCTCAAATATGCCAAATAGCCAGAGGAAGATCTCCATCTGAATCACTTGGGGCATTGGACATGAATTCCAGCAACGAATCTTGTATGATCAAACGAACATCTTCTGGTAGTATAGAAACACAACACTACCGACAATGACAACTCCCTACACCCTGAGAGCGTGGACATAGTCAGAAAATACTGCGCATGAACAAAGACCCGCTAGGTTGACATGCCTAGGCAAAAATAAGGGCATCCCGACGAACCAAAAGGGTTCGGTCAAAAATTAGGGATAAAAACAAAAAAAGATTTGTACACCCGGCGAGTCGAAAACCTGAAAAGGCGGCTTGGGCAAGAAAGGTTATCCCGGTGGACTGAAAATCTGAAAAGACAGTCCAGGCAAAAGTTAGGGATTAAAGCGAACGACTATGTCCCGTCATCTCGTCACTTGCCTACCAGAAGAATATTTGTCATTTCAATCGGCAATTACCAAGCACCTCATAGGTTGGAATAATACTCGATCCACAAGGCCTCTGCAAGCACCTTCTCCCGCAGATACAGGGGCATAAAAGTCTCGATGCAAAGTCATTTTCATATCCTCAGCCCGCGTCCCAATAACATCTACACTCCCCACAGAGTAAGAAAAGGACAGTGGTGTTAATTCTCCCCAGCTGAGGCTCGCAACCACGAATGGGTCGGTAAGATTCTCCCCAAGCAGAGTTTATCTATCACCAGCACTGGAAGATTATCCCCAGTGGAGTCTGGAAGATTATCCCCAGTAGAGTCTAAAATATTATCCCCAGTGAAGTCGCCATTGGAAAATCATCCCCAGTGGAGTTCATTCCTTTCACAGACAGAAATTCAATCCCCAACAGGGTTCACTGTCACTAGCAACAGTAATTCACCCCCAACTGAGTTTTATTTCTCTAAATCAGCAGATCTTCTAGAAGAGTATATACTCCCCACAGAGTCATTTCCTCATCAGTCCATTCCCCAATGGAGTTATTCTCTCCTGCAGGATTATTCTCCCAATCATCTCCGGTCGTTATCTCCAGCGAGCGAAACTCTTTATTCTCCAACAACAGTCAGGGATTTATTTTCCCAAACTCGGACGTACCACAATAGCATTTCATGTTCATATATCATGACGTGCACATACATATTGCATACAACATAATTTCATTTATTTTAAGAACATCATCATACAATGCATGTCATGCATCATATACAATTAATCATGTACCTTTTCAAGAAAGATGGTTATCATCAACAACTTCCAGCAAGTTCAAGATTAACTCCGGAAACTAAACAGAGTAATTATCTGCATGATCAAATGCAGCTTTACACAGGTTCGTCACGAAGAAATCTTACACGAGTTTCTCCTAAATGCAGCTTCACACGGGTTTATCCTGAAAAATCTTACACGGGTCCTTTCTCATATATTTCTGAATAAAGTTTTACATGAATTTACCACAAAGTAACCTTACCCAGGTTCCTCCTGAAGTTTTACACGAACTTATCACAAATTAACCTTACCCAGGTTCCTCCTGAAGTTTTAAACTTATCTCAAAGTAAACTTACCCCGGTTCATTCTGAAGTTTTACACGAACTTATCACAGAGTAACCTTACTCAGGTTCCTCCTGAAGTTTTACACAAACTTATCCCGAAGTAACCTTACCCAGGTTCCTCCTTACAATTTCCCGATGTAATTTCACCCAGACTCATCCTGAAGCAACCTTACCCAGGTTCCTCCTTACAATTTCCCGATGTAGTTTCACCCAGACTCATCCTGAAGCAACATTACCCAGGTTCCTCCTTACAATTTCCCGATGTAGTTTTACCCAAACTCCTCGCAAAGCAACCTTACCTAGGTTTCTTCCCGGTTCAAATGCAGTTTTACCTAAACTCCTCATGAAGCATCCTTACCTAGGTTTATTCCCAGTTCAGATGCAGTTTTACCTAAACCCATCATGGAGCAACCTTACCTAGGTTTCTTCTCAGTTCAGATGTAGTTTTACCTAAACCCATCATGGAGCAACCTTACCTAGGTTCCTTCTCAGTTCAGATGTAGTTTCACCTAAACCCATCATGGAGCAACCTTACCTAGATTCCTTCTCTTTCCTGATGTAGTTTCACCTAGACTCATCCTGGAGCAACCTTACCTAGGTTCCTTCTCTTTCCTGATGTAGTTTCATCTAGACTCATCCTGAAGCAACCTTACCTAGGTTCCTCCTCAGTCCCTATGTAGTTCTACCCAAACTCTTCACAAAGCAACCTTACCCAGGTTCCTTCTCAGTTCAGATGCAGTTTTACCCAAACTCCTCACAAAGAAACCTTACCCAGGTTCCTTCTCGGTTCAGACGCAGTGTTATCCAAACTCCTCACGAAGCAACCTTACCCAGGTTCCTTCTCATAACCCTACTATCCAGGTTTCTTTTCTCTTATCACCATACAGTAGTCCACAACACTGTAAGACCCAGACCTATCAAACATGATCGATTTCACCTTTCCCTAGTAGGTCGTGGTGCAGCCTGTACACAACTAGATACGCAGTTCACTTCCGCTTCCTCAAGCTGGAGTTAATTCCTCAGTTGAATAACGGATAACTGAAGTTCCTAAATGTCAGCAGAGATGATTCCTCAGTTGAATAACGGATGACTGGAATTCCTAAATGTCAACAGAGATGATTCCTCAGTTGAACAACGGATGACTGAAGTTCCTAAATATCAGCAGATATGATTCCTCAATAGAATACAGACGACCGAAGTTCCTAAAATTCAAAAAAGATGTTTTCTCATTGGAATATGGACGACCGAATCTCCTAAAATTCCACTTCTCTCAAAGATCATCCCTGCCCAATGGAATCTTCCTCAACGACAGGTATACAAGCTCTCGCTAAGGAATCTCTTATGTGATCGACACTCCTTCAGATGGCATCTTTAAGCCCATCCCCTCGTCATCAATTTCCAAATGGCATCTGTAAGCCCATTCCCGACATCACAAGACAATTACCACTTCATGCGAGTGCAAATTTCTGAGCACTCTAGTGTTCAATCCTCTTCCACCTTCGGATCACGAAAGGCACGAAAGCCAATCTAAATCTTAAGGTTTAAGAAGATTGAACAGGGGAAGCTGTTGTACCCCAAAATTTTCCCTCCCATATTTCTCAAAACATTTCAAGAAAGATCTCCAAATTTCTCAAGGTAGTCCAAGGGTTGGCCAGACAAGCTCTCTCCTAAGGCAGTCTACCCCAAATTAAGGTTTCATGTTGCATCAAGATGTTTGAGTCCAAGTGACCCCAAATGCTAAAAATTGTCCTAATATTATGTCAAGCTTCAAGCCTTGCAGAGGAAGTTTCCTCAATCAATTGCTTAAAGGCCTGAAAATCGACTGTGCTAGGGCAAAAGTCAACTATGGCCCACATACAGTCAAACTTCAAGATTTTTGGTCAACATCCTCATTTTGAAGTATATTTCATAATTTGATCAAGGGTTGATCATGATTCATCAAGGATTGCTCATAATTCATCAAGACTCAAAAGTTGCTAAATTAGGGTTTTGTAGGAAAAGTCAACTTAACTTTGACCAAGCATAACTTTCTCATACTTTATGAGAAATGACCCATCCAAAGCTCATTTTGAATAGGATGCAATTCCCTACAATCCATATTCATATCCCAAATTCAAAATATGCACTCACAAGAAGTTATGAATTTGGACATTATAGGTCATTTTGGAAAGTCAACAAAAACACCTTTTGGGTCAAAGCTTCTTACATGAACATGGAAGATCCAACTGAGATGAAACCAAATGGGTCTCTTAGGAGACATCCTAAGCTTTCTAAAAAGTCCAAGAACACCATTATAAGGTTAAAATTGAGAGAGATATGCATTGTCAAAGTTGGACAATTGTTGAAAAAATGCATGAAGCAAATATTGACCAAACTTGGATTTTTTCCAAATGGGCCTATCTTTTCAAGTTTGAAACTCATTCCTAACATGGTCCACGACCTCTAAGCCCAACCATACATTTTTCTACTATTTATGCTATTTATTTTGATATTTTATTCATTAAAATTCAGAATTAAATAAATAAATAATAGAAATAATGTAAATTTTGATGTGAATCCATTTTGGGAAAGTTTTATGCTGGTTTATGTCAATTGATTTCGTGCAATAACTTTTCAAATATGTCCAGGTTCATCCACATGTGAAAATGGCATAAAATCATCAAATATGGCATTTTTTTCAAATCTTGATCATGGTCTTAAAATACAACATTATGAGGGAGATTCTTTCCATGCTTTCTTGTCTCCTCATTCTCCTCTATAAATATAGAGCCATACAAGCTTGAAAGGGACGAAAATCCTCTCTAAAAAGCTCTTCAAAAAGCTCTCAAAAAGCTCTTCAAAAAGCTCTCTAAAAGCTCTTCAAAAAGCTCTCCAGAAATCAAAGAATTGGTGCAAGTCATATCTCGAGGTTCCGGTCTCTCTCAATTGACATCAAGCCTCAAACCATCATCTTGAAGTCCTCAAGAGTCTTACAAGGCCCAAGAGCAATCCATCACACGCATAGCACACCCCCCATTTGACAACACCGGTTTGGTAAAATTTTAAACTTTGAATCTCTAATTTTAATCACATTTTATGGTATGCTAACGTTTGTTTGAGTTTATATAGAACAATTATGGATGGTTGAATCATAGGTTCCATGCAAGAATAAAAAAATACAATAGTTAGAGCATGAAGCTTTCGAAGATTCGGGCCTAGGGATTTCTGATGATTGCACCCCCTGTTTACTTTTGCTACTAGGCCCATTTTTATTTTCATGTTTTATTCGTTTTGTTTATTTATTTTAATCCCTTTTATTTTTTATCAATAAACAAATATAAAAATCACATAAAAATAGATTTAGGATTTTTCCTTAATTAAATTTTAATTTTAGGTAAAACTTTAATTTCTTTTTGTAAATAACTTAAAAATAATTAGAATAAATAGGTTTTATTACTAACTTAATTATATTTTATTTTTTCCTAAAATAACCAAAGAAACCAAAATAGGTCCTTAAATTCTCGTCGATCTTAATTCTTCTCGCGCGCTTTATTTTTATTATTTACCATATTGATGTAACTGCCTACAGTTTGTAATAGTTCAATTAGGACGTTTATTTACATTTATTACTTTATTTTCAAAGGGTTTGTTTTTGGCTATGTAAATACCCGAAGCCTTGTAATAGCGTAGTTTAAATTCCGCAATTTAAATTCCGCAAATTATTAACTGTTAGATGTATGATATAGGGATGCATGACAAGAATGTATGATTAATTTTAAAACAGTTAGATCACCCTAAATGTGCAAAGATAAATAAACTGAAATTGAATCATTCGCACATGCGCACTCCTAGGGTACACTCCCACTTGGTTGCCTTCGGTAAATGGTCATTGAGTATATGATGCTTTAGTGGTCGTCCTTTTGTCTAAACAAAGATCAAAGTCCCGATTCGGAAAAGTTGCCTCGAAATGGTTGCCTCAGAATTGTTGCCTCGAATAATTGATCTAAGACATTAGGGTTATTACTAAGACGTCCTAACATTGCTTTAGTGACCGTGCGTCCCTTTTGAATTAACTCTCAAACTCCAACGACGGTGCTACCTACTCACTAATAGTGGGATAACGTTGTCTAAAGGAAACGATTATAGAACGATTCTTTTTTCGAGTAGGCAGATTAATTCTTAAGTACTTGCTCATTCCAAACAAAATTTCCACACTTACACTCCTTTATAAACAAAGTTTTCAAAAACACTTCATTACATCTTGAAGACAGAAGCAAGAGTTAAATCGAAGTCAAAACAAAAACTTTTCAAAGCGTACAAACACAAAGAAAACAATTTTGAAAATGATGAGCAAGTACCTAAGATCCCGTGGAAAACCATGGATAGAAAGGGTGCTAATACCTTCCCTTTCTATAATCTACCCCCCCGTACTCAGAAACATCTCGAAAAAGGAATTTTTCTGTGCTTTTTTCCTTTCCTTGTTGGATAAAATAAAAGTCGGTGGCGAATCTTTCTTACCACGACATTTTGCGAAAACAAAAGCAAAACGCAAACCAGCAAATTCCTTAACAAAATAGGGAAACCACGTCCCGGTTCTGGCCACCGTATCACACCAGGTTCCTTCACCAAGCCCTACTATCCAGGCTTTCATCTCGAAGTAACCCTACTACCCAGGTTCCTTCACCAAGCCCTAGTATCCAGGCTTTCATCTCGAAGTACCCCTACTACCCAGGTTCCTTCACCAAGCCCTACTATCCAGGCTTTCGTCACGAAGTAACCCTACTACCCAGGTTCCTTCACCAAGCCCTACTATCCAGGCTTTCATAACGAAGTAACCCTACTACCCAGGTTCCTTCACCAAGCCCTATTATCCAGGTTTTCATAACGAAGTAACCCTACTACCCAGGTTCCTTCGCCAAACCCGACTATCCAGGTTCCTTCTCCCTTATCTCCAGACAACAATTTATAACACTGTAAGGCCAGGACTCGACCAGATATGGTCGATTTCACATTTCCCCAGTAAGTCGCTGTACAGCCTGGACCCTGGCCAGGTATACATTCTATTTTTACCCCCTCAATCAAGAGTTAATTCCCCAGTAGAGTAATAGATAACCGAAGCTCCTAGGTTTTACTTCCCAGGGCATAAATCAATGTTCCCCGACAAAGTCCCCCTCAACAGCAGGTATATGAATTCTCGCCAAGGAATCTCTTACACAACTGATCTTTTCCGTATGGCATCTGTAAGCACATTTTCGACATCACTAATCAGCAATCCTGCATGCGAGTGCAAATTTATGGGCACTCTAGTGTTCAATCATCTTCCACCTTCAGATCACGAAAGGAAGACCAGCCAATCTACATCCTCAGGCTTAAGAAGATTGAACAGGGGCAACTGTTGTACCCCAAAATTTGCCCTCTCATTTCTCAAAGGATCAACATGGACCCTCAGGTTTGCTTCCATCCAATTGCAAATCTTGAATTACAAATTTTCTAAGAAAATAATTCACAAGGGCAAAATGGTCATTTGCACACCAAAGGAGTCAAATTATGACTTTTGAATCAAAAATCAAGTTCCAAGAATCATATTTCATTAAGGCATGAAATTGGTTCATCAAAAATCAGAAGTCAGAAGTTACTTTGAAAATCAAATTTTCTAAACATTTAGAAAATTTTCTAAGTGTCTAGAGGATATGATACTTCAGAACTTCTGAGCCAGCCTTTATGCAAGTGCAGTTAGAAGTTGCAAACACGGTTCAGAACATGACGCTTCAATCAGAACATGCAGAAGCAATACTCTTTGGTCAGAACATGATGCTTCAGTCAGAACATGATTCTTCAGCATATGAAGGCTATGTTCAACGCTCCGGTCAGAACATGCCCCTTCAGCATTTGGAGGTTACGTTTCTGATCTTCTGCGATCAGAACATCACCAAATCCCAAGACCTCGTTTAAACAACCTGCTGCACTGCTACAATACAGTACTCTAACCAGTAGTTAATCCAGTCCACACCTTCATTTTCCCAAATCTTGTATTTGCACCAAATACAAAAAGCTGTGATCAAAAAGCAATGGAACAGTGTGCCAAAAGTTCAAATTCCATCTGTTTTCCCCCCCAAAACCACAACAAATTCATATATAAATAAGTGGCTCCATCACATAAGGGGCTGGTTTTTAGAGAGAGAATCGTCAAAAGAGAGAAAAGGAAGTTGTGATACCTCCATAAAAAAAATTAGAATTCCTAAACAGAAAACCAAAATCCTTACTCTTCCTTTGAAGTAAAAGAACTAGGTATTTTCTCTTTCGTCGCTCTTCCTGACTCCAGAATATATGAAGGCAGCAGCTCAAGTCCCAAACCATGCTCCAGGTTCAAGGTAAGTCTCCCTGAATCTGCATCTTCTCATTCAGAACATCATTAACATGTAAATATCATAGTATTGATGTTGTCCATATCACTGCGTAAGTAGAAAAACTGTGGATCAGAACTTCCTGATTAAGGCTAGACTCAGGACCGGGATCAGAACTTCCATAAACTGTTGTGTTTTTATCCTTCTGATTTGCTGTTTGCTGAAAACTGAATAAGTTATCATTGCGTTGATTGATATAAGGAAAGAGTTGAAATGTAACACAAAACTTCTGTTTTTCACTCACCATTCTAACACATAGAATTTCCATGATTCACTCACTATTCTAACACAACACATAACTTCTGAATTCTCCCTACATGTCAAACATACTGAACTTCTGATGTTTCCACTCGCTGTTTTCTTACACACTCAGAGTTTATGATTTTTACATGCTGACAATACACTGAATTTCTGGGATTTACTCACTATTTTAGTGTAATACAGAACTTCTGACTTGTGGTCCACTGTCTGAATACCATCCAGAACTTTTGTGTTTCCCCTCTAATGTTCCTTGCAGGACCTCAAAGTTTACCAACTCAGAACTTCTGATGCCCACTGACGTCTCCTACTGAGTAACAACGCTCTTGGCTTCAAAACTTCTGATTCCGTTTGTTTTGCTTGTAGCAGCTCGTTGGCCTTATATCTCATTTATTTTCCTTTTTATCACTTTCAACGTTAAAACTCCTTTCATCAATATAAAAAGGCATAAAAATATTTTCTTTTTTTACTAAGCTAATTCATTCCTTTTTTTATATTCATCAACACAAAAAACCCTTTTTTTTAACAAGATCCATTTTCTTTCTTGCATTATTATTTCAATATGGTTGTAATAAATAATTAGGATTTATTTTCTTGCAAACCCCCATTCGTAAATTTGTACACTCCACCCCCCTAATGATTGTAATAGCGTAGAATCCTTACTTTCCGCACTTTTATTGCTTTCATATATTGTTAGTAACTAGGGCGTGTATGGCAAGACATGAAATTGACAAATAGATCACCCTAAAAAGCAATACTAAAATGCATGAAATCAAACACACTTTGCACACATACACCCTTAGGGTAATCTCACTTTATTGCCTATCGGAAAAATAGTCATGTCCCTCGAACATGGGCGTTTTAGCAAAGACCCTCGATAAAATATCGTAGTCCCTCGATGACCCTCGATGTTGCCTTCGATAAACCATCTAGTCCCTAAACGACATTGCTAAAACGTACCATATGTTTCCTTCTATGACTATACAAATATCCCAACATCTGTCCCTTCACATCCAACAGTGGGGCTTCTTACCAAAACAATGGTAAGATAGCAACGTCTAAAGGAGGAGGAAAAGAACATCTAAGACCTTTTAAGTAGGTAGATTCTCCCCTAGTTGCTTGCTTGCTCACAACTAAAACATTATATACACTCTCACTTTGAAACATTTTCAAAAGACAACACTTTGTATGCGTTCTTATAGAGACGAGAACCATTACAAAGGAAACCTTTTTTTCAAAATCACTTTCGAAAAGCACATTTCACAAACACCTCTTTGAACTATTTTCAAAACAACACTTTATACGCATTCTTATAGAGACGAGAATCGTTACAAAGTTATATTTTCAAAATACTTTCAAAACCCGCATCACAGAACTGGCGACTCTTGCTAAACCGCAACATTTGCAAACACAAACGCAAAACAATCAAGTCAGTTCTCCCACCGCATCACATGGACCAATAATAAATGCGATTGAAGTAGTCACTGATTTTGGGGCAACCAGGCAAAGAAAGCCCCCAATAATTTTGTTAAAAGAGTATTTGTTGGAATGTGGGTTTCTGTTGGAACATAACGAAGCCTTCGAGAGAACATTACGGAAGCTGGTAGACCAGGGGATAGTCCAATTCGGACCATACCCTAAAGAAAAATATATAGATGAAATTGAAGGAAATAAACTGTTGGTAATCCCTTTCCAAGGTCCAAACCTTAATAAAAAGACTCTTATGATCCTGTGGGGAGAATCGGTAGAAACCTAAGGAATAACGCCAAAGAAAACTTTACAAATATCAGCAGTTTCGAAGGCCACGATGGTAATTAAGGGGCCATAACCCATCCCTTATGAAAGTAATAAATCAATACCATGGAGGTATGATTCATCCGTGTATGTTAATGGATTGAAACAGGAAAATGAGACATCATCAAGTCAAGGACCTGCAACTTAAAACATAGCAGGGACAGGGGGCGTGACCCGCAGTAGTCGAGTCTTCGGATCTGACCCACCAAAGAAGAATGATGAAGGGGAAAAAATAAAAATGAGATATCAATAAAGGATAAGGGAAAAGAAGTGGTGGAAACAAGTCAAGAGAAAGAACCTCCAAGAAGAAACTTTACTAACCAAGAGGTGGAGGAATTTTCGAAGATAATCAAAAGAAGTGACTATAGGGTGGTGGAGTAGCTTCACCAAACTCCAACTAAAATTTACATACTTTCGTTGCTCATCAATTCTTAAGCGCACCGAGAGTCTTTAATGAAGGTGTTGAGTTCAGCACACGTGGCAGAAGAAATTACCGTAAATTAGTTTAACAATGTTGTAGAAAACCTCACGTCTAGATCATATTTGAGTTTTAATAACAATGAATTGCCACCGCAATTCCGAGATCAAAATAAAGCACTGCATATCTTTATTCAGATGGGTACTACCAACCTATCCAGAGTACTGACCTATACCAATTCTGCCCTCAATGTGTTACCAAAATCAAGCTTGATGAAGTTAACATTAGATGGTGTTGTGATAAGGCCAAGCTCTACGATAGTTAAAGCCTTTAACGGTTATGAAATCTCGGTATTTGGAGAAGTGGACCTTCCGGTCAAAATCGGTCCACATATCTTCTATATCACTTTTCAAGTCATGGATATATAACCTGCATACACATGCTTACTTGGGCGGCCTTGGATTCATGCAACATGGGCAGTCACTTCAACCTTACATCAAAAGTTGAAGTTCTTAGTTGAAGGAAAGCTAATTATAATCGACGGTGAGGAGGACATCTTTGTAAGTCACATCGAATCATACAGGTATATTAGTGCCGACGAAGACTGTATAGCCACGCCATTCCAAGTCCTAGAGGTTACTTCAATGGTAACTTTACCAGTAAATAAAAGTAATGAACCTACGGTAACCTCATGGAGATATTTGCAAACAGCGGTGGAAAGTGGTACCTCGAAGGATTGGGGAAAACTCCCAGAAATCCCTGAGAAGAAGAATCTCTTCGGATTGAGCTATGAACTATCAAAAGCTAATCTAAAAGGTAAAGCACAATTTCGTCCAATCCAAGAGACTTTTGTCAACAAAGGAATAGAACATGATGGACAGGTGGCAATGATATCAAACAAAAGCAATGCCAAAAAGGTAACTGACTTCATCCGAGAATACACCCTAGGAGAAGAACTCAAGAGCTAGACAGCTGTGGAGATTCCCGAGATCTTTTTCTTTCCTAAGTAATTTTTCTTGTTTTTGAAAGAACCTATGTCAAGCCCGAGGTATAGGGGTTACTTGTAAGGGTCCCCCTGTTTTGCTTCAAGAAATATTCACAATTAATAAAATTTATATTTTATATTCAATTAAGATCTTCGTCTTTCTATTACATTTATCTCTTACATTTAAAAATGGCAATACTTTCTCTTCATATGCATCTTCAAAATTCATATACTAAAATTTGCACCAAAACATGGTAAACATGTAGATCCATGCCCAAAATTATCGATAATGTTACTACTGCAATCTTATATAATTTTGATGCTCCCATTAACCAAGCTGAAGAAGAATGTGATAAAGATCTTGAACTTTCTAAAGAATTGGCAAGAGAAATAGAGCGAAAGGCTGACAACATACAACCGTATCAAGAATCTATTGAGACCACTAATCCCAGCACAAAGGAAGATCCAAAAGAAATAAAGCTAGGGGAAATATTAGAAAAAAGCGTCAAGGAAAGACTGATCAAATTGCTGCATGAGTACGTGGATATATTTTCCTGGTCCTATAGGGACATGCCAGGATTAGATATAGAAATTATGGTGCATAGACTACCTCTCAAGGAAGGTTGTTCTCCAGTTAGGAAAAAACTCAGAGAACTCGTCCATACATGTTCATCAATATTAGAGAGGAGGTTCTTAAACAATTCGACGCATGGTTCTTAGCAGTGGTAGATTATCTACCATGGATAGCTAACATCATGCCGGTACCCAAGAAGGATGGAAAGGTACGCATGTGTGTGGATTATCGAGATCTGAATAAAGCAAGTCCCAAAGACGACTTCCCGTTACCTCACATAGATGTTTTGGTGGACAACACGACTCAAGCCTCAGTATTCTCATTTATGGATGGTTTCTCGGGCTATAATCAAATTAAAATGGCGCTCAAAGACATGGAAAAGACCACTTTCATGACACCTTGGGGAACTTTCTGCTACAAAGTAATTCCATTTGGTCTTAAAAATGCGGGGGAAACTTATCAAAGGGATATGGTCACACTATTCCATGATATGATTCACAAAGAGGTTGAGGTGTACGTATATGATATGATCGCCAAATCCCATACGAAGGAGGAACACATCATACATTTATAAAAGTTATTCGAGCGTCTGCGCAAGTTCAAACTATGGTTGAATCTAAACAAATGTACATTTGGCGTCAGATCAGGAAAGTTATTGGGTTTCATTGTAAGTCAGCATGGCATCGAGGTAGACCTCGACAAGGTAAAATCCATACAAGAAATGCCAATGCCGAGGATAGAAAAAAAGTTCGTGGTTTCTTAGGGAGATTGAATTACATCTCAAGGTTCATATCGCATCTAACAGCTACGTGTAAGCTTATATTCAAATTATTGCGAAAAGATTAAACAGTAGTATGGAATGACGATTTCTAAACGCCTTTCGAGACAATAAAATAGTATTTACAAGAGCCACCAATCTTAATGCCACCAGTTCCCAGAAGACCACTCATCATGTATCTGACAGTGCTCGAAGGATCAATGGGCTGTGTTTTGGGATAGCAGGACGAAACAAGAAGAAGAGAGCACGCAATTTAGTACCTCAACAAGAAGTTTACCGACTGAGAAACCAGGTATTCGCTCCTCGAGAAAACTTGTTGTGCATTGGCTTGGGCTACTAAGAGGTTGAGGCAATATATGTTAACCCACACCATATGGTTAATAGCAAGAATGGATCCTTTAAAATACGTGTTAGAAAAACTAGCTCTTACAGGAAGAATCACCCGATGGCAGATGCTACTATCAGAATACGACATCCAATATGTTACTCAAAAGGCCATCAAGGGAGTATACTAGCAGATCATCTAGCTCGCCAACCACTTCCAGAATATCAACCGATGAAGTTCG
The DNA here is from genome assembly GCA_948472305.1 of Vicia faba. Taxonomy (NCBI): domain Eukaryota; kingdom Viridiplantae; phylum Streptophyta; class Magnoliopsida; order Fabales; family Fabaceae; genus Vicia; species Vicia faba. Next base: position 1,242,707,820 of record OX451735.1, on the reverse strand, counting down.
ACTTTTCAGACAAAGATGTCATGGTTATAGGTGACTACGAAATACTAGGGCCCGATTAAGGACCCGAGCCGAGGGCACGTTGGACACTCATGTTCGACAGGGCTTCAAACACATTGGGGCACAATATAGGGGCAATTTTGACTTCTCCGAAGAATTATCACAAGCCCTATATTGCAAGGTTGTGTTTTGACTGCACCAACAACATCGCCGAGTACGAAGCTTGTATATTAGGATTGGAAGCTGCCATTGATCTAAGAATCAAACACCTCGAAGTATTTGGAGACTCTGCGCTAGTCATATACCAAGTCAACAACGAATGGGATACTAAATATCCCAAATTAATTCCATATCGGGATCAGGTTTTAAAGTTGGCTGCAGAATTCATGAAGATCACCGTCAGTCACAACCCACGAGAAGAAAATCAAATGGAGGACGCTCTGGAAACTCTACCAGTCATGTTCAAAGTAACTTGGCCAAACCATGAACCGTGCGTCACAATCAAAGATTTTTAAGAGCCTGCATACTGCCTTGCTATTAAAGAAGGACTGGATGACAAGCCTTGGTTTTTTGACATCAAGAAGTACCTTGAAAATCAAGAATATCCAGAAAATGCCTCTATTATTGACAAACAAACTCTACGAAAGTTAGCCTCAAAATTCTTTCTGAGTGATGATGTGCTATACAAAAGAAATTACGATATGGTACTACTCAGGTGTGTGGAGAAGCAGGAAGCAGATACGCTCATGAGAGAAATCCATGAAGTTACTTTTGGAACTCATACAAATGGGAACGCCATGGCTAGAAAGATTTTGCGAGCAGGGTATTATTGGTTAACAATGGAAGCCAATTGTTACCATTATACAAAAACGTGTCACAAATGCCAAATCTACGCCGATAAAATAAATGTTCCGCCAACTCCCCTGAATGTCATAAGCTCTCCTTGGCTGTTTTCAATGTAGGGAATTGATATGATTGGCATGATTGAGTCGAAGGCGTCCAACAGACACCGTTTCATACTAGTAGCCATCGATTACTTCACCAAATGTGTAGAAGCGACATTATACTCCAATGTGACAAGCCAAGTGGTTACACGATTGATCAAGCAGAATCTCATATGTAGATACGGGGTTCTAAGAAGGATTATTACATACAACGGGTCTAATCTAAATAACAAGATGATGAAGGAACTATGCGATAATTTCTAAATTGAGCATCATAACTCCTCGGCATATAGACCCAAGATGAACGGGGCCATCGAGGCAACCAATAAAAATATCAAGAAGATCATTCAGAAGATGGTGAAGACATACAAAGATTGGCACTAAATTCTCCCATTTTCCCTACATAGCTATCGCACCTCCGTACAGACATCAACCGGTGCGACTCCTTTCTCTCTAGTATATGGTATGGAGGCAGTACTTCCGGTTGAAATAGAAATACCATCACTTCAGGTTTTAATGGAAACAAAGCTGGAAGAAGCAGAGTGGGTTCAGACGTGACTTGACCAGATCAACCTCATCAAAGAGAAGCGCTTGAAAACTCTATGCCACCGTCAATTACATCCGAAGTGGATGAAGAGGGCCTTCGACAAGAAAGTTCATCCTCGAATATTTAAAGAAGGGGATTTAGTACTCAAAAAGATTTTGTTACCTCGCCTCGACTCACATGGTAAATGGACACCCAACTATGAAGGTCTATACGTGGTAAAAACAACATTCTCTGGTGGTGGTCTCATCCTCACAACAATGGATGGGGAAGAACTACTGCATCCGAAAAATTCAGACACCGTAAAAAAATACTATGTGTAAAAAGCTCGCTAAACTCGGACCCTAAACGAACAACTTAAGCAAAAAGGAGCATCCCAGTGGATCGAAAACCCTAAAGGGCGATCCAGGAAAAAATTAGGGACATGCAAAAAAAAACTATCCCAGTGGATTGAAAACTTGAAAAGGCAATCCGGGCAAAAATTAGGAATCTTATTAAAAAAGAATAAAGAACAAAAGACTGCGTTTTAAGAACTGCAATCTAGAAACCACAACTATAGACACAAAGGGAGAGAGAGGTTCAAATCATAGGACTCAAAAGCAAGGAAGATTGAGGCTATCAAAAGGATGTTGGGTAAAAAGCAGTAGCAATTATAATTTCATTGCCATTTACAGTCATTATCAAAACTTTTTGTAATGACCTCTTTCTAGGGATTGCATCTTGTACGCTCGCCTATTTCAGAGGCATACTTATCAATAAAAATACTAAAGTTTTTTCTTACAAAATGCGTTTTTTCTTTCTAGACTTGTTTGCAAAATAATGCTATTATTCTTTGTGACTATTGTTCGAAATCAGTTTGGGGGAATACATATAAAAGCACTTGATAAAGCATCAAAAAAACATTTCGATTAGGGAAATATCAAAAGGAAATCCACACCAAGCATTCGTAATTACGCCTATTTTCCACGCTCGCGTCCTCACCAACACCCCATGCCTACACACTAATGCTTGCGCACATGACACAAATATCAAGATCTGAATGAGACTCTTTCAGGTTCAAAACAATTCAAAGAACATACAACGTTAGGGAGTTGGTAGCTCGAAACCAGTGGTTTAAGGGAGATAGTATCAAAAACATTTTTTCCTTACACTCTGGGGCATATGCATACACTTTTTTCACATATGGGGCATGTGCATACACATAATATATACTTCGGGCTCCATACTGAACTAAGTCATCATACATATACGTCATGCATAACATTCCTCAAAACATACGTTGGGCAGAATCATTATCTCTTGACCCCATCAAATTTTCACCTTAGTTGAAAATAAACGACCAACAAATACCCAATCTCATCTTCAACTTAGCTATCCAAGGTTTGATCATCAAAACACACTTCCTCTATAAATATGACTCATTGCCTAAGACTCCATGTAACAATGTCTGAAATCCGCAATTTAACCCATCACCTAAGACTCCATGCAGTGATGTGTTCTTTACAACGTAGTTCATTACCTAAGACTCCATGCAATAATGTGCGACACTCGCAATATAGTTCATTGCCTAAGACTCCATGCCGCAATTTCCGAAATTCAGATAAGACCCATTTCCTAAGACTCCACGCAGTAATGTGTTTTTCTCTCCTTTACCTATTGCCTAAGACTCCATGCATCAATGCATTCCTTTGTTCTTTGTGATACAGTCCATTGCCTAAGACTCCATGCAGTAATGTGAGAAACTCACAGTATAGTTCATTGCCTAAGACTCCTTGTCGCAATGTATGAAATTCAGATAAGACCCATTGCCTAAGGCTCCACGCAGCGATATGTTTTCTTTTTTACAATTTAGCTCATTACCTAAGACTCCACGTAGTGATGTGCAAAATCCATAAACATAATTCATGGCCTCAGTCTCCATGCAGCCAGGCGTTTTTAAGTATTGTTTTATTCACCCCGAGGTTGCGATGAATAGGAAAAATCAAACCAAAACTTATTATATGGGTCTCTCAAGCATTGATTAATCTTACTCTTTCTTTTACTCAAACTCTGGTAGGATGATACATCATCGTCTCTACCTATCCCTTTATGCAAGCTCTGGTAGGATGATAAATCATCATCTTTATCTATGTCTTTATTCGAATCCGGGTAAGCGATACATCATCAACTTTGCCTATTTTGGCAAAACTTTTAGGCGTATGCTATATCGGCGTAACCTTATGTTTGTCGGACAAATTTTGGGGTATTCCAAGTATTCGATAAACTTCCAATCAGAATGCATGAGACCTGCGTATTCTCGGCTATTCAATTGAAAGATAATTAAATAAGGGCAGTTGTCGTACTCCAAATTTGTCCTACCTTTATGATTATATTTAGGTTTATTACACTGTGTGATTTTCGAAGTAAAAGGTGGAAGAAAGGGTGTTTCAACTTAAAAATAGACCATCAATATCTGATGGCCCATTAGTTTTTAGAATAAGAATCCAAATCAATAAAGGGTATACAATATTTACGAAAGGGGTGTATCCTAATTTAGGGGAGTGGGATTTCTAAATCAGAAAGGCCCACTTATTTCGTCGGCCCATTTATGGGGCATGTTGGCCAACAACCCATTAGGCTCTTAGAATAGAAATCTATTTCAAAGAAGAGGTACATTTTCAATTATGGAGGTACGAATAAAAGGCCATTAAGTTTCCAACAGGCCCATTTTTGTTTCTGGTTTTTGAATAGTGAAGTGGGGGGAGGGGTGTACGTTTTTATTAGCCCATAATAAATCATTTTTTGGAAGCCCAGACAAGTGGTTGCAATCTGGGTCCATTCGGTTTATTTTGAAAAAAAATGTTTTATTTTGTTTTAAACATTAATATTAAACAATTACTTTTATTTATTATAATTATTTTTATTAAATATTTTTTATTACAAATTATTTCTTAAAAATCTTTTTGTTATAAATGTAAATATTATGTTTTGTAAAAAAAGAATTGTTTGATAAAAAAAAGAGGGAATTTATTTCGAAGCCCAAGAAGATAGGACCAAACCATATCAGACAAAAAAAAGTTTGTTGTAAGGGAGTAAGTACAAAATTTGAAACGAATGCTGGATCTTCTACTGGATAGTCCAAGACCCAAATCTAAAACAGATATTGTATCAATCTAGGAGAAAAAGTGCATTTTTATTCTATGAACAAACATTGTACAGATCTAAAAATGAACATAATCAAATTCTAAATTTTATTATAAACAAATCTTAGAATATACAGAATTACAATCAAAATCAATCAAATCAAATCAAGTCCAATGTATTACAGAAATGAATCAATTACAGTAAATTCAATCCCTAATTTCCCTAATCTAAGCTCTAATAAAAAATTGTAACGATATTCCCAAATCTGTAAAACCCAAAACCCTATAAATACCTAAAGCTAAGAATACATAAAAGGGAGGGGAGAAGGAGAAAAATAACGAAAAAAGAAAAAGAAGAAGAAATTAACAAGATTAAACCTAGTTGTTGAAGAGAAGAGAAGGCAATTTAGGGTTTCAATATCTGAAACCCTAAATAGCGCCGCTGTTAGCTTTCTGGAGCACCGCCGAAGCATCCATCATCGTTGCCGCAGTTACCTACGAATAAAAAGAGTGAAGGAGTATTAGAAACGAAAATTCAAAGGCTCAGAGAGAGTTCGGCAATAGAGGCATTATCGATTCCACTTATCTTTCTTTTTTAGCCTCAATTTGACTGTTGCTTGAGAAGTTTGGGGATTGGAGGTGATTTTGTTTATTTGGGTAGAGATGATGGAGGCCACCGCCGCTTTATGGGTAGGGTTTTCAGGTTTGTGGTGTTGAAATTCTATAGGGAGAAAAGAAGAATGAGGGGAGGGTAATGAACAAATGAAAACAAAAATAAAATGTATAAAACAAAAATGTTGTTTGTTAGTTATCCTGTGTATGCGCGCTCAATGTAATAATATGAACCCTCGGATTCTGTCCACGTGATCAATATCAGACGGCCGTAAGGCCAAGTCCACACCATAATCGCATGTAACCTCGCACATGCTACTACTCAGGCCTCCTCAAAAACATGTATTGGGCCTAGCCCAATCATATTCACACCTCCCTTTCTCTGTTTTACTAAGTTGGCTTGAAGTAATGCACCCCCCAGCCACTGGGCCCAGTTCAATGTCAGAACTTGGGCCATGTTTCCTCATACACCCCCTATTCTGCTTCCAAACATTAAAATGCATCCCCTAGCCTTGCTGAACCTGAATTCAATATATGAACTCAGGCCCTCATTATCTGCACCCCCTCACTTTTAGTTCTCAACTCAGTTTCCACCCCCCTGTAAATTATCTTATTTTTTTATTATTTATAATTATAATTATTTTTTAATATTTATAAATTTTAGTCTCATTTATTATTATATTATTAAGTCAAACTTTATTTTTTCTAAAAAACTCATTTATGTATTTTATTGCATTAAAGATATTTCCTTTAAAATCATGCATTAACTAGAGTTTTCTATAACTAATATATAAAAAATACTTAACAAATATTAAACTTTATTTTTTCATAATAACTTAATTTAACAATGTATTCTTCAAAAAGGGCTACAAAGCTTATTTTGGTTAATCGCGCTTTTAGTCCAAAATTCCGCTATTTCCACACCCGATCTAAATGCGAGAAAAGTTAAAATACCTTTGAAATCCATAAAAAACACAAACCCTTACGAACTACGAATTGGGACTCTGATTCCTCATAAGAGGATACGTATGCATACGATTAAAATCGTGGCGAGTTCCCCTAATAAAATTATAACCCTTTTTCCCGAAACTGTTAAACCTAACCCTAATATCATTATGAATAAGGTAGATGAAAGGTACTTAACACCTTCCTTTTATCTAAAGAAGTATGAAACCTAGAATCTTTGTTTGCAAAATTAGGGTTTCCTATTAGATTCCCTTCCTTAAGATAAAAACTAGTAGTGGCGACTCTGATTTTAAATCCAGTTGCAACACTAACTGTATTTGAAGAATGCTTTTCAGAAAATATCTGAAGAAAAATGCTTTTCAGAAAGAACCCTTGAAGGAGATGCTTTTCAAAATTTATTCTCTGAAGGGAGATGCTTTTTAGAATAAACCTCTGAAGGAAATCATTTGGTCACGATGATAGTCGCCCTGTCCTATTTCGAGAATTGATCTACAATTTTTTTTTCATTGGTAAACCCGTCCTATTTTGGGAATTCATACCACATGGTGTTATAGATAGTTGCCCCATACAGTTTCCGGAATGAATCTATGACCTATTTTTGTTTGTAAACCCGTCCTATTTTGGGAATTCATATTGCCTGGTCATATATATAGTGGCCTTGTCCTGTTTCGGGAATTAATCTATGACCTGTTTTTTGTTGGTAAACCCATCCTGTTTTGGGAATTCACATTGCCTATTCATATAGATAGTTCTCCCGTCCTATTTTGGGAATTAATCTGCAACCTGTTTTTTGCTGGTAAAACCGTCCTATTTCGGGAATTAATACCACCTGGTCGTATAGCTATTTTTCCCGTCCTATTTCGGGAATTAATTTGTGACCTATTTTTTGTTGGTAAACCCGTCTTGTTTCGGGAATTCATACCGCCTGGTCATATAGATAATTGTCCCGTCCTGTTTCGGGAATTAATCCGTGACCTGCTTTTTGTTGGTAAACTCGTCCCGTTTCAGGAATTCATACCACCTGGTCATATAGATAGTTGCCCTGTCCTGTTTCAGGAATTAATCTCTAAACTGTTTTGAAATTGCTGATGATGTTTGTCTGTTTGCGAACTTTACTTGAAAAAGACAAAATTAGCTTTATGTGATGTCATGATGTATGTAATGCATTGCGTAATGATGCTCTCAAAATAAATGAGAATGTTGTATGTGTTACGATATGCAAAATAATGTTATTATTCTTTGTGACTATTGTTCGAAATCAGTTTGGGGGAATACATATAGAAGCACTTGATAAAGCATCAAAAAAACATTTCGGTTAGGGAAATATCAAAAGGAAATCCACACCAAGCATTCGTAATTACGCCTATTTTCCATGCTCGCATCCTCAACAACACTCCATGCCTACACACCTATGCTTACACACATGACACAAATATCAAGATCTGACTGATACTCTTTCAGGTTCAAAACAATTCAAAGAACATACAATGTCAGGGAGTTGGTAGCTCGAAACCAATGGTTTAAGGGAGATAGTATCAAAAACATTTTTGCATTACATTCCGGGGCATATACATACACTTTTTCACATATGGGGCATGTGCATACACACAATATATACTTCGGGCTCCATACTGAACTAAGGCATCGTACATATACATCATGCATGACATTCCTCAAAACATACGTTGGGCAAAATCATTATCTCTTGATCGCATCAAATTTTCACCTTAGTTGAAAATAGACGACCAACAAATACCCAATCTCATCTTCAACTTAGCATCCAAGGTTTGATCATCAAAACACACTTCCTCTATAAATATGACTCGTTGCCTAAGACTCCATGCAACAATGTCTAAACTCCACAATTTAACCCGTCACCTAAGACTCCATGCATTGATGTCTTCTTTACAACGTAGCTCATTACCTAAGACTCCATGCAGTAATGTGCGACACTCACAATATAGTTCATTGCTTAAGACTCCATGTCACAATGTCCGAAATTCAGATAAGACCCATTTCCTAAGACTCCACGCAACAATGTGTTTTCCTTTCCTTTACCTATTACCTAAGACTCCATGCAACAATGCGTTCCTTTGTTCTTCCTGATACAATCCATTGCCTAAGACTCCATGCAGTAATGTGCGAAACTCACAATATAGTTCATTGCCCAAGACTCCATGTCGCAATGTCCTAAATTCAGATAAGACCCATTGCCTAAGGCTCCACGCAGCGATGTGTTTTCTTTTTTATAATTTAGCTCATTACCTAAGACTCCACGTAGTGATGTGAAAAATCCATAAAAATAATCCATGGCCTCAGTCTCCAAGAAGCCAAGCGTTATTAATTATTGTTTTATTCACCCCCGAGGTTGCGATGAACAAGAAAAATCAAACCAAAACTTATTATATGGGTCTCTCAAGAATTGATTAATCTTACTCTTTCTTCTACTCAAACTCTGGTAGGATGACACATCATCGTCTTTACCTATCCTCTTATGCAAGCTCTGGTAGGATGATAAATTATCATCTTTATCTATGTCTTTATTTGAATCCGGGTAAGCGATACATCATCAGCTTTGCCTATTTTGGCAAAACTTTTAGGCGTATGCTATATCGGTGTAACCTTATGTTTGTCAGAAATTTTTTGGGGTATTCCAAGTATTCAATAAACTTCCAATGAGAATGTGCGAGACCTGCGTATTCTCGCGCTATTCAATTGAAAGATAATTAAATAGGGGCTGCTGTCGTACTTCAAATTTGTCCTACCTTTATGATTATATTTAGGTTTATTGCACTGTGTGATTTTCGAAATAAAATGTTGAAGAAGGGGTGTTTCAATTTAAAAATGGACCATCAATATCTGATGGCTCATTAGTTTTTAGAATAAGATTCCAAATCAATAAAGGGTATACAATATTTATGAAAGGGGTGTATCCTAATTTAGGGGAGTGGGCTTTCTAAATCAGAAAGTCCCACATATTTCGTTGACCCATTTATGGAGCATGTTGGCCAACACCCTATTAGGCTCTTAGAATAGAAGTCTATTTCAAAGAAGAGGTACGTTTTCAATTATGGAGGTATGAATAAAAGGCCATTAAGCTTTCCAGTTGGCCCATTTTTGTTTCTGGTTGTTGAATAGTGAAGAGGGGTGGGGGGGGGGGGGGGTGTACATTTTTATTAGCCCATAATAAATCATTTTTTGAAAGCCCAGACAAGTGGTTCCAATCTGGGCCCATTCGGTTTATTTTGAAAAAAACTGTTTTATTTTGTTTTAAACATTATTATTAAACAATTACTTTTATTTAGTACAATTTTTTTTATTAAATATTTTTTATTACAAATTATTTGTTAAAAATCTTTTTGTTATAAACGTAAATATTATGTTTTGTAAAAAAAAAGAATCGTTTGATAAAAAAAGGGGGAATTCATTTCGAAGCCCAAGAAGATAGGGCCAAACCATATCAGACAAAAAAAAGTTTGTTGTAAGGGAGAAAGTGCAAAATCCAAAACGAATGCTGGATCTTCTACTGGATAGTCCAAGGCCCAAATCTAAAATAGATATTGTATAAATCTAGGAGAAAAAAGAGCATTTTTATTCTATGAACAAACACTGTACATATCTAAAAACGAACAGAATCAAATTCTCAATTTTATTATAAACAAATCTTAGAATATACAGAATTACAATCAAAATCAATCAAATCGAATCAAGTCCAATGTATTACAGAAACCAATCAATTACAATAAATTCAATCCCTAATTTCCCTAATCTAAGCTCTAATAAAAAATTGTAACGATATTCCCAAATTTGTAAAACCCAAAACCCTATAAATACGTAAAGCTAAGAATACAGAAAAGGAAGGGGAGAAGGAGAAAACTAACGAAAAAAGAAAAAGAAGAAGAAATTAACAAGATTAAACATAGTTGTTGAAGATAAGAGAAGATAATTTAGGGTTTCAATATCTGAAACCCTAAATCGCGCCGTTGTTAGCCTTCCGGAGCACCGCCGAAGCATCCATCATCGTTGCCGCAGTTACCTACGAATCAAAAGAGAGAAGGAGGTTAGAAACGAAAAATGCAAAGGCTCAGAGAGAGTTACCCCAATAGAGGCATATTTGATTCCACTTATCTTTCTTTTTCGGCCTCGATTTGACTGTTGCTTGAGAAGTTTGGAGATTGGAGGTGATTTTGTTGATTTGGGTAGAGATGGTGGAGGTCGTCGCTGCTTTTTAGGTAGGGTTTTAGGGTTTATTATGTTGAAATTTTATAGGGAGACAAGAAGAATGAGGGGATGGTAATGAACAAATGAAAAAAAAATGTATAAAACAAAAATGTTGTTTGTCATTTATCCTGTGTATGCGCGCTCAGTGTAATAATATGAACCCTCAGATTCTGTCCACGTGATCAATATCAGACGGCCGTAAGGACAAGTCCACACCAAAATCCTATGTACCCTCTCACATGCTACTACTCAGGCTTCCTCAAAAACATGTATTGGACCTAGCCCAATCGTATTCATACCTCCCTTTCTCTGTTTTACTAAGTTGGCTTGAAGTAATGCACCCGCAGCCACTGGGCCCAGTTCAATATTAGAACTTGGGCCCTATCTCCTCATACACTCCCTATTCTGCTGCCTAACATTAAAACACATCCCCCAGCCTTGTTGGGCCTGAATTCAATATCTGAATTCAGGCCTTCATTATCTGCACCCCGTCACTTTTACTTCTTAACTCAGTTTGAACCCCCTGTAAATTATCTTTTTTTTTATTATTTATAATTATTATTATTTTTTAATATTTATCAATTTCAGTCTCATTTATTATTATATTATTAAGTCAAACTTTATTTTTTCTAAAAAACTCATTTATGTATTTTATTGCATTAAAGATATTTCCTTTAAAATCATGCATTAACTAGAGTTTTCTATAACCAATATATAAAAAACACTTAACAAATATTAAACTTTATTTTTTCATAATAAATTAATTTAACAATCTATTCTTCAAAAAGGGATACAAAGCTTATTTTGGTTAGTAGCGCGTTTAGTCCAAAATTCGGCTATTTCCACACCCGGTCTAAATGCGAGAAAAGTTAAAATACCTTTTAAATCCATAAAAAACACAAACCCATACGAACTACGAATTGGGACTCTGATTCCTCATAAGAGGATACATAGGCATACGATTAAAATAGTGGCGAGTTCCCCTAATAAAAATTATAACCCTTTTTCTTGAAACTGTTAAACCTAACCCTAGTATCCTTATGAATAAGGTAGATGAAAGGTGCCTAACACCTTCCTTTTGTCTAAAGAAGTCTGAAACCTAGAATCTCTGTTTGCAAAATTAGGGTTTCCTATTAGATTCCCTTCCTTAAGATGAAAACTAGTAGCGACGACTCTGATTTTAAATCCAGTTGCAACACTAACTGTATTTGAAGAATGCTTTTCAGAAAATCTCTGAAGAAAAATGCTTTTCAGAACGAAGCCCTGAAGGAGATTCTTTTCAAAATTTAGTCTCTGATGGGAGATGCTTTTCAGAATAAACCTCTGAAGGAAATCATTTGGTCATGCAGATAGTCGCCCCGTCCTGTTTCAAGAATTAATCTACAATTTTGTTCTTCATTGGTAAACCCGTCCTATTTTGGGAATTCATACCGCATGGTGTTATAGATAGTTGCCCCGTCCTGTTTTTGGAATTAATCTCTGACCTATTTTTGTTGGTAAACCCGTCCTATTTTGGGAATTCATACCGCCTGATCATATAGATAGTGGCCCTGTCCTGTTTCGGGAATTAATCTACGACCTGTTTGTTGTTGGTAAACCCATCCTGTTTTGGGAATTCACATTGCCTGGTCATATAGATAGTTGTCCTGTCCTATTTTGGAAATTAATCTGCATCCTGTTTTTTGTTGGTAAACCCGTCCTGTTTCGGGAATTCATACCGCCTGGTCATATAGATAATTGTCCTGTCCTGTTTCGGGAATTAATCTGCGACCTGTTTTTTGTTGGTAAACTCGTCCCGTTTTCGGAATTCATACCGCCTGGTCATATAGATAGTGGCCCTGTCCTGTTTCGGGAATTAATCTAAGACCAGTTTGTTGTTGGTAAACCCATCCTGTTTTGGGAATTCACATTTCCTGGTCATATAGATAGTTGTCTCATCCTATTTCGGGAAATAATCTGCGACCTATTTTTTATTGGTAATCTCGTCCCGTTTCCGGATTTCATACCGCTTGGTCATATAGATAGTTACCCCATCCTGTTTCAGGAATTAATCTCTGACCTGTTTGGAAATTGTTGATGATGTTTGTCTATTTGCGAACTTTACCTGAAAAGAAAAAATTAGTTTTATGTAATGTCATGATGTATGTAATGCATTGTGTAATGATGCTCTCAAAATGAATGAGAATGTCATGTGCGTTTAGGTATGCATATACTATGATGTATTGTGAACTGATGTATGGATGTAATATGTCCTGTTTCGAGAATTCATATAGATAGTTGTCCCGTCCTATTTCGGGAAATAATCCGCGACCTATTTTTTGTTGGTAAACCTGTCCTATTTCAGGAATTCATACCGCCTGGTCATATAGATAATTGTCCCGTCCTGTTTCGGGAATTAATTTGCGACCTGTTTTTTATTGGTAAACTCATCCCGTTTCCGAAATTCATACCGCCTGGTCATATAGATAGTTGCCCTGTCCTGTTTCAGGAATTAATCTCTGACCTGTTTGGAAATTGCTGATGATGTTTGTCTATTTGCGAACTTTACCTGAAAAGACAAAATTAGCTTTATGTAATGTCATGATGTATGTAATGCATTGTGTAATGATGCTCTCAAAATGAATGAGAATGTTATATGCGTTTAGGTATGCATATACTATGATGTATTGTGAAATGATGTATGGATGTAATATGTCGTTGAAGCTTATCGGTAGCTCCTTGTAATAATGTCTAGCTGGGGAAGATAAATCCCGGACTGTTTGTTGGGGATGAAGAAAATGATTCTTCATTTTATACTGGGAATAATTTTGCCAGGGATTCCCGCTTTCTGTTTGAGGATACTCTACTGGGGATCTTTGACGTCTGCTTGAGGATAGATGCATTCAAGGAGAGTCAGTTGTTCGTTTTACTTTTTGTTGAAGGATTTAATTCATACGTACCCTAAATGGGGATAAAAGAGACGAATATTCCTCTAGTATACTATTTGTCCAGGTTTCAGATACTGTAGAAACTCTTTTGGGGATAGCAACTTTGATTAAACCCTGCTGGAGAAGAGAATTTTGTTAGGTATTTACAGTGTTGGAGTAATAAACTCCGCTGGGGAATTAAATTCCTATAAACTGTGTCAAGGAAATAAACTCAGATGGGGATTGGAATTTTATAGGCTGCGCTGAGGAAGTCTCCACTGTATGCTGGGGAAAATGTTCAAACTTCCTTATCGGCTAGGGGACCTATTAGAGATGATGATCCGGTCAAGCTATCCATTAGGAATATGGATATGAAGTGCTGGAAGATGCCCCAATCTCTTCCCGAGGGCATATTAGACTTGTTGGGGAATATATCTCTGTTGGGGATGAGCTTGCGAAGATAGCTCTGTAGAGATATTTTCATGGAGATTACTCTGTGGGGATTTATGAATGACTTAAACATCATCCCAACTCCTAGAGTCTTCGATAAATGCTAATCCTGTTTTTTATGCAAATATTTGTAAATGATGATCATATTAAAATGCAGATGTTCATTCAAAGTAACCACTAGACGTATTCGCAAAAACAGAGGAAGTAAAAAAAAAGTTTTGAATTTTGAAATAGATTGAGTTGTATTGATTTTGAAAGTTTCCCTATGAATAAGCAGTTTTATACAAGAAGACAAAAGTCCTAGTAAGATGAAACTGTCGTAAAAGAAAAAGGGGTACAAAGAAAAACAACTATGTGGAAACGGTCCCATCGAGTTTCAAACTCTGCTATTAACCCTATGTCTTCAAGCATCTCATCCCTTGCTGTCGGAAGAAGTTGATTGAACTGATCTGTACCATTTGAACTCGACGTTAAAAACGAAGCTTGCTATAAGTAGATGATCCATTGGGGCATAGTCATACGCTTTAATCCCTAACTTTTTCTCGGACCACCCGTTCAGGTTTTCAGTCCACCGGGATACCATTTTTTGCCCAAGCAGCCTTTTCAAGTTTTCGACTTGCCGTGTGTATAATTTTTATGCATATATCCCTAATTTTTCCCAAACCATTTTCGTTCACCGGGATGCCCTTGTTTTTGCCTAGGCCTGTCAACCTAGCTGGTCTCTTTTATGCGTAGTATTTTTTGACTATGTTCGTGTTCAAAGGGTGCGTAAAATCTTCACCGTCTATGGTGGTAAGTATCATAGCACCGCCAAAAAATATCTTTTTGATTACAAATGGCCCTTCGTACGTGAGAGTCCATTTTCCCCTGGGATCATCTTTTGGTAGGATGATGCACTTTATTACCAAATCACCAGCCTGGTACACCTGATGTCTGACTTTCTTATTAAAGGCCTTAATCATACGTTTCTGGTACATCTGACCATGACAAACAAACGCAAGACTTTTCTTATCAATCAAATTTATCTGGTCCAGCCTAGTCTGAATCCACTCGTCTTCATCTAAACCCGCGTCTTTCATAATCCTCAGGGAAGGAATCTGGACTCCGACAGGTAAGACAACCTCCATACCGTAGATGAGAGAGAACGAGGTTTCCCCAGTTGATGTACGTACTAAAGTGTGATAACCATGAAGAGAAAATGGTAACATATCATGCCAATCTTTATATGTTTGTGTCATCTTCTGCAAAATCTTTTTGATATTCTTGTTGGCGGCTTCCATTGTGCCATTCATCTTCGATCGATACGGAGAAGAATTATGGTGCTTAATCTTGAACTACATGCAGATCTCAGTGATCATAGTATTGTTAATATTAGTACCATTGTCTGTGATGATCCTTTCAGGTATGCCAGACCGACTGATGAGGTTATGCTTGACGAATCGAGCCACACCATTCTTGGTAACGGAGGAAAATGAGGCTGCTTCAACCTACTTCGTGAAATAATCAATAGCAACTAGGATGAAACGATTTCCATTAGAAGCGGTAGTATTAATATCTCCAATCATATCAATGCCCCACATCGCAAACGGCCAAGGAGCAGTCAATACATTCAAAGGTACTAGAGGCACGTGTACTTTGTCGACATAAATCTGGCATTTGTGACAAGTTCTGGAATGATGGTGGCAATCAGTTTCCATGGTTGACCAATAATAACCTGCTCTCATAATTTTCTTAGCCATCGTATGCCCATTGGAGTGAGTACCAAAGACTCCTTCGTGCATATCCTCCATAATTTTTTTAGCTTCCTCCTTGTCTACACAGTAAAGCAAAGTCGAATTGTGGCTGTGCTTGTATAAGATTTCTTTACTCAGAAAGAACTTGGCAGAGAACTTTCGTAGAAATTTCTTATCGTTAATAGATTCCCCTTTAGGATACTCTTGAGTCTCGAGGCATCTTTTAATTTCATGGTACCAAGTCTTTTCCTCCATTACATCAGTATCAACTTCGTAGCAATGTTCCGGCTCGTCCAGTCTCTCAATAGTAATTCGAGGAGCTTCATTGTCCCATCTGACTCTGAACATAGATGACATGGTAGCCAATGCGCCTGCCAATTGATTCTCTTCTCGTGGAATATGTTCAAAAGTGATTTATTCGAAGTATGGAATTAATGTCAACACATGCTCCCGATAAGGGATGGGATTCGAATGCTTTGTATCCCATTCTCCCTTAATCTGACTGATTACTAGGGTTGAGTCTCCATATACATTCAAGAATTTAATTCTCATATCGATAACAACCTTGATACCCATGATGAACGCTTCGTATTCGGCCATGTTGTTGGTATAATCAAAACATAACCTGGCGGTGAAGGGAGTATGGCAACCCTTGGGAGAGACAATCACAACACCAATCCCATTACCAAGCGCGTTAGAAGCTCCGTCAAAAACCATAGTCCACCGGGATCCCGACTCGAGTCCTTCATATGGTCCAGGTTCTTCATAATCACTAATTAGCATAATATTCTCATCTGGGAACTCAACATTCACAGACTGATAATCATCTACAGCCTGATGAGCCAAATGATCTGCCAATATACTTCCTTTGATTGCCTTCTGAGTAGTGTAATGAATGTCGTATTTTGTCAAGACCATTTGCCATCTTGCTATTCTTCTGGAGAGAGCGAGATTCTCGAATATGTATTTTATTGGATCCATTTTAGATATCAACAAAGTAGTATGAGTCAACATATGCTGTCTTAGTCGGCGAGCAGCCCATGCCAAAGCACAACAAGTTTTCTCGAGCAGTGAGTATCTTGTTTCAAAGTCGGTAAATTTTTTGCTAAGCTAGTATATTGCATGCTCTTTTCGACCAGGCTCATCATGTTTCCCCAATACACACCCCATTGAGTTTTCTAACATTGTTAGGTACATGATCATAGGTCTTCCTTCAACCGGTGGCATCCGAATTGGAGGTTCCTGAAGATATTCTTTGATTTTGTCGAAGGCTATCTGACAATCGTCATTCCACTTCACCACTTGGTCTTTCTTTAGTAAATTGAAGATCGGCTCACAAGTAGCGGTCAAATGGGAAATAAATTTGGCAATGTAGTTCAATCGTCCCAGGAAACCTCTGACTTCTTTCTCAATACAGGGAGCTAGAATTTCTTGAATAGCTTTAACCTTGGCGAGATCAACTTCAATACCTTTACCACTGACGAAGAAACCTAGGAGTTTACCGGATCTTATTCCAAAGGTGCACTTGTTTGGATTTAATCTCAACTTGTATTTCTTCAATATCTAAAATAGCTTATGCAGGTTGTCAAGGTGTTCTTATTCAGTCTGAGATTTGGCTATCATGTCATCAACGTAAACCTCTATCTCGTGATGGATTATATCATTAAACAAAGCTACCATAGCACTCTGATATGTTACACCAACATTCTTCAAACCAAAAGGCATAATTTGTAACAGAAAGTGCCCCACTGTGTGATAAAAGTAGCCTTCTCCATGTCTTCAGGTGCCATCTTGATCTGATTAAACCAGAGAAACCATCCATGAAGGAAAATACTTTGTGGTAAGTGGTGTCGTCAACCAGAACATCAATATGTGGAAGCGGAAAGTCGTCTTTAGGGCTTGCCCTATTAAGATACTTGTAGTCTATACACATATGCACCTTAACGTCCTTCTTAGGTACTGGCACTACATTTGCAACCCACTGAGGTTAGGACGTAACAACTAAGAAACCTGCATTGAACTGCTTCATAACTTCAGCCTTGATCTTTTGAAACATCTCGAGACACATACGATGAACCTTCTGCTTTATAGGTGGACAACTTTACTTCATTGGTAGACGGTGAACCATAATGTCAGTATCAAGCCCTGGCATGTCTTCGTGTGAACAAGCAAAAATCTCAATATAGTCATGCAACATCTGGATTAACCTCTCTTTGAGACTGTCTTCTAGGTCGGTACCTATCTTGATTTCTTTCTTGTCCTCTCCAATACCCAAGTTCACAACCTCGACTGGTTCTTCATGCGGTCGGATGGCTCTTTCTTCTCTCATTAATAGCCTAGAAAGCTCTCCAAGTATTTCACCATCTTCCTCACCTTCATCCTCAACTTGGTAGATTGGATTTTCGAAGTCATAGTTGGCAATAGTAGAATTGTTATTAATGGGATCCAGGGTGGATATGGATCTGCAATTTGTTGTGTGGGAATGTGTAAGAATACATAACTATTTTGGAAGTAAATAAAGTAAAATAAAAACAGAGAGCACAAAATTTGAATGCAAACGTCCAATGATTTATTAAATGAAAATATGCTGATGAATAATGACAACCCTAACAAATGGACCATTGTGCCCGGGTAAGACACAAGGCTTAAAGTTATTGTTTAAATTACATAACCAAAAATTTGAAAGCAAGAAAACAGAAAATAGAATTTACTCCTGACTAAAGGTGACTGGTATAACATCTTCAACCTTCCAATTATTGAGCCCGCTGCCGATAGTAGGAAAGATCCAACTGTCTATGTCGCAATCGCTATCAGCATCCTCTACAACATTAATAACATTACCACCCTTATCATGATTAGGCATAGATGGAGTGATCACATTAGGAGTCTCAGGAGGATCAAATTCAATTTCGTTGGAGTCAATCATGTCTTGGATCTTATTCTTCAGAGTCCAACAATTGCTAGTGTCGTGCCCGGGGCTGTCAGAGTGATATGCACACCTTGCATTTGGATTGTAGTGGGGAGAGGAAGTGTTGAGATTCTGAGGCAGTTCCCTCAATGTAATCAACTCTGCCTTTAACATGTGTTGCAATGCTTGAGCCACCAACATGTTTATTTTTGTGAACTGTCTCCTGGCTGCATCCTGCCTACGCTGATTATTCTGTTGTTGTTTCACTGGTTCATGATTAGAGATTAGTACTTCCCCTACAGATTGGTTGTGGTCACTCTTACTATGATCATTCTGTACATATACAACATTGGATTCTCTCTTAACATTGAATAACTTCTTCGTAGTACTTAAAGATGCAGCCACCTGAATTTTTCCACTTCTGATTCCACCTTCAACATGTTCCCCTATTAATACCAACTCGGTGAACTTGACTGAAGAGCTTCCAATCAGATGATTGAATAAAGGACTTGTCAAAGTTTCCATAAACATGTCAACCAATTACCTATTGGACAAGGGAGGCTGAAGTCTTCCTGCTAGATCTTTCCATTTCTGGAAATACTCTTTAAAGCCTTCGTTAGAGCCTATGGTCATACTTTGTAGTTGCATATGGGTTGGTGCAAGATCAGCATTATACTGGTATGGCTTATAGAAAGCAACAGCCAAATCTTCCCAAGTATGGATATTGGTCCCTTTTAGTTGATAGAACCATTCTAATTGTGTTTCAGACAGGCTCTCTTGAAAGAAATGCACCCAAAATTTCTTGCCAGCAGTGTGTGGTTGGATCTTCCGAACATATGACCTCAAATGAAGCTTTAGGCAAGAAACACCATAATACTTTGCAAAAGTGGGGACTTTGAACTTATGAGGAATGAAAACTCCTGAGACTAAACCCAAATCCTCAAAATCCAACCCATGCACTTTCTAGTTCTCCATAACATTTAGACGATTTTCTAGCTGCTTATACTTTTCATCAGTAGGGGGATATTGTTCATTCAAATAATCTTCTTCCTCTTCATTAGAGTATTTAACAGGACCATGGTTGCTTTTTCAGTTTCACCATTATTATCGTCTTTATCCTGTTCGCCGTCTTCGTCTAATGGTGTATCGGGATCCTGAACTCGCTTGACTGGACCCCTGAACCTTCTTCCCATGTTAAGGATGCCGACTGGTTTCTTTGTATTTTTCTTATTCTCTTTGGTGATGAGTTCCTTCAGTTCTTCCTGATCCTAGGCTAAGTTCAGGAACATCTGTTGGAATTGGGAATTCTGAGCTTGGAGATCTTTGACTGTTTGTTCAAGAGCCATTTCTGCTGAAATAAACAGCAAGAAGATGAGAAAACTTGTCTTGGGAATACCTGTTATGTAATGATATGCATGACATGTAGATGCATATGCAATGTTTTCAAGGATCTCGCGGGATTAGAAAATGAATCTGGTTGCAGCTTTGTCTTGAAGAACTTTGAGTTTTCATCTTTGAACGTCCTTCTATCAGAACCAAGCTCGCCATATTAAGTGGGTCCTAGCCTCTGACTCAAGAGAACATACTTTGATCTTTGGCAGCATCTGGTTAGAGGAAACTAAATCCTCTTTCCCCTTTTTAGAAATCTGGCTTATGATAATCCTGCACCAAAGGTCCATAAGATCCTTGAAATGGTTAGTCAAAATTCCATGTCATGATGGTATGATGTCATTTTTAAATAAGTAAACATAAACAAGTCACACAAGAGCCCTAGGTTTAAAGGCTTGGCTGAAGTCCATAGGTAAGTACCCTTCTCTATTGAAGTTAAGTTGGCTCAACCTGTCCTAAAATAGTAACCGGGTTCTAGGAATCTCATATTACAAATATTTCTTGAAGCTTTTATTTTAGTACGACAACTAACTTACCACCAAAACATCTCGTGAGTCGAATCTCAATAAGTGTAGCATCGAGTATCAACCAACCTTGGACTGCACCAAAGTCGTCCATATCACTACCTCCTAATGTTATCCTTGACTGACTCAAGGAATATTAGTATAAACCAAGGTGCCGCACTGACCGTAGCCATCACTTCAACCATATCGATCTACTCCATACAATTTTCATGATCTATTACTACTTACCTAAGGCATCCCTATATTCTGGTGTAGGATCTTTCAAATAATAAACCCAAGCAAGCCCTTAAAGTTAAAGAAGACAAAGAACACAATTTAAGCAAGTAAAGTGATCTAAACTCTTAAAGTAACCCCTCTTTTAATTATTCCCCAGCAGAGTCGCCAGTTCTATAATACGGTGGGAGAACTGACTTTTTTAGCGTTTTATCGCAAATGTTGCGGTCAGCAAGAGTCACCACCGACTTTTCTTTTATCCAATATAAGGAAAGGCTGAAAAGAAAAGGAAAGACCTTGATAGATTTTGAGTTCGGGGGGTAAGTTATGAAAAGGGAAGGTGTTAGCATCCTTTTCATCTGTAGTTATCTACAGGCTCTTAATTGCTAGCTCACTTTGAAAATTTACTTTGTTTGTGTGATTTGAAAATATTTTTGAAAAGCTAAAGTACAGCTAACTTTGTAATGATTCTTGTATCAATCCTCAATAACGCGTACAAAGTGTTTGAAAATATTTGTTTTGAAAAGGTGATGTGTAAAATGTTTATTTTTTAGAAAAATTTGTGAGTAAGCGATTAAAAGTTCCTTACCCGCTAAAGACCGTTCTTATTCTTTTCCTTCTTCTTTAGAGACAGTGATATCCATACCATTAGTTGGTAGGTAGCCCTATCTATTGGATGTGAAGGGACAGGCGAAGGGTCATCAAATGGTCATTGAAGGCAACATATAGTGATACTTTAGCAATTGTATTAGATGGACTAGATCATTTTTCGTAGGAAACATCGAAGGGTCATCGAGGGACTATGATCTTTATTCGAGGGTCTTTTGCTAAAGTATCCCTATTTTTGAGGGACATGACCAATGTTTTCTGAAGGCAACAAAGGGAATTACCCTAGAGGTGTATGTGTGCAAAGTGATTCAATTACAGTTATGTCATCTTGGAATTGTTTAATGTTATCTACAGATTAATTTTATGTTGCCATACAATCCTATTACTACACAGTTTTATATATATATATATATATATATATATATATATATATATATATATATATATATATATATATATATATATATATATATATATATATATATATATATATATATATATATATAAGGTATAAAGTATAAGTGTGGAAAAGTAAAGTCCTACGCTATTACAGGGCTTTGGGGCAGTTACATGAAAGAAATTGTGCGGAAATTTAAACTAGGTTATTACAAAATTTGTACATCCTATACAATTTGTCTAATAAAATAAATAGCAAAATAAAGTAAAATGTTAGTAAATTATGTTTTAATATTCTAAGAATCTAAATATCCTAAATTAATTAATTGGTATTTTTGTTAATTTTAAGTATTAGAAATAATAAAATTATGTAATTCTAGGTTAATTACAAATTAATTATGAAAACAAAATCAAATTTAATCAAATAAAATAATTTTTTTTCTTCAAAAAAGTAATTTAATTAAATAAAAGTATGGTTCTGATTTTATTGTATTTTTTGGATTAAAAATTAATTAAAAAATAATTAATGGAAAATTAAAAGAAAAAAATAAAAAAAAATTAGTTTAAGGCTTGAAAATAGGGTAAACAAAAAAAAATGACAGCGCTGGGGCTTGAACCCGCGCCATTCCTTTCATTAGTCTTCACTCTTGCCATCTGAACCATGCGCGTTTTGTGTTATTGAAATAAAAATCAACTCACATAAAATGAAAATTCAAACATAGTTAAACAAAAAATGCATGGGCCCTTTCTCTTTTGAATAAGCCAATCAGGATGCACCATTGTGCCACGCATGCCCTCAAGCGAGTCCAACCACCCCTCACGGTGGTCAACTCTTTCTTCTCCGACGAGCCAAAAACTGAACCTGCGAAATACGAAAACTTGAAACAAAGGAAAGACCCTATCCACCTAATTCAGACATTGCAAATTCAATGGTGGTGTCCATTTGTTCTGAAATTGCCTGCAAATCAAAATACGATGAATCCAAAGCTTGAAGCCCTAACAATGATTCTTTGTGATTCCTACATTAGAAATCGCATATAATACTTCAAATTTGTTCAAATGATGTATGTAAATTATTTTGGGCAGTCAAAATCGATTAATGATGCGTGAATTGAAAAATTCAAAAGTAAGAAACTTTACCAACCAGTGCAATCGAACTATTATGTTGTAGGTGCTGTTGACTTAGCTTTTGGACCTGGGGGGCTTCTTGGGAACCTCAGGAACTCAATGGAATGCTTGGTTTTGATGGAAAATGCATGGAAATAGGATTTCGACTTTGCTCTAAATCTTGATATTTTTGTGATTTCTTGAGACTTGCTTTGGAGGCAAAAATTAGTGTGTCTTGGCATCTAACTGTGTTGAGTATATATAGAGGATGACATTAGGTCAAATAAATGTGAAAAAGATCACATGATAAATGCATTACCAAAACCAAATGAACATGTTTTCAAACATTCCAATTTGAGAAGATTATGTTCCAGTCTTGCCTCCCACAATTTTTCTAGCTGGCAAGGAGTTATTGGGCTTCCAACTTGATCCAAATGAAGACAAACCATGCCTTGGCCCATAACTTGATATTTCATTTGATTTATTGTAAAAAAATATTTGAATAAAATTTAAAATAAATAAAATAAAAAATCATGGCCATGCATGAATGGACTTAGAGGTCCTCTAACATGTTATAAACATGTTTAAACCTCAAAAGTTAGGCACGTTAGTCCAACAGTTCAAAAATTTCTCAACTTGCACAAATCATAACTCTCTCAAGTTGGTCATTTTTTCATTTGAAGTCTTTATCATTTTGTAAATTGCTTTGACAAAAAAATGTCTTTTTTTTGTACTTTCAGAATGATCTATACTATTTTGGTTCATATCTCTCAAATGAAGCATTTTTAGACTTGAGCTTAGAGAGACAAAGTTGTAGAGAATTGAATTTCCATAGAAATAGGCTTTGGTTGAGAATTTTCTGATGAAGCATGTGAAAGTTATAATTGGTCAAAGTTCAGTTGACTTCTCCTTAAGAAAACCCTAATTTAGTAACTTTTGACTTTTGATGGATCTTGAGTTTTCTCTATGAATCATGATCAACCCTTGATCAAATGATGAATTTGACTTCAAAATCTTGATGTTGACCAAGAATCTTGAATTTTGACTGTTTGTTGACCATGTTTGACTTTTTATCCAATATAGTTGATTTTCACTCATCTGAGCAATTGACTGAGCAAATTGGTGATGTAAGGCTTACAAATTGACATGGGGATTCTTTGAAGCATTGGAGAAACCATGAAACTCACTTGAGGAATTATAAGTGAAATTCCGGGAATGTCACAGACTCAGAATATCTAATGGAATGTTAAGACATCTGATCTGACATTAAGCGCTGTACAGGTAGACTAGGCTGATCTTTTGATATCTGTTCTACAACAGTCACTGGACTAACATACCAGAGCCAACAACATGCAGGTTCAGATTTACTGAAGTTCAGAACAGTTAAGGTTAATCTTACACATTGATGTTACGAGGAATGCTGTGACATCAAACAGATAACCAATACAGAAAGTAAATAACACACAGAATTGTTCACCCAGTTCGGTTCAACCAACCTACATCTGGGGGCTTCCAAGCCAGGGATAAAGTTCACTATTAGTAGTATCAATTCAAAGACTCTACAGCCAACATACCCGTTGACAGCCTTCTCACTTAATCACTACCCAATGACACTTTTACCTAAGATCCAATCCTAGATATGAGACCCCTCTCACTCCCCCTCAATCACCATAGTGATAACTTTCTACAGTACACATACTGTTCAGAAGATACACTTCCATTACACATCTTGATCATGCTTAAAAGCTTCAATCAAGTACAATGCATACATCCTTTAACCTACAGGTT
Source organism: Vicia faba (assembly GCA_948472305.1). Classification (NCBI taxonomy): domain Eukaryota; kingdom Viridiplantae; phylum Streptophyta; class Magnoliopsida; order Fabales; family Fabaceae; genus Vicia; species Vicia faba. Next base: position 1,242,683,391 of record OX451735.1, on the reverse strand, counting down.
TCAAGGAGTATGGTGACCATCCCACAGCCCGGGTGGTTCACAACTAAACTAGCCCTAAATGATTACATCTTGTCAGTCAGCGATCACTCAAATTAGGTTACAATACTTCTATTTATAACACCTTTACCCAACTGGATTTGGGCCTTCATATGACCGCAATGCAGCTTCAACAACCTGCATAAAATAAGCAGAAAACTTCTGCTACAAGTTAGGTCTTCAATCGAGCTTTTCTCCTTATCCTTAGCTTCTGATTGAATCTTCTAGGGCTCCACGTATGCCTTCAATTTTCGCTACTTGTTATGCATTCTATTTGGCAGAATATTCTGCATAACTTTAGGAACAGAACTGCATCAGTCTTGACAGTTCAGTAGCTTGATGTCTGGTATGATGTTATGACATCTCTTGAGACATGTTGTTCCAGAACATGTTTAGGCATTTACAATAGAATTTTCAGGCTGTTCCTATTGTACATTACATTACATTATTGTTGTTGCTATTTGTTTTACAAGAGATGAGCCAATCCCAAACGAAGGCACTTACAATCTCCCCCTTTGGCTAATTTTGGCTAAAACAAATACAACAATAATACTCACCATTCAGGACCTCTTGAGGCACAGGAGGAAGAGGATGCCCTCATTCCTTTTTAGACCACGAACCATTTCTTGTCACTGATGGTGGAAAAAGAGGACCGTGGGAGATAAACTATCCTTTCAGAGGCATCAGAGAACCTTTAAGGAGTGGCCAGAATATCTCCCTTGTAACTCAGAACACAGGTCACAACTGTGTTCATAACTCAGATCACAAGTCACAAAGAAATTCACGTCATTTGAATTTCTGCTGAGTTTGTGACAAGTCTTTGTGATCAAAATTTTGAGTAGCTGCTGCAACGAGGACAATTTCTAACAGTACTCCTTTCTCCCCCTTTTTGGCCAAAAATTGCCAAAGAAAGCCCTCACAAAACCAGATCCAAGAACAGTTTTCCCAAATCCGTATAAACCCCATGATGGTTGTGAGAGAAATGAATGTGTGACAGGAGGTTATATAAGGAGATACCAGGTTCAAGAAGATGGTAATATAAAATCTTGGTCAAGGATACCTGTTAAAGCATGTGCATATTTCAGACTGATTATGCATGTATTTTAGACGTATTTGTTTGCTTCCACAAAAAGAACCAGTCCTAATACATGCATAAGTTTAGGTCAGAGCAATTCCTGAATAAAATCAGCCTTTGACCCATTTTCGGGACTGAAGATTTATTCCTTCTAGGAAACAGAATACCAATGACGTGGCGAAGTTATTTTCCCGTATTCTTCTTGATTTCCACAAGGTTACAATGTCGTTGGTAATGTCATGACACTTACTTAGACATTACCTTGCATTCTTCAACAACAGCAGCCTTCTTTTTTTTTACTTCTCTTACTCATGCTTTGTGTTGCTGAGAACCAATACACCAGAAGACTCCAACATGCTTCACAGGACATCACACAGATTTAGATGCCACTTTCATTTCTTGTAGTAAAAGAACCTCTTGAACATATGCTGAATATATCTGATTTATTTCTTCTGATCTTCCATTCACTAGTAGTTGTTGGAGCTAGTGAAGTCTGATTTGCTAGACCAATTTGCTATTGATAAGATCTGAATCTTCCAAATTGCTCCAAAAGTATCAAAACTGCCACTTATGATACTTTTAAGAATTTGCTATTGATAAGAGCAATTCTTCAATCTCCTATTGTTGAGACATTATCTATGACATCACAATGTCATATTATCAGAACACATAAACATCAGCATACCACTGCCCTCTTCTGACTTCTGATCTTCAGATTAAGTCCAACATTACAGAGTCTCCCTTCAATGTATATTGCAAAACTCAGTGACTTCCCTTGTTAAGGCCAATCAAAACAGTGGCGTGGAAACCAGTAGCACTAGCTCTGAGATGGTAACTTCAAGCACCCTGAACTAGTCTTAGAATAGTAAGGACATCTCTGATTCATGCCCTTGCGTTTCCACACTTATCATGACTCTCATGTAGCCATAGTGTGAAACCAACCTCCAACCTTCTTAGTGTGCTTACAAGCTTTACTAAGATTTAGACTTTCTAGAAGGATTATCCTTTGATCATGTCATCCTTCTGTATAATATATTTACTAGTAGTTGCTAATACTAGTAAATTCTTCAGACCACAACAGTAGTTATGCGTTGTTAAGCATACTTCTTTTAAACACAAGTAGAATCCAACAATAAAACTGCCACACTAGAAGATTAAGATTCACAGTTCCAAGTCTCTGCCACGAACTTCTAACAATAAATGATGTTACAGCATGAACCTATTTGCTTGGATTCTGAAGTTAACATCCAGGGGATTGATGCCCTTTTATATTCCCCATAAGAAAGGTGTGATTACTCACCAGAATATTCTTTAGAGAGAAATAAACTCTCTACCAAGTTCTGAGTAATAGGTTCAGAATACAGCCTTGCATACATATTAGACAAACAATTAGTCTCCCATCCAAGTGCTTATATATATATATATCTTTATGCAAGATCCTAATGAATACTTAGTCTCCCGTCAAAGTATTCATTATTAGTTAGATTATGCCATCTTCTCAAGGTAGGATGATTATTCTAACAATCTTCTGCTCCATGCATGAAAAACCTACTGCTGAAGCGGCCCTTCGTTTGAGATGATGTTGCACCATCAAATCTGACATTGATCTCAACCATATGAACCTGGCTTATACTATGGTTTTGGATGAACATCCAAAGCAATCAAAGCACACTTTTCTTACATCCTTTATGATCAGACCCACAACAACCACATAACCATGCAGCAAATAGCATGAATCACCTTCACCTTGACCCTTGAACAGTACAAGGAGTTAATCGTACCATACTCAACTAACAAGTGCATCCTAGGTGATGGGGATGACTTGTCAAAGTGTAGATATCCACCATTTGACTTTGTAGAGACTTAAGTGAATTCTCCTTCACATGCTGCAGTTTATGTGATTGGTAGACATACCCTGTTCTATTCCTATCCTCTTAGGAAATCACTAAGATCATGAGAAATAAACTCAAGCATCTTATAGAACAAGGTAAGATGAACTCCCTTTCATATCAGCTTGATCATACAGTGTTGAGCTCTTTACTTTAGACACATAGTAAGTACTCTTCATTTGGAATTTGCCACAGGTTTCAAATTAAGAGTCCTTAGTTTACTTGCTGTACAAGTTTCAGGTTGCCACATTCTGTAACTTGTACTAGAAGAAACTTCATGAGGATGTTCACTAAATCTGGAACTTATCTGTCTTTCCTCAACAACTGATGTCTTCACATATTTATCACATAAAGATTCTGCTTCCATTATCTAATCATACTAGATGATCATGACTGATTACTTCTTCATATTTGTTAAGTATATTTACTTGGCTGAAGACACAGAAATCATATGAGGGGAAACCTGGAAATCACACTTTAAAGTCCTTTTAAGTGCTTTTAGCTCAGTACATATACTCCCTTGATCAATTATTTCAAACCAGATGTCTCCTCTTCCAGATCAGGAGTAGGTTCCAAACATATGTATTCGTACTACAAGTGTTTAGCACCCAGAACATCTGTTCTTCAACTGGCAGTTGCATGATGTTCTAACATCCTCAAGCATATCAGTTCCATCTCCTTGGAACACATCATCCTTGATAATCTTCAAGCAGCTTGTAGACGTATACGAGAATCATTGATCAATTGATACTCATTAACACTAATAATAAATGCCTTGCCTTTATGAGTGGACTTGAGGACATTATTGATAGATTGCAAAATCTGCTTACAAATTCTGTTGAAAATAATAACCCTAGAGTTCTTCTTTCACTTTAGGCGTTGTATCAGAATCTATGCAGCGGAATAGCAGTACTTTAACAGAACCTACACAATGCTTACTCCATATAGCAAGCATGACACATAAGGATTGAGAATAAATCAATCCTACAAGTTGTTTGCTTCTTCACCAAGCAACTTCCTAGACCCAACTCTACAGCCTGGTTAAAAGGAAGCTTTATACACACAGATGATACCTTATCAATATCTTCACTCCCGCATGAAGGTTTTGATAATATTCTTCTTTGTACAGGTTGAACAATGCACTCCAAAATCTTCACTCCCACATGAGGTCTTTGAATTTGTTCAAACACTTTCATCTTCCTTCAACATTGCTGATCAGATTGATCTGCTTTCTCCCAAATTGGTCCATCCTCCACTCCTAGGGACCAAACAATATGAACACTACTGGTTCAAACAATATTCTACCTTGTACACAACCGGAAAGTATCCCCCATGGATCTCATCCAGAGACAGACAGGATGCCTGCTTTGATACCAATTGAAATTCCGGGAATGTCACAGACTCAGAATATCTAATGGAATGTTAAGACATCTGATCTGACATTAAGCGCTGTACAGGTAGACTAGGCTGATCTTTTGATATCTGTTCTACAACAGTCACTGGACTAACATACCAGAGCCAACAACATGCAGGTTCAGATTTACTGAAGTTCAGAACAGTTAAGGTTAATCTTACACATTGATGTTACGAGGAATGCTGTGACATCAAACAGATAACCAATACAGAAAGTAAATAACACACAGAATTGTTCACCCAGTTCGGTTCAACCAACCTACATCTGGGGGCTTCCAAGCCAGGGATAAAGTTCACTATTAGTAGTATCAATTCAAAGACTCTACAGCCAACATACCCGTTGACAGCCTTCTCACTTAATCACTACCCAATGACACTTTTACCTAAGATCCAATCCTAGATATGAGACCCCTCTCACTCCCCCTCAATCACCATAGTGATAACTTTCTACAGTACACATACTGTTCAGAAGATACACTTCCATTACACATCTTGATCATGCTTAAAAGCTTCAATCAAGTACAATGCATACATCCTTTAACCTACAGGTTTCAAGGAGTATGGTGACCATCCCACAGCCCGGGTGGTTCACAACTAAACTAGCCCTAAATGATTACATCTTGTCAGTCAGCGATCACTCAAATTAGGTTACAATACTTCTATTTATAACACCTTTACCCAACTGGATTTGGGCCTTCATATGACCGCAATGCAGCTTCAACAACCTGCATAAAATAAGCAGAAAACTTCTGCTACAAGTTAGGTCTTCAATCGAGCTTTTCTCCTTATCCTTAGCTTCTGATTGAATCTTCTAGGGCTCCACGTATGCCTTCAATTTTCGCTACTTGTTATGCATTCTATTTGGCAGAATATTCTGCATAACTTTAGGAACAGAACTGCATCAGTCTTGACAGTTCAGTAGCTTGATGTCTGGTATGATGTTATGACATCTCTTGAGACATGTTGTTCCAGAACATGTTTAGGCATTTACAATAGAATTTTCAGGCTGTTCCTATTGTACATTACATTACATTATTGTTGTTGCTATTTGTTTTACAAGAGATGAGCCAATCCCAAACGAAGGCACTTACAATAAGCTCAATTTTCTTTGAGAAATCCAAAACCCTAATTGTAGGCCACTGCTTAGGAGGAGGGTCCGTTTAATCAACTCTTGAGTAGTCTTGAGTACTTGAGAACTCTATGAGTATGAGGAGGTGTCTTGAATCAATTATCGTCAAAAATGGGAGGGTAAATTTTGGGGTACAACAACCCCACTGTGTGATAAAATTAGTCTTTTCCATCTCTTCAGGTGCCATCTTGATTTGATTATAACCAGAGAAACCATCCATGAAGGAAAATATTTTGTGTTGAACAGTGTTGTCAACTAGAACATCAATATGTGGAAGCGGTAAGTCATCTTTTGGGATTGCCCTATTTAAATCCCTGTAGTCTATGCATATATGCACCTTACCGTCCTTCTTAGGTACCGACACTACATTTGCAACCCACTGAGCATAAGACGTAACAACTAAGAAACCTGCATCGAACTACTTCATGACTTCAGCTTTGATATTTTTAGATATCTTGGGACGCATACGATGAACCTTCTGCTTTATAGGAGGCCAACCTTCCTTCGTTGGTAGACGGTTAACTACAATGTCAGTATCAAGCCCTGACATGTCTTCATAAGACCAAGCAAAGATCTCAACATAGTCATGTAACATCTGGATTAACCTCTTTTTGACACTGTCTTCTAGGTCGGCACCAATCTTGATTTCTTTTTTTGTCTTCTTCAGTACCCAAGTTTACAATCTCGATTGGCTCTTTATGTGGTTGTATGGCTCTTTCCTCCTGCTATAACAGTCTAGTGATCTCTCCAGGTACTTCAAAATCTTCCCCAACTTCGTCCTCGACTTGGTAGATCGGATTTTGGAAGTCATAATTGGCAATAACAGAATTGTTTTCAATGGGACCCAGGGTGGATGTGGATCTGCAATTTGTTACGTGGTTGTGTGTAAGAACACATAGCTATTTTGAAAGCAATAAAGTAAAATAAAGACAAAGAGCACAAAATTTGAACGCAAACATCCAATGATTTATTAAATGAAAATATGTGGATGAAAAATGACAACCCTAACAAATGAACCGTTGTGCCTCGGGTAAGGCACAAGGCTTAAAGTTATAGTTCAAATTACATAACCAAAACTTGAAACAAGAAAACAGAAAATAACATTTACTCCTGACTAAAGGAGGTTGGTATAAAGTCTCCATCCTTCCAATTGTTGAGCCCACTGCCAGTAGTAGGGAAAATCCAAATGTCTATGTCATAGTCGATATCAATGTTGACTTGATTTTTTGTGAACTCTATTGTTGTTGATGCAGAATGGTGGCCTCCCAGAATTAGCACAAGCACGAAAGACAATTCTCTGAACCTCTAAGGTGAAACCCAAACCAAATTTGTCATACTTGTAAGGAATGTCGGGAAGATGACCCTAAATAGTGCCACCACCTTCTTCTACCACAGTCTTAGCGTCTTTTAGAGAAGCCATTCTTGGTGGAATCTTGGTAACCTTAGGAATAGTAGGAGCAACTTTATCAACAGGGGTTGTCTGAAGAATAACTTCAAAGGCCTGGTAAGGAGTCTCGAGGAATTCATTATCCATCTCAACATACTTGAAGGAGTTCAAATGGCTTACCATGTATTCTTCTTTTCCACAAGTTGTAATGATTTTTACTTTCACAGGATACTTCAAATTTTAGTGTAAATTAGAAGTAACAATGTCTGCCCCATGAATCCAAGGGCGTCCAAGAAAACAGGAATATGCTGGACAAATATCCATCATATAGAGAGTATAGTCGAAGACCTGGGAACCCACTTTGATTGGAAGATCCACCTCTCCATGCACCATTCTCTTTGAACCATCAAAAGCTCTCACCAAAATGTCATTGGGTTTTAGTACAACCCCTTCATAGTCAAGTTTGTCTAAAACAACTTTTGGCAATACATTAAATGAGGAACCTGTGTCCACCAACACATGAGATAACGTAGTGCCCCTAGACTCAATAGAGACACGCAGGGCCTTATTATGGATCCTTCTTGCAGGATTTAAATTAGCGTCAGATAAGCCTTACCCATTATCAGTTGTCAGGTTAGCAATAAATTTTTTGAACTGGTCAATAGAGATTTCCTACGGTACATGAGCATATTTTAGAAACTTTACCAAAGTCTGAGCACGGGCTTCAGAGCACAACAACATAGATAACATAGATATTTTGGAGGGGTATTCCCCAACTGTTCAACAATCTTATAGTCACTTTCAAATAATTTTCAGTACCTCCTCTATCTCTTGTTTGGAGGTATCTTCAACAGTAACCTCTTTCGGTGCCTCAATCTGGGTAGGCTCCGTCATCTGTTCTTTGCCTCGAGTCTCAATAGTTGGTTCAGTAGTAGTGATACAAACTGGTGTAGTAACAGCCTTTGGATAGATCCCTAGAGAGAAAATTCTTCCACTTATGGTAACATCACTAGTCCCAACAATATTGCCAACATTGGGATTAGTAATTTCAATATTTTCATCTTCAACAACCAATGGTTCTTGCTTGACGCTATGGTAGTAGACATCAGTTCCATAATTCCAAGGGATAGCCTTGTCATAGGAATATGGAATTGCCCCAGGTGCGGTAATGATCATAGGAGCAACCCTAAGCTCGACAATAATCTTCCCAGGATCCTTAGAAGGGATCCTTAACGGAGTACCCGAAATTCTAACCACGAACACGTCTTCGAGCTCCAGGCTTTGAGACATACTTTTGCATAAGCTCTCCACAAAAGGAGTCTTCTCAAATAAAATTACACGGTCATCCAGCAGACATTGAATACCTTCTTTTAGCAGTACACAACCATTGGATTGGGACACACAGTAGTAACATTTTTCAATGTAACCCGAAAATAAACCGGCTTGCAAAAACTTCTTCTTAACAATCATCAGAGGTGTATTCAAGTCACTCACAGCAGAAACATAAGAAACATCATCAATAACATTAACTCCCTTGTCATAATTAAGCATAGGTGCAATGATCACATTAGGAGTTTCTGGAGGATCAAATTCAAACTCCTTAGAGTCAATTATATCTTGAATCTTATTTTTCAGAGCCCAACAACTGTTAGTGTCATGTCCGGGAGTGTTGGAGTGATACACACACCTTGCATTGGGATTGTACCGGGCAGAGGAAGTAATGGGGTTTTGAGGAGGATATTTCAATGTAATCAAATCTGCCTTCAACATGTGTTGCAATGCTTGAGACAATGACATGTTGATTTTGGTGAACTGTCTCATGGACGCATCCTGCCTATGCTAATTATTTTATGGTTGTTGCAATGGCACAAGATTAGAGATCAGAACTGCCCCCATATATTGGTTGCGGTCACTCTTATTACGACCCTTATGGCCGTACATAATATTGGATTCTCTCTTACCATTATATGACTTCTTCGCAGTATTCGAAGATGTAGCCACATGAATATTACCAATTCTAATTCCATTCTCAACATGTTCCCCTGTCAATATCAGTTCAGTGAAACCAGCTGAAGAAATTCCAAGTAGATGATTATAGAAAGGACCTATTAGCATACTCATGAACATGCCAACCAATTCCCTATCAGCCAAAGGAGGTTGAACTCTTCCTGCAATATCTCTCTGTTTCTGTTCGTACTCTTTAAAGCCTTCCTCAGAACCCATGGACATACTCTGTAGTTGCAAGCGGGTTGGTACTAAATCAGAATTATACTGATACTACCTATAGAAAGTTGCATCCAAATCTTCCCAAGTATGTTCCAGACAGACTCTCTTGAAAGAAATGCAACCATAATTTCTTGTCGGTAGTGTGTGGTTGAATTTTCCGTACATATGATCTTAAATGCAGCTTCGAGAAAGAAGCTCCATCGTACTTAGCAAAGGTAGGAGTTTTGAACTTAGGAGGAATGACGACTCCTGAGACTAAACCTAATTCTTTAAAGTTCAAGCCAGGCACCTTCTGGATCTCTATAACTTTCAGACACTCTTCTAACAGCTTATACTTCTCGTCAACAGGGGGATATTGTTCATCTAAATAATCCTCTTCCTCTTCATTAGAATATTTGTCAGAACCATGATTTCTTCTTTCAGTTTTAACACTCTTACCATCTTCATCCCGTTTATCATCTTCGTCCAATGGGATATCAAGATCTTGAGCTTGCTTGACTGGGCCTCTAAACTTTCTCCCCATGTTAAAGATGCCGATTGGTTTCTTTGTATTCTTCTTCTTCTCGTTGATGAGCGTCTTCAGTTCATCTTTCCCCTTGGCTAAGTTTAGGAACATCTCTTGGAACCGAGCATTCTGAGTTTGGAGTTCTTTGACTGTCTGTTCGAGAGCCATTTTTTGCTGAAATAAACAGCAAGGAGATGATAAACCTGTCTTGGAAACCTATAATGCAATGATATGTATGGCATGTAGATTCATATGAAATGTTTTCAAGGACCTCGAGGGATTTAAGTTTGTTAATCAAAAAGAGAACAAAAACAAGGACTCTTATAAGTTCAAATTATAACTATCTCTTAGGCTTACAATGAAAACAAAAAGGGTTACAAAGAAAATAATTATGAACTCCTAAAACCTAAGGCTCAAGTCTCCCATAGAGGCTCCCTCTTTGTGTTGACATATGCATTTAGGCCCTGCTCTTCGTGAAGTTGTTTTGTCAGCTTCGACACTTTCTTCTCACTAGCATATAACTGAGTCTCAAAGGTTTCCCTTTTTTCTTTCAGTTGAATCTGAGACTTCTGTAGATCTTCAAGGTCAGTAGGCATATTTGGATGAAAAATGGTATGAGGAATATCTCATTCAACAACAGGCTCCACAATTACTGGTAGGATAATAGGATATGGCATTATAAGATTTTGAGCACGAGATCGCACCCATATGAGGTATGGCTCCAAAGGGATGGTAACCTTTGACGGTAACCTTGAGGATCATTCTCGTAATGGAATATGATACCCTGGATAAGCTTAACATTAGGATCGTCTCTTCGAGCATAACCAAATTGACGTAGAGCTAAATAAGGGTTATAAGTAATACCTCCCCTTATGCAAAGGAGCGGAACATTAGGGAATTACCCATATCAATCAATAATAGTGATGTCCTCCTGAGATCAGGAACACCGATAGATATCTGAATGAGAAAGTGATATCATCATTCGAGACCATCTCAAAACTTGTTCATTCTTCAACACTGATCGGGAAATGTGTGAAATAAACCACCTGGATAGTAAATGTATGCAACACATGAGAATGCCTCTCTTCCTCATAGTACGAGTGTGAAGAGAGTGCAAAATATCTCCAAGCAAAGTAGGTAAAAGATTATGAGTAAGAAATATTTTGATGGAGTTCACATCAATGAGTTGGTCTAGATTAAGGAATAGCACCAAACCATAGATCAATAGAGCCACGATCTCCTCAAAATCATGGAAACTCATAAAATCTAGAAACAACCGAGCCTTCTCTATCAGAAATTTAGCAAGAGACCTTTAACTCCACTTCTCGTTTCCCAATTAGATACAATGTCTGACTGCTTCAGATGTAAGACTGCTGCAATAACTTCAGGTTTTGGAACTTTCTCTAAACCGGTGAAGGGTGTCTGATCAAAAATAGGTACTCCAAGTAGATTAGAAAACTCTTCCATTATGGGTACCAACTGATAATCTGGGAAGGTAAAACAGTGATGCTTAGGATCAAAGAATTGGAATAGAACACTCATAATGTCTTTTTCAAAACCGGAGGTGACCAAACTAAGTAGATAACAATGCCTCTTGGTTGATTGAGAGTTTTCGGGAACCTTTGAGACTAACTCCTTAATCTTGGAAAGTATCACAAGATGTTGCGATTAGAAAGAGTCACCACCGACTTTTCTTTTATCCAATATTTAGGAAAGATGAAAAGAAAAGGAAAAACCTTTGATAGATTTTGAGTTCGGGGGTAAGTTATGAAAAGGGAAGGTGTTAGCACCCTTTTCATCCATAGTCATCTACATGCTCTTAATTGCTTAGCTCACTTTAAAAAACTGCTTTGTACATGTGTGATTTGTTTGAAAATATTTTGAAATGTCAATGTAAGGCTAACTTTGTAATAATTCTTGTATCAGTCCTCAAGAATGTATAAAAAGTTTTTTTGAAAATCTTTGTTGTTTTGAAAATATATTTGAACATGTTGTGAGCAAGCAACTAGGAGTCTTACCCATTAAATAAGTATTTCTTGTTATGTTCCTTCTCCTTTGGAGATGGTATTATCCATACCATTAGTTGGTAGGTAATCCTATCTATTGGATGTGAAGGGACAAGCGTAGGGTCATCGTATGGTCATCGAAGGCAACATGTAAGGATACTTTAACAATTGTATCGAAGGGACTATCATCATTTTGCTCGTAGGGTCATCGAGAGACTATGATCTTTTACAGACAACTTCGAAGGGTCATCAAAGGACTATGATCTTTATTCAAAAGGGAACATGATGATAACGAGGGTCTTTTGCTAAAGTATCCCTACTTTTGAGGGACATGACCAATATTCGTAAGGAAACAAGAGTGGTTACCCTAGAGGTGCAAAGTGTGCAAAGTGTATTTTTAGTTATTTAATCTTGGAAATTATGGTTTTCTAGATTTCTTTTAGTCTTGCCATACAAACCCTAGTTACTAACAGTTAAATATGTACAAAAAGTTAAAGTGTGGAATGTAAGACCTAAGCTATTACATGGCTTTGGGAGAGATACATAGGTATAAAAATTTGAGGGAAATTAAACCTACGCTATTACATCGTCGGAGCAGATACATAATAGGAAAAATGCGGGAATATAAATCTAAGATATTACATTGGTAGTGTGACCTATACAATTGTTCTATGAATTTAAATAGCAAAGAAAGAAAATAAGAAAAATATTAGAAAAAATGTTAAAGACCTAGAATCTAAGTGTTAATGCTTTTTGTAGAAAATAATTTAAGTGATAATAATAGTAATTAAAACCTAAATTCTAATTTATTTTAATATTAAGAAAAAATCCAATTTAATTAATTAGTAAAAAATATATTAAAAAAATTAATTACTAATTAAAAATCCTAACCCTAATTGTTATAGTTTTGAGAAAAAAAAAGATTAGGTTAGTTAATGGTTAATTAAAAAATGATTAGTAAAGAAAAATGGATAATTAGGGTTAGAAAATAAGGAAAAAAACAAATGCATGGCGGTGGGAGTTGAACTCACGCTCTCAGCCTCAATGACTGCACCGCTTTCCACTAGGCCATGCTGTTGTTAGTGTCATGGAATGGGAATCAACCAATACATTATGAACCTGCGTTGAAATCCTGAAAAAACAAAATAATTTGACAAACGTTAGGATCGAACCCACGCTCTCATGTAATACAAGCGTATCACTCACCACTATGCCACCTGTGTTTTTGTGGTACAAAATACAAACAAATCAATATATAATATAAAACGCTAGATCAGAGAAGCACTGGGGCCCTAGCTCCGGTCGTCTTCTCCAGTGGATCAAAAACCCTATCCCGCAAAAACACATGAGTTAGATCATAACAAGGACCCTATCCCCTCAATTTTACCCTTGTGAATCCAATGGTGGCATTGGTTTGACCTGAAAATGCATGTAGAGTGAGTTTCGAAGAAAATGTTTCAAACTGCCCTAACAATGGCGTTTTATTATTCCCGCACTAAAACTCAAATTTAATGGTTTAAAAACATTCTAAACATGATTATGAACATATGTTAATGTTTAAAAACAAATTGTATCATGCGAATTAAGAGTTTGTAATCAAAGAAAATTACCAAACCAGTGCAATCGAGGGAGATTGTTCTGGCGTGCTTCAGGCTTCAGGGATGATTGGAATGAGCTCTTGGGATCTTCAGGAGGCTAGTGTGATGTTTGGAATGGATTGAAAATGGCTGCACACGAGGGTTTGAGTTTACCCTAGTTCTTGAAAATTTTGAAGTGTTTAGGGTTCTTCTTGAGGCAGCCTTGCATGTTTTTCTTGGTCTGAACATGTTAGGTATTTATAGAGAGAAAATTAGGTCAACAAAAGTGAGATAAATATTTTATATTTAATGATCAAATATTTAATTTGCATTTTGCATGAAATATTTCTTTTTTAGGCCAATCTTGTGCCAATAATCCCTATACGCTTTTGCCAAGTTGTCATGAGCTTTTTGGACTTATGATTTGATTCAAAAATAGATCCACATGCCTAAGTCCAATACTTTCATATTTAATTTAATTTAATTTTCATTTAATTGAATAAAATCCAATTAAAAGAAATAAAGATCATAAAAAATATGTGAATGGATTTAGAGGTCTAATATGAGGCCATGAACACGTTTGAACCTAAAAACGTAGGCCCATTAGCCCAAAAATTCACGTTTGCTCAATTTAGGTTTCATGTATTTTATCAAAATTTCTCAACTTACACCAACCATTACTCTCTCAATTTTTTCATTATGAAGGTGATCTTTTATTTTTTGGAAACCTCAAGAAGTCTCCTTCAACTTTAATGTTGTCCATTTTTTCATTTGAAGTCTTTAACTTGATGTAAATTGCTTTGACAAAAAATGTCTTTTTGTTGACTTTTAAAATGACCTATAATGTTTTGGCTCATATCTCTCAATTGAAGCATTTTTTGGCCTTGAGCTTAGAGAGACAAAGTTTTAGAGAATTGAATTTCCTTCAAGATAGGCTTTGTTTTAGTAATTTATGATGAAGTGTGTGAAAGCTGTGCTTGTTCAAAGTTCAGTTTACTTCTACTTAAGAAAACCCTAATTTAGTAACTTTTGACTTTTGATGAATATTAAGTTTTCTTGATGAATCATGATCAACCCTTTATCAAATGATGAATATGACTTCAAAATGTTGATGTTGACAAAAAGTATTGAAGTTTGACTGTAAATTGGTCAAAGTTGACTTTTTGTCCAATATAGTTGATTTTCAATCATTTGACTAATTGACTGAGCAAATTTGTATTGCAAGGCTTGACATTTGGTATGAGGATACTTTGAGACATATGAAAAACCATGAAGTCCATTTAAGGCATTAGAAACTTAATTTCCATTGAGAAAATTAAAACGCTAGTTAGAGGTCAATTGCTTAGGAGGAGAATTTGTCTGGTCAACCCTTGAATAGTCTTGAGCAATTGAGACTTTCATGATCATGAGGAGATATCTTGAATTAGTTTTGTATCAAAGATGGGAGGGAAAATTTTGGGGTACTACAGCTGGCCCTGTTCAATATTCTTAAACTTGAGGAGTTAGATTGACATGTCCGTCATTCGTGATCTGAAGGTGGAAGAGGATTGAACACCTAAGTGCCCAAAAATTTGCACTCATGGATGCACGAAGTAACACTGTTGGTTGATTTTATCGGGAATGGGCTTAAAGATGCCATTTGAAAAAGGTGACAGGATGTCGTCGGAGATGGACTTATAGATGCCATCCAAAGTAAATGTTGATAAGAGTATCAGAATGAGTCTATTCCCGACTATATCTGAAAAAGTATACTAGAATGAGTCTGCATCTGACTGTAGCTACAAACATGCTAGGGAGTTTCAAAATGAATCTTATGTCTCAATTGTATCTGAATGATGTGCTAGGGAGTGTCAGAATGAATCTTATGTCTTGATTGTATCTGAACGGTGTTCTAGAATGAGTCTACATCTTGACTAAATCTATAAGAGGATTAGAGTGAATTTTTGCCTGACTGTATTTGAAAAATGTACTAGAATGAGTCTACGCATGACTGTATCTAGAAGTGGATCAGAATGAGTCTTTGCCTGAATGTATCTGAAAAATATATTGGAATGAGTCTATGCCCCGACTGCATCCGAAAGAGTATCAGAATGAATCTAAGCTCGATTGTATCTGAAGGAAATGCTTTTCAGAATGAATCTCTATAGGAAATGCTCGTCATAATTACTCTCTGAGGGAAATCATCTGGTTATGTAGATAGTCGCCCCGTCCTATTTCGGGAATTAATCTATAACCTGTCTATAAATCACTAATAATATTTGTCTGTTTGTGAACTTAACCTGAAAACAAAGTTAGCTTCATGCAATGTCATGATGCATGAAATGTATTTTGTAGTGATGCTCTAAAAATAAATAGAATATTATATGTGTTTCGTATGCATATGTTATGATATTTTGTAAATGATGTCTGGATGCAATTTGTCGTTGGAGCGTATCGGTAGCTTCGTCTAGCTGGGGAAAATAAATCCCCGACTGTTTCTTGGGATGAAGAAAATAATTCTTCAATGATGTTTAGAACGACTTTACTGGGGATTCCCGCTTTCTGTTTGAGGATACTCCACTGGGGATGTTCGACTTCTGCTTGGGGATAGAAGCATTCAAAGAGAGTCGATCGTTCACTGTTCTTTTTATTGAAGGATCTAATTCTTTTGTACCATGACTGGGGATAAAAAAGATGGATATTCCTCTGAAGCATTATCCGACCAGGTTTCAGATATGGGTATCAGCTCTTCTGGGAAGGAAAATGTTGAATGATATCTGGCTGCAGAAGAGAATTCTGTTGGGGAATTTGCAGTATTGGAGAAATAAACTCCGTTGGGGAATTAAATCCTGTAGACTGCATTGAGGAAATAATCTCTAATGGGGATTAGAAATTCATAGGTTGTGTCGAGGAAGTTTCCACTGTATGTTGGGGAAATGATCCAACTTCCTTATCCTCTAGGGGACCTATTGGGGAAGATGATCATGTCAAGCTACCCATCAGGGATATGGAGGTGAACTGTTAGGAGATGCCCAAATTTCTGTCTGAGGGCATATTGGACTTGCTGGGGAATATATCTCTATTGGGGATGAGCTTGTGAAGATAGCTCTGTAGAGATAGTTCCATGGAGATTGTTCTGTGGGGATTTGTGGATAACTTGAACATTATCCCAACTCCTAAAGTCTTTAGTAAATGCTAATCCTGTTTTTATGCATATATTTGTAAACAGTAATCCTATTCAAATGCATATCTTCATTCAACGTGATCATTGGATGTTTTTGCAAACAAAACAGAGAAAGTAAAAATAATTTTGAATTTGGAAACATATTTGATTACATTGATTCTAAAAGTTTGCCTATAAGCAGACAGTTTTATACAAGAAGACATAAATCCTAGTAAGAGAAAATTGTCGTAAAAATTTAAAAAGGAGTACAAAGTGATAAATAAAGAAAAATAGCTATGTGGAAACGATCCCATCGAGTTTCAACTTTTCTATTGCCCCTATGTCTTCAAATATCTCATCACTTGCTGTTGGAAAAAGATGATTGAATTAATCTGTACCGTTTGAACTTGACGCTAGTAATAAATCTGGCTATAAGTAGATGGGTGGTCCAACGGGACATAGTCGTACACTTTAATCCCTAACTTTTTCCTGGACCTCCCTTTCGGGTTTTCAGTCCATCGGGATATCCTTTTTTGCCCAAGCCTCCTTTTCAGGTTTTCAACTTGCCGGATGTACAATTATATATATATATATATATATATATATATATATATATATATATATATATATATATATATATATATATATATATATATATATATATATATATATATATATATATATATATATATATATATATATATATATATATATATATATATATATATATATATCCCCAAAATTTGCCCGAACCCTTTTGGTTCGCCAGGATGCCCTTATTTTTTCCTAGACCTGTCAACCTAGCGGGTCTCTTTTATGTGTAGTATTTTTTTACTATATCCGCATTCACAGGGTGCGGAAAATCTTCACCGTCCATGGTCGTAAGTATCATAGCACCACCATAAAATATCTTTTTGGTCATGAATGGCCCTTCGTACGTGGGGGTCCATTTGGGCCCGGGATCACCTTGTGGTAGGACAATGCGCTTTATTACCAAATCACCAGCTTGGTACACATGATGTCTTCTTGTTAAAGGACTTGATCAAGAGTTTCTGATACATCTGACAGTGACAAATAGTCGCAAGCCTTTTTTCGTCAATCAAATTTATCTAGTGAAGTCTATTCTGAATCCATTCGTCTTCATCTAAACTCGCGTCTTTCATAATCTTTAGGGAAGGAATCTAGACTTTAACAGGTAAGACAACCTCATACTGTAGACGAGGGAGAATGGGCTTTCCCCAGTTGATGTATGTCTTGAAGTGCAATAACCATGCAGAGAAAATGGTAACATATCATGCCAATCTTTTCATGTCACCGTCATCTTCTACAAGATCTTCTTAATATTCTTGTTGGCGACTTCCACTGCGCCACTCATCTTTGGTCGGTACAGAGAAGAATTGTGATGCTTAATATTGAACTACGTGCAGAGTTATGTGATCATAGTATTGTTAAGATTGGTACTATTGTCCTTGATGATCCTTTCATGGATTCCATACCGATAACTAAGGTTATACTTAATGAACCGAGCCACAACATTCTTGGTAACGGGAGCAGACGAGGCTTCCTCTACCCACTTCGTGAAGTAATCAATAGTGACAAGGATGAAATGATGACCATTGGAAGTAGTTGGCTTATTCTATCCAATCATATCAATGCCCCATATTGCAAATAGCCAAGGAGCAGTCAAGGCGTTCAAAGGAACCAGAGGCACATGTACTTTGTCAACATAAATCTAGCATTTGTGGCAAGTTCTGGAATGATGATGGAAATCGGTTTCCATGGTAGACCAATAATAACCTGCTCTTAGAATCTTCTTAGCCATTGTATGTCCATTGGAGTGAGTACCAAAGACACCTTCGTGAATATCTTCCATAATTTCTCAGCTTCCTTCTTGTCTACACAAAAAAGCAAAGTCGAATCATGGTTGCGCTTGTACAGGATTCTGTTACTTAGAAAGAACTTGGAAGAGAACCTCCTTAGAAACTTCTTATCTTTGATAGAAGCTATTTCAGGGAATTCTTGAGTTTCAAGGTACCTTTTTACTTCGTGGTACTGAGGATTTTCCTCTACTCCATCAGTATCAACTTCGTAGCAATGCGCCAGTTCGTCTAGTGTTTCAATAGTAATTTGAGGAGCTTCATTATCCCATCTGACTTTGAACATAGATGATATTGTAGCTAGTGCGTCTGCCAATTAATTCTCATCTCGTGGAATGTTTTTAAAAGTAATTTCTTCGAAGTTCAAAATTAATGTCAACACATGCTCTCGATAAGGAATAAGATTTTGATGCTTTGTGTCCCATTCTCCCTTAATCTGACTGATCACTAGGGCCGAGTCCCCATATACATTCAAGAATTTAATTTTCATATCGATGTCAGCTTTGATACCCATGATGCATGCTTCGTATTCGGCCATATTGTTGGTGCAGTCAGAACATAATCTAGAGGTGAAGGGCGTATGGAAACCCTTGGGAGAGATAATCACAACACCAATTCCATTAACAAGTGCGTTGGAAGATCCATCAAAAAACATAGTCCACCGGGACCCCAGTTCAGGTCCTTCATATGGTCCAGGTTCTTCATAATTAGTAACTAACATGATATTCTCATCAAGGAACTCAAATTTCATAGACTGAT
This sequence comes from Vicia faba, assembly GCA_948472305.1. Taxonomy (NCBI): domain Eukaryota; kingdom Viridiplantae; phylum Streptophyta; class Magnoliopsida; order Fabales; family Fabaceae; genus Vicia; species Vicia faba. The sequence goes on along the minus strand of OX451735.1, from coordinate 1,242,664,370 downwards.
AGTCATCTACAACTTGATGAGCCAAATGATCTGCCAGTACACTTCCTTTGATTGCCTTCTGAGTAGTGTACTGATTGTCGTATTCTGTCAAGATCATATGCCATCTTACTATTCTTCTGGAGAGAGCGGGTTTATTGACTATGTATTTTATTGGATCCATCTTAGAGATCAGCAAAGTAGTATGAGGAAACATATAATGTCTTAGTCGGTGAGCAGCCCATGCCAAAGCACAACAAGTTTTCTTGAGCAGTGAGTATCTTGTTTCACAGTCGGTAAACTTTTTGCTAAGGTAGTATATTGCATGATCTTTTCGACCAAACTCGTCATGTTACCCCAATACACTCCCCTTTGAATTCTCTAATATTGTTAAATAAATGATCAGAGGTCTTTTTTCAACCAGTGGCATCAAAATTAGAGGTTCCAGGAGGTACTCCTTAATTTTGTCGAAGGCTATCTGACAATCATCGTTCCACTTCACTACTTGATCTTTCTTCAGTAACTTGAAGATTGGCTCACAAGTAGCAGTCAAATGGGAAATAAATCTGGCAATGTAGTCCTATCTTCCTAAGAAACCTCTGACTTCCTTCTCAATATAGGGAGCTAGAATTTCTTGAATGGATTTGACCTTGGAAGGATCAACTTCAATACCTTTACCACTAACGACGAAACTTAGGAGTTTACCGGATCTTACCCCAAAGGTTCACTTGTTTGGATTCAACCTCAACTTATATTTCTTCAATCTCTCAAACAGCTTGTGCAGGTGGTCGAGATGTTCTTCTTCAGTCTGAGATATGGCTATCACGTCATCAACATAAACCTCTAACTCATGATGGATCATATCATGGAACAAAGCTACGATAGCATGGTGATATGTTCCACCGACGTTCTTCAAACCAAAAGGCATAACTTTGTAACAGAAAGTGCCCTACTGTGTGACAAAAGTAGTCTTTTCCATGTCTTAAGGTGCCATCTTTATTTGATTGTAACCAGAGAAACCATCCATGAAGGAAAATATTTTGTGCTGAGCGGTCTTGTCAACTAGAACATCAATATATGGAAGCAGAAAGTCATCTTTGGGGCTTGCCCTATTCAAATCCTTATAGTCTATACACATATGCACCTTACCGCCCTTCTTAGGTACTGGAACTACATTTGCAACCCACTGAGGATAGTACATAACAACTAAGAAACCTGCATTGAACTATTTCATGACTTCAACTTTGATCTTTTCAGACATCGTGCGACGCATACGACGAACCTTTTACTTTATAGAAGGACAACCTTCCTTCATTGGTAGATGATGAACCATAATGTCAGTATTAAGCCCTGACATGTCTTCATAAGACCAAGAAACGATCTCAACATAGTCACGTAACATCTGGGTTAACCTCTTTTTGACACTATCTTCTAGGTTGACGCCTATCTTGATTTATTTCTTGCCCTCTTCATTACCCAAGTTCATAACCTCGACTGATTCTTCATGTGGTTGTATGGCTCTTTCCTCATGCTATAACAGTCTAGCAAGCTTTCCAGGTACTTCACAATCTTCCTCACCTTCCTCCTCAACTTGGTAAATCATATTTTCAAAGTCATAATTGGCAATAGAAGAATTGTTATTAATGGGACCTAGGATGGATGTAGATCTGAAATTTTTTATGTGTGTGTGTGTAAGAACACATAGCTATTTTGGAAGCAATAAAGTAAAAGAAAGACAAAGAGCACAAAATTTGAATGCAAACGTCCAATGATTTATTAAATGAAAATATGTGGATGAAAAATGACAACCCTAACAAATGAACCGTTGTGCCTCGGGTAAGGCACAAGGCTTAAAGTTATTGTTCAAATTACATAATTAAAACTTGAAAGCAAGAAAACAAAAAAAATAGAATTTACTCCTAACTAAAGGAGATTGGTATAAAGTCTTCAGCCTTCTAATTGTTGAGCCCACTACCAGTAGTAGGGAAAATCCAACTGTCTCTGTCACAGTCGTTATCAGTGTCTTCCACGGTGTTGACTTGACTTTTGTGAACTCCATTGTTGTTGATGCGGAATGTTTGTCTCCCAGAATTAGCACAAGCACGACAGACAATTCTCTGAGCCTCTAAGGTGAAACCCAAACTAAATTTGCAGACTTGTAAGGAATATCGGGAAGCTGACCCCAAATAGTGCTACCACCTTCTTCTATCATAGTCTTAGTGTCTTTTATAGAAGCCATTCTTGGTGGAATCCTGGTAACCTTAGGTACAATAGGAGTATCTTTATCAACAAGGGTTGTTTGAGGAATAAATTCAAAGGTCTGGAAAGGAGTCTCGAGGAATTCACCATCCATCTCAACTACTTGAAAGAGTTCAAATGGATCACCATGTATTCTTCTTCGCCACAAACTATAATGATTTTTCCTTTCACGGGATACTTCAACTTTTGGTGTAAAGTAGAAGTAACAGCGCCTGCCCCATGAATCCAGGGAGTCCAAGCAAACAGGAATAGGCTAGACAAATGTCCATCACATAGAAAGTAGAGTCGAAGACCTGGGAACCCACTTTGATTGGAAGATCAACCTCTCCATGCACCATTTTCTTTGAACCATCAAAAGATCTCACCACAACATCATTGGGTTTTAGCACAACCCCTTTATAGTCATTTTTTTCTAAAATAGCTTTTGGAAATACATTCAATGAGGAACCTGTGTCCACCAACACATGAGACAAGGTAGTGCCCCTACACTTAATAGAGACATGCAAGGACTTATTATGGCTCCTTCCTGTGGGAGTTAAATCAGCGTCAAAAAATCCTAGCCCATTATCAATTGTCAGGATAACAACACAATTTTCAAACTGGTCAACAGAGATTTCTTGTGGTACATGAGCACATTTCAGAAACTTTACCAAAGCCTAAGCATGGGCTTCAGAGCACAACAAAAAAGATAGCATAGATATTTTGGAGGGGGTCTTCCTCAACTGTTCAACTATCTTATTGTTGTACCCAAAAATCCCCCCCCCCATTTTCTTCCAAACATTCTTCTAAGGTTCTCAAATGCTCAAGGATGCTCAAGAGTTGATCAGATAAACTCTCCTCCTAAGCAATAGGTCCACAACTAGGGTTTTGTGTTCTTGAAGGAAGTTTGGGTTGAAAGGTCTCAAGTGGTTTCCATGGTCCTCCATAGGTCATCAACAATGTTCATGTCATGTTTCAAGCCTTGCATCACAAGTTTGCTCAGTCAATAGTCCAGATGATTGAAAATCAACTGTATTGGGTAAAAAAGTCAACTATGGTCAACATATAGTCAAACATAAAGATTTTTGGTCAAAATCAACATCTTGAAGTGATATTTATCATTTTATCAAGGGTTGATCATGACTCCTCAAGGAAAGCCCTCAAATCATCAAAAGTTAAAAGTTGCCAAATTAGGATTTCCTTAGGAGAAGTCAACTGAACTTTGACCAAGCATAACTTTCACATTATTCATCAACTTTTCCCAAACAAAAGCCTATTTTAAAGGAAATTCAAGTCTCTTCAACTTTCAAACTCTATGCTCAAGTCCAAAAAGCGCTTCATTTGAGAGATATGAGCCTATACATTATAGGTCATTTCAAAAGTCAACAAAAAGACACTTTTTGGCAAGGCAACTTACATCAAGATAAATTCTCCAAATGCAAAACTGATCAAAAGAGAAATTGAAGAGGACATATTGAGATTTCCAAAAAGTATAGGATCACCTTCAAGAGATGAAAAATTTAGAGAGTTATGACAAGTGCAAGTTGGGAAATTTTGAGAAAATGCATGAAGTGCAAAATGAGCAAACGTGAAATTTTGAACTAGTGGACCAAACTTTTGATGTTTAAACATGTTCACAATGTGTTATAAGACCTATAAATCCATTCACATATTTTTCATTATTTTTATTTCTTTTATTTTAATTTTTATTCATTTAAATGCAATTAAAAGAAATGAAATATAAAATCAATTTACCAAGGCATGTGGGCTTGCTTTTCTGGATCAATTCAGGCCCAAGAACACATGACAACCATGCAAAAAAAAAAGTGTGAGCTCAAAATGGAAAGAAACATCTCAAAATGGAAGCTTATAAGTGTGTTTGATTCTTGTCTCATGGCTATAATTGCGTTGTCTCCTTGCCATATTTGTGTACCTTATTCGGTCCTATATATAAGCATGACAAGATCAGATGAAAAAACACACACATCCTTGCCTCTAACATCCTTGCCAAAATTCTCAAAATTTTCAAAAATTTTGAGTTTCAAATTTCACATTTCAAGCCCTTTCACTGTGAGATCTTCATTCGAATCATTTCCAGGAGTATCGAAGGGTAGGTTTGGGTCATTACCATGATCCTAAACACGTGAAACTACACAACATGTCATGACCGATTTGCATATTTTTTGAAAATACATATCTTTAATTTTTTCTTGTTTTAAACTACATTGATGCTTCTAACAAGTTTCTGAGACATGCTTGTACAAGTTTGAATAAGTATTGTGGTCCCATGCATGCTAGTTTGAAAAACACCATGTTTGCTCTGATTGGTTTCGTTTGATTTGAAACTCATGATCCAAGGGTTTATAGCCAAAACTAATTCCATATTTGGGTTCAGGAGGGTCGAATTAGGGGGGACATGATGTTTTGGATCACTAACATGTTGAATTCGCAGGTTTGGCATCTTACAGGTTACGGGAGAAGACGACCGGATCTAGGGCTCCGGCGCCTCTCCGACCATTAGTATCAGGATTTGTATTTAATGTTATGAGTTGGTTTATATAACCAGATGTAAAGGCCACCCCACCGATATGTGCGTGTGTTGCAAAGGCGTTAGTATACCAGGTGTGATACGGTGGGAGAACTGACTAGGGTTTTGCGTTTGTTTTCGCAAATGTTTCGGTTGAGCAAGAGTCGCCACCGACTTTTTATTTTATCCTAAGGAAAGGTTTAAAAAGCACAGCAAAAACCTTTGAGATTTTTCTTGGGTTCGGGGAGTAGATTATAGAAGGGGAAGGTATTAGCACCCCTTCTATCCATGGTTATCCATGGGCTCTTAGGTACTTGCTTAGATCGACTTGCCTTGGTTTTCAATTTGTTTGAAATGGTGCTTTGTGTGTGGTTTTGAAAATGCTTTGAAAAGATGCCTTGTATTAGGCTAACCTTGTAACAATTCTTTACTCGAATGTTTTACAAAAGGTGTTTTATCTTTTAAAAAGATGTTTCAAGGGTTTGAAAAAAATTGATTTTGAAAAGTGTTTGTGAAGTGGGTTTTGAGATTAGGCAAGTGTTTTCTTGGAAAGTTAGCAAGTACTTAAGAGTTTATCTACCCTAAAAATTTCCTCAAAGATTTTTATTATGTTTTAAACCTTTTGACAATTTTGTTCCACCATTGCATTTGGTGGACAATCTTGTCTTAGGAGATGAAAAGGGACAGGCGCGGGTCATCGTTTGGACCATAATTGCAACGGCGTTAAATATCTTTGGGCAATTCTCTTTAAGGGACTTTGATCATTTGTTTTTGTTTGTTTTGAAAAGTTTTATCGAGGGACTATGATCATTCAAATTATTTGCTTTGCCCAAAGAAATTCAACATACAACATGGCCCAATTATTTGAAGGCAACAAAGTGGAATACCCTAGGGGTGTGAGTGTGAGAAGTGTTGTTTTTTTTTTTCATGCTCATTTATCTTGTATTAGGTCAAACTATTTTTTATCGTTTTTTCGCATGCAAACCCTAATTCTAACATGGCATAATTAGAAAGCGTATAAAGTGCGAAATTTAAATTCCTACGCTATTACAACATAATAATATAGGGAGGGGGATACAAATTTACAAATGGGGGATATTAGACAAGGATTTAAATCTAAATTATTACATCATTTTTGGATATTTGCAAGGTAAGTAAATTGCACAATTAAATAGAAATTAAATAAATATGCAAAATGCAAAAAAAGAAAGTTTTTATATGTATGAAAAAAATATTATTTATGTAAAGTAAAATAAGAAAATAAAAAGGTATTATTTTTAGGTATTTTCAATTTTTAGGGCAAAAACCCTAATTTCAAACAAAATGCATATTAATTAGTTAATTCACATGATATTTATTATTTACATACAAAAATAAAATAAAATATAGCATATTTGTAAAAAAGGGGCATTTTTTTAATATTAAATATAAAAAATAAAATATGTACATTTTTGGATATTTTATTCTAAGCATATTAATAAATATATATGTATGTCTTTATAATTTATTAAATAAATACTATATGTAAAAATAATAATATTTAATTTTTATAAAAAAGTATATTTGGTATAAAATATTTTAAGAAGATAATACAAAAATAAAAATGAAAATAAAAATGGTATTTACATTATTTTCCTATTTATTCTAAATAATATATATATATATATGTATTTATGTACAAATAACTTGAAATAAACAAATAAATGCCTATAAATTCAAAAAATGGTGAGAAAAATAATTTTTATATTTTTTATATTATGAGCCAAAATAAATAAATCAGAAATAAGAAAGAAAAATCAAAAAATCATTAAAAATAACAAAATGGACTCAGGGGGTGCAAAAGTAAATGGATGGTGTAAGAAGCAAAACAGAAGCTGGCCCAGCCCAACACAACCTTTCTTCAACCTCTGGCCAAAACGCGCGCCTTGTTACAGAGATTCAAACATCCTGATTCTTTGAGATTTTGCACAAACTTTCAACACAAAACATGTCAAGCATTGAATCACGATTCCAAATATATAAAAAACTCATCCTAACTCTCAGAAATGAGAGAGAATTTTAACAATCCCAAATCTTAACCTAAGTTTTCTGCCATTTTCAAACCTCAAATTCTCACAGCTCAAGCAAAAGAAATGAAAAGTATGGATATGTACATGTTCAGGGCTATGAGTAGAACCTTGCTTCTTCACAAACTTAAGGCTAAAGATGCATAATAAGAGAGATACGAATTCAAACTTTTACCTATTCAGTTGAACTTCTATCTGGAGAATGAGGAACTTTCAGTGCGAGGTAATGATTGGAAAAGCTTCCTTGAGGTCCAGGGATGCTGTTTCAATGCTTACTTTGTCTTGAGAGCTTCTGAATCAAGCTAGAGAACTTCAACTGCAAAACAAAAATGTGAAAATGGTGGAAGCTGTTAGAGGGATTACAGGTCAGGCCTTAGCTTCTGGATAGTTTGCGTATGATGTAAGGAAGGTAGAGGAACAGGTTTTGGCAAGAATGCTCGAGGGAAATGGGAGTTGGCCCTCAAACTGCAGAGGCAACTCTGTTTTTGCAGTTTGAGGGTGATTCTGAGATGGAGGGTGGATTGGGGGCTAATGGCTCGTGTATTAGCTTGGTTGTGATGTTTGTAATGTGTTTGACAAGTTTGTTCTTCTGTTCCTAAGCTGAGATGAGAGTCCTTACAAGTTATGGACCTTTCTTCTTTTCTAAGCAACAAAATGCCACTTGATGTTCTAGGCATGTAGGGGGCCTCCTAATGGGCTGCATAATCTTCTCTTGATCAGAGCAATTTGTCCATAATCTTGTGCCATTCAGATTTAGCTTGTACTTGTTGGATTTCTAATTTGACATAAAGTGAACTTTTGCAAAAATGGATAGTTTACTTTTTCCAAATTGGGATTAATCCTTTAGACAAAGCTTGAACTCAAAGAACTTGGTCTTGGTACAAAGAATATGCATTAAATTTATGAGTGTAACTTGGTTTAGGGACCTGTAATCAAGGGCATGCTGGTTTTGAGAAGTTGCATAATCTTATGAACATGAAAAATGACCAATTCACAAGTGAGTTTTTGCTATATTGTGAAATTCGATTCTCCCTAACCATGAACTTGTTTGAGAAGTTCTTGGACATTTTGGAAAGCTTGGAATGAGTACTACAATCCATCTTTGAAATGCAAATTGAAATTCCAAGTGGAAGGGTGTGAAAAATGGCCTTGAAGTGGGGTAGAAAACCTTGTCAAAATAGGTTAAAATTCTACTAAGTTAAAAATGGTTTAGTGCCCTTATTCAAAAAATTATAACTTGAGATACAAGCTTCAAATGAGAAAACTTTGTGAATCAAAGTTGTAGATTATGCAACAATCTACAACTTTCATGTTTTGACTCTTGTTTGAATCAAAATGGATCATGGTGAAAAGATGGGGCAAAGTTGGGAAAAAATTAGGGTTTTTCATAACTTAGAAAATTTCTAAGTTATGAAAAATTCCATTTTCAAACCCTAATTTGCAATTTGTGATTTCTTGGTGAACAAGTTTCATGATTTGGCATATTTGGATGAAAAATGAATCTTGACTCTTGATTTTGACCAAAAAGTCAAAGTTTGACTTTTCAGTATACAGTCAAAATTGATCAATTGACTGGGAAATTCAACTGTCAATCTTGTGTACTTGGGATCTTTTGAGTTTGATGAACATGTCAAGATAATTCCATGGGGTCCTTGAGTCCATATATGAGCTTGATTTGCCATTGGCTAGGTCAAACAGTCAAAAATTGCCTTTGTACAGTCAAAACCCTAAAAATGACCATTTTGCCCTTTTGGTGATCTGATCAAATTTCTTGTGGAATTGTGATCCAAGCTTGATCAAATGGTTCATATGAGTTCATAATGTTGATGTGGATCAAATTTCATGAGATTTGACTGTCAATTGGCCACAGTTGACTCTTTCCCCAATACAGTTGATTTCTAGGTCAACTGTCCAATTGACTGGGCAAAACTTGGAATCAAGACTTGAAAATTGGTATGGATAATCTTGGGAGTCCAATATGAAGCATGAAAGTCATATTGGGCACTTTGGGTCAAAACAACTTTGTGCAAACACAAACCCTAATTCTGAGTCCACAGTGCAAGGGGAGGTCTTGAGCAGATGAAACCCTAGCTGAGTCTTGAGCTTCAAGAGCCTTGTGAGGAGAGATCAATGAGAAATGGGAAGGCAAATTTTGGGGTACAACAGTTGCCCCTGTTCAATCTTCTTGAATCCGAAGAGTTAGATTGGCAGGCTTGTCTTTCGCGACTCGAGGGTAAAAGGAGATTGGACACTAGAGTGCCCGGAAATTTGCATTCGTCAAAGCACTGGATGCGGGAATGGGCTTAGAGATGCCATTTGGAGATGGGCTTAACGATGCCACCTGAGAGAGTGACAGAAACTTGTCGGGGATGGGCTTAAAGATGCCATCTGGAAGGGAATATTAGGAAATTGTCCAAGCTTTTGACCATTTCTGAATTGGGGGTCCGAACAAGCAATAGGTTGACATCCGTTGTTGGGAGGAACCTGTAAGCTGTTTTCAGAAAGTTGCATCTGAACAAATTGATAGATTAACATCCGTTACTTGGGAAGAATCCATAAACTGTTTTCAGAAGTCTTGAGAAGAATCCGAACAAGCGATAGGTTAACATCCGTTTACTTGGAGAACCCGTGAACTGTTTTCAGAAGTCTTGAAGTTGAATTAGCAATAGAGCAGCATCCGTTGTTGGGAAGCGTCCGTAAACTGTTTTCAAAAGTTGCATCTGAACAAGCGATAGATTAACATCCGTTACTTGGAGAGAATCCATAAACTGTTTTCAGAAGTCTTGAGAAGAATCTGAACGAGCGATAGGTTAACATCCGTTTACTTGGAGAACCCGTGAACTGTTTTCAGAAGTCTTGAAGTTGAATTAGCAATAGAGTCGCATCCGTTGTTGGGAAGCATCCGGAAACTAATTTCAAGGGTTGCATCTGAACAAGCTGATAGATCAACATCCGTTACTTGGGAAGAATCCATAAACTGTTTTCAGAAGTCTTGAAGATTTGAATGATTTTAGTCTGTCGACTGATCTTACCTAAAAAGGCAAAGAGTTAGTCGTATGCAATGCTATGATGCATGATATAATGTATATTTTGTGTTATGGATGTAAATGGATGTGCATGTAAGCTGGAGAGCTGTCTTGCATAGGATAAATGAATCCAGGACAGCGGAAGATAGAAGTATCCTGATTGCTGCCGGGGAAAATAAGTCCTGGGTTGTTGCCGGGGAACTTGGAGCTTGGGTTGTATACCAATCTTCTGGAGAATTCCCGGAGTCTTCTACTGGGGAGTACCAAACTAGTAGACTTAATGCTGGGGAGACTAGATTGAGAATCTTCAGCCAGGAGAGAAGTACCTCTGGAAATTTCACTGGGGAGCTCAAGATTTTTCTTCTAAAAACTCTGTGGGGAGAAGGTTTAAAAGTCTGATTCCGCTGGGGATTGTCCACTTGAAGCCTTTGACCTGCTGGAGGTACTGAAGATTAAACTCTGAGGGAAAATGATTTCTGGAAGATTCTCTGGCTGGGGATTTTGCAAAGATAACCTCCTCCGGGGATAGTATTGATAAGTTGTTATTGGGAAATTTTGAGGAACTCCGCCGGGGATGGGAAGAATTTTGGCGAGCGCGATCTCACCTGGTTGTTAGCTGAGGATAACCCAGTTATAAGCCTCTGTGAGGAATAACTTGAATAAAGCCCGGGAGGGGCGTCCGTACTCTGCGGGGAAAACCTTTCAGAACCTTACTGGGGACAAGCTTCGAGGGTCTGCTGGAGAGAGACCTCAGGGTTTGCCAGGGATGTGGAATACAGGTCTTGAGGGATTTCCTTTGAAAAGGTGTCAAAATATCCATCTATACTTTCATCTTATCAGTAATCCTTTTCTTAGGTTTTAATTAGGAATTGATCATGTTTCAAATGCATATGCCTATTTAACAAGACATTGGACGTTTCTCAAAATAAAGCGAATAGTGAAAGAAAAAGAAAAAGGGAAATGACACAAATTTTGGGAAGAGCATTTGTATTGATTTTCTTTGAGTATATTTGTACAAAGGAAACAATCATCCTAGTAAGAGGATCTTGCCGTAAATATTTGAAAAATTTATACAAAATAAAGATGGCTATGTGAAATAATTCCATGGGATTCCGTTCTGCTGTAGCTTTCACAACTCTGAACCTCTGTCCATTCAATGCTTCGTTTGACGATGGCTGGATTGATCAAACCTGGAACCGGTTGATGAAGAGACGGTCTTTGAAGTGATCCGACGAGACATAGTCATACGCTTTAATTCCCTAACTTTTGCCTGAATCGCCCTTTCGGGTTTTCGATCCACCGGGAAACCCCTTTTTGCCCAAGCCGCCCTTTCGGGTTTTCGACTTGCCGGGTGTACAGATTTTTTTGTTTTTATCCCTAACTTTTGCCTGAACCGCCCTTTCGGGTTTTCGGTTCACCGGGATGCCCATTTTTGCCCAAGCCGCCCTTTCGGGTTTTCGACTTGTCGGGTTACTTTATGCGTAGTATCTTTTGACTATGTCTGCGTTCGCAGGGTGTGGCAAATCGTCACCGTCCATGGTGGTCAGAATCATTGCACCACCAGAAAATATACTCTTGATCACAAATGGTCCTTCATATGTAGGAGTCCATTTGCCCCTGGGATCACTTTGCGGTAAGATAATCCGTTTGACTACTAGATCTCCGACTTGATACACTTGACGCCTAACTTTCTTGTTGAAAGCCTTGATCATCCGTTTTTGATACGTCTGACCATGGCATATAGCAGCAAGTCGCTTTTCGTCGATCAGATTGAGTTGATCAAGTCGGGTCTGCATCCAATCATCTTCATTCAAACCTGCATCTTTCATGATCCTTAGAGAAGGGATCTGAACTTCCATAGGCAAAACAGCCTCCATGCCATAAACCAGAGAAAATGGGGTTGCCCCAGTTGAAGTACGTGCCGTCGTGCGGTATCCATGCAGAGCAAACGGTAACATCTCATGCCAGTCTTTGTAAGTGACTGTCATTTTCTGAATAATCTTTTTAATGTTTTTGTTCGCAGCTTCAACAGCACCGTTCATCTTCGGCCGATAGGGAGATGAATTGTGATGATAAATCTTGAACTGTTCGCATAATGCAGTGATCATGGTATTATTCAGATTTGTACCGTTGTCCGTGATGATCCTGTCTGGAACACCATACCGACATATGAGATTATGTTTGATAAAGCGGGCAACCACATTTTTGGTGACAGAGGCGAAGGAAGCTGCTTCGACCCATTTAGTGAAGTAGTCAATGGCAACCAGGATGAAGCGATGTCCGTTGGAAGCCGTGGGCTTGATCTCTCCAATCATATCAATGCCCCACATTGCAAAGGGCCACGGAGCAGTCAGGACGTTGAGGGGAACCGGAGGGATATGAACTTTGTCAGCATAGACTTGACACTTGTGACAAGTACGGGAATGCTGATGGCAGTCAGCCTCCATGGTAGACCAGTAATAGCCTGCCCTTAGGATCTTCTTAGCCATTGTATGCCCGCTCAAGTGAGTGCCAAATGGTCCGCTGTGTATGTCAGTCATAATCAACTCTGCTTCAACTTTATCCACACACCGGAGTAATATGCAATCATGGCTTCGTTTGTAAAGGATGCCGTTGCTCAGGAAGAACTTAGCAGCGAATTTCCTTAAGAACTTCTTGTCATTCACGGAAGCCCCTTCAGGATAATCTTGGGTCTCGAGATACCTTTTGATTTCATGGAACCAAGGTTGTTCCACTACTTCTTCGATATTAATCTCGTGACAATGCGCAGGTTCATCCATTCGCTCGATGGTGATTTGGGGAGCCTCGTTATCCCAGTTGAGTTTAAACATGGAGGACATTGTGGCTAGAGCATCTGCTAGCTGATTCTCTTCTCGCGGGAAGTGCTCGAAGGTAATTTGCTTGAAATGAGGCAACAATGTCAGAACATGTTCTTTGTATGGAATAAGATTGGGATGTTTGGTATCCCAATCTCCTTTGATCTGGCTGATGACCAGAGCCGAATCCCCGAATACGACCAAAGATTTGATCCCCAAGTCTATAGCAGCCTTGAGACCAAAGATGCAGGCTTCATACTCAGCCATGTTGTTTGTGCAGCTGAAGCAAAGTCGGGCTGTGAAAGGAGTGTGACAACCTTCCGGAGAAATGAGTACTGCGCCAATACCATTTCCAAGTGCATTTGAAGCACCATCGAAGTACAGGGTCCATCGGGATCCCTTTTCGGGTCCGTCATACGGTCCGTCACTTTCAATGTTGTCCAAATTCATGATGTCCTCGTCTGGGAAGTCAAATCTCATGGGTTGATAGTCTTCAATGGCCTGATGAGCCAGATGGTCAGCTAATACACTCCCTTTTATAGCTTTTTGGGTGGTGTACTGGATGTCATACTCAGTTAAGATCATTTGCCATCTAGCTATCCTTCCAGATAATGCGGGCTTTTCGAAGATATATTTGATAGGATCCATTTTGGATATCAACAAGGTAGTATGAGTCAGCATATACTGTCTTAGTCGGCGAGCAGCCCATACCAAAGCGCAGCAAGTTTTCTCGAGCAGTGAGTAGCGAGTCTCACAGTCGGTAAACTTTTTGCTAAGGTAATAAATAGCATGCTCTTTTCGACCAGACTCGTCATGCTGGCCCAGAACACACCCCATTGAATTATCCAAGACGGTCAAATACATGATCAAAGGTCTTCCTTCGACGGGTGGCATCAGAATAGGAGGTTCTAGCAAATATTCCTTGATTCTATCAAAAGCAGCTTGACAATCGTCGTTCCATTCCACTACCTGATCTTTCTTCAAGAGTTTGAAAATTGGCTCACAGGTAGAGGTCAGATGTGAGATGAACCTGGCAATATAGTTTATGCGCCCCAAGAAACCTCTAACTTCCTTTTCAGTACGGGGAGCAGGCATATCTTGTATTGCCTTTACTTTCGCCGGGTCGACTTCAATGCCTTTGTTGCTTACAATGAATCCCAGGAGTTTACCGGACCTAACTCCAAAAGTGCATTTGCTTGGATTCAGCCTTAATTTGTATTCTTTCAATCTGGCAAACAGCTTTTCCAGATGTTCAAGGTGCTCTTCCTCTGTTTGCGACCGAGCTATCATATCGTCTACGTAAACTTCAATCTCATGATGTATCATGTCATGAAATAAAGCTACCATGGCGCGTTGATAAGTTGCCCCGGCGTTCTTTAGCCCGAACGGCATCACTTTGTAACAGAAAGTGCCCCATTGTGTGACAAAAGTTGTTTTCTCCATATCCTCGGGGGCCATTTTGATTTGATTATAGCCCGAGAACCCGTCCATGAAGGAAAACACCTTATGCTGAGCTGTATTGTCGATCAAGATGTCAATATGAGGTAGCGGGAAGTCATCCTTAGGGCTGGCCCTATTCAAATCCCGGTAGTCCACACACATTCTGACTTTGCCATCCTTTTTAGGCACTGGTACAATGTTAGCGACCCATTGAGGATAGGATGTAACAGCCAAAAAGCCAGCATTGAACTGCTTCATTACTTCTGCTTTGATCTTTTCGGACATGTCAGGCTCATTCGGCGAACCTTTTGCTTGATCGGTGGACAGTCCTCTCTTGTGGGGAGACGGTGAACCACGATATCTGTGTCCAAACCTGGCATGTCTTCATAGGACCAAGCGAAGATTTCAACATACTCATTCAGTAACTGTACCAAGCGTTCCTTAACTTCTGGTCTCAGGTTGGCACCCACTTGCACCTCCTTCCGATTCTCCTCGGTTCCCAAGTTGACAGTTTCCAATGGCTCTTCATGCGGTAAGATGGCTCTTTCCTCTTGTTGCAGAAGTCTGGCTAGTTCCCCTGGTATTTCACAACCTTCGTTATCTTCATACTCGGCTAGATTGACCAGGTCTTCAGAGTTATTGAAAGATACAGCAGAATAGTCACCCATGGAATCCGGAGTGGATAGGTACCTGCATTGGTGAGTGGTGGGTGTGTGTAAGGGATAGCCATCCTTAAACAAAAATGCAAAAGGAAAGGAAATGAACACAAGCAGTTTATCAAATGAAAAACGTCCAATGAATCATTAAACATGGCATATGAATATGAAAAATAGTCAAAACCCTTACAAGTAGACCTACATGCCCCGGGCAAGGCAGGAGGTGAAAAAGATAGTATACGGATTGTTTGAAAGTAAAATATTACAGACCAAAATAGGAAATGTTCGATAGATAAATTACTGAGGAATAAAAGTGATGGGGACAAAGTCTTTTGCCTCCCAATTGCTCAACCCTCCTCCGACAGTTGGATAAACCCAATCTTCAATGTTGCTGTCCTTGTCTTTATCTTCCAAGGCGTTGATTCTGTAAGGAGAAATTTTGACTGGCGCCCTCTCAATCTTCGACCGGCGCATAGCCTTCTGACCGGCAGCTGTGAAACCTAATCCAGACTTGTCGGCCTTATGCGGAAAATCGGGTAGCTGCCCCCACGCTGAGTTCTTCCCTTCTTTAACTGCAGCCCTTGCATCTTCCAGAGATGCCATCCTGGCCATCTGCCTTGGTGTCTCAGCCGTCAATTTCGCCACTGCTATCTCAGGAAACACTTCTTCGAAATGTTGAAATGGTGTCTCAATAAACTCCCCTTCAACTTCCACGTACCGGAAAGAATTTAAATGGCTAATCATGTACTCTTCTTCGCCGTGGACAGTAATGACCTTTCCCTTGACAGGGTACTTCAGCATCTGATGCAGGGATGAGGTGACTGCCCCAGCATGGTGTATCCAAGGTCTACCCAGCAGGCAGGAGTACGATGGGCGGATGTCCATTACGTAGAAAGTGGATTTAAACACCTCAGTACCTATCTTGACAGGAATTTCAACTTCTCCATGGACCATTCTTTTCGACCCATCAAAAGCTCTGACGATAATATCACTTGGCTTCAATTCCAATCCTTCGCAATCTAGCCGGTCCAAGGCCTTTTTAGGCAAAACATTCAGTGATGAACCGGTATCAACCAGAACATGTGCAAGGGTGGTTCCGCGACACTCGATTGAAATATGCAACGCATCATTGTGGTTTCGGCCTTTAGGGGTCAGGTCGGCATCAGAAAAACCTAATCCATTGTCTGCAGTCAGACTAGCCACGCAATTCTGAAATTGATCCGCAGAGGTTTCCTGGGGCACATGAGCTGCCTTCAGAAACTTAATCAAAGCTTGAGCGTGCGCTTCTGAGCAAAGCAATAGTGCCAGCATGGAGATCTTGGAGGGGGTTTGCCCCAACTGTTCCACCACATCGTAATCACTTCTCTTGATTATCCTCAAAATCTCGTCCATTTCTTTCTTGGAAGCTTCTGGAATTACCAAAGGTTGAGCCCTCGTCCTGACGGGTTCATCTTGTATTCCCTTTCCTTTATCGGCAATGGTAGGAGAGACAGCACTAGGAATGAAAATTTCTTCAATCAAAGGCGTTCTGGCGGAGAGCTTCACTGGTGCAGGGATGACTTCTTTAGCTGATGAGGGTCCAAAGACTGCTTTTGGAGGAGCAATCTCTGGAGAAAATATCCTCCCACTCCTGGTGATTTTGCTGGTGCCCGCAATATTACTAATGCTGGCCTCTTCATCATCTGAATCTTCTTCAATTATTTCAACTTGCTTGATACCATGGTAGTAGATGTCACCACCATAGTTCCAAGGTATCGACTTCTCGGAGACATAGGGAACAGGCCCTGGCATTGTTATCTTCAAAGGTATAGACTTTGCAGCTGGTGTAATCTTAACTGGCTTTTTGACGGCCTCGGAAAGATTGGCGTGAATGGTTATGATTGAGATATTTTCAACATGAACTGGAACGGTAAGAACTTTCTCGAACAAAATTTGTCGGCTATCCATGAGGCCTTGGATGCCCTTCTTCAATAGCGGACAATCAAACGGCAGAGAGTGGCAACAGTAACAATCTTCCTTACACCCCGGGAAGATCCCGGCCCTCAACAAATTCAACTTAACGGTTAACAGTGGAGTAGTCAGATCACTAACGTCAGCAACATACAGATCCTCTTCAATGGCATTAACATTCCGACCGTGCTTCGGCATAGGTGCGGATATCACATTGGGTTTTTCTGGAGCGTCAAACTCTACTTCCTTAGCCTCTATCAGGTCCTGAATCTTATGCTTGAGTGCCCAACAATCATTGGTGTCGTGTCCAACACTGTCTGAATGATAGGCGCACTTGGCATTGGCATGATAATGCGGGGAAGACGTATTCACATTCTTTGGCGCTTCCTTGATAGTGGCAAGATTTAATTTCAACAGATGGGGAAGCACCTGTGCTGGAGTCATATTGATACGGGTGAATTGCCGGTGTGGCCTTTCTACCCGTTGCTGATTTGGTCTGGTCTGGTTATAGCGAGGCTGCTCACTTGGAGTGTTTTGAATCATTACGGCCCCCACAGTCGGCCGACGCTCCACCTTCCCCGCTCTTTTCTGAGAATATACCATAGCTGTCTCCTTCTTAAAAGGTTTCTTCTCAGCATTTGCAGCAACACCCTTTTGAATTTTTCCTGACTTGATGCCAGCCTCAATTCTCTCGCCTGTTAAGATCAAATCAGTAAACCCCGCGGAAGAGTTACCAATTAAATGATTGAAAAATGGCCCAGATAGGGTCCCAAGAAACATATCAACGAGTTCACGATCGGTTAAAGGAGGCTGCACCCTGCCAGCCAAATCCCTCCACTTCTGTGCGTATTCTTTGAATCCCTCACTTGTTCCTAGCGACATACCCTGAAGTTGGGTACGAGTAGGAGCAAGATCGGAATTATACTGGTATTGTTTGTAGAAAGCGGTGGCCAAATCTTCCCAATTTCTAACACTGGTTCCTTCTAACTGATAAAACCATTCCAACTGAGCTCCCGACAGACTGTCTTGAAAGAAGTGAATCCAGAGGTTTTTATCTGCCGTATAGGGTTGAATTTTTCTCACATAAGACCTGAGATGCATTTTAGGACAGGATAGCCCGTCGTACCTCACAAACACTGGTACCTTGAATTTTGGTGGAATCACAATTCCGGCGACCAAGCCCATGTCTTCAAAATCCAAACCCGGTACCCTTTGCAATTCCATGGCAGCCAATCTGTCTTCTAAACCTTTGTATTTGTCATCCGCTGGAGGATACTGCTGATCGGAATAATCTTCCTCCTCTTCAATTTCTTCCTCTTCCGCATCAGACTCGGAAGGCACCACAACTTGATCTCTTTTACTAGTCCCTTCATCAGAAGTGGGAGGAAAATCGAGCACTCTCCGAGCTTCTCCGTTGAATCTTCTCCCCAAAGTGGCCACTCCAACCCTCTTCTTCTTCTTCTTCACTGGGTCCTTATTCTCCAGTTGAGTCTTGATATCCTCTTGACTCTTGACCAAGGTCATCAAGAGTTGCTGGAACTGTGCGTTCTGAGCCTGTAGGTCTTTGACTGTTTGCTCGAGATCCATCCTACTGAAATAAACAGCAGATAGATAAGGAACCCTGGAGTGAGACCTGCTTATGCACATGATGAATGGTATGCTTATGCATGCAATGCATTCAAGGGTTTAGGACATTCAAAATTGTTTCAGACAAAGAAGAACGCACGTCATATTAATAAGAAGAAATTTGTTAGTACATAAATGCCCCATGGGCTAAATATTACAAAATAAACTTCTCAAGGCAGAAAGACATTGCGCATCCTCTTTGGTGCGATGTAGGTATTGAGGGCCTCTTGCTCGTGGAGTCGGCGGGTAAGCTCTAGAACCCTCTTTTCACTGGCGTAGTAGCTAGCTTCAAAAGTGTTCCGTTCCTCTTTGAGCTGGATCCAACTCTTCTGCATTTCCTCCCATGATGTAGGCATGTCTGGATGCAGGATGGTGTAGGGAACCTCTCCTTCATTGACGGGCTCTTTAATCATAGGGAGAACATGAGGATAAGGCATTATTAGACTTTGGGCTCGGGCTCGTACCCATTTGAGATAGGGCTCAAGAGGGATGGAGTTCTTGTGTCCCAGAGTCTTGCTATCAACCTTGTTGAGTTTTCCCCAAGCTCTGATGAATCTTTGGCGAAGTCCTTGCGCATCGTTGTCGAAGTCAAAAACTAGGCTAGGAATCAGCATGTCATGAGGGCCATCCCTCCGTGCATATCCAAATTGTCTCAAAGCTAGGCAAGGGTTGTAGGTGATACCTCCTCTAATTCCAAGTAAAGGAACATTAGGAAATTCTCCGCAGCGATCGACAATGATGACATTTTCTCTGGACCGAGAACACCAATGCACATCAGAATGAGTGAGAGTCATCAATCGTTGGGACCACCTTATACCTTGATCATTCTTCAAGACAGATTGTGGAAGGTGCGAAATAAACCACCTTGCGAGGATAGGAGTACAGCACATGAGAACACCCCTCTTTCTCATTGTTCGTGTGTAAAATGAGTGAAGAATGTCCCCAAGTAATGTTGGTATCGGGTTTCTGGACAAGAAGATTTTGACGGCGTTGATATCTATCAATTGGTCAGAGTTTGGAAACAGAACCAACCCGTAGATCAGGAGTGCCACAATTTCCTCAAAGGCTTGAAGATCCAATGAGTTCCAACATTCTTGTGCCTTTTCAAACAAGAATTTTGCTAAGAATCCTTTGACGCCGCTTCTGGTTTCCCAATGCCCCTTGATTTCAGATGGTTGTAGATGTAGTGCTCGAGCAACATCTTCAGGCTTTGGTTCCTTCTCCGTACCGTTGAAGGGTAGTTGATTAAGGATAGGGATTCTTAGGAGTTGAGAAAACTCCTCCAAAGTGGGGACCAATTGATAATCAGGGAAAGTGAAGCAATGGTGAAGAGGGTCAAAGAACTGGAATAGCACTTTCATCATGTCTTCTTCAATGTTGGTGTTGACTAAGCTGAGCAGTCTACCATGTCTTTCACTGAAGGATGAATTTTCCGGAATTCTTGAAGTGATCTCCTTGAGTTGAGGAGAGATCTTCACAAGGTTGACTTGAATGGTATTTCTGCGAGATATTTCCATGACCTACAAAACAGGAACAATGATGAAGATCCAAACCCCTGAAATGGTTAGTAAATGCATATGATGTTTCATGATGTTTATGATGTATGCACAAAACATATGTACAAGCAAATCACACCAAACCCTAGTTTCAGGCTTGCATGGGGTTCCATAGGTAAGTACCCTCTTGAGTGTAGTTGGCTTAAAACCTGTCCTATAAATAGTAACCGGGTTCT
Organism: Vicia faba; assembly: GCA_948472305.1. NCBI lineage: Eukaryota > Viridiplantae > Streptophyta > Magnoliopsida > Fabales > Fabaceae > Vicia > Vicia faba. Next base: position 1,242,644,317 of record OX451735.1, on the reverse strand, counting down.
AAGGAGCTCAATATCACTGGATTGTTTTCATTGTTCATTGTTTTGGTTTAGCCACTTAACTAGCGACCAAAATATTCCAAGAAAACAACCCTCAATGAGTGTAGTATCGAGTATCTACCAACTTCGGACTGCACCAAAGCCGGTCATCTCACTACTCCTAATAAAAGGCCAAGATGGTCAAGTAAGGTTCTAGGTCATTAGTGCTTAGTGACATCACTCAGCGGCCCCGTACTCTCCTTGATTGAACTCAAGGGTTACCGGTACTCACAAATATGTCGCACTAATATAGCTATTGCTTAGACCGTGTCGGTATACCCCGCACAGTTTCCACAACGTATTGCTATCTATGAATGTTTCCCAAAATCCGGGTGGAGGATTGTAAACCCAAACAATGGAGCCAAAGAATAAAGCAAACAAATCAAACAATTAGTTATGCAAGAGGGTGATCTAAGCCCTAAGGTTACTCCACTTTAAAAAAACTTTCTCCCCAGCAGAGTCACCAGTTCTGTGATACGGTGGGAGAACTGACTAGGGTTTTGCGTTTGTTTTCGCAAATGTTTCGGTTGAGCAAGAGTCGCCACCGACTTTTTATTTTATCCTAAGGAAAGGTTTAAAAAGCACAGCAAAAACCTTTGAGATTTTTCTTGGGTTCGGGGAGTAGATTATAGAAGGGGAAGGTATTAGCACCCCTTCTATCCATGGTTATCCATGGGCTCTTAGGTACTTGCTTAGATCGACTTGCCTTGGTTTTCAATTTGTTTGAAATGGTGCTTTGTGTGTGGTTTTGAAAATGCTTTGAAAAGATGCCTTGTATTAGGCTAACCTTGTAACAATTCTTTACTCGAATGTTTTACAAAAGGTGTTTTATCTTTTAAAAAGATGTTTCAAGGGTTTGAAAAAAATTGATTTTGAAAAGTGTTTGTGAAGTGGGTTTTGAGATTAGGCAAGTGTTTTCTTGGAAAGTTAGCAAGTACTTAAGAGTTTATCTACCCTAAAAATTTCCTCAAAGATTTTTATTATGTTTTAAACCTTTTGACAATTTTGTTCCACCATTGCATTTGGTGGACAATCTTGTCTTAGGAGATGAAAAGGGACAGGCGCGGGTCATCGTTTGGACCATAATTGCAACGGCGTTAAATATCTTTGGGCAATTCTCTTTAAGGGACTTTGATCATTTGTTTTTGTTTGTTTTGAAAAGTTTTATCGAGGGACTATGATCATTCAAATTATTTGCTTTGCCCAAAGAAATTCAACATACAACATGGCCCAATTATTTGAAGGCAACAAAGTGGAATACCCTAGGGGTGTGAGTGTGAGAAGTGTTGTTTTTTTTTTTTCATGCTCATTTATCTTGTATTAGGTCAAACTATTTTTTATCGTTTTTTCGCATGCAAACCCTAATTCTAACATGGCATAATTAGAAAGCGTATAAAGTGCGAAATTTAAATTCCTACGCTATTACAACATAATAATATAGGGAGGGGGATACAAATTTACAAATGGGGGATATTAGACAAGGATTTAAATCTAAATTATTACATCATTTTTGGATATTTGCAAGGTAAGTAAATTGCACAATTAAATAGAAATTAAATAAATATGCAAAATGCAAAAAAAGAAAGTTTTTATATGTATGAAAAAAATATTATTTATGTAAAGTAAAATAAGAAAATAAAAAGGTATTATTTTTAGGTATTTTCAATTTTTAGGGCAAAAACCCTAATTTCAAACAAAATGCATATTAATTAGTTAATTCACATGATATTTATTATTTACATACAAAAATAAAATAAAATATAGCATATTTGTAAAAAAGGGGCATTTTTTTAATATTAAATATAAAAAATAAAATATGTACATTTTTGGATATTTTATTCTAAGCATATTAATAAATATATATGTATGTCTTTATAATTTATTAAATAAATACTATATGTAAAAATAATAATATTTAATTTTTATAAAAAAGTATATTTGGTATAAAATATTTTAAGAAGATAATACAAAAATAAAAATGAAAATAAAAATGGTATTTACATTATTTTCCTATTTATTCTAAATAATATATATATATATATGTATTTATGTACAAATAACTTGAAATAAACAAATAAATGCCTATAAATTCAAAAAATGGTGAGAAAAATAATTTTTATATTTTTTATATTATGAGCCAAAATAAATAAATCAGAAATAAGAAAGAAAAATCAAAAAATCATTAAAAATAACAAAATGGACTCAGGGGGTGCAAAAGTAAATGGATGGTGTAAGAAGCAAAACAGAAGCTGGCCCAGCCCAACACAACCTTTCTTCAACCTCTGGCCAAAACGCGCGCCTTGTTACAGAGATTCAAACATCCTGATTCTTTGAGATTTTGCACAAACTTTCAACACAAAACATGTCAAGCATTGAATCACGATTCCAAATATATAAAAAACTCATCCTAACTCTCAGAAATGAGAGAGAATTTTAACAATCCCAAATCTTAACCTAAGTTTTCTGCCATTTTCAAACCTCAAATTCTCACAGCTCAAGCAAAAGAAATGAAAAGTATGGATATGTACATGTTCAGGGCTATGAGTAGAACCTTGCTTCTTCACAAACTTAAGGCTAAAGATGCATAATAAGAGAGATACGAATTCAAACTTTTACCTATTCAGTTGAACTTCTATCTGGAGAATGAGGAACTTTCAGTGCGAGGTAATGATTGGAAAAGCTTCCTTGAGGTCCAGGGATGCTGTTTCAATGCTTACTTTGTCTTGAGAGCTTCTGAATCAAGCTAGAGAACTTCAACTGCAAAACAAAAATGTGAAAATGGTGGAAGCTGTTAGAGGGATTACAGGTCAGGCCTTAGCTTCTGGATAGTTTGCATATGATGTAAGGAAGGTAGAGGAACAGGTTTTGGCAAGAATGCTCGAGGGAAATGGGAGTTGGCCCTCAAACTGCAGAGGCAACTCTGTTTTTGCAGTTTGAGGGTGATTCTGAGATGGAGGGTGGATTGGGGGCTAATGGCTCGTGTATTAGCTTGGTTGTGATGTTTGTAATGTGTTTGACAAGTTTGTTCTTCTGTTCCTAAGCTGAGATGAGAGTCCTTACAAGTTATGGACCTTTCTTCTTTTCTAAGCAACAAAATGCCACTTGATGTTCTAGGCATGTAGGGGGCCTCCTAATGGGCTGCATAATCTTCTCTTGATCAGAGCAATTTGTCCATAATCTTGTGCCATTCAGATTTAGCTTGTACTTGTTGGATTTCTAATTTGACATAAAGTGAACTTTTGCAAAAATGGATAGTTTACTTTTTCCAAATTGGGATTAATCCTTTAGACAAAGCTTGAACTCAAAGAACTTGGTCTTGGTACAAAGAATATGCATTAAATTTATGAGTGTAACTTGGTTTAGGGACCTGTAATCAAGGGCATGCTGGTTTTGAGAAGTTGCATAATCTTATGAACATGAAAAATGACCAATTCACAAGTGAGTTTTTGCTATATTGTGAAATTCGATTCTCCCTAACCATGAACTTGTTTGAGAAGTTCTTGGACATTTTGGAAAGCTTGGAATGAGTACTACAATCCATCTTTGAAATGCAAATTGAAATTCCAAGTGGAAGGGTGTGAAAAATGGCCTTGAAGTGGGGTAGAAAACCTTGTCAAAATAGGTTAAAATTCTACTAAGTTAAAAATGGTTTAGTGCCCTTATTCAAAAAATTATAACTTGAGATACAAGCTTCAAATGAGAAAACTTTGTGAATCAAAGTTGTAGATTATGCAACAATCTACAACTTTCATGTTTTGACTCTTGTTTGAATCAAAATGGATCATGGTGAAAAGATGGGGCAAAGTTGGGAAAAAATTAGGGTTTTTCATAACTTAGAAAATTTCTAAGTTATGAAAAATTCCATTTTCAAACCCTAATTTGCAATTTGTGATTTCTTGGTGAACAAGTTTCATGATTTGGCATATTTGGATGAAAAATGAATCTTGACTCTTGATTTTGACCAAAAAGTCAAAGTTTGACTTTTCAGTATACAGTCAAAATTGATCAATTGACTGGGAAATTCAACTGTCAATCTTGTGTACTTGGGATCTTTTGAGTTTGATGAACATGTCAAGATAATTCCATGGGGTCCTTGAGTCCATATATGAGCTTGATTTGCCATTGGCTAGGTCAAACAGTCAAAAATTGCCTTTGTACAGTCAAAACCCTAAAAATGACCATTTTGCCCTTTTGGTGATCTGATCAAATTTCTTGTGGAATTGTGATCCAAGCTTGATCAAATGGTTCATATGAGTTCATAATGTTGATGTGGATCAAATTTCATGAGATTTGACTGTCAATTGGCCACAGTTGACTCTTTCCCCAATACAGTTGATTTCTAGGTCAACTGTCCAATTGACTGGGCAAAACTTGGAATCAAGACTTGAAAATTGGTATGGATAATCTTGGGAGTCCAATATGAAGCATGAAAGTCATATTGGGCACTTTGGGTCAAAACAACTTTGTGCAAACACAAACCCTAATTCTGAGTCCACAGTGCAAGGGGAGGTCTTGAGCAGATGAAACCCTAGCTGAGTCTTGAGCTTCAAGAGCCTTGTGAGGAGAGATCAATGAGAAATGGGAAGGCAAATTTTGGGGTACAACACCAGGGCACGGGTTTGATCCCTGTCCCTGGTATTTTGATATTTTTATTTGTTATGTTTTCTTGATTACAGATCCAGTACGAATCAGCTAACACACATCATACACCCCCTCAATCATAACCATTGAATCTAGATCCAACAGTCCAGATCTGATCCCAACACAACACCCTCAAGAGCTTCCTACACAGGATCAAACGTTGGAGCTTGTTGGGCTTTGGATTCAGATTACTGCTCATACCCCCCAAATTCCTTTTGCAGGCCGATCAATCTTTTTATTATTTTTGTTTCAATTTTTTTTATATTTAATATAATTAACTTTTTTTCTAAATTAATTAAAATCAAAATTTACTTGAATTTTTTTAAATTAAACTAATTAAATTAACCTTTTTAAATTAAATTAATTGAAAATAAAATCTATTTCTTTAGGGCTTTTGTCATTAAATATTCTTTAGGGCTTTTGTCATTAAATATTTTTTCAAATAATCTATTTCTTTATTAAAACTAAAATCAATTAACTTAGGTTAGGTCATCAATTTTTCAAAAAAAAAAACGATCACAAAAAAGAAAACAATTTCTCCATTTCTTTCCATAATCTTCGCGCTTTTCTTATTTTTGCATTAGTTTTTCACTATTAAGTAACTGTCAAAGGGTTGTAATAGTTAATTAGGTATTTTTTTGCTTTCTAATTTCCTTAAGTTTTTGTGGTTTGTATCCCCTTCCCCGAAGCATTGTAATAGTCTAGGACACTTAATTTCTGCCTTTACTGCTTTTTTTATAACTGTATAGTAACTAGGTGTGTATGACAAGATTTAAAACAAAACGCTAGAAAACATAATCAAGACAAATTAACTGAAAACAAAACACTAATCACACACGCACCTTTAGAGTGACTCCACTTGTTTCCTTCAAATAAAACAGGCATGTCCCTCGAATGTGGGACGCTTTAGCAAAAGACCCTTGGTTAAAAAGATCGTAGTCCCTCGATGACCCTTCGATGCTGCCTCGGTAAACGATTTTAGCCCCTTATGATGAAATTGCTAAAGCGCCCTACGAGTTGCCTTTATGACTGTACGATGACCCACGCCTATCCCTCAAACATCCAATGACAGGGCTTCCTACTAAGTAATGGTAGGATAGCGCTATCTAAAGGAAGAGGAAAATAACACGAAAGACTTTTTAGTAAGTAGCTAGATTTTAATCGCTTGCTCACAAAAACATCCTTTTTCACACAAACACTCTTCTGAAATATTTTCAAAACAAACACTTTGTATGCGTTCTCAATGATACGAGAATCATTACAAAGTTTACCGCACTTAGGCATATTCAAAACACACATTCACAAAGCATTTTCAAAAAGTGAGCTAGCGATTAAGAGCCTGTAGATAACTAAAGATGAAAAGGGTTCTAATACCTTCCCTTTTCATAACCTACCCCCTTACTCAGAAAATTCTCATAGGTCTTTCCTGTTCTTTTCACCATTTACTTTATTGGATAAAAGAAAATCGGTGGCAACTCTTGCTATCTGCAACATTTGCGTTAAAACACAAAACCAAAAGTCAGTTCTCCCAACGTATTACAAAACTGGAGACTCTGTTGGGGAAAACTAAAAGTGGGGTTACCTTAAGAGTTAGATCACATTTAAAATGCTTTACTTGCTTGATTTGTATGCTTTACATTTCGGGGTTTTGCTCGGGTTTAATTTTTGTAAAGATCCTATACCCGGATCTGAGGCATTTTAGGTAAGTAGCAATAGATCGTTAAAACTGTACAGCGTATACCGATATGGTTGAAGCGATGGTTACATTAGTGTGACACATTGGTTTGTACCGGTGTCCCTTGAGTTAAGTCAAGGATAATGTTGGGCTACCGCGTGGTGTCATAAAGCACTAACTGACCTTAGAACCTTAGTTGACACAACTTAGCCATTAGAAAGTAGTGAGATGGCCGACTTTGGTGCAGACTGAAGTTGTTGATACTCGATGCTGCACTCATTGGGATCGGACTCTCGGGATATTTCAATCGCAAATCAGATGCTTATGCTAAAACAATACCTGGGAGAAAGATCAGTGATATTGAGACTCCTAGAACCCATTTAATTCTTTTAGGACAGGTTGAACCAACTAAACTTCAAGAGGGTACTTACTTACAAACTCCATGCAAGCTTGAACCTAAGGCCTTGTGTGTTTTGTTTGTATATGATTAATTGTTCGAACATGACATCATAACATCATGACATCATACCATATCATTTTCACTAACCATTTCAAGGACCAAGGGATTTATCTTTGTACTTTGTTATATATTATGCCCTCCACTCACAGAAACACTATCCGTATCAACTTTGTAAGGGTACCTTCTCATCTTAAGGATCTAGTCTCAAGGGTTCCAGAAAGTTCTCAATTCATCAAAAGGCATGGTCAACTACCCAGTCTGGTTACCTCAGGCTTTGACGAAGACATGATGAGTGTTCTATTCGAGTTCTTTGACCTTACACATCACTGTTTCACCTTTACATATTTTCAACTGGTACCCACAATGGAAGAGTTCTCTAAACTACTAGGAGTACCTGTTCTTGATCAGACACCCTTCATCGGTTTAGAGGAAGCTCCAAAACCAGAAGATATTGTAGCTGTCCGACATTGTTTCTAATTGGGAAATAAGAAGTGGAGTAAAGGGCTTTCTTGATAAATTTCTGATAGAGAAGGCTCAACTGTTTCTGGATGCCATGAGTTTTCAGGCTTTCGAGGAGATCTTGGCTCTGTTAATCTATGGTTTGGTATTATTCCCTAATCCAGACCAACTCATAGATGTGAACACCATCAAAATATTTCTTTCTCGTAATCATGTGCCTACCTTGTTGGGAGATATTTTGCATTCTCTTCACACTCCTACTATGAAGAGGCGAGGAACTCTCATGTGTTGTATACCTCTGCTATCCAGGTGGTTTATTTCGCACCTTATGTGCTTGATAATAAAGAATGAGCAAGATTTGAGGTGGTCTTAAATAATAATGTCACTCTCTCATACAAATATCTACTGGTATTCCCGATCTCACAAGGATATCACTCTCATTAAATGTTATGGGGAATTCCATAATGTTCCACTCCTTGGCATTATATGAGGTATTACTTATAACCCTTCTCTAGATCTACGTCAATTTGGTTATGCTCGAAGAGACGGTCCTCATGACATGCTTATCCAGGGTATTGTATTCGATTACGAGAACGATTCTAAAGGTTATCGTCAAAGGTTTATACATGCTTGGGGCATGGTGAGCAAGATTGCTAGCAAGCTTTAGGACAGAAGAATTCGATCCCTCTGGAGTCATATCTCAAATGGGTACGAGTCCGTGCTCAAAACCTTATGATGCCATATCCTGCTATCCTACCAGTAATCATGGAGCCTGTTGTCGAAGGAGACGTTTCTCGCACCATCCTTCATCCAAATATGCCTACTGACCTTGAAGAATTGCATAAGTCCTGGATTTAACTCAAGGAAGAACGCGACACCTTTGAGACTCAATTATATGCAAGTGAAAAGAAAGTGTTGGAGCTCACGAAGTAACTTCACGAGGAACAGAGTCTTAATGCATATATCAACACGAAGAGGAGGCGTCTATGAGAAAATTAAAGCTTTAGGAGTTTTTTTTAAATTTTTTTTCCCTTTGTAATCTTTTGTACCCACATAAATTATTAATAAAATCTTTGTTTCTGTTTACTTTTGGTTAGAAAATTTAAATCTCGTAAGGTCCTTGAAAACATTGCATATACATATCATGTATATCACTACATGACAGGTGTTTCAAGACAGGTTTCTTATCTTTTTGCTGTTTATTTTAGCAGAAAGAAAGGCTCTTGAACAAACAATTAAGGATCTCAAGGATTAGAACATCCAGTTCCAGCAAATGTTCTTGAGTCTAGCTAAGGGGCAGGAAGAGCTGAAGGCCCTCATCACTAAAGAGAATAAGGAGAAAGTCAAGAAACCTGTTGGCATCCTCAACATAGGTAGGAGGCTTAAAGGTCCGATCAAGCGAGCTTTAGAGTTTGATGAAGAAAATGATGAGCAAGGGTCTACCATGGATATGCGAATTTGGAATGCGGATTGAGGTTGGTGATGCTGTGATGATAATATGACGACGGGTAGACAATGATGCACAATATGAAGGATGGAGTGTCGTATACAACATCAAGTAGGGTGGATTAGAGGTGGTGACGATTGTCACCACCGGATTAGGCATTAATTACAATTGTTTAACAAATAAAACAAAAAAATAAACAAAACTAAATCATTTTAACATAAAATAATCCTCTCTCTAACTCGTTCCACTCTCTCTTGCTGTCTGAAGGGTCTCCGCTGGAGACGAAGAACATGTCGCGCTAGAAATTGCCTCACGGAAGTGACGGTGGCGGCGTAGCTCATTTATCACATTTTCTTACATTTTCTGATTCCTTATCTTATCGTATTCACTAACCCGTGACTATTTTTTATAGAAAAAAAACGGTTAGCTCTAGATCTAGAATGGGATTATGAAACCCTAGATGCGAAATCGTGCGATGAACAAGGGAATTATGAAGGGAATAAAATGAAGGAGAAGGGAAAGGAGAGGAGAGAAGCGCTTTCGTGATGTGTTTTTACCACTTAGTGAGATTGTTCTGATCTTTCTCTTTGTTTTCTGTCTGATTCAGAACTTTTGTTCTTCTCCTTTCAATTTCTGAAGGGTTTGATGTTGCAAAAATGAAGATGATAGCTTAGGGTTTCTGTGTTTGATAGCTTTCTGAGATATTGAATCATGAACGATTTTAATTTGTAAAATGTTTTCTGTCTGATTTTTTTGAAGGGTTTGTGAATCTGGAAAAGGATGAACAATTAGGGTTTCTTGCGCAACTTCTGTATTTCTCTAATATGAACAATATTATCCCCTTGATTTCTGTGCAATTGATGCTTATATACTGATCACTTTAGGGTTTTTCTGTTGATGGATTCAATGATTGAGATAGCAGGCATGTGAGAATTTCATTTCTGTATCGGGCTTCTGACTTTCTTTTTTTGTTTGTGGCCTCTGTCAAAATTTGTTACTGCAGTCTTGTGTTTTGTCCTTGATTTTGTTGAGCTGTGATATTTTACTGCTTTTTGTTATACTAAAAATGGGTTGAGACAATGTTTATTGGACTTGCTTGATTGAATGTAAACTGTTGTCATACTCCAAATTTGTCCTACCTGTTTTACTTTTGTCTGGATCAGTCTTTGCATTTCATCTACATTATCTTCATTAGTTCATTTGCATATCTTGCATTTCATTGAATAAAGATACCTGAGGTCTAAGAGTTCAGTGGTTGTGCAATATTAAAGTTTCACAGTGTTTTCAAGAAATTAGGATTTTTGCTTCAAGGTCACATTAAGCTTTATCTCCCTCTACAAGTCAATTGCTTATCAAGAGATTTAAGGGGTGAAACCAAGGAATTCTTCTCATATGAATTAAAATTTTATTTGAGGAGTTTCTTGAGGGACTAAAATTTGACTAAGATGGCAGCTATCATTTTCAAAGTGGTTTGAATTTGTTATGAAGATTCGAAATTGGAAGAGAAAGAAAACTTGGATTTGGATTGCAAATTGGAAATAATGGAAATTGGTATTTCATACAATGTCTTTGGTTCACAAGTCACCAATTCCTTACATCACAAGTTACTATATTCAGGATTCAAGTCACTATTGATTATCTTGCAATTGTTTTTGGATTCATGCCATGACCATTTGAGACCATACAAAGGGATTTCTCATTACAAGTCCAAACTGCCCAAATATAACAGGCCCATTACAAGCCCAAACTTCCCAAATATAACAGGCCCATTACAAGCCCAAACTGCCCAAATATAACAAGCCCAAAGTTTGCACCAACTAGCCCCATAAACCTATCCAAATTAATGATGTCCATTCTGCTACAAAACCCAACTATGCTGCCCATTATGCAACACAACTCCATAAACCTGCATCACATTGCAAAATAAACAAAACAGTCATAAAACCTACAAAGACAGTTTGCTAAAACTGTCAAAGCTGCTGTCAACAAATGCCAAACATTACACAAAATAGAAGTCACCCAAATATGTAATGAAAAAGTAGTGAAACAGCATGTCAAAATTGTTTAAATCTAACCAAACTTTCCTCCCAATTCCCACCTCTCAGCTGATATACAAACAATAGAATGGGCAGAGGAAGGAGAGATACAAGAGCAATATTGAGGAGAGTTTTGTGTGAAAAAAAGAAGATACAAGAGTAATGTTGAAAAAAGAGAGATACAAGAGTAATAGAGAGAGAGGAGAGTTTGGTGTGAAAGGAAAGAGAGACAATAACAATATTGAGAGAAAAAAGACAGTAAAGAAAAGAGAGAGAAAACACACTGTGAGAGGAAGAGAAGAAAAACACTGTAAAACCAGAAGAGAAAAACAGCAACAACCATGAAATTGTGTTGAACCATGAAACTATGCTGAACCATGAAATTATTTTGAACCATCAGACAACAGCAACAAAAAAATAGTAGGAACCCAAAAGGAAAACAGAAACAGAAAAAATCCTTCAACCCCCTGTACAACCTTGTAGCTCTCAATACAAAGTAAGGATTGGAGAAACTTCCCGGAGGATCACTGAAGCCATTCTGATCATCACAGCCTCTTGAAAGGTGTTCAAACTCATAACCTAAATTTCAGTTTCAAGGTAAGTCTTCTTAACATTGAGCTTTTCATTCCAAGCATCATTAGTGATTCATTATTGAATATAAATGTAGATATCATACCTTTGAAGCTAACCACATGTTTGCTTTTCATTTTTATCAATTATATATGGAGAACTGACTTTTACATATAGCAGAGCAGTATTAGAAACGGAAAACAGCAGTATGAGTCGACACATGTCTTTATGAGTCAATGCATATCAGACACAAAATAGGTTATGAGTCGACACAAAACGCATATGTGTCGATACAAAACGGAAAATGAGTCGACACAAACCCTTATGTGTCGACTCATACTGTGTTATTTTTTGATTTCCAGGGGCAAGAAAGGTGTATGTGTCGACACAAAGCACGAATGTGTCGAAACAAACAAGAAATGAGTCGACACATACCATTATGTATCGACTCATACTGAGTTGATTTTGGTTTTTCAGAAATAGGAAGTGGCATGTGTCGATGCATGAGGGATATGTTTCAATACATAAAGTTTGTTCTTTCTTTCTTTGTACACTAATTTCCTTTTTATATTTTTATTGCTATTCAATATGGTTGTAATAATTTAATTAGGATTTTACTCATCCCCATTCATAAACTTTTACCCCCATCCCCATATAATTGTAATAGCTTAGGTTTTTATTGTATGTTTTAATTGTCGCTTAATCATGCATATGTCATCCAATTAGAACACGTGGCCTCCTCTTGGGCTCATCCTCAATGAAAAGGTATCCACTTACCAATGCACACTTGTACACATTTCATGGATTGGTCCTGAGCTTTCTTAAGGTGATAACTATTCGATCGATTATTCCAATTGGTCGTTTAGAATACTAGCGCCATGCTAGTCCCACTTTCTAGGAGCATGCATATGGCCACCTTGTACGGGCTTTTGATTTTTATCTTATCCATTGAAGTAACTTCTCTCCTTGGTTTACATACCAAGCATCTTCTTAAAGGGTCTCATAATTGAGTTTGGGCATGGCCATTCTCACGAGGTTAATCAAGTTTTTCCCTTGGTTAACCATAACCCGAATCAACCACTTTGGTCCATATACCAAGTGTTTACATGCACAAAGGATCTCATGGTTGAGGGTAGGAGCACCTACTCTCACTAGATTAATCAAGTTAACCCCTTGGTTAATCATAACCCGATTCAATTCCCATAAACTGAGCATTCCATTTACGCCTTTCATGATACTACTCATTGTGTCGTCACTTTTTTCGTGATCACTCTTCACCATCACTTTCTCATTTTACTTTGTGCTCATAACATGCTCCCTTAGGATGACAGTTTCCTCTTCTTTAAGATGCGAACTAATTAGACCTTAGGTTAAAACCCATGCATGACAACATTAGGATTTATTATTCCCCTCTTAACCTTTCTCTTCTTTTGTAATTAAAACTTATCATTCACAAATCAAAAATCCAAAAATATTTAATCATTACTCGAATTCATTTTAAAACTCACAAAACACTCAACTAATCAAAACTCCCCCAAAGGGCATGTTATCTCCATTCTACCGCGATACAGGCCGTGCCTATTGCTAGAATGCATGCGTTAATTTCGCCCACTTAAAAACACCAACAAACCAACATTTTCTAGAGGAACTACGGTGTTCTGATTCTTTCACTGGATATGTAGGAAAAGGGTTGTGAGACCCTCACGAATGCAATAATAAAAAACCTGTTTCTTTCCCCTTAAGAAGGTATAGTTATAGATAAACACACCCTTAGAGACAAACAAACAAAATGGATTCTGTTGAGTACAACGGATGTGAGGGGTGCTAATACCTTCCTCTCGCATAACCGACTCCCTTACCCTTTCTCTTGGTCGCAATACCATCTTATCCATCCTCTTGTGGCTTTCTAGATATTTCCCCTTCCTTCGGGATAAATAAAGTTCGGTGGTGTCTCTGTGTTTTCTGCTGGTAGCTTCAACTGTGGGCCTGTACTTGCCATCAAAATCTGAACAAACATATGCTTGAAACTGTAATGTTTGTATTTTGTACTGTGAACTAAATTGCTTGTGATTTTCAGTAGAGAATTAGGCCCATGATTGAACTTTGTATCTTCTGCTTTTGTTTGAAATAGAATGTTTATGAGACATGCATTTGGGCTTGACTGTCATTTTGTACTTGGTGTTGGGTTGGAGTTTGCGATTTTGTACTGGCCTATTTTTACTGCACTGTGATGAAGTCCTGAGTTAGTGACCATTTGCTTCTCTTTTTGTATTTGCTGTGAACCAAATGAACCCCCCTTTTTGTGTGTTTGTTTGAGATTTGCAGTTGGATAATTGGGACTATAATTAACATTGTACTTCTGATTTTTGTTGTGAAACAAATGCAATATGAGGCTTTTGTTAGGCTGCACAATGATTGAATTAATCCCTAGAATTCTGATTCCTTTCACAACCCTAATGATGAGATTAGAAGAAAACTTTTCTTTAAAAATTTGTTCATGTTTTTGTAGCGGTTGAAATGTTTTAAGACTAAGCCATTGGATTGACTTGACTTATACAAATCAAAATAAAAATCTCCACCGCGCTTTTTTGTTTCCAAAGGAATGAGAAAAGAGCGAATAACCCAAAAATAAGGGGAAAGATTCAAGGTAAGGGGGTTGGTTATGCAAAGCGGAGGTATTAGCACCCTAAACATCTACGGTACTCCGCAAGAAACTCTTTGTGAAATCTGTATATTTGGCTATGAAAAATGTTGTATAAAAATGGATGGTGGAGGTGAGAAAAGAAATATATTTATTTTATAATTTTTGCACCCACCGCGGTTGCGAACCTTTAGTGCCTACGTACCACCTTTTCGTGCAATAGGAGATCAGGGTACACGTAGTTCCTCTTTCAAAAATTTAAAACACAAATGTGTTGGTTAATTTTATGAGATAAAACATCATCGTCACTTTCCGTGTGGAAAACATACCTACTACCCAAAATCACGAGAAAGGAGAATTTGCATCATCTCAAAGTGGAGGATATGTCATGGATCTTAAAATCAACAATACCTCACTCAACACCCAAGTGGAAAATATATCTCTTCACTACATATTGTAGAAGTATAGTTGTTTGCATCACTACAAGGATTAACAAGAGTTCAATATTTTGAGAAAAGTTTAAAGATAAAAGCCAAAGTGGCAAAATGGTTTGAAATGAGATTGATCGACTGTTAGTCTTCTCACAAAAAATGTCAAGGTATTATTAAGTTGATTGGAGTTTATTTATGAAAATATTTTGAAAATGCATGGACATAAGTCCAAGTTTATTATTAAAGTGGTTCAAGTTTAAAAACAATAAGAGTTTTCTAAAGGAGGAAGAAGATTTTTGAAATTAAAGAAGATGTGAGGAGAAGAAGGGACTATCCTAAAGCATAAGGTAAAAGCTAGGGATAAGAGCCATCTAACAAACAAGAAGCCAATACTTGACATTATGATCCAAGATAGAATTCCTATTCCTTGGATTGAAAACCAATCAAGAAAAAAATACTAGACCTCTTTGAGAGAACCAAACTTCAAGTATATTAAGTCATCACAAAAATTGGGCAGAGTAACGACTGTATACGGGTGAATCCCAAATTAGAAACAAAGGGGGTAATCGCAAAAACCTGCACATAAAAACAAACAAGCAACCCAATGTCTTGAGTTAAACCTCAAGAACTCCAGATAAAATAATCAGATAAGATCACAAGGTCTTCCAAGATAGGCCAAGGTTTCTAATCCTAAGTCCAAGAAAAAAAGTCCCGTGCTCCAAAATGCTAAGGATAGCAACCAAATAGTCCAAGTACCATTAAATATTTTTGGTTTATGTTGATTATTAAGTATCTTAAAAAAAAGAAAAGCTCAAGTGAGCAAAGTAAAAATGACAAGAAAGTAAATACTCAAATGAGCAAAGATGAAAATGACATGAAATGTAAATGCTAAAAGTAAATGGTACATAAAGCATAAAAATAAAATAAAAGCATAACGTAAAACAAGTAAATAATTAGTGGTTAGTTGGATGACCATCTTGAAGCTTGCATTTGGAAATCATTAGAGGATTGGTAGAACCAAAGCCTCCACACAACAAGTTGCATTTACTTTTTGTCAAGTATATCATCCATTTGGAATTCTCACAAGTGCCATTTAATGATCAACGATGTTTAAGCGATCCGCGTTGACCAAAGGTGTTGTAGATCCATTATAGGATTGATAGAACCAAAGCCTCCACACAATGAATCTCAAGGTTATTGGATCAAAGAGATCAAATTAGCATACTTGGGCTTGGAAACATAAGTTTGGGCCACGAATGATCATTTATTCGAATTGGGACAAAATTTAGCGCTATGTTAAGCAATTGTAAGTGGACTTATAGAAGTCACACCTATTTTGAGGCCGGTCAATAGCAATCTATGCACCATTTGTTCTGAGACATGATATAGAGATCATGCTCTAACAACATTTAGTGCAATAAGAAGGGGATGGGATGAAGAGGGATGGAAGAGAATATACAAACCACTTTTGAATTAAATTTAATCAAACTATTATTAAAATCATTCATCCATTTTTGTGGATTTAAACTCAACACCATTGATCCAATGATGTTAATAAAGTTCATGATCCAAAATTTAACCCAAGATCAGCCAGAAAATAGTCACAAAATAATATTACATTTGGATATATACAAAAGGTTTAAAAATAATGTTTAAAAAATAGAAAATAAAGAGAAAAATATCAACTATGTTCAAATTAATCAAGAAATAAAAGTAAGACCATAGAAAAATCAGAAAAAGGCTTAAATAATTTTACAAATTTTTTGGTAATTTTTTAAAGTCAGGATCTATTTTTAAAATTAAAAGAAATGGGCAAAATAAACCAAAAATGATAAAAAAATAGTAAGGTCAGAAACAAAAATAAAATAAGGTCACCAAATATTTGTCACAATATCAATTGATCACTTCATAAGTTTTTCAGAATTTAAAAATGTATAAAAGTATTTTTAAATATTTAAAACAATTCAAATAAAGTATAAATTTATAAAAAATATCAAAACACAAAATTAAATTGTGAAAAAATAAAAATCAGAAAGAGAATAATCAAAATATTTTTTCATAATTTTTTCATATTTTTTGGACTTAAAATGAATTTTCTATGTTTTTTGAAATTTAAAATAATTAAAATATAAAAATCAGAAAATAAAATAAAAGTAAAAATATGTGGACCATTGGATGAGAGTCAAAACGAGTTAGTAATCAAATCCAAGGGATCTGGTGCGCTGTGCATATCATGGTCATTAGTTAATAAAGTACATAATCAAATATAAATCAGATTTTCAAAAATAACAAGTGGCGTGCCATCATTGGTTGGAAGATGACACGTAGGTCATCTTCAACCTCCAGCCAACGTGATTTGCAGGTCTCTCAAACTGTAAAATCAGAAGCTCAGACCTATGTCGTTCACTTTGTCTCTTCAAGACGAAGACAACCACACCCTCGCGCCAAATTTATATAAACTGTAGCTCAAGCAATTTGGAAGGAAGGTTTTGAAAAGGGATTTGAAATTTCATGGTCAAAACGTATTTCCAGTAAAAGGTAAGTGTTGCGACTAGAACCAGGGCAATGAGAGCAACACAATGATATCAGAGTTTTGAAGAATTGATGAAGGAATCTACCTATTGAAGTTGAGTTACAGAGCTCTGAAACTGAGCTTATATGGAGCAATATAGGGCACGATTCTTGAATGTAATTATGTGGTTAGCTTCTGGGAAGATCAAGGAAGGTGAATTGATGGAAAAATTGGATTGAAAAAGGCTTGAGAATGGATTTTGAAGTTACTGAATTCTGATTTGTGGAACAAGATTGGAAGGGTGATTCTGGCTATCAAGCTTGAGAAAATGAATGGGATTTCTCATGTATTTATAGGAGAAGAAAATGGGATCAAAAGGAAGGGTGAATGATGCAATTTAGAGGGAATTCGTGTGGGTCTGCATCATGAAGAAAATGTGACTTCTCTTTTGTCATAACTCATCCAAAACACGCGTTTTGATGCACTAATCCACTTGGGAAAGTTGGCTAATCATGTTTAGACCCAAAATGCGTGCTAATTTAAGGTTTATAAGTTGTAACATGAAATTCAAATTCTGACTTGCAATGAAACTTCAATTCCAAGGTACCACTTTTGAAACAATGGCATTCTCAGTTCAATGGGTCTTAAGGCATGATTCTTGATGCTTTAGAAAGATGAGGTTACAAGCTTTGAAATGGAAAAAGAATGGAATCAAATGGATGCTTGAGCTGAAAGTTGTGTTGAGTCAAAGTTGGAGAAAAAGAGTTGACTTTCCATACTTAGAAATATTTCAAGTTCTTCTTCAAAAATGACCTATAATGTCTTGCATCCAAACATGGCCTTCCACTTGGAATTTGCTCTTGACCAAAAAAGATGGCATGGAGTAGATCTCTTGAATGACATTTTGAAACTTGAACCATTCAAAATCTCCAAAAATTGAGAGAATTATGAATTGTTGAAGTTGGCAAAAAATAATGAAATGACCTATAATATTTTGCATCCTTAAGGAAACTTACATCCATTTTCTCACTTTTCACATAAAAGAAGGAATAAAGTTGACACCCTCAAGATCATTATGGAAAAGTAATAGGCTCAAGGTGATAAAAATTGACCAAGTTATGATCATTTGAAGTCACACAGAAAATTGAGGATTCATCTAGAGGACTTGTAATCATTCTTCCTCATTGAGTCTCTTCCTCATGACAACTCCTTGAAACTTTTGAAGTGATTTGTTAATAAACCTTTGAAGAGAAATATGTATTTGGAATCACTCAAAAATACCAAGAGATGAGCAAGATATATTCCTTTGAAGTTCAAAACCCTAGCTCCTTAGATCAAGAGAATGCTTTGAGGAACTTTGACAATTTTGAACAAACTTCTTGTACCAACACACATGATTTGTAAATAGAAATTGTTGAGGATGATAATGAGAACTAATAGCCACCAAAACCACTTCCATATCTTGAACATTGAGAGAAATATGCACTTGTGACCAAATGGAATAAAATCTTGTCCAACCATGACGACTTCTCCAATCAATCCCTTGTGCTTTTCAACCAAATTTGAGAACCTTGAAATATGATGAACCAAAACAAACTTGTCACGCCAATTATTCCAAAACCAATCCAATGGTGAGGTTTGAACTTCTCAAGCTTTATTGACTAGGGCATGGAAATATACTCATGAACCCATGGGGTAACTTGTTAAATCCCATTGCCTTTACCTACATGGATAACAAGCAAGACAAACCAATATTGCATTTTATTTAGTTGAAAGAAGAAATCAAGATAAAAACAATATTCATGATCACAAAAGAACATAAGTCAAGGTGCTTGGTGATTCCTCAAAAGGGAAAAGCTACATATAGGGAGGGGAACCAAGAATCCTAGTGTGATCTTATTGTGAATGAATCAACATGGTATGATGAAAGGATCTTAGGGGAAAAAATTAGGGTACAACAACTGCCCTTATTTAAGTTTCTTCTATCAGGAGATACGAAGGTTAAAAATATTCGTGTCGACGCGATCGAAGATACTTAAATATAAAACAAACCCTATATTTGGCCCTAAGATGCCATGAAAATTTTTATGATCATGAATGCACATGGATAATTCCAAAGGGACACAAAACACCATTGGGAATGTAACAATAAAAAAGAAACAAGAGAGCGGCCCCACCAGGAAAATAAATCACTAGTGGATCAAAAGCCCTGAATCAAAGAGGATGGTAGAATAGTCAAAAGATACACCAACTTCTACCGAAGCAGAAGCTACCGACGTTTACTGAAGGCAGAGAGAAAGATAACAAACATCAACGTTCACTGTCGATGTCCTACCGACTTTCACTGAAAGTAGAGAGAAAGATAACAAACATTGAAGTTCACTGCCGATGTCCTACCGACTTTCACTGAAGGTAGAGAGAAAAGAAATATCATAGCACCACCGTTCATTGACGATGAACTACTGACGTTCACTGAGGGTAGCAAAAAGATAACAAACACCAAATTTCACTGATGGTGATCTACCAACTTTCACTGAAGGTAGAAAGAGAAAATATTATAGCACCGCCGTTCACTGACGATGAACTACCAACGTTCACTGACGATGAACTACCAATGTTCACTGAAGGTAGCAAAAAGATAACATACATCTACATTAACTGTCGGTGTCCTACCTACTTTCACTGAAGGTAGAAAGAGAATATATCATTGCATCACTGTTCACTGACGATGAACTACCAACGTTCACTGAGGGTAGCAAGAAGATAACAAACACCAACTTTCACTGATGGTGATCTACCAACTTTCACTGAAGGTAGAAAGAGAAATATCATAGCACTGCCGTTCACTGATGATGAACTACCAACGTTCACTGAAGGTAGCAAAAAGATAACAAACATCGATGTTCACTGCCAATGTCCTACCTACTTTCACTGAAGGTAGAAAGAGAATATATCATTGCATCGCCGTTTACTAACGATGAACTACCAACATTCACTGAGTGTAGAAAAAAGATAACAAACACAAACTTTCACTGATGGTGATCTACCAACTTTAACTGAAGGTAGAAAGAGAAAATATCATAGCACCACCGTTCACTGACGATGAACTACCAACATTCACTGAAGGTAGAAAAAAGATAACAAACATCGACGTTCACTGCCGATGTCCTACCAAATTTCACTGAAGGTAGAAAAAGAATATATCATTGCATCACCGTTCACTGACGATGAACTACCAACGTTCACTGAGGGTAGCAAAAAGATAACAAGTTTCCCCAAGATTCTGGCATTTCACCTAGAACGGGTCTCAACTTCTTCTTTAACCAAGGAACTCCTCTTGGAAAGGATGATATATAAGCTGTCTCAAATAAAGAGACTTCCACTTGCAAAGATTTCACAACGAGCTATTTCTGTGATATTGAAAGTCTTGCCATCCGTTGGCGTAATTTGACGACAAACTGACAACTATTCACTCATAGAGGAGATAGCAAAAAAAAAGTTACGTCGACTTTTACAGGGAAGCACAAGTTACTCAAATAAAGAGACCTGCAACTTGTTGTCATGGAGGATTGTAAAAAGAAATGACTTTTTGGGGAGAGAAATATGACTTCCTTGAGAAAGAAATATGACTTCCTGGGGAGAGAAATATGACTACCGGGAGAAAGAAATATGACTTCCTGGGGAGATGCCACAATATTCCTGCTGAGGAGATAAAGTCTTCTCGTTCAAAATAAATGCACCAACCAAAACTTGTAGTTTTCAGAAATCCAAAGTAAATAATATTATTGTGGAACCACAGAACCCCAGATTCAAACCAGAAATAAACTGGAACGAAACGGTCAACCAGAATACACCCTTTGAGAAATAAACTCAAGAGGAAAAATCAAATCCATCCGAACCAGGAGCTATACAGGAAGGCTAAAGCAAGAATCTTCCACTAGGGACAACTCAGTGGGGAAATTGAAAGAATATACGCTTTCTGCTTAAGGCCAACACTCTATTAAAGAGAGGACAACGTAACTCTGCAAAACAGGATGATATATCAACAAAAATATTAACAAATGTCAATGAACAATGATTTGCCAGTTTTAGCTATGCATGATGTGTGCATGAATGTATGAGTGTTATCGTGTGTATGTTGACAAAACAGATACACAACATTGGGAATAACCAGGCAAAACCACCTCGGGCACTAACAACACTCGGCTAAACTTTATCCAAGATGATTATTCCAAGAAAAAGTAAATGCCAACTGAGGAAACAAAACCTACTGGCTGCTTTAGCTTTACTGGGGAATGACATAATCCAGAAGTAAGCAAAACAAAGTGACAAAATAGTACAGATACAGGGATAGAACAACCTTCTTCAGGCTTCACCGGGGAAACAAGTGTTTTTTTTTAAAAGTAACATTCCTACTGGAGACTGCAAACCAGTCTCAAGTAAAGCAGACTGACACCAAAACATCAAAACATTCACTAGGGAATTCAGGCCTACTTCATTGGGGAGGTTAACACTACATCCACAAAGGGAAAACTACAATACGTCCTTCACTTAAAGAAAACAGGGACCTGCGTTCTTCAAGAGTGGTTATGATACCAACTTCTCTGGAAAAAGGACTTCTATT
This sequence comes from Vicia faba, assembly GCA_948472305.1. Lineage (NCBI taxonomy): Eukaryota > Viridiplantae > Streptophyta > Magnoliopsida > Fabales > Fabaceae > Vicia > Vicia faba. Next base: position 1,242,622,785 of record OX451735.1, on the reverse strand, counting down.
AAGCCAAATGAAAACTTCACTGGAGAAAATGCGGATTGAAACTTCACATCCTGAAAACTCAGAAAAGAGGAGAAATGAATCCAAACTTGACCGAGGATACCAGAATCATAAACCCAATATGGTGAAAACATCCCGAGTAAACCTTCCCGAGGGGAACAAAACTTCTCAAAACAACTGGAGTTTGTCCATTCTTGGGATCACCATTTTTGTTTTCATTGTTTCATCACAAATCTCAAAGTAAAAGCATATTGTAAAATCTTTTTTTGAAAAATCAATTTTGTTATTTAATCTTTTTTGCTTTAAAAGTTATTATCAATAATAAATGGAGTCTTTGCAAGCTAAATAAAATAAGAAATACAAAGAATTGGGTAAAAGCTCAAATTTCATTAATAGAATGGTAGTCTGCGAATGGCGAGACTCCATAGATGATTACAAAGTTTGAAAAATGGTATATATAATGGAAAAGATACATTGAGATACAATGACCACTATCCCCTCTAACAACTTTTAAAATCCTGAGCAGCAACTTTTGTTGAAGTATGGTGAGGATCCGGGAAGATTGTTGCTTCAACGATCAAGTCTTGTCTGACGTAGTTACTTGCCAAGAGAGTCCCTAACTTTTTCCTAAGCTTCCCTTGCGGGTTTTCAACTTAGCGGGAAATTTATTCTGTTTAGGTCTCTAATTTTTGCCTAGACCTCCCTTTCGGGTTTTCGGCCTACCGAGACGCTCCTTTTTTGCCTAAGCCGCTCTTTCGGGTTTTCAGCTTAGCGAGCTATTCTTTTATTTCTTTAGGAAAATTATTTCTTGATTGCGTCAACACTCATGGGACGTAGGAATTCCTCGCCATCCATAGTTTCAAGAATTAATGCAATACCAGAGAAGGCTTTCTTGACAAAATATGGGCCTTCAAAATTGGGAGTCCACTTTCCCCTAGAATCAGCGTTCAAAGACATGATCTTCCTGAGCACGAGGTTGCCTTCTCTGAATTCATGAGGTTTGACCTTTTTATCGAAAGCTTTCTTCATTCTTTTCTGGTATAACTGCCCATGACATAAAGCTTTCATCCTCTTCTCCTCAATCAAATTCAATTGGTCAAACCTGTTCTGGACCCATTCAGCCTCTGTCAACTTGGTTTCCATTGTCACACGTAAAGAGGGAATCTCCATCTCGATAGGGAGTACAACTTCCATTCCATACACCAGGGAGAACGGGGTTGCTCCTGTTGAAGTGTAGACAGATGTTCAATATCCATGCAGAAGAAAAGGAAGCATTTCATGCCATTCCTTATAAGTAACAACCATTTTCTGGATAATTCTCTTGATATTTTTATTAGCAGCTTCAACAGCCCCCTTCATCTTTGGCCTGTACGGAGATAAATTGTGATGGGCAATCTTGAATTCTTCGCACAGTTCTGTCATCATCTTGTTGTTCAAATTCGAGCCATTATCAGTGATGATTCTGCTCGACACACCATACCGACATATAAGGTTATTCTTAATGAAACTCACAACCACCTGCTTAGTAACATTGGCATATGAAGTATTCTTCACCCACTTGGTGAAGTAATCAATTGCTACCAAGATAAAACAGTGTCCGTTCGAAGCTTTGGGTTCTATCATCCCAATCATGTCAATACCCCACATAGAGAAAGGCCACGGGAAGGAAATCACATTGAGAAGTGTCGGAGGCACATGGTCCATGTCTGCATAAATCTGGAATTTATGGCACTTCTTTGCAAATTTAAAACAGTCAGACTCCATTGTCAGCCAATAGTAACCTGCCCTTAGCATCTTTTTAGCCATCGAATGTCCATTAGCATGAGTTCCAAATGAACCTTCATGAATCGCATGCATCAACATGTCTTCTTCGTGTCTATCCACGCATCTGAGCAAGACCATGTCATAATTTCTCTTGTACAACACATTTTCACTGAGGAAGAAACTTCCTTCCAATCTTCTCAATGTCTTCCTATCTTTCTTCGATGCACCAATCGGGTATTCCTCAGTCTGAAGAAAATGCTTGATATCATAATACCAAGGTTTTTCATCTGCTACCTCCTCTACTATAAACACATGACCGGGCCTATCCAGTCGTCGAACCATAATTCGGGGTATATCATTTCAAGTATTCACTTGGTACCTAGAAGCCAGAGTTTCCAGAGCATCCGCCATTTGATTTTCATCTCTAGAAATGTGATGGAATTCAACTTTATTGAAGAAGGGTAATAATCTTCTAGCATAATATTTGTAAGGGATCAAGCTGGGGTGACGAGTATCCCATTCTCCTTTAATCTGATTTATTACCAAAGCTGAATCACCATACACATCTAGAATTTAAGTTCTGAGATCAATAGCTTCTTTGAGACCCATGATGCAAGCCTCGTATTCAGCCATATTATTAGTACAATCAAATGTTAACCTTGCGGTAAAAGGAATGTGAGATCCATGAGGAGTGACAATCACATCACCAACTCCTTTACCATAAAAATTCACAGCTCCATCAAATATCATACTCCAACGAGATTCAAGTCAGGACCTTCCTCAGGAAATGGTTCATCACAATCTTTCACTTTCAGGAACATCACATCCTCATCGGGGAATTCATATTCTACAGACTGGTGATCCTCCATTGGTTGGTGAGCAAGATAATCTGCCAACACGCTGCTTTTAATGGCTTTTTGAGTACAGTATTCGATATCATATTCAGATAACAACATCTGCTAGTGGGCAATTCTCCCAGTAAGAGAAGGCTTTTAAAAAAATGTACTTGATTGGATCCATTTTGGAGATCAACCAAGTAGAGTGATTCAACATATACTGCCGCAAACGCTTTGCCACCCAGGCTAAAGCACAACATATCTTTTCCAGCATGGAATACCGCGACTCACAATCAGTGAATTTTTTACTGAGATAATAAATGGCGAACTCCTTCTTCCCTGTTTCATACTGTTGTCCCAGAATACAACCCATGGATTTATCTAACACTGTCAGATACATAATCAACGGTCTTCCTTCTACAGGAGGGAGAAAGATAGGAGGTTCAAGCAGATATTCTTTAATACTTTCAAATGCCCTTTGGAAATCATCCTTCCATACACAACCTTGATCTTTCTTTAACAACTTAAAGATTGGTTCACATGTTGCGGTCATGTGGGAGATGAATCTGGAAATATAATTCAAACGCCCGAGGAAACCTCTGACTTGCTTTTCAGTTCTTGGTGCTGGCATCTCTTGAATCGCCTTTACTTTATCATGGTCAACTTTAATTCCTTTCTGGCTAACAATGAAACCAAAAAATTTCCATGATCGGACATCGAAGGTACACTTATTTGGATTCAAGCGGAGACGATACTTCCTTAAACGCTGAAACAACTTCAACAGATCTTCTACATTCCCTTCTTTAGTCTGGGATTTGGAAATCATATCATCAACATATACTCTGGTTTCCTTGTGCATCAGATCATGGATTAGGGTTGTCATAGCCCTCTGGTACGTTGCACCAGCGTTCTTCAACCCGAAGGGCATCACTCTGTAACAAAATGTTCCCTAGGGTGTGATAAACGTTGTTTTTTCCATGTCCTCTGGAGCCATTCTTATTTGATTATACCCAGAAAATCCCTCCACGAACGAGAATACCTTAAATTTTGCTGTGCTATCCACTAACATATCAATGTGTGACAATGGAAAATCATCTTTTGGACTAGCTTTATTTAAATATCTGTAATCTACGCACATGCAGACTTTTCCGTCTTTTTTCGGTACTTGGAAAATATTGGCAATCCATTGAGGATACACTGACGTCACAAGAAAACCAACATTAATCTGCTTTAGAACCTCCTCTTTGATTTTTACTGCCATATCTGGGTGAGTTCTTCTCAACTTTTGTTTAATTGGCGGACACTCTAGCTTCAACAGAAAATGGTTCTCTACAATATCTGTATCTAGACCTGACATATCTTGATAAGACCAAGCAAAAATATCCACATACTTTTTCAACAACTCAATCAACCTGCTCTTCACATCAGGATGCAACAATGCTCCAATCTTGACTTCCTTCGGATCTTCTTCTGAACCCAAATTGATCACTTTCAATGGCTCTTTATAAGGCTGAGTGGTATTTTCCTCATGCTCAAGCAACCATGAGACCTCTTCTGGAATCTCATCATAATTTTCTTCTTCAGCCCCATACACAGGGCATTCAAAGTTGGGAGAGGGTACAGGGTCATTGTATTCAACGAGTTTTTTAATTAATATGCACATATGATTTGTGGTTGCATTTAGAAACTGACACATATAACAAGTGATCATGCAGATTGAATTTCAATTATTATTTATTTTGAAATGTTTTTTCTGATTACCATTTTCCAAGAAAAAGCACAAAATAAAGACATAATTTGGGAAACAAAGACAACTTTTATTATTAATTTTAAAAGTCACAACAAACAGATAAGCCCTACAACATTAATACTTCCACCTTGGGCAGAGTGAAAGCTTTTTCAAAAAGATTAACAAATCAAATTACTTTGAAACATGTATGCAAGAGGGAACATCAATGGTGATCTAGTTCTGAACCCTAACTCCGTGCGTCACATAATTCGGCATTTCCTGCTCTGCTTCATCTTCCATAATGGCGTTAATCTTGGAAATAGTCGGATGAAGATAACCCCCGCTACAGAAAATGTCTTGATACCTGCCTTCAGCAGACTTTGGCTTTATGCCCTTACCTTTGTCATTCTTCTAAGAGAACCCCAAGGCAGTTCTGTTCTTGTTCACAGGTGGATCCATAATTCCTCCCCAAACTTCATTATGACCATTACGCATAACCTGTTGCGCGTCCTTCAACGAAACCATGGAATTCTCATTTCCTCTTATGTTGTCAATGGATAAGGCTTGGAACTGGGTTCCAACAGCAGCTTCACCTGCCTCTACAATGCTGAAAGAGGATAAATGAGATATCAACAATGCCTGCTCCCCATTTATGATCGCTACTTTCCTTTCACGTACAAACTTCAGCTTCTGGTGTAAAGTTGAAGTGAAAGCCCCTGCCTCATGTATCCACGGTCGTCCTAGCAAACAGCTATAAGTGGGAACAATGTCTATGACTTGGAAAGTTATCTGAAACAAATGTGGTCCTATATGAATAGGCAAGTCCACTTCACCAATAACAGATTTCCTTGACCCATCCAACGCTTTCACAATGATGTCACTCGGGCGCATAAGCGTTCCTTGATATTTCAACTTCATAAGCGTACTCCTTGGTATAACATTCAACACAGATCCATTATCAATCAACACATTGGATAGTGAATCATTCTTGCAATTCATAGAAATGTGGAGGGCTAAGTTGTGATTCTTTCCTTCATCTAGTAATTCATCATCGTAGAAACTCAAGTTATTACATGAAGTAATGTTTTCTATTACACTGCTGAATTGGTCTATTGGCATATCACTCTCCACAAAATCTTGGTCCAAGACCCTCATCAAGGATTCTCTATGAGCATAGGAGTTCATCAATAAAGCTAAGATAGATATTTTTGAAGGAGTCTGCAGTAGCTGATCTACAATTCTGTAGTCGCTCATCTTAATTATCTTCAAAATATCATCCACTTCTTTCTCTAACCTAGCTCCACTAGTCTCACCCGTAGCCTTCTTAGGTTCATCATTCTCAACAATTTTCTTTCCAGCACCATCATCTCTTTGTCCAACTGGTGCAAACACACGACCGCTGCGGTTCACCCTTCTATTTTCAGCTATATTTCCAACATCAGGCATTGGCTGGATGGGAACTTCCACTCCATCCTCTAAGATTGTAGCATTGTATTTGTAAGGCACAAACTTATCTGACTTGTAGAGGATAGGACCCGACAAACTAATCACCAATGGGGTAACAACTAGCTTGCTATGATACTCAACTTCAAAATGGGCGGGTGCACCAAAACAAGTCACAATGACGTTTACCCCTTCTTCAACATAATCAGTCAATAATAAGTCATTTCTGGAAAACAAATCTTTGTCTGAAGAGAAATACTCATATGCAAAAGCATACTCTTCATTTGACCCTTCTTTAGTCAAATAAACCTCATCCATATCAACTTCATGGTAATCATCCCTCTGACTTATGACCTTAATAGTTTCACTGTCTAACAACAACTAAACACCCTTTTTCACGATTGAACATCCTCGGGGGTCTGGATAGCAAACTCTGCAAGATCCACATTGGTGTTCCACCTGACCAGTCGTATGGCAAAAGGTAGCATGCAACTGTACGAGGTCCTCATTCATATACTCTAAATAAAAAATTATGAATTCTCCAGGACATCCAGAAACCATATTCACTTCCTCTTCATACTCTGCCCTGGGCTTGATTATATGGATTAGGCCCTCATCCATCATCTCCTGTAAATCATCCTTTATCTCATCGCAACCCTGTATGTCTGTACTGCAAATAGCACAACCGGCATGGTCATGCGTATAGTAGCTAAATTCAGAGGTCTGCATGCATTTTCACCAAATCTCCTCTAACCAGATTAATATCAAAAATCTGGAAGTCGCCTGGACAACCGGCCACCATATTCACAACATTTACTCCCCCATGCTTGGGTAGAGGATTGTCTTTCACATTAGGTCCCACGTTCTTGAAAGATAGAACACCATACTTTACCAACTTCTGCACCTCAGTCTTCAAAGGATAACAATTCTCAACATTATGCCCTGGTGATCCCTGATGAAAAGCACATGTTTGGTCTGCCTTGTAATACCAAGGCAATGGTGATGGTACAGCGGGAGGTGGTCGGGTCTGAACCAACTTCTTCTGAATCAATGCTGGTAGTAACTCCGTATAGCCCATGGGAATAGAGTCATAACTCTCCCTTCTTTGATTATACCCTTGATTCCCCTGCTGGGACGGTCTTTGATAAGCAACGGTAGTTGGAGCGACATTCATAACGGGAGTAACTGAGGCGACTTGCTGATGACACTGATAATTCCTTCTAGGAGTGTTTACCCTCCTCTCTTGTATAACAGCATTTGCGTCTCCTTCTTTCTTCTTGGTAAACCCATAAGATGGCTTCTTCGCACCTCCAGATCCTTCCTTCTTTGTTAAACGGCCTTATCTTACAGCCTCTTCTAAGAGAATACCCATCCCTACCATTTCAGTAAAGTTACTTGGCGCACTTGCTACCATCCTCTCGTAGTAGAAAGCACCCAACGTCTTCAAGAAAAAATTAGTCATCTCTTTCTCTTCCATGGGAGGAATCACCTGGGCGGCTACCTCACGCCATCTCTGCGCATATTCTTTGAATGATTCCCTGTCTTTCTGAACCATGGCCCTGAGTTGATCACAGTCAGGCGCCATGTCCACGTTGTACTTGTATTGTTTGATGAATGCTTCTCCCAAATAATTAAAAGTATGGATATTTGCACTATACAAACTCATATACCACTTCAGTGCAACACCGGTCAAACTATTATGAAAAAAGTGAATCATCAGACGCTGATCATCAGTATGGGTAGACATTCTCCTTACGTACATCACCAGATGAGAACGAGGGCAAGTGTTTCCATTATACTTCTCAAACTCCGGGACTTTAAACTTAGCAGGTATCTTAACATTCGGGACCAAGCATAACTCATTCACATTCTGCCCAAATAGCTCTTTTCCTATGAGGGCCTTCATCTCTCGTTGCATCTTGTCAAACTACTCTTGAAAATCACCCATTCTGTCATAAAGACTCAAGTCTTCACTCAGTGGTGGGAAAGGACGACACACATCATCATTAACAAACGAAACCATATTCACCGAAGGAGGTGCAACAGGAACATGCACCACAGGAGGTGCAGGAGTAACAATAGTATGAACAACTGAAGTATCTTGAGGACCAAGATTGAAACCTCCAGGTGCAAAATTCTCTAGCATTCCCCATGGATAACCTTGGGGCATGCGATTCTGAACAACAACTGAAGTAGTAGTTACGGGAACAGTCGAAGCTTCAGTAGTTGCCCTTGTTGGTTGAGGTTGAACACTCGGTGGCTGGTTCTGAGCAGCCACCATAACTTCCATCAGAGTAGTCAGATTGGGCATTCCGGCCTTCAAAGCATAAACCTCCTCGCGCAGCTCGCGATTCTCTTGTTCTAAGTTGTCCATCTTCTTTCTGAAATTAGCCCGAGTGTTGTAGTGATGAGTCAGCTTGCTGAACAAAGTAAAGAAGCTTGGTAAGACACCTGGATATGCATAAAAAATGCAATAAAAATGTGCAATATGATGCATGATATATAATGCACATGATTATTTTTACTTTGTTATTTAATATTTCAAGGGATTTATAGTTTATGGACATATTGCAAATATCAAAGTAATAACGCATTTTAAATACTGAAAATTTTTATTATAACAACTCCAAAATAGATTACAAGTTTCAATGATCCCAAGTACAAGATGAAAATAAAATTTGAAACCCTGAGAAATAGAACTGATGGAGATCACTCTATACGCTGGCGCTTCCCCGTGAGCCTGGCAATCTGAGCCTTCAACCTCTGGTTTTCTTTCGCATGTCTGATGGAAACCTCCTTCCAATCATCTGAATCAGGAAGTGAGTAATCAACACCTGATTGAGGCGTAGGAAAAAATAAATCCCCTTGCCTCTCCATAGACTCTACTTCTCGACTCTCAAGGATCTCAATCAAGTCGTCTTTCTCCTTCAAGTCTTCTTTAGAGGAACTCTCTAAAGTTTGGAACTTGTTCTTCCAAGCATCCTTTTCCCGTTGCATCCTAACCAAAGCAAGTTGCAGCTCTTCTAGATCATCTAATAAGGGAGAAGTGGTCCTCACAAATAGATCAGGCATGGGTGTCTCCCGGGTATACGACATCTTTAACTGAATATCTCTCGATCGGACCCACTGAAGATATGGCTCCAAAGAAACAACACCCCTAGGTCCCAAATCCTTCCTACTCTTCTTATGAATGTGACGCCAGGCCTTCACAATCTTCTCCCTAGCTTCCCTATGGTCTTCTCCTTCCTTCATAAAGAAACTACTCAAATGAATACTATTCGGTTTATCCCTCATCGGATAACCAAGCTGTCGCCGTGCAAGAACAGGGTTATAATTAATTCCTCCCTTTGTACCAAGAAGAGGTACATTGGGGAAACTACCACAACTGTCAATAATCTCTATATCCTGGTAAGTTTGATGATACCAATCCATATCCGAGTGAGCAAGTGCCATGATCTTAGGAGCCCAATGGGGTTCCTTCTTGACATCCCAAAAAGTATCAGACTGAGGCATATAAGAGATAAACCACCGGTACAACAGAGGCGTGCAACAGATCATCATCACCCCGTGATAAGAATTCCGAAGATGAATAGAGTAATAAGAATCACCCAACAATGTAGGAACTGGGTTTCCAATCATGAAGACCCCGATAGCATTAATGTCAACAAACTTGTCCACATTAGGAAATAAAAACAACCCGTAAGCAAGTAGAGCAAATATGGCCTCAAAAGCAACTGTACTCTTCATTCTGGAAAAGTAACGAGTTTTCTCCAATAAGAACGGAGTTGATAATCCTCTAATTCCTCCTTTAGTAGTCATATGGGCTTCCACCTCAGATTTCCCCAGATGAATCAAAGCAGCAATCTCATGTGGTTTTGGCTCACCCTCTAAACCAGTAAAAGGAACACGATTGGTAACAGGTAAATCTAATAGATAAGAATACTCCTCCAGTGTGGGCATCAACTGCTAGTCGGTAAAAGTAAAGCAATGATACATCGGATCATAGAACTAGACCAAGGTCGAGAGAATACCCTCCTTCATCTTCAACTTCATGAGAGGAATAATGGATCCATACTTCTTCCGAAAGTCTGTTGAACACTCGATCTCAGGAATTAGACTGATCAACTCATCTATCTTGGGATCCTTGAAACTGTATTTCCCAGTCTTTCTCTTTCCAGAATCCAAGGTTAGAAAGTACCTGAGATATTCACAAATGGTCAACCTTTAAATCCCTTGAAATATGGTTTCTTCAAAAGATGCTTATGAGTGCATGGATGCATGATGCAGCAATCACACACAATATCACACATATAGGATTCATAGGTTCAACTTCACGAGCATGAGGTCGAAGGTACTACCCATAAGGTGTTGGTATACAAGTTATCACCCGCCGAACAAGGTTCTAGAGGTTCCCAGAGTCTACATCCTTCCTTCGGATATTACCAACTTCCCGATTAACTCGGTAATTAGTAATATTCTCAAGAAAGACTCGTCTGAACGTAGTATCGCGTGACAACTATTTTTGGATTACTCCGTCATAGCTTCCGCACTACACCTAAAAGGCCAATATGGGTTTGGTATTCTACGGTCCTCAGTTTCAGAAGGCTCACAGGTCGAAAGCAGTATGTCTTCCCGATTAATCGGTAAACGACACTACAGTCAAAGGGGCCTCCACTGAGTGGGGGATCTCATGCCTCCTTTTTTGGGATTACTCCCTTAAAGTTAACATGACTATACTGCCCGTTCTATCTTAAAGTTTGCCCAAGTCCGGGTATAGGACTTATGAGTAATCACCAAGCACCTTGAAAACCAGGAAAATCCAGACAAACATATATACAACATATAACACAAAAAACAGTAATAACACATATACATATATAAACAAAGATAGGCTTAACCCACTTAAGGATGGACCAGCAAGAGGTCAATCTGTCCCCAGTGAAGTCGTCATTTTTTTGTAGCGGTTGAAATGTCTTAAGACTAAGCCATTAGATTGACTTGACTTATACAGATCAAAATAAAAATCGCCACCACGCTTTATTGTTTCCAAAGGAATGGGAAAAGAGCGAATAACCCAAAAAGAAGGGGAAAGATTCAAGGTAAGGGGGTTGGTTATGCAAAGGGAAGGTATTAGCACCCTAACCATCTACGGTACTCTGCATGAACCTCTTTGTGAAATCTATATATTTGGCTATTAAAAATGTTGTATAAAAATGGATGGTGGAGGTGAGAAAAGAAATATATTTATTTTATAATTTTTGCACCCGCTGCGGTTGCGAACCTTTAGTGCCTACGTACCACCTTTTCGTGCAATAGGGGATCAGGGTACACGTAGTTCCTCTTTCAAAAATTTAAAACACAAATGTGTTGGTTAATTTTATGAGATAAAACACCATTGTCACTGTCTGTATGGAAAACATACCTACTACCCACAATTATGAGAAAGGAGAATTTGCATCATCTCAAAATGGAGGATATGGCCTAGATATTAAAATCAACAATGCCTCACTCAACACCCAAGTGGAAAATATCTCTCTTCACTACACATTGTAGAAGTATAGTTGTTTGCATCACTACAAGGATTGACAAGAGTTCAATATTTTGAGAAAAGTTTAAAGATAAAAGTCAAAGTGGCAAAATGGTTTGAAATGAGATTGATCGACTTTTAGTCTTCTCACAAAAAGTGTCAATGTATTATTAAGTTTATTGGAGTTTATTTATGAAAATATTTTGAAAATGCATGGACATAAGTCCAAGTTTATTATGAAAGTGGTTCAAGTTTAAAAACAAGAAGAGTTTTCAAAAGGAGGAAGAAGATTTTTGAAATTAAAGAAGATGGGAGGAGAAGAAGGGACTATCCTAAAGCATAAGGTAAAAGCTAGGGATAAGAACCATCTAACCAAAAAGAAGCCAATACTTGACATTATGAGCCAAGATAGAATTCCCATTCCTTAGATTGAAAACCAACCAAGCAAAAAATACTAGACCTCTTTGAGAGAACCAAACTTCAAGTATATTAAGTCTTCACAAAAATTGGGCAGAGTAACGGCTGTATACGGGTGAATCTCAGATTACAAACAAAGGGGGTAATCTCAAAAACCTGCACATAAAAACAAACAAGTACCCAATGTCTTGAGGTAAACCTCAAGAACTCCAGACAAAATAATCAGATAATATCACAAGGTCTTCCAAGATAGGCCAAGGTTTCTAATCCTAAGTCCAAGAAAAAAAGTCCCATGCTCCAAAATGCTAAGGATGGTAACCAAATAGTCCAAGTACCATTAAAGATTTTTATAGTTTATGTTGATTATTAAGTATCTTAAAAAAAAAGAGCTCAAGTGAGCAAAGTAAAAATGACAAGAAAGTAAATGCTCAAATGAGCAAAGATGAAAATGACATGAAATATAAATGCTAAAAGTAAATGGTACATAAAGCATAAAAATAAAATAAAAGCATAACGTAAAACAAGTAAATAATTAGTGGTTAGTTGGATGACCATCTTGAAGTTTGCATTTGGAACTCATTAGAGGATTGGTAGAAACAAAGCCTCCACACAACAAGTTGCATTTAATTTTTGTCAAGTATATCATCCATTTGGAATTCTCACAAGTTCCATTTAATGATCAACGATGTTTAAGTGATCCGCGTTGACCAAAGGTGTTGTAGATCCATTAGAGGATTGATAGAACCAAAGCCTCCACACAATGACTCAAGGTTATTGGATCAAAGAGATCAAATTAGCATACTTGGGCTTGGAAACATAAGTTTAGGCCACAATGATCATTTATTCGAATCGGGACAAAATTTAGCGCTATGTTAAGCAATAGTAAGTGGACTTATATAGAAGTCGTACCTATTTTGAGGCCGGTCAATAGCAATCTATGCACCATTTGTTCTGAGACATGATATAGAGATCATGGTCCAACAAAATTTAGTGTAATAAGAAGGGGATGAGATGAAGAGGGATGGAAGAGAATATACAAACCACTTTTGAATTAAATTTAATCAAACTATTATTAAACTCATTCATCCATTTCTGTGGAGTTAAACTCAACACCATTGATCCAATGATGTTAATAAAGTTCTTGATCGAAAATTTAACCCAAGATCAGCCAGAAAATAGTCACAAAATAATATTACATTTGGATATATACAAAAGGATTTAAAAATAATGTTTAAAAAATAGAAAATAAAGAGAAAAATATCAACTGTGTTCAAATTAATCAAGAAATAAAAAGTAAGACCATAGAAAAATCAGGAAAAAGGCTCAAATAATTTTACAAAATTTTTGGTAATTTTTTAAAGTCAGAATCTATTTTTAAAATTAAAAGAAATGGGTAAAATAAACCAAAAAGGATTAAAAAAAATAGTAAGGTCAGAAACAAAAATAAAATAAGGTCACCAATATTTGTCACAATATCAATTGATCACTCCATAATTTTTTCAAAATTTAAAAATGTATAAAAGTATTTTTAAACATTTAAAATAATTCAAATAAAGTGTAAATTTATAAAAAATAACAAAACACAAAATTAAATTGTGAAAAAATAAAAATCAGAAAGAGAATAATCAAAATATTTTTTCATAATTTTTTCTGATTTTTTGGACGTAAAATGAATTTTCTATGATTTTTTGAAATTTAAAACAATTAAAATATAATAATCAGAAAAGAAAATAAAAGTAAAAATATGTGGACCATTGGATGAGAGTCAAAGCACGTTAGTAATCAAATCCCAGGGATCTGGCACGCTGTGCACATCATAGTCATTAGTGAATAAAGTACAAAATCAAATATAAATCAGATTTTCAAAAATAACAAGTGGCGTGCCATCATTGGTTGGAAGATGACACATAGGTCATCTTCAACCTCCAGCTAACGTGATATGCAGGTCTCTCAAATTGTAAAATCAGAAGCTCAGACTTATGCCATTCGCTTCGTCTCTTTAAGACGAAGACAACCACACCCTCGCGCCAAATTTATATAAACTGTAGCTCAAGCAAATTGGAAGGAAAGTTTTGAAAAGGGATTTGAAATTTCATGGTCAAAACGTATTTCCAGTAAAAGGTAAGTGTTGCAACTAGAACTAGGGCAATGAGAGCAACACAATAATATCAGAGTTTTGAAGAATTGATGAAGGAATCTACCTATTGAAGTTGAGTTACAGAGCTCTAAAACTTGGCTTCTATGGAGCAGTATAAGGCACGATTCTTGAATGTAATTATGTGGTTAGCTTCTAGGAAGATCAAGGAAGGTGAATTGATGGAAAAATTGGATTGAAAAAGGCTTGAGAATGGATTTTGAAGTTACTAAATTCTAAGTTGTGGAACAAGTTTGGCAAGGTGATTCTGGCTATCCAAGCTTGAGAAAATGAATGGGATTGCTCATGTATTTATAGGAGAAGCAAATGGGATCAAAATGAAGGGTGAATGATACAATTTGTAGAGAATTCATGTGGGTCTGCATCATGAAGAAAATGTGACTTCTCTTTTGTCAAAACTCATCCAAAATGAGCGTTTTGATGCACTGATCCACTTGGGAAAGTTGGATAATCATTTTTAGACCCAAAACGCGTGCTAATTTGAGGTTTAGAGGTTGTAACATGAAATTCAAATTCTGACTTGCAATGAAACTTCAATTCCAAGTTACCACTTTTGAAAGAATGACATTCTCATCTCAAGGGGTCTTAAGGCATGATTCTTGATGCTTTAGAAAGACGAGGTTACAAACTTTGCAATGGAAAAAGAATGGAATCAAATGGATGCTTGAGCTGATAGTTGTATTGAGTCAAAGTTGGAGAAAAAGAGTTGACTTTCCATACTTAGAAATATTTCAAGTTCTTCTTAAAAAATGACCTATAATGTCTTGCATCCAAACAAGGCCTTCCACTTGGAATTTTCTCTTGACCAAAAAAGATGGCATGAAGTAGATCTCTTGAATGACATTTTAAAACTTAAACCATTAAAAATATCCAAAAATTGAGAGAGTTATGAATTGTTTAAGTTGGCAAAAAATCATGAAATGACCTATAATATTTTGCATCCTTAAGGCAACTTCCATCAAATTTCTCACTTTGCATATAAAATAAGGCATAAATTTCACACCTTCAAGATCATTATGGAAAAATAATGGGATCAAGGTGATAAAAATTGACCAAGTTATGATCATTTGAAGTCACACATGGAAAATTGAGGATTCATCTAGAGGACTTGTAATCTTTCTTCCTCATTGAGTCTCTTCCTCATGACAACTCCTTGAAACTTTTGAAGTGATTTGTTAATAACCCTTTGAAGAGAAAGTTGTCTTTAGAATCACTCAAAAATACCAAGAGATGAGAAAGATATATTCCTTTGAAGTTCAAAACCCTAGCTCTTTAGATCAAGAGAATGCTTTGAGGAACTTTGACAATTTTGAACAAACTTCTTGTACCAACACACATGATTTGTAAATAGAAGTTATTGAGGATGATAATGAGAACTCATAGCCACAAAAACCACTTCCATATCTTGAAAATTGAGAGAAATATGCACTTGTGACCAAATGGAATAAAATCTTGTCCAACCATGACAACGTCTCCAATCAATCCCTTGTGATTTTCAACCAAATTTGATAACCTTGAAATGTGATGAACCAAAAAAAACTTGCCATTCCAATTCTTCCAAAACCAATCCAATGGTGAGGTTTGAACTTCTCAAGCTTTATTGACTAGGGCATGAAAATAAACTCATCAACCCATGGGGTAACTTGTTAAATCCCATTGCCTTTACCTACATGGATAACAAGAAAGACAAACCAATATTGCATTTTATTTAGTTGAAGGAAGAAATCAAGACAAAAACAATATTCATGATCACAAAATAACATAACTCAAGGTGCTTGGTGATTCCTCAAAAGGGCAAAGCTACGTATAGGGAGGGGAACCAAGAATCCTAGTGTGATCTTATTGTGAATGAATCAACATGGTATGATGAAAGGATCTTAGGGGAAAAAATTGGGGTACAACAATTTGGAATTTTTATTCAAATATTGGTGGTTTGATAACCATTTCTCCTTTTCTTGTTTCATGGGCAATGATGATTAGGCAAGGTCGAAAGATGAAGAGGTCGTGGCTTAAACATGAAGTTTGGAGGTCTTTGAAGTTGGAAAATAGAAAGATGGGTCGTGAAGCAAAAGGCATGAAGATTGAAGCTTTGAAAAATGGAATTTTAGCAACTTTAGGACTTAGGAATTTTTAGGTTTAGAAATGTTTCATTTGTAATGTTATTTTTGTACAATGATTTATAATATCATGATGGATTGTAACTTGAAAATTGAACTTGAACAATGGTATTTAAAACTTGAATGATGAGTAATTGAGTAATTTTAGTGAAGTGTTTGAACAAGTTTGAGGTTTGATTGATGAATGGATGATAAATTTTGATGAATTGGTATGCTTGAGTAGCCTTGAATTTGCACGCCTTGTTACTTATGCCTCAAGAAACCTAAGAGTACTTCCTTCCCAACCTTGGAAACTTTGATAAATGAACTTAATCAAATGATTCTTCAACTCTGAATTTTTGAACCAAATTGTATCGGGTAGCAACAAACAATCAAAAATGAACAAACTTTGATCATAATGAAACCCTTGCAATTATGAAGATAAGCCTCAACAAATCTTGATGGATATGATGATATATCTTTGAAACAGTATCCTTGACATAAATTTAATGAAGCTCAAATGATAAACAAAACACGATAAAAAACCGCAATCTCTTGATGATCCTTAGTTGATGAATGAAAACATAATGAGACAAAAAACTCATGATGGTGATGCTTCAAGGATTTTATCAAGAAAGATGTAACCCATTTTAATACTCAGGAACCTGGCGCAAATCCAATATGGGAGAAACATGATTCCAGATCAAAATAGTTGCAGTTCTCAATTCACTGATGAAATAAAGAATCAGTGAGATATCCTGAGGCCTAGAAAGCCTGGGTAGCCTGAATGATCAAACTAAAAAGAAGATGAGATCCATCTCAGACTGATTGGCAATACAACCAAAATTGATAGCTTGTAGAGAATTTGAGAAACAAAATAACCTTGATCCCATCACAATGTATGAAATGCATATGATGAAACATAAGCCACTAAAAATAAAATGAAGAGGGCAAATTTTGGGGTACAACAACTTCCCCTGTTCAATCTTCTTAAACCTGAAGGTTAGATTGGTGCGTGTTCCATTCGTGACTTGAAGGTAGAAGATTATTGAACACTTAAACACCCAGAAATTTGCACTCTCATGTGCAAGAAGTAACATTGTTGGTTGATTGTACCGAGAATGGGCTTAAAGATGCCATTTGGAGAGTGACATAATATTGTTGGGGATGGGCTTATAGATGCCATCCAGAGGTGATGGAGAGTCATCGTAGATGGGCTTATAGATGCCACACAGAGGTTGAGAGTCATCGGAGATGGGCTTATAGACGCCATCCAGGATAAATGTTGATAAGAGAATCAAACTAAGTCTATGCCCGACTTTGTCTTTAGAAGATGTATTTAGAAATAGTCTACGCTCGATTTTTCTGAAGGAGTATCAGAATAAATCTACGCTCGATTTAATCTGAGCCAGAAGATGTCTACGCCTGACTTCAACTGGAAGAAGTATCAGAATAAATCTACGCTCGATTTAATCTGATCCAAAAGATGTCTATACCCGACTTCAACTGGAAGAAGTATCAGAATAAATCTACGCTCGATTTAATCTGAGCTAGAAGATGTTTATGTAACACCCTGTTTCTGCCCAACGAATTATATAAAATCAGAGTTGCAATATTTCCAATAAACAAATGAAATGCTACACTTTCAACTTGGAAACAACGACATTCAATCACATATAGTTCAGATACATAACACATAATATTTGGATGAACCGATAACAACCTGTTTAGTCTTTAAAAATAAAACAATTTCCGTTGCTACGCAGCGCATTCACAAATTTAACTGAAAACACCTTAACATCTTGTCCAACTCAAAACGGCTTTAAGACAACAAGTCTTTAATGAAAACAACTTAAAAATTTAACAACATAATGAAAACCAACAATAAAGAAAACATGCGTTTATCCCCCTGTGCTACGTATCAGAGAGACAACACCGACTCGAACTAACAAAGGTAACAATTATCCTTCTTGATTACCTGCACGTTACCAATAGAAGGAAACATTCAAACAGAAGGGGTGAGATATCAAACCATATAATTGAGTGTATGATAAACAATTTATTAGATCAAATTATATAAAATCACCACTTCACAACTTTAAACAACGTCAATCAAAACAAAAACATCAACGAAATAAAATAAATAATTTACCAACACAACAACTCAATATGAAATGTAAAATGTAACTTGTTACTATGTACATGCATGTGGTACCAGCGGAGCAGAACTCCCAACTTAAAAGCGGAGCAGAACTCCCAACTTAGAAATGGAGCAGAACTCCCAACTTAGAAATAGAGCAAAACTCTCAACTTAGAAATTGCCAATTAATAGAGGAATCAATAAGGCATAAGCCTTCAACTTCAACTTTTTGCCAATCAAGGCCAACTTGTTATGATATGCATGCGACAACAACAACTACAACATCAACCATTCAACAACAACACAACAACAACAATTCAACTACAACTTAACAACAATTCAACAATAACACAACAACAACAATTCAACTAAAACTTAATAACGATTCAACAATAACTTAATAATAATTCACGCTGGCCATAGGCCTAGAACTTAATAATTTAACTTAATTCAACATTGGCCATAAGCCTACAACTTAATAATTCAACTTAATTCAACATTGGCCATAAGCCTACAACTTAATAATTCAACTTAATTCAACATTGGCCATAATCCTACAACTTAATACTTTTCCCATAATTAGAGGCAATAATATCACCTGCTAATTCACATTTTTCAACAAAGAACACAATACAACGGGTCAACAAAAATTTACTACAAATAATTCGCGTAATTATCCAGATTATTTCGACTATTTCCGGTTACTTAATTATTTAAATGCTTGTTTATAATTACAAAACTTATACAAATTATTATACTATAATAATACATCATCATTATTATTAATACATCATGCAAAATCCTTCGTACATCATTTATACAACACTGATACATTCAATCACAACATTTTGCATTACAGCACATACAACATACGCACACATCAGAATTCTTCCAATAAAATATTAGTTTATTGACATCAAAATTATTACTACATTGTAGAAAATATTTTTAGCTTTCCATAGGTTCGAATGGCGCATCAAACGGACACCCGAGTCAAAAGTTATGGGGTTTTCCAGTTTTCAAAAATATTGTCAAACAGTCTTACGAATTCTGTAAAGTGCAGTACGAAAACCTTTTTTTCTCAATTCCAAAAACAAAATTAATGAAATAATATGGAATCAAACATCCAATTATCATTGCTATCAACATACATTAATTAACATACAATTCAAAGCATCAATTCATCGATTATTGTTAATTTCAACAGATTAAATCAACAATCTACACTAATTCATCATCATCAATCATCACACATACAAACCCCATACACATCAAATTCACACAAAGAGATTATAGAATTACATAACATAACTCTACCATAACCTACCATCATACAATCCCTTATAGAGTTCGAACCCCACCCTTACCTTGGATTGAAGGTTGCTCTAACTCTCCGATTGCACCTAATTTTTTTCTCTTTGCTTGAAATTCCATGTATCTCTTTCTTCTCCAAACCCTTAATTGTTCTTGCTGATAAAACCAAAAAACTTAATTTTCTATATTTCCCATTTTCTTATATTATTATTATTATTATTATTATTATTATTATTATTATTATTATTATTATTATTATTATTATTATTATTATTATTATTATTATTATTATTATTATTATTATTATTATTATCATTATTATTCTATTTAGTCTTATTGGGCCTACTAGTCAACACCCCCACTTTTTACTATAACCAACACAACAACTAAGCCCACTAAATAAATAGTCCTATATAATTCTAATATTATTAATAATATTATTTCTACAACTTAAATCAACCAATCAAATAACCATATAACAACTTAAATTGACATTTCACTACTTCGAAAATTTAATTGGAAAATATTCGAAAATATTTAATTAAATAATTAATTTAATAATTAATTAAATAATTAATTAAATATTAGGCGTTACAACTCTTCCCCACTTAGAATATTTCCGTCCTCGAAAATTTACCTTATTCGAACATCTCAACTTATCACTACAACATAAACAACAGTTAGAACTCAAGTTAACAATACTCGATTGTTAGAAAAAACTACGACTCGACAACTTGGTCGGATGGAACACCCTGCTCTGATACCACTAATGTAACACCCCATTTCTACCCAATGAATTATATAAAATCAGAGTTACAAAATTTCCAACAAATAAATGGAATGCTACACTTTCAACTTGGAAACAACGACATTCAGTCACCTATAGTTCAGATACCTAACACATAAAATTAGGATGAATTGATAACAACCGGTTTAGTCTTTAAAAATAAAACAATTTTCGTTTCTACACAACAGATTCACAAATTTAACTGAAAACACCTTAACATCTTGTCCAACTCAAAACGGCTTTAAGACAACAATTCTTTAATGAAAACAACTTAAAAATTCAGCAACATAATAAAAACCAACAATAAAGAAAACATGTCTTCACCCCCCCGAGTGCTAAGTATCAGAGAAATAACACCGACTCGAACTAACGAAGGTAACAACTATCATTTTTGATTACCTGCACGTTACCAACAGAGGGTAATATTCAAACAGAAGGGGTGAAATATCAAACCATATAATTGAGTGTATGATAAACAATTTATTAGATCAGATTATATAAAATCACCACTTCATAACTTTAAACAACGTCAATCACACAAAAAAATCACCGAAATATAATAAATAATTTACCAACACAACAACTAAATTTGAAACATAAAATGCAACTTGTTACTATGCACATGCATGTGGTACCAACGGAGCAGAACTCACAACTCAAAAACGGAGCAGAACTCTCAACTTAGAAACAAAGCATAACTTCCAACTTAGAAATTGTCAATAAATAGAGGAATCAACAAGGCATAAGTCTTCAACTTCAACTTTTTGCCAATCCAGGCCAACTTGTTATGCTATGCATGCAACAACAACAACTACAACATCAATCATTCAACAACAACATAACAACAACAATTTAACTACAACTTAACAACAACTCAACAACAACACAACAACAACAATTCAACTACAACTTAACAACAATTCAACAATAACTTAATAATAATTCACACTGGACATAGGCCTACAACTTAATAATTTAACTTAATTCAACATTGGCCATAAGCCTACAACATAATAATTCAACTTAATTCAACATTGACCATAAACCTATAACTTAATAATTCAACTTAATTTAACATTAGCCATAAGCCTACAACTTAATAATTCAACTTAATTCAACATTGGCCATAAGCCTACGACTTAATATTTTTCCCATATCTAGAGGCAATAATATCACCCGCTAATTCATATTTTTTAACAAAGAATTCAATACAACGAGTCAACCAAAATTTACTACAAATAAGCCGCGTAATTATCCAGACTATTTTGACTATTTCTGATTAATTAATTATTTAAATGCTTGTTTCTAATTACAAAACTTCTATAAATTATTATACTATAATACTAAATCATCATTATTATTAATACATCATGCAAAATGCTTCATATATCATTTATACAACACTGATAGATTCAATCGCAATATTTTGCATTACAACACATTCAACATACGCACACATCAGAATTATTCCAATAAAATATTAGTCTACTACCATCAAAATTATTACCACATAGTATAAAATATTTTTAGCTTTCCATAGGTTCGAGCAGTGCGTCAAAAGGACACCCGAGTCAAAAGTTATGGAGTTTTCAAAAATGTTGTAAAACAGTATTACAAATTCTGTAAAGTGCAGTACGAAAACCCTTTTTCTCAATTCCAAAAACACAAACTTCATGAAAAAATATGTAATCAAACATCCAATTATCATTGCTATCAACATACATCAATTATCACACAATTCAAAGCATCAATTAATCGATTATAGTCAATTTCAACGGATTAAATCAACAATCTACACCAATTCATCATCATCAATCATCACACATAAAAACCCCAATACACATCAAATTCACATAAATAAGGCTTACAAAGCATGTTATAAGCTTTCTGGAAAGTCTTAGAGCTCACTCAGAACATGCTGAAGAAAAGAGATTCAAGGATCAGAAGTTGGATGTTTGTTCTAAGTTGCGCTGATGCTGAACTTCTGACCCAGATTTAAGCTATGATACATAATCTCATATTGCAGGATTTTTGGTTTGATAAATCTCATCATCATTTAATGCTCACAACCATTTTTGAGTTTTTATCCAAAGGATTTCCCCACGTGTGGCATAGAAGTACATTGTTGTCCTTGAAAAAGTAAATTTTTGTACAAGAGCATGCTGGGCCCATGCTTTGATTTTATTTCTGAGGGTACTTTTCCTTAATTCATGCTTACAAATCCAGCTTAAGCACGGTTAAAAGCTGCTAACCACCTTACTTGTTTAATTTGCTTCAAGAACAAGTCAGCACCCTAGCATGATGGTGGTACTCTTGACTTCTACAAGCTACAAAATTCTTGCCTATAAATTGAACTTCATTTGCAACTGTGAAAGGATGGAAAATTGAAAAAAGAAAAAGCCTTGAAACCTTGCTAAAATTTCTAGAAATCCAAAGCTACAAACACCAATACAAAACCTTCTAGTTTTTGACTCTTTCATTCAAACTCCAATTTCCCTCAAGTGTTTCTTGACCAAATTATCCATACAGCTTGTGGCATACATTTAGAAGCCATCCTAACTTCTATTTTCAGACTGTAACACATTCTCCATCAATCTCCACCACAAAAAGTCAGAACTTTGCTTCTTGGTTGTTCCATAATTTTACACCCACTCATAGCCCAAGTTAAAGATTGTTCCAGTCTGCTGAACATGTGAGGAAGCTGATCAGAACATTACAAGCAGTTAGAACCAGACTCCAGTTCACAAGACCTTTTCCAGCTGCAAAGTAAGCTTCTGCTGACTCTCATCATATCACTTAGGCATTGTTAAACTTGCATGTCCAAAATACAATGTAGACATCCTAATTCTGATGTTGTATATATTCTGAGGTTTCATGTACTTTCTTCCTAAGTAGGGAGAATGTCAGTTCATAACTTCTTAAAGAATTTAGGATTAGCAGATACATGCTTGTTTCTGATTTACAGGCTTGACATTTTTTATGTTTCTGAAACCATGATGGAAACCTTCCATAATTGTTATCTTTGTGTTTTTCTGTTCTGTTGAGAAATGACTAAGTTGCAGATGTTCTGATTAGCATGGAGAAAGAGGTGGGGTTTATCATCAGAGTTTACTTTGTGATACATGTTTATGCTTTTGCTTCTAATACCGGATGTACATCTACCCTAGTGCTAGAAAGTGCACGCATAAGACATTAGTACTAAGGGCCCGGGGTTCTAGCCCCAGAAGCATCTTTTTAGGTTCATTTATTGATGTTTCTACTCATTTATCTTCCAGACAATACTCCTAGATCAGAACTTCTAGATATCCTCACCCAACAACATTACCATCTCACTCTCTCAAATAGCCAGAACTTTTGATTTGCCTGTGACATTAGAACTTCTAGATTCCCAGATGTACCAGAGATCCTAGACTCCCTCAGCAATCAAAACTTCTAGGTTTTCCTTTGTTCCCAACAACCTCAGAACTTGGTGTACCCAAGCCCAGAACTTCTGACCTTCTACTTTCCTACTAACATTTTCTCTCTTGCAGCGTATCAGAGTCAGAACTTATGTTCCTTCTCATTTCAATAACATGTTGATTCCGACTCCCTTTTCTTTTATTTATCTTATTTTAGCTTTAATAACCAAAAACACAAAAAACATGTTATATTTACATACTTTATTTTATCCCTTTTAAAACTCAAATATCAAAAATGTTTTCTTAAGCAAACTTATATCTTTTTTCAACAAAAAAACAGAACTATTCCTTTTTACATTTCTTGTACATTATTTCAATACATTTGTATTAGACAACTAGGACTTTAATTTCTCAATCCCCATTGTAAATTTGTACACTCCATCCCCTTAATGATGTAATAGCGTAGGACTTTACTTTTCCGTGTTTTTATTGCTTTCATATATTGTTAGTAATTAGGTGTGTATGTCAAGATAAAAACAACAAATAGACAACCTAAAAATCAAAGACTAAATGCATGCAATCAAATACACTTTGCACACATGCACCCCTTAGGGTAATCCCACTTGTTTCCTATCGGAAAAATAGTCATGTCCCTCGAACATGGGCGTTTTAGCAAAGACCCTCGATAAAAGATCATAGTCCCTCGATGTTGCCTTTGGTAAACGATCTAGTCCCTAAACGACATTGCTAAATCTTTCCTTAGGTTTCCTTCTATGACTATACAAACCTCCCATGCCCGTCCCTTCACATCAAACGATGTGGCTTCTTACCAAAACAATGGTAAGATAGTAACATCTAAAGGAGGAGGAAAAGAACATTCAAGACCTTTTTGAGTAGGTAGGTTCACTCCTACTTGCTCGCTTGCTCACAACAAAAACATTTCATACACCAACACACTCATTTGAAACGTTTTCAAAAGACAAACACTTTGTACGCGTTCTTATAGAAACGAGAGCCATTACAAAGAAGAAACCTTTTCAAAATCTTTTTAAAAAAAAAACACATTCCAAAAACACCTCTTTGAGCTATTTTTGAAACAACACTTTGTACGCGTTCGTATAGAAACGAGAACCATTACAAATACATTTTCAAAATACTTTCAAAACTCACACCACAAGCACACATTCAAACAAAAGCAAGTGATCTAGAAAGCAACTAAGAGCCCGTAGATAATTACAGATGAAAAGGATGCCAATACCTTCCCTTTTCATAATCTACCCCCCAAACTCAAGAAAACATCTCTAAAGGTCTTTCGTGTTCTTTTCAGCCTTTCCTTTTGGATAAAAGAAAATTTGATGGCGACTCTTGCTAACCGCAACAATTGCGATAAAACACAAAACACCCAAGTCAGTTCTCCCACCGTGTTACAGAACTGGCGACTCTGCTGGGGAATCCAAATGAAAAGTGGGGTTACCTTAGGGTTAGATCACATTTACTTGCTTTCCTTGTTTGAATTGCATGCTTTACATTATGGTTCCTTGCTTGGATTTGTTTTGATCCTCCACTCGGATCTGGGGAAATTTTTTAGGTAAGTAGCAATAGATCGTGGAAACTGTGTGGGGTATACCTCACGGTGATGCGACACTTTGGTTGGTACCGATAGCCCTTGAGTTAATCAAGGAGAATACGGGGCCACTGCGTGGTGTCACAAAGCGTCAACTGACCTTAGAAACTTTAAATGAATAACTTGGCCATTAGGACGTAGTGAGATGGCTGTCTTTGGTGTATTCCTAAAGTCGGCAGATACTCAATGCTACACTCATTGAGACTTGACTCCTGAGTTTTGTTTGGTTGTGAGTCAATCGCCAATCAAATGAACCTTGTGGGAAAGGTCGTTGATATTGAGATACCTTAGAACCCGATTACTATTTATAGGACAGGTTGAACCAATCCAACATCAAGAGGGTACTACCTTAAAACCCATGCAAGCCTTAAACCTAAGGTCTCTTGTGTGATTTGCTTGTGCTTGATATATTTGTGATTTCTTAGCATAATCATGACATCATGACATAGCATATCATACTAACCATTTCAAGGATTTTATAGGGTTTATCTTTGTATTTGTTTTGTAGGGCATGGCATCCGCTCGCAGGAACACTATCCAAATCAACCTTGTGAAAGTGTATCCTCAGCTTAAGGAGTTAGCATCAAGGATTCCTGTAAGCTTTCCCTTCACTGAAAAACATGGTCAACTTCTCAACTTGGTCACTTCAACCCCTGATGAAGAAATTTTAAAGGTGCTCTTTCAGTTCTTTGACCCAGTGCACCACTGCTTCACTTTTCCTGATTACCAGCTAGTGCCTACTATGGAGGAGTTTTCTCAGTTATTAGGGGTACTTATCCTTAATCAGCTACCATTCAACGGTACGGAATGAGACCCAAAGCCTGAAGAGATTTCTCAAGCTCTGTCTTTACAACGGCCTGACATAGTGGCAAATTGGGAAACCAGAAGAAGTGTCCAAGGATTTCCAACTAAGTTTCTATTTGAGAGAGCCCACTATTTTTGGGATAGCCTGGATTTACAAGCTTTTGAGGAGGTGTTGGCCCTTCTCATCTATGGGATGGTATTATTCCCTAACATGTACCAACTCATAGATGTGAATGCGGTTAAGGTTTTTCTGTCACATAATCTGGTGCCTACCTTACTTGGGGATATTCTACACTCTCTGTATACACGCACTCTAAAGAGAAGAGGAACCCTTTTGTGTTGCACTCGTCTGTTGGCTAGGTGGTTTATTTCGCACCTACCTCGGTCTACTCTGAAGAATGAGCATGGTTTGAAATGGTCTTGTAGGCTGATGTCCCTTACACATTCAGATATTCATTGGTGTTCACGATCCTCAGAGAATGTTACTATCATTGATCGCTGCGGGGAATTCCCTAATTTCCCTCTCTTAGGCATTAGGGGGGGGGGGGGGGGGAATCACTTATAATCCTTATTTAGAATTGAGACATTTTGGTTATGCTAGAAGGGATGGTCCTCATGATGCACTCATCCCAGGAATCATCTTTGACTATGAGAATGATGTTCAGGGTTATCGCAAAAGGTTCATTCAAGCTTGGAGCATGATAAACAGAGTTGACATCAATACATTGGGGAACAATAGTTCCATCCCTCTTGAGCTTTACCTCAAATGGGTGTGAGATCGTGCTCAATGTCTTATGATGCCTTACCCCGCCATCTTACCTGTGATTATGGAGCAAGTTGCTGAGGGAGACACTCCTTACGTTGTCCCTCATCCCAATATGCCAACTGATTTTGAGGAGCTACAGAAATCCTAGATCCAACTTAAAGAAGAGCGGGATACTTTCGAAGCCCAATTCTACGCCAGCGAGAAGAAGGTTCTGGAACTCACCAAGCAGCTTCATTCGGAGTCGAATCTGAACGCCTACATCGCACCAAAGAGGATGCGTTCAACCTTTTTGTCTTATGAGTTTTGTATTATAAGCCCCAAGGAGGCATGATGTACTCAAACTTGGATTTATTAATATAATGTGTGTTCCTTTTTTGTCTAAAGCAAATTTAAATCCCTAATTTCCTTGAAATCACTTGCATATGCATCTTCATTCGTCATAACACAAACATGTTTCTTACAACAGGTCTCCATATCTTTCTACTATTTATTTCAGTGAGATGGATATTGAACAGACAATAAAAGACCTTCAGGCGCAGAACGCTCAGTTTCAACAAATGTTCTTGACTCTGGCAAAAGGACAAGAGGAGTTGAAAACTCTGTTGATCAAAGAAAATAAGAAGAAAGCGAAGAAATCCGCCGGTGTTTTGAATCTGGGAAGAAGGATCCAAAGACCAGCCAGACGGACCCTAGACTTCGCGACATCATCGAGTGAAGGGGACAATCAAGAAGGGAAAAACAAGGAAGTGACTGACCATCCAAAATCTGAAGAGGAAGAAGAGATTGATTACTCTGAAGAGTAGTATCCTCCAGCTGACGACAAATACAGATAAATGGAAGATTGCCTAAATGCTATGAAAATTCAGAGGGTACCCAAATTGGATTTTGAAGAGTTAGGACTTGTCTCAGGGGTTGTCATGCCGCAGAAATTCAAGGTCCCCACTTTTGCTAAGAATGACAGTGTCTCTTGTCCAAAGTTACATTTAAGGTCATACGTTAGGAAAATTCAACCCCATACTTCCGATAGGGACCTGTGGGTACATTTCTTCCAAGAAAGCTTGTCAGGGACACAATTGGATTGGTTCTATCAGTTGGAAGGAACCAATGTTCGCAATTGGGAAGACTTGGCTGCCACCTTTTACAAACAATACCAGTATAATCCTGACTTAGCTCCAACTAGGACACAGTTTCAAGGCATGTCCATGGGTACAGGTGAAGGTTTCAAAACCTATGCTAAAAAATGGTGGGATCTCGCGGGAAGAGTCCAACCCCCTCTATATGACAGGGAATTAGTGGATATGTTCTTAGGCACACTATCTGGCCCTTTCTTCAAACACCTGATCAGAAGCTCCTCGGCTGGATTTACCGAATTAATCATAACTGGCGAACGAGTAGAAGCGGGTATAATAAGTGGCAAAATTCAAAGAGATGCATCCTCGAGAATGTTGAAGAAACCATTTGCTGGGAAGAAAGAGGTTGGTGCTGTGTACCATCAAAGAAAACAGGACAGAACTGAACGTCGTCCAGCAGTAGGGGCTGTCATGATCTCTAAGCCTGCACCTACTCAACAAAGGAATAGTCAATCGAGAACAGAAAGGCCGGTAAGACAGTTTACCCGGATAAATATGACATTGTCTCAAGTCTTGCCACATTTGTTGAGATCGGATCTGGTAACCTTGCGGGAAGCTCCGAAGAATCCTAACACTTCCTCTCCCCGTTACAACCCAAATGCTCGTTGTGCTTACCATTCAGAAAGTCCAGGTCATGATACAAATGATTGTTGGGCTTCGAAAAACAAGGTGCAAGACCTTCTCTAGGAAAAGGAAATTTAATTTGACACCCCTGAGATCCCAAATGTTATCACTGCTCCTATGCCCAAGCACAGCAGTGATCTGATTTGCTTCACAAAAGATCCAAAAAAACATATCTTTTTAATTTTCCTATAATTAAAATCAATTAAATGAATTAATATTAATATAAATTCAATTAATTAATTAAAAATAACAAAATAAATCAAATTAAGTTCAATGGGTCGTGCATAAGCTTTGGGTAAAGATTCAAGAAGGAATTTGAGGCCCATTAGCAAAAATGAAGTGTTTTAGGCAAAGTTGACTTTTGAAAGTTCCCAAAAAGTTCCCAACTTATCCGATGCATATCTTGCTCAATTTTGAAGCTATGAACATGTTCTTTGACATTTTGGAAAGGTCTTGAAGTCCTCTAACCAATGACTTTGGTCCCATGTCATTTTGATTTACCAATCTCAAGTTATGGTCTTTGACTTAAAATGCCTTTTTGTTGACTTTTGAAAATGACCTATAATGTTGAAATTGATAACTTTTTGTGAGAGCATTTCTTGGACTTGGAATGTGAAGATGAGTTGTAGGAAATGTCACCCCCTTCAAAATGAGAATTGGATGAGATTTTTCTGATAAGCCATGAAGAAGTTATGCCTTGGTCAATTTGCAGTTGACTTTTCAACTGTCCAAAAATAGAAACTTTTGCATCTTGATGATTTTTGAGCCATGCTTGTGGAATCATGATCAAGAACTGATCAAATGATGATTGTGTCTTCAAAATAAGATGTTGACCAAATTTTTTGACTTTTGACTGTCAAATGACCATTTTACCCCTGCAGTTGACTGTGAAGCAATTAGGGTTTTTGACTGTGCAACTTGATGCTGTGAGTCTTGATACTTTACATATAGATGCTTGAAAATGTATGTAGGCATATGGGACTTAATTGGACCCTTGAAAACCTCAATTTCTTTGCAAGAACCAAAACCCTAATTTTGACTATGTTAGGAGGCAATTGGACTGTGCAACCCTTAGGAGATTTGAAGCTTGATCTTGCCAAATCTTGAAGAATATGGGAGGGAAAATTTTGGGGTACAACAGTTGCCCCTGTTCAATCTTCTTAGACCTGAGGATGCAGATTGGCTTGCGTGCCTTTCGTGATCCGAAGGTTGAAGATGATTGAACACTAAAGTGCCCAGAAATTTGCACTCACATAGTAGAGTGTCAGCAGTGTGACGGCGGGAATGGGCTTACAGATGCCATTTGGAGAAGTGGTGGATAGGAGGATGGGCTTATAGATACCATCTGGAGACTGTTGGTATGTGGATGGGCTTATAGATGCCATCTAGGTGTCGATCGCGTAAGAGATTCCTTAGCGAGAACTTGTGTACCTGAGAAAGAAAAATAATTACCTGGCCTGTTACAGGGGTTGATCTTCAAACTCTTTATTAAGATATGCCCTGGCTGGATACAGGAATCGAATCTGGAATCAGTCGTCAACGGATATGCCCTGGCCGGATACAGGAATCAAATCTTCAAACTCTTCAGACGTGCCCTGGTAGGATACAAGAATCGAGTCCGGAATTAGTAGTCAACAGATATGCCCTGGCCGGATACAGGAATCGAATCTTCAAACTCTTCAGACGTGCCCTGGCAGGATACATGAATCAAGTCTGGAATTAGTCGTCAACAGATATGCCCTGGCCGGATACAGGAATCGAATCTTCAAACTCTTCAGACGTGCCTTGGCAAGATACAGGAATCGAGTCTGGAATTAGTCGTCAACAGATATGCCCTGGCCGGATACAGGAATCGAATCTTCAAACTCTTCAGACGTGCCCTGGAAGGATACAGGAACCGAGTCTGGAAATAGTCGTCAACAGATATGCCCTGGCCGGATACAGGAATCGAATCTTCGAACTCTTCAGACGTGCCCTGGCAGGATACAGGAATCGAGTCTGGAAATAGTCGTCAACAGATATGCCCTGGCCGGATACAGGAATCGATTCTTCGAACTCTTCAGACGTGCCCTGGCAGGATACAGGAATCGAGTCTGGAAATAGTCGTCAACAGATATTCCCTGGCCGGATACAGGAATCAAATCTTCGAACTCTTCAGACGTGCCCTGGCAGGATACAGGAAT
Organism: Vicia faba; assembly: GCA_948472305.1. Classification (NCBI taxonomy): domain Eukaryota; kingdom Viridiplantae; phylum Streptophyta; class Magnoliopsida; order Fabales; family Fabaceae; genus Vicia; species Vicia faba. The sequence goes on along the minus strand of OX451735.1, from coordinate 1,242,592,051 downwards.
CGAGTCTAGAATTTCTTCATGTAGATATGCCCTGGCTAGATACAGGCGTCGAATCCATAAGTAATCGCTCACAGATATGCCCTGGCTAGATACAGGTATCGAATCTGGAATTGCGACAGTTGATAGTAATTATCTTTGTATTGACCTTTGTCCTAAAAAGACAAAATGTTAGTTGTATGTAATGTCATGATGTATGAAATGCATGGTGTCATGATGTTCTCAGGGAGAAATGAGACTGTGTGATATGATGCGTATGCGCACGCATCGTGTATGTAAGAAGGATGTATGAAAATGTGATATGTTTATGAATGTGTTTTCGTCTAGGAAAATAAATCCTTGACGGATGCCGGGAAGTCAAATCCTGGGCTGATGTTTGAAGAGTATGATTCTTTGTTTCCGCTGGGGATGATGGTTGCGAGAATAAACCCGTAGGAGAAGATGACTCCGTTGAGGGATAAACTTTGTTGAGGGGATTACTCTGCGGGCAATGCTCTGTGGGAAGAGATACTTCGCTGAGGTTTGATGATAACTCCGCTGGGGATTCCGTTGATAATCTCTGTTGGAAGATGAACTTCGCTGGGGAATAGGAAGAACTTCGCCGAGGACGATCTTCCCGTGGCAATTGGCTGAGGATAACCCAGTTATATCCTGGTGGGGAAATAATCTTTGAATAAAGCCGGGGAGACCCGCTCGTGCTCTGCAGAGGATAAGCTTCCAGAATCTACTGGGGATAAGCTTCCTACTGGGGAGATTGATTCAACTCTCCTGGGGAGATCTTTGGAACTGTATTAGGGAATGGCTCCACTGGATGTCCGGTATTCCGCCGAGGAACAATCTTAGATCAAGATTGGCGGGGATGCTTGTTAGGAATGTTTGTATACTCCGTTAGGGAATATTGAGATCTTCTGGGGGATAATCCAACTTCCTTGAGGCTGATAGTAGACTAACTCTGCTCGGGGAGAGTGTTGCTGACTTGCTAGGGGTACTGTGCCTTTTCAGGGCTGATTGGAGACCAACTGTTTGGGGAGAATTGTTGGAGCTTGTCTTACTCTGCAGGGAGTGAAGGTATCCTAGGTTACATTCTTCAGCCGAACTTACCTTGGTACCTTGGTGGACAGAGCAATTGGATTGCCTAGACAACTCTTTATTGCCCCTGTTTCTAATGTCACCTGTAATTAGTCCTTTGTTTCGTATGCAAATATTTATGAGTTAGCAATTAGTGTCAAATGCATATATCAAAAATGAACATTGGACGTTCTTTTGCAAATCAAAACAGAAAAAGGAAAAATAATTGGCAATTTATCTGGAAAAGTGAATTTGTATTGATTTTTGAATTTGCCTGTAAATAGGCATTTATGTACACGAGGCTGACGTCCTAGTAAGAGGACGCTGCCGAACCACAGAGTTTATACAATTTTGTGAAAAGGAAAACAAAACAGCTATATGAAAGGGATAATCCCACTGGGTTCCAACTCTACTATCGCCTTTATGTCTTCAAGCACCTCATCACTTGGCTGTTTAGTCGAAGATGAAGCTGACTGATCGATGCCGTCTGAACCTGATGTTTGATACCGGATTCTGGATGCAAGGTGATTCAATGAGACATAATATTACGCTTTAATCCCAAACTTTTGCCTGGACCGCCCTTTCGGGTTTTCAATCCACCGGGATACCCATTTTTGCCCAAGCCGCCTTTTCAGGTTTTCGACTTGCCGGGTGTACAGATTTTTTCATTTCATCCCTTATTTTTGCCCGAACCCTTTTGGTTCGCCGGGAAGCCCTTATTTTTGCCTAGGTGTGTCAACCTAGCGGGTCTTTTATTCATGCGTAGTATCTTTTTACTATGTCTGCATTGGCGGGGTGAGGAAGGTCGTCACCATCCATGGTGGTTAGAATCATGGCTCCTCCTGAGAAGACATGTTTAACCACAAATGGCCCTTCGTACGTAGGGGTCCATTTGCCCCTGGGATCACTTTGAGGAAGAATGATGCACTTGATTACCAAATCCCCAACTTGATACTATTGTGGTCTGACTTTCTTGTTAAATGCCCTGATCATCCGTTTTTGGTACGTTTGACCATGACAAATAGCAGTGAGTCTCTTTTTGTCAATTAGGTTTAACTGATCAAGTCGAGTCTGGATCCAATCATCTTCGCTCAGACCTGCATCCTTCATTATCCGGAGAGAGGGTATCTGGACTTCAATCGGCAAGACTGCCTCCATGCCATAGACCAAGGAAAAGGGAGTTGCCCCGGTTGACGTTCTTGCTGAGGTACGGTACCCATGAAGAGCAAATGGTAACATCTCGTGCCAATCTTTATAGTTCACTGTCATCTTCTGCACAATCTTCTTGATATTCTTATTAGCTGCTTCTACAGCCCCATTCATCTTCGGCCGGTAAGGGGAAGAGTTGTGGTGTTGTATCTTGAATTGCTCGCAGAGCTCAGTGATCATCTTGTTATTAAGATTGGTACCATTGTCCGTAATGATCCTTTCCGGGATGCCGTATCGACAGATCAGGTTATGCCGAATGAACCGTGCCACGACATTCTTGGTTATGGTAGCGTAGGAAGCTGCTTCAACCCACTTTGTAAAGTAATCGATCGCCACCAGGATGAAGCGATGCTCGTTGGATGCTGTAGGTTTGATCTCGCCGATCATATCAATGCCCCACATTGCAAATGGCCAAGGTGCCGTCAAGACGTTCAGAGGAACTGGAGGAACGTGCACCTTATCAGCATAGATCTTGCATTTGTGACACGTCCGATAATGTTGGTAACAGTCGGCTTCCATTGTGGACCAGAAATATCCTGCCCGAAGGATTTTCTTTGCCATGGTATGTTCACTGGAATGCGTTCCGAAGGTACCTTCATGCAGTTCTGCCATGATTCTTCCTGCTTCAGTCTTATCCACACAACGCAGTAAAGTTGAATCATGGTTTCGCTTGTAGAGAATGCCATTGCTGAGGAAGAACTTTGCAGCGAACCTTCTCAGGAACTTCTTGTCATTGACAGATGCACCCTCGGGGTATTCTTGAGCTTCAAGGTACCTCTTCACTTCATGATACCAAGGTTTTTCAGTTACCTCTTCAACCTCAAGATCACAGCAATACGCAGGTTCGTCCAATTTCCAAATGATGATCCGGGGAGCCTCATTATCCCATTTGACATTGAACATAGAAGACATCGTAGCCAGCGCGTCCGCCAACTGATTCTCCTCTCTTGGGAATTGTTCAAAAGTTATCTCCGTGAAGTGGGGGATCAATGTCAACACACACTCTTTGTAAGGAATAAGGTTTGGGTGTTTCGTATCCCACTCGCCTTTGATCTGATTGATCACGAGAGCGGAATCTCCGAAGACACTCAGAAACTTGATCCTTAGGTCAATTGCAGCTTGAAGACCCATGATACACGCCTCATACTCCGCAATGTTGTTGGTGCAGTTGAAACATAGCTGGGCAGTAAGTGGAGTATGAGTGCCTTTGGGGGATATGATCACAGCGCCGATACCATTACCCAAAGCGTTCGAGGCTCCGTCAAAGTGCATAGACCATCGGGATCCTTCCTCAGGTCCTTTATCCGGTCCAGGTACTTCACAATCAGTCACTACCATGATGTTCTCGTCAGGAAATTCAAAGTTCATTGACTGGTAGTCGTCCACTGCCTGGTGTGCCAAATGGTCTGCCAATACACTTCCCTTGATTGATTTCTGAGTCGTGTACTGGATGTCATATTCCGTCAAGATCATCTGCCATCTTGCTATTCTTTCGGACAAGGCAGGCTTTTCGAATATGTACTTTATTGGATCCATTTTTGAAATCAATAGAGTAGTGTGAGTCAGCATATACTGTCTCAGCCGGCGAGCAGCCCATACCAAAGCGCAGCAAGTTTTCTCGAGCAGTGAGTATCGGGTCTCACAGTCGGTAAACTTTTTGCTAAGGTAATAAATGGCATGCTCTTTTCGGCCAGACTCGTCATGCTGCCCCAGCACACACCCCATTGAGCCGTCAAGTACTGTCAAGTATAGTATTAGAGGTCTCCCTTCAATCGGTGGCATAAGAATGGGTGGTTCTTGGAGATACTCTTTGATTCTGTCGAAAGCGGCCTGACATTCATCATTCCAACGTACCACTTGATCTTTCTTCAGTAGCTTGAAGATTAGTTCACAGGTAGCAGTTAGATGTGAGATGAATCGGGAAATGTAGTTCAACTGTCCTAGAAAGCCTCTGACTTCTTTCTCTGACTTGGGAACTGGCATCTCTTGTATGGCTTTTACTTTGGCAGGGTCCACTTGAATACCTTTTTCGCTCACGACGAAGCCTAGAAACTTTCCAGATCTTACCCCAAAGGTGCACTTGTTCAGGTTCAATCTTAGCTTGTACAAATTCAACCGGTCAAACAACTTCTGTAGATGGTCAAGGTGTTCCTCCTCAGTTTGAGACCTTGCAATCATATCATCGACATATACTTCAATCTCATGGTGGATCATGTCATGAAATAAAGCAACCATGGCACGTTGGTAGGTTGCCCCAACATTTTTCAACCCAAAAGGCATGTCCTTGTAGCAGAAGGTGCCCCACTGAGTAACAAAGGTAGTCTTTTCCATGTCTTCAGGAGCCATTTTGATCTGATTATAACCTGAAAAACCGTCCATGAAGGAGAACACCTTGTGCTGCGCAGTATTGTCAACCAGAACGTCGATGTGAGGCAGGGGGAAATCATCCTCGGGGCTTGCCCTGTTCAAATCCCTGTAATCAACACACATTCTGACCTTACCATCTTTCTTTGGTACTGGAACCACGTTGGCAACCCACTGAGGGTAAGAAGTTACTGCAAGAAAACCGGCGTCAAATTGCTTCATAACCTCGGCTTTGATTTTCTCGGACATTTCTGGACGCATACGGCGAACCTTCTGTTTAACCGGAGGAAATTCTTCCTTAGTAGGCAGGTGATGAACCACAATGTCGGTATTCAACCCGGGCATGTCTTCGTAAGACCAAGAAAAGATTTCCACATAATCATGCAACATCTGGATCAACCGTTGTTTCACACTGGCCTCTAGATTGGCACCAATCTTGACTTCCTTTTTGTCTGTCTCAGTACCCAGATTTACCATTTCCACTGGCTCTTCATGTGGCTGAATGGCCCTCTCTTCCTGGAGTAACAGTCTTGCAAGCTCACCAGGCACTTCGCAATCATCTTCACCTTCGTCTTCGGCTAAGTTGATCGGATTTTCGAAGTCATAACTGGCAGTAGCAGAGTCGTTACCAGTGAGATCCAGAGTGGATTGAAACCTGTATAGGTGAGTGTGTGTAAATATAGCTGTTTTGCAATATATAAAGAAAGAAAGAAAGGGAGCACAAGATTTGAAATGCGAAAAACGTCCAATGTTTTTATTCATGATATATGGAAATGACAAGTAATAAGCCCTCACAAATGAAGCCACGGTGCCCCGGGTAAGACACCGGGCCATAAAGTTTCAAATTATTGTTCGTTACAAATTTAAAAACAAAGGAATTCATTACTGAGTAACAAAAGTAACAGGTATGTAGTCTTTAGCAGTCCAATTGTTCAGTCCACCGTCGGTCGTCGGGTAGATCCAACTGTCAAACTCAGATTCCTCCGCATCGCCTTCAATAGCATTCACTCCCGGGTTGGTGATGAATACGGGAGGTCTTCCAATCCTTGCTTTACGTACAGTCTTCTGAGCCTCTGCAGTGAAACCCAGCCCAAACTTGTCAGTCTTTGGAGTAAAATCAGGGAGCCTGCCCCAGTTTGCACATTCAACTTTCTCAATCACAGCTCGGGCGTCCTTCAAGGAAGCCATCTTCAATGGAGAGTCTTCTTCAATCACTGTCTCTGCTGACGCCAATGTTGGAGGCACCTCCTCAAAGTGTTGAAAGGGGGTCTCAATGAATTCCCCGTCCATCTCTATATACCGAAATGAGTTAAGATGACTAACCATGTATTCTTCCTCCCCCGGCATTGTAACAATCTTCCCTCTGACAGGGTACTTAAGCTTTTGGTGTAGAGTGGAGGTCACAGCTCCAGCCTTGTGGATCCAAGGGAGACCCAGCAAACAAGAATAGGATGGACGAATGTCCATCACATAGAACGTTGAGTCAAAGACTTGAGAACCAACCCGGATCGAAATATCTACTTCACCGTGTACCATCCTCTTCGACCCGTCAAAGGCTCGGACAATAATGTTACTAGGCTTCAACTCCAAACCCTCACAATCCAACTTGTCTAAGGCCTTCTTGGGCAATATGTTCAGTGAAGAACCGGTGTCTACCAACACATGGGCGAGAGTAGTGCCCCTGCATTCAATGGAGACATGCAGGGCATCGTTGTGGTTCTTTCCCTTGGAGGTCAGATCAGCGTCAGAGAAACCCAGACCATTATCAGCGGTTAAGTTGGCCACACAATCAGTAAATTGATCAGCAGGCGTTTCTTGTGGCACATGAGCCGTCTTCAGGAAAGAAATCAGGGCTTTGGCATGGGCCTCTGAACATGAAAACAGTGATAGCATAGAGATCTTAGAGGGGGTGTGCCCCAGCTGTTCAACGACGTTGAAATCACTCTTCTTGATAATCTTAAGGATTTCTTCCATTTCTTGCTGTGAAGCTTCAACATTAACAGTCTTTGGTGCCTCCATCTGGGCAGGCACATCAGCAATCCCTTTGCCCCGAGTGTCAGATGACTCGGCAGCAGGGGTATAAACTTGATCAGGAAGGGAAACAGGCACACTGGCAGGTGTGATAATAAGAGGCCTCTGAACAGCAGGAGGTGCAATATCAGGCGAGAAGAGCCTGCCACTGCGAGTAACTTTAGCAGGACCTGTGATGTTACTGATGCTGGTACTAGTGTTGAACTCCTGCTTCACCCCGAGCACATAAACATCTGCCCCATAATGCCATGGGACAGCCTTGTCAGATTTATAGGGGAGGGCCCCCAGAACAGTAATGATGATAGGTGCAACAGACGTGATTTTGACTGGCTTCCTCGGGGGAGTCTTGGTAGGATTGTTGAAAATGGTGACAACGGATACTTCTTCAGTAGGAACAATAGGAACAACGGTCTTCATGAACATATCTCTTTGCTATCCATCAGGTTTTAGACGCCTGACTTCAGCAACAGACAACCAGTAGGTGAAACAGCATATAGAAGGCAACCCTTGCTACAACCCGGAAATAAACCGGCTAGCAACAAGTTCCTCTTGACAGTTAATAAAGGAGTAACAATCTCATCCACAGAGATTACATATAGATCTCCTCAATAGCATTTACTCCATGCTGGGGCATAGGAGCAGTCACAATGTTGGGCCTTTCGGGCGCCTCAAACTGTATTTCCTTGGCATCGATAAGGTCCTGGACCTTATTCCTCAGGGCCCAGCAATCATCAGTAGAATGCCCCAGGCTATCAGAGTGATAAGCACAGCGGGCGTTGGGGTTATACTTCGGAGATGTTGTGTTTACCACCTTCGGAGCTTCTCTGACAGTTACCAAGTTGGTTGATAGCAGTTGCGGCAAGATCTGCGACAAGGTCATACTAAGTCGAGTGTATTCTCTTCTAGGTCTCTCACCCCTTGGTTGGTTAGGTTGCCGAGGAGCAGCAACAAGCTTTGCAATTACCACCACGTTGACAGCTTGGCGGCATTCCGGTTTATTTTGTTTCCTGGGACCATACACAACACTGGCTTCCTTCTTGAAAGGATTCTTTTCAGAACTTGAGGAGGCACCTTTTTGTATCTTCCCCGATTTCATACCAGCTTCTATCCTATCACCAGTCAGAATGAGGTCTGTGAACCCTGCAGAAGAATTACCAATCAGGTGGTTGAAGAATGGCCCAGACAGGGTCCCCAAGAACATGTCCACTAGTTCACGATCCGTCAACGGTGGCTGCACCCTGCCAGCCAGGTCCCTCCACTTCTGCGCGTACTCCTTAAAACCTTCTCCCGATCCTAGCGACATACCCTGGAGCTGGGTACGTGTAGGAGCGAGGTCGGCATTGTACTGATACTGCTTGTAAAAAGCAGTAGCCAAGTCCTCCCAGTTACGAATATTGGCTCCATCCAGCTGATAGAACCATTCGAGATGAGTCCCTGAAAGACTCTCCTGGAAGAAATGGATCCATAAGTTCTTGTCCACAGTATATGGTTGGATCTTTCGCACATAAGATCTGAGATGTAGCTTAGGGCAGGACGCCCCGTCATACTTTGCGAAAGATGGTGCCTTGAACTTATGTGGGATTACCACCCCAGAAGATAAACCCAGATATCCAAAATCCAACCCAGGCACCTGTTGAATTTCCATGGCACTCAGACGATCCTCTAACTGCTTGTACCTGTCTTCAGCGGGAGGGTACTGCTATTCATTGAAATCTGTCTCGTTGTCAGAGACCACAGGACTAAGAACCCTTCCCCCTTGAGGAATGCCTTTGCCTACAGAGGAAGCAGCTTGGTCAGCCTCATTTTGCAGTGTATTACCAAACCTCCGTCCAGTGTTGAATAGTACAGTTCTCTTCTTCTTCTTCTTTACCAGCAGAGCCTTGAATTCCTCTTGACCTTGGGCTAAACTTATGATCAACTCTTGGAACTGGGCGTTCTGAGCCTAGAGGGCCTTGATGGATTGTTCAGTAGATGATTCAGGATTCATGATGACGAGCTGAAATAAACAGCGAAGAAGATTAAGCAACCTGAAAAAGAAGAGTACCTGTGACGCATATGATGAATGGAATGCGTATGATTTGTTTTCAAAGACAATCGGGATTCAACTTTGTAAACAAAAAGGAAACGCACTTTATTAGATTCAACTTTGAAATTTAAATTGTTCAACAGATTGCCATTAGGCGTTACATAAAATGGAAATACTTAAAAGGGAAATAAAAAAACTGTAAAAGAACATCCAAAGCTCATCATTGATCCCAGGGTCTCTTCTTCTCAGTACGGATGTAGTCATTCAAGGCTCGCTTGTTCTCCAACTGCTTTGTCAGCTTCTGGATCTTCAATTCCTGCTCGTTGAACTTTTCCCGATAAGAATCCCGTTCTTCTTGTAGTTGCGCCCAAGACCTCTTTAGTGTATCAACATCAGTAGGTATCTGAGGAGGGAGTACAGTTGGAGGAACCCCGTCTCTATCAGGATATTCAAGGATGATGGGTCTGACAACTTTGTATGGCATACCTAACTTTTGAGCACGGATGCGGACCCATCTGTAGTAGGGTTCCATAGGTAGAGAAGTCTTTGGTCCCAACTCATGTGGGTCAGCTTTGTGAATTCTGTCCCAAGCCTTGATGAATCTACGACGCAGCTCATCACTATCTACCTGAAACTCAAAACTGATGTGGGGCACCAACATCTCATGAGGCCCTGCTCTTCTGGCTCTTCCAAACTGACGGAGAGCTAGACATGGATTATAAGAGATTCCTCCTTGGGTACCAATCAAAGGAACATTAGGATATTCTCCGTAACGATCAATAACAACTACCTCATCCAAACCTCTGAGAGTCCAAATGATGTCATTATCAGTGAGAGACATTAACCTATGAGCCCAGCCTCTTCCTTCTTTGTTCTTCAGCACGAACTTAGGGAGGTGCGAAATAAACCACCTCACTAACAAAGGAATACAACACCACAGAGTTCCTCGTCTTCGGGCAGTACGAGCATAGAGTTGTTGCAGGATATCACCCAAGAGAGTGGGCACAGGGTTCCGAGACATGAAGATCCTTATGGCATTGACACTAACAAAGTTATCAGGATTTGGAAATAGAACCAGACCATAGATTAAGAGAGCCAGAGTATCTTCATATGCCCTGAAGTCTAAGTCATTCCAGAAACTGTTAGCTTTACCAATCAAAAACTTGGCCAAGAAACCCTTAACTCTGCTTCTAGTCACCCAGTTGTCCATTACCTCCTTGTGGGTCAAGGGAAGGGCTGCAGCAATCTCCTCAAGCCTAAGAGTCTGTTCCCAACCAGTGAAGGGAGTCTGATCCAAGATAGGGATACCAAGCAAATCAGAGAATTCTTCCAGGGTAGGGACCAGCTGGAAGTCTTGAAAGGTGAAGCAATTGTACAAGGGATCATAAAACTGGGTCAAGACACTCATCAGTTGTTGGTCCCACTTTGCAGTGACTAAACCGAGAAGAGAACCATGCCTCTGGATGAAGGAAGTGGTGTTTGGAATTCTACTAACCAACTCTTCAAGCAACTCAGGTGGGTGAACAAAATTAAGCCGGATAGTGTTCCTTCGCACAGGCATCATGATGTCCTACAAAATAGAGCAAAGGTGAAACCCTCTTGTCTTTGAAATGGGTCAGTCCTTATGCAGGATGCATGCAATGTCTATGATGGTATGATGTCATGATAAAGCACACCACAAGTATTCACAAAGGCAAACATGATAAGGCACACAAGTCACACAAGATAGCCCTTAGAGTTTAGGCCAGCATGAAGTTCAGGTACTACCCTCTTTCAGTTTGTTGGTTCAGACCTGTCCTATCAAAAGTAACCGGGTTCTAGAGGATCCCAATATCACTGACTACCCTCAATCGGTCATAACTCCAGCATCGCAATCTTTTCTTGCGGCCAGAACCATCGCAAGAGTTTAGCCTCAATGGGTGTAGCATACTGCTACTGTTCTATGGCCAAGTTGGGTCAAATTAGGGTTCTAAGGTCGGTTGGTTCTTAATGACTCCTCGGAAGACCCATATTCTCCTCGTTGCAACACAAGGGATATCGATACAGACCAAGGTGCCACACCAATGTAGCCACTGCTTCACCCGTGTCGGTCTATGCCGGACAAGTCCCTCACAGCTTATGCTACCTAAAAGGGTATTCCCCAGATCCGGGTTAGGATCTATGAAACTCCAAGACAAAGCCCATAATAATAAAGCAAACAAAACATTCAATTGAAAACATAAGTATGAGCTATCCTAAGGTACACCTCACTTTAAGTATCCCCAGCAGAGTCGCCAGTTCTGTGATCTGATTTGCTTCACAAAAGATCCAAAAAACATATCTTTTTAATTTTCCTATAATTAAAATCAATTAAATGAATTAATATTAATATAAATTCAATTAATTAATTAAAAATAAGAAAATAAATCAAATTAAGTTCAATGGGTCGTGCATAAGCTTTGGGTAAAGATTCAAGAAGGAATTTGAGGCCCATTAGCAAAAATGAAGTGTTTTAGGCAAAGTTGACTTTTGAAAGTTCCCAAAAATTTCCCAACTTATCCAATGCATATCTTGCTCAATTTTGAAGCTATGAACATGTTCTTGGACATTTTGGAAAGGTCTTGAAGTCCTCTAACCAATGACTTTGGTCCCATGTCATTTTGATTTACCAATCTCAAGTTATGGTCTTTGACTTAAAATGCCTTTTTGTTGACTTTTGAAAATGACCTATAATGTTGAAATTGATAACTTTTTGTGAGAGCATTTCTTGGACTTGGAATGTGAATATGAGTTGTAGGAAATGTCACCACCTTCAAAATGAGCATTGGATGGGATTTTTCTGATAAGCCATGAAGAAGTTATGCCTTGGTCAATTTGCAGTTGACTTTTCAGCTGTCCAAAAATAAAAACTTTTGCATCTTGATGATTTTTGAGCCATGCTTGTGGAATCATGATCAAGAACTGATCAAATGATGATTGTGGCTTCAAAATAAGATGTTGACCAAATTTTTTGACTTTTGACTGTCAAATGACTATTTTACCCCTGCAGTTGATTGTGAAGCAATTAGGGTTTTTGACTGTGCAACTTGATGCTGCGAGTCTTGAAACTTGACATATAGATGCTTGACAATGTATGTAGGCATATGGGACTTTATTGGACCCTTGAAAACCTCAATTTCTTTGCAAGAACCAAAACCCTAATTTTGACTGTGTTAGGAGGCAATTGGACTGTGCAACCCTTAGGAGATTTGAAGCTTGATCTTGCCAAATCTTGAAGAATATGGGAGGGCAAATTTTGGGGTACAACAACAGCCGTGGTGTTAACGCCATTGAAGATGATGTATTTGTTACTACTGTTGATAAACTTGTTACTCCTCTCCCGACCGTCAAGAGGAATGTGTTGAAGGCCGGTTTATTTCCGGGATGTGGAGAAGGTTGTCATCTCTGTTTATCTCTACCGACTAGTTGTCATTTATTGAAGGCAGGTGTCAAGTGCCTGATGGATGACAAAGAGATTTTGTTTGATAAGAATTATGTTCCAACCATTTCTTACAAGGATGTTTTAATAATAACAATTTCCACGAATCCTCCCAGGGTTTCCACCAAAAGACTCGTCAGGATTACATCTGTTCTGAAGGTGACTCCACTGATAATTACTATGCCACGGCCAATCTCATACTCCCCAGATAAAATTGTTCCCTGGAACTATGGGGGTGATGTCTACTACCACGGTGTCAAACAAGATTGGTTGGCTGATGAAGACTCGGTTTTTGAGAAGGCTGACCCCGACATTGGTAACATTGTGGGAACCAGCAAAATAACCAGAAGTGAAAGAGTGTTCTCCCCTGAGATTTCTCCTCTGAAAGATGTTACTAGTCCTATGATCATTCCTGCTTTTGTTCCTGCTAATACTACTACAGTTCTTGTGATTACACCTGCTGACACCCCTATCACCGAGTCGACCGAGACTCGGGGCAAAGAAATTTTGATTGAGCCTGTCCGGATGAAGGCGCAACCAATATCTATCCCGGAGGCTTCTAAGAAGGAGATGGAATAAATTTTGAAAATTATAAAGAAAAGCGACTATCATGTAGTCGAACAACTAGGGTAGACCCCTTCAAAGATTTCTTTGCTAGCTTTGTGGTTGTGCTTTGAAGCTCATGCAGAGGCTTTGGTGAAATTTCTTAAAACTGCCCATGTGCCACAAGAAACCTCTGCTGACCAATTCGAATATTGTGTTGCTAGTATGACAGCGGATAACGGTTTGGGCTTTTCTGACGCTGACCTGACACATAGAGGGAGGAAACACAATGATGCGTTGCATGTCTCTGTCGAATGCAGGGGAACTACTTTGTCCCATGTCCTGGTAGATATTGGTTCATCATTGAACGTGCTGCCTAAGAAGGCTCTGGATAGACTAGACTGTGAAGGTTTGACCTTAAAACCCAACAACATAGTGGGAAGGGCCTTCGATGGTTCGAAGAAAATGGTGCATGGGGAGGTGGACATCCCCATCAAAGTTGGTTCTCATACTTTCAATTTAACTTTCTACGTGATAGATATCTGCCCTTCCTATTCTTGTTTGTTAGGCCAACCTTGGATCCATGGCGCTAGCGCCGTCACCTCTACATTACATCAGATATTGAAATATCCGATCAAGGGAAAGATCATCACTTTTCACGAGGAGGAGGAATATATGGTCAGTCACCTAAACTCTTTCAGGTACGTGGAAATGGATGGTGAGTTCATCGAAACTGTCAGCATTTCGAGGAGGTCCCACAAACAGTTGCGACAACCAAGACTACTACCAAGACTCCAAAAGCTACCAGACCACCATTGAAAATGGCCTTGTTGAAGGATGCTAGAGCAGTGATTGAAGAAGGTGGATGCACTATCTATGGTCAACTTCCGGATTTTCCTTACAAATCCAACAAATTTGGTTTGGGCTTCACGTTGGAGGCACAAAAGGTTGTTCGACAAACTCGTGCCTGGGGGCCACCATTACGTATCAGCAGTCAGGGAGTCAACGATGTGGAAGATAGTGATGGTAGTTGTGACCTGGACGAGTGGATCTACCCAACCGTCGGCGGAGGACTCAACAACTGAGAAGCCAAAGATTTTGTCCCTATTACTTTTCTACAAGAGTAATTGTCTTTCAATTTTCGTCAGATTTGTAATAATTAAACAATTTAGACTTTTAAAACCTTGTGTCTTACCCGAGGCACAACGGTCCATTTGTGAGGGTTGTTACTTCATCTTCATATGTCATCAATAAATCATGGACGTTTTTGCATGCAAATTTTTATGCTCATTGTTTTTCCCTTTTTTAACCTTTATCATTTTTCAAAGATAACTATGCTCTTACACACACTCACATATCAAAATGCAGATCCACATCCACTCAGGATCCCAAGGGTAACTATTCTGCTATGGCCTATCATGACTTTGGAAATCCAATCTACCAAGCCAAAGAGGAAGGTGAGGAAGATTGTGAGTTACCAGGGGAAATATCTAGGTTATTGCAACAGGAAGAAAGAACCATACAGCCCCACAAAGATCCAGCGGAGACTATTAACTTAGGTACTGAAGAGGACAAGAAAGAAGTCAAGATAGGTGCCAACCTGGAGCCTATTATCAAAAAGCACTTAACTCAGTTACTACATGACTATGTTGAGGTCTTTGCTTGGTCATATGAAGACATGTCAGGGCTCGACACTGATATCTTGGTCCATCGTCTGCCGACAAAAGAAGACTGCCCTCCAGTAAACTAGAAAGCCCGTCGCATGAGGCCAGAAATGTCAGAGAAAATCAAGACTGAAGTCATGAAGCAGTTCTACACCGGATTCTTAGTTGTCACCTCCTATCCACAATGGGTTGCCAATGTTGTTCCAGTGCCTAAAATGGATGGTAAGGTACGTATGTGTGTGGACTGCAAAGACCTGAATAGGGTAAGCCCTAAGGATGATTTCCCCTTCCCCACATCGATATTCTGGTTGACAACACCGCACATTATAAAGTATTTTCTTTCATGGATGGTTTCTCCGAATACAACCAGATCAAAATGGCACCTGAGGACATGGAAAAAACGACCTTCGTCATACAGTGGGGTACATTTTGTTACAAGGTTATGCCATCCGGGTTGAAAAACGCTGGGGCAACCTATCAGTGTGCCATGGTAGATCTATTTCATGACATGATCTATCATGAAATACTGGTCTATATGGATGACGTGATATCTAGATCTCAAACTGAAGAGGATTACCTTGACCATTTGCAGAAACTATTAGAAAGACTGAAGAAATACAAATTAAGGCTGAACCAAAATAAGTGCACTTTTGGGTTGAGGTCTGGTAAACTCTTAGGCTTCATTATCAGCAGCAAAGGTATCGAAGTGGACCCTGTAAAGGTTAAAGCAATACAAGAAATGCCCGCTCCTCGCACTGAGAAGGAGGTTAGGGGATTCTTAGGACGACTGAACTATATCGCCCGGTTCATTTCCAGTCTAACCGCTACTTGTGAACCAATCTTCAAATTACTGAAGAAAGATCAAGTGGTGGAATGGAACGACGACTACCAGGCTTCCTTCGAAAAGATCATAGAATATCTTCAAGAGCCTCCCGTTTTGATGCCGCCAGTTGAGGGAAGACCTTTGATCATGTATCTAATTGTCTTGGAAAATTCAATGGGGTGTGTGTTGGGGCAGGATGACGAGTCTGGCCGAAAAGAGCATGTAATATACTACCTGAGAAAAAAGTTTACCGACTGTGAAACCAGATATTCACTACTCGAGAAAACTTGTTGCACTCTGGCATGGGCTGCTCACCGGCTAAGACAGTATATGTTGACCCATACTACCTTATTGATATCCAAGATGGATCGAATTAAGTACATATTCGAGAAGCCCGCCCTCTCTGGGAGAATAGAAAGATGGCAGATGTTCCTGACTGAATACGACATTCAATACACTACCCAGAAAGCTATAAAGGGAAGTGTATTAGCCGATCACCTTGCTCATCAGGCTGTGGATAACTATCAGTCCATGAAGTTCGAGTTCCCAGATAAAGACATCATGTTGGTAGACAATTGTGAAGAACTAAGACCATATGACGGACCTGAACAAGGATCCCGATAGACCCTGGTTTTTGATGGAGCTTCGAACACACTCGGCAATGGCATAGGCGCTGTGATCATATCCCTTGAAGGATGTCATACTCCCTTCACTGCTAGGTTTTGTTTCAACTGTACCAATAATATGGCAGAATACGAAGCGTGTATTTTGGATCTCAAAGCTGCCATAGATTTGGGAATCAAGTCCTTAAGTGTATTTGGAGATTCAGCCTTAGTCATCAGTCATATCAAAGGAGAATGGGACACGAAGAACCCTAATCTCATCCGTTACAAAGAACATGTGTTGACATTGATCCCACATTTTGAAGAAATTACCTTTGAGCATTTTCCACGAGAGGAAAATCAACTAGCAGACGCACTAGCAACTATGTCATCCATGTTCAAAATCAATTGGGATGATGAGACTCCTCAGATCACAATAGAGAGGATGGACGGACCAGCTTACTGTCACGAGATTAGTACTGATGAAGTGGTGGTCAAGCCTTGGTTCCATGAAATTAAGAGATATCTCGAGGCTCAAGAATATTTGGAAGGAGCTTCAGTCAACGACAAGAAATTCCTGAGAAGATTCTCT
Organism: Vicia faba; assembly: GCA_948472305.1. Lineage (NCBI taxonomy): Eukaryota > Viridiplantae > Streptophyta > Magnoliopsida > Fabales > Fabaceae > Vicia > Vicia faba. The sequence goes on along the minus strand of OX451735.1, from coordinate 1,242,575,675 downwards.
GCTAAGTTCTTCCTCAGTAACAGAGTTCTCTATAAGCGCAATCATGACTCTACTTTGCTTCAGTGCATGGACAAGAGTGAGGCAGACAAGATCATGGCTGATCTACATGAAGGCATTTTGGCACCCATTCTAGTGGTCACACGATGGCAAAAAAGATCCTCCGAGCAGGATACTATTGGTCCACCATGGAAGTAGATTGTCATTAGCATTCATGAACCTGTCACAAGTGTCAGATTTATGCTGACAAAAAACATGTGCCTCTAGTGCCTCTAAATATCCTAACTGCTCCTTGGCCGTTCGCAATGTGGGGAATTGACATGATTGGAGAGATCAAACCCACAACTTCTAATGGACATCGCTTCATCTTAGTCGCCATTGATTACTTCACGAAGTGGGTTAAGGCAACTTCCTTCGCTTCTATTACCAAGAACGTTATGGCCCGATTCATCAAACAAAACCTGATCTGTTAGTATGGTATTCCAGAGAGAATCATTACAGACAATGGTACCAATCTCAATAATACTATGATCACTTCACTATGCGCGTAATTCAAGATCCAGCATCATAACTCTTCTCCTTACCGACCGAAGATGAATGGCGCTGTAGAAGCCGCTAATAAAAACATCAAGAAGATCATACAAAAAATGACAGTAACCTACAAGGACTGATGTTGTACCCCAAAATTTGCCCTCCCATATTCTTCAAGATTTGCAAAGAGCATGCTTCAAAATCTCTCCAAGGGTTGCACAGTCCAATGGCCTCCTAACAGTCAAAACTAGGGTTTTGGTTCTGGCAAGGAAGTTGAAATTTCCAAGGGTCCAAACAAGTCCCACATGCCTATAAACATGGTCAAGCATCCATATGCCAAGTTTCAAGACTCACAGCACAAAATTGCACAGTCAAATGCCCTAATTGCTCAGCAGTCAACTGTAGGGGTAAAATGGTCATTTGACAGTCAAAAGTTCAAATTTTTGGTCAACATCTTATTTTAAAGCCACAAACATCATTGGATCAATTCTTGATCATGATTCTCAAAGCATGGCTCAAAAAGTCTCAAGATGCAAAAGTTTCCATGTTTGGGCAGTTGAAAAAGTCAACTGTAACTTGACCAGGGCATAACTTCCACATGGTTTATCATAAAAATTCCATCCAAAGCTCATTTTGAAGATAAAGACATTTCCTACAACTCCTCTTCACACTTCAAGTCCAATAAATGCTCTCACAAAAAGTTATCAATTTCAACATTATAGGTCATTTTCAAAAGTCAACAAAAAGGGACTTTAAGTCAAAGACCATAACTTGAGATTGGTAAATCAAATTGACATGGGACCAAAAGCATTGGTTATAGGACTTCAAGACCTTTCCAAAATGTCCAAGAACATGATCAAAGCTTAAAAATTGAGTAAGATATGCCTTGTGGAAGTTGGGAAATTTTTGGGAATTTTGAAAAGTCAACTTTGCTTCAAATGCCTCAAAATTGCTAATGGGCCACATTTTCTTCCAAAAATCATCATCCAAAAGCTATGCACGACCATTTGACCCAAAGGGGATTTATTTCATCATTTTTTATTATTTATTTGAATTTTTATCACCATTAATTCATTTAATTAAATAAAATATGACAAAAATAGAAAAGCATGTGTTTTAAATCTTTTTGGCAGCATATTCTCTCATTTACTCACTCAAGATTTCGTGCACACCCCAATATGGAAAGAATCTCCATTTGATTGGCATGAGAAAGGTATGGAAAAGATTGGAAAATCATGGAAGATTACAAAATTCAAAAGCATTGATTCCTTGGATACTAGGCTTGTTTTGTTACCCTAATTCATCCCTCATATAAGCCAGAACCTAAACCTAATGAGAACAACCTGGAAGCTGCGCCCAAACCTGAATACAAACTTGGCATTTTTTGTGAAAAAATTGAAAACTGAAAACGCACTTAGAGTTGGTTTCAAGGCAAAATAACTATTCCAATAGCTTGCCAAGGTCACCAGGGATCTATTCCAATAAAAACCACAACCCCTAACGCAAAGAATTGGTAACACGAAGCCGTTATGTTCTTAACATTTTTCATATTCGTGTTTTAATTTATACGCATCCTCGTTGCATTTTTTTGTTGATTTGTACTAATCCAATCATTCTAAAGCTAACAGCATCGTTTAATTGAGTTTTCGTGCCCTGTACATGAATCCACCATTGGAGCTCGTTAGGGTTGCAGAGGTCAAAATTTAGGGCTTCTTTCATAGGGAAAAATTGGCCAACAAGACCTGGACCATTAAATTCACGACCTTCATACGAACACAACAACCACGTCGCGCCCAATTTATGAGCAATGATGCTCTAATCGCTATTTTTCGCAGGGTACATTTAGTGGGGGTTTAAAACCCCCACTATCCATGTTTTGTTTTCAGGTAACATGAGGAAGAAGGAGGACGTGTCTCAGCCAGATTGGGTAATTTGAACTTGGCGCGTTTTCTTAAGCCATCAGCACTCTCTCACTTATCTCATTCATTGCCCACTATGATATCAAAAAGACTCAGTGGCACAGTTGGTAAACAACGTGGACAATAGGTACTGGGACCTGGGTTCGATTCCCAGGTCCCCTCCCTTCTCAATATTATTTTGATTTTCATGTTTCCATGCAGCGTACCTTTCAGGGACCACCATACAGCTCTATTTCTGGGCATGCCACACGTCCCACTACATCAATCCAATGGCCATGATCTGAAGGACACCATACGCATTGGTCAATGGAGCCACATGCATCCCAGAAAAGTCAAGAGGGCCTTCCTCAAATGGGCCAAAATTGCTGGAAAATACCTCCAAAATTGGGGTCAACACCCCCATTGGTTTGCCTTCTATTTTCATTCTTTTCATTTTTTTATTTATTTGTTTTATTTATTCTAGTTAATTCATCAAAATTAATTTCCATAAAATATATAAAAAACAGAAAATCACAAAAACAATAAAAATATGTTTTGTTAATATTAATTAATATTATTTTATAAATAAACTTAATAATTAACTTAGTTTTAATTTTAGGTTTTAATTTTAATGTTTTCTAACAAACTAAAAAATGTAGAATTAGGGTTTTATACTTTTACTCCTTTTTTTTCTTTTTCACCATATTTAATTATTAATTATTTTTTGTAAATAAATTTATCATTAAATAATTAGGTTAAAACTAGGTCAAACTTAAATATTTTTTAATAATTAAAATGTTTAGAATTAGGGTTTCAATTCCAATTTAATTTTCTCATTAAACTCCATAAATACAAAAACTCCAAAAAAAATTCTTTCTTTTATTTAAACTTAATTAATTTCATTAATTCCAATTTAATTTCCTTAAAAGGGTCCAACGCCCTCGCATTCCCGACTTTACTTCTTCTCGCATTTTACGCCAAAAATAAAAACAAAGCGTAGATCACCAATTCATGACAAGATAAACGTAATTGAAAATGACACACAAATCACACACCACCCCTAGGGTACGTCTCACTGTTGCCTTGCCCCTCGAAAAGTGGTCGTCGAGTAGAGGATGTTTTAGTAAATCCTCATGTCCATGAACATGGCATGAGGGTAGCTTCTAAGGTGTCTTCCTATTGCTCCGGTGATCACCATGTCCCGAACCCTCGAATTGACCCGAACACTTCCAACGGTGGTGCTACCTACCTCTCAATGGTGGGATGGCACTACTTTAAGGACATTTACACAGACGAATTCCTTAGGGTAGGTAGATGACTCGTAGATGCTTGCTCTAATTTCAAAACAAATCAAAAACTTCTTTTCACACCGACACCTTTCAAAAAGCTTTCAAAAGCAACTTTTCAAACACTCTTGAGGACTGATACAAGAGTCGAACTGAAATTTTCAAAGAAACTTTTTTTTAAACCCACAGTTGAAAAGCAAACAAACAATTTTGAAAACACAAATGAGCAAGTATCTAAGAGCCCATGGATAACCATGGATAGAAAGGGTGCTAACACCTTCCCTTTCTATAAATCTACCTCCCGAACCGAGAGCAATCTATATAAGGAATTTTTCTGTGCTTTTGTCCTTTCCATTTGGAGAAAATAAAAGACGATGGCGACTCTTGCTTCCGTGACATTTCGCGAACCAGCGTTAAACAGTCAGTTCCAGATCCACCGATCATAACTGACATGAGATGTTACCATTCGCTCTCCACGGTTATTGTACCACGGCGCGCACATCAACAAGGGCAACTCCCTTCTCCTTGGTATACGACATGGAAGTTGTTCTACCAATTGAAGTCCAATTACCTTCTTTGAGAATCATAAAGGATGCGGGATTGAGTAAAGATGAATGGATTCAAGCTCGATTTGACCAGTTGAACTTGATTGATGAGAAGAGGCTTACAGCTGTCTGCCATGGTCAATGTACCAAAAACGTATGCTCAAAGCTTTCAACAAGAAGGTCAGATGTCAGGCATATCAAGTTGGTGACGTGGTAATCAAGCGTATCCTACCACCACAAGGTGATCCCAGGGGCAAATGGACTCCTACGTACGAAGGACCATTTGTGATCAAGAGCATATTTTCCGGTGGGGAAATGATTTTAACCACTATGGACGGCGAGGCTCTTCCACACCCTGTAAACGCGGGCATAGTTAAAAGATACTACGCATAAACAAAGACCCTCTAGGTCGACTGGCCTATGCAAAAATCAGGGCATCCCGGGGAACCAAAAGGGTTCGTGCAAAAATTAGGGATAAATTACAAAAAAAAATCTGTACACCCGGCAAGATGAAAACCTGAAATGGCGGCTTGGGAAAAAAAGGGTATCCCGGTGGACTGAAAACCAGAAAGGGCGGTCCAGGAAAAAGTTAGGGATTCAAAGCGTATGACTATGTCCCGTTAGATTACCTTACAACTAATCTTCAATCCAATCAGCTTCGTACAAAGCAGCAAATGGAAGAAACACTCAGAGACATGAAGGCTATATCAGAATGGGAAGCCCATGGGATTATTTCACATAGTTTCTCTTTTCTTTGTATCAATTTACATTTTTTATGACGACATTCTCTTACTAGGATGTTCGTCTCTTTGTACAAACATTTATTCAAGTTAATACAAAGATACTCCTTTGAAAGTGCAAAACTATCTGTTTCTTCTTTTAATATTCCTGTTTTGTTTACGAAAACCTATAGTATTTATTTTTGAGGATATGTATTTAAATTTAATTACTAATGGCTTTAAGAAATAGGACAACATCTGTGGGCCATTCCATGAAATCCTCATAGGTACTTTCTCTAGCAAAGGCAGAAGCACAAACATCCTGTTACAGGATCATTATAATATCCCCAGTGTTGTACCCCAAAATTTTCCCTGTCATTTCACAAGGGATTACCCTGAATCCTCAAGTTTTCTTCCAAGCTTTGAACTACAAATTTTCCAAGGAAATCACTCACAAGGGCAAAACGATCATTTGCATGATGAAAAGTCAAACTTTGACTTTTGGATCAAAATCAAATCTCAAAAATCATATTTCATCAAGACATGTTGGAATATGAAGTTTGTATCATCAAAAAGTTCAAAAGTCAAAATTACTATGGAAAAGCAAAATTTCTAAATACTTGGGATTTTTTCTAAGTATTTAAGAAAAATGATACTTCATAACTTTTGAGTCAGCCTCCAGGAAAGTGCAGTCAGAAGTTGTGAACATGGTTCATCACATAGTCTTCAGTCAGAACATGGCTCTTCAGCATCTACGCAAGTTCAGTCAGAGTTTGTTAGGGTAATGCAAAGAAGGTAATAAAGTGTAATACGAAGCCTGAAAGCTCATTCAGAACATGATGGAGCCAGAAAATACAAAGATCAGAGGATGGATGCTACGCTGAAGCAGAACATCTGATCCAGAACTAAGCCTTGGTGTAGAGTATTACGTTGCAGGATTTCTGGTTGTGATAAGTCTCATCATCATTTAATGCTCATTTAATACTCACAACTACCTTCTGAGCCTTTATCCAAAGGATCTTTACCACGTGTATCTTTGTTGTCTTGGGATAACAACTTTGCTTTTTCTTTTCCTTAAATACTGCTGACAGCCACCATGCTTGCTTCAAAGACAAGGAAACACTTCAGCACGTGAAGGCTATTTTCAACGCTTTGGTCAGAACTTGACCAAATCCTAAAACCTTGCTTATACAACTTGCTGCAGACCTATGACCAACAGTTGGTTCATCCTACGCCTGCATCCCATGATTACACCAAACTAGCATACGAAAACTGTGATGGAAAAGCAAAGGAATGGGATGCCAAAACAGATTCAAATCCCATTTGTTTTCCCCCCCAAATCACAACAAATTCATCTATAAATACTTGGCTCCATCACACGTTTAAGGGGCTGGCTTTTGAAGAGAGAGATTGGCCAAAAGAGAGAAAAGGAAGTTGTGAAACCTTCATAAAAATCAAGATTTCTCATACATAAAAACAAACCTTTGTTCTTCCCTTTGAACAAAAGGACACAACCACTCTTCTGTCTCTCTTGTTGACTCAGAACATCCAAAGGCAGCCGCTCAAAGCTCCAAGCACGCTCCAGGTAAGACTTTCTGACTTTACTTGCTTTTCATTCTGAACATCATTAACATGTAAATATCATAGTATTAATGTTGTACATATCATTGCATGAATAGAAAAACTATGGATCAGAACTTCTAGAATAATGCTAGTTTCAGACTTAGGATTGGAACTTCTGGATTTGTTGTGCTGTGATTATTCTGATTTTCTTAACTGAATAAATTGTTGTTATGCTGATTAAGAGCTGAAATGTAACACAAAACTTCTGTTTTTTATTCATCATTTTAACATACATAACTTCTAGGATTTTCTCACTGTTTAAGCACGCAGAACTTGAGTTCTCTCCACTGTTTTAACACACAGAAATTCCATGATTTTTCTCACTGTTAACCCGCACTGAACTTCTAATATTCACCCACTGGCTCACCATAATACTAAACTTCTGATGTTCACTCACAATCTTAACACAACACAAAACTTCTGAGTTCTACTTACATGTCAAATACACCGAACTGCTGATGTTTGCTCACTATTTCAATGTAATACAGAACTTCTGACTTTTAGTTCACTGGTTGGACACCACCCAGAACCTATGTGTTTTCCCTCTAACGTTTTTGCAGGACTTCAGAGTGTATCCATCCAGAACCTCTGTTCCCTTTCCCTCTGACGTTTTTTGTAGGACCTCAGAGTGTGTGAATCCAGAACTTCCGATCCCACTGACTTTTTCCTGCTGAGTCACGCGCCTGGCTTCAGAACTTCTGATCATTGTTTCTTTGTTTGCAACAACACAATTTTTTTTCTATTTTTTCATTTATTTTCCTTTTCATCTTTTTAAATATTAACATAAAAAAACATAAAAATATTTTCCTTTTAATTTATTTCCTTAAAACAAAAACATTTTCTAAACAAGTCCATATGTCTCTTATATTGTACATTTCAATATGGTTGTAATAGTAACTTAGGACTTATTTTTACTTGCAATCCTCATTCATAAACTTGTACCTCCATCCCCTAAATATTGTAATAGCGTAGGACTTTACCTTTCTGCAATGTATCACTTTCAAATGTAAATGCTAGTAATTAGGGTGTGTATGGCAAGACATGAAAACAACAAAATAGACAACCATAATCAAGACTAAATGCATGCAATCAAACACACTTTGCACACATGCACCCTTAGGGTAATCCCACTTTGTTGCCTATCGGAAAAATAGTCATGTCCCTTGAACATGGGCGTTTTAGCAAAGACCCTCGATGAAAGATCGTAGTCCCTCGATAACCCTCGATGTTGCCTTCGGTAAACGATCTAGTCCCTAAAACGACATTGCTAAAACGTCCCCTAGGTTGCCTTCTATGACTATACAAACGTCCCAAACGCTCGTCCCTTCACATCCAACGATGGGGCTTCTTATCAATTCAATTGTAAGATATAAACATCTAAAGGAGGAGGAAAAGCACTTCTAAGACTTTTTAAGTAGGTATATTCGCTCCTATTTACTCGCTTGCTCACAACAAAAACATTTCATACACCAACACTCTCACTTTGAAACATTTTCAAAATACAAACACCTTGTAGGCGTTCTTATAGAGACGAGAACCATTACAAAGAATACACCTTTTCAAAATCACTTTCAAAAACACATTTCACATCTTTGAACTATTTTCGAAACAAACACTTTGTATGCGTTCTTATAGAAACGAGAATCATTACAAAGTTACATTTTCAAAATACTTTCAAAACCCACACCACAAGAAACATTCAAACAAAAGCGAGTGATCTAGAAAGTAACTAAGAGCCCATGGAAAACCATGGATGAAAAGGGTGTTAATACCTTCCCTTTTCATAATCTACCCCACGAACTCAAGAAAACATCTCTAAAGGTCTTTCCTGTGCTTTTTCACCTTTCCTTTTTGGATAAAAGAAAAGTCGGTGGCGACTCTTGCTAACCACAACATTTGCGATCAAACGCAAAACCTTAAGTCAGTTCTCCCACCGTATTACAGAACTGGCGACTCTGCTGGGGAATTTTTAAAAGTGGGGTGACCTTAGGGCTAGATCACCTTTACTTGCTTACATTGTTTGATTTGTTTGTTTTACATTTTGGTTCCTTGTTTGGGTTTGATTTAAATCCTACACCCGGATTTAGGGGCACATTTTATGTAAGTAGCAATAAACTGTGAGGGAACTGTGCGGCGTATACCGACATGGTTGAAGCAGTAGCTACATTGATGTGGCACTTTGGTTGGTACCGGTAACCCTTGAGTCAATCAAGGAGAGTACGGGGACTTCACGTGGTATCCTGAAGCATCAACTGACCTTAGAATCTTACTTGACCAACTTGGCCATTAGGAAGTAGTGAGGTAGCCGGTTTCGGTGTAAAGCTGAAAATTGGTTGATACTCGATACTACACTCATTGAGACTTGACCCCTGAGTTTTGTTCGGTTGCGAGTCAATTGCTTATTGAACGAAGCTTATGGGAAAGGTCAGTGATATTGAGATCCCTTAGAACCCGGTTACTATTAACTAGGACAGGTTGAGCCAACTAAACTTCAAGAGGGTACTTACCTACAAACTCCATGCAAGCCTAAAACTAAGGATTTGTCTGCTTTGTGTGAATATAATTACTTGTATATAAACTTGCTGACCCCGCATATATGTACATAACATCATAACGTCATACCTTAGCATTTTCAATAACGATTTCAAGGATCTCGAGGGTCTTTGATGCAGGGTCACGTTGAACCAGACGTCTATCAAGGGGCAAGAGGATTTATTTTTCTCTAAACAAACGCCGTCAAAGATCAAGTACAACAACTTGAGTCAAGGGCTATGACCCACCTGACATGGTGAGCTTATTTCTCGTGGAAGGACATCCGCCGATACAAAGTTCTCCAAACAAAGTTGTCGATCAAAGTTCAACTTCTAACTCTTTCTTATGTTTACCCCGCAAGATCCTCGAAAACATGCATCCACATATCATGCATCATATTATGACAGGTTTCTCCCGTTCAAGTCTCCTTATCTTTCTACTGTTTATTTCAGTAGAGATGGCTCTAGAGCAGACTATCAAGGACATCCAGGCTCAAAACGCTCAACTTCAAGAGATGTTCTTGAACCTATCCAAGGGGGAAGAAGAGGTGAAAGCTCTCCTCACCAGGGACATGGTCATGGGGAATCCAGAGGGCACCAAGGATGACCAGTTGGAAAGGCTACGAACTGAAATAGCCATAATGAGGATCCAAATGATGGGACAGCTGGTGGGCCAGATGGCTCTTATCCAAAATCTGGCTCAAGGACAAGAAGAGCTGAAAGGTCTTGTCAACCAACTTCATCAAGACGGTTGCAGCCATATGGGGCAAACAACCAGAATTGGAAATCAAGTCACTGCTCAGCCTCCCATGAGACAAGAAGACGGAAGACCTTCCCATTTTGCTGCCACATCACGAGCCCAACAAAGACTTTGTCAACGTCAACCGGAAAATCAGCAAAGGCAAAGCGAGCCCAAAAGACAGTTTACCAACATCAACATACCACTGTCCCAAGTTTGCAACAGATGCTGAGGGTGAATCTGATTACGTCAATAAGACCTCATCCAAACCCCAAGACTTCCTCTCCTAACTACAATTCGGAGGCAAGGTGTGCTTATCATTCTGATAGCCCCAGACATGATACAAATGATTGTTGGGTGTTGAAGTATAAGATTCAAAACCTGATCGACGAAGGAATGCTGGAGTTCACACAAGATGGCCAGACTGAGTTCTTCTTCCGTCCATCAAAGGCTCACCATCTACAGTGACAAGTTCCAACAAAGAGGCTTCTGTTCATTCGAATTTTCATTTGTAATTTCTTTTGATCTATTAATGTCAAGCTTTGTTTCATTAATGCATTGAATATGTTTGTCTTAATATGATCCACTCATTTTCATAACATTTAAACTATGCTCTTTACTCTCTTTATGACATTCAACTCTTGCTAAAAGTTACAAGCCTTTAGAGGGAGGATGACGAAAACAATGCCATAATCTCATACAATATGCTTTTGGACAGACCTTTCTAACGATGTAGATGCATTCTTTCAAATCCTAAACACTGGAGTTATAAGGAAGATAATCCCTAGTCAACCCCTCCGAGCCAAAGAAGTAGAAGTTTTTCTTTTTCAAAAATTGAAACCTTTAATCAAAACTTGGGGCAGGTTAGTCTCTCAATTAATTCAAATGCGTGTTTAGCCACAAACTCTCATCTCGTAATACAACGAATGACATCAAAACATTCCTATGGAATCAAAAGACAGTGATGTTTCCCTATCACATAGGCAGACATTATCTCTCAAAAAGAAAAGCCCACTAAGTCAAAACCTACAAAGGAGATTTAAGAAAACCGGGGCATCCTGCTGACCGTAATCTCAAAATAAGAACAGTCAGGCAAAAATCAGGGATAACAAATCAAAAGAAAGAGGTCACTACAAATCCTCAACAACATGAAAAATGTTGCAAAAATGACTGCCTTCCAACAAACTTAACTTGTCTGAACCATCATTGAAACGTCATTCCAGACTCAATTGGAGTTTCAAACGCACAATTAACTGAGCTTAGGACTGAAGAACATCACGAAGAACGGGTGGGTACAAATACACTTTGAGCCTTTATCCTTTGTTTCTTAAACTGTGAACCAAACCACGTTACAACCCTCCAAAAGTCCTAATTGAAGCATGGGTTAGTTCGAAATCATACTGTTACAAAAGATATCCTGACTCCTGTAAGGCTTTACTCAAAATCCTGAGTTGAATTTTTCTTACAAAACTTCTTTGCTTGCTAAAAAACGCATTTTCAAAATTTCAAGACAAACATAAACTTTGCATTACTTGAATATCACTGTTTGCATATGGCTATTTGTTTGACATCGGAGAAATTCACACAATGAATATCTGATGAACGAAAGCTCTCTCAGTGAACAAAATCACTTCAAGAAGGATGACACTTCCACTGATAAAACTCATATCAACAAAGGGAAATGACATGTCATACCTGGGGCAGTCCAGTCAAAAATTCCAAGAAATCTCTCAAGAATTGCAGAGTAACCAGGGGCAAGTCCCCATCTCCGTCACTTGGGGCATTGAACGTCAATCCCGACAAAAGGTTACGTACAGTCAAACATTTCCAGGCAGTGCCACAAACACTCGCTACTAGGGGCAATGAGAAAATTCCCCCAAAATCCTTCTCATAGGATGATTCCCCAGCCAGAGTTTAATCTCTGAAAACCTTTCTCCAACTGAACCCAAATTCTCCAGTTGAGTCCAAATTTCCCAGCTGAGTACATCTTCTCTGACCAAGGCTATTTTCTCCAAACAGAATATATCCTCCCCGGCTGAGCCCATCATCCCCAGTTGGGTGTATTCCCCCAAGCTAAGTCTGCCTTACCCAACTGAGCTTATACTCTCCGGTTCGAATTCCCCTTTCAAATGACTGCAAACCACAGGGCCATAACCCCTAATCCCCAGTAAAACCTTCCAAAGCCTTTACCGAGAAACTAATACAAATCAAAGGACCACAACTCCTCTTCCCCAGTAGAGCAACGGACAACCGAGACTCCTGAAAACTTTTTCCCCAAGCAGGAATAAACATTCTCCCCACAAAGTTTTCAATACTCCCCATCAGAGTTCCACCTTAAACAACAAAACAAGAAATCCCCAGTGAAAACCTTCTAAGCAAAGTTTGAGGACACACCTACTCTTCAACAGCAATCCGGGATTTAATAACTCCCCAACACTTGTCAAGGATTTATTCTCCAAAACAAAATTACATTTCAACAACATTCATAGCACATGCATACAAAATACATATAACGTAAATCTCATTTATTTTGAGAACATCATTACACAATGCATACATCATGACATTGCATACAACTAACTCTTTACCTTTTCAGGAAAGATCAATCAACAGATAAGTGTCATCAACTATCTGTAAACTTCTCCAAGACAAAATCAAGCTTGGATTTTCTTCATCCTTTTGGATTAGCAATCATCAAAGATACCTTCATCATCCTGTTGAGGTAGTAGTCATCTAAGATTCCTTCATCATGTGTTTAGAGTAGCAATCGTCTCAGATACCTTCATCGCCACATCATTATAAAAAAAGACCTTCTCTGGTTAGATTTATTTCTTCCAGTTAAAACAAGCGACCAAAGACCTTCTCTGGCTAGATTTATTTCTTCCAGTTGATGACAGGAAACCAAAGATTCAACCTTTTGATACAATTTAGATACGCTCCAGATACGGATGCCATCCTGATACTCATTCAATTTCAACCTTTTGATATAGTTCAGATACGCTCCAAGATACGGATGCCATTCTGATACTCATTCAATTTCAACCATTTTGATACAGTTCAAATACGCTCCAAGATACGGATGCCATCCTGATACTCATTCAGATTTCAACCTTTTGATACAGTTCAGATATGCTCCAGATACTGATGCCATCCTGATACTCATTCAATTTCAACCTTTTGATACAGTTCAGATACGCACTGGATACGGATGCCATCCTGATACTCATTCAGATTCAGTTTTTAGATATAGTTCAGATACGCACCAGATACGGATGTCGTCCTGATACTCATTCAAAGACAGCTTTCAGATACAGTTCAGATACGCACCGGATACGGATGCCATCTTGATACTCATTCAGATTCAGCTTTCAGATACAGTTCAGATACGCACCAGATACGGATGCCATCCTGATACTCATTCAAAGACAGCCTTCATATACAGTTCAGATACGCACCGGATACGGATGCCATCCTGATACTCATTCGAGGACAGCTTTCAGATGCAGTTCAGATACGCACCGAATACGGTTTCCATCCTGATACTCATTTAGATTCAGCTTTCAGATACAGTTCAGATACGCACCAGATACGGATGCCATCCTGATACTCATTCAAAGACAACCTTCAGATATAGTTCAGATACGCACCGGATACAGATGCCATCCTGATACTCATTCGAGGACAGCTTTTAGATACAATTCAGATATGCACCGATACGAATGCCATCCTGATACTCATTCGAAAATAGCTTTCAGATACAGTTCAGATACGCACCGGATACGGATGCCATCCTGATACTCCTTCAGATTCAACTTTTGACGCGGTTCAGATACGCTCCAGACCCGGAAGCCATTCTAATACTCATTCAGATTCTACTCATGATACGATTCAGATACGCTCCAGACCCAGAAGCCATTCTGATACTCATTCAAAGGCGCCTTCAGGTACGCTCCAGACACAGACGCCATTCTGATGTTCAACTTACAGATTACATCTCAACAAGAATTCTTAGATGGCATCTACAAGCCCATCCCCAACAAGATTTTATTACTTCTCCAAATGGAATCTTTAATCCCATTCCTCCCATCATCGTCGAGGGAAAATTTCTGGGCACTCTAGTGTCCAATAATCTTCCACCTTCGAGTCACGAACAGAAAATCTCGCCAATCTAACTCTTTAGGTTAAAGAAGATTGAACAGGGGAAACTGTTGTACCCCAAAATTTGCCCTCTCATTTCACAAGGGATTACCCTGAATCCTCAAGTTTTCTTCCAAGCTTTGAACTACAAATTTTCCAAGGAAATCACTCACAAGGGAAAAACGATCATTTGCACGCTGAAAAGTCCAACTTTCACTTTTGGATCAAAATCAAATCTCAAAAATCATATTTCATCAAGACATGTTGGAATAAGAAGTTTGTATCGTCAAAAAGTTCAAAAGTCAAAATTACTATGGAAAAGCCAAATTTCTAAATACTTGGGATTTTTTCTAAGTATTTAAGAAAAATGATACTTCAGAACTTCTGAGCCAGCCTCCAGGCAAGTGCAGTCAGAAGTTGTGAACATGGTTCATCACATAGTCTTCAGTCAGAACATGGCTCTTCAGCATCTACACAAGTTCAGTCAGAGTTTGTTAGGGTAATGCAAAGAAGGTAATAAAGTGTAATATGAAGCCTGAAAGCTCCTTCAGAACATGATGGAGCCAGAAAATACAAAGATCAGAGGATGGATGCTACGCTGAAGCAGAACATCTGATCTAGAACTAAGCCTTGGTGTAGAGTATCACGTTGCAGGATTTCTGGTTGTGATAAGTCTCATCATCATTTAATGCTCATTTAATGCTCACAACTACCTTCTGAGTCTTTATCCAAAGGATCTTTACCACGTGTATCTCTGTTGTCTTAGGATAACAACTTTGCTTTTGCTTTTCCTTAAATCCTGTTGATAGCCACCATGCTTGCTTCAAAGAAAAGGCATCACTTCAGCACGTGAAGGCTATTTTCAAAGCTTTGGTCAGAACTTGACCAAATCCCAAAACCTTGCTTATACAACTTGCTGCAGACCTATGACCAATAGTTGGTTCATCCTACGCCTGCATCCCATGATTACACCAAACTAGCATACGAAAACTGTGATGAAAAAGCAAAGGAACGGGATGCCAAAATAGATTCAAATCCCATTTGTTTTTCCCCCCAAATCACAACAAATTCATCTATAAATACTTGGCTCCATCACACGTTCAAGGGGATGGCTTTTGAAGAGAGAGATTGGCCAAAAGAGAGAAAAGGAAGTTGTGAAACCTTCATAAAAATCCAGATTTATAATACATAAAAACAAACCTTTGTTCTTCCCTTTGAACAAAAGGACACAACCACTCTTCCGTCTCTCTTGCTAACTCAGAACATCCAAAGGCAGCCGCTCAAAGCTCCAAGCACGCTCCAGGTAAGTCTTTCTGACTTTACTTGCTTTTCATTTTGAACATCATTAACATGTAAATATCATAGTACTAATGTTGTACATATCATTGCATGAATAGAAAAACCATGGATCAGAACTTCTAGAATAATGCTAGTTTCATACTTAGGATTGAAACTTCTGGATTTGTTGTGCTGTGATTATTCTGATTTGCTTAACTGAATAAATTGTTGTTGTGCTGATTAAGAGCTGAAATGTAACACAAAACTTCTGTTTTTTATTCATCATTTTAACATACAGAACTTCTAGGATTTTCTCACTGTTTAAGCACGCAAAACTTCTGAGTTCTCTCCACTATTTTAACACACAGAACTTCCATGATTTTTCTCACTGTTAACCCGCACTGAACTTCTGATGTTCACCCACTGGCTCAGCATAATACTGAACTTCTGATGTTCACTCACAATCTTAACACAACACAGAACTTCTGAGTTCTCCTTACATGTCAAATACACCGAACTCCTGACGTTTGCTCACTATTTCAATGTAATACAGAACTTCTGACTTTTGGTTCACTGGTTGGACACCACCCAGAACCTCAGTGTTTTCCCTCTAACGTTTTCGCATGACTTCAGAGTGTATCCATCCAGAACCTCTGTTCCCTTTCCCTCTGACGTTTTTTGCAGGACCTTAGAGTGTGCGAATCCAGAACTTCTGATCCCACTGACTTTTTTCTACTAAGTCACGCGCTTGGCTTCAGAACTTCTGGTCCTTGTTTCTTTGTTTGCAGCAACACGCTTTTTTTTCTTTCTATTTTTGCATTTATTTTCCTTTTCATCTTTTTAAATATTAACATAAAAAAACATAAAAATATTTTCCTTTTAATTTATTTCCTTAAAACAAAAACATTTTCTAAACAAGTCCATATCTCTCTTATATTGTACATTTCAATATGGTTGTAATAGTAACTTAGGACTTATTTTTACTTGCAATCCTCATTAATAAACTTGTACCCCCATCCCCTAAATATTGTAATAGCGTAGGACTTTACATTTCTGCAATGTATCGCTTTCAAATGTAAATGCTAGTAATTAGGGTGTGTATGGCAAGATATGAAAACAATAAAATAGATAACCTTAATCAAGACTAAATGCATGCAATCAAACACACTTTGCACACATGCACCCTTAGGGTAATCCCACTTTGTTTCCTATCGGAAAAATAGTCATGTCCCTCGAACATGGGCGTTTTAGCAAAGAACCTCGACGAAAGATCGTAGTCCCTCAATCACCTTCGATGTTGCCTTCGGTAAACGATCTAGTCCCTAAAACTACATTGCTAAAATGTCCCATATGTTGCCTTCTATGACTATACAAACGTCCCAAACGCCCGTCCCTTCACATCCAACGATGGGGCTTCTTATCAATTCAATGGTAAGATATCAAACATATAAAGGAGGAGGAAAAGCACTTCTAAGACCTTTTAAGTAGGTTGATTCGCTCCTAGTTACTCGCTTGCTCATAACAAAAACATTTCATACACCAACACTCTCACTTTGAAACATTTTCAAAAGACAAACACCTTGTAGGCGTTCTTATAGAGACGAGAACCATTACAAAGAATACACCTTTTCAAAATCACTTTCAAAAACACATTTCACATCTTTGAACTATTTTCGAAACAAACACTTTGTATGCGTTCTTATAGAAACGAGAATCATTACAAAGTTAGATTTTCAAAATACTTTCAAAACCCACACCACATGCAACATTCAAACAAAAGCGAGTGATCTAGCAAGTAACTAAGAGCCCATGGAAAACCATGGATGAAATGGGTTCTAATACCTTCCCTTTTCATAATCTACCCCCGAACTCAAGAAAACATCTCTAAA
This sequence comes from Vicia faba, assembly GCA_948472305.1. NCBI lineage: Eukaryota > Viridiplantae > Streptophyta > Magnoliopsida > Fabales > Fabaceae > Vicia > Vicia faba. The sequence goes on along the minus strand of OX451735.1, from coordinate 1,242,558,502 downwards.
GGTCTTTCCCGTGCTTTTTCACCTTTCCTTTTTGGATAAAAGAAAAGTCGGTGGCGACTCTTGCTAACCACAACATTTGCGATCAAACGCAAAACCTCAAGTCAGTTCTCCCACCGTATCACACCCAACATGTATCCTGTTGGTGCCTTTTGCCTTCATATCCTCGAGAGGGAAAAACTTCCAATTGCCACCTCAAAGATTCTCCAGCAAAAGTCATTTAGCTTCTCAGGATTTATCAGCAGGATTTCATAAGGTCTACAAGAAATACATGGTGTTTCTCTTCCCCGACAAAGTTTATTTCTCTTGTTATGGAAATCCATCCATCAACACTTCAACTTCAACAAAATATGAAGACTTACACTCCTCATTCCCAGCGGTAGTCAGGGATTTATTTTCCCAATTCGACAACACTGCAACAGAACAACTCGCATGCACATACATCACATCTAGGCATCATGAGCATCAACAGCACAAATGCATATATCACAATCTCATCTCACTATGCATTTCATACATCATAACATTACATATAATTAACTCTTCGCCTTTTTCAGGAAGGATCAAACTACAGAAAGTTATTGTCAATAAGACAAGGAAATTATCTAAACAAATTAATTATAGATTCCTGAATCAAGACGAGGTGACTATCTATATGGCAGTTACTTCCTCCAAACTTGTGTCGGTTCAGTTTAAACCGTAATAGTTTATCCTGATTATTTCCTGCAGACATCTTTCTCTGGTTCAGATAAATTGCTCCAAGATTTATTCTGATTCTACTCCAGACCACTACTGGTTCAGTTTAATTCTCTCAATGGTTTATCCTGATTCCTTTCACGCAAAAATCTTTCTCTGGTTCAGATAAGTCGCTCTAAGATTTATTCTGATTCTTCTCCAGACCATTGCTGGTTCAGTTTAAATCTCTCAACGGTTTATCCTGATTCCTTTCTTGCAGACATCTTCCCCTGGTTCAGATAAGTCGCTCCAAGATTTATTTTGATTCTTCTCTAGACCACTGCTGGTTCAGTTTAAATCTCTCAACAGTTTATCCTGATTCCTTTCCCGCAGACATCTTCCCCTAGTTCAGATAAGTCACTCCAAGATTTATTTTGATTCTTCTCCAGACCACTGCTGGTTCAGTTTAAATCTCTCAACGGTTTATCCTGATTCCTTTCCCGCAGACATCTTCCCCTAGTTCAGATAAGCCGCTCCAAGATTTATTCTGATTCTTCTCCAGACCACTGCTGGTTCAGCTAAATCTCTCAACGGTTTATCCTGATTCCTTTTCCGCGGATATCTTTCTCTGGTTTAGATAAGTCGCTCCAAGATTTATTCTGATTCTTCTCCAGACCACTGCTGGTTCAGTTTAAATCTCTCAACGGTTTATCCTGATTCTTTCTCACAGACATATTTCTCTGGTTCATATAAGTCGCTCCAAGATTTATTCTGATTCTTTCCATTTAAAGAAAATTCAAGAGCTCTACTGGTTCAGTTTAAATCTCTCAACGGTTTATCCTGATTCTTTCTGGTAGACATTTCTTCTGGTTTAGATAAATCACTCCAAGAGTTATTCTGATTCTTTTCCAGTTGAATTCAAGTTTAGACTTAGTCTAATTTCCATCAACAACCACCTTCAGATGGCATCTTTTAAGCCCATCCCCTACACAATCAACCATGACATCATTAAGTGCAAATTTCTAGACACTCTAGTGTTCAATCATCTTCCACCTTCAAGTCACGAATGGCAGATTCGTCAATCTAACTCTTCAAGCGTAAGAAGATTGAACAGGGGCAGCTGTTATACCCCAATATTTGCCCTCTCATTTCTCAAAGGATAATCCTAGACCCTCAGGTTTGCTTCCATCCAATTCCAAGCCTTGGATCACAAATTTTCCAAGAAAGTCATTCACAAGGGCAAAATGGTCATTTGCACACTAAAAAGTCAAACTTTGACTTTTGGATTAAAATCAAGATTCAAGAATCATATTTCGTCAAAGCATGAAGTTTGTTTCATCAAGAAAATCAGAAGTCAAGATTTATGTTGAAAAAGTCAAAATTCTAAATACTTAGAAATTTTGCCAAGTGTTTAAGAAATATGATAAATTCAGAACTTCTAGCCAGATTATCACCATGATGCAAGGTGATTCTGAAAGAATTTATAACACAAGAGTTATAGATCTCAATGAGTTCTAAAACATTATAGAACCGAACTTCTTCTAGAAATGCTGGGATTTCAAGTTATACGTCCTCAAAGACACGTCCCTGAAACTTAAACACTTAGTAAACTCTGAGTATTTTCAAATCAGAATTTGTTTATAACTTTTGGGCCAGTTTTCACGAAGGTTTAGTCAGAATTTGCAAGAGTAATTCAAAGAGAGCTTACAAAGCATGTTATAAGATTTCTGGAAAGTCTGAGAGCTCACTCAGAACATGCTGAAGCAAAGAGATTCAAGGATCAGAAGTTGGATGTTTGTTCAAAGTTGCGCTGATGCTGAACTTCTGACCCAGATTTAAGCTATGATGCATAACCTCATATTGCAGGATTTCTGGTTTGATAAATCTCATCATCATTTAATTCTCAAAACCACTTTTGAGTTTTTATCCAAAGGATTTCCCCACGTGAGTCATATAAGTACATTGTTGTCCTTGAAAAAGCAAAATTCTTTCCTATAAATTGAACTTCATTTGAAACTGTGAAAGGGTGGAAAATTGAAAAAAGAAAAAGCCTTGAAACCTTGCTAAAATTTCCAGAAATCCGAAGCTACAAACACCAATATAAAACCTGCTCGTTTTTTACTCTTGCATTCAAACTCCAATTTCCCTCAAGTGTTTCTTGACCAAATCATCCATACAACTTCTGGCATACATTTAGAAGCCATCCTAACTTCTGTTTTCAGACTGTAACACATTCTCCATCAATCTCCACCACAAAAAGTCAGAACTTTGCTTCTTGGTTGTTCCAGAATTTTCCAGCCATTCATAGCCCAAGTTAAAGGTTGTTCCAGTCTCCTGAGCACGTGAGGAAGCTGATCAGAACATTATAAGCAGCCAGAACCAGGCTCCAGTTCACAGGACCTTTTCCAGCTGCAAGGTAAGCTTCTGCTGACTCTCATCATATCACTTAGGCATTGTTAAACTTGCATGTCTAAAATACAATGTAGACATCCTGGTTCTGATATTCTATATATTCTGATGTTTCATGTATTTTCTACCTAAGTAGGGAGAATGTTAGTTCAGAACTTCTTAAAGAAATTAGGATTAATAGATACATGCTTGTTTCTAATTTACAGTCTTGACATTTTTTATGCTTCTGAAACCATGATAGAAACCTGCCATAATTGTTATGTTTGTGTTTTTCTGTTCTGTTGAGAAATGACTAAGTTGCAGATGTTCTGATTAGCATGGAGAAAGAGGTAGAGTTTATCATCAGATTTTACTTTGTGATACATGTTTATGCTTTTGCTTCTAATACCGAATGTACAGCCACCCCAGTGCTAGAGAGTGTGCGCATAAGACATTAGTACTAAGGGTCTGAGGTTCTAGCCCCAGAAGCATCTTTTTAGGTTCATTTATTGATGTTTCTACTCATTTATCTGTCAGACAATACTGCTAAATAAGAACTTCTAGATATCCCCACCCAAAAGCATTACCATCTCACTCTCTCAAATAGCCAGAACTTCTAATTTGCCGGTGACATTAGAACTTCTAGATTCCTAGATGTACCAGAGTTCCTAGACCCCCTCAACAATCAGAACTTCTAGGTTTTCCTTTGTTCCCAGCAACCTTAGAACTTGGTGTACCCAGGCCCATAACTTTTGACCTTCTACTTTCCTACTAACATTTTCTCTCTTGGAGTGTATCAGAGTCAGAACTTCTATTCCTTCTCGTTTCAATAACGTGTTGATTCTGACTCCTTTTCTTTTATTTATCTTATTTTAGATTTAATAACCAAAAACATGTTATATTTACATACATTATTTTATCCCTTTTAAAACTCAAAGATCAAAAAAAAATTCTTAAGCAAAATTATATCTTTTTTTAACAAAAAAACAAAACTATTCCATTTTATATTTCTTGTACATTATTTCAATATGTTTGTAATAGACAACTAGGACTTTAATTTCTCAATCCCCAATGTAAATTTGTACACCCCATCCCCTTAATGATGTAATAGCGTATGACTTTACTTTTCCGCGTTTTTATTGCTTTCATATATTACAAGTAATTAGGTGTGTATGGAAAGATAAAAACAACAAATAGACAACCCAAAAATCAAAGACTAAATGCATGCAATGAAATACACTTTGCACACATGCACCCCTTAGGGTAATCCCACTTGTTTCCTAAGATAGTAACATCTAAAGGATGAGGAAAAGAACATTTAAGACCTTTTTAAGTAGGTAGATTCGCTCCAGTTTCTCGCTTGCTCACAACAAAAACATTTTATACACCAACACACTCATTTGAAACATTTTCAAAAGATAAACACTTTGTACACGTTCTTATAGAAATGAGAGCCATTACAAAGAAGACACATTTTCAAAATCTTTTTAAAAAAAAAAAACACATTCCACAAACACCTCTTTGAGCTATTTTCGAAACAACACTTTGTACGCGTTCTTATAGAAACGAGAACCATTACAAAGACATTTTCAAAATACTTTCAAAATTCACACCACAAGCACACATTCAAACAAAAGCAAGTGATCTAGAAAGCAACTAAGAGCCCGTAGATAACTACAGATGAAAAGGATGCTAATACCTTCCCTTTTCATAATCTACCCCCCAAAATCAAGAAAATATCTCTAAATGTATTTCCTGTTCTTTTCAGCCTTTCCTTTTGGATAAAAGAAAAGTAGGTGGCGACTCTTGCTAACCGCAACAATTGCGATAAAATGCAAAACACCCAAGTCAGTTCTCCCACCGCGTTACAGAATCCTCTACAAGCGCAACCATGAATCTACTTTACTTCGGTGTGTAGACAAGAGCGAAGCAGAGAGGATTATGGCAGATTTACACGAAGGTACCTTTGGCACCCATTCTAGTGGACATACCATGGCTAAAAAGATTCTACGGGCAAGATATTATTGGTCTACTATAGAAGCAGACTGTTATCAGCATTCTCGAACTTGTCACAAATGCCAGATCTATACTGATAAAGTACATGTACCTCTGGTCCCCTTGAATGTATTGACGGATCCCTGTCCCTTTGCAATGTGGGGCATTGACATGATCGGAGAGATTAGACCTACCGCTTCCAATTGGCATCGTTAAAACCTAGCGGCCATTGATTACTTCACGAAGTGGGTTGAGGCTTCTTCTTTTTCTACTGTTACCAAGAATGTTGTGGTGCAGTTTATCAAGCATAACCTGATTTGTTGGTATGGTGTGCCAGAGATAATCATTACAGACAGTGGTACCAATATCAACAATATAATAATCACCGAACTCTGTAAACAATTCAAGATCCAACATCATAATTCTTCCCCTTACCGGCCGAAGATAAATGGCATTGTGGAGGCTGCTAATAAGAATATTAAGAAAATCGTACAGAAGATGACGGTGACATAGAAAGACCGGCACGAGATGTTACCATTTTCTCTTCATGGTTACCGCACCTCAGCACGTACGTCAATAGGGGCAACACCTTACTCTCTGGTATATGGTATGGAAGTTGTCCTACCAATTGAGGTCCATATCCCTTCTTTGAGGATCATGAAGGATGCGGGTTTGAACGAAGATGATTGGATCCAGACTCGACTTGATCAACTGAACCTGATTGATGAGAAAAGGCTTGCTGCTGTCTGTCATGGTCAGACATATCAAAAGCGAATGATCAAGGCTTTCAACACAAAGGTCAGACGTCAAGTGTATCAAGTGGGTGATCTGGTAATCAAGCGCATCATACTGCCATAAGGTGATCCCCAGGGAAAATGGACTCCCACGTACGAAGGGCCATTTGTGATCTAAAGCATATTTTCTGTCGGAGCCATGATTTTGACCACCATGGATGGTGACGAACTTCCTCACCCTGTTAATGAGGACATAGTGAAAAGATACTACGCCTAAATAAGGACCCGCTAGGTTGACTGGCCTATGAAAAAATAAGGGCATCCCAACGAACCAAAAGGGTTCGGGCAAAAATTAGGGATAAATATTTAAAAAAATATGTACACCCGGCAAGCCGAAAACCTGAAAGGGCGGTTTGGGCAAAAAGGGTATCCTGGTGGATTGAAAACCCGAAAGGGCGGTCCAGGCAAAATTTATGGATTTAAAGCGTACAATTATGTCCCGTTGGATCACCTTGCGACCAGACTTCAGTATCAACCATCAAGCTTAAACGGTACCGATCAATCCAGTCAACTTCGGGCGGGTAGCAAAGTGATGAGACTCTCAAAGACATAAGGGCAGTAGCAGAATTGGAATTCAATGGGATTATTACACATAGCTGTTTTCTCTTTGTACACTATTTTGCATAGTTTTCATTTTTTTATGGGTTGCGTTCTCCTACTAGAACGCTAGTATCTTTGTACAAAAGGCCTGTTATATGCGAACTTCAAAAATCAATACAAATCATCTCTTTGAAAGTACAAAACTATTTATTTTTCTTTTTCTGTTTTGTTTTTCAAAAACGTCTAATGATTATTTTTTACATGCATTTAAGTATGATTACTGTTCACAAATACCTGTATAAAAAACAGAAAGACAGTTGCTAATGACTTTAAGAAATGGGGAAAAGTCTAAAAACAATTTGTAGTCCCGACAGTTACTCCTTCCAGCAGGTACAAGGGCATAGACATTTTAAGACAAAGTCTCTATTATGAGACGACCCCGTGATGTCTATGTTCCCCAAAGAGTAGAAACAACCAGAGTTTTGATCTTGTCATCCACGAGAAGGAATTACCTCCTCCAACGAAATTCCTTCAAGAGCTGAAATCTGTATTCCCCAGCCAAGTGTTATAATTGCAAACAGTTTATAAAACCTCCTCCCAGGTAGAGCTTATTTCTCTAACTGCGAAAATTCATTCCCCAACAGAGTTTATTTCTCTATATCGGCAAAATATTCCAGCAAAGCATCATCTCTCTTCACAAAGTCAATTCCCGGTAGAATATCCTCAAACAGAAAAAGGAAATCCCCAGCGAATCATCTTCATTCATCATCCTCAGCGGAAATGAAGGATTCAGCTTCCCAACACTCTTCAGCATGCAGTCTGGGATTTACTTTCCCAGACTAGAAAATATCACAATAGCATCCCGTATTCATACATCATGGCATGCACATACACATCGCATACAGTATAATGTCATTTATTTTGAGAACATTATCACACAATGCATTTCATACATCATGACATTGCATACGACTAACTCTTTACCTTTTTTAGGGAAAGATCAAATCAACAAACACCGTTGACTACGTATGTGACCCGATAGTCTTCTCAAAAGCTACGTCTGATGAAGGACTATTTCAGCATTTTCCTCAGAAATATGTTTTCAAGACCTTCTCTGGTTCAGTTAGATCGACACTAAGATCTCTCTGATTTCTATTCCAGATGAAGATATTCCAAGACTTTTGTCTGGTTCAGTTGAATCGATACTAAGATTCTTCTGATTTCCATTCCACTCAAAGTTAATTCAAGACCTTCCTCTGGTTCAACTAAATCGATACTAAGATTTTCTTGATTTCTATTCCAGTTGAAGACAACTCAAGACCTTTCTCTGGTTCAGTTAAATCGATACTAAGATTTTCCTGATTTATATTCCAGTTAAAGAAACTGCAAAGCCTGGAATACGACCAGATAGCAGTTCACCATATTGTGAAGCCTGGACCCGACCAGAAAATAGTTAACATCGTGGCTGAAGCCCGGAATCCGATCGGATAATATTCAATCAACAATTCAAGACACTATGAAACCTGGAATCCGACATGATAGTAGTTTACTCTGTCAATTACTATGAAGCCTGGACTCGACCAGATAATAGTATACCTCAAATTCAAGTTGAAGCCTGGATCCGACCAAATAACAACTTAATTTCTTCAAGTTGAAGCCTGGATCTGACCAGATAACAACTTAATTTCATCAATGAAGCTTGGAATACGAACAGATAAGAGTTTAATCTCATTCCCCCAGTAAGTCGCTGGGAAGCCTGGAATACGACCGGACAGCAGTCAACCTTATTATCCTTAGCGAGTCACTGTGAAGCCTGGATCCCGACCAGATAGCAGTTCACTTTCATATCTTCAATCAAGAGATAACTCCCCAATAGAGTAATGGACAACTGAAGCTCCCAAACTCTATTACCCAAACAGAGACCTACGTTCCTCAACGGAGTCCTCCTTAACAACAGGAATAGGGATTCCCACAAAGGAATATCTCATGAAGTCAACATTATTCTAGATGGCATCTTTAAGCCCGTCTCTGACGACTCTTCCTTCATCTTGTCGAAATGGAATCTATAAGCCCATTCCTGATATTATCTACACAATCAAAGTATCATTTCAGATGAGTGCAAATTTCTGGGCACTCTAGTGTTCAATCATCTTCCACCTTCAGATCACGAAAGGCAGACCAGCCAATCTACATCCTCATGTTTAAGAAGATTGAACAGGGGAAGTTGTTGTACTCCAAAATTTTACCTCCCATTTTCACTCAAGACATGTTTCTAGAGGTCCTCAATTGCCCTAGGATGACCAAGAATTGACTAGATAAATTCGCCTCTTAAGGCAATGAACCCCAACCAGGGTTTCAATTTTAAGCAAGATGTGTGGGTCCCAAGGACCCCAAATTTTCTCCATTGTCCTAATATGTACTCAAGATCATCCATGCCAAATTTCATGCCTTGAACAACAAGTTTTTCCAGTCAACTGCTCAAATGCATGAAAATCAACTATACTAAGTCAAAAGTCAATTGTGGCCCAAATACAGTCAAACTTCAATATTTTTGGTCAACATAAACATTTTGAAGTTATATCCATCATTTGATCAAGGGTTGATCATGATTCCTCAAGAAATGCTCCTAACTCATCAAAAGTAAAAAAAATGGCAAATTAGGGTTTCTATAGGAAAAGTCAACCAAACTTTGACCAGGCATAACTTTCTCATACTTTATCAGAAACTTTTCCAACAAGGCTCATTTTGAAGAGAATCCAATTCCCTAAAACTTCTCTTCAGCCCTCAAGTTCAATAAATGAATCTATCAAAAGATACAAGTTCATACATTATAGGTCCTTTCAAAAAGTCAACAAAAACACCTTTTGGGTCAAAGCTCCTTACATGAACATGGAAGATCAAATTGAGATGAAATCAAAAGGGTTGTTTAGAGGACATCCCAAGATCTCTAAAAAAGTCTAAGAACGCCCTCTTAGGGTTAAAATTGAGAAAGATATGCATTGCTAAAGTTGACCAATTTTATGAAAATGCACAAAAGTCAATGTGAGCAACTTGGATTATTTTGAACTAATGGGCATGGGTTTTAGACCTCAAACACATCCATGGACTTATGCAAGACATTTAAATCCATTATTTTTTTATGAGATTTTTTTATTTATTTGAATTTTTATTCATTTAAATCTTAATAAATCAAATAAAATAGTAAAATGATGATTTAAATCCAAATATTTGTTTTATGATCAGATCATGAGCCTAAAATCAGAAGATTGAATCAAAAACTCGTGTAAAGGATGATTGGAGAGAGATGAGCAAGTTTTGACCAAAATTAGAAACATAAAATTCCAAATGCAAATCAAATATTTTCTACACAAATCTTCAAGATCAATCCAATCTTGTTGCCCTAATACATCAAGATATATAAACATAACATTGCCAGACAAAAAGGACATGGGTTGGCCGCACGAAACTGACATTAAAAACTCCAAATTTTCAAGAAAAAGTGTCAATCGGATTTTGAATTACATAAAGATTCAAGGTATTACAAAGCTTGCAATCAACTCCCGGAGACCTTCTGAAGCTAGCTGCATCACTCCCAAGCGCCAAAGCTCCAAGAATCGTGCCCAACACAGTCACGGGTTGCCTTTATTTTTTTGAAAACCATTATGGTCATACGTGCATTATAAATAAATTTGGATCATGCATTCTTGTTTGTATGAATGATTAGAACATGTTTGAATCGTTAATTGCTTGCTTTGATGCATGTATGACAATATGTCATTGTTAGGGTTTTTACCTTTGATTTAGGGTTTTCAGATACAGGTAAAATTAGGCCAAAAGAGGAGCACCATCATGCTCAGGAGATCAAACCCAGTTGATCCATGGTGTTAAACTGAATTTATATTTCTTGTTGTAGATTTTGGAAATTTGCAGGTGATTTAGTGATGAACACTAATTGTATGTAAAAGTCCATAGGCTAACACGACAGAGGGTTCGGGAAGACAAAAGCGTGGCACAACCTGGTTGGCCCGTTTGAAATAGCGTGTGTTTTTTAAAAAGGAGAATTTCTGACCATTGTTCAAATATATTATTTTGTGTTTAGTTTATATAATGAATGAACAGATTGGCTTGGTGGTAGAGGGGACACGCGCATGAGGTGGAAGACCTGGGTTCGATTCCCAGGTCTTGACGTTATTTTTTCTAATGAATTTCTTCCAAATCCAGTTCAGCCAGGCCTTCCACGCATATCATGTGTCATCAGGCCATCACCATCAGATTAATAATCCTCCAGATCTAGCTCCCAGAAACGCTTCCCCATGATAGACCTCTCCAACACAACAACACTGGATCACACGCGTGAGCACGGGCCATCAGGTTTGGGCTTAGACAAAATTCAACAACATCACCCCTCAATTGGGTTTCTCACCCCCTCAGGCCCATTTTCCTAAATTCCTTATTCTAATTTTTTTTAATTAGTTTATTTTTTGTTTATTCACTTTTTTAAAATCATAAAATCAAAAAAATCATAAATTTTTTAGGAAATTAGAGTTTTTTTTATAAAATTAATATTTTGTAAATCAATTTAATTAAATTTTAACCTTTTTCCTTTAATTTAAAATTAATTAGAGAATTAGGTTAAACTTATAATTTTTTCCATAAAATACCAAAAAATATTTTTAATAGGCAATTAGACGTTTAGGGTTTCAAACGTAGGCCAGTCTTAATTTTTGCGCGTTATGATTTTTTCCATACGATTTGTTTTTTTATATTATTTATGTAACTGCGCCTGATTTGTAATAGTTAATTAGGGTTTTCAATTTTCACATTTTACTTTTCATTCCTTATTCATGTATCTACTCCAAAGCCTTGTAATAGTTGTAGGAACTTTACTTCTCGCTTTTATATGTCTTATATGCTTGTATATGAACTGCTAGTAATTAGGCGTGCATGATAAGAATCAATTAATCATTAGATCACTAACATAAGATAAAATATCTGGAAAAAAGTACATTGTTGCACACTTGCACCCCTAGGGTATACCTCACTTGGTTGCCTTAGAAAACAATGGTCATGTCCCTCGAACGTAGGGATATCTTAGAAAAGACCATCAATCTAAAAGTCATAATAAAGATCATAGTCCCTTAATGTCCCTCGAGTTGCCTACGAGAAATGATCTTGTCCCTCAATGTTGCATATATGATGACAGTCCCTTCGAAATGCTAAGGTATCCTTACATCTTTCCTTTAATGACCATAAGTGTCCCTTTCGATAGTCCCTCAACATCCAACGATAGGGCTACCTACTCACTAATAGTAGGATAGCACTATCTAAAGGAAAGGAGGAAAACAACATCCTTTTTCGAGTAGGTAGACAGTTCTTAAGTACTTGCTCAAATCTTCTTTTTACCCCCACACACTTTCAAACTTCTTTTCAAAAACGCTTTATCACACTCTTGAGGACTGATACAAGAGTTATCATAAAGCAAACAAAATCTTTTAAAACACACAAAGCACAAACAGTTTTCAAAAATGAGCAAGTACCTAAGAGCCTGTGGAAAACCACGGATGGAAAGGGTGCTAACACCTTCCCTTTTCATAATCTATCCCCCTTACTCAGAAAATATCGAAAAAGGTCTTTTTCTATTCTTTTCACCCTTTCCTTTGTTGGATAAAAGAAAAGTTGGTGGCGACTCTTGCTTATCGCAACATTTGCGAACAAAAAACGCAAACCAGTATTAACAGTCGGTTCTTCCACCGTATCACAACTAGCATCCTATGTATCTATAGTATCCTATAGGAACCTTTTGAAATATCTATTTTTTGGTTAAAATTGGTTTTCTTGCTAAATGAATGTGGCGATGAGATTTTGAAAATGCGACGACCTAGTGTCGATGTTTTTGGCTTAAAAGAGGTGTGGTTTTTTAAAATTAGGGTTTAGGACAGATTTATCTTTAGATTAATAAAACTAAAAAAAATATACATAGGGGTTTTTGCACAATCGTATTAAATATATTAGATGACATGAAGTCAATGAATTCGATTTTTTTCTTTGGAGTTAGACACAAAAGAAATACAAATACTAAATGATCGACAAAGGGAAATTAAATAAATAGCAATTAAAAACTAAATAATTAACAACCACAAATTAAATAAAAATAAAGAAAGACAAAATTATACTAATATATATTTTTGGTTTTTTTTAAAGAGGGAAAGAAAGAAATAATTATAAACCTAATCTAATATTTTTTGTATTATATTTTTATGAATTTTTAAATGAAATAAGACAAAAAACTTGAAAATTAGAAATAAGAAAATAAAAGTGCAACAGTTAGGACTTGACCTCAGGTTCTACGAGTTATAACAAAGTTGTCTTACCACTTAACCATGTTTATTTTTTTATTATATAGATACCTTAATTAAAATATAATAAAAATAGAGTTTGGGTTAAAAGGGATAAAATGCAGAATAATAGTAAAGTTCCCCAATGGGTCTCGAACCCAAATCCTCACGCATATCACACATACACGCTAACCACTATGCAATGCTTATTCATTTGTTATTTTTATGTTTCAATTAAAATAAAAGGAAAATAATAAACACAAAGTTGGGCTAAAAAAAGGGGCCAAAAACCGACTCGGTTTGGGAAAGGGAAAGGAAGGGTTTTGAAAACCCTAATTCGTTGGGAGATAGGGCGCCACTCGTAACCTTGGGGAGTGGAAAAATATTAATTAATTTGTTTTAATTATTAATTAATTGTAAATAAAAAAATGTCTCTCTCTCTCTCACAAATCGTTCATTCTCTTCTTCTTCTCTCTCACGGTCTTCATCTCCCAATCTTTCTCTCTGCTACCTCAACTCTCTCGCTGAAAACAATAAAACAACAAATCTTCACGCTTTTCTCACTATGTATTTCTCACAGTTTTACTTTAAACTCTTCTATTTCCTATTATCTCCAGCGATTGAACATAACTACAGCAGAAAAAACTCAATTTTGTTTTCGGTACAACGGTATCACCCTCTCTTCTCATCTCTCAATATCATTCTCTTTCTTGCATAAACAACGACAACGCTCTATCTCCTAAGCTCTCGGTTTCACTCACTCTCCGGTAAACAATTTATAACTCTCATCTGCTTCTCTGTATTTTTTCATATTGTTTTTTACAGATAACAGTAGCATCAATGTTTCTATTTTCATTACTCTCTATTTTTTGATTTGCCGCAGGCTTGCGGTTTCTCTTTTGCTCCCGGTTTAGTACAACAACAACTCACCAATTTTTATTCCACGATAGCAAGAAAATCTCAGTTTGCTTCTCGTGGTTTCGATTTCACGGTTCAGACACGAAAAACAACAACAACACCATCGATCTCACGTCTGCTTCCCATTGATCTTAACTCTCTTGTGGATATCCCACACCAAAACAATAGCAATAACGTCAACGATGGATACACTCAGTTTCTCTCATGCTTTTAGAACCGCAATCAGTTAAACCACCTAATCTCTCGCGTTTTCATGATTTGTCATCGATTACAGTTACCTTTGGTTCTCTTTCGTCCGCGGTTTGGTCTTTTGAACATGCCTCACTCGCTTCATCTTTGTAAATTTTCAGGAATCATAGTAAAATAAGGAACAAAAATGACATCCAAACAATGTTCGAAACACAAAGGCAAGTGCAAGTAAAGGTTCATAGATTAAGCTATAATGATTTAACGCTACAAACTATAATGCCAACAAAATATATGCAGAGGAATTGAAAAGTACCGACTCCGAACATTCTCGGAGGTGACATTCCCAAGGTAAGACCAGTCCCTTTTGTGTTGGATTGTTGCTTTCATTCTGATGTTGTGTGTCGATCTCTAGTGACTTGTCAGTGTTATGATGTTGGTGATGGAGGATTGTGTATGTAGGTTAATGTTTTTTGAAGTTTTAATGATGGTTTAAAAGAGATGGTGTAGGGTTTTTGGTACAAAGGTTTGAGATATGAAGCATTTTTCTCTCTGTGGGATTTCTTATGGTTTTTCTTGCTGCCTTTCTTCTTGTCTACCATTATCTCCCCCTTGTGTTGAACAAACTTTCCTTTTTATTGAGGAGCAGATGAGGTTTTTTGAGGGGAAATATGAATGACATTTGAACATGTTTGGTGTGCTGACTTAATGCTTTTTGATGCAACTTTTAGTGTATGCAATTTTAGTGTAATTTCTGGAATGACGTGCTTGGTTTGTAGCAGGGAAGCAGCAGAGTTTTTTTGGACATTTGTTTGATTTTTTGTTGCAGGTTATGCAGTTGGCCTAGCAGGGGCAGCAACTCTGGTTTTTGGAGTGTAGTGTTTGTCTTGGCTGCAAGAATTATGGCAAAGGAAAGGCTAGCATAGCAAGTGTTGGATGGACCTTTTTGCAGCATTTTGGATTGGTTGGACAACATTTTGGAGGCTTGTGGACTGGTTTTGCAAAGGTTCTGGTTAGGACCTTTTTTAAGGTTTAAGATACAATATTTTGTAATTCAGATTGAGTTCTAATGTAAACTTGAAACCTTAAAGTGATGTAACACTTTTGAGCATTCTTGAATTTATTTGAGGAACTTATATTTTGAAGTTGAATCAAATTTGAATGAAATAAGACCTTGTCATTTGAATTTTTGGACATTGTTATAAAAGTTGAATTATGATGAATGTCTTAAGTTTCAAGTGACATGAACCTTCCCATTTTACAAAGTCGATTTGTACATTTTATTTTTGGTACTTGAATTTAAAACAATCCACATAAATGGAATTGAGTGAATTAAACTTGAATGCTTTGTTACGTAAATCCCAAGAAATCAAAATGTTTTTTCCTTTCCAACCTTGCAAGTTTGATGAATGAGTTTAAATCCAATCATAAGAACCAATGTTTTGAGGAAACAAACATAACACAAATTGAAACTAGAGGTTAAAAATCATCCTAAGTCACGAAATGGTACAAAATGTCTCAATAAATTCCGTGGCCTCCTAAACATAATTAGACTTTGATTCTTAAAGAAAACTTCTAGATGACATTGCTCATGACATTATGCAAAAATAATCGTCTCAAGATGTTGGAAATTGAGAAAGTTACGATCCTTGAAAGTCGGGTAACAGTTTTCTTGAGATTAGGTCAAAGTCCATAAGATGCCCTCTAAAGTATTCAAAATTTTGATGATTCTCCGCACATAATTAGATCTTGAAATTGTTTGAACTTGATCTTAAAAATGTTGAATTTTGGTTAAAGTGCTTTAAATAGACATGCAAACTTGATCTTTCCTTGCGTTCTAAGGCATATTGACGCCCATGTGGACTGGCGATGATGAAATATCGACTTTACTTTTGAGAATCAGTGATCCATCATACTTGAACACTTAAGGGAAACCCTAACTGAGGCACAATGCTTGGTGATTTTGATTCAGACCTGTCCCTACGTTTGAAAACAAAGAAACAAAACATACACCTTTGTATTTGATTAGATGTTAGTGATGCATATGTTAAGATGTTCGCAACACTTGATAATCTCTGCATAAGCAATGCTCGAAGGTGAGCAGATTAATAAAAACCAACTGTATCTCGTGACCTTGATGATATATGAGAATGCAAATGAAGGTGGGGTCTTAGGTCATAAATTGGGGTATGACAGTTGCCCCTATTTAAGTTTCTTCTATTCCGAGATATGAAGATTGAAATCTTTGTTTCGACGAGATTGAAGATACTTAAATATAGAATACACAATTTTTGGTCCTAAGATACCACAATGATGTTTATGATATCATATGAATGCAATGTTTTGAATTTTATGGGTAATTTCGCCACATGAGACAAACTATTGCGGGAGAAACCAAGCACATGATAAAGTAATTGTATCACGGTGGGAGAACTAACTTGGTCGTTTTGCATTTTATCGCAAATGTTGCGGTTAGCAAGAGTCGCCACTGACTTTTCTTTTATCCAAAAGGAAAGGCTGAAAAGAACAAGAAAGACCTTTGAGATGTTTTCTTGAGTTCCGGGGGTAGATTATGAAAATGGAAGGTGTTAGCACCCTTTCCATCCATGGTTTTCCATGGGCTCTTAGTTACTTGCTAGATCACTTGCTTTTGTTTGAAAATGTGCTTTCTGTGGTTTTTTGAAAGTATTTTGAAAAGGCGCAATCGTTTAGGAAAACTTTGTAATGATTCTCGTTCGTAAGAATGTATAAAAAGTGTTGATCTTTTGAAAGTGTTTTCAGGTTTGAAAGATGTTTTGAAAATGTTGGTGTTTGTTTTGAAAATAGCAAGGATGTTTTGGTTTTGAAATTGAGCAAGCAACTAGTAACATTCTACCTACTCAAAAGTTTTTCATGTTCATTTCCTCTTTCCTTTGGCATTGTTACCTTACTATTGATTAGGTAAGTAACCCTATCTTTGGATGTAAAAAGGGACGGGCATGGGTCATTGTATAGCCATGATTAGCAATGTTGTAAGATACCTTAGCATTTTCTTTAGGGACTAAGATTATTTTGAAAGGAAACATGGATAGCGTCATCGAGGGACTATGATCTTTCATTTTTGCTTGTTTTTGCTAAGACACCTTACATGCATAATATGGCCATTTTTGTAAGGCAACAAAGTGGATTTACCCTAAGGGTGTATGTGTGCAAGTGTATTGGTTTACATGCTTGATTTGTCTTTGAATTAGGGTTCTCTAAGAATTGGTTTTAATCTTTCCATACAAACCCTAATTACTAGCATTTGTATATAAAGCATTTAAATTGCGGAAAATAAAAATACTAAACTATTACATCATTTAGGGGAGGGGGTGTACAAATTATAAATGGAGAATTGCAAGAAAATTAAATCTAGATAATTATTACAACCATATTGAATATTGTACAAAAATGAATAAATAAAATGCAAGAATGTAAATGTAAAAAGAAATGTGATTGTTTTCATGAAAAGGTTTTTGTTTTAACCTAATTAACTAGAAGAAAATTAATTAACTTAAATGTAAGAAAAACTAAACTAAGTTATTAGAAGAAATTAATTTATTAAAGAAAACAAATTTTTTTAGGGTTTTTTGTGAATTTAATTAAATTAGTAAATAAAATTAATTAAATAAAAAGTCCTAAATTCTAAATTGATTTTAGTTTACAAGAAAATAATATAATAATAATTAAGACTAATTATCTAAGTATTTGAAAAAAGAAATTAATTTATTAAAGGAAATGTTTTTTTTTGTTCTTTTAGTTTTTATGAAGAAAAATAAACTAAATATAAATAATAAAACATAAATATTTTTAGATTTTTTATTAATGCAAATAATAATAATAATAATAATAATAATAATAATAATAATAATAATAATAATAATAATAATAATAATATTAATAATAATAATAAAAAAATAAAATGAGAAAATAAAATAAAATAAATAAAAGTTAGAAGTCAGGGGTTTGAAAATTAAAAGAGAGGTTAGAAAGTAATTCTTTTGAGAAATTAGGCCCAAGGCAATTTTTTGTATAATCCGAATAAATAAAAAAAGTTATGTGGGCTGTGTGGTATGAGCAAACAGGGGGGTATGGTGTTAAAAAAAATCCAGGCCCATGAGGTGGAAGCCCAAGCGCTGCAAAGAAGACAAAAAATGTAAAAGGCAGCATTGAGGTTCGAACCCACGACCTCTACCAATAACGTGTGTTGTCTTACCACTGGGCTGGCTGTACATCCGTTAACTTAAATGAAAGAATAAATACATAATGTAAAACGTCTCCATGACCTGTACTTCATCTTCAACCTTCAGCAAACCAGACCACCTGTATCTCATTCATTTCTCAACAAAATTGGAAAATGCAAACATGAAAGTTGTGCTATTTTTCCTCACAAATCTAACCATGTAAATAACTTAACTATAGATCAAAGATGAAAGAGAATTTCTCTGGCCCTAATTTGAACCCTAATTTTTTCAGAAACTTCAAACTTAAAATTCTCTAAGCTCAAGCCATGTAAATGAAAACTAAGGATATGTACAGCTTCAGGGAAATGAGGTCTACATTTTATCTTCACAAATGAATCAATAATGATGCTTGTAGAGAGAGTTCAAAGTTATGGAAACTTACCTCAAAAATGGAAATCGTATTATGAGTTTGAGCACTCCACAAGGTGTTGTGATGATCAGAATAGCTTCAGTGACCCTCTAGGATATTAATGCAATGTTGAGTTTGTACTGGAGATGGCTGAATCGTGTTGGAGAAGTCCAAGTGCAAAGATCTGTTTTTGAAAATGGAAGGTGGTACAAATGGTGTTACAGTCATGTAACAGAGTCAGGGATGAGTTATATTTGATGTTTAGAAGCTTTAGGAACCAAAAGGCTTGAAAATGCACGAGGGAGATGTGAGTTTCAAGTTTTTGGTCAGAATGTGCAACAATGGTGACTTTTGATTCAGTTCTGAGTTCTTGTGTGTTTTAAGGCTTGTGTATGCGTGTGTTTTCTTGCAAACAACTTGTGTATATGTATGGAAAAGGTTTGGATACTTGAGGTGGTCAGAAGTACAAGATCACATGTTTTTGCTTCTTGGCTTGTTTTGGAAGTAAGGTTGGCAAACATGGTTTCAATGCATAGTATAAAGCTATCTAGAGTGGTTACCAACTTTAAACATGCTTATCTGACTTTGTATAGGAAGTTTGTGCAGAAGGAATAAGTGCAAATCTCAATGCAAGTTGACTTTGCATAAAGCTTGCTTTATGTAAATGGCAATGGTGCCTTTGTGCCATTAATGGAAAATCATCTTGGATAAAGCTTGAATCAAATGGAAAATAGCTCAAAAGCAAGTGTAATCTTCTGATTTGGGAGAGATCTTGAGGTTTACAGGCTTGCAAAGCAAGATTGTGCAACATAGGCTTGAGATTTGAATTCTTGTTCATCACAAAAATGACTTATAATTTCAGTTTGAAACCCTAACTTCCTCTCTTTGATTCTCCTTGCTCAAGAATGATCTCAAGGAGTTCTTTGACATTTTGGAAAGCTTGTAATGCAATCTACAACCCCTATTTGAATCACATTTGAAAATTCCCCTTGGAACTATATGAAAAATTGCCATGAAGTTAGGTCAAAATCCTGCCTAAACTAGGGCAAAATTTTCACTAAGTGTTTAGTTTCATGTCCATGACTTCATGGATTAATAACTTGAGATCCAAGAATTTCTAGGAAAAGTTGTGTAAAGAAATATTTTAGATCTTATGGAGATCTACAACTTTCATGTTGAAAGTTTCTTTTGAATCATCTTGTATCATGGTGAAAATTTGGCTCAAAGTTGTGAAAAAATATGAAGTTTTCAACACTTACAAAAATTTCTAAGTTTGAAAACTCTGACTTTTCAAAATGAAATCTTGACTTTTTGATTTATTGATGAACAAGTTTCATATTTTGACATGTTTTAATGAATTTTGATCTTTGACACTTGATTTTGACCAAAAAGCCAAAGTTTGACTTTTTAATGTACAATTGACTTTTGATCAGTTGACTGAAAATCAACTATCAATCAATTGACCTTGAGTAATGTTTTGAGTCATTCCATTAGGTAAAAATGATGCAATTTAACTCTTGAGATCATGCCTTAAACCAATTAACCATTTGCTAGGTCAAAAATCAGAAATTGCCCTTTCTCAATCAAAACCCTAATTTTGACCATTTTGCCCTTTTGATGATCTAATCAAATTTCTTGAGGAATTGTGATCCAAACTTGATCAAATGATACATATGAGTTTATAATGTTGATATGGATAAAAAATTATGAAGTTTGACTGTAAATTGGCCACAATTGACATTTTCCCCAATACAGCTGATTTTTAGGTCAACTGCTCAATTGACTGAGCAAAAATGTGATCCAAGACTTGAAACTTGACATGAGTAATATTGAGGGTCCATAATGATCCATGAAAGTCATATGAGGCATTAAAATTTCAATTATCCTTGTTCAATCTCAAACCCTAATTTCAGTCATCAGTGCTTAAGGAGGTGTCTTGAGCTGATCAACCCTTGTGCAATCTTGAACCAAAGGAGATCATGTGAGAAAATACTTGATAAATGAGAGGGAAAATTTTGGGGTACAATAGCTTCCCATGTTCAATCTTCTTAAACCTGAAGAGTTAGATTGGCGGATCTGCCATTCGTGACTTGCAGGTGGAAGATGATTGGACAATAGAGTGCCCATAAATTTGCACTCGAAGATGAAATGGGAATGGGCTTATAAATGTCATTTGGAGGAATGATGGAGATTTGCCGGAGATGGACTTGTAGATTCTATCCAAGGGTGACTGTTGACAGAGAATGAACTAAGTTTAAACTTGATTTCATATGGAAAAGAATCAGAATAAATCTTTGGCGCGACTTATCTGAACTAGAAGAATTCTTGTATGTTGTTTAACTGGGAAGAATCAGAATAAATCTTGGAGCGATTGATCTGAACCAGAAATTCTCCTTTGGAAAGTATCAGGATAAACTGTCGAGGGGTTTAAACTAAACCAAAATAGATCTTGAATGTTCTTTAACTGGAAAGAATCAGAGTAAATATTTGAGTGATTTATCTGAACCAGAGAAAGCATCTGCGGGAAAGAATCATAATAAACTGTTGAGAGATTTATCTGAACCCGAAGTGTTCCTTTGGGAAGTATCAGGATAAACCATTGAGGGGTCTAAACTGAACCAAAAGAGATCTTGAATATTCTTTAACTGGAAAGAATCAGAGTAAATCTTAGTGCGATTTATCTGAACTAGAGAAAGACGTCTGCGGGAAAGAATCAGAACAAACCGTTGAGAGATTTATCTGAACCCGAAGTGTTACTTTGGAAAGTATCAGGATAAATCATTTAGGGGTTTAAACTGAATCAAAAGAGATCTTGAATATTCTTTAACTGGAAAGAATCAGAGTAAATCTTTGTGCGATTTATCTGAACCAGAGAAAGCGTCTGCGGGAAAGAATCAGAATAAATCGTTGAGAGGTTTAAACTGAACCGGCATGGATCTAGAGAAGAATCAAAACAAATCATTGAGAGATTTATCTGAACCAGAGAAGACGTCTGCGGGAAAGAATCAGAATAAACCGTTGAGATATTTAAACTGAATCGGCAGAGGTCTGAAAGAAATATCTATTATATAGATGGTTGACCAGTCCTTTCTTGGGAATTGATTTGTAATTGACTTGTTGAAAATTTGACGATAATTTTCTGTTGATTGATCTTTCTTGAAAAATATGAAAGGTTAGTTGTATGCAATGTCATGATGTATGAAATGCATGGTACAATGATGTTCTCAAAATAAATGAGATTGTGTCGCATGTATCTGTGTTGTCAATGCTATGACGTATGGATGTAATGTATGGACACATTAATTATTATGCTGCAGTGTTGCTAGAGTCGGGGAAACTAAATCCCTGAGTACCACTGGGAACGAGGAGTGTAAGTATTCATGTTTTGAAGTGCTGATGAGTTGATGAGATTCCATTTGTTAGAAATTAAACTTTGTTGTGAAAGGGAAACGCCGTGCATTGCTTGTGGACCTCGTGAAATCCTGTTGGGGAATCCTGAGAAACTAGGTGACTTTCACTGAGGAATCTTAGGAGCGGTAACTGGAAGTTTTGTTCTGTCTGAGATATGAGAGAGCTTGATATCATTAAGCTACATACTGGAGATATGATGGCGATCCTACAGCGGGATGTCCTATTTTCCGCTCTTGTTGGAAAAGTATCTGCGGGGGATTTTATGGAATAATCTAAAGATATTATCCTATTTCTTAAAGCCATTAGCGATTGTCTTTCTATTTTCTGTTCCTATTTTTTTTGTTCATTTGTAAACAGTAGTCACGTTCAAATGCATATGTTCAAAAATAAATCATTGGACGTTTTTGTAAACAAAACACAGAAATAAAGAAAAACAGATAGTTTTGCACTTTCAAAGGGATATCTTTGTATTAACTTGAATACGTATTTTTGTACAATGAGACGAACATTCTAGTAAGAGAAATTTCGTCGTAGAAAATGAAAATTTGATACAAAGAAAAGATAACTATGTGAAATAATCCCATGGGGTTCCCATTCTACTATAGCCTTCGTGTCTCAGAGTGTCTTGTCCACGTGCTGCCTTATCCAAAGTTGATTGGATTGATCTGAACCGTTGAGCTTATCAGTCGACGCTAAAGGTTATATGTAAGGTGATCCAACGGGACATAGTCATACGCTTTAATTCCCTAACTTTTTCCTGGACCGTCCTTTCGGGTTTTCAATCCACCGAGATACCCTTTTTTGCCCAAGCCGCCCTTTCAGATTTTCAGCTTGCCGGGTGTACAGATTTTTTTGTATTTTATCCCTAATTTTTGCCCGAACCTTCGTGGTTCACCGGGATGCCCTTGTTTGACCTAGGTGTGTCAACCTAGAGGGTCTATTATGCGTAGTATCTTTTGACTATGTCCGAGTTCACAGGGTGCGGAAGATCGTTGCCATCCATAATGGTTAGGATCATTGCTCCACCAGAGAGTATGCTTTTGATCACAAATGGTCCCTCGTATGTAGGAGTCCATTTTCCCCTGGGATCACCTTGTGGCAATATGATACGCTTGATTACCAAGTCACCAACCTGGTATACCTGACGTCTGACCTTTTTGTTAAAAAATTTGATCATACGTTTTTGGTACATCTGGCCATGACAGACAGTCGTAAGCCTCTTCTCATCAATTAAGTTCAACTGGTCAAGCTGAGTTTGGATCCAATCATCTTCATTCAGCCCTGTATCCTTCATGATTATCAGAGAAGGTATTTGGACTTCAATTGGTAGAACAACTCCCATGTCGTATACCAAGGAGAAGGGAGTTGCCCCTGTTGATGTGCGCGCCATGGTACGGTAACCATGGAGAGAAAATGGTAGCATCTCATGCCAGTCCTTATAGGTTACTGTCATTTTTTGTATGATCTTCTTGATGTTCATATTTGCAGCTTCGACGACGTCATTCATCTTTGGCCGGTAAGGAGAAGAATTATGGTGCTGGATTTTGAATTGTGTGCATAGTGCAGTGATCATATTATTGTTGAGATTCGTACCATTGTCTGTGATGATTATCTCCGAGATATCATACCAACAGATGAGATTCTGTTTGATGAACCGGGCCACAACATTCTTGGTAACGGAAGCGAAAGAAGTTGCCTCAACCCACTTCGTGAAATAGTCAATGGCCACCAAGATGAAATGGTGTCCATTATAAGCCGTAGGTTTGATTTCTCCAATAATATCGATGCCCCACATCGCGAATGGCCAGGGAGCAGTCAAGACATTTAGAGGCACTGGAAGTACATGCACTTTGTCAGCGTAGATCTGACACTTGTGATAGGTTCGCGAATGCTGATAGCAATCTGCTTCCATGCTAGACCAGTAATACCCTGCTCGTAGGATCTTTTTAGCCATCGTGTGCCCACTGGAATGGGTTCCCAAAGTGCCTTCATGTAGATCAGCCATGATCTTTTCTGCCTCAACCTTGTCTATGCAACAAAGCAAAACAGAGTCATAGTTGCGTTTGTAGAGAATGCCATTACTGATGAAGAACTTAGCAGAGAATCTTCTCAAGAACTTCTTATCATTGACTGAAGCTCCTTCTGGATACTCTTGAGCCTCAAGATACCTCTTAACTTCATGGAACCAAGGCTATTCCACTACTTCTTTAGTATTGATCTCGTGACAGTAATTTGGTTCGTCCATCCGCTCAATGGTGATCTGGGGAGCCTAGTTACCCCACTTGAGTTTAAATATGGATGACATGGTGGCTAGCGCGTTTTCCAGTTGATTTTCCTCTCGTGGAAAATGCTCAAAGGTAATTTCCTAGAAATGTGGGATTAATGTCAACACATGTTCTTTATAGGGGATGAGGTTAGGGTGCTTCGTGTCCCATTCTCCTTTGATCTGACTGATGACTAAGGCTGAATCTCCAAAAACACTTAAGGACTTGATTCCCAAATCTATGGAAACTTTGAGACCAAAAATACACGCTTCGTATTCTGCCATATTATTAGTACAGTTGAAACAGAGTCTTGCAGTGAAGGGAGTATGACATCCTTCAGGGGATATGATTAAAACACCCATGCCATTGCCGAGTGCGTTGGAGGCTCCGTCAAAAACCAAGGTCCATCGGGATCCTTGTTCAGGTCCGTCATATGGTCTGAGTTCTTCACAGTTGTTTACCATCATGATGTCTTCATCTGGGAATTCGAATTTCATGGACTGATAGTCATCCACAACCTGATGAGCAAGGTGATCGGCTAGCACACTTCCCTTTATTGCTTTTTGGGTAGTGTACTGAATATCGTATTCAGTCAGAATCATCTGCCATCTTTCTATTCTACCAGAGAGGGCAGGCTTCTCGAATATGTATTTAATTAGATCCATCTTGGATATCAATAAGATAGTATGGGTCAGCATATACTGTCTTAGTCGGTGAGCAGCCCATGCCAGAGCGCAGCAAGTTTTCTCAAGCAGTGAATATCTTGTTTCACAGTCGGTAAACTTTTTGCTCAGGTAGTAAATAGTATGCTCTTTTCGGCCAGACTCGTCATGCTTCCCCAGCACACACCCCATTGAATTTTCCAAAACAGTTAGATACATGATCAAAGGTCTTCCCTCTACTAGCGGAATCAAAACAGGAGGCTCTTGTAGGTACTCTTTGATCTTGTCAAAGGCAGCTTGGCATTCATCATTCCATTTGACTACCTGATCTTTCTTCAGTAATTTGAAGATTGGTTCACAAGTAGCGGTCAGGTGAGAAATGAATCTGGCGATGTAGTTTAACCGTCCTAAGAATCCTCTGACTTCCTTCTTGGTGCGAGGAGCAGGCATTTCTTGTATTGCTTTCACTTTGGCAGGGTCCACTTCGATACCTTTACGGCTGACAATGAAGCCTAGGAGTTTACCGGATCTTACCCCAAATGTGCATTTATTCGGGTTTAGCCTTAGCTTATATTTTTTCAGCCTTTCAAACAGTTTTTGCAAATGGTCAAGATGTTCCTCTTCTTTTTGAGATCTGGCTATCATGTCATCCACATATACCTATATTTTGTGATGGATCATGTCGTGAAATAGGGCTACCATGGCGCGCTGATAAGTTGCCCCAACATTCTTCAACCCGAATGGCATAACCTTGTAATAGAATGTGCCCCACTGTGTGACGAAGCTCATTTTGTCCGTGTCCCCAGGCGCCATTTTGATTTGATTGTAGCCTGAGAATCCATCCATAAATGAGAACACTTTATGCTTTGTAGTATTTTCAACCAGAATATCGATATGGGGAAGTGGGAAATCATCCTTAGGGCTTACCCTATTCAAATCTTGGTAATCCACGCACATGTGCACTTTTCCATCCTTTTTGGGAACTTGAACAACATTGGAGACCCATTATGGATATGAGGTGATGGCCAAGAACCCATAATTAAATTGTTTCATGACTTCAGTCTTGATCTTCTACGACATGTCTGGCCGCATGCGACATACTTTCTGTTTTACTGGAGGGCAGTCTTCTTTTGTCGGTAGACGATGGACCACGATATCAGCGTCAAGTCCTGGCATGTCTTTGTATGACCAGGAAAAGACCTTAACATAGTCATATAGTAACTGAATTAAATGCTCCTTGACACTGGGTTCCAGATTAGCTCCTACCTTGACTTCTTTCTTGTCCTCTTTGGTACCTAAGTTAACTGTGTCCACTGGTTCTTCATGGGGTTGTATGGTCTTTTCTTCCTGTTGTAGTAACCTGGCTAGTTCCCCTGGCACTTCACAATCTTCCCCACCTTCATCTTCGGCTTGGTAGATTATATTTTCAGAGTCACAATAGGCTATAGAAGAATCGTTACCCATGGGATCCTGAGTGGATGTAGATTTGCATTTTGATATGTGAGTGTGTGTAAGCGCATAACTATTTTTGAAAGAAATAAAAATGTAGAAAAAGAAAGACAAAGAGCACAAATTTTACATGCAAAAACGTCCATGATTCATTGATGACATATGAAAATGAAGTAACAACCCTTACAAATGGACCGTTGTGCCTCGGGTAAGACACAAGGTTTTAAAAGTCCGAATTGTTTAATCATTACAGGTTCGACAAAAATTTAAAGACAATTATTGTTGGATAAAAGTAATTGGGACAAAATATTTAGCTTCCCAGTTGCTGAGTCCTCTGTTGATAGTTGGGAAAATACAATCTTCCAGGTCACAACTGTCATCACTATCCTCCACTGTGTTGACTCTGTGGTTGCTAATCTTCAAAGGTGGTCCCCCGGAACGAGCACGAAGAACAACTTTCTGGGCTCCTGAAGTGAAACCCAAACCAAATTTGTCAGATTTGTAAGAGATATCCGGGAGTTGGCCCCAAATAATACACCCACCTTCTTCGACCACTTCCTTGGCATCTTTCAAAGAAGACATCTTTAACGGAGGTCTGGTAATCTTTGGGACTTGGGAAACAGTCTTGGATGCCGCAACTGTTTGTGGGACTTCCTCGAAATGTTAAAACGGAGTTTCAACGAATTCACCATCCATTTCCACGTATCTGAAGGAGTTCAAGTGACTGACTATATATTCCTCCTCTCCATGAACAGTAATGATTTTTCCCTTTGTTGGATACTTCAGCATTTGATGTAATGTAGAGGTGACGGCACCAGCGTCATGAATCCATGGTCGGCCCAATAAACAGGAATAAGAAGGGCGAATGTCCATCACATAGAAAGTTGAATGAAAGGTTTGAGTTCTAACTTTAATGGGGATTCCCACCTCCCCATGCACCATTCTCTTTGAACCGTCGAAGGCTATTACCACTATGTTGCTGGGTTTTAAGGTCAGACCTTCACAGTCGAGTCTATCCAAAGCTTTCTTAGGCAGCACATTCAAAGATGAACCAGTATGAACCAGGACATGGGCGAAAGTTGTGCCCCTGCATTCGACAGAGACATGCAATGCCTCATTGTGTTTCCTCCCTCTAGGTGTCAGGTTAGCATCAGAAAAGCCTAAACCGTTGTCAGCTGTCAAACTGGACACACAGTCTTGGAACTGATCAGCAGAGGTTTCCTGTGGCACATGGGCAGTTTTAAGAAATTTCACCAAGGCCTCCGCATGAACCTCGGAGCACAGCAGTAAAGCTAGCATAGAAATATTTGACGGAGTCTGCCCTAGCTGTTCGACTACATTGTAGTCCCTTCTCTTTATAATTTTCAAAATTTCTTCCATCTCTCTTTTGGAGGCCTCTGGGATATATACTGATTATGCCTTCATCCGAACATGCTCAACCAGAATGCCTTTGCCCCGAGTCTCGGTCGACTTGGTGGTAGGGGTGTCAGTAGGAGTAACCATAGGAATTGTAGTAGTAGTGTCAATAGGAATAAAAGCAGGGATGATCACAGGACCGGTAACAGTTTTCGGAGGAGCAATCTCGGGAGAGAACACTCTTCCACTTTGGGTTATCTTGCTGGTTCCCGCAATGTTGCTGATGTTGGGTTCAGCATTCTCAAAAATCGAGTCTTCATCAGCCATCCAATCCTGCTTCACGCTGTGATAGTAGACGTCGCCCCCATAAATCCAGGGGACAATTTTATCTGAGGAATACGGGATCGGCTCTGGCATAGTAATTATCAGTGGAGCAACTTTAGGAACAGATGTAATCCTAACGGGTATTTTGGTGGAGACCCTGGAAGGATTGGCGGAAATGGTTACTATTGAAACATCCTTGTAAGAAATGGTTGGGACGGGAGTCTTTTCAAACAAAATCTCTTTGTCATCCATTAGGCGTTGCATACATGCTTTTAATAAATGACAACCAGTTGGTAGGGATAAATAGGGGTAACAATCTTCGCCACAGCCTGGAACTAAACTGGCCTTCAACAGGTTCCTCTTGATAGTCAGGAGAGGAGTAACAAGTTCATCAACAACGATAACAAACATATCATCTTCAACAGCGTTAACATCACGACCATGCTTGGGCATAGGAGCGGTGATAACATTTAGGATTTCAGGAGCATCAAATTCAATTTCTTTTTCTTCGATAAGGTCTTGCACCTTGTTTTTCAAAGCCCATCAGTTATTGGTATCATGGCCTGGACTTTCTGAATTGTAAGCACAACGAGCATTAGGGTGGTAATGAGGAGAGGCGGTGTTGGGATTCTTCGGGGCTTCCTTCAAAGTTACCAGATTAGATCTCAACAAATGTGGCAGGACTTGCGACAACGTCATATTTATCCGGGTAAATTGTCTTACTGGTCTTTCTGTTCTAGGCTGATTGTTCCTTTATTGAGTAGGTGCGGGCTTAGGGATCATGATGGCCCCTACTGTTGGACGGTGTTCAGTTCTATCTTGATTCCTTTGAGGATACACAGCACCAACTTCTTTCTTCCCAATAAATGGTTTTCTCACTGCACTACAAGATGTGTCTTTTTGGATCTTCCCACTCTTAATCCCAGCTTCCACTCTTTCCCCGGTCAAGATTAATTCAGTGAATCCGGCCGAGCAGCTTCCAATTAGATGATTGAAGAAAGGACCAGACAGGGTACCCAAAAACATGTCTACTAGTTCTCTGTCAGATAGGGGAGGCTGGAATCTTCCTGCTAAGTCCCTCCATTTCTGAGCATGGTCTTTGAAACCTTCGCTTGAAACTATAGCCATACTCTGGAGTTGAGTACGGGTGGGAGCAAGGTCTATGTTGTACTGATATTGTTTATAAAAAGAAGCGGCAAGGTCTTCCCAATTATGGATATTGGCCCTTTCCAATTGATAGAACCAATCTAGCTGAGTCCCGGATAGACTATCCTGAAAGAAGTGGACCCACACATCTCTGTCAGCAGTGTGAGGTTGTATCTTCCTCACATAAGATCGGAGATGCATCTTGGGACACGAAACCCTGTCCTACTTAGAAAACACTGGTGCCTTGAACTTTGGTGGAATAACAACCCCAGACACCAAACCCAACTCTTCAAAGTCTATCCCGGGTACTTTCTGAATCTCTATTGCACTTAGACGTTCTTCCAGATGTTTGTATTTGTCGTCTTCCGGAGGATACTGCTCTTCAGAGTAATCTTCTTCTTCTTCCTCTTCTGATTCTGGATGGGCAGTCACCTAATTGCCTTTCCCTTCTTGATTATCCTTTTCAACAGATGATGTTGTGAAGTCTAGGGTCCGTCTGACTGGCCCTGGGAACCTTCTTCCTAGATTTAAAACACCGATTGCTTTCTTTTCTTTCTTCTTCTTTTCTTAGATCAACAAAGTTTTCAAATCCTCTTGTCCTTTGGCTAGAGTAAAGAACATTTGTTTAAACTGAGCATTCTGCACCTGGAGATCTTTTATCGTCTGTTCCATGTCCATCTTATTGAAATAAACAGTAGAAAGATGAGAAGACCTGTTGTAAGAAACCTGCTTATGTTATGATGAATGGAGATGCATATACAATGATTTCAAGGAAATTAGAGACTTAAATTTTCTTTAGACCAAAAAGGAACACACTTTATATTAATAAATTAAAGTTTGAGTACATCATTCCTCTTTGGGCTTACAAAGAAATACAAAAACTCTAAGATAAAAAAGTTGAACGCATCCTCTATGGTGCGATGTAGGCATTCAGACTTCGCTCCTCATGAAGCTGCTTGGTGAGTTCCAAAACATTCTTCTCTCTGGCATAGAATTGGGTCTCGAAAGTTTCCCGCTCCCCCTTAAGATGTATCAAATCCCTTTGCAAGTCTTCGAGAGAGATGGGCATGTCAGGATGCAGGATAGTGTATGGGACATCTCCTTTCATAACAGGCTCTTTGATGACCGGGAGAATAGAGGGGTAAGGCATCATAAGACATTGAGCACGGGCTCGTACCCATTTGAGATAAGGCTCAAGAGGGATGGAATTCTTGTGCCCGAGTGTCTTTCTATCTACCTTGTTCAACATCCTCCAAGCTCGAATAAACCTCTGGCGGTGACCTTGATCATCATTCTCGTAGTAAAATACCATCCCTTGAATAAGCATCTCATGTGGACCATCCCTTCGAGCGTAACCAAACTTTCTTAAGGATAAGCAGGGGCTGTAGGTGATACCTCTTCTAATGCCAAGTAAGGGGACATTAGGGAATTCTCCACAACGGTCTACGATAGTAACATTCTCTATAGATCGAGAACACAAATGAATGTCTGAATGTTTGAGCGTCATCAACCTATGTGACTACCTTGAACCTTGCTCATTCTTCAATACAAATTGGGGAAGATGCAAAATAAAACATCTTGCCAAAAGAGGAGTACAACACATAAGGATACCTCTATTCCTCATAGTGTGAGTGTGAAAATAATGTAGGATATCTCCTAACAAAGTAGGCACCGGGTTACGAGACATGAAGATTTTGACCGTGTTTACATCTATGAGTTAGTGAGGATTTGGAAACAAAACCATCCCATAGATCAGGAGAGACGCAATTTCTTCAAAACCTTGCAAGTCCAAGGAATTCCAACAGTTTTGAGCTTTCTCAAACAAGAACTTGGCTAAGAAACCTTTGACATAACTCCTTATTTCCCAATTAGTTGTGACATCATATGGTTGAAAGTGTAGGGATTGAGAAATCTATTCTGGTTTTGGATCTCTTTCCATACCTGGTGCACCCCAAAATTTTCCCTCTCATTCTACTCAACACATTCTCATTGAGGTCCTCAATTTGCCCAAGGATGCCTAAGGATTGACCAGACAAATCCTCCTCCTAAGACAATGAGCCTCAAACTACGGTTTCCATTTTCATCAAGATGGGTGAGCTCCAAAGGCCTCATATGCTCTAAATAGTCCTAATATGTTCTCAAGATCATCCATGCCAAGTTTCATGCCTTACACAAGAAGTTTGCTCAGTCAACTGCTCAAATGCCTGAAAATCAACTGTACTAGGTCAAAAGTCAATTGTGACCCACATACAGTCAAACTTCAAGATTTTTGGTCAACATCAAAATTTTTAAGTAAAACCCATCATTTGATAAAGTGTTGATCATGATTCCCCAATAAATTCTCCTAATTCATTAAAACTCAAAAGTTGTTGAATTCGGGTTTCTTAGGAAAAGTCAACCAAGCTTTGACCAAACATAACTTTCTCATACTTTATCAGAAATTTACCATCCAAGGCTCATTTTGAATAGAGTTCAATTCCCTACAACTCATATTCATCACTCAAGTCCAAGAAATGTACTCATGAAAATATATAAGCTCATACGTTATAGGTCCTTTTCAAAAGTCAACAAAAACACCTTTTGGGTCAAAGCTTCTTACATGAACACGGAAGATCCAATTGAAATGAAACTAAAAGGGTTTTTTAAGGGACATCTCAAGCTTATTAAAAAGTCAAAGAACACCCTCTTAGGGTAAAAATTGAAGGAGATATGCATTTTCAAAGTTGGCCATTTTTGGAAAATTGTCAAAAGTCAGCAATACCCAAAATTGCATTTTTTGTCAAATGGGCCTAACTTTTTATGCTTTCATCTTACTTCTAGCAATGTCCACGACCCAAACACTCTCTCATATATTATTGACTTTATTTATTTAATTTATATTGATTTTAATCATTTAAAAGTCAAATTAAATCAAATAAATGATATAAAATATGGAAGATTTGTTTTTGATCTGATTTTGAATGGAAATATAATCTATTTATGCTGTCAAACAAAATCAAATCGTGCCAAGGGTGATTGGGATGAGAATGTAATGATTTGGCTTGATATAGAAATAAATAATGCAAGGATGAAATCAAATCAAATCTTGATAATGGGCAAAGATATGAATGCTTTTGTTAACCTAATTCAGTCTAATACATATACATAACAATTCCAAGGCACAAGGACAAGCATTGGATGTGTAAACTGCAAGAGCAAGAACTCAGTTTTTGGACAAAAAGTGAGCATCGGATTCCATACTACAGCCATCCTCTAGGAGATTTAAGGATTGCAACACGTTCTTGGCAATCTCCTGAAGCTAACTACACCTTTTGCACGCACCAAAACACTCAGAATCGTAAAATCTGCAACTCTGTTATCCAACCCTTTTTGATTTTTAATTACATGCATACATGCGTTTTCAATGAAATTTAATCATATATTCTTGTTTATCATAAGGTTTCAATGCTTTCTGAATTGTTTGATTAAGTTTTAAGTGCAGGAATCATGGTTTGCCATTCTTAGGGTTTCCAAGTTCGTTTTAGGGTTTCCTTCTACAGGAAAAATTAGGGCTAGGCGTGGATACCATGATGTTCAGGGCTTCAAGCCTAGTTGATTCATGGTCTTCATTATAATTTATATTTCTTGTACTAGATTTTTGAATGATGCAGGGTTGTAGTTACAAGCAGGGAACTGTAGGTAAAAGTCTAAGCCTAAAACGACAGTGCTGAGGATGAACAAGGCTATGTGGAAAGCTCCCGTTGGGCTATTTGAATATTGGCGCATTTTCTGGACATCACGTGTTTATTTTCTTATATTATTTTTATTTGATTATGTATATGAATTAACAGCCAACGCAGATGGTTAAGGACGGAGGGTTTGAAGCAAACGTCTTGGGTTCGATCCCAGGCGTGTTGCTTTTGCCTTTTTCTTGAATATACTTTCTAGATCCAGCGTTCCTCAATGCCCGGCGTCCATCATACGCCCCAGATGCAAAACCGTTGGATCCATCTCCAGCCAGATCCAGCGTCCAGCATACGCAAGCTCATGATAGAACCTCAGAAGATGGTCTCACTGAATCAGGCACGATCCTCTGGGCCACCAGCTTTGGGCCTAACACCAATTTCAGTGCCGCACCCCCTCAATTCCTTCCAACATCAGGCCCAATTTTCAATTCTCTTTTAATTTCTTTTATTTCTTTATTT
Organism: Vicia faba; assembly: GCA_948472305.1. Lineage (NCBI taxonomy): Eukaryota > Viridiplantae > Streptophyta > Magnoliopsida > Fabales > Fabaceae > Vicia > Vicia faba. The sequence goes on along the minus strand of OX451735.1, from coordinate 1,242,525,267 downwards.
GTTTTAATTATTTTACAAAATCACTGTTTTAATTATTTTGCAAAAAAATCATTGTTTTTTATTAAATCATAAAATCAGAAAATTACAAAAAATATTAGGTTTAGTTTTTTTCATAAAATATTTAATTGCATTAATTAATTAGTTTAATTAGGTTAACTTAAATTCCTTTTTTTCCATGATTAAAATTAAATATAAATTAGGTTAATTTGCAAAGTTAATTATTATTTTTCACAAAAAAATCCAAAAAAATATCTTTTCTTTGTTCGAATTAATTGTTTTTAAACTCGACGTTAATTCCCCGTTTGATTTACTCGTGCGCGTCTTGTTTCCATTATTTTATTAATTATTGCAACTGCTCCGAGTTTATAATAGTTAATTAGGTTTACTATTTTGCATTTATTATTTTTCTCGGGTTTTTGATTATGTAATCCCCTCCCCAAGGCCTTGTAATAGCTAGGGTTTTAATTTCTCGCACTTTACTTTGCGCAATTATAAACTGCCTAGATGTATGGATAATAGGATTGAATGGCAAGATAAATCAATTTAAAACAGTAGAAAACCCTAAATGCGCAAGATAAATGAAACTGAAATCAAACACTTGCACATGCTCACTCTTAGGGTTTTACCTCACTTGGTTGCCTCGAAAATAATGGTCGTGTCCCTCGAACGTAGGGATATCTTAGCAATGACCCGTAATTCAAAAGTCATCATAAAGATCATAGTCCCTCCTTGTCCCTCGAGTTACCTATGAGAAATGATCTTATGACGATAGTCCCTTCGAAATACTAAGGTATCCTTACTTGTTGCCTTCCGTGACCATTTCGTCCCTTTCGAATGTCCCTCAAAACTCCAACGATAGGGATACCTACTCCTTAATAGTAGGATAGTGTTGTCTAAAGGAAACGAGAATGAACAATATTTTTTCGAGTAGGTAGAAAACTCTTAAGTACTTGCTCAAAACATAAACAAAAAAACTCTTTTACACAAACACTTTTCAAAACAGTTTTCAAAACAACTTCGTCACACTCTTGAGGACATATACAAGAGTTATCACGAAGTAAATAAAACTTTTCAAAACAAACACACACAAGCAATTTTAAAAGTGAGCAAGTACCTAAGAGCCCGTGGAAAATCACTGATAGAAAGGGTGCTAACACCTTCCCTTTCTATAATCTACCCCCTATACTAAGAAACATCTCGAGAAAAGGTTTTTTCTGTTCTTTTTCCTTTTCCTATGTTGGATGAAATAAAAGTCGGTGGCGACTCTTGCTTACCGCACATTTGCAAATACAAAACACAAATCAGTATAACAGTCGGTCCTGCCACCGTATCACAGAATTGGCGACTCTGCTGGGGAATTAATAAGTGGGGTATACCTTAGGATTTAGGTCACTTCTAAAATTGCTTGCTTGTCTTTTGCTTTGCCTGCTTTATATTCAAGGGTTTTGTTAGGGTTATGTAGATCCTACACTCGGATCTGGGGACACCTTTTAGGTAAGTAGCAATAAATTGTGAGGGAACTGTGCGGGGTATACCGACACGGTTGAAGCAGTAGCTATGTTGATGTGGAACTTTGGTTGGTACTGGTAACCCTTGAGTCAATCAGGGAGAGTACGGGGCCGCCGCGTGGTTTCATAAAGCATCAACTGACCTTAGTACCTTTAATTGCATAACTTGGCTAGTAGGACATAGCGAGATGGTCGGCTTTGGTGTATTCCCAAGGTCGACAGATACTCGATGCTACGCTCATTGAGGTTTGACTCTTGAGTTTTGTTTAGTTGCGAGTCAATCGCCTATTGAATGAAGCTTGGGGGAAAGATCGGTGATATTGAGATCCCTTAGAACCCTGTTACTATTTATAGGACAGGCTGAACCAATCCAGCTTCAAGAGGGTATGACCTTAAAACACATGCAGGCCTTAAACCTAAGGACTTGGTGTGACTTGTTTGTTTCTTTCTATACATGTGATTTTTTTAGCATAATCATGACATCATAAGCACATCATATCATACTAACCATTTCAAGGACTTTCTAGGGCTCATCTTTGCTTTGTTTTATAGGACATGGCATCCGCCCGTAGGAACACTATCCAGATTAACCTTGTGAAAGTTCCTCTTCAACTAAAGGAATTGGCATTAAGGATTCCTGGAAGCTCTCCCTTCACTGAAAAGCATGGTCATTTGCTTAACTTGGTCACTTTAAAACCTGATGAAGAATTGTTAAAAGTGCTATTTCAGTTCTTTGATCCTGTGCACCACTGCTTCACCTTCCCGGGTTACCAACTGGTGCCTACTATGCAGGAATTTTCTCAGTTGTTGAGGGTACCTATTCTTGATCAGTTACCTTTCAACGGTACGGAAGAACATCTAAAGCCTGAAGAGATTGCTCAAGATCTATGCTTACAACGGTCCGACATAGTGACAAATTGGGAAACTAGAGGAAATGTCTAAGGAATCCCGATTAAATTTCTATTCGAGAAGACTTATTATTTTTGGGATACCCTGGATTTACAAGCTTTCGAAGAGGTATTGGCACTCCTCATCTACGGGATGGTACTTTTCCCTAATGCGGACTAACTCGTAGAGGTGAATACTATTAAGGTGTTTCTGTCTCATAATCCGGTACCTACATTACTTGGGGATGTTCTACACTATTTGTATGCTCGTACTCTAAAGAGAAGGGGGACCCTCCTGTGTTGCACTCCTCTATTGGCTAGGTGGTTTATTTCGCACCTACCTAGGTCTGTTTTGAAGAATGAGCAGGGTATGAAATGGTCTCATAGGCTGATTTCCCTTACACATTCAGACATTCATTGGTGTTCATGGTCCTCAGAAGATGTTATCATCATCGATCACTATGGTGAATTCCCTAATGTCCCTCTCTTAGGCATTAGGGGAGGAATCACTTATAACCCTTGTTTGGCACTGCGGCAGTTTGGTTATGCGAGAAGGGATGGTCCTCATGATACACTTATCCAAGGAATCGCCTTCAATTATGAGAATGATGCCCAGGGTTACCGCAAAAAGGTTCATGAGAGCTTGGGGAATGGTACATAAAATTGATAGCAAGACACTGGGGCACAAGAATTCCACCCCTCTTGAGCCATATCTCCGATGGGTATGAGCGCGCGCCCAAAGTCTTATGATGCCTGCTATCCTACCAATAATTGTGGAACCATTTGCTGAAGGAGACACTTCTTCTCTTGTTCATTATCCTGACATGCCAACTGATCATGAGGAGTTACAGAAATCCTGGGTTCAACTTAAAGAGGAGCGAGATACGTTTGAAGCTCAATTCTATGCCAGCGAGAAGAAGGTCCTGGAGCTCACTAGGATACTTCATGAGGAAAGGAACATAAACGCCTACATTGCACCAAAGAGGATGCGCTCCTTGGAGACCTAGTTTTCTTTTGCTTTAAGTTTTATTTAATTGTAATCCTAAAGGGAACTCTTTGTAATAGTCCAAACTTATTAATACAATTAACGTGTGTTTCTTTTTGGTTAAAAAAATTTGAGCCTTTACAAGTCCTTGAAATCATTGCATACGCATACCATCCATGACATTGCATAAATAGGTATCATTACAAGTTTCTCATCTAGTTCGCTGTTTATTTCAGCAAAAATGTCTTTCGAACAAAGCATCAAAGATCTTCAGGCACAAAATGCCAAATTTCAACAGATGTTCATAACTTTGGAAAAAGGGCAGGAGGATCTGAAAGCCCTCATCCTGAAGGAAAAGAAAAAAGAAGAAGAAGGTCTCTGGTGTTCTAAATCTGGGCAGAAAGTTCAGGGGGACGTTGAAGCAACTAGTCGATCTGACCTCCACGTCCAAAGAAGAGGAGAATCAAGAGAGGGAGACACGGGAGAAGGACCCTAGCCCTGAAGTTTCTGACAATGATACGGACTACAATGATGAGCAGTATCCTCCCACTAAGGATAGATACAAGCAGTTAGAGGATCGGTTGAGCGCTATGGAAGTACAGAGAATACCTGGGTTGGACTTTGAAGAACTGGGATTGGTGTCGGTAGTGGTCATCCCACAGAAATTTAAGGCTCCAGTATTCGCAAAGTATGATGGGGTGTCTTTCCCAAAGCTCCATCTCCGTTCCTATGTAAGGAAGATCCAGCCCCACACTGCTGATAGGAACTTGTGGGTTCACTTCTTTCAAGACAGTCTGTCAGGGGCTCAACTTGAATGGTTCTACCAACTAGAGGGAACCAATGTCTGAAACTAGGAGGATTTTGCTGCTACTTTTTATAAGCAGTATCAATATAATGCCGAACTTGCCCCGACTCGTACTCACCTCCAGAGTATGTCCATGGGTGCAGGTGAAGGCTTTAAGGACTATGCATAGAAGTGGAGAGATCTGGCCGGGAGAGTCCAACCCCCTTTGTCTGATAGGGAGTTGGTTGACATGTTTCTTGGGACGCTGTCTGGTCCATTCTTTAATAATTTGATTGGTAGCTCATCAACTGGTTTCACCGAGTTGATATTAACAGGAGAGAGGGTAGAAGCTGGGATCCAGAGCGAAAAAATACAGAAAGACACCTCTTCGAGCTCAGTAAAGAAGCCTTTCGCATGTAAGAAGGAAGCCAGTTCTATCTATAGCCCAAGAGGTTAGAGCAGAGCTGAACACCGTCCAACGGTAAGTGCTGTGATGATACCTAGGCCTGCGGCTGCCCCATAACACAACAATCAGCAAAGGGTAGAAATACCACAAAGGCAGTTTACCCGGATTAACATGACATTTACCGAGGTTCTACCCCATCTTCTAAGATCCAACTTGGCAACCTTGAAAGAGGCTCCCAAGAATCCTAACACCACATCTCCTTGGTACAATCCAAATGCTCGATGTGCTTACCATTCTGAGAGTCTTGGACACGATACGAATGATTGTTAGGCTATGAGAAATAAGGTACAAGATCTGATTGAGGCCAAGGAGATTGAGTTCGATGCTCTGGAGAAGCCCAATGTCATAACTGCTCATATGCCCAAGCAAAACCGTGGAGTTAATGCCATTGATACTGACTTGTTTGTTACCTCTGTTGATGAAGTATCTACTCCTCTTATGACTATTACGGATAATTTGTTGTTGGCCAGTTTATTTCCGGGTTGTGGTAAAGGTTGCCACATGTGTTCATCTCTGCCCACTGGTTGCAATTTGCTGAAAACGGGTGTTCAACGCCTGATGGATAACAAATAAATTTTGTTAGAAAAGACTTTGATTCCATTTGTCCCATTTGAAGATGTTGCCATTATAACCATTTCCGCCAATCCTACCAAGGTCTCCTCTAAAATACCTGTTAGGATTACACCCACTTCGAGAATCGCTCTGTTAATAATCATTGTTCCTGGTCCCGTACCGTACTCCTCGGACAAAGCTGTCCCTTGACATTATGGCGCCGATGTGTACTATCATGGTGTTAAACAAGATTTGAAGGTTAAAGAGGCTGATCCCGATGTTAGTAACATTACCGGGGCCAACAAGATTACTAGAAGTGGAAGGGTTTTCTCTCCCTAGATCTCCCCGAAGACTGTCAATAAGCCTGTTGTTATTCCAGCTGCTATTCCTACTAGAACTTCAGCTACTACTCTCGTACTTACTCTAGTTGTTACCCCTGCCGATGAGTCATATGGGACTCAAGGAAAAGAAGCTGTAGGTGATCCTGCCCGGATGGAGGCACCTAGAAAAGTTGTTGTGGAGTCCTCTAAGCAAGAGATAGAGGAAATCTTAAAAATAACCAAAAATCGCGACTACAATGTATTCGAGCAGTTGGGGAAGACCCCCTCAAAGATATCGATGTTATATTTACTCTTATGTTCCGAGGCCCATGAAAAGGCTTTTTTTTGCATTCCTCAAGACCGCGCATGTGCCGTAAGAAACCTCAGTCGATCAATTTAAAGACTGTGTGGCCAGCTTGACTGCTGACAATGGGTTGGGTTTTTCAGACACCGACTTAACACCGAAAGGGAGGAAGCATAATGATGCTCTGCATGTCTCGATCGAATGCAGGGGCACCACTATGGCTCATGTTCTGGTGGATATTGGGTCTTCTCTGAATGTTCTGCCTAAGAAGGCTCTTGATCGGCTGGATTGGGAAGGCTTGACCTTAAAGCCTAATAATATTGTGGTAAGGGATTTTGACGGGTCGAAGAGAATGGTGCATGGGGAGGTGGACATCCCTTTCATAGTAGGCTCTCAGACCTTTGGGTCCACTTTCTACGTGATGGACATCAGGCCATTGTACTCTTGTTTATTGGGTCATCCTTGGATCCATGAAGTTGGGGCTGTTACTTCTACACTGCACCAAATGCTGAAATATCCGATAAAGGGGAAGATTGTCATTATGCATGGTGAAGAGGAGTATATGGTGAGCCACTTGAACTCCTTCAGGTATGTAGAGATGGACGGGGAATTCATAGATACTCCTTGTCAAAACTTTGAAGAGGTTCCCCAGATTTTGGCGTCAACCGAGACTACTACCAGCACCAAACCTCCTCTGAAGATGGCTTCTCTCAAGGACACCAGAGCAGTGGTCGAAGAAGGTGGGTGTACCAACTGGGGACAACTCCCTGATTTTACTCACAAAACTGACAAATTTGGTTTGGGCTTTACTTCAAGAGCTCAAAGGGTTGGTCGATGCGCTCGAGTTGGAGGACCTGCCCTATGCATCAGCAATCGTGGGGTAAATGCTATTGAAGACAATGAGGAAAGCTCTGATATTGGCAGCTAGATCTACCCGACTACCAACGGTGGACCAAGTAATTGGACGACCAAAGATTTTATACCAGTTTCTTTTATTCCGTAGTAATTGTCTTACTTGTTTTCTAAGTTTGTAATAAACAATTTAAACTTTATGGCCTTGTGTCTTACCCGAGGCACAATGGTCCTATCTGTGAGGGTTATTATATGTCATTTCATATATCATAAATAAAACATTGGACGTTCTTTGCATGCAAATTTTGCGCTCTCTGTTTGTCTTTTCTGCTTTTACTTTATCAATACAACTATGTTCTTACACACACTCACTTATCAAACTGTAGATCCATATCCAGTCTGGATCCCATTGATAACAATTTTGCTATTGTCAGTTATGACTTTGAAAATCCGATAAACCAAGCCAAGGACGAACGTGAGGATGATTGTGAGGTGCCTAGAGAACTTGCTAGACTGTTACAGCAGGAAGAGAGGGCTATATAGCCTCATGAAGAGCCAATTGAGACGATAAACTTGGGCACGGAGGTGGACAGAAAAGAAGTCAAGATTAGCGCAAATTTGGAGACTAAGATCAAACAGAGGTTGATACAGATGTTGCACAACTACGTTGAGATCTTCGCCTGGTCATATGAAGACATGTCTGGTTTAGACACTGATATCATGGTACACCGTCTGCCGACTAAGGAAGATTGTCCTCCGGTTAAATAGAAGGTTCGTCGTATGCGCCCTGAAATGTCAGAGAAGATCAAGGAAGAGGTCATGAAGCAGTTTGACGCAGGGTTCTTAGCTGTCACCTCCTATCCACAGTGGGTTGCCAATTTTGTTATGGTACCTAAGAAGGACGGCAAGGTACGAATGTGTGTGGATTAAAGAGACTTGAACAGGGTGAGCCCCAAGATTACTTTCCACTTCCCCACATTGATGTTCTGGTTGACAACAGCGCACAACACAAAATATTATCCTTCATGGATGGTTTATATGGCTATAACCATATCAAGATGTCTCCTGAAGACATGGAGAAGACAACCTTCATCACACAGTGGGGAACCTTCTGCTACAAGGTGATGACTTTTGGGTTGAAGAATGCTGGGGCAACTTATCAGCGAGCCATGGTCGCCTTGTTCCACAATATGATTCACCATGAGATCGAGGTTTATGTTGATGACATGATAGCCAGGTCTAAAACCGAAGAAGATCACCTCGACCATCTACAAAAGTTGTTCGACAGGTTGAAGACATACAAGTTGAGGTTGAATCCAAACAAGTGCACCTTCGAGGTAAGGTATGGTAAGCTTATGGGTTTCATCGTCAGTGACAAAGGTATTCAGGTAGACCCCGCAAAGGTAAAGGCCATACAAGAGATGTCGGCTCCCTGTACTGAGAAGGAAGTTAGGGGTTTCTGGGGACGCTTGAATTATATTTCCAGGTTCATTTCACATCTGACTGCTACTTGTGAACCCATCTTCAAGCTTCTAAAGAAAGATCAAGTGGTAAAGTGGAATGAGGAATGCCATACAACTTTTGAAAGGATCAAAGAATATCTTCAAGAACCACCAATTATGATGCCTCCGGTTGAAGGAAGACCTTTGATATTATACTTAACAGTGCTAGACAATTCAATGGGGTGTTTGCTGGGGCAGCATGACGAGTCTGGTCGAAAAGAGCACGCAATATACTACCTTAGAAAAAAGTTTACCAACTGTGAGACAAGATACTCACTGCTCGAGAAAACTTGCTGCATTTTGTCATGGGATGCTCGCCGACTAAGACATTATATGCTGACCCACACTACTTTGTTGATATCAAAGATGGACCCAATCAAATACATCTTCGAGAAGCCCACACTCTCCGGAAGAATAGTGAGATGGCAGATGATCTTAACCGAATACTATATACAATATACAACCCAGAAAGCAATCAAGGGAAGTGTATTGGCTGATCATTTGACTCATCAGACCGTGGATGACTACCAGTCCATGAATTTTGAGTTCTTGGACGAGAATATCATGTTACTGACTGACAATGAAGAACCTGGACCGGATGAAGGAACTGAGGAAGGATCCCGATGGACTATGGTTTTTGATGGATCTTCGAACACACTCGGTAATGGCATTGGCGTCGTAATCATATCTCCTGAGGGCTGTCATACTCCTTTCACTACCCGACTATGTTTCAACTGCACTAACAACACGACGGAGTATGAAGCCTGCATCATGGGTCTCAATGCCGCTATCAACATCGGGATCAAGTTCTTAAATGTCTTCGGGGATTCAGCCTTGGTAATAATTCAGATCAAAGGCGAATGGGATACAAAGCATCCAAATCTCATCCCATACAAAGAGCACGTGTTGACATTGCTCCCGCACTTTGAGGAGGTAACCTTTGAACATTTCCCACGAGAGGAGAATTAGTTAGCGGAGGTGCTAGCTACCATGTCTTCTATGCCCAAAGTCAGGTAGGACAACGAAGCTCCCTGAATCACCATTGAAAGGTTGGATGAACCAGCACACTGCTGTGAGATTGATACCAAAGAGGTAGTAGACAAACCCTAGTTTCATGAAGTGAAGAAGTACCTCGAGACTCAAGAGTATCCTGAAGGGGCATCTGTCAACAATAAGAAATTTCTGAGAAGGTTCACCGTGAAATTCTTCCTCAGTAATGGAATCCTCTACAAGCACAATCATGACTCTACCTTTCTGTGGTGTGTAGACAAGAGCGAAGCAGAGTGGATTATGACAGATTTACATGAAGGTACTTTCGGAACCCATTCAAGTGGACATACCATGTCTAAGAAAATCCTACGGGTAGGATATACTGGTCCACTTTGGAAGCAGATTGTTATCACCACTCCCGAACTTGTCATAAGTGCCAAATCTATGCTGATAAGGTGCATGTGCCTCTGGTTCCTTTAAATGTCTTGACAGCTCCGTGGCCCTTTGCATTGTGGGCCATTGACATGATCAGATAAATTAGGCCTATCACTTCTGTTGTACCCCAAAATTTTCCCTCCCATTTCTCAATGATTTCTCATCACAAGAGCCCTTGGAGCTCAAGATCCAGTTAGGGTTTCATCTGCCCAAGATTTCTCCTTGCATTGTTGACCTAAATTAGGGTTTGTGTTTGCACAAAGATGTTTTGACCTAAATTGCCTAAAATGACTTTCATGCTTCATATTGGACTCCCAAGTTTATCCATACTAAGTTTCAAGTCTTGATTCCAAGTTTTGCCAAGTCAATTGGACAGTTGACCTAGAAATCAGCTGTATTGGGGAAAAAGTCAATTGTGGCCAATTGACAGTCAAATCTCATGAAAATTGACCCACATCAACATTATGAACTCACATGGACCATTTGATCAAGTTTGGATCACAATTCCACAAGAATTTTGATCAGATCACCAAAAGGGCAAAATGGTCATTTTTAGGGTTTTGACTGCACAAAGGCAATTTTTGACTGTTTGACCTAGCCAATGGCAAATCAAGCTCACATATGGAATCAAGGACCCCATGGAATTGTCTTGACATGTTCAACAAGTCCAAAAGATCCCAAATGCACAAGATTGACAATTGAATTTCCCAGTCAATTGATCAATTTTGGCTGTATACTGAAAAGTCAAACTTTGACTTTTTGGTCAAAATCAAGTGTCAAGATTCATTTTTCATCAAAACATGCCAAATCATGAAACTTGTTCATCAAGAAATCAAGAATTGCAAATTAGGGTTTGAAATGAAGATTTTTCATAACTTGGAATTTTTCTAAGTTATGAAAAACCCTAATTTTTTCCTAACTTTGCCCCACTTCCTCACCAAGATTCATTTGGATTCAAGAAAAAGTCAAAACATGAAAGTTGTAGCCTATTGCATAATCTAAAACTTTGATTCACAAAGTTTTCCCAAAAGAGGCTTGTAGCTCAAGTTACAATTTTTGGAACAAGGGTACCAAACCATTCTTAACTTAGAGAAAATTTGACCTATTTTAGGCAGGATTTTTGCCTAACTTCAAGACCATTTTTCACATACTTCCACTTGGAATTTCAATTTGCATTTCAAATATGGATTGTAGTACACAGTCCAAGCTTTCCAAAATGTCCAAGAACTCATCAAACAACCTCATGGTTTGAGAGAATCGAATTTTGCAATATGGGAAAAACTCACTTTTGTTATGGCCAATTTCCATGTTCATACACTTAGGCAATTTTCAAATCAGCATGCATTTCTTGATTACAGGCCATAAATCTCTTTTACACTCATAAATTTAATGCAAACTCTTTGTGCCAAGACCATATTCTATGTGTTCAAGCATTGCATAAAGGTTTAATCCATTTTTAGAAAAAGCAATATATCCATTTTGATAAAGTTGCACTTTATGTCAAATTGCAAATCCAAGCAAGTACATTTGAAATCTCTTTGGCACAAGTTTATGGACTAAACACACTGATCAAGGGGAAGGTTAGCAGCATAGCTTGGGGGCCTGCATCAGTCTAGAACACCAAGTTGCCTTTTGTTGCTTAAAGTGTAAGAAACATAGCATATCATCCAACAACTTTCATCTCAGCACAAAGAAGCTTAAGCAAAAACTTTGCACACTTTCTAAACACCCTAACTGAGCTAGAACACGAGCCAACCAAGTCCCAAACACTCTCATTCACAAAATCACCATTGAACTGCACAAAAACAGGGCCTGCTGCAGATTGAATCCCAAAACTCATTTCCATCGTGCATTCTTGCTAAAACCACTTCAAACACCTTCCCTACCATCAATGCAAACTATCCAAAGCATTAGAAGTGGACTGTAACTCCTCTAATCAGTTTGGCCATTTTCATTTTCTTGTTTTGCATTTGAAGTTCCATAACACGATTCAGCTAGTTTCAAAGCAAAGTAAAGCTTGGAATAGCATCCCTGGACCTCAAGGAAGTTGTACCAATCATCACCTTGCACTGAAAGTACCTCAATCATCAGATACAACTTCAACTGAACAGGTAAGTTCATGAATTCGTATCTCTCTATCCAGGCATTGTTAGCTTTAGGTTTGTGAAGAAAATATGTCACATTCATAGCCCTGAACATGCCAATGTAGTTAGTTTTCATTTATGTTACGTGTGTCATGAGAATTTGATGTCTGAACATTGATAAAAAATTAGGTTAAGATTTGGGAATGGAGAAATTCTCTCTCATTTTTTAGAGTTAGATCAAGTTTTAGGTATGTATGGATTCGTTGTTTGATGCTGAACATTTTTGATGTTGTGAGTTTTCATTAAAAAGCCAGGAATCAAGGTGTTTGAATCATTGAACAAAGCGCGCGTTTTTGACATTGTTTTTGGCCAGAGGTTGAAGAAGGACTTGGTGGGCTGGGCTTGAGTTGTCATTTCTGTTTACACACTATTTTTACTTTGACACCCCCTAGGCCCATTTTGTTTATTTTTATGATTTTTTGACTTTTGTTTTTTATTCCTGACTTATTTATTTTTCCTCATAATATTAAAAATATGAAAAAATATTTTTACACCATTTTTATATTTATTAGGCTTTTATTTGTTTAAATAAGTATTTATACATAAATAAATAAATAGATACACTTTTATTCAAAAATACCAAAAATAATGTAAACACATTTTATTTTCCATTTTTATTTTCTCTTATCTTCTGAAAATATTTTATAAAATATAAAATATTATTATTTTTGTATATATAATACATATTTAGAAAATAATACAAATGTATATATACTTATTAGAATATTTAGTAAATAATACAAAATATATACATTTTTTATTTTATTAATATTTGACATTAAAAATACTTTTTTTATAAATATACTTCATTTTTATTTTATTTTTGTATATAATAAATAAATATGGTACATATTAAATAATTAATACTTTTATTTAAGAAATTAGGGTTTGCCCTAAATACACAAAAAATCCAAAAATTAATACTTTTTATTTTTGTTTATTTGACATATAAAAATGCTCTTTTCCATACACATAAAAACATCTTTTTGCATCTTTCATATTTATTTTATTCCCATTTAATTTGTGCAATCAATTATCTTGTAAATAATTCCAAATTGATGTAATAGCTAGGTTTAAATTCCTTGTCAAATACCCCCCATTTGAACATTTGTACCCCCTTCCCATATTGTGTTGTAATAGCTTAGGAACTTTATTTTTCGCACTTTAATGCTTTCTAAATATACCATGTTAGAATTAGGGTTTGTATGCGAATCAAAAACGACAAAAATAGTTTGACCTAATTTCAAGATAAACAAGCATGAAAATGGACAACACTAATCACACTTGCACCCCTAGGGTATTCCACTTGTTGCCTTCAATAATGGGCCATATTGCATGTTAGGTCTCTTTGGGCAAAACAAATACAATTCAAATGATCATAGTCCCTCGATGACGCTTTCGAAAGTTGCCTAAAAATGATCAAGTCCCTTAAAGGAAGATTGCCCAAAGATACTTGGCACCGTTGCAATTATGGTCTAAACGATGACCCGCACCCGTCCCTTTCACATCCTAACACAAGATTGTCCACCAAATGCAATGGTGGAACAAAATTGTTAAAAGGGTTAAAACATAGCAAATATCTTTGAGAACTTTAGGGTAGATAGCTCTTAAGTACTTGTCAACTTGCAAAACAAAAAAACACTTGCCTATTTTTCAAACCACACTTCACAAACACTTTCAAAACAACTTTAAAAAAAACCTTGAAACATCTTTTCAAAAAGACAAACACCTTTTGTAAAACATTCGAGTAAAGAATTGTTACAAGGGTAGCCTAGACAAGGCATCTTTTTCAAAACATTTTCAAAACCACGCACAAAGCACCATTTCAAACAATTGAAAACCAAGGCAAGTTGATCTAAGCAAGTACTTAAGAGCCCATGGATAACCATGGATAGAAGGGGTGCTAATACCTTCCCTTTCTATAATCTACTCCCCGAACCCAAGAAAATATCTCAAAGGTTTTTGCTGTGCTTTTTTAAACCTTTCCTTAGGATAAAATAAAAAGTCGGTGGCGACTCTTGCTCAACCGAAACATTTGCGAAAACAAACGCAAAACCATAGTCAGTTCTCCCACCGTATCACAGAACTGGCGACTCTGCTGGGGAAATTCTTAAAAGTGGAGTAACCTTAGGGCTTAGATCACCCTCTTGCATGATTAATTGTTTGTCTTGATTGCTTTATATCTTGGCTCTCTTGTTTGGGTTTGTAATCCTCCACTCGGATTTTGGGAAACATTTCATAGATAGCAATACGTTGTGGAAACTGTGCGGGGTATACCGACACGGTCGAAGCAATAGCTATATTAGTGCGACATATTTGTGAGTATCGGTAACCCTTGAGTTCAATCAAGGAGAGTACGGGGCCGCTGAGTGATGTCACTAAGCACTAATGACCTAGAACCTTACTTGACCATCTTGGCCTTTTATTAGGGGTAGTGAGATGACCGGCTTTGGTGTAGTCCGAAGTTGGTAGATACTCGATACTACACTCATTGAGGGTTGTTTTCTTGGAATATTTTGGTCGCTAGTTAAGTGGCTAAAACAAAACAATGAACAATGAAAACAATCCAATGATATTGAGCTCCTTAGAACCCGGTTACTATTTATAGGACAGGTTTTTAAGCCAACTACACTCAAGAGGGTACTTACCTATGAAACCCCATGCAAGCCTGAAACTAGGGTTTGGTGTGATTTGCTTGTACATATGTTTGTGCATACATCATAAACATCATAAAGCATCATATGCATTCACTAACCATTTCAAGGGTTTAGATCTTCATCTTTGTTCTTGTTTTGTAGGTCATGGAAATTCCTCGCAGAAAAACCATCCAAGTAAACCTTGTGAGAATCTCTCCTCAACTCAAGGAGCTCACCTCAAGAATTCCAGAAAGCTCATCCTTCAGTGAAAAACATGGTAGACTGCTCAGCTTAGTCAACACCAACATTGAAGAAGACATGATGAAAGTGCTATTCCAGTTCTTTGACCCTCTTCACCACTGTTTCACTTTCCCCAATTACCAGTTGGTGCCCACTTTGGAGGAGTTTTCTCAACTCCTGAGAATTCCTATCCTTAATCAACTACCCTTCAAAGGTACGGAAAAGGAACCAAAGCCGGAAGATGTTGCTCGAGCATTACATCTACAACCATCCGACATCAAGGGGCATTGGGAAACCAGAAGCGGCATCAAAAGATTATTAGCAAAATTCTTGTTTGAGAAGGCACAAGAATGTTGGAATTCATTGGACCTACAAGCCTTTGAAGAAATTGTGGCACTCCTTATCTATGGGTTGGTCTTGTTCCCAAATTCTGACCAATTGGTAGATGTCAATGCCGTCAAAATCTTCTTGTCCAGAAATCCAATACCAACATTGTTTGGGGACATCCTTCACTCATTTTACACACGAACAATGAGAAAGAGGGGTGTTCTCATGTGCTGTACTCCTCTCCTTGCAAGGTGGTTTATTTCGCACCTTCCACAATCTGTCTTAAAGAATGACCAAGGCTCAAGGTAGTCCCAACGGTTGATGACTCTTAATCACTCTGATGTACATTGGTGTTCTCGGTCCAGAGAAAATGTCATCATCGTCGATCGTTGTGGAGAGTTTCCTAATGTTCCTTTACTTGGAATCAGAGGAGGTATCACCTACAACCCTTGCCTAGCTTTGAGGCAATTTGGATATGCACGGAGGGATGGCCCTCACGACATGTTGATTCCTGACCTAGTTTTTGACTTCGAAGACGATGCGCAAGGACTTCGCTAAAGATTCATCAGAGCTTGGGGGAGGCCCAACAAGGTTGATAGCAAGACACTGGGACACAAGAACTCCATCCCTCTTGAACCTTACCTCAAGTGGGTACGAGCCCGAGCCCAGAGTCTAATGATGCCTTATCCTCATGTTCTCCCTGTGATTAAAGAGCCTGTTAAGGAAGGAGAGGTTCCCTACACCATCCTACATCCTTACATGCCTACATCGTGGGAGGAAATGCAGAAAAGTTGGATTCAGCTCAAGGAGGAACGAAACACTTTTGAAGCCAGCTTCTACGCTAGCGAGAAGAAGGTTCTAGAGCTTACCCGCCGACTCCATGAGCAAGAGGCCCTCAATACCTACATTGCGCCAAAGAGGATGCGCAACGTCTTTTTGCCTTGAGAAGTTGTTTTTGTAATATTTGGCCCATGGGGCATTTATGTACTAACAAATTTCTTCTTATTAATATGACGTGCGCTCTTTTTTGTCTACAACAATTTTGAATGTTCTAAATCCTTGAATGCATTGCATACATAAGCATATCATTCATCATGTGCATAAGCAGGTCTCACGCCAGGTTTCCTTATCTATCTGCTGTTTATTTCAGTAGGATGGATCTCGCGCAAACAGTCAAAGACCTACAAGCTCAAAATGCACAGTTCCAGCAACTCCTGACGACCTTGGCTAAGGGTCAGGAGGATCTCAAGACCTTGCTGGGAAATAAAGACCCAATGAAAAAGAAGAAAAAAAGACTCGGGGTGGCTACTTTAGGGAGAAGATTTGACGGAGAGGCCAGGAGAGTGCTTGAATTTCCTCCTATTTCTGATGAAGGAACCAGTAAAAGAGGTGGGGCTGCGGTACCTTCCGAGTCCAATGTGGAAGAAGAGGAGGTCGAAGAGGATGAAGACTACTCTGATCAACAATACCCTCCAGCTGATGATAAATACAAAGGTTTAGAAGACAGGTTGGCCGCCATGGAGCTACAAAGAGTACCGGGTTTGGATTTTGAAGACTTGGGTTTAGTTGTCGGGATTGTGATTCCCCCAAAGTTCAAAGTGCCAGTTTTTGTGAGGTATGATGGGCTGTCCTGTCCAAAAATGCATCTCAGGTCCTACGTAAGAAAGATCCAACCTTATACAGCGGATAAGAACCTTTGGATCCATTTCTTTCAAGACAGCCTTTCTGGGGCTCAACTGGAGTGGTTTTATCAGCTAGAGGGAACCAGCGTCCGAAACTGGGAAGACTTGGCCACCGCCTTTTACAAACAATATCAGTATAATTCTGACCTTGCTCCTACGCGTACCCAACTTCAGGGTATGTCATTAGGAACAGGCGAAGGATTCAAAGAATATGCACAAAAATGGAGGGATTTGGCTGGAAGGGTGCAGCCTCCTTTAACCGACCGTGAACTTATTGATATGTTTCTAGGGACCCTATCTGGGCCATTTTTCAATCATCTGATTGGTAACTCTTCCGCGGGGTTTACCGATTTGATCTTAACAGGCGAAAGAATAGAAGCTGGCATCAAGTCAGGGAAGATTCAGAAGGGTGTTGCTGCAAGTGTTGAGAAGAAACCTTTCAAGAAGGAAACGGCTGTGGTATACTCCCAAAGAAGAGCAGGGAAGACTGAGCGCCGGCCGACCGTGGGGGCCGTAATGATTCAAAACCCTTCAAGTGAGCAGCCTCGCTATAACCAGTCCAGACCAAATCAACAACGGGTGGAATGGCCACAACGGCAGTTCACCCGCATTAATATGACTCCAGCGCAAGTGCTTCCCCATTTGTTAAAGTTGAATCTCGCCACTATCAAAGAGGCACCAAAAAATGTGAATACGTCCTCTCCGCATTATCATCCTAATGCTAAATGCGCCTACCATTCTGACAGTGTCGGGCACGACACCAACGATTGTTGGGCACTCAAGCATAAAATCCAAGACCTGATAGAGGCGAAGGAGGTGGAGTTTGACGCTCCGGAGAAGCCTAATGTGATATCTGCTCCCATGCCGAAGCACGGCCGAAATGTCAATGCCATTGAAGAAGTTTTGTATGTTGCTGACGTCAATGATCTGATAACTCCATTGTTAACCATCAAGTTGAATCTGTTAAGGGCCGGGATCTTCCCGGGATGTAAAGAAGACTTCTATTGTTGTTACTCTCTGCCGTTTGATTGTCCGTTACTGAAGAAAGGCATCCAAGGCCTAATGGACAGTCGACAAATTTTTTTTGAAAAAGTTTCTGCTATTCCAACCCATACTGAAGATGTCTCAATCATAACCATTCACGCCAATCTTTCCAAGGCCGTCAGAAAGCTTGTTAAGATTACACCAGCTACGAAATTTGTTCCTTTGAAGATGACAATGCCAGGGCCTGTCCCCTATATTTCTGAGAAGTCAATACCATGGAACTACGGCGGTGACGTCTACTACCATGGTATTAAACAAATCGAAATAACTGAAGAAAGTTCAGATGATGAAGAAGCCAGCATTGGAAACATTGCGGGCACGAGCAAAATCACCTGGAGCGGGAGAATATTTTCTCCAGAGATTGCCCCTCCAAGAGCAATCTTTGGACCCTCATCTACTGACAAGGTTATCCATGCACCAATAAAACTCTCCACTAGAACCCCATTGATTGAAGATGTTGTTGTTCCTAGTATTGTCCCTCCAACCGCTGCTGATAAAGGTAAGGGAATCCAAGATGAGCTCGTCAGGACGAGGGCTCAACCCTTGGTCATCCCGGAAACCTCCAAGAAAGAAATGGATGAGATCTTGAAGATAATCAAAAGAAGTGATTATGATGTGGTAGAACAGCTGGGGAAAACCCCCTCAAAGATCTCCATGCTGGCGCTACTACTTTGCTCGGAAGCGCACGCTAAGGCTCTGATAAAATTCCTAAAGGCAGCCCATGTGCCCCAGGAAACCTCTGCGGATCAATTCCAAAATTGCGTGGCTAGCCTTACTGCTGACAATGGATTAGGTTTCTCTGATGCCGACCTAACTCCTAAAGGTAGAAACCACAATGATGCTTTGCACATTTCAATCGAGTGCCAAGGAACTACTCTCGCACATGTCTTGGTCGACACTGGTTCGTCGCTGAATGTACTGCCTAAGAAGGCCTTGGACCGGCTTGATTGTGAAGGGTTGGAGTTGAAACCGAGTGATATTGTTGTCAGAGCTTTCGATGGTTCGAAGAGAATGGTCCATGGGGAGGTTGATATTCCCATCAAGGTGGGCACCGAGGTGTTTAAATCTACTTTCTATGTGATGGACATCCGTCCGTCATACTCTTGCTTGTTGGGTAGGCCTTGGATACACCATGCTGGGACAGTCACCTCCTCCTTACATCAGATGTTGAAGTATCCTGTCAAGGGAAAGATTATAACCGTCCATGGCGAAGAGGAGTACATGATCAGCCACTTGAACTCATTCTGGTATGTGGAGGTAGAGGGGGAGTTCATTGAGACGCCTTTCCAGCATTTCGAAGAAGTCCTTCCTGAAATAACAGTAGCAAAGTTGGCAGCTGAGGCACCGAGGCAGATGGCCAGGATGGCATCTCTGGAAGACGCAATGGCCGCAATAAAGGAGGGGAAGAATTCAGCATGGGGGCAGTTGCCTGATATTCCACATAAAACAGACAAATTTGGATTAGGGTTCACTACCACGGGCCAGAAAGCTATGCACCGTTCGAAGATTGAAAGAGCGCCAGTCAACATTTCTCCCTACGGAATCAACGCTTTGGAGGACGAAGACAAAAGAGCAGCATCGAAGAATGGATTTACCCGACTGTCAAAGGAGGATTGTGCAACTGGGAGGCAAAAGACTTTGTCCCCATCACTTTTATTCATCAGTAATTTATCTGTCAAACATTTCCTATTGGTCTGTAATATTTATTTCGAACAATCCGTACACTATCTTTTCACCTCATGCCTGGCCCGGGGCATGTAGGTCCACTTGTAAGGGTTTTGATTATTTTCATATCCATATGCCATGTTTAATGATTCATTGGACGTTTTTCATTTGATAAACTGATGTGTTCATTTTCTTTCCTTTTGCATTTTTTGTTTAAGGATGGCTATCCCTTACACACACCCACACTCACAAATGCAGGTACCCATCCACTCCGGATTCCATGGGTGACGATTCTGCTATATCCTTCAATAACTCTAAAGATCTGGTCAATCAAGCCGAGTATGAAGATGACGAAGGTTGTGAAGTACCAGGGGAACTAGCCAGACTTCTACAGCAAGAGGAAAGGGCCATCTTACTGCACGAAGAGTCATTGGAAACTGTCAACTTAGGGACCGAGGAAGACCGGAAGGAGGTGCAAGTGGGTGCCAATTTGGAACCAAGGGTCAAGGAACGCCTGATACAGTTGTTGAATGAGTATGTTGAAATCTTCGCTTGGTCTTATGAAGACATGCCGGGTTTAGACACAGACATTGTGGTTCACCGTCTCCCCACAAGAGAGGATTGTCCACCGATCAAGAAAAAAGTCCGCCGAATGAGGCCTGATATGTCTGAAAAGATCAAAGCAGAAGTGATGAAGCAATTCGACGCTGGCTTTCTGGCTGTTACGTCCTATCCTCAATGGGTCGCTAACATCGTGCCAGTACCTAAGAAAGATGGCAAAGTCAGGATGTGTGTGGACTACCGGGATTTGAATAGGGCCAGCCCCAAAGATGATTTTCCACTTCCACACATTGACATTTTGATCGACAATACAGCTCAGCACAAAGTGTTTTCCTTCATGGATGGATTCTCAGGCTACAATCAAATCAAAATGGCCCCCGAGGATATGGAGAAAACAACTTTTGTCACACAATGGGGCACTTTCTGTTACAAGGTGATGCCATTCGGACTGAAGAACGCTGGGGCAACTTATCAACGCGCCATGGTAGCTTTGTTTCATGATATGATACATCATGAGATTGAAGTTTACGTAGACGATATGATAGCTCGGTCGTAAACAGAGAAGGAGCACCTTGAACATCTAGAGAAGCTGTTTGCCAGGTTGAAAGAATACAAACTCAGATTGAATCCAAGTAAGTGCAGTTTTGGAGTTAGGTCTGGTAAACTTCTAGGATTCATCATAAGCAACAAAGGCATTGAAGTCGATCCAGCAAAAGTGAAAGCAATACAAGAGATGCCTGCTCCCCGTACTGAAAAGGAGGTTAGAGGGTTCTTGGGACGCTTGAACTATATTGCCATATTCATCTCTCATCTGACTTCTACCTGTGAGCCAATTTTCAAACTCTTGAAGAAAGATCAGGTAGTCGAATGGAACGACGATTGTCAAGCTGCTTTTGATAAAATCAAGGAGTATTTGCTAGAACCTCCTATTCTGATGCCACCCGTCGAAGGAAGACCATTGATCATGTATCTAACCGTCTTGGATAACTCAATGGGGTGTGTCTTGGGCCAGCATGACGAGTCTGGTCGAAAAGAGCATGATATCTATTACCTTAGCAAAAAGTTTACCGACTGTGAGACTCGCTACTCACTGCTCGAGAAAACTTGCTGCGCTTTGGTATGGGCTGCTCGCCGACTAAGGCAGTATATGTTGACTCATACTACCTTGTTGATTTCCAAGATGGATCCTATCAAGTATATCTTCGAAAAGCCCGCTTTAACTGGAAGAATAGCTAGATGGCAAATGATCCTAACTGTGTATGACATCCAGTACACCACCCAAAAAGCTATAAAAGGGAGTGTACTAGCTGACCATCTGGCTCATCAAGCTATCGAAGATTATCAACCCATGAGATTTGACTTCCCAGACGAGGACATCATGAATTTGGACAACATTGAAAGTAACAGACCGTATAACGGACCCGAAAAGGGATCCCGATGGACCCTGTACTTTGATGGTGCTTCAAATGCACTTGGAAACGGTATCGGCGCAGTACTCATTTCTCCGGAAGGTTGTCACACACCTTTCACGGCCCGACTTTGCTTCAGATGCACAAACAACATGGCTGAGTATGAAGCTTGCATCTTTGGTCTCAAGGCTGCTATATACTTGGGGATCAAATCTTTGATCGTATTTGGGGACTCGGCTTTGGTTATCAGTCAAATCAAAGGAGAGTGGGATACCAAGCACCCTAATCTTATCCCATATAAAGAACATGTCTTGACATTGTTGCCTCATTTCGAGCAAATTACCTTTGAGCATTTCCCGCGAGAAGAGAATCAGCTAGCAGATGCTCTAGCTACAATGTCCTCCATGTTTAAACTCAACTGGGATAACGAGGCTCCCCAAATCACCATCGAGCGAATGGATGAACCCGCACATTGTCACGAGATTAATACCGAAGAAGTAGTGGAACAACCCTGGTTCCATGAAATCAAAAGGTATCTCCAGACTAGAGATTATCCCGAAGGAGCTTCCGTAAATGACAAGAAGTTCTTAAGGAAATTTGCTGCCAAATTCTTCCTGAGCAACGGAATCCTTTACAAACGAAGCCATGATTGTGTATTACTCCGATGCGTAGACAAAGCTGAAGCAGAGTTGATCATGACTGAGATACACAGCGGCACATTTGGCACTCACTTGAGCGGGCATACAATGGCTAAGAAGATCCTAAGGGCAGGCTATTACTGGTCTACCATGGAAGCTGACTGCCATCAACATTCCCGTACTTGCCACAAATGTCAAGTCTACGCTGACAAAGTTCATATCCCTCCGGTTCCTCTCAACGTTCTGACTACTCCTTGGCCATTTGCAATGTGGGGCATTGACATGATTGGAGAGATCAAGCCCACGGCTTCCAACGGACATCGCTTCATCCTAGTTGCCATTGACTATTTCACCAAATGGGTCGAAGAAGCTTCCTTCGCCTCTGTTACTAAAAATGTGGTTGCCCGCTTTATCAAGCAAAATCTCATATGTCGGTATGGTGTTCCAGACAAGATCATCACAGACAACGGTACAAATCTGAATAACACGATGATCACCGCATTATGAGAACAGTTCAAGATTTATCATCACAATTCCTCTCCCTATCAGCCGAAGATGAACGGTGTTGTTGAAGCTGCGAACAAAAACATTAAGAAGATCATTCAGAAAATGACAGTCACTTACAAAGACTGGCATGAGATGTTACCGTTTGCTCTACATGGATACCGTACGACGACACGTACTTCAACAGGGGCAACCCCATTTTCTTTGGTATATGGCATGGAAGCTGTCCTGCCTATGGAGGTTCAGATTCCTTCTCTAAGGATTATGAAGGACACAGGTTTGAATGAAGATGATTGGATGCAGACCCGACTTGATCAACTCAATTTGATCGACGAGAAGCGACTCGCTGCTATATGCCATGGTCAGACGTATCAAAAGCGGATGATCAAGGCCTTCAATAAGAAAGTCAGACGTCAAGTGTATCAAGTCGGAGATCTCGTAATCAAGCGGATTATCTTGCCGTAAAGTGATCCCAGGGGCAAATGGACTCCTACATATGAAGGACCATTTGTGATCAAAAGCATGTTTTCTGGTGGTGCGATGATTCTAACCACCATGGACGGTGACGATTTACCGCACCCTGCGAACGCAGACATAGTCAAAAGATACTACGCATAAAATAACCCGACAAGTCGAAAACCCGAAAGGGCGGCTTGGGCAAAAATGGGCATCCCGGTGAACCGAAAACCCGAAAGGGCGGTTCAGGCAAAAATTAGGGATAAAAACAAAAAAATCTGTACACCCGGCAAGTTGAAAACCCGAAAGGGCGGCTTGGGCAAAAAGGGGTTTCCCGGTGGATCGAAAACCCGAAAGGGCGATTCAGGCAAAAGTTAGGGAATTAAAGCGTATGACTATGTCTCGTCGGATCACTTCAAAGACAATCTCTTCATCAACCAGTTCCAGGTCTCTGATCAACCCAGTCATCGGCAAACGAAGCATTGGATGGACAGATATTCGGAGTTGTGAAGGCTATAGCAGAATGGAATCCCATGGAATTATTTCACATAGCCATCTTTATTTTGTATAAATCTTTCAATATTTACGACAAAATCCTCTTACTAGGATGATTGTCTCCTTTGTACAAATATACTCAAAGAAAGTTAATACAAATACTCTTCCCAGAAATTTGTGTCATTTCCTGTTTCTTTTTCTCTTGCACTAATTGTTTTATTTTGAGAAACGTCCAATGTTTTGTTAAATAGGCATATGCATTTGAACATAATAATTTCCTTATGAATCAAGAAAGAGGATTACTTATAGGTTGAAGATGCAATTGGATATCTTGATAACCTTTCAAAGGAAACCCCCAGGAGATTTG
This sequence comes from Vicia faba, assembly GCA_948472305.1. NCBI lineage: Eukaryota > Viridiplantae > Streptophyta > Magnoliopsida > Fabales > Fabaceae > Vicia > Vicia faba. The sequence continues at coordinate 1,242,501,514 of OX451735.1, read as the reverse complement.
GAATCCATATCCCCAGCAAATCTTGAAGCTTATCCCCAGTAGATTCTGGAAGCTTATCCCCTGCAGAGTACGGACGTCTCTCCCGAGCTTTATTCAAAGTTACTCCTCACAAGGGCTTATAACCGGGTTATCCTCAGCTTATTACAACGGAAGATCGCACTCGGCAAATTTCTTCCTATCCCCAGCGGAGTTCATCAGAATTCCCCAACATAACTTATCAATCCCCAGAGGAGTTTATCTTTGTTATCCCCAGCCAGAGAATCCTCCAGAACTCAATTCCCCTCAGAACTAAGTTTCAGTATCCCCAACAGAGCTAAAACTTCAGGCTATCGATCCTCAGCGGAGCCAGACTAGTGAACCTTCTCCCCACAGAAATGCCTCTCACTAGACTAGAGATTCTCAGTCTTATCTCCCCAGCTTAAGTCTACCAGGTTCTAAAATCCCCAGTAGAAATCATCTAAAATTCTTTTACCCTGTAAGTCACCAAGGAAATTCCAAGTCCCCGCAAGTGGTTCTAAGGCCCCCCGACGTTTGAAGGACTGGTATTCCCCAAGCAAATTTGAAGACTTTCAGTTTTCAGTTCCTCATTGTATGTTCGAAGATTCTACAGTGAAAGTCTCCTCAAGACAGGAATTCCCCAGAAGATTGGTATACAACCCAAGCTCCTTATTCCCCAGCAACATCCAGGAATTATTCTTCCCGGCAGCAGCCAAGATGCTTTTATCTTCAGCCATCTCGGATTCATCTATCCTTCGCAAGACAGCTCTCCAGCTTACATGCCCATTCATTTACATTCATATCATATAACATACATTGCATCATGCATCATGACATTGCATATAACTAACTCTTTACCTTTTCAGGTAAGATCAGTCGACAGACAAAAAATCATTATCTTCTGAGACTCTTTCTAGAAATAGTTCAGACGTGACCCAGACATGGCAACATTCTGATGCTTATTCCAGATCCATCCAGATGCAGTTTTATACGAGCTCATCATCAGGAAACCCTACACCGGTTCCTCCTCAACTCCAAGATTTCTGAAAACAGTTCACGGGTTCTCCAAGTAACGGATGTTAACCTATCACTTGTTCAGTTTCTTCTCAAGACTTCTGAAAACAGTTTATGGATTCTTCCCAACAACGGAGGTTAATCTATCGCTTGTTCAGATGCAACTTCTGAAAACAGTTTACGGATTCTTCCCAACAACGGATGTTAATCTATCGCTTGTTCAGACGCAACTTTTGAAAACAGTTTACAGACGCTTCCCAACAACGGATGCTGCTCTATTGCTTCTTCAACTTCAAGATTTCTGAAAACAGTTCACGGGTTCTCCAAGTAACGGATGTTAACCTATCGCTTGTTCAGATTCTTCTCAAGACTTCTGAAAACAGTTTATGGATTCTTCCCAACAACGGATGTTAATCTATCGCTTGTTCAGACGCAACTTTTGAAAACAGTTTACGGACGCTTCCCAACAACGGATGCTGCTCTATTGCTTATTCAACTTCAAGACTTCTGAAAACAGTTTACGGATACCTCCCGATACGGATGTCAATCTATTGCTTATTCAGACCCCAGTTCAGAGTTGGTCCTAAACACGGACACCTTTCTGATACTCATTCCAGATGGCATCTTTAAGCCCATCCCCGACAAGTTTCTGTCACTCCTCCCGATGGCATCGTTAAGCCCATCTCCAAATGGCATCTCTAAGCCCATTCCCACATCCATTGCTTTGACGAGTGCAAATTTAAGGGCACTCTAGTGTCCAATCTCCTTTTACCCTCGAGTCGCGAAAGGCAGACTTGCCAATCTAACTCTTCAGGTTCAAGAAGATTGAACAGGGGAAACTGTTGTACCCCAAAATTTTCCCTCCCATTTCTCAATGATTTCTCATCACAAGAGCCCTTGGAGCTCAAGATCCAGTTAGGGTTTCATCTGCCCAAGATTTCTCCTTGCACTGTTTACCTAAATTAGGGTTTGTGTTTGCACAAAGATGTTTTGACCTAAATTGCCTAAAATGACTTTCATGCTTCATATTGGACTCCCAAGTTTATCCATACTAAGTTTCAAGTCTTGATTCCAAGTTTTGCCCAGTCAATTGGACAGTTGACCTAGAAATCAGCTGTATTGGGGAAAAAGTCAACTGTGGCCAATTGACAGTCAAATCTCATGAAAATTGACCCACATCAACATTATGAACTCACATGGACCATTTGATCAAGTTTGGATCACAATTCCACAAGAATTTTGATCAGATCACCAAAAGGGCAAAATGGTCATTTTTAGGGTTTTGACTGCACAAAAGCAATTTTTGACTGTTTGACCTAGCCAATGGAAAATCAAGCTCACATATGGACTCAAGGACCCCATGGAATTGTCTTGACAATTTCAACAAGTTCAAAAGATCCCAAATGCACAAGATTGACAGTTGAATTTCCCAGTCAATTGATCAATTTTGGCTGTATACTGAAAAGTCAAACTTTGACTTTTTGGTCAAAATCAAGTGTCAAGATTCATTTTTCATCAAAACATGCCAAATCATGAAACTTGTTCATCAAGAAATCAAGAATTGCAAATTAGGGTTTGAAATGAAGATTTTTCATAACTTGGAATTTTTCTAAGTTATGAAAAACCCTAATTTTTTCCTAACTTTGCCCCACTTCCTCACCAAGATTCATTTGGATTCAAGCAAAAGTCAAAACATGAAAGTTGTAGCCTATTGCATAATCTACAACTTTGATTCACAAAGTTTTCCCAAAATAGGCTTGTATCTCAAGTTACAATTTTTGGAACAAGGGTACCAAACCATTCTTAACTTAGAGAAAATTTGACCTATTTTAGGTAGGATTTTTGCCTAACTTCAAGACCATTTTTCACATACTTCCACTTGGAATTTCAATTTGCATTTCAAAGATGGATTGTAGTACACATTCCAAGATTTCCAAAATGTCCAAGAACTCATCAAACAACCTCATGGTTTGAGAGAATCGAATTTTGCAATATGGGAAAAACTCACTTTTGTTATGGCCAATTTCCATGTTCATACACTTAGGCAATTTTCAAATCAGCATGCATTTCTTGATTACAGGCCCTAAATATCTTTTACACTCATAAATTTAATGCAAACTCTTTGTGCCAAGACCATATTCTATGTGTTCAAGCATTGCATAAAGGTTTAATCCATTTTTAGAAAAAGCAATATATCCATTTTGATAAAGTTGCACTTTATGTCAAATTGCAAATCCAAGCAAGTACATTTGAAATCTCTTTGGCACAAGTTTATGGACTAAACACACTGATCAAGGGGAAGGTTAGCAGCATAGCTTGGGGGCCTGCATCAGTCTAGAACACCAAGTTGCCTTTTGTTGCTTAAAGTGTAAGAAACATAGCATATCATCCAACAACTTTCATCTCAGCACAAAGAAGCTTAAGCAAAAACTTTCCACACTTTATAAACACCCTAACTGAGCTAGAACACGAGCCAACCAAGTCCCAAACACTCTCATTCACAAAATCACCATTGAACTGCACAAAAACAGGGCCTGCTGCAGATTGAATCCCACAACTCATTTCCATCGTGCATTCTTGCTAAAACCACTTCAAACACCTTCCCTACCATCAATGCAAACTATCCAAAGCATTAGAAGTGGACTGTAACTCCTCTAATCAGTTTGGCCATTTTCATTTTCTTGTTTTGCAGTTGAAGTTCCATAACACGATTCAGCTAGTTTCAAAGCAAAGTAAGGCTTGGAATAACATCCCTGGACCTCAAGGAAGCTGTACCAATCATCACCTTGCACTGAAAGTACCTCAATCATCAGATACAACTTCAACTGAACAGGTAAGTTCATGAATTCGTATCTCTCTATCCAGGCATTGTTAGCTTTAGGTTTGTGAAGAAAATATGTCACATTCATAGCCCTGAACATGCCCATGTAGTTAGTTTTCATTTATGTTACGTGTGTCATGAGAATTTGATGTCTGAACATTGATAAAAAATTAGGTTAAGATTTGGGAATGGAGAAATTCTCTCTCATTTTTTAGAGTTAGATCAAGTTTTAGGTATGTATGGATTCGTTGTTTGATGCTGAACATTTTTGATGTTGTGAGTTTTCATTAAAAAGCCAGGAATCAAGGTGTTTGAATCATTGAACAAAGCGCGCGTTTTTGACATTGTTTCTGGCCAGAGGTTGAAGAAGGACTTGGTGGGCTAGGCTTGAGTTATCATTTCTGTTTACACACTATTTTTACTTTGACACCCCCTAGGCCCATTTTGTTTATTTTTATGATTTTTTGACTTTTGTTTTTTATTCCTGACTTATTTATTTTTCCTCATAATATTAAAAATATGAAAAAATATTTTTACACCATTTTTATATTTATTAGGCTTTTATTTGTTTAAATAAGTATTTGTACATAAATAAATAAATAGATACACTTTTATTCAAAAATACCAAAAATAATGTAAACACATTTTATTTTCCATTTTTATTTTCTCTTATCTTCTGAAAATATTTTATAAAATATAAAATATTATTATTTTTGTATATATAATACATATTTAGAAAATAATACAAATATATATATACTTATTAGAATATTTAGTAAATAATACAAAATATATACATTTTTTATTTTATTAATATTTGACATTAAAAATACTTTTTTTATAAATATACTTCATTTTTATTTTATTTTTGTATATAATAAATAAATATGGTACATATTAAATAATTAATACTTTTATTTAAGAAATTAGGGTTTGCCCTAAATACACAAAAAATCCAAAAATTAATACCTTTTTATTTTTGTTTATTTGACATATAAAAATACTCTTTTCCATACACATAAAAACATCTTTTTGCATCTTGCATATTTATTTTATTCCCATTTAATTTGTGCAATCAATTATCTTGTAAATAATTCCAAATTGATGTAATAGCTAGGTTTAAATTCCTTGTCAAATACCCCCCATTTGAACATTTGTACCCCCCTTCCCATATTGTGTTGTAATAGCTTAGGAACTTTATTTTTCGCACTTTAATGCTTTCTAAATATACCATGTTAGAATTAGGGTTTGTATGCGAATCAAAAACGACAAAAATAGTTTGACCTAATTTCAAGATAAACAAGTATGAAAATGGACAACACTAATCACACTTGCACCCCTAGGGTATTCCACTTGTTGCCTTCAATAATGGGCCATATTGCATGTTAGGTCTCTTTGGGCAAAACAAATACAATTCAAATGATCATAGTCCCTCGATGACGCTTTCGAAAGTTGCCTAAAAATGATCAAGTCCCTTAAAGGAAGATTGCCCAAAGATACTTGGCACCGTTGCAATTATGGTCTAAACGATGACCTGCGCCCGTCCCGTTCACATCCTAACACAAGATTGTCCACCAAATGCAATGGTGGAACAAAATTGTTAAAAGGGTTAAAACATAGCAAAAATCTTTGAGAACTTTAGGGTAGATAGCTCTTAAGTACTTGTCAACTTGCAAAACAAAAAAACACTTGCCTATTTTTCAAACCACACTTCACAAACACTTTCAAAACAACTTTAAAAAAAAAACCTTGAAACATCTTTTCAAAAAGACAAACACCTTTTGTAAAACATTCGAGTAAAGAATTGTTACAAGGGTAGCCTAGACAAGGCATCTTTTTCAAAACATTTTCAAAACCACGCACAAAGCACCATTTCAAACAATTGAAAACCAAGGCAAGTTGATCTAAGCAAGTACTTAAGAGCCCATGGATAACCATGGATAGAAGGGGTGCTAATACCTTCCCTTTCTATAATCTACTCCCCGAACCCAAGAAAATATCTCAAAGGTTTTTGCTGTGCTTTTTTAAACCTTTCCTTAGGATAAAATAAAAAGTCGGTGGCAACTCTTGCTCAACCGAAACATTTGCGAAAACAAACGCAAAACCATAGTCAGTTCTCCCACCGTAACACAGCTTCTAATGGGCATCACTTCATCCTGGTAGCCATTGATTACTTCACAAAATGGGTTGAGGCAGCCTCTTTTGCAACTGTGACCAAGAACGTCGTGGCGCAGTTTATCAGGCATAACCTGATTTGTCGGTATGGTGTGCCGGAGAGAATTATCATTGACAATGGTACGAATCTCAACAACACGATGATCACCGAGCTCTATAAGAAATTCAAGATACAACATCGTAACTCTTCTCCCTACCAGCTAAAGATGAATGGCGTTGTTGAAGCAGCTAACAAGAACATCAATAATATTATACAGAAGATGACAGTGACATATAAAGACTGGCATGAGATGTTACCATTCGCTCTTCATGGGTACCGTACCTTAGCACGTACGTCGACAGGGGAAACACCCTACTCTCTGGTATATGGCATAGAGGTAGTCCTTCCCATTGAGGTCCAGATTCCTTCTCTAAGGATTATGAAGGATGCGGCTTTGAACGAAGACGAATGGATCCAGACTCGACTTGATCAACTAAATCTGATCGATGAGAAGAGACTCACTACTGTCTGTCATGGTCAAATGTATCAAAAACGGATGATCAAGGCTTTCAACAAAAAAGTCAGACATCAAGAATATCAAGTCGAGGATCTAGTAATCAAGCGCATATACTGCCGCAAGGTGATCCCAGGGGCAAATGGACTCCCACCTACGAAGGGCCATTTGTGATTAAAAACATTTTCTCGGGTGGAGCCATGATTCTAACCACCATAGATAGTGACGACCTTCCTCACCATGTCAATGAGGACATATTGAAAAGATACTACGCATGATAAAAGACCCGCTAGGTTGACTGGCCTAGGAAAAAATAAGGGCTTCCCGGCGAACCAAAAGGGTTCGGGCAAAAATAAGGGATGAAAATGAAAAATCTGTACACCCGAGAAGTCGAAAACCTGAAAAGGCGGCTTGGGCAAAAAAGGGTATCCAGGTGGACTGAAAACACGAAAGGGAAGTCCAGGAAAAAGTTAGGGATGTAAAGCGTATCACTATGTCCCATTGGATCACCTTGCGACCAGACCTCAGTATCAACTATCAAATTTGAACGGACCAATCAATCTAATCAGCTTCGGACAAGCAACAAAGTGATGAGATGCTCGAAGACAGAGCGACAATAGAAGAATTGGAACTCAATGGGATTGTTGTACATATCTGTTTTCTTTTTACACAATATTGTATAAATTTCCATTTTTCAGCGGCGTTCTCTTAATAGAGTGTCAGCTTCCTTGTACAAAAATGCCTGTTATAGGCTAACTTCAAAAATCAATACAAATCATTTTTATAAAACTATTTGTTTTTCTTTTTCTATTTTGTTTTGAAAGAACGTCCAATGATTTATTCTTGACATATGCATTTGAATATGATTGCTGCTTACAAATGTCTGCATAAGAAACAGAAAGGCAATTGCTCGTAACTTAAGAAACAGGGGAAAAAACAAGAAATGTCAAACCCGACAGTTACTCTGTCCATCAGGTACCAGGGTAGAGACAACTTTGAAACACATTCATCAGTGCGTACGACTTCGTGACATCTGTACTCCCCATAAAGTAAAGGCAATCAAAGCATTAATATCAGCTTTCCCAAAATAGGAAGTAATCTCCCCAACCAGGGTCTTTCAGAAATCTGACATCTATATCCCCCAACCAAATTTCATAATCGCAAGTGGGTCATAAAAATTTGTCTCCCAAGCAGAGTTTACTTCCCTGAATGCGGAAACTCAATCCCCGACAGAGTCTATCCCTCCAGCTATGAAAGTTCATCCTCCAACAGAGTCATTCCCTTGCAGAGTTATTCTCAAACAGATTCTCTCCCTGGTAGAATATTCACAAACAACAAGGAGTAAATCTCCAGCATAGTCATCTCCATTTATCATCCCCAACGGAAGTAAGAGAGCCATAATTCTCTGCAACCGTCAGGAAGGCTATACTCTCCAGTAGCAATCAGGGATTTATTTTCCCAGACTCGGACATGTCATAATAGCCTTTCATGTTCATGCATCATGACATGCGCATACATATCACATACAACATAGTCGCATTTATTTTGAGAACATCATCTCACAATTCGTTTCATGCATCACATATAATCAACCCTGTTATCTTTTCAAGAAAGACAATTATCACCAACAATTCCAACAGTTATACAGGTCATATCTGCAGACGGCTAATGAAAAGTCAGTTCTCGAAACCGAACGGGTCAACTAAGCTACGTGACCAAATAAGGTAACCCTACTATCCAGGTTCCTTCCCATAAGCCCTACTATCCAGGCTTTCATCACGAAGTAACCCTACGACCCAGGTTCCTTCTCATTGCCATACTATCCAGGCTTTCATTTCCAAGTAATGCTACGACCCAGGTTCCTTCTCATAGCCCTACTATCCAGGCTTCCATCTCGAAGTAACCCTAGACCCAGTTTCCTTCTCATAGCCCTACTATCCAGGATTTCATTTTGAAGTAACCCTACAACCCAGGTTCCTTTTCATAGCCCTACTATCCAGGCTTTCATTTCGAAGTAACCCTACTATCCAGGTTCCTTCCCATAAGCCCTACTATCCAGGCTTTCATCTCGAAGTAACCCTACTATCTAGGTTCCTTCCCTTAAGACCTACCATCCAGGCTTTCATCTTGAAGTAACCCTACTATCCAGGTTCCTTCCTATAAGCCCTACTATCCAGGCTTTCATCTCGAAGTAACCCTACTATCCAGGTTCCTTCCCATAAGCCCTACCATCTAGGCTTTTATCTTGAAGTAACCCTACTATCCAGGTTCCTTCCTATAAGCCCTATTATCCAGGCATTCATCTCAAAGTAACCCTACGACCTAGATTCCTTCTCATAGCACTACTATCCAGGGTTTCATTTTGAAGTAGCCCTACAACCCAAGTTCCTTCTCATAGCCCTACTATCCAGGCTTTCATTTCGAAGTAACCCTACGACCTAGGTTCCTTCTCATAGCCCTACTATCCAGGATTTCATTTTGAAGTAACCCTACGACCCAGGTTCCTTCTCATATGCCTACTATCCAGGCTTTCATTTCGAAGTAACCCTACGACCCAGGTTCCTTCTCATAGCCCTACTATCCAGGCATTCATTTCGAAGTAACCCTACGATCTAGGTTCCTTCTCATAGCCCTACTATCCAGGCTTTCATTTCGAAGCAACCCTACTATCCAGGTTCCTTCTCTCTTATCTCCAGACAACAGTTTACAACACTGTAAAACCTGGACCCGACCAGACACGGACAGTTTCACATTTCCCTAGTAAGTTGCTGTGCAGCCTAGACCATGATTAGATAGGCATTTTACTTCCACCTCCTCAATCAGGAGTTAATTCCCCAGTAGAGTAATGGACAACCGAAGCTCCTATACTTTATTTCTGAGGACATAAATCAACAATCCCCGACGAAGTTCTCCTCAACAACAGGTACAAAGTTTCTCGCAAAGGAATCTCTTATGCAATCGATATCTTTTTTGGATGGAATCTTTAAGCCCATCTCCAAAGATTTACTGTCAACTTCCAAATGGAATCTGTAAGCCCATTCCCGATATCACCAATCAGTATTACTCCATGCGATTGCAAATTTCTGGGCACTCTAGTGTTCAATCATCTTCCACCCTCAGATCACGAAAGGCAGACCAGCCAATCTACATCCTCAGGTTTAAGAAGATTGAACAGGGGCAGCTGTTGCACCCCAAAAATTTATCTCTCATTCTACTCAACACATGCTCATTGAGGTCCTCAATTTGCCCAAGGATGCCTAAGGATTCACCAGACAAATCCTCCTCCTAAGACAATGAGCCTCAAACTAGGGTTTCCATTTTCATCAAGATGTGTGAGCTCCAAAGGCCTCGTATGCTCTCCATAGTCCTAATATGTTCTCAATATCATCCATGCCAAGTTTCATGCCTTGCACAAGAAGTTTGCTCAGTCAACTGCTCAAATGCCTGGAAATCAACTATACTAGGTCAAAAGTCAACTGTGACCCACATACAATCAAACTTCAAGATTTTTGGTCAACATCAACATTTTTAAGTAACACCCATCATTTTATCAAGGGTTGATCATGATTCCCCAAGAAATGCTCCTAATTTATCAAAACTCAAAAGTTGCTAAATTAGGGTTTCTTAGGAAAAGTCAACCAAACTTTGACCAAGCATAACTTTCTTATACTTTATCATAAATTTCCCATCCAAGGCTCATTTTGAATATAATTAAATTCCCTACAACTTAACTTCGGCCCTCAAGTCCAAGAAATTCACTCATGAAAAGATATAAGCTCATACATTATAGGTCCTTTTCAAAAGTCAACAAAAACACGTTTTGGGTCAAAGCTACTTACATGAACATGGAAGATCAAATTGAAATGAAACCAAAAGTGTTGTTTAGGGGACATCTCAAGATTTCTAAAAAGTCCAAGAACACCCTCTTAGGGTCAAAATGGAAGGAGATATGCATTGTCAAAGTTGGCCATTTTTGGAAAATTGTCAAAACTCAACGATACCCAAAATTACATTTTTTGTCAAATGGGCCTAACTTTTTATGCTTGCATCTTACTTCTGGTAATGTCCACGACCCAAACACTCTCTCATATATTATTGATTTTATTTATTTAATTTATTTTGGTTTTAATCATTTAAAAGTCAAATTAAATCAAATAAATGATATAAAATATGGAAGATTTGTTTTTGATCTAATTTTGAATGGAAATACAATCCATTTATGCTGTCAAACAGAATCAAATCGTGCCAAGGGTGATTGGGATGAGAATGGAATGATTTGGCTTGATATAGAAAGAAATAATGCAAGGATGAAATCAAATCAAATCTTGATAATGGGCAAAGATATGAATGCTTTTGTTAACCTAATTCAGTCTAATACATACAATTCCAAGGCACAAGGACAAGCGTTGGACGTGTAAACTGCAAGAGTAAGAACTCAGTTTTTGGACAAAAAAGTGATCATCGGATTCCATACTACAGCCGTCCTCAAGTAGATTTAAGGATTGCAACACGTTCCTGGCAATCTCCTGTAGCTAACTGCACCTTTTGCACGCACCAAAACACTCAGAATCGTAAAATCCATAACTCTGTTATCCAACCCTTTTTTATTTTTTATTACATGCATACATGAGTTTTCAATGAAATTTAATCATATATTCTTGTTTATCATAAGGTTTCAATGCTTTCTGAATCGTTTGATTGAGTTTTAAGTGAAGGAATCATGGTTTGCCATTCTTACGGTTTCCAAGCTCGTTTTAGGGTTTCCTTCTACAGGAAAAATTAGGGCTAGGCGTGGATACCATGATGTTCAGGGCTTCAAGCCAAGTTGATTCATGGTCTTCATTATAATTTATATTTCTTATACTGGATTTTAGAATGATGCGGGGTTGTAGTTACAGGCAGGGAACCGTAGGTAAAAGTCTAAGCCTAAAACGACAATGCTGAGGAAGAAGAAGGCTAGGTGGCAAGCTCCCGTTGGGCTATTTTAATATTGGCGCATTTTCTGGACATCATGTGTTTGTTTTTATTATATTATTTTTATTTGATTATGTATATGAATTAACAGCCAGCGCAGATGGTTAAGGACGGAGGGTTTGAAGCAAACGTCCTGGGTTCGATCCCAGGCATGTTGCTTTTGCATTTTTCTTGAATATACTTTTCAGATCCAGCGTGCCTTAATTCCCAGCGTCCATCATACGCCCCAGATGCAAAACCGTTGGATCCATCTCCAATCAGATCCAGCGTCCAGCATACGCAATCAGATCCTGGGTTCTTTTATTTCTTTATTTGTTTTAATTATTTTACAAAATCATTGTTTTAATTATTTTACAAAAAAATCATTGTTTTTTATTAAATCAGAAAATCATAAAATTACAAAAAAAAAATTAGGTTTAGTTATTTTCATAAAATATTTAATTGCATTAATTAATTAGTTTAATTAGGTTAACTTAAATTCCTTTTTTTTCCCATAATTAAAATTAAATGGAAATTAGGTTAATTTGCAAAGTTAATTATTATTTTTCACAAAAAATCCAAAAAAATAAATTTTCTTTGTTCGCAAATTAATTGTTTCTAAACTCGACATTAATTCCCTGTTTGATTTACTCGTGCGCGTCTTGTTTCAATTATTTTATTAATTATTGTAACTGCTCCGAGTTTGTAATAGTTAATTAGGTTTACTATTTTGCATTTATTATTTTTCCCGGGTTTTTGATTATGTAATAGCTAGGGTTTTAATTTCTCAGACTTTACTTTCCGCAATTATAAACTGCCTAGATGTATGGATAATAGGATTGAATGGAAAGATAAATCAATTTAAAACAATAGAAAACCCTAAATGCTCAAGATAAATGAAACTGAAATCAAACACTTGCACATGCTCACTCCTAGGGTTTTTCCTCACTTGGTTGCCTCGGAAATAATGGTCGTGTCCCTCGAACGTAGGGATATCTTAGCAATGACCCGTAATTCAATAGTCGTCATAAAGATCATAGTCCCTCGAGTTACCTACGAGAAATGATCTTATGATGATAGTGCCTTCGAAATGCTAAGGTATCCTTACTTTTTGCCTTCAGTGACCATTTCGTCCCTTACGAATGTCCATCAAAACTTTAACGATAGGGATACCTTCTCCTTAATAGTAGGATAGCATTGTCTAAAGGAAACGAGAATGAACAATATTTTTTCGAGTAGGTAGGAAACTCTTAAGTACTTGCTCAAAACAAAAAAAAAACTCTTTCACACAAACATTTTTCAAAATAGTTTTCAAAACAACTTAGTCACACTCTTGAGGACAAATATAAGGGTTATCACGAAGTAAATAAAATTTTTCAAAACAAACACACACAAGCAAATTTAAAAGTGAGCAAGTACCTAAGATCCCATGGAAAACCACGGATAGAAAGGGTGCTAACACCTTCCCTTTCTATAATCCACCCCCCGTACTCAGAAACATCTCGAAAAAAGTTTTTTTCTATTATTTTTCCTTTTCCTTTGTTGGATGAAATAAAAGTCGGCGGTGACTCTTGCTTATCGCACATTTGCAAATACAAAATGCAAACCAGTATAACAGTCAGTTCTGGAACCGTATCACAGTACCATTGAAAGGTAGTTGATTGAGAATGAAAATCCTCAAGAGTTTGGAGAATTCTTCCAAAGTTGGCACAAGTTGATAATCAGGAAATGTGAAGCAATGGTGTAGAGGATCAAAGAACTGGAAGAGCACCTTCATCATGTCCTCATCAGTGTTGGAGGTAACCAAGTTTAGGAGGAAACCATGTCTTTCGGTAAATGGAGAATTTTCGGGAACCCTTGATGCTAACTCTTCAATTTGAGGAGGGATCTTTACAAGATTGACTTGAGTGGTTTTCCTGCGAATAGAATCCATGTCCTACAAAACAGAACAAAGATAAATCCCAAAATCCTTGAAATGGTTAGTGAGTATGAGTATGATGTTATGATGTTTATGATGTTATGTACAAGTAAATATATACAAACAAAACAAACAAGTCCTTAGGTTTAGGTTTGTATGGAGTCTCATAGGTAAGTACCCTCTTGAAGTTTAGTTGGCTCAAACCTGTCCTAGAAATAGTAACTGGGTTCTAAGGGAGCTCAATATCACTGGTTTGTTTCCTTGGGCATTGTTTCAGTGCAAGCCTCTTTAATGGCAACCGAAATATCCCAATAAACCAAACCTTAATGAGTGTAGTATCGAGTATCTACCAACTTTGTACTGCACCAAAGTCGGTCATCTCACTACGTCCTAATGGCCAAGTGTTGGCTGAAGATTTTGATAATGTTATTAGAAGCCAAATGAATTAAACGTTTCGATCGAAATGAGGTAAAGAGTCATGTTTCGAAGTAGCAGAAGCAGTGTTTCGAATAAGCATGTCAAAGCTTGGAGCTTCGAGTGGCAATTATGGGAACATATCTAAAGAAGTCTCGAAATAACAACAAGGCTGTGTTTGGGAAGTGCGTTCGAAACGGAGAAGTACCAAAGCATTTGAAATTCAAATGGAAGCGGGACATTCGAAGTTTGAAAGTTATGTGCTGGAGCATTTGGGGACACGTGGAAAGAAGAAAGAGGCATTGTTCTGCATGTTCTGAATGTGGCATAATCCTATAGCAAGACCGTTATGGTCGAATTAGTATAAATAGAAGTCTTAGTATTAGGATTTCGTGTGTCATATCTATTGTACTAAATACTCAGTAACATTTAAACTACCACATGGCAAGGGAAACGAATGCAAGAGAAATGTACGTATGATAGCACCATGAATTTCTGATTTAATGAAAACCTTTTACCATTTCCAGCACTTTCCTTTATCTTTTTGTCAAATAACATTTACAAGTTTTCTCATTTACAGTCTTTTCACTTCGAAATCTCTTCTTCAAAGTTTTACATTTTAATGGTTTCTTCACATTTCAAGCACTTTACATCTCAGAAAACTGTCATATTTTCCATACCTTTACCTTCAAGTCTTATCCTTCGAACGCATATTTTTACTTAAAGTCATTTACATATTTCTTGCATTAAACACTTTCTTCATATTTCAAACCTTTTACATTCCAGAAATTCTTTACATTAACTGTTTTATAATTCGAAACCATTTACTTGACTTTTATGCAATTTTACATGTCTTTACAATTAACATTTATTCATGCAACTTAGTTTCGTACACGCACATTTTGATTACATCTTTAGACTTTTTGAGAGAGAAATCGAAATAAGCCAAACGCATATACAACACTCAAATATCAACCATGAATATCTGTTCGATCGTGAGAGTAACCTTAATGTCCAAGGAATCCTAGGATCAATCTAGTCGATCCTGTGAGTTACCAGAGGAATTGAATAACAGTCAGAAAGATTATTCGATAGTTTGGAAGACTAGCGGTTGTTTACCAGAAATCACTGGAAACACCAAGTTGGTCAAGTAAAGGTTCTAGAAGTTAGTTAGTGCTTCATGACATCACTCAGCGGCCCCGTATTCTCCTTGACTACTTAAGGGCTATCGGTACCCACAAATATGTGACACTAACATAGCTACTGCTTAGACCATGTCGGTATACCCTGCACAATTTCCACAAGGTATTGCTACTTACCTATAGGGTATCCCAAATCCGGGTAGAGGATTCAAACCCAAACAAAGAACTAAAATGTAAAGCATACAATTCAAATAATGAAAGCAAGTAAATGTGATCTAGCCCTAAGGTAACCCCACTTTTAAGATATCCCCAACAGAGTCGCCAGTTCTGTAACGCAGTGGGAGAACTGACTTGGTTATTTTGCATTTTATCGCAAATGTTGCAGTTAGCAAGAGTCGCCACTGACTTTTCTTTTATCCAAAAGGTAAGGCTGAAAAGAACAGGAAAGACCTTTGAGATGTTTTCTTGAGTTCGAGGGGTAGATTATGAAAAGGGAAGGTGTTAGCACCCTTTCCATCCATGGTTTTCCATGGGCTCTTAGTTACTTTCTAGATCACTTGCTTTTGTTTGAAAATGTGCTTTGTGTGGTTTTTTGAAAGTATTTTGAAAAGGCATCATCCTTTAGGAAAACTTTGTAATGATTCTCGTTCGTAAGAATGTATACAAAGTGTTGATCTTTTGAAAGTGTTTTCAAGTTTGAAAGATGTTTTAAAAATGTTGGTGTTTGTTTTGAAAATAGCAAGGACATTTTGGTTTTGAAATTGAGCAAGCAACTAGGAACATTTTACCTACTCAAAAGTTTTTCATGTTTATTTCCTCTTTCCTTTGACGTTGTTACCTTACCATTGATTTGGTAAGTAGCCCTATCTTTGGATGTAAAAAGGGACGGGCATGGGTCATCGTATAGCCATGATTAGCAATGTTGTAAGATGCCTTAGCATTTTCTTTAGGGACTAAGATCATTTTGAAAGGTAACATGGATAACGTCATCGAGGGACTATGATCTTGTATTTTTGCTTGTTTTTGCTAAGACACCTTACAAGCATAATATGGCCATTTTTGTAAGGCAACAAAGTGGGTTTACCCTAAGGGTGTATGTGTGCAAGTGTATTGATTTACATGCTTGATTTGTCTTTGAATTAGGGTTTTCTAAGCATTGGTTTTAATCTTTCCATACAAACCCTAATTACTAGCATTTGTATATAAAACATTTAAATTGCAGAAAATAAAAATACTAAACTATTACATCATTTAGGGGAGGGGGTGTACAAATTACAAATGGCGAATTGCAAGAAAATTAAATCTAGATAATTATTACAACCATATTGAATATTGTACAAAAATGAATAAATAAAATGCAAGAATGTAAATGTAAAAAGAAATGTGATTTTTGTTTGGTTCTCATGAAAAGGTTTTTGTTTTAACCTAATTAACTAGAAGAAAATTAATTAACTTAAAATTAAGAAAATTAAATTAAGTTAATAGAAGAAGTTAACTTATTAAAGAAAATTTTTTTTTAGGGTTTTTTGTGAATTTAATTAAATTAGTAAATAAAATTAATTAAATAAAAAGTCCTAAATTCTAAATTGATTTTAATTTACAAGAAAATACTATAATAATAATTAAGAATAATTATCTAAGTATTTAAAAAAAGAATTTAATTTATTAAAGGAAATGTTTTTTTTGTTCTTTTAGTTTTTATGAAGAAAAATAAACTAAATATAAATAATAAAACATAAATATTTTTGGATTTTTTGTTAATGCAAATAATAATAATAATAATAATAATAATAATAATAATAATAATAATAATAATATTAATAATAATAATAAAAGAAAATGAGAAAATAAAATAAAATAAAATAAAATAAATAAGAGTTAGAAGTCAGGGGTTTAAAAATTAAAAGAGAGGTTAGAAAGTAATTCTTTTGAGAAATTAGGCCCAAGGCCATTTTTTGTATAATCAGAATAAATAAATAAAAGTTATGTGGGCTGCATGGTATGAGCAAATAGGGGGGTATGGTGTTAAAAAAAAGTTAGGCCCATGGGGTGGAGGCCCAAGCGCTGCAAATAAGGCAAAAAATGTGGAAAAAATGTAAAAGGTAGCGCTGAGGTTCGAACCCACGACCTTTACCAATAACGCGCGATGCCTTACCACTGGGGTGGCTGTACATCCGTTAACTTAAATGAAAGAATAAATACATAATGTAAAACGTCTCCATGACCTGTACTTCATCTTCAACCTTCAGCCAGCCATACCACTTGTATCTCATTCATTTCTCAACAAAAATGGAAAATGCAAACATGAAAGTTGTGCTATTTTTCCTTATGAATCTAACCATGTAAACAACTAAAGCTATAGATCAAAGATGAATGAGAATTTATCTGGCCCTAATTTGAACCCTAATTTTTTTAGAAACTTCAAACTTAAAATTCTCTAAGCTCAAGCCATGTAAATGAAAACTAAGGATATGTACAACTTCAGGGAAATGAGGTCTACATTTTATCTTTATAAATGAATCAATAATGATGCTTGTAGAGAGAGTTCAAAGTTAAGGAAACTTACCTCAAAAATAGAAATCATATTATGAGTTTGAGCACTCCACAAGGTGTTATGATGATCAGAATAACTTCAGTGACTCTCTAGGATGCTAAAGCAATGTTTAGTTTGTACTGGAGATGGCTGAATCGTGCTGAAGAAGTCCAAGTGTAAAGCTCTGTTTTTGAAAATGGAAGGTGGTGCAAATGGTGTTACATTCATGTACCAGGGTCAGGGATGAGTTGTATTTGATGTTTAGAGGCTTTAGGAACCAAAAGGCTTGAAAACACACGAGGGAGATGTGAGTTTCAAGTTTTTGGTAAGAATGTGCAACAATGGTGATTTTTGATTCAGTTATGAGTTCTTGTGTGTTTTAGGGCTTGTGTATGCGTGTGTTTTCTTGCAAACAACTTATGTATATGTATGGAAAAGGTTTGGATACTTTAGGTGGTCAGAAGCACAAGATCACATGTTTTTGCTTCTTGGCTTATTTTTGAAGTAAGGTTGACAAACATGGTTTCAATGCATAGTACAAAGCTATCTAGAGTGGTTACCAAATTTAAACATGCTTATCTGACTTTGCAGAGGAAGTTTGTGCAGAAGGAACAAGGGCAAAGCTCAATGCAAGTTGACTTTGCATAAAGCTTGCTTTATGTAAATGACAATGGTGCCATTGTGCCATTAATGGAAAATTATCTTGGATAAAGCTTGAATCAAATGGAAAATAGCTCAAAAGAAAGTGTAATATTCTTATTTGGGAGATATCTTGAGGTTTAGAGGCCTGCAAAGCAAGATTGTGCAGCACAGGCTTGAGATTTGAATTCTTGTTCATCACAAAAGTGACTTATAATTTCAGTTTGAAACCCTAACTTCCTCTCTTCGATTCTCCTTGCTCTAGAATGATATCAAGGAGTTCTTGGACATTTTAGAAATCTTGTAATGTGCTCTACAACCCATATTTGAATCACTTTTGAAAATTCCCCTTGGAACTATATGAAAAATTGTCATGAAGTTAGGTCAAAATCCTGCCTAAACTAGGGCAAAATTTTCACTAAGTGTTTAGTTTCATGACCATGACTTCATTGATTAATAACTTGATATCCAAGCATTTCTAGGAGAAGTTGTGTAAAGAAATTTTTTAGATCTCATTGAGATCTACAACTTTCATGTTGAAAGTTTCTTTTGAATCATCTTGTATCATGGTGAAAAATTGGCTCAAAGTTGTGAAAAAATATGAAGTTTTCAACACTTAAAAAAATTTCTAAGTTTGAAAACTTTGACTTTTCAAAATGAAATCTTGACTTTTTGATTTATTGATGAAAAAGTTTCATATTTTGACATGTTTTGATGAATTGTTATCTTTGACACTTGATTTTGACCAAAAAGTCAAAGTTTGACTTTTTAGTGTACAGTTGACTTTGTATCAGTTGACTGAAAATCAACTATTAATCAATTGACCTTGAGTAATGTTTTGAGTCATGCCATTAGGTTAAAATAACGCAATTGAACTCTTGAGATCATGCCTCAAACCAATTAACCATTTTCTAGGTCAAAAATCAGAAATTTCCCTTTCTTAGTCAAAACCCTAATTTTGACCATTTTGCCCTTTTGATGATCTGATCAAATTTCTTGAGGAATTGTGATCCAAACTTGATCAAATGATACATATGAGTTTATAATTTTGATATGGATAAAAAATTATGAATTTTGACTGTAAATTGGCCACATTTGACTTTTTCCCCAATACAGTTGATTTTTAGGTCACTGCTCAATTGATTGAGCAAAAATGTGATTCAAGACTTGAAACTTGACATGAGTAATCTTGAGGGTATATAGTGATCCATGAAAGTCATATTAGGCATTAAAAGTTCAATTATCCTTGTGCAATCTCAAACCCTAATTTCAGCCATCAGTGCTTAAGGAGGTGTCTTGAGCTGATCAACCCTTGTGCAATCTTGAACCAAAGAAGATCTTGTGAGAAAATACTTGATAAATGAGAGGACAAATTTTGGGGTACAACAGTAATCCCACAGGGGAAGAGGTTATAACTCCACTAGGGAACAGAGCCACAAACTTCGATTGAGAGACTCTTATTAGGAATAACTTTGAGAGAAGAAAAATTACTAACTCTATCAGGAAGACGCCTTGCATAGGTTGTGAAAAGATAAATGGCTACTGACTCAAGATGATGTTAAATTTCTAACTCAGCGTCAAAGGTAGAAAAATCAAAAAGGATACTGACTAAAAAATGATGATAAACTACCAACTCAAAAGTTAAAGGTAGGAGATCAATAAGATACTGACTCACAAATGACGGTAAACTACCAACTCAATAATTTAAGGTAGAAGATAAAACAAGATACCGACTCATAGATGATGGTAAACTACCAGCTCAATAGATGAAGGTAGAAAAGTAAGATACCGACTCACAGATGACGGTAAAATACCAACTCAATGGTCGAAGGTAGGATAAAAAAAGATATCGACTCACAGATGATGGTAAACTACAAACTCAATAGTTGAAGGTAGAATATCAAACAAGATACGACTCACAGATGATGATAAACTACCAACTCAATATATGAAGGTAGAAAAGTAAGAGATACCGAATCACAGATGATGATAAACTACCAAATCAATAGTTGAAGGTAGGATCGAAAAAGATACCGACTCATAGATGACCGTAAACTACCGAATCAATAGTTGAAGGTATAAAAGTAAGAGATACCGAATCACAGATGTCGATAAACTACCAACTCAATAGTTAAAGATAGGATCAAAAAAGATATCGACTCACAGATGAAGGTAAACTACCAACTCAATAGTTAAAGGTAGAAAAGTATATTCACTCACAAATATCGATAAACTACCAACTTAATAGTTGAAGGTAGGATCAAAAAGATACTGACTCACAGATGAAGGTAAATTGCTGACTCAATAGTCGAAGGTAGAAAAGTAAGAGATACCGACTCACAGATGGCGATAAACTACCAACTCAATGGTTTAAGGTAGAAGATAATAAACCTTTCCACAACGAACAGGTTCTAGTTTCTTCTTTTTCGAGTCTTCCACTCGAAGAGGATACTATGCAAACTTCTGTGCGAGACTTTTCCAGAGAGATACCATTTACTGTAGATGAGCAAACTTCTCAAAAGAGATACCATTTGTTGTTGATGAGCAAACATCTCAAAAGAGATACCATTTGTTGTTGGTGAGCAAACTGAAGAAGTGAAAAACACAAGAAGGGGGGGGGGGGTTGAATTGGAATCTTAAAACATCAATGGAGTAAAGAACATATTTATTTTTATACTGGTTCGTTTGAACTCAAACTACTCCAGTCCACCCTCCAAGGTGATTTCGCCTCTCTCCAATGAGGACTTAATTCACTAATCAAACTTGATTACAAATCTACTTTGACAACTGTCAAAGTCTTCTTGAGTCCAAAACCACAACCCGGTTTTCTCAAGGAAATTTACTAAACAGATAATTGAATAAAAGTGTACAAAGATGTTTCTAATAAACAATATCACTAATAGTGATGTTTTACACAATTTAATATTGAACGTTGAGGATGAAGATTGAAAGCTGCGTTGTTTACTTTTTCACGTGAGTTTTTCTTTATGAGCGCAGTTGTTCATTATTATGAAATCTTCTTCTAGTCTGCTTTATATAGGCCTTGCAATAGAGACATAAGAAGATACTTTTGGTAAGTCCATAACACGAGTTAATGAGCTTTCCAAATCAGGAGATCATTGTCTGTTTATAGCCATTACTTGTGATCTTTCATTGATGTAATTGTAACGCTTCAGAGCTTCTCACATCAGAGGATGAATATTACCATTCAGAGTTCTTTGCATCTTGATCAGAATTTTGCACATCAGAGTATCAGAGATTCTATTTCGCAGCGCTGGTGAATTCAGAAGTTGTTACAGAACTTCTTCATATAAGCGTGTCATGCAGATTTGATGCGTCTGAATCTTTCATGGTACTCTCAACTTCTGTGCTCGCATAATCAGAACTTCTGGTGATGTTCTGGAAGAACTTTAAGTTGCATCAGAACATCTTTTTAAGATCAGAACATCCTGCATGTAAAGATACTTTTTATTAGCGAGCATATTTGTTCTTTATATCATGTGTTTGTTATCATCAAAACTCTTGCTGGGATGTAGAACCAAATTATGTTCTAACACAAACTTCTCAAAAGAGATACCATTTTCTATTGATGAGCAAACTTCTCAAAAGAGATACCATTTTCTGTAAAAACCTCCCCAAGAACCTGGTCACAAGCCATGAACTGGTCTCAGTTTTCTTCTTAATCAAGTCTTCCACCTGATAAGGATAATATACAAGCTTCCCCATGGGACTTTTCTGAAGAGATCCCACTTGCTAAGTAAACCTCCCAAAGAACCTGGTCACAAGTCATGAACTGGTCTCAGTTTTCTGATAATAAACCTCCCTAAGAACCTGGTGTGATCGGTGGATCTGGAACTGACTGTTTAACGCTGGTTCGCGAAATGTCGCGGAAGCAAGAGTCGCCACCGTCTTTTATTTTCTCCAAATGGAAAGGACAAAAGCACAGAAAAATTCCTTAAAGAGATTGCTCTCGGTTCGGGAGGTAGGTTATAGAAAGGGAAGGTGTTAGCACCCTTTCTATCCATGGTTATCCATGGGCTCTTAGATACTTGCTCAATGTGTTTTCAAAATTGTTTGTTTGCTTTTCAATGTGGGTTTAAAAGTTTCTTTGAAAAAATTTCAGATCGACTCGTACGTCAGAGTGTTTGAAAAGTTTGCTTTGAAAGCTTTTGAAAAGTGTTGGTGTGAAAAGTCTTTTTGAGTTTGTTTTGAGATTAGAGCAAGTATCCTTGAGAACCTACCTACCCTAAGGAATTCGTCTGCGTAAATGTCCTTTAAAGTAATGCCATCCCACCATGGAGGTGTTCAGGTCAATTCGATTTTTAGGGACATGGTGATCACCAGAGCAATGGGAAGACACCTTAGAAGCTACCCTCATGCCAGGTTCCCGGATCATGAGGACTTACTAAGACGTCCTCTACTCGACGATCACCTTTCGAGGCAAGGCAACAGTGAGGCGTACCCTAGGGGTGGTGTGTGATTTGTGTGTCATGTTCATTTATTTTTGTCTTTTGTCATGTCATGGGTGATCTACGCGTTTTGTTTTTAATTAGGGCATTCATTCTTGCATGCATATTTAACAGTTAAAAAGTTTGCGAAAAATAAATCTAAGGCTATTACAAATGGCGCGGGTCCACATCGCCAAAATTAAACCGGACCCGATTTAGCGAAAAATAAATAAAGCGATAAAATAAAGGGCGAAAAGTAAAGTTACATGGCTTTGGGAGATTTACATAATTACAATGAACAATAAAAATAGATCATGCGAAATTAAATGATTAAACAATGGGCGTTGGACCCGTTTGCAAAAAATTAAAAGTTAATGAGAATTAAAAAAATTAAATGATTAAATGTTTTTTTGGTATTTTGTATTTTTTTTAGATTTAAAAGAAAAAGGAAAAATTAATTAAAATTAAAATGCTAAACCCTAGTTCTAATGTTTTTTAAGTTTATTATGAAAGAATTAAATTAAAACCTAAATTAAACTCTAAATTAATTTATGTACCATTTTTAATTTATGAAAATAAAATAATAAATAAATAATATTGTTATTCTGAAAAAAAAGAAAATAAAAAAAGAAAATAAAAGGTTATTAAACCTAAATTCTATATTTGGATTTTTATTATGAAAAATATTTGATAAACCTAAATTAAAGCTAAATAATTACAAGCATTCATTTAGAAAATAATTAAAAGAAAAATTATATTATTTTTGGTCTTTTCTGATTTTTTTGTGATGTTTTTGTATTTTGATTAAAAATTAAATAAACAATAATTAAAATAAACACAACAACTAAAATAATAATTAAAAGATGTAAGAAAAAGAAATAAAATTTGTCAAACCAGAGTGGGGTGTTGCCCCAAATGGGAGGTTCAGGCCTTAGAACATTGGCCCATTAAGCCTTGAATTTGCTGACTTTTCAAGATTCCATATGGTGCGTTGACTGGAGTTTATTGTGCTCCTGGGATCCATGCCTTTGATTTGGTCGTCTGGGACACGTGTGTGGCTTGATGATGAGAGAACATGATGTACCTGGATGTTAGCATAGCATAGGATCTTATTTTGAAAAATAACATGGAATTTTGCCAGACCTGGGACTTGAACCCAGGTCTTGAGGATTATTCACATCACATGTTACCAACTGCGCCACTGCATCTCATTTAATATATTATAGTTAATAAACAACAAAAGTCAAAACCAATGCGTGATGGTTAAAACGCGCGAAATTTCAAACGGACGTATCACTGGCTGCCACGACTTCTTCTTCTTCGCGTATCTGAAAAAATAAAACATAATAGCAACGGTTTTAACGCGTTGCTTTAAGCATGCTATGGGAAAATAGCGAATAGGGCTATGGTGCATATAAATTGATCGCGAGGCCTGGGTTTGTTTCGTCTTGGCATGACAAATTAGCCTGTACCAGTTTGGGGATCTAATTTTACGCCTTGCACAAAGCCCCAATTTTGGAACCTTGGAACCCTAGAATCTGTCAATGGTGGAATCTTATACACAACGAAACAATGCAATTAAACGTAATGGTTAGTTTAGAAACATCAATATGAACATGAATCAACAAAGAAAAATGCAAAAAGATGATGGAATCATGCTGTGCGATTTCAAAAATTTCAAGGTACAGTCCGGATTCTCGATACCAATTCAGGGCGTTTTGATGGTTGATATTGATTAAGAATCGTTCAGTGATGTCTCAGGATGATGATAGGACAAGAATTGGGGTTTGAATCGAGCTAGAAACTAGTTTTCAGTATTTGAGTTTTTTGAGATTTTTTCAAGTTTGTATGTGGTTCTTCAGCGCAGCTTGCCGTCTAAGAGCATTAGGTTTTCATTCCTCATCATATAGTGAAGCCATTAGGTTAAAAATATTGCATAAAATCCATGGTATTCAATGTTTTCAATATTTGATTTCATGAAATCTTTTCCAAATCTTTTCCATGTGCATTTTGTGTTCAATCATCTCAAATCACACCAAAACTTGCCTATTTAAGATATGCACGAAATATTGACCTTGGAATGTGCATAAAAAGATTTTTTTAGGTTAGGTTTATATTTTTCATGTATTAAAATAATTTAAATGAATTAATATTAATATAAATTCAAATAAATAATTAAAAAATATTAAAATACTTCCCTTTGGGCCTAATGGTCGTGCATAGGCTTGGCATGAAGAAACTTGGAAGAAAAATGGGCCCATTTTCATTTTTAGGCCTTTTGCATCAATGTTGACTTTTCAAAATTTCTAAAAATTTCCCAACTTCCACAAGGCATAACTTGGTCAATGTTTAAGCTTTTCACATGTTCTTGGACATTTTGGAAAGGTCTTTGAGTCCTCTAACTAATTCCTTTGGTCCCATGTCATTTTGATTCACCAATCTCAAGTTATGGCCTTTGACTTAAAGTCCCTTTTTGTTGACTTTTGAAAATGACCTATAATGTTGAAATTGATAACTTTTTGTGAGAGCATTTCTTGGACTTGAAGTATGAAGATGAGTTGTAGGAAATGTCTTTCTCTTCAAAATGAGCTTTGGATGGAATTTTTCTGATAATCCATGTGAAAGTTATGCCCTGGTCAATTTCAGTTGACTTTTTTCAGCTGTCCAAATATAGCAACTTTTGCATCTTTGATGATTTCTGAGCCAAATTTTGAGAATCATGATCAAGCATTGATCAAATGATGTTTGTGGCTTCAAAATGATATGTTGACCAAGAATTTGAACTTTTGACTGTCAAATGACCATTTTGCCCCTACAGTTGACTGTAGTGCAATCTAGGGTTTTGACTGTGCAATTTTGAGCTGAATGCCTTGAAACTTGACATGAGGATACTTGACCATCTTTGTAAGCATATGAGACTTGATTGGGCCTTTGAAAAGTTAATTTGCTTGACCAGAACTCAAACCCTAGTTTTGACTGTATAGGAGACAGTTGAGCTGCACAACCCTGGGGGAATTTTGTGACCTTGACTTGGTAATTTCTTGATGAATATGGGAGGGCAAATTTTGGGGTACAACAGTTGCCCCTGTTCAATCTTCTTAGACCTGAGGATGCAGATTGGCTGACGTGCCTTTCGTAATCCGAGGGTAGAAGATGATTGGACACTAGAGTGCCCAGAAATTTGCGCTCACATAGTAGCAATGATGATGAGGGAATGGGCTTATAGATGCCATTTGGATGTTGCTTGGATAGGATGATGGGCTTATAGATGCCATCTGGACGTTGATCGCGTAGGAGATTCCTTAGCGAGAACCTGCATACCTGCAAAACAGAAAAATGAGTACCTGACACGTCGCAGGAGCTGATTTTAGATGTTTGATATAGATATGTCCTGACTGGTTACAGGAGCTGGGTCTGGAGCTTCAAACGTTGATGAATGAACCAGGGATGGTTACTGCCTTAGCATGGATGGTAAGAGAATCCTGAATGATTTCAACCTCAACAACGCTCGTTGAGAAAATCTTGGTGAGAATTACCATCTTCGTAGTGTCAGGAAGAGAACCGAAGGACATTATAATCTCAAAGGGAGTCACCTCACTCACCGTTGGAGAGGGAACTATAGGAAATTATAATCTGGAAGGAAATATCACCTCACTCGCCGTTGGAGAGGGGACCATAAGAGAATATCACCTCACGCTCATGCCGGAGAGGGGAACATCTGAAAAAGGAATTACCACCTCACTCGCCGTTGGAGAGGGGACCATAAGAGAATATCACCTCACGCTCATGCCGGAGAGGGAAACATCTGAAGAAGGAATTACCACCTCACTCGCCGTTGGAGAGGGGACCATAAGAGAATATCACCTCACGCTCATGCCGGAGAGGGAAACATCTGAAGAAGGAATTACCACCTCACTCGCCGTTGGAGAGGGGACCATAAGAGAATATCACCTCACGCTCATGCCGGAGAGGGGAACATCTGAAGAAGGAATTACCACCTCACTCGCCGTTGGAGAGGGGACCATAAGAGAATATCACCTCACGCTCATGCCGGAGAGGGAAACATCTGAAGAAGGAATTACCACCTCACTCGCCGTTGGAGAGGGGACCATAAGAGAACTTCTACTGAGTCTTTATCAGAAAAATCTGTTTGGAGTCGATTTAACTGGACTAGAGAAGTCCTTGAAATATGTTTGAGAATTTCAACTGCATCTTTCCTGCAAGGTAAAGGTCAGTTATATGTAATGCATGATATGGATCAAGCAATGATGTTCTCAATATGGATGCGATTTGTATGATATGATGCGTACATGCATGCTATAATGATGTATGTGATGATTCATGTATGTTTTTGTCTAGGAAAATAAATCCTTGACGGGTGCCGGGAAGTCATATCCTGGGCTGATGTTGAGGAAGAGATTTTGCTTCCGCTGTGGATGATTCGTTGCAAGAATACCGGTAGGAGGAGATAACTCCGTTGAGGAATGAAATAATTCTGCGGGAGAAAAGATACTCTAGCGATCATGCTGGGGAGTGCTACTCTGTGGGGATAGCGATGCTTTGCTGAGTTGATGAAGATAACTCCGCTGGGGATACCGTTGATGAGTTATGCTGGGAGATTTGATGAATTCCGCTGGGGATATCCTTGTTGTGCTGGAAGTGTTGATAGACTTCGCTGGGGGTAGGAAGATACTTTGCCGAGGACGCTCTTTCCGTGGCTTTTGGCTGAGGATAACCCAGTTATATCCTGTTACGGAAATAACTCTTTAAATCAAGCCGGGACGACGCGTTCGTGCTCTGAGGATAAGCTTCCAGAATCTACTGGGGATAAGCTTACTGCTTGGGGGTATGAACTCCAAATTTCTTGGGGAACTGGATTGGATTCTCATGGGGAGTTTTGATATGCTGGAGGATGATCTCTTAGAATGTTGATATACCGCCGGGGAACAATCTTTAGACCAAGACTGCCGGGGATGCTTTATGTATACTGCTGGGGAAGTATTGAGATCGGCTGGAGGATACTCAATTCCCTTGATATTTGACAATTTTGCTTGGAGAGAGATGTACTGTTTTGCTGAACTACTCTCTGGGGAATTAAGATCCTCGGTCATGTTCTTTAGCTGAACCTACCTTGGTACCTTGGAGGATAGGACAATTAGACCGCTCAGACAACTCTTTATTGCCCCTGTTTCTAGTGTCACCTGCAATTAATTCCTTTGTTTCGTATGCAAATATTTACGAGTTAGCAAATTATTGTCAATTCATACATCACAAATTGAACCTTGGACGTTCTTCACAAAACAAAACAGAAAAAGGAAAAATACTTGGCACGTTTAACTGAAAAATATATTTGTATTGATTTTTGAATGGCCTGAATAGGCGTTTTGTATACAAGAGGCTGACGTCCTAGTAAGAGGTACGCCGCCGATCAAAAGAGTTTATACAAGTTTTGTACAAAAAAGAAAATAAAACAGCTGTGTGAAAGATGAATGATCCACTGGGTTTCAACTCTGCTATTGCCTTTATAACTCCGAGCGTCTCATTACTTGATGACCTTGGTTGAAGGTGAAGCTGACTGATGGATGCCGTCTTGAGCTTGATGCAGATACCGGATTCTGGATGCAAAGTGATCCAATGAGACATAGTATTACGCTTTATCCCTAACTTTTGCCTGGACCGCCCTTTCGGGTTTTCAGTCCACCGGGATACCCCTTTTTGCCCAAGCCGCCTTTTCAGGTTTTCGACTTGCCGGGTGTACAGATTTTTCATTTTCATCCCTTCATTTTGCCCGAACCCTTTTGGTTCGACGGGAAGCCCTAATTTTTGCCTAGGCATGTCAGCCTAGCGGGTCTTTTTCATGCGTAGTATTTTTTAACTATGTCTGCATTGGCGGGGTGAGGAAGGTCGTCACCATCCATGTTAGTTAAGATCATTGCCCCTCCTGAGAACACATGCTTAACCACAAATGGCCCTTCGTACGTAGGGGTCCATTTGCCCCTTGGATCACTCTGAGGAAGGATGATTCTTTTGATAACCAGATCCCCGACTTGGTATTCCTGTGGCCTGACTTTTTTGTTAAATGCCCTGATCATCCGTTTCTGATACGTCTGACCATGGAAGATAGCAGCAAGTCTCTTCTCGTCAATGAGGTTGAGTTGGTCAAGTCGTGTCTGGATCCAATCATCTTCGTTCAGATTTGCATCCTTCATTATCCGGAGAGAGGGAATTTGCACTTCGATCGGCAAGACTGCCTCCATACCATAAACCAGAGAGAAAGGAGTTGCCCCGGTTGATGTCCTAGCTGAAGTACGATACCCATGCAGAGCGAACGGTAACATCTCGTGCCAATCTTTGTACGTCACTGTCATTTTCTGCACGATCTTCTTGATGTTCTTATTCGCTGCTTCTACAGCCCCATTCATCTTCGGTCTGTAAGGAGAAGAATTGTGGTGCTGTATTTTGAACTGTTCGCAGAGCTCAGCGATCATCTTATTGTTCAGATTGGTACCGTTGTCTGTAATAATCCGCTCAGGGACGCCGTATCGACAGATCAGGTTGTGCCGAATGAACCGTGCCACAACAGTCTTGGTTACCGTAGCATAGGATGCTGCTTCAACCCACTTCGTAAAATAATCAATCGCTACTAGGATGAAGCGATGTCCATTGGATGCTGTAGGTTTTATCTCGCCGATCATGTCTATGCCCCACATCGCAAACGGCCAAGGCGCAGTCAGAACATTCAGGGGAACCGGAGGAACATGCACTTTATCTGCGTAGATCTGGCACTTGTGGCATGTCCTGGAGTGTTGGTAACAGTCAGCTTCCATTGTGGACCAGTAATATCCTGCCCGTAGGATCTTCTTAGCCATGGTATGTCCACTAGAATGTGTACCAAAGGTCCCTTCATGTAGCTCTTCCATGATTCTTTCCGCTTCAGTCTTATCCACGCAACGCAGTAAGGTTGAATCATGGTTTCGCTTGTACAAGATGCCGTTGCTTAGGAAGAACTTGGCTGCGAACCGCCTCAGGAATTTCTTATCATTGATAGAGGCACCTTCAGGGTATTCCTGAGCTTCCAGATATCTCTTCACTTCATGGTACCAAGGCTTCTCAGTCACCAATTCAGTTTCGAGATCACAACAGTATGCCGGTTCGTCCAGTTTCCAAATGATGATCCGGGGAGCTTCATTATCCCATTTAACCTTGAACATTGAAGACATTGTAGCTAACGCGTCCGCTAACTGATTCTCTTCTCTTGGAAAGTGCTCAAAGGTTATCTCCGTGAAGTGGGGAATCATGGTCAACACACATTCTCTGTAAGGGATCAAGTTTGGATGTTTCGTATCCCACTCTCCTTTGATCTGATTGATCACAAGAGCGGAATCTCCGAAGACACTTAGAAATTTGATCCTTAGGTCGATCGCAGCTTGAAGACCCATGATACACGCCTCATACTCCGCCATGTTGTTGGTACAGTTGAAACACAGCCGGGCAGTGAGTGGAGTGTGAGTACCTTGAGGGGATATGATGATGGCGCCGATACCATTTCCCAAAGCATTAGAGGCTCCGTCAAAGTGCATAGACCATCGGGATCCTGGTTCAGGTCCTTCATCCGGTCCAGGTACTTCACAATCAGTTACAATCATGATGCTTTCATCCGGAAACTCGGAGTTCATTGATTGGTAGTCATCTACAGCTTGATGAGCTAAGTGCTCTGCCAATACACTCCCCTTGATGGCTTTCTGGGTTGTGTACTGAATGTCGTATTCCGTCAAGATCATTTGCCATCTTGCAATTCTCCCAGACAGAGCAGGCTTTTCGAATATGTACTTTATAGGATCCATTTTTGAGATCAACAAAGTAGTGTGAGTCAGCATATACTGTCTCAGCCGGCGAGCAGCCCATACCAAAGCGCAGCAAGTTTTCTCAAGCAGTGAGTATCGGGTCTCACAGTCGGTAAACTTTTTGCTAAGGTAATAAATGGCATGCTCTTTTCGGCCAGACTCGTCATGCTGCCCCAGCACACACCCCATTGAGTTGTCAAGTACTGTCAGATATAGGATCAGAGGTCTCCCTTCAACCGGTGGCATAAGGATGGGTGGTTCTTGGAGATACTCTTTGATTTTGTCGAAAGCAGCCTGACATTCATCGTTCCAGTGTACTACCTGATCCTTCTTCAGCAGCTTGAAGATTGGCTCACAGGTAGCAGTCAGATGAGAGATGAATCGAGCAATGTAATTCAGGCGTCCTAAAAAGCCTCTGACCTCCTTCTCTGTTTTAGGAACTGGCATCTCTTGAATAGCTTTGACCTTAGCAGGGTCCACTTGAATACCTTTATCACTGACCACGAAGCCCAGCAACTTCCCAGATCTTACCCCGAAGGTGCACTTGTTCGGGTTCAATCTTAGCTTGTACAGTTTCAACCGGTCAAATAACTTCTGCAGATGATCTAGGTGCTCTTCCTCAGTCTGGGACCTAGCGATCATGTCGTCCACATACACTTCAATCTCGTGATGGATCATATCATGAAATAAGGCAACCATGGCACGCTGGTAGGTTGCCCCAGCATTCTTTAATCCGAACGGCATGACCTTGTAACAGAAAGTGCCCCACTGAGTGACAAACGTAGTCTTTTCCATGTCTTCAGGTGCCATCTTGATCTGATTGTAGCCTGAAAAGCCATCCATGAAAGAGAATACTTTGTGTTGGGCTGTATTATCAACGAGGACATCAATGTGAGGTAAGGGGAAGTCATCCTTGGGGCTGGCCCTGTTCAGATCCCTGTAATCGACACACATTCTGACCTTACCGTCCTTCTTAGGTACCGGCACCACATTAGCAACCCACTGAGGGTAAGAAGTCACTGCAAGAAACCCGGCATCAAACTGTTTCATCACCTCGGCTTTAATCTTCTCGGACATCTCTGGACGCATCCGACGGACCTTTTGTTTAACTGGGGGGCAGTCTTCCTTAGTCGGCAAATGATGGACGACAATATCGGTATCCAACCCGGGCATGTCTTCGTAGGACCAGGCAAAGATCTCCATATAGTCATGTAACATCTTGGTTAACCGTTGCTTCACGCTGAGCTCTAGGTTGGCACCAATCTTTACCTCTTTTCTATCTGCCTCAGTACCCAGGTTTATGGTTTCCACTGGCTCTTCATGGGGTTGAATTGCCCTCTCTTCCTGAAGTAACAGTCTTGCAAGTTCGCCAGGCACTTCGCAATCATCTTCACCTTCGTCTTCGGCTAAGTTGATCGGATTTTCGAAGTCATAATTGGCATTAGCAGAGTTGTTGTCAGTAAGATCCAGAGTGGATTGGAACCTGTATGAGTGAGTGTGTGTGTAAATACAGCTGTTTTTGAAGATTATGTAAAGGAAAAGAAAGACAGAAAAGGAACACAATATTTGTAATGCGAAAAGTACGTCCAAGATTTTCATTCATGATGTATAAAATGACAGTTTGTATGCCCTCACAAATAGAACCACGGTGCCTCGGGTAAGACACCGGGCCATAGAGTTTATCATTGTTTATTACAAAATATAATGAAAACAAAGAAATTTATTACTGCGTCACAAAGGTAACAGGGGTATGATCCTTTGCGCTCCAACTGTTCAATCCTTCTTCGGCCGTCGGATAAATCCAGTTGTTGAATTCGGCTTCATCCACTTCCTGGTCTTCCCCAACAGCATTCACCTCTGAGCTTTTAATAAATACCGGAGGCCTTCCGATCTTCTCTTTCCTCATAGCTCTCTGACCTTCTGAGGTGAAACCCAGCCCAAGTTTATCAGTCTTCTGGGTGAAGTCTGGAAGTCTGCCCCAGTTGGCACCTTCACCCTTCTGCACCACAGCCCTGGCATCCTTCAGAGAGGCCATCTTCAAAGGACCACTTGCTTCTGTTGTTTCTGCCGCAATTGGAAACACCTCCTCGAAATGCTGAAAGGGAGTCTCAATGAACTCCCCATCCATCTCAATGTACCTGAAGGAGTTCAGGTGGCTCACCATGTATTCTTCCTCTCCTTGCACGGTGACAATCTTCCCTCTGACGGGGTACTTTAGCTTCTGATGCAAGGTAGAGGTCACTGCCCCAGCCTTATGTATCCAGGGTCGACCCAGCAGACAAGAGTAAGATGGACGGATGTCCATCACATAAAAAGTGGAGTCGAACACCTGAGAGCCCACACGAATCGGAATGTCAACCTCCCCGTGGACCATCCTCTTCGAACCGTCAAAGGCCCTGACAATGATGTTGCTGGGTTTCAAATTCAGGCCTTCACAATCTAGACGATCCAGAGCCTTCTTGGGTAGCACATTCAAAGATGACCCAGTATCAACCAACACATGTGCCAAGGTGGTGCCCCTGCATTCAATTGAGACATGCAGAGCATCATTATGATCTCTCCCCTTTGAGGTCAAATCAGCATCTGAGAAGCCCAAGCCATTATCTGCCGTCAGACTTGCCACGCAATCAGTGAATTGGACTGCAGAGGTTTCATGTGGCACATGGGCCGTCTTGAGGAATGAGATGAGGGCCTTTGCATGGGCCTCAGAGCACAGCAATAAAGAGAGCATGGAGATCTTGGAGGGCGTATGCCCCAGCTGTTCCACAACATTAAAATCGCTCTTCTTTATAATCTTCAAAATCTCCTCCATCTCTTGCGGGGAGGCCTCAGCAGCTATGGGTATGGGTGCCTCCATCTGGGCAGGCTCAGCTTCAACTCCCTTGCCCCGAGCACTGGATGACTCGGCAGCAGGAGAAACAATTGGGTCAGCAGCAGGAACAACAACTTGGTCAGCAGCAGGAATAGGTGTACTTGTGGGAATTATCAAGAGCGGTCTTCGGGCAGCAGGTGGCGCAATGTCAGGTGAGAAGAGCCTGCCACTGCGGGTAACTTTGGCCGGGCCAGTGATGTCACAGATGCTGGCGCCAGCGTTGAGCTCTTGTTTAACTCCATTTATATATACATCTGCCCCATAGTGCCAAGGGACAGCTTTGTTAGATGCATAGGGCAGGGGCCCAGGAACAGTGATAGTAATAGGTGCCACGGTCAGAATTTGGACAGGCTTCTTCTGGAGAGCCGGGATCGGATTGTTGAAGATAGTCACCACAGAAACTTCTTCCATTGGAGCCAAACGAACAGCAGACTTCTTGAATAGAATCTCCTTGCTATCCATCAAGCTTTGGATGCCTAACTTTAGCAAGGGACAACCGGATGGGGACACAACACAGAACAGGCAACCCTCACTACAACCCGGAAATAAACCGGCCTGCAGTAGGTTCTTCTTAACGATCTTTAGAGGAGTGGCTAGATCATCCACAGAAACAGCATAAACGTCTTCATCAACAGCACTTACCCCGTGTTGAGGCATAGGGGCAGTAACTACATTCGGTTTTGCAGGCGCTTCGAATTGTATCTCCTTAGCATCGATAAGGTCTTGCACCTTATTCTTTAACGCCAAACAGTCATCAGTGGCATGCCCCGGGCTGTCTGAATGGTAAGCACAACGGGCATTCGGGTTGTACTTAGGAGAGGTAGTGTTTGAGAACTTTGGCGCCTCCTTGACAGTCACCAAATTGGTGGATAGCAACTGTGGCAGGATTTGCGATAGGGTCATGCTTAACCGAGTAAACTCTCTCCGGGGTCTATCAGCCCTTTGAGGATTATTTGGCCGGGGAGCGGCAGCAGGCTTAGCGATCATTACCGCGCTGACAGATTGGCGGTGATCAGGTCTCTCTGATCTCCTAGAACCGTACACGGCACTAGACTCCTTTTTAAACGGTTTCTTTTCTGAACTAGAGGATGATGCCCCCTTTGCAATCTTCCCAGATTTCAGCCCAGCTTCAATCCTTTCTCCAGTCAAGATCAAATCAGTGAAACCAGCAGAAGAATTCCCAATGAGATGGTTGAAGAATGGCCCAGACAGGGTCCCCAAGAACATGTCCACTAACTCTCGATCAGTCAAAGGTGGCTGCACCCTGCCAGCCAGGTCTCTCCACTTCTGCGCGTACTCTTTAAAACCTTCACTTGCACCTAACGACATACCCTGGAGTTGAGTACGTGTAGGGGCAAGGTCGGCATTATACTGATATTGTTTATAGAAAGCAGTAGCCAGCTCCTCCCAGTTACGAACTTTGGTCCCATCCAGCTGATAGAACCATTCGAGATGAGTCCCTGAAAGACTCTCCTGGAAGAAGTGGATCCATAGATTCTTGTCCGCAGAGTACGACTGAATCTTTCGAACATAGGACCTCAAATGCAGCTTGGGACAGGACGCCCCGTCATACTTAGAAAAGGTTGGAGCTTTGAACTTGTGCGGGATAATTACACCAGTCGACAAACCCAGATCTCCGAAATCCAGCCCAGGTGCCTGTTGCACCTCCATAGCCTTCAACCTGTCCTCCAGTTGTTTGTACCTGTCATCTGCAGGAGGGTACTGCTCTTCATCAAAATCTGTCTCGTTGTCGGAGACCACTGGAGTAGGAACCTTTACTTCTGCCTGAGAAGGAGTCCTGCCAACAGAAGAGCCAGCCTCTTCATGGTGCAGAGTATTACCCAACCTTCGGCCCGAGTTGAATAGAACAGTTCTTCTCTTTTTCTTCTTCTCCTTTTTCAGGAGCATAGTCTTTAATTCTTCTTGGCCTTTAGCTAGACCCATGATTAGTTCTTGAAACTGCGCATTCTGCGCCTGGAGAGCCTTGATTGATGTCTCTGTTGATTCAGATCCGGGATTCATGATGCTGAAATAAACAGCGAAGAACTGTAAGCAACCTGAAAAAGGGAAAAAACCTGCTATGCACATGATGTATGAAATGCGTATGAATTATGTTTTCAAAGACAATCGGGAATCAACTTTGCAAACAAAAAGGAACACACTTTATTAGATTCAACTTTGCAACTGAGATTATTCAACAAGTTGCCCTTAGGCGTTTACATGAAATGAAACAACTGGAAAGGAAATAAAAACTGTAAAGGCACATTCAGAATTCCTCATTGATCCCATGGTCTCCTCTTCTCAGTACGGAGGTAGGCATTCAGAGCTCTTTCATTCTCCAACTGCTTTGTCAGCTTCTGGATCTTTGATTCCTGCTCGTTGAACTTTTCCCGGTAAGAATCCCGCTCTTCTTGCAGTTGCGACCAAGATCTCTTCAATGTCTCATAATCAGTAGGTATCTGAGGAGGAAGGACAGTTGGAGGAACACCATCTTTATCAGGACACTCAAGAATGACGGGTCTGACAGCTTCATACGGCATACCTAACTTCTGAGCACGGATGCGGACCCATTTGTAGTAGGCTTCCATAGGTAGAGAAGTCTTTGGCCCTAGCTCTTGTGGGTCAGCTTTATGAACCTTCTCCCAAGCCTTGATGAACCTACGACGTAGCTCGTCACTATCCACCTGAAACTCGAAACTGATGTGAGGCACCAACATCTCATGGGGGCCTGTTCTTCTTGCTCTTCCAAACTGACGGAGTGCTAGACATGGATTGTAAGAGATCCCTCCTTGAGTACCAATCAGAGGAACATTAGGATACTCCCCGCATCGATCAATAATAGCTATCTCATCCAAACCTCTGCAAGTCCAAATGATGTCTTTATCGGTGAGAGACATTAACCTGTGAGCCCAACCTCTTCCTTCTTGGTTCTTCAGTACGAACTTAGGGAGGTGCGAAATAAACCACCTCACCAACAAAGGGATACAACACCATAGGGTTCCTCGTCTTCGGGTAGTACGGGCATGAAGTTGTTGCAAGATGTCACCCAAGAGAGTGGGCACAGGGTTCTGAGACATAAAGATCCTAATGGAAGTGACATTGATGAAGTTGTCAGGATTAGGAAACAGGACTAACCCATAGATTAGGAGAGCCAAGATGTCTTCGTATGCCCTAAAGTCCAAGTCATTCCAGAAGCTGTTAGCTTTACCAATCAGAAACTTGGCCAAGAAACCCTTAACTCCGCTTCTAGTTACCCAGTTGTCTGTTACCTCTTGATGGGTCAAAGGAAGAGCTGCAGCAATGTCCTCAAGCCTGAGGGTCTTTTCCCAACCAGTAAAGGGAGTCTGATCCAAGATAGGGATACCAAGCAGATTAGAGAACTCTTCCAGGGTAGGGACCAGCTGGAAGTCTTGAAAGGTGAAGCACTGGTACTGAGGGTCATAGAATTGGGTCAGAACACTCATCAACTGTTGATCCCGCTTTGCAGTGACTAAACTGAGAAGAGAACCATGCCTCTGAATGAAGGAAGTGGTGTTTGGAATTCTGCTAACCAACTCATCAATCAACTCAGGTGAACGAACAAAGTTGAACCGGATAGTATTCCTTCGCACAGGCATCATAATGTCCTACAAAACAGAGAAAAGATGAAACCCTCTTGTCTTTGAAATGGTCAGTTCTTATGCAGGATGCATGCAATGCTCATGATGCTATGATGTTATGATAAAGCACACCACATACAGATACAAAGGCAAACATAGTAAGGCACACAAGGCAAGCCCCTAAAGTTTAGGCCAGCATGAGGTCTAGGTACTACCCTCTTTCAGTTTGTTGGTTCATACCTGTCCTAATCAAAAGTAACCGGGTTCTTAGAGGATCCCAATATCATTGACTACCCTCAATCGGTCATAACTCCGGCATCGCAATCTTTTCTTGCGGCCAGAACCATCACGAGAGTTTAGCCTCAATGGGCGTAGCATACTGCTACTGTTCTAAAGGCCAAGTTGTGTCAATTAAGGTTCTAAGGTTGTTGGTGCTTAATGACTCCTTAGAAGACCCATATTCTCCTCGTTGCGACACAAGGGATATCGGTACAGACTAAGGTGCCACACCAACGTAGCCACTGCTTCACCCGTGTCGGTCTACGCCGGACAGGTCCCTCACAGCTTATGCTACCTAAACAGGGTCTCCCCAGATCCGGGTTAGGATCTATGTATCTCCGATGCAACCCACAATAGTAAAGCAAGCAAAACAATACAGGTGAAAACACAGTTATGACTTAGCCCTAAGGTACACCTCACTTTATAAAGGGTCCCCAGCAGAGTCGCCAGTTCTGTGATCGGTGGATCTGGAACTGACTGTTTAACGCTGGTTCGCGAAATGTCGCGGAAGCAAGAGTCGCCACCGTCTTTTATTTTCTCCAAATGGAAAGGACAAAAGCACAGAAAAATTCCTTAAAGAGATTGCTCTCGGTTCGGGAGGTAGGTTATAGAAAGGGAAGGTGTTAGCACCCTTTCTATCCATGGTTATCCATGGGCTCTTAGATACTTGCTCAATGTGTTTTCAAAATTGTTTGTTTGCTTTTCAATGTGGGTTTAAAAGTTTCTTTGAAAAAATTTCAGATCGACTCGTACGTCAGAGTGTTTGAAAAGTTTGCTTTGAAAGCTTTTGAAAAGTGTTGGTGTGAAAAGTCTTTTTGAGTTTGTTTTGAGATTAGAGCAAGTATCCTTGAGAACCTACCTACCCTAAGGAATTCGTCTGTGTAAATGTCCTTTAAAGTAATGCCATCCCACCATTGAGAGGTAGGTAGCACCACCGTTGGAGGTGTTCGGGTCAATTCGATTTTTAGGGACATGGTGATCACCAGAGCAATGGGAAGACACCTTAGAAGCTACCCTCATGCCAGGTTCCCGGATCATGAGGACTTACTAAGACGTCCTCTACTCGACGATCACCTTTCGAGGCAAGGCAACAGTGAGGCGTACCCTAGGGGTGGTGTGTGATTTGTGTGTCATGTTCATTTATTTTTGTCTTTTGTCATGTCATGGGTGATCTACGCATTTTGTTTTTAATTAGGGCATTCATTCTTGCATGCATATTTAACAGTTAAAAAGTTTGCGAAAAATAAATCTAAGGCTATTACAAATGGCGCGGGTCCACATCGCCAAAATTAAACCGGACCCGATTTAGCGAAAAATAAATAAAGCGATAAAATAAAGGGCGAAAAGTAAAGTTACATGGCTTTGGGAGATTTACATAATTACAATGAACAATAAAAATAGATCATGCGAAATTAAATGATTAAACAATGGGCGTTGGACCCGTTTGCAAAAAATTAAAAGTTAATGAGAATTAAAAAAATTAAATGATTAAATGTTTTTTTGGTATTTTGTATTTTTTTTAGATTTAAAAGAAAAAGGAAAAATTAATTAAAATTAAAATGCTAAACCCTAGTTCTAATGTTTTTTAAGTTTATTATGAAAGAATTAAATTAAAACCTAAATTAAACTCTAAATTAATTTATGTACCATTTTTAATTTATGAAAATAAAATAATAAATAAATAATATTGTTATTCTGAAAAAAAAGAAAATAAAAAAAGAAAATAAAAGGTTATTAAACCTAAATTCTATATTTGGATTTTTATTATGAAAAATATTTGATAAACCTAAATTAAAGCTAAATAATTACAAGCATTCATTTAGAAAATAATTAAAAGAAAAATTATATTATTTTTGGTCTTTTCTGATTTTTTTGTGATGTTTTTGTATTTTGATTAAAAATTAAATAAACAATAATTAAAATAAACACAACAACTAAAATAATAATTAAAAGATGTAAGAAAAAGAAATAAAATTTGTCAAACCAGAGTGGGGTGTTGCCCCAAATGGGAGGTTCAGGCCTTAGAACATTGGCCCATTAAGCCTTGAATTTGCTGACTTTTCAAGATTCCATATGGTGCGTTGACTGGAGTTTATTGTGCTCCTGGGATCCATGCCTTTGATTTGGTCGTCTGGGACACGTGTGTGGCTTGATGATGAGAGAACATGATGTACCTGGATGTTAGCATAGCATAGGATCTTATTTTGAAAAATAACATGGAATTTTGCCAGACCTGGGACTTGAACCCAGGTCTTGAGGATTATTCACATCACATGTTACCAACTGCGCCACTACATCTCATTTAATATATTATAGTTAATAAACAACAAAAGTCAAAACCAATGCGTGATGGTTAAAACGCGCGAAATTTCAAACGGACGTATCACTGGCTGCCACGACTTCTTCTTCTTCGCGTATCTGAAAAAATAAAACATAATAGCAACGGTTTTAACGCGTTGCTTTAAGCATGCTATGGGAAAATAGCGAATAGGGCTATGGTGCATATAAATTGATCGCGAGGCCTGGGTTTGTTTCGTCTTGGCATGACAAATTAGCCTGTACCAGTTTGGGGATCTAATTTTACGCCTTGCACAAAGCCCCAATTTTGGAACCTTGGAACCCTAGAATCTGTCAATGGTGGAATCTTATACACAACGAAACAATGCAATTAAACGTAATGGTTAGTTTAGAAACATCAATATGAACATGAATCAACAAAGAAAAATGCAAAAAGATGATGGAATCATGCTGTGCGATTTCAAAAATTTCAAGGTACAGTCCGGATTCTCGATACCAATTCAGGGCGTTTTGATGGTTGATATTGATTAAGAATCGTTCAGTGATGTCTCAGGATGATGATAGGACAAGAATTGGGGTTTGAATCGAGCTAGAAACTAGTTTTCAGTATTTGAGTTTTTTGAGATTTTTTCAAGTTTGTATGTGGTTCTTCAGCGCAGCTTGCCGTCTAAGAGCATTAGGTTTTCATTCCTCATCATATAGTGAAGCCATTAGGTTAAAAATATTGCATAAAATCCATGGTATTCAATGTTTTCAATATTTGATTTCATGAAATCTTTTCCAAATCTTTTCCATGTGCATTTTGTGTTCAATCATCTCAAATCACACCAAAACTTGCCTATTTAAGATATGCACGAAATATTGACCTTGGAATGTGCATAAAAAGATTTTTTTAGGTTAGGTTTATATTTTTCATGTATTAAAATAATTTAAATGAATTAATATTAATATAAATTCAAATAAATAATTAAAAAATATTAAAATACTTCCCTTTGGGCCTAATGGTCGTGCATAGGCTTGGCATGAAGAAACTTGGAAGAAAAATGGGCCCATTTGCATTTTTAGGCCTTTTGCATCAATGTTGACTTTTCAAAATTTCTAAAAATTTCCCAACTTCCACAAGGCATAACTTGGTCAATGTTTAAGCTTTTCACATGTTCTTGGACATTTTGGAAAGGTCTTTGAGTCCTCTAACTAATTCCTTTGGTCCCATGTCATTTTGATTCACCAATCTCAAGTTATGGCCTTTGACTTAAAGTCCCTTTTTGTTGACTTTTGAAAATGACCTATAATGTTGAAATTGATAACTTTTTGTGAGAGCATTTCTTGGACTTGAAGTATGAAGATGAGTTGTAGGAAATGTCTTTCTCTTCAAAATGAGCTTTGGATGGAATTTTTCTGATAATCCATGTGAAAGTTATGCCCTGGTCAATTTCAGTTGACTTTTTTCAGCTGTCCAAATATAGCAACTTTTGCATCTTTGATGATTTCTGAGCCAAATTTTGAGAATCATGATCAAGCATTGATCAAATGATGTTTGTGGCTTCAAAATGATATGTTGACCAAGAATTTGAACTTTTGACTGTCAAATGACCATTTTGCCCCTACAGTTGACTGTAGTGCAATCTAGGGTTTTGACTGTGCAATTTTGAGCTGAATGCCTTGAAACTTGACATGAGGATACTTGACCATCTTTGTAAGCATATGAGACTTGATTGGGCCTTTGAAATGTTCATTTGCTTGACCAGAACTCAAACCCTAGTTTTGACTGTATAGGAGACAGTTGAGCTGCACAACCCTGGGGGAATTTTGTGACCTTGACTTGGTAATTTCTTGATGAATATGGGAGGGCAAATTTTGGGGTACAACACCTGGTCATAATCCACGAACTGGTCTCTGTTTTTTCTTAATCAAGTCTTCCACCTGATAAGGATAATATACAAAATTCTCCACGGGACTTTTCCAAAGAGATGTCATTTGCTGAGTAAACCTCTCCCAAGAACCTGGTTACAAGCCACAAATTGGTCTCTGTTTTCTGATAATAAACCTCCCCAAGAACCTGGTCATAAGTCACGAACTGGTCTCAGTTTCTTCTTAATAAAGTCTTCCACCTGATAAGGATAATATACAAACTTCTCCACAGGACTTTTCTAAAGAGATGCCGTTTGCTAAAAAATCAGAGTTGATATGTTAGAGATAGACAAACTGCTCATGAAGAGACCGCCATTTTCCATAAGGTAAAAGTATGTTGCAAATACACAAGCTGCTCAAATAAAGAGGCCGCTGGAGGTGTAGAAAACACTTAGAGGGGGGTTGAATAAGTTTCTCTTTTTCTTTTTCTTAAACGCACAACAATAAATGAAAGACAAGGTTCTTTTTATCCTAGTTCGTTTGAACTCAAACTACTCCAGTCCACCCGCCAAGGTGATTTCGCCTTTCTCAACAAGGACATAATCCACTATAATCAACTGATTACAATTACACAACAACTGTTGTGACTAACAATGTACAAGTAAACTTACAAGTGACTAACACCACTAAGACTCAAACTAGTCCTAGTCTACTTGAGAAATCTGACCAACCTTGGTCTCTCAAGGAACAATTACAAGATATAAATATTTACAGATAGTGAAACAAAGTTTGCTTCTAAGAAAGCTATATCACAACTGTGATTTTTCACTAAGAATATTTTAGCACAAAGTGTATGAATAATGAATTTGTGAGCCCAGAATTTTCACGTAGCTTTTGCTTCTTTTGAAATAGTTCAGTTCTATTCAGAACTTCAGTTGTTCAATCTTTCAGTATTTTGGTTGAGTAGTTAAGCGTTCAAGCGTTAGTTGGCTTGCAATTAATGTTCTTCTATATATAGCATGAAGAAACATGACTGTTGCTGCCTTCAAATGGAGAGCATCAAATGTTTGTGTGTTTCCTTGCACTATTCCATTTTCCAATGCACTAGCGTAGACACTTGAGTGCATGTAGCCGTCTTTGCATTAAATGAGCAAACGACACTTGTAAGAACATGTTTCCTGAATCTTGACAAGACTT
Organism: Vicia faba; assembly: GCA_948472305.1. Taxonomy (NCBI): domain Eukaryota; kingdom Viridiplantae; phylum Streptophyta; class Magnoliopsida; order Fabales; family Fabaceae; genus Vicia; species Vicia faba. The sequence continues at coordinate 1,242,459,026 of OX451735.1, read as the reverse complement.
GTTAGCTTTAGCATTCTTTCAGAACTTGGCTTCACGTCTTGATTTCAGAACATGCTTACATATCTTCTAAATAATGCTTTGCTTGCTAAGTACTTATGATAAGCGCTTTCTTTCAAATATCTTCTGAACAACACTTGCTTTGAAATATCTTCTAAACAACACTTGCTTTCAAATATCTTTTGAACAACTCTTGCTTTCAAATATCTTCTTAACAACACTTGCTTTCAAATATCTTATGAACAACACTTGCTTTCAAATATCTTCTGAACAACACTTGCTTTCAAAGAACTTCTGAAACATAGCTTACACAGAAACTTGCTAAGCGTTAGAAGATGTATTAAAGTAATTATCTTACCAGAGTCAGCATCAGCATCAACACTTGTGCTAAAACAAATGGTTCTTTCATAAAAGAACTTCTTCATTTATTTTCAGCTCAGCACATCAAGATGCTTCTGTCAGAACATTATCAAAGACAGCACCAGCATCAGTATTTGTGCTTAAAACAAATAGTTCTTTCATCAAAGAACTTCTTCATTTATTTTCAGCTCAACACTTCAAGATGCTTATGTCAGAACATTATCTGAAATAGCTAAATACGTTCATCAGAGTATCAAATATATAAAATATAATTTATTGTTATCATCAAAACTCTGAGATATGATCAGAACCAATCTTGTTCTAACAATCTCCCCTTTTTAATGATGACAAAAATATATTCAGATATAGAAATAAATTTGAATAAGAGATAGGAATCTCCCCCTGAAAAAAATATTTCTATAAGAAAAACTTCCTGAGAATTTTCATTAGAGTTTTGGAATTTTTCTTCTGAGATTTCTTCATCAGGTTCTTTTGAGGATAATGTTCATTTGAAATAAACTCCCAAAGTTTAAACGATACCTGCAAAGTTCTTTAAAACATAGAAAGAAATATTGTATTTTGTTATAATGTTTGACTTAGTCCCATAACTGTTAATCAAAGATTAGATCAAAATACTCATTTTCTCCCCCTTTTTGGCATAATCAAAAAGTATATATAAAAAATAGTTGAAGAGCTTAAAAATTTTATAATAAAAGATTCAGAGGTTCAACAAAACAACAAACAAACAAAAAATAGAATGACACTAAGATTTCTTAGAAACAAGGGCCATAAGAAGATTCTTGATCTCAGATGCAGATTCCTCTTGTTTCATCATCCATGTTCTAATTTCTTGGTTTGTCTGATCTTGCTTGTCCAAGAGCTCATGAATAGCTTCGTTATCCCTCTTGAGCTCATTTAGAGTATTCATTACAAGTGAAGTAGGATCAGAGGATGCAGAAGCTTCAACAGAAACAGCCTTTGGAGTAGCAACCGTTGAGTCAGAATGAACAAAATTTGACAGAAGAGTGCCCATATCCATCACAAGAGTTGGCACTGGTTCAGGTACAGCTTTTGTAGAAGGTTGATTCAACAGAACAATTTCCAGAGGATTTGAATCTTCAGAGGATTCTTCAAATTCATCTTCTGAAATGTCCATTTCATCAGCTGGAGCATCAACAATCATCAGAGAAGACTTCTTGTCCCAAATATCAGCAGCTTCTGACTGAAAAGCATGCAGATGCTTGGAGAAGTTCTCAATCACCTGAGAGTGACATAAATCTTGCAGCTTCAGTGACTCAGCATCTAACGTTCTTCTGAAATTTTCCCATAGAAGATCTGTTGCTGCTGGGTTCACATTTCTGGTGCAATCTGCCTTCAGCAGGTCCAACCAAGCTTGAACTTCTGTTAAAAAATTCTGAAAGAATATATTTACATCTGGATGAACAGGTTTTGGAACAGCCTTTTTGAAAGTTTTACTTTTCAGAAATTATAGTGATTCAAAATCAACTACAGTTTTCAAAAAGTCAGTTGGTTCAGCATTTTCTGATTGTTCATGAGTTGCTGATTGATCAGGTTGGTCAGGTTGGTCAGGTTGTTCAAAAGGGTCAGGTGTTGCAGATTGATCATGAGGTTCAGAGAATGCATGAGTTTCAGAGGGTTCGTGTGTTGGTGATGGTTCAGATGATTCATGAGTTTGGTGTTCTGGAATGTGAAGAGGTGAAATCACTGGTGATTCAGGAGTTAGAAGTTGTAAAGATGTAGGTGGTGTGATGTCAGGTGAAATGATTATGGTGTTGTCAGCAGTTGGGGTAGGATTTTGTGTTTGTGTTCTGTTTAAGGCAAAAATGTTTTCAGAAGGTAGGTTGAATGGTGGCTTTAGAGTGGCCAGAGGTTCGTTGATTCCTGGTATTCTCCAAGAACCAGCATCATACCATCCAGTAGGTCTGGGTGATAATGTTCTGGGAGGAGGTCTAGAAAGATTTTCAGCAGGTGTTTGAAAGGGTTCTGAGTGAGAGGGTTCTGTTTGTGTTTCAGAATAATCATCAGAGTCAAAATCACTCAAGTCTGATAAAACTTGATTTCTTTGAGGATTTTCAGCAATAGGATCAGAGGGTATGGTCAGGTCTATATCAACATCTATGTCTCCTAGGGTTTGGGGTTCAGCAGATGTAGATATATTTTCAGAATCATAAACAGATACAGTTTTAGCTGGTGTACCTGATTTTTTATTCTTCTTCTGAGGTATGGCAGAAGGTCCTTCAACAGCTTTCCTCTTCAAAGGTTGCTGAAGAACAACATCTGGAGCAGCTTCGTGTCTTCCTTGCAGCCAGGAAGGATCAATGGGTGTTTCACTTTCTTTATAGATTTGAATGTAATGCAATATGATGCATGGGTGATCACCTGAGTTGAATAGTGGAAAATCATCCATTGGAACCCTCCTTCTCTTAACAGTTGCTGACACAAAAGGCGTTGGTTCTATCAGCAGCTTGTCTATAATCTTCCTCTTCACCAAGTTCTTGCCAGTCAGAGCCTTTCCACAAGTAGGCTCTAACTCCCCCAGCAGATTCGCTTCATCCAGGTGAGCAATCAGACCATTCTCAGTCAGAATGTATGAAATCAGTCTCCCCATTGGAATCCAATTCCTTTTGGATTTTGGTTCTTCATTCTTTCTGCTTCTCTCGTTTCTTTCACATGAGTCCAGAGATGATGAAACAAGAGATAGGGTAAATCAATTTTGATATTTGTTCCAAGACAGAACAACAAGTATTGTTGGTCAGCATTTATATAGTCTGGAGAGCTAGTTTCCTTCCTATGATGAATGCAACCATGGATTATTCTTGCCCATATCTTGTACTTATTTTTCAAGTCTCTGACCTTTGAAGACCCTTGCCCATTTGTAAAAATTTCTGCATAAACCTTTGACATTTCCATTCTTCCATTAGCAATTCCAGTTACTCCAGTTCCTTCAAAACCTAGAAGTTTTCTGATTAGGTTTTCAGTAATGGAGATTTCCTTACCCATCACGAAAGAGAGGATGACCTTTGGAGAAGCAATTGCATGTATCCAGAATTCTTTAACAAGATGAGGAAAAACTGGACCAACTAGACGGTCGAAGAAGTTTCCTCAACCTTGAAACTCAACAGCGGGAAGAAGATCAAAACCATTATCTTTAAGATTCTCAAAGTCCACCATTATTTCACTTATAACCTCTAAGCTATCCATTGGTATGAGAGTGGTTCTCTCAGGAACAATGTATTGCTCATATTGAATGTTCTCAGAATGAGCGGAGGAGGAAGCCATTGGAGCAATTAGGTTTGAGAGAAGAAAAAAATTTCAGAGAAAAATACACAGAGACGTTTGAGATTTGAAAGAGACGGTAAAAAGTGAGAAAGGTTTTTACAAAGGTATTTATATAAAGACTTTTAAGAAATAGGTTAAAAATAAAACTGTAAAAAAGAGTATTTAATAAAAATTTAATTAAAAAGAATCTAATCATGACTTAGCATTTAATGAAATTGAAAAGTAAGGGGAAAACGTGAGATTTTAATCAAATCATAACAGTTACCTAGAACGACGTCAATAGCTTAGCACGCGTGACCTTTCAGAAACACACCAAGTGTTCATCTCCTAAAGGTTGCATGGGACAACTGTTTGATCTAATGAACTTTTGAGTATCATAAAGATTAAAATCTTCTGACTGACTTTTCATTCAAATCATCTGAGAACTCATCTTTTCTGAGTGGGTTGTTCAGAGATTCTGAGATTATCCAGAGTATTGTCAAGAGGATGATCTTCTAACTCTTCCTTTGCTTATGACTTTTCAGAGTATGAGGGATAATCTTCTGTTTCTGATTGCCTCTAAAACCTTATAATCTTTTAAATTCCATGCCTTGGAACATATGCTTTCTTTCCTCCATGAGTAGAGATCATCCAGAGTCCAGGTGTTAGTACTGGAGTATCAACCTTGCTGTTAAAAATATCTGCAACATAGATGATTTTGTCTTTTGGTACCCATATATTTTTGGGTCCTCTTGGGTTAGAGTATTTAAAGTTATGTTTGAACTTTGGATTAGCATAAGAGTTTCCAGAGTGAGATGTATATTTAATATGATGTGTGTGCCCAGTGGTGAAGTGAGAATAGAGAGGAGTATGTTTGATAACCATATCCTTAATTTTCTTAGGCTGAGTTACTTTTCCTTTGTATCCTATACCTATTCTGTCTTTCTTGCTAACTCCATAGATCATTGAAGCCATTTTACTTCTATCTATGTTTTTATCTAGAAACTTCTGAAAGCTTTGATCATATTTCTTTATCATCATTACTAGGATCTTCTGAGATTATTTCCTTCTGAGAGTTTTATAGATCATTTTCTAGTTTTGAAATTTTTTCTTTTAACTCATAATTTTCTGATCTCAAACTCTCAGTTACTTCAGAGTCAGAAGCAAGATCCTTTTTCAGATTCCTAAATTTGACTCGAAGTTGCTGATATCTTTCCAGAATTTCACTCAGACTTTCTCCTAGTTCAACTTTAGTGAAATTAACAGTGAAGTTAGGGAATACCTCTTTAGTGTCTGATTCTGATTCTGATTCTGATTCAGAGGATTCTGAGACATCTGATAAGTTGTCGGTTTGAGCTATATTGGCTTGTTCATCAACTGATTCTGTTTCGTCTTTAGAAGATTCAGAATCATCCCATGTTGCCATAAGACTTTTCTTCTTTTCCTTAACTAACTTCCCTTTATGTTTCTCCTTCTGAAGCCTTGGACACTCACTTTTGTAGTGACTTTGTTTATTTCATTCATAGCAGGTAATGATTCTGTTACTTAATATTATGTGTCCAGAGGATTGTTCAGAGTCATTTCCTGTTCTTCTGGAGTTTCAGAAGTTCTTCTGCTTGTGCTTCCATAGCTGATCGATCCTTCTGGAGAGCAAAGATAGTTCATCTTCTTCTGAAGCAGATTCTTCAGAGTTTTCTTCTTTACCCTGAAAAGCTTTAGTTTCATATTTTATAATTGATTTAAGGGCAATGGACTTACCTTTCTCTTGAAGCTCGTGCTCATCAAGTTCTATCTCATGACTTCTGAGAGCACTAATGAGTTCTTCAAGAGACACGTTGTTTAGATCTTTTGAAACTTTGAAAGTAGTGACCATAGGTGCCCATCTTCTGGGTAAGCTTCTAATGATCTTCTTAACGTGATCTGCCTTAGAATATCCCTTGTTCAGAACTCTCAAGCCAGCAATTAGAGTTTGGAATCTTGAGATCATATCTTCTATAGATTTACTTTCTTTCATCTTGAAGGCTTCATACTTCTTAACGAGAGCCAGAGCTTTAGACTCCTTCACTTGAGCGTTTCCTTCATGGGTCATTTTAAGAGACTCAAACATATCATGTGTAGTATCTTTATTTGTAATCTTTTCATATTCCACTTTAGAGATAGCATTTAGAAAAATATTTCTAGCTCTATGATGATTTTTGAAATCAACTTTTTGTTGTCTATCCATATTTTTCCTATCAATCATATTTCCTTCTTAGTCAGTAGGATGTGTGTAACCATACAAGACTATATCCCATAAATCACTATCATGACCTAGAAAGAAACTTTCTAGTCTATCTTTCAAATAATCAAAATCTTCTCCATCAAACACTGGAGGTTTGGTGTAGTTATTGTTGTTTTGTTCATTTGCCATTGTGTTTTCTTCTGGATCTTTTCCTGACATGGTTAAGTGTTGAACTCAAAGTCAAGCTCTGATACCAATTGAAGGTGGAGAAAACACTTAGAAGGGGGGGGGGGTTGAATAAGTTTCTCTTTTCCTTTTTCTTAAAGGCACAACAATAAAGGAAAGACAAGGTTATTTTTATCCTGGTTCATTTGAACTCAAACTACTTCAGTCCACCCGCCAAGGTGATTTCGCCTTTCTCAACAAGGACATAATCCACTATAATCAACTGATTACAATTACACAACAACTGTTGTGACTAACAATGCACAAGTAAACTTACAAGTGACTAATACCACTAAGAATCAAACTAGTCCTAGTCTACTTGAGAAATCTGACCAACCTTGGTCTCTCAAGGAACAATTACAAGATATAAATCTTTACAGATAGTGAAACAAAGTTTGCTTCTAAGAAAGCTATATCACAACTGTGATTTTTCCCTAAGAATATTATAGCACAAAGTGTATGAATAATGAATTTGTGAGCCCAGAATTTTCACGTAGCTTTTGCTTCTTTTGAAATAGTTCAGTTCTATTACGAACTTCAGTTGTTCAATCTTTCAATATTTTGGTTGAGCAGTTAAGCGTTCAAGCGTTAGTTGGCTTGCAATTAATGTTCTTCTATATATAGCATGAAGAAACATGACTGTTGCTGCCTTCAAATGGAGAGCATTAAATGTTTGCGTGTTTCCTTTCACTATTCCATTTTCCAATGCACTAGCGTAGACACTTGAGTGCATGTAGTTGTCTTTGCATTAAATGAGCAAACGACACTTGTAAGAACATGTTTCCTGAAGCTTGACAAGAATTATTAGCTTTAGCATTCTTTCAAAACTTGGCTTCACGTCTTGATTTCAGAACATGCTTGCATATCTTCTAAACAACGCTTTGCTTGCTAAGTACTTATGATTAGCGCTTGCTTTCAAATATCTTCTGAATAGCACTTGCTTATAAATATCTTATGAACAACACCTGCTTTCAAATATCTTCTGAACAACTCTTGCTTTCAAATATCTTTTGAACATCACTTGCTTTTAAATATCTTCTGAACAACACTTGCTTTCAAATATCTTCTAAACAGCACTTGCTTTCAAAGAACTTCTGAAACATAGCTTACACAGAAACTTGCTAAGCATTAGAAGATGTATTAAAGTAATTATCTTACCAGAGTCAGCATCAGCATCAGCACTTGCGCTAAAACAAATGGTTCTTTCATAAAAGAACTTCTTCATTTATTTTTAGCTCAGCACATCAAGATGCTTCTGTCATAACATTATCAGAGACAGCATCAACATCAGTACTTGCTCTTAAAACAAATAGTTCTTTCATCAAAGAACTTCTTCATTTATTTTCAGCTCAGTACATCAAGATGCTTCTGTCAGAACATTATCTGAAACAGTTAAATACGTTCATCAGAGTATCAAATATATAAAATATAATTTATTGTTATCATCAAAACTCTGAGATATGATCAGAACCAATCTTGTTCTAACAGCCGCCACTTGCTGTCAGGCAAAAGATTTCAATTTAGTGTTATAAAGACATTGTTGGGAATGAGAATTAATAACTTCATCAGGGATAGACAAACTTCTCATGAAGAGACCGCAATTTTCTATAAAAGAGGAAATCCAGAAATAATCAAGCTGCTCAAATAAAGAGTCTTCCACTTGTCATCATGTTGAGATTCCAAAAGAGTGTTGCAATAACACTACTGGAAAACAAAGTTCATCTTCAGTGGAAACCATGAATAGATTCTATCTGAGGAGATAAAGTATTTTCCAGCGCAAAATAAACGCACTCTCAATCTAGGTTTCTCATCCTAGAGAAATCCACATGGTAACATATGCATGAGATGAAGCTCAATCCAAGAACAAAAATGGAGAGAAATAGTCAAACAAGACTCTACCAGTTGAGGAATAAACTCAACTGGGACTTATCCTATCCTGAGATGAAAGGAAGGCTAAAATAAAAACTCTTCGACGAGGAATAAACTCAGTGGGGAATTAAAAAGGATGTACACTTTCTTTTTAAGTTATCACTCTATTTGGAAAGAGGAAATAAGTTACTTGGGGATAAACACAACCAACGTAGATGAACCTAAAAACATAGAGAAATGCGAATATGCATGAATGATGTAAGTGTGAATAAATAAATGAATGTCATGTATATGCTGACAAAACAAACAAAGTAGATAAATTAGAGATGAAAAGACATCACATTACAAACAGATACTCGACTAATCTCGACAAGATGGGAACATTACTAGAAATAGAACAAAATCCATTGACGGAGCATATTTCTGCTATAAGGCTCTAATCTCTCCAGAGAGAAAGATAATTTTCGAGAGAAAATCCAAATTCCAATCTTCTAACATCAATAATCCATTGAAAGGAGAACAACATGAACGCTGATGCAGCTGGAGAAAAATCTTGCTTAGCTGGAACTACTGGGGAACACCACCATCTAATAATGTGTGCAAAACAGGTCACATATCTTGACAAATTTGGATTGCCCCTGGAACTAATTTTGTATGCCCCAAGTTTTACTGCTGATAAATTGCATGATGCACGACAATTCTTGCGAATAACTTCACTTCTTAAATGCCCCTAGTTACATGGTTTACAAGAAGAAATCGTCTCAAGAGGATTTTACAAAAGGCCTGGCATCCAAAATGCCCCAATGTCTTCAAACTCTTGGAGAGATTCGTTGGATATCGACGTGACTGCCCCATATTGATTGTATTTGGCGAGACAGAGTCTTCAAATATGCCCCATGAGGGTAAACAAACTATGAAGGCATCAACCTGTTCATGCTGAAGGTCTTCAGGAGACATGCCACTAGTTATAATCATTCTTAGTTATGGTTAGCCAATTACTTAACAGAGTTTCAGACCTTAAAAGATTAAAATCATCACTGGTGTTTATATGTATGCTTCCTTGACATTAAGTAAATGTTTTACAAGCAGAAAAAAGTTTATTCTAAAAATGAAAATTCTAATACAACAGTTATGTAACCCTTTAAGATTTTTGAAAAGATGTTGCATAGCTTGCGAATTATCGCACTATTTATTTTGCATGAAAGATAACAAAAGCATATGATACCAACACAAATATTTTAGCAAAACTTATGGGAGTCGGGAACGCTATCTCGTTGGAGTATGCTTTTGAAATAAAATTTGTTTCAATTAGGACTTTTGAAGGTAGTAATGTGGCCTGGTTCATGGTTTTAGAAAAAGAGATTTAAGGCTCAAAATATTTGGTGCCTTCCCCCTTCATGATGTTCTCCATTCCTACTTTCAGTTAAACCAAAATGTGCACTCATCTCCCGAGAGGATTTAGTTGATGGTTGAGGAACCACTAATATTCTTTGGACACGACGGTCACTCACTCTTGACTTTTGTCACACGACTCTGTTCTTTGTAGAGGATTTTACGCTGTAATCCTTTCTTTGCAAATTTTTGTTTTCCCTAACTTTTGCATGAACTAATTCTTTTGAATTGATAGTTCAGCGGGATGCCCTGACTTTTGCCTAAGCGACTTGTTTTTCAAGTTCCGACTCAGTGGGGCTTTTTGTCTCTTTCTTTTTTTATCATTTTTTATTCATATTACCTTTTCTTTCCTTTTGAACATGTCACGTGACTTTGAGTCATTCTTGACTTGTTGGAGGAATTGTGACTGCCTTATTTCTTGGTAGATGAGGGATATCCATTATTGTATCATTATCTGTTGACCACTTGATATGTAAGAGATACCTATTGGGATATCGTCTTCTTTTGATGCACAATACTGATAGGCGAAGATTGACCATTGCGATTTTGACTTTCCTCAACCTTTTGAAGGATAACCATTGTTGTATCCTTAGACGCGCACTCTTGATGAGATTTGAATACTCGATCAGATTAACTGAACACTACCCTGCCCTGGGTTAAAAATGAGGGTTTTTTCTGAACAAAAAGAAACTCCTACTTCAAGGCTCAAAGGGGTTAACAAAGGTTTCTCTCCCTTATATCTCCCGTGTTTTGGAATTTGAAACAATGCATGTACATCATCAACATGGTTTTATCCAAAAGCATACAACCAGAAATTTTGCATTTTAAATTCATCATTCTCCCTCTAATCTATGACTAGGCAAGATAATTGGTGACAAGTTAGTATCATACATCAATTTAAAATTGAAAACCAATACAAGTGAAACGAATTAATTTCTCCAAGGCAAACATACTCGTTGTATTAAGATTAAACATTCAAATGCAAGCCAGTTCTTACATGCAAACAGTGCAATGATAAACAAGAAAAAATACAAATGAGAAAGCAGTAAAAATGATAATAAACTAAGAAGACTCTCTTATATGGACTTGCGCTGAAGGAAACATTTCCCAAACTTTTGAACTACCAATAACAGAGATTCATTCATGCTTTGCTAACAAATTGTTTTGAACATTAGGACCAATGTGCTTAAATGACAAGATACTACTTCAGACCAACCTCTGAACTTCGACCTTCAAAGCAAAGAAATCTTCCAAATCATGCCCAGGAGCATTCTGATGAAAGACACAAGAAACGTCAGCCTTATATCCTCTTGGAAAATTTTCAGGAACAACCGGTCGAGATCGAGTTTGAACCAGATTCTTCTTCAACAAAGAAGGATACAACTCTGTGTATGTCATTGGAATAGGATCAAAGTTCATTTTCCTCTGATGACATTGCCCTTGGTTACCGTGTTGAGGTGCCCTGTGATATACAACAGCAGTCGGAGCTACATTGACGACTGGAGTCACATAAGCAACTTGTTGATTCCTATTATGAGATCTCCCTTGCCTACCACGAAGTATAGTGTATGAGTCTTACTCTTTATCTTTGGAAGAACTATCACCATACTTCTTAGCACCATTTGACGAGTCCTCATCTTTAGATAAGCGGCCTTCGCGGACAACTTTCTGATACAGTGGTAGAACCGATTGTTAATACTGGTTTTGTGTTTTGTGTTCACAAATATTGCGGTAAGCAAGAGTCTCCACAAACTTTTCTTTTATCCAAATTAAGGAAAGGGTGAAAAGAACATAAAAATACCTTTTCGAGAATTTTCTGAGTAAGCGGGTAGATTATGGAAAGGGAAGGTGTTAGCACCCTTTCCATCCGTAGTTATCTACGGGCTCTTAGATGTTTACTCATGTTTTGAAAATTGCTTGTGCTTTGTGTGTTTCGAAAATTTGTTTTGAAAATTCCTTAGCGCGGCGATTCACTTTATGATAACTCGTGTATCAGTCCTCAAGAGTGTTGACAAAGTGAATGTTTTTTAAAGTGTTTTTGAAATGTGTAAGTGTAAAAAGTTTGTTTTATTTGAGAAAGCATCTAACAACTATCTACTTGTACTCAAAAAATTTCATTATCTTCCTCCTATCCTTTAGACAATGCTATCCTACTATTAGTGAGTAGGTAGCCCTATCGTTGGATGTTTTGAGGGAAAAACGAAGGGATGTTGCGGTCACGAAGGCAACTTGGCAAGGAATTTTAGTACATGTCCTAAAGTTCTAAGATCAATTTTAACCGAAGCAACATCGAGAGGGTTATCGAGGTACTTGTGATCTTCTAAACTAGAGGACAACCACTAAAACTTCTCACGTTTCGAGAATTGTGACCGTTTTCCAAAGGCAACCAGAGTGGGGTACCCTAGAGGTGTATATGTGCATGGTGTGTTATGTTCAGTTATTTATCTTGCGTTATTAGGTTTGTTAACGTTTTAATTTTCAGTCTTATCATACATGCCTACTTACTAACAGTTAATATGATACAGAAACATGTAAAGTGCGAAAATAAACCCTATGCTATTATAGTGCTTTGGGGAGGGGATATTTACAATTTACAAAACTTGGGGAGTGAAGAAATTAAAAGCAGAAAATAAAGCCTAATTACTATTACATACTGTCAGCAGGTACATTATTATATAAAAAAAATGTGAGAACAAGATAATGCGCGTGAATTTAAAATAACGTCTCAAACCCTAAGGTAAGAGGAAATATTTTTGTTTTGTTTTTATTTATAAAAGAAAATAAAACTTAAGTCTATTTAATTTTAATTTCAAGAAAAATTTAAAATAATTAATTAATTTGCTTACAAAATTAGTTTAATAAAAAATATTAACTTAATATTTTTTGTGATTTTGGTTTTAATGTTAATAAAACATAAAGCAAGAAAATAAAAGAAATAAGTAAAAACAAAAAAAAAATAAGAAAATGATATAGAGGATTTTTTTTCGATCCAGAGGAAGGACTCCTTCGATTCACCCTCCTTTGACCTTCTTTCGATTGGGCTTAAGGGTTGACGTGAGGAAGATTCAATTTGCACATTTTCCTACCTCTTTCGATTGAGCCAGGGAGTGGGCATGAGCAACCTTCGATTGCAGCCTTCTCTACTTCTTTCGATTGAGCCAGGGAGTGGGCATGAGTGACCTTCGACTGCACTCTTTTTGTCTTTCGTTTGAAACTGTACAGGTTGGTTCCAACAATAAAAGCAAACAAACCAAACGGGCAGAAACGTAGAACATAACTAAGAGGCTATCCACATTATGCTTGAAACTAAAAGTAAGTAAAGGCTATTTACCTGTCATTCTGAAACAAAAGATGCAAGGTCAAGGGGGACTTACCTTGCTTGAAACTGGAACTTGTCTGGGGGATTAGAGTTGCTAGATGCTCTTGAATTTGAAAGGGAAGAGGCAAGTTTGGTATGATCTTGTGAGGCAGCGTGTGCGTATGTACCTGTTATCCTCTCTCCTTTTCCCCTTTTCTTGAGCTTGCTAATGTGCTTCTTATATAGAGGGGATGGAGGGGACAAGAGGACAAAGGAATAAACAGCAATTAAGTTGGTGTTTTAAAGCCATGAATACCACTTTGAAACGTTGCCAAAGACATGGTTTCTTGTCCCTTTTTAAATTTGCTATGAACCTGGACATTTGAATTTCGAATGCCTTCCTTCGAATGACTCTGATTGCCTCCTTCGAGTGGCTCTAATTTCCTCCTTCAAATGGCTCTGATTGCCTCCTTCGAATGGCTCTAATTGCCTCCTCCGAATGGCTCTAATTTCCTCCTTCAATTGTATTTTTAAAAAATGCAAAGCTTATATTTGTCTTGAAGTTTGAAAATTCATTTTTTAGTAAAACAATTTTTTTTGTAAGAGTGTGATATCAGCTCCAGATTTGTAGCGAACCCTACAGGAGTCAGGATACCTTTTGTAACAGTATGCTTTCTAACTAACCCATGATTCAACTAGGACTTTTGAGGGTTGTAGTGTGGCCTTGTTTACGGTTTAAGAAACAAAGTATAAAGTCTCAAATTTATTTGTACCCAACCCGTTCTTCGTGATGTTCTTCAATCCTACACTCGGTTAATTGTGCGTTTAGATCCCAATTGAGTCTGGAATCTTTGCTCTGATACTTGGTGGTGGTTCAAAAATTTAACGTTTGTTCGAGAAGGCACTCATTTTTGTAACCTTTTCTTTTTGTCGAGGATTTGTAGGACCTCTTTTTTTTAATATTTTTTATCCCTACTTTTTCCTGAACTGTTTCTTCTATGATTACAATCAGTGGGATGCCCCCGTTTTTTTCTTAAGTCTCCTTCATAGGTTTTGACTTAGCGGGCCTTTTATTTTGAGAGATAATGACTGCCTGTTTTAATGGTTACACGGAACCATCACCATCTTTTAGAAAGCATCTTCTACACTATTTGTCGTGTATGAAGGTAGAACTTGCGACTGAATGCACATATGAATTAACTGAGAAAACTACCCTGCCCCAGGTTATGATTAAGGGTTTTAATTTGTGTGAAAAGAAAAACTCCTACTTCTTAGGCTCAAAGGTGTTGACTAGGGATTACCTTCCTTATAACTCCACTATTTAGGATTTGAAACAACGCATGTACATCGTCAGCGGGGTCTGTTCAAAAGCATACTGTAGAGACTGTGGTATCGTTTTTGTCATCCTCCTTCTAAAGGCTTAAAGCTTTTAATCGAGAGTTGAATATCACAAAAAGAAGTAAGAAAGAAGTTTAAATATAGTGAATACGAATGAATTGATTCAAAACAGACGTACGCAATGCATTGATAAAATAACAAAGTTTGACATGAAACAAATATTCGAACAATCAAAAGAAATTACAAATTGAAAATTCTAGATGAACAAAAAAAGCCTTTTTGTCTGAACTTGTTACTTCAGATGGTGTACCTTTGAGGGATGGCAAAATAATTCAATCTGGCCATCTTGTGTGAAATCCAGCACTCCTCCGCTGATCAATTCCTGAATCTTATTTTTCAATGCCCAACTGTCATTCGTATCATGTCCAGGACTATTGGAATGGTAGGTACATATTGCATCAGAATTGTAGTTAGGGGAAGATGTTTTGGGGTTTGGATGAGGTCTTATCAACGTAACCAAATTCATCCTCAACATATGTTGCAATGCCCGAGACAATGGTATGTTGATTTTGGTAAACTGCCTCTTGGGCTTGTCTTGCCTTTGCTGATTACCCCGTTGTGGTTGGCGAGGTCATTGTTGGACCCTTGGCGTAGCAGCTGTCTTGAAAGGTGTTTTTTCAACCAAATCCTCTTGTTTCAACTAAGGCTGATTAAAGACTCGAACCTTAATTCTTGTTCTCTGCTCCATATGATTGCATCCATCTTGATGAAACTTGTTGACTAGGGCTCTCATCTCTTCTTATCCCCGAGCTTGGTTTTAGATAAGAGACATGTTACTGATCATCTGGATTCTCATCCCTTCCATTTCAGCTTGCAGTTGTTTCAACTAGTCATCCTTATTGTTGTCAAGATGTTTCTTGGTCAAGTTCCCGTTGAGGAGTGCTTTCATCTCTTCTTTCCCCTTGGATAGGTTGAGTAACATTTCTATGAACTGAGACTCTTGAGTTTGAAGATCTCTATTTTTATGTTTGAGAGCCATTTCCCTTGCTGAAATAAACAGCGAGAACATGAGAGACTTGTACTGAAAGACCTGTTATGTAATGACATGCATGATGTGTAAATGTTTTCAAGGATCTCACAGGGTAAACAAGAAAATATCAGAAGATGAATTTTGCAGATTTGATTGAAGAACTTCGTATTGTTGAAGGTCCTTCTACAAGAGTCAAGCTCACCATGTCAAGTGGGTCATCACCCTTGACTCAAGTTATTGTGTTATGGTCCTTTTGACTGCATTGGCTAGAGGAAAATAAATCTCCTTGCCCCTTGCTAGACATCTGGTTTATCATAACCTGCATCACAAACCCTTGAAACCCTTGAAATGGTTAAGGAGATGATATGGTATGATGTTATGTTGTGTATGCTATGTGTTAAGCAAAAATGCAGGGTGATGAAGACAAGTATGCCTTGCAAGAAACCAGTTTATTGGATAATGTATACAAACAAGGTCATGCATGGGATACAAACAAAAGCCCTGCAATGAATTCAAGTTGTTAAATAATAAAGGCAAACAAGTCACACAAGCAGCCTTAGGTTCAGGCTTGCATAGGGTTTGTAGGTAAGTACCCTCTTGAAGTTTAGTTTTCTCAACCTGTCTTATCAATAGTAACCGGGTTCTAAGGGATCTCAATATCACTGATCTTTCCCACAAATTTCATTCCGATTGACAACTGACTTGCCAACAAACAAAACTTGGGAGTCAAATCTCAATGAGTGTAGTATCAAGTATCAAACGACTTCGGGCTATACCAAAGACGGCTATCTCACTACTTCCTAATGGCCAAGTTGTTCAATTAAAGGTTCTAAGGTCAGTTGATGCTTCATGACACCATGCAGCGGCCCCGTATTCTTCTTGACTACTCAAGGGCTACTGGTACCAACCAAAGTGTCGCATCAACATAGCTATTTCTTCGACCGTGTCGGTATACCTCGCACAGTTTCCATAATCTATTGCTACTTACCTAAAAGGTGTCCCAGATCCGAGTGTAAGATCTATAATAACCCTAAATAAAGCCCTCAAAAGTAAAGCAAGCAAAGCATACAAGGTAAAGCAATTTACAATGAACTAGACTCTAAGGTAAACCCACTTTTTATCATTCCCCAGCAGAGTCTCCATTTCTATGATACGGTGGCAGAACTGACTGTTAATACTGGTTTTACGTTTTTCATTCGCAAATGTTGCGGTAAGTAAGATTCGCCACCGACTTTTCTTTTATCCAAATTAAGGAAAGGGTGAAAAGAACAGAAAAAGACCTTTTCGAGAATTTTCTGAGTAAGGGGGATAGATTATGGAAAGGGAAGGTGTTAGCACCCTTTCCATCCATAGTTATCTACGGTCTCTTAGATGCTTGCTCATGTTTTGAAAATTTCTTGTGCTTTGTGTGTTTTAAAAATTTGTTTTGAAAATGCCTTAGTGCGGTGATTCGCTTTATGATAACTCTTGTATCAGTCTCAAGAGTGTTGACAAAGCAAATGTTTTTGAAAGTGTTTTTGAAATGTGTAAGTGTAAAAAGTTTGTTTTATTTGAGAAATCATCTAACATCTATCTACTTGTACTCGAAAAAGTTTGTTCTCTTCCTCCTATCGATTCACCCTCCTTCGATTCACCCTCCTTTAGCCTTCTTTCGATTGGGCTTAAGGGTTGACGCGAGCAAGCTTCGATTTGCACCTTTTCCTTCCTCTTTCGATTGAGCCAGGGAGTGGGCATGAGCAACCTCCGATTGCAGCCTTCTCTACTTCTTTCAATTGAGCCAGGAAGTGGGCATGATTGACCTTCGACTGCACTCTTTTTGTCTTTTGTTTGAATCTGTACAGGTTAGTTCCAACAATAAAAGCAAACAACCCAAAAGGGAAGAAATGAACAACATAACTAAGAGTCTATCTACGTTATGCTTGAAACGAAAAGTAATTAAAGGCTATTTACATGCCATGCTGAAACGAAAGATGCAAGGTCAAAAGGGACTTACCTTGCTTGAAACTGGAACTTGTGTGGGGGACTAGAGTTGCTGGATGCTCTTGGATTCGTAAGGGAAGAGGAAAGTTTGGTATGATCTTATGAGGAAGCATGTGTGTATGTATCTGGTATCCTCTCTCATTTTCCCCTTTTGTTAAGCTTGCTAGTGTGCTTCTTATATAGAGGGGATGGAAGGGACAAGAGGACAAAGGAAAAACAACCATTAAGTTGGTGTTTTAAAGCCATGAATACCACCTTGAAACTTTGCCAAAGACATCGTTTCTTGTCCCTTTTTAAATTTCCTATGAACCTGGACATTTGACTTTGAATACCCTCCTTCGAATGACTCTGATTGCCTTCTTCGAATGGCTCTAATTGTCTCCTTCTAATGGCTCTGATTGCCTCCTTTGAATGGCTCTGATTGCCTCCTTCAAATGGCTCTAATTTCCTCCTTCGATGGAGTCCATCCACATCAATTCGAATTGCTCAGATCTTTGATGACTCTGAATTCAGAGTTTTCCCTTATCAAAGTTTCTTTAATTAAGTCAATATCTGCATCAATTCAAATTACCCAAAATTCTCTTCGTTAGAACATTTGTCCTTTTTGATGACTCTGGATTGGAATCTGTTCATACTTTCCTTCATTAGGGCTTCTTCGATTGAGTCTACTTTCCCTTGCTACTTGATTCAAACAAACTCAAACGAAAACTTTCCATCTGGCCAATTGAAAACCTCTTTTGTCACCACCTTCGAATGCTAATTCACAAGAGGCCTGGGCCTGGCCATATGTAGGACTAAGACCCATCATTAGATAAGCTTGTATTTAGTAACTATATGTCTCTTTCGAATGGCCAACAATATGTGTCTTTCGAATAGGCTTTTGGAGTGCTCTTTCAAAGGGGTCATATTGTGTGTCATAGTGCAGAAACTGTATTGAGGGTCTTGGCCCTATGCGTTGAAAGCAAGCACAGAGGAAGTCTTTGCCTTGTGCATTGAAGGCAAGCACAGAGGAAGCCTCTTCCTTGTGGATCGAAGGCCATCCTGAAGTAATCAATGTGCAGTCAAAGCCTTGTGATTTGAACGTGATCGAAGAAGGACCCAACGCCCATTCGAAGCTTATGAATCAGACCTGCAACGAAGAGTGCCAAATGCCTAATTAAAGACTTTTAAACCAAGCTTGTTCGAAGGATCTAGATGCCCAATCGAAGCATGTCAAAATGCCAATCGAAAGACACCTTGTTCATCTTCAAAAAATTTATTTTTCTTTAATCAAGTGTTTGTGACCACCCATATAAGAAAAAATCTTGGAAAATATGAGAGGGAAAATTTTGGGGTACAACAAGCTTCTTCTAAACGGACTCCCATGCTTACCATTCCAGCGAAATCAGTGGGAGCACTTGCAGCCATATTCACATAGTAGAAGGAATTGAGAGTTTTCAAGAAGATCTTTGTCATTTATTTCTCTTCTATTGGAGGGATCACCTGGGCGGCTACTTCACGCCATTTCTATGCATATTCTTTAAATAACTATTCATCTTTCTGAGTCATCGTTCTCAGCTGGTCATGGTCAGGTGCCATAAACATGTTGTACTTATACTATTTGATAAAAGCTTCACCCAAATCATTGAATATGCAGATGTTGCTACTGTCTAATCCCATATACCATTTCAAAGTAGCACCCGTTATACTATCATGGAAGAAATGAATAAGAAAACATTGGTCATACATATGAGTGGGCATCCTTCTGATATACATCACCAGGTGGTTACAGGGGCAAGAGTTTCCCTTGTACCTCTCAAATTCTGGCACCTTAAACTTTGCTGGCACTTTTATGTTAGGAACTAAGCAGAGTTCACTGACTTTCTGTCCGAATGACTCTTTCCCTCTAAGAGCCTTTATTTCTTTCTACATTTTAATGAATTGGTCCTGAAACTTATCCAATCGGTCATAGAAGCCCACACTTTCACTTGGTGGAGGAACATGGTGATAAACTTCATCATTAACAAACAACATGGAAGTCACCGTAGGAGGTGCAGGTGACGAATCCCATTTTTAGCAGCAGGAGTAATGTATACCACAGGAGGTGCAGGAATAGTAGAAACTTGAGCATCGGGATTATAACCCTCTGGCATGAAATTTTCAGGCATTCCCCATGGATAACTGTGAAGCATACGGTATTGAGTAGAAGTAATTGGAGTAACAGAAATGGGAACCGATAGAACTTCAGAATCCACAATTGTCTGTTGTGGCTGAGTAGCACGAGGAGACGAAGGAGCAGGCGGTGGTTGATTCTGAGCAACCACTAACGATTCCACCAAAGCAGTCCAATTGGCCATACCAACTCTCAAATTAGTAACTTCTTTGTGCATCTCATAATTCTTTTGTTCAAGATTTTCCATCTTCTCTTAGCACGATTGTTGTACTGGTGAGACTAAAGGAAAAACAAGGCTTAGAAATGACTTTTGAAAGCAAAACAAAAATGTAGACTGGTGCATGATATGTAAATGCAAAAGAGAGTATTTATTTGACTTTCAAGGAACTTAAGATATTAAGTTGTAAACATCAAAGTATGAAGATAGAAAATGAATTCTAAATTGGATCGAAGCATTGATCAAGTTATCGTCAAGTTCAATCATCCATTTTGGTGGATTAGGGTTTTCACCCCATCAACACCCAAGATCCACTGAGTTTGGCGAAACTTATGATGTTTACAAAGAAAGACCTCCAAATTCCTTGAAAATTAAGTGAAAAAGAGTTTCATGGATGCATGAAGGCATGATTATGCAACAACCACAAGCAAGGTCACAAATGAAGTTGAAAGGTTTGATGTCACGAGCACGGAGTCAAAGGTAAGAACCACCCACAAGGTATGAACTAAGGTTTTCAAATCACTTGTAGATTAAGGTTCTAAGGAATCCCATAGTCTACGCTCTTCCTTTGTGTAAGTGTTTGTTTGTTGGCATTAATTTTTGGTAAAACCAGATTTGCGAATGTCATGACTGATGTCATAACATTCTGGGATAAAGGTAAATTCTGCAGAAGGAATGTTCTACAGGAACAACTCAGTATGAGTGAATATCATGGTGATTAAGCTATGATCATATGTACTGAATTCTACCAAAATCAGTGAGCAGGATACATGATGTCATAACCAATGTTAAAACATCCTGTACTGATCAAGTTATTGTGCAGATTTACTGTTCTTGAGAATTTTCAGGAATCTGGTGTGCTACTGAGTTGAAGTATATTATCCAGATCAGATGCTCACGTGGATATTAGGTTAACCTTGCTTAACCCTAATCTGTTATGATGAAATCCCAATACCAAGTCTTTAGGTTAACTTTGGTTAACCCTAGCTATTTTTATGGAAGCCCTAAATGAAGAATAGTCTGCTTATATATTTCTCATGAAGCCTAATGGTGAGCAGCTCTTTTGATAGAAGATCAATAAGGCATTGCATAGTTGTGATAGTTTTAGTAACTACTGTGAGCCAAGAAATTATCACTAGATAAGTTACTTGGAGTAGGATTTGGTTGTAAGGGTTGTTTATCACTCAAAGCTTTGAAGCACGAGTGTTGTGTCTCTGGATTAAATCTTTGAAGCAAAATCAAGCGTGTGTATTGAAGAATGTCTTCATAATCTTATTAATCAGTAGATTAGTATCACTGATGTGATTGAGGGGGAGTGAGTAGGAACTCAGGTTTAAGTAGGACTTAGATTGAAGTTGCATTGGGTAGATCTTAAGTGAAGGAGATAAATTGGTTGGTTTATTACTAAATTAATACCTCTTATAGTGAATTTCCTCCCTGGCTTGGTAGCCCCCAGAGTAGGTGTTGTTTTACACTGAACTGGGTTAACAATTGATTGTGTTCTTTACTGTCTTTTAAATTACTGTTTGGTGTGTGTACAATTTGTCAGATACGGTGTCATAACATTCACTGTGACATTAAGTATCTGTTGCCAGAATTTCAATTGGCATCAGAGCAGGCATCCTGCCTGTCTTTCTGTGTGAGATCTAGGGATATTATTTTCTGGCGTTATGGACAAGGAAGGAGGATTTGGGAACAGACCACCTATTCTGGATGGATCAAACTATGACTACTGGAAACCTCGTATGATTGCCTTCTTGAAGTCACTGGACAAAAAAGCTTGGAGAGCTGCTGACAAAGGATGGAACCATCCCACCATAACTGGGAAAGATTAGACGACTAGTCTGAAACCTGAGGAAGAATGGAGCAAAGAAGAAGATGAGTTAGCCCTGGGTAACTTTAAAGCATTAAATTCCTTGTTCAATGGAATTGATAGAAACATATTCAGACTAGTACATCAATGTGAACTGGCCAAGGATGTTTGGGACACTCTCAAAACCACCCATGAGGGTACATCCAAAGTAAAAATGTCAAGACTTCAGATACTCACTACCAAATTTGAGAATCTAAGGATGATGGAAGATGAGACCATTCATGAGTTTCACATGAACATCTTGGAAATTGCCAACACCTCAGGAGCATTGGGGGAAAAGATGTCAGAAGAAAAGCTGGTGAGAAAGATTCTCAGATCCTTGCCTAAAAGGTTTGCAATGAAAGTGACTGCTATAGAGGAAGCTCAGGATATCTGCAACTTGAAGGTTGATGAACTCATTGGGTCACTTCAGACATTTGAGATGGGGATCAGTGACAATGTTGACAAGAAAAACAAGAGCATAGCCCTTGTATCCAATACTGAAGATGAAAGCAAGGAGAGTGATGAAGAGAATATTTCAGAAGCTATAGCTATGCTTGGAAGGCAGTTCAACAAACTCATCAAGAGAATGGACCCAAAGTCAAGGTCAAATGTCAAGAACATTTCCTCTGACATTAGCAGATCCTATGACTCCAGCAGAAGAACTAAGTCTGAAGAAAATGGAAATCAAAGCAGAGGAATCCAATGCCATGGATGTGAAGGATATGGGCACATTCGAGCTGAATGTCCTACCTTTCTTAAGAAACAAAAGAAAGGAATGTTTGTTACTTGGTCTGATGGTGACTCAGAAAGTAACTCTGAAGAAGAATCTGCTAAACTAGTTACTGCACTATCTGGTATTTGTAACTCTGATAATGATTCTAGTGATGAGGAAGTGACATTTGAAGAACTTGCTGACTCCTACAAGAAGCTATGTATCAGAAGTGCTAAAGTCTGTCAGCAAAATGAGAAACAAAAAAAGCTCATAGTGAAGTTGGAGGCTGAGAAGAAGGCAGACACTGCTACTATAAGCCATCTAGAAGGTGAAGTTCTAATGTTGAACTCCAAACTTGATCAGATGACTAAGTCTGTCAAGATGTTAACAAATGGAACTGACAAGTTGGAAGAAATCCTTCAGGCTGGACAAAATGCAGGAAACATGTCTGGTCTAGGATTTGTGGCTGCAAAGAAATTTGTTGTTGACAAGAAGAAGACCAGGCCTGATAAACAAATGTCAAAGCAGATGTCACAACATAGGACTCAACTTCAAGAACAGAGAAATATGAAGAAAAAGTATCAAAGATGGAAATGTCATTATTGTGGAAGGTTTGGTCACATAAAGCCATTCTGCTTCAGATTATATGGATATCCTAATCAGACCCCATATGTCAAACCTAAGACTAACAAGGCACCATATACTCAACAGTGGAAGAAAACGACTGCAGCCCTGATAGCTCACACCTCCCTTAGAGTTTCTGCCAAGGAAGACTGGTACTTTGACAGTGGATGCTCTAAACACATGACTGGAATCAAGAATCTGCTGAATGATGTCAAACCTCATACTACTAGTTATGTCACTTTTGGAGATGGTGCTAGAGGATAAATCAAAGGAGTTGGAAACTTGGACTGCCCTGGAGTTCCAAACCTAAATGAAGTGTTGCTGGTAAATGGTTTGACTGCTAATCTCATAAGTATCAATCAATTATGTGATCTAGGATTCAAGGTCAACTTCACCAAGTCTAAATGTCTTGTAACTAATGAAAAAAAAGAAGTTGTAATGAGAGGAGTCAGATCAAATGACAACTGTTACTTATGGGAGTCTGAGAACACTAACTACTCTTATGTATGCTCTATAGCTAAAGAAGAAAAGGAAGTGAAACTCTGGCACCAAAAACTTGGTCATTTACATCTTAGAGGGATGAAAAAGATCATATCTATGGAGGTTGTCAGAGGGATTCCAAGGCTTCAGATTGATGAAGGGAAAGTCTGTGGTGAATGTCAGGTTGGAAAGCAAACTAGAATGTCACATCCAAAGACAAGGCATCTGACCACCTCTAAGGTGCTAGAACTTCTACATATGGATCTGATGGGTCCCATGCAGGTGGAAAGTCTTGGTGGAAAGAGATATGCCTATGTTGTTGTGGATGATTTTTCCAGATTCACCTGGATAAACTTCATTAGGGAAAAGTCTGATGTATTTGATGTATTTAAGGAATTGTGCAAAAGAATTCAAAGAGAAAAAGAAGGATGCATTGTCAGAATCAGAAGTGATCATGGTAAGGAATTTGAAAATAGTAAGTTTGATGAGTTCTGTTCCTCAGAAGGAATCAATCATGAGTTCTCTTCACCTATAACTCCTCAATAAAATGGAGTTGTGGAAAGGAAAAATAGGACTATACAGGAATCTGCCAGAGAAATGATACATGCCAAAAAGCTTCCTATTCATTTTTGGGCTGAAGCTATGAATACAACCTGTTATGTCCATAACAGGGTCACCTTGAGAAAGGGAACATCATCCACCCTTTATGAACTATGGAAAGGAAGAAAGCTTACAGTGAAGTACTTCCATGTATTTGGGAGCAAATGCTATATTCTGACAGATCGTGAACAAAGGAAAAATATGGACCCTAAAAGTGATGAAGGAATATTCCTAGGATACTCTACCAACAACAGAGCATATAGGGTGTTCAATTCCAGGACCAAAGTTATGATGGAGTCTATAAATGTCATAGTTGATGATCACCATGAGGAAACAAATGTCCCATATGATGTTGAGACATTCTTTGAGACTTCAACATAAGTGTCTAAAAAGGATGATGTGCCTAATCCAACTCCATCAGAGTCTGAATCAAAGGAAGCTAACAAAGATCCTTCCATCAGAATTCAGAAAGATCATCCTAAGGAACTCATCATAGGAGATCCTAACAGTGGAGTCACTACAAGATCTAGAGAAATCATCACAAACTCTTGCTTTGGGTCTAAGATTGAATCAAAAAATGTTAAAGAGGCTTTGACTGATGAATACTGGATTGGAGCAATGCAAGATGAATTGAACCAGTTCAAGCAACATGAAGTATGGGAGTTAGTTCCTAGACCAGAAGGAACAAACATCATTGGGACAAAGTGGATCTACAAGAACAAGTCAGATGTTGAAGGAGTTGTCACCAGGAATAAGGCAAGGCTTGTTGCTCAAGGATACACTCAAGTTAAAGGGGTTGATTTTGATGAGACTTTTGCTCCTGTAGCCAGACTGGAATCAATCGGACTTCTATTGGGAGTTGTTTGTCTCCTTAAGTTCAAGCTATTTAAGATGGATGTGAAGAGTGCCTTCCTAAATGGGTACTTAAATGAGGAAGTATATGTGGAACAACCTAAAGGATTTGTGGATCCAAACTTTCCTGATCATGTCTACAAATTGAGGAAAGCATTATATGGTATGAAACAAGCTCCTAGAGCTTGGTATGACAGGTTGACAAAGTTCCTCACTGACAAAGGATACAGGAAAGGAGGTTTGGATAAAACTCTTTTTGTCAAGAATGAAGGAGGAAAGATAATGGTAGCTCAAATTTATGTTGATGACATAGTGTTTGGAGGAATGTCAGATAAAATGGTTAAACATTTTGCTAACCAGATGCAAGCTGGATTTGAAATGAGCCTCATGAGAGAAATGACCTACTTTCTTGGACTACAAGTCACACAGATGGAAGACTCAATTTTTCTGTCTTAAAGCAAGTATGCAAAGAATATTGTCAAGAAGTTTGGGATGGAGAATGCCAGTCATAAAAGGACTCATGCACCTACTCATTTAAAGTTGTCCAAAGACACAAGTGGGGCAAATGTGGATCAAAGCTTGTACAGAAGCATGATAGGAAGTCTGCTATACTTAACAGCCAGCAGACCTGACATTGCCTTTGTAGTTGGAGTATGTGCAAGATACCAGGCTGAACCCAAAGTAAGTCACATCAACCAGGTGAAAAGAATTCTGAAGTATGTGAGTGGAACTTACAATTATGGCATGCTTAACTCTCATGGATGTGAACCAATTCTGTCTGGTTATTGTGATGCTGATTGGGCTGGTAGTGCTGATGATAGAAAGAGCACCTCTGAAGGATGCTTCTTTTTGGGAAACAATCTTGTCTCTTGGTTCAGCAAGAAATAAAACTGTGTGTCTCTATCTACTGCTGAAGCTGGATACATAGCATCTGGTAGCAGCTGTTCTATAATTATCTAGATGAAACAGATGTTGACTGGGTATAATGTCACACAAGATGTCATGACATTGTACTGTGACAATTTGAGTACTATTAACATATCCAAGAATCCTATACAGCACAGCAGGACTAAGCATATTGACATTAGACATCACTTCATCAAAGATCTTGTGGAGGAGAAGGTGATTAAGCTGGAACATGTTGCCACTGAACTACAACTGGCTGACATCTTTACCAGGGCACTTGATGCTAGTCAGTTTGAAAATTTAAGGGGCAAGCTGGGTATTAGCCAATATGAAGAGATGTAGCAATTAATTTTGCTTAATACAAGGGTTGAAAGAGATATGTTAATCAAGTCTATTCTGATTGGGCTAATCATTTGTTTCCCTCTTTCTTTCCTAAAGTTTAAGAAGAGGAATAGACATATTTATATCTCCCTCTTCTCATTTTGCTGCATCACTCTCCATTCCCTCAAAAGAAGATTTCACACACGCTGTCACTTATTTTCTCAATCTCTTAAGATGTCTCAACAATCTGCGTCATCATCTTCATCAAAGGCAACTGCATCTTCCTCACCCATTGACACCGAACCTAGGGCAATCGTGAACTCCATGGATGCTGATGTTCTTGAGGTAACTCCACTTTGTGAAATGGAAGTTGATCCTACTAAGGTCAAGAAGCTGCGAACCAGACATGGAAGAAGATCACAAGCTTCTCCCTCTGGTAAATCTTCTCAACCATCATCTTCTGTTCCTCCAGAGATAGCTAATAGGGAAGGTTCTTCTTATGTGCATCAAGCTATTGCCAGACTAGTCACTAGGATTCTTAATGAGAATCACTTTGTTCCTGGTATATTTGTACCTTTGAACCAAGAAACTGCTAGCCCTAATTTAGAAAGTGATCCCAATGTCACTCAGAATGTTGAGACACCTGATGACAACATTGAGAAATCTCCAGAGAAACCTGATGATCACCAGACCCCTACTGACAAGGTTGTTGAACCTCCTGTCATTGATGTTGATGAAGAATTTTCTGACAATGATTTAATTGCTAATATCAACCCTAGCATAGCTAGAAGGATGATGAGTAGAAAAGAAAAGCAGAGTGTTGACCAAAGCCCCTCCAAAGAGAAGGCTGCTGAAGTTGTTCATGAGAAAGCTAGGCCTGAGAACAAAGCTAGAGAAGAAGTTGAGAAGGATCAAAAAGCTGGAACTTCGAAAGGGAAAGGTAAGGTAAAAGCTAGGGTATCTGTTGGTAGTCTCTCAAAACCCTTGAGACAACCTATAGTCAAGAAAAGAAAGGCTCATGAACCCTCTGAATCTGATGAGGAATCAGACTTTGTTTTTGATGTTGAGAGCAATGTTCCAGACATTCCTCTGAGGAAGAAACCCTCTTCTAACAAATTGCCTAAGGTTCCTGAAGTTGCCATTGACAACATCTCCTTTCACCATCCAGAAAATGCAAGCAGGTGGAAGTATGTGTTTCTGAAAAGGATTGCCTTAGAGAGGGAGCTGAACAGAAGTGTTATTGAGTGTAAGGAAGTCATGGATCTCATCAAGGCTGCTGGCCTGATGAAAACAGTGGTCAAGTTTTCCAACTGCTATGAGATTCTTATCAAAGAATTCATAGTAAATTTGTCTGGTGGTTGTGCTGATGGAAAGTCAGCTGATTTTAAGAGTGTTTATGTGAGAGGAAGGAAGGTAAATTTCTCCCCTACTGTGATAAACAAATGCCTAAGAAGGCCTGATGATGCTCAACCTGAGCTTGAAGTTACTGACAACCAGGTTTGTCAAACCATCACTGCCAAGCAAGTCAAGAACTGGCCCTTGAAAGGGAAGCTAACTGCAAGCAAGCTGAGTATGAAGTTTGTCATACTGCACAAAATTGGTGCAGCTAACTGGGTTCCCACCAACCACAAATCCACCATCTCCACTGGTTTGGGAAGATTTATCTATGCTATTGGAACCAGAACAAACTTTGATTATGGCAACTACATCTTTGATCAAACAATGAAACATGCTGAGAGCTATGATATTAAAGGCCCTATTGCTTTTCCCTTTCTCTTGTGTGGTATAATCATTGATCAATATCCTGGTATTCTGGTTGAAAAGGACTTTGTGTGCAAAAGAGCTCCTGCACTTGGTTTTCACTATAAGCTGTTTCAGGGAACTCATGTCCCTGACATTGTTATGACATCTGCTGAGACATCAAATGTCAAAGCTCATTCCAAGAAAGATGATGTTATATCTGTTCTAAAAGAAACCTGCAGAGAGCTTGATGCAAGAAAAAGGACTCTTGAAGAGATGATTACTAGTCTGGAACAGGAGGAGAATGAAGAACAAATGAGGGAAGAAGATGCTGATGAAGAACAACATGATGGTTTCGCAAGAAGCTCACCAGAAGATGCTGCTGAAAATAGTGCTTCCTCAGGGGATGACAGTACCTAAAGGTCTGAGTTTACTGCGATGTAAAGATTGATGCTAGAACTTGTTGCTGCTCTAATAACTTCTCTCTGTTTCTGTGTATTTTGAACTTCCTTTTGATGACTGTATAACTTGAAGTACTAAATCCTTTGGCCTCTTTATGGCTAAAAAGGGGGAGAATTAATTGTGGTAATTTTGGTAGAATTGGATATTGGTAGTTGTTATTAAAAATTCTGTTGCATTCTAATCTTTGATTGTTTAGGGGTTTTAGCCAAAAAAAATTGCCAAAGGGGGAGTTTGTAAGTGTTTGTTTGTTGGCATTAGTTTTTGGTAAAACCAGATTTGCGAATGTCATGACTGATGTCATAACATTATGGGATAAAGGTAAATTCTGCAGAAGGAATGTTCTACAGGAACAACTCAGTATGAGTGGATATCATGATGATTAAGCTATGATCATATGTACTGAATTCTACCAAAATCAGTGAGCAGGATACATGATGTCATAACCAATGTTAAGACATCCCGTACTAATCAAGTTGTTGTGCAGATTTACTGTTCCTGAGAATTTTCAGGAATCTGGTGTGCTACTCTGAGTTGAAGTATATTGTCCAGATCAGATGCTCACGTGGATATTAGGTTAACCTTGCTTAACCCTAATCTATTATGATGAAAGCCCAAGACCAAGTCTTTAGGTTAACTTTGGTTAACCCTATCTATTTTTATGGAAGCCCTAAATGAAGAATAGTCTGCTTATATATTTCTCACGAAGCCTAATGGTGACCAGTGCTTTTGACAGAAGATCAATAAGGCATTGTATAGTTGTGATAATTTTAGTAACTACTGTGAGCCAAGCAATTATCACTAGATAAGTGACTTGGAGTAGGATTTGGTTGTAAGGGTTGTTTATCACTCAAAGCTTTGAAGCACGAGTGTTGTGTCTCTTGATTAAAGCTTTGAAGCAAAATTAAGCGTGTGTATTGAAGAATGTCTTCATAATCTTATTAATCAGTAGATTAGTATCACTGCTGTGATTGAGGGGGAGTGAGTAGGAACTCAGGTTTAAGTAGGACTTAGATTGAAGTTGCATTGGGTAGGTCTTAAGTGAAGGAGATAAACTGGTTGGTTTATTCCTAAATTAATACCTCTTATAGTGAATTTCCTCCTTGGCTTGGTAGCCCCCAGAGTAGGTGTTGTTTTACACTGACCTGGGTTAACAATTGATTATGTTCTTTACTGTCTTTTAAATTACTGTTTGGTGTGTGTACAATTTGTCAGATACGATGTCATAACATTCACTGTGACATTAAGTATTTGTTGCCAGAATTTCACTTTGGATATTAGCAACGTCCCAATTACTCGATAATTAGTATTATTCGCAGGAAAAAACTCGTCTGAGTGCAGCATCACGTGACAACTACTTTCAAATTACTCCATCATAGTCTTCGCACTACATCTAAAAAGGCCGAGATGGGTTAAGGGTTCTACGGATCTCAGCTTCTCTGGATCCAAGATCGAAAGCAACAATTTCTTCCCGATTACTCGGTAAACAAGTACTACATTTAAAGGGGCCTCCACTGAGTGGGGGATCTCATGCCTCCTTTTTCGGGATTACTCCCTCTAAGTTAACATGACTATACCACCATTCTTATCTTAAGTGTACTTAGTCCGGGTATAGGACTTTTCCTTTGTAATCAACACGCAAAGAAACCATAAAATAACACATATAAGCAAACAAGAAATACTAACAAACATATATAACAAATTAGGTTTAACCCACTTAGAGTTTTTTTGTTCCCTATCAGAGTCGCCAATTTTGTAGCCGTGAAAATCAGAGATCAAGCAATTTAATTAACTTGACTAAACAATAAGCAAGAGTCGCCACTGTGCTTTATTATTCCAAGGGAAAATGGAAAAGTGCGAAATGAAAACCATAAATATGCAAAGTAAGCGCAATACTAAAAGTAAAGAAAAATACAATGCATTTGAAAGAGATCAAAGGTCCGGGGGCTGATTATACAAAGGGAAGGTACTGGTATCCTATGTATCTATAGTATCCTATAGGAACCTTTTGAAATATTTGTTTTTTGGTTAAAATTGGTTTGCTTGCTAAATGAATGTGGGGATGAAATTTTGAAAATGCGACGACCTAGTGTCAAAGTTTTTGGCTTAAAAGAGGTGTGAGTTTTTAAAATTAGGGTTTAGAAGAGATTTGTCTTTAGATTAATAAAACTAGAAAAATATACAGAGGGCTTTTTGCACAATTGTATTAAATATATTTGATGACATGAAGTCAACGAATTTTATTTTTTTCTTTGGAGTTAGACGCAAACAAAATATAAAAACTAAATGATCGACAAAGGGAAATTAAATAAATAGCAATTAAATAACTAAATAATTAACAACCAAAAATTAAATAAAAATAAAGAAAGACTGTATATATATATATATATATATATATATATATATATATATATATATATATATATATATATATATATATATATATATATATATATATATATATATATATATATATATATATATATATATATATATATATATATATATATATATATATATATATATATATATATATATATATATATATATATATATATGGTTTTTTTTTTCAAAAGAGGGCAAGAAAGAAATAACTATAAACCTAACCTAATATTTTTTGTATTATATTTTTAAGAATTTTAAATGAAATAAGACAAAAAACTTGAATATTAGAAATAAGAAAATAAAAGTGAAACAACTAAGACTTGAACTCAGGTTCTATGGGTTATAATAAAGATTCCTTACCACTTAACCATGTTTATTTTTATGTTATATAGACACCTTAATTAAAATATAATAAAAACATAGTTTGGGTTAAAAGGGATAAAATGCAAAATAATGATAAAAGTGCCCCAATGGATCTCGAACCCAGATCCTCACGCATATCATACATACACGCTAACCAGTGTGTCATGCTTATTCATTCGTTATTTTTATGTTTCAATTAAAATAAAAGGAAAGTAATAAAACAGAGTTAGGCTAAAAAAAAGGGCCCAAAACTGATCCGGTTTGGAAAAGGGAAAGGAAGGGTTTTGAAAACCCTAATTCATTAGGAGATGAGGCGTCACTGGTAACCTTGGGGTGTGGAAAGATATTAATTAATTTTTTTAATTATTAATTAATTGTAAACGAAAAAATCTCTCTCTCTCACACACACACAAATCGTTCATTCTCTTCTTCCTCTCTCTCACGATCTTCATCTCTCAATCGTTCTTTCTGCTTCCTCCACTCTCTCGCCAAAAACAATAAAACAACATATCTTCACGCTTTTCTCACTATGTATTTATTGCAGTTTTACTTTAATCTCTTCTCTTTCCTATTATCTCTAGCGATTTAACAGAACTACAATAGAAAAATTCAATTCCTCTTTCGGTACAACGGTATCACCCTCTCCGCTCATCTC
The DNA here is from genome assembly GCA_948472305.1 of Vicia faba. Classification (NCBI taxonomy): domain Eukaryota; kingdom Viridiplantae; phylum Streptophyta; class Magnoliopsida; order Fabales; family Fabaceae; genus Vicia; species Vicia faba. Next base: position 1,242,427,716 of record OX451735.1, on the reverse strand, counting down.
TCGATCTCATCCTCTTTCTTACATAAACAGCGGTAACGCTCTATCTCCCAAGCTCTCGGTTTCACTCACTCGCCAGTAACCGATTTATAACTCTCATTTTATTCTCTGTATTTTTTCATTTTTTTACTGATAACAGTAGCATCAATGCTTCTGTTTTCCTTACTCTCTATTTTCTGATTTGCCACAGGCTTGCGGTTTCTCTTTTGCTTCCGGTTTGGTACAACAACAACTCGCCGATTTTTATTCCACGATAGCAAGCAAATCTCAGTTTGCTTCTTGCGGTTTTAGTTTCACGATTCATACACGAAAAACAATAACAACGCCATCGATCTCACGTCTGTTTCCCATTGATCTCAACTCTCTTGCGGCTATCCCGCACCAAAACAATAGCAATAACGACAATGACGGATACACTCAGTTTCTCTCATGGTTTAAGAACAACAATCAGTTAACCACCTAATTTTTCGCGTTTTCATGATTTGTCATCTATTAAAGTTACCTTTGGTTCTCTTTCATCCGCGGTTTGGTCTTTTGAACATGCCTCACTCGCTTCATCTTTGTAAATTTTTTCAGGAATCATATCAAAATAAGGAACAAAAATGACATCCAAAGAACATTCAAAACACAAAGGCAAGTGCAAGTAAAGGTTCATAGATCAAGCTATAAATATTTAACGCTACAAATTATAATGCCAACAAAATATATGCAGAGGAATTGAAAAGTACTGACTCTGAACATTCTCGGAGGTGACATTCCCAAGGTAAGATAAATCCCTTTTGCATTGGGTTGTTGCTTTTGTTCTGATGTTGTGTGTCAAACTCTACTGAGTTGTCGGTGTTATAATGTTGGTGATGGCGGACTGTGTATGTAGGTTAATGTTTTTTGAAGTTTTAATGATGGTTTAATAGAGATGGTCCAGGGTTTTTGGTACAGAGGTTTGAGATATGAAGCATTTTTATTTCTGTGGGATTTCTTGTGTTTTTTCTTGCTTCCTTTCTTCTTGTCTACCATTTTTCTCCCCCCTGTGTTGAACAAACTTGCCTTTTTATAGAGGAGAAAATGAGGTTTTTTGGGGGAAATATGAATGACATTTGAACATGTTTAGTGTGATGATTTAATGCTTTTTGATGCAACTTTTAGTGTATGCAATTTTAATGCAATTTCTAGACTGATGTGCTTGGTTTGTAGCAGGGCAGCAACAAAGTTTTTTTGGATATTTGTTTGTTTTGTTGTTGCAGGTTATGCAGTTGGCCTAGCAGGGGCAGCAACTCTGGTTTTTGGAGTGTAGTGTTTGTCTTGGCTGCAAGAGTTATGGCAAAGGAAAGGCTAGCATAGCAAGTGTTGGATGGACCTTTTTGCAGCATTTTGGACTGGTTGGATAACATTTTAGAGGCTTGTGGACAAGTTTTGCAAAGGTTCTAGTTAGGACATTTTTTAAGGTTTAAGATACTATATTTTGTAATTCAAATTGAGTTCTAATGTAAACTTGAAACCTTAAAGTGATGTAACACTTTTGAGCATTCTTGAATTTATTTGAGGAACTTGTATTTTGAAGTTGAATCAAATTTGAATGAAATAAGACCTTGTCATTTGAATTTTTGGACATTGTTTTAAAAGTTGAATTATGATGAATGTCTTAAGTTTCAAGTGACATGAACCTTCCCATTTTATAAAGTCGATTTGTAAATTTTATTTTTGGTACTTGAATTCAAAACAATCCACATAAATGGAATTGAGTGAATTAAACTTGAATGCTTTGTTACTTAAATCCCAAGAAATCCAAATGTTTTTTCCTTTCCAGCCTTTCAAGTTTGATGAATGAGTTTAAATCCAATCATAAGAACCAATTTTTTAAGGAAACAAACATGACACAAATTGAAACTAGAGGTTAAAAATCATCCTAAGTCACAAAATGGTCCAAAATGTCTTAATAAATTCCATGGCCTCTTAAACATAATTGGACTTTGATTCTTAAAGAAAACTTCTAGATGACTTTGCTCATGACATTGTGAAAAAATAATCGTCTCAAGATGTTGGAAATTGAGGAAGTTACGATCCTTGAAAGTCGGGTAACAGTTTTCTTGAGATTAGGTCAAAGTCCACAGAATGACCTCTAAAGTATTCGAAATTTTGATGATCCTCCGCACATAATCAGATCTTGAAATCATTTGAACTTGATCTTGAAAATGTTGACTTTTGTTTAAAGTGCTTTGAATCGACTTGCAAACTTGATCTTTCCTTGCGTTCCAAGGCATATTGACGCACATGTGGACCTGTGATGATGAAATCTCGACTGTACTTTTGAGAATCAGTGATCCATCATACTTGAACACTTAAGTGATCAGAAACCCTAACTGAGGTGCAATGCTTGGTGATTTTGATTCAGACCTGTCCCTACACATGAAAACAAAGAAACAAAACATACACCTTTGTATTTTATTAGATGTTAGTGATGCATAAGATAAGATGTTCGCAACACTTGATAATCTCTACATAAGCAATGCTCGAAGGTGAGCAGATTAAGAAAAACCAGCTGTATCTCGTGACCTTGATGATATATGAGAATGCAAATGAAGGTGGGACCTTAGGTCAAAAATTGGGGTATGACACTGAGGAAGGAAGATAGTCCTTGTAAATGAGATGAACCAAAGATATCTTATCTTCAGATATAAGGCTACGAAGGCACGTTTCTATGGGGATGACAAGAATCCTTGAGTCAGAAAAGATTTAAATCTTGGAGTTGGTGAAGACTCGATGACCAACTCCACCGAGGAATACATGTCCTCACTCGGGAAGAGGAATGAAGTCTTGGTGACAAAAAACCTGAAGTGCCTACTTCATCGGGGATAATCTTTGATTTTGGATACCGTCCTTATTAGGGAGAGGGTATAATCTTCCAAAACCATTTATTGGCGTGATTCCACTGGGGAATACATGTCCTCACTCGGGAAGAAAAATAAATTCTTGGTGACGAAGATCCTGAAGTGCCTACTTCATCGAGGATAATCTTCGATTCTTAATACAGTCCTCGTTAAGGAGAGTGTTTTTGTTTAGGAGAACGACTTACTTGGGAAAAGCGTCCCAAACAATAAACCTTGGGAAGGCAGCTCCGCTGGGGACACTGATCTCGAATCATCAGTGATTTCAAACCAGGCTTCTACTGGAGAAGAGTGACAACCTCCCGATTAGGAATATTAAGGCAAATTTGTTGGGGAATGATAAAAAAATTGCATTGACAGACAGAGATGCTTCGCTGAGATCACACGAATTACAATTTACTGGGGAAGCTCTTCGTTCTTCCAAATGCTGCAAATGTTAAACATCCTTTTTGCATAGATGACTCACTAGGAATGGCAATTCTGCATAAGGAAGCATAGAGCATATCAGAGAGAATTTGGATTTCACTAAGAAATGTTGACCGCATTGGGTAAGTTTCATGTTCCAAAGATGTTAGAGAGACACTGACTTTGAGTGGAGAAAACCTCTTTGCTTGAGGGATCGACTGGGGAGAAGAAACTCGATATCAGAGAGAACTATGAACTTCACTGGGGATTTTCAAATCTCCGTCAGGCTCCACCAAACTATTCACTGAGGAGAAGAAAGACTTCACTGAGGAGTAATCTTCATTTGGGGAGAAAAGACTTCTTGGGAATATGGATTACACTGGAGAAGTGCAGAATGGTCTGGGGAGTTCATGATACCGAAGATTATTGGTGACTCTGCTGGAGATTGAATTGTTGACGAAGTGAGTTTTCAGGTACGCCACAGAATTCTGAATTATATTGTTAGGGAAGAGATAATTTGGCCCAACTTCCCTACATCATGAATTTCTTGGGAGGATGGTAGGACTGAATATGCCGAGGAACGAATATTGAACACCATGTGGATCTCTTCGAATACATGCCCCAAGTTTACACCAGACTAGGAAGTTACCTCTTAAATCACTCAGGGATAAAAAAAATGGACATGGACCTCTGCAAATGCCCCAATTTAGCTATGTGAATGGCCCGGTTTAGCTTTGCGAATGCACCGATTTAGATCTCGTGGACTATACACCTGTGTGTGCCAAGTCAACAAGGACCCCAGACATTCCAAATTCACTAGGGAATTGGGTTTGAAAGTATCTACAACGGATGAGAATGACTTCGCGTACTGACTAGGTCGGGGTGACCGCTATGATGCTTTTAGCCTGATTATTATTATCTTGTATGACAAAATTTTGCTTGAGCATCTTTACGAGATTGGAGGGGGAATGCCTTTGTCTGGAGAATCTCTGAGAAGATCTATGGTGAATAGAAGACCAAAATATCCATTGCACAATATGATATAAGGTGGCTTGCCCCAATGTCTTGAGTCACAAAATAAATTGTCTCTGATTACAGATTTCTTGGAGAGATTTGTCAAATCTAGACATACCTGCCCTATATTGAATGAATTCTTAATATATTTCTCGACGTGATAGCCTTAGAATGATTGGAAAAAGCTTGAAGAGATTTATCATCATGATAGCCTCTGACTGAGTATAACTCGAAGAGATTTATCGACGTGATAGCCTCTGGTTTGACAGCTTTGAAGGAATGCCCCATATTTGGCTCAGCTCCGAGAGATCGAATCCTGACTTGATTGCACCTTATCGGTGGAATCTACAAACTTCATCCCTAAAGGGTACTCAGATTTTAAAGCACCAAGATGCTTTCGCTTAACAGAATATATGGGCAATGTTCCCCTGGATATGTCATTTCTGATAGCTAGAGAGCAACATTTTCAAATTCTTTTTTTGAAAGACAAAACAAGCGTATGATGCCAACACAAATATTTAAACATACCTCTTAGGAGTTAGTTAAACACTATCTCATTGTAGCAGACTTTTGAATTGACCCATGCTTCAATTAGGACTTTTAAAGGTTGTAACATGGCCTAGTTCACGGTTTTTAGAAACAAAAGGATTTAAGGCTCAATATTTTTGGTGCCCACCCATTTTCCATGATGTTCTCCACCAGTCCTAAGTTTAGTTAACTCAATACAAGCATTCATCTCTCAAAAGAGGAGTTTGTGACGGTTGAGGAACCACAGGGGTTTCTTGGACACGACAATCACTAAATTTTTATTTTGGTGTCTGATCACGTGACCTTTTTCTTTCGATTAGGATTTTTATTGCTAACCCTTTTCTCACCTTTTTGGCTTTTCAATTTCTTTCTCGTTTTCCCTAACTTTTGCCTAGACATATTCTTTTGAATTTCGATTTGGAAGTCTAGTGGGATGCCCTAACTTTTGCCTAAGCGACTTGTTCTTAAGTTTCGACTTAGCGAGGCTTTTTATTCCTTTCTAATCCATACTTTACCTTTTTAAAAAGTCATTTATCTTTATGTTGTCTTTGATTTGTTGGAAGTGATCGTGACTATCTGAGTTTGATAAGGGATAGCCATTGTCATATCTTCATATGATCTCGACTTCTTGATGTGCGAGAGATGCCCACTGAGATATCGTTAATTGACACACACTCCTGATAAGTGAAAGTTAACCATTGTGGTTTTGACTTTCCTCAAGCTTTTGAAGGATAACTAATGTTGTATCCTTAGATGCGCACTCTTGATGAGTTCTGAACGCTTGATCAGATTAACTAAACACTACCCACCCCAGGGTTAAATGAGGGTTTTTTATGAACAGAAAAGAAACTTCTACTTCGAAGGCTCAGAGGGGTTAACAATGGTTTGTCTAACTTATATCTCTCGTGTTTAGGAATTGAAACAAGGCATGTACATCATCAGCAGTGTCTTACTCAAAAGCATACCAAACCAATTTTTTTTTTGCGTTTTTAGATTATCGTCATCATCTCTCCAATCTTTTCCTAAGCATAAGACTTGGAAACTTGGCATCAATATGCAAGTAAAACATTTAAAGATTGATAACGAATGGATGAATAAAAATGAAAGGAATGCTTCAAGACAAGCATACTTATTGCATTAATATTTTCATTCAAAAATAGACAGGTTTCTACATGCAAGCAATGTTTAAACAAACAAGCTAGAATACAAATGAAAATTCAGTTAAAAAAACCAATGATTTCCATCATTGAGGAGACTTGAATCCGTATGGACTTCTTAATTCTTATGAATTTCTGCAGTCTTGATGCTTAAATGGGCGAGAGAATTCTCCTTTTGATATGATGTGAACACAACAGTCTCTTAATTGATCCCGTCTTGGACCTTCTCTCTAGATGACATACCATCTTCAATCGAATGGTCAGGTGCCCCAGAATAATATGCATAGAAAATTCTTTCAGGATAACGAATGAATGCTTTACCAAGAGAATTGGTATAAACTGCATCACCAAGCATCTTATGCCACAAAGAAATAATACAATTCATCTTCTATCACAACAGAAGATACATCCAGCTTGTGAGAAAGAGACTGGCAGTTGTCCAAATAGGAATTAGACTCTTGGAAGAGACGTCGGACATGTGTTGGGATTTATACTTCAACCCCTTTAAAGTATTCAATATCAAAACCGAGTGCCCTAGAACAGGGGACATATCTAGCATGTGTATTGCAATTAGAAGAGATGTTTATGGGAGGAGGATCCCAAAGATCAGAGCTTTACCAATTGAACTTCCACTAGGAGAGGAAATAACTGGATGTATTGCATTGGAATCGTATCAACATGCTCATCAGGCTTCTTTTGTATTTACTTAAAAGCTTTTCCCCATTAATTCACTTGGGGAACAAAGACTGATTGTTGTTTAATAAATCAGGGAACGTAAAGCTGTGGAGAGTGCCCCTGATTGAATAGTTAGATTCCCCGGTGTGGTAACCACATCTAACATTGGTATGACGATATTGAATGGAATTTATAGACGGTGCCGAAGTACGGGGTCTAACCCACTGAAACTCAAACAAGTGTGGAAACCAATGAGAATGAAGAACTGATTTAAGATTAAATCCTCTTCAGGCGTATTCTAATCTCGCTGGTAAAACAAGTTCCTTGAATTCACATAGTAAATGGGAACCATCTGCTGATAAGATGTTCCAATAAATCAAGATTGTGTAGCATTCCATGGTTGAAAGCGATCCCCAAAAGATAAGGAGAAGAGAGAACCTTTGTTTTGTCAGTAGGTGTAGGATTATTGATATCATTATCAGAGCTTCCATGACCCGGCGCACCTAAGTCTTCAATTGATTATCTTCCTTCTCGAATAATTTCTTACCACGAGCCAAAGCTTGCACGTATACCACAATCAACCCCATCAGGATCTTCGTATCGGTCAATCCCCCCATGGAGTTACTCCGTAACTGATCTATGAACATGTGACAGCAAGAATCCAAATTTCTAACTCTAAAGAAAATACCAAGTCAGAATAAGAATCCCCAACTTTGAGTACATGTTATGAATGCATGAATGTGCATGGGGTGCATGAATGGATGCCATGTCATGTTCCGTCATTTCCAAAGAATTTACATGCTTTTATTTTGATTTTACGCAGGTAAGGGATGGAAAAGTTCAACACAAGACTTACAGATATGATTCCCCGAAATAACAAAACATGTATGTTAAGAATTTAATTAATCGTGTTATGTATGCAAAGACATGGGATTAAAGTTCCATCACTTTTGAATATCACCAGATCAGAGGTTCCGCGTAGATTCCGAACATACAAGAACCAATTACCATGTAGATCATCAATTTTACAGGATCAAGGCTTCTGGACCATTGGATACTGCTGAAACTTTTTTGAACAAGTTGGGAATACCAAGATTGAAGGCCCCAATGAACCTCAAAATAAACAAGTCAGGAACTCAGAAAATTAATTCGAGAACCATATGGTCACCAACAGAACATAGTCACCATCTAAACATAGTCACCATCGGTACCTGTAATAATAATTCCCTCCCCGCTCACGGGTAAATCTAAGGTCAAGGTAAGGCAATTGTTAGTCAGGGTCCTAGGTTCTCTTGAAAATACTATCATCGTTACAACATACATGATGCTGATAACACTCTTATTTGAATCCTATCCTGACCGTGGCTCTCATGATCAATGTGATATAGCATATTTCCTACCCATCGTCATGACTCTCCACTCTAATCCTAGGGTGTCCTATGGTTGTCACTTGGCCTGGGTATTGGGCCTTTTACCTCTTGTAACACCCACCCACAGAGAAACAACAAAATATTTAGCAGTATATGGAAAGTGATAAAATGCATGCACAAACATATACAAGCAGTATATATAAAGCTGGAAATAATTGGAAGTAAATAAACACACAAAGTTGTAAACAAACAAAAGCTAGGATCGACTTCGGGATGGACCAACAATTGGTCAATTGATTCCCCAGTGAAGTCGCCAGCTGAAACAACTGGCCGAACATCGACTGATAATATATCAATAAAGTCACCATCGAACGTTTTTTATTCCATAGGAAGGGAAAGGTGAACATCGAGAAAACCTGAAGAGGGTGAGATCACGGTGTTACGTAAGGGGAATGTGTTAGCATCCCTCATGCCATGGTACTCCATGGTGTCCATTCTTGTTTGCTACTTCTAAGGATGTGTTAAAGCTATGTCTATGATTAAAATAGAAAATGAAAAAGGAATGCATAAAAAAAATAAATGCGGAGAAAAGAAAGAAGTATTTACAAATTGTGCTCGGTTAGGCTCCACAAACTCTTGCCTACGTATCCCTTTCGAGGAATCAGAGCATCGTAGTTCAGCTCACATCTTTTGGTTTGTGTTGTATTTTTTAATGGAACAATATTAAGTTCGCATTCTACTTGTAGATCGACCTTTGGAGATTCACGCATCTAGATTAGGAAGGAATTAACATGCTAAAAAGATGCCCGAAGGTGGATGATGCTATATTCGCGACTCTAGCAAGTAGACATGGTGCAACCCGACCTTTGGGGAATTACGTGTCATATTGCATAGAGGGGAAAAATAACATATCCATTTTGAAGTTTGAAAATCCAAGAGGAGAGAAAATAGTTTGAATTTGTTGGTGTTTTTTTACCTTGAAAAAGGGTTTTTGTATTTTTAATGTGTTTTGGAATTTGCCAAGAAAAAGGAGTTTTAGTTTTAATGCACATGCCAAAGGGGAAGAAAAAAGTTTAAGGTAAACTAGCCTAGTTTCTAAGCCTAATGTTATCATACAATAATGGTCCTATGATTCGGATTGACAAAGAAGGGAAATTTCTACCTAATATTTTCATACATGGATAATAAGCCTAGTGTTTATTTAGAACACACTCATCCGATTATTGAACCAACCTAAGGTATTATAAGAACAAACTCATCAGAGAATGAACCAACCTAGTTTTTATTTGGAATACACTCATATCGAGAGTAAACCAAAGGTCCTAAGGGAGCATAACATAAATGGTAAAAGAGGATGCGGTATGTACACTTGAATAAGCGCATATGAAAATAAACCAGGCATCATCCATTTGGAACAGACTCATATCGAGAATCGAACCAAAACCAAAACCTCTTAGGAACACCCCATACGGAAGTGAACCAGGTGAGTAATATCTAAATATATCTTATTTTTTTATGATTCTTTTGACAAAATATAAAGTGCTAAATGTAAGTGGGACAAACTCTTATCGAGAATGAACTAAAACCAAAGCCTCTGAGAAACACTCCATACGGAAGGTGAACCAGGCGCATAATGTAACACCCTAAAAATCTATATTAATTATTTAATTAATTTAGTATGAATATCAATGATTATTGGAGAATATATGAATTATGGAGAATTAGTCAATGCAATGTAATTAGATGAGTTGGTAGATTTTATGATATGGTGTGATGCCTTTGTTGAGGACTAGATGTATAATACAGTGGGAGAACTGACTTGGTTTTATGTTTTAACGCAAATGTTGCGGTTAGTAAGAGTCGCCACCGACTTTTTGTTTATCCAATAAGGAAAGGGTAAAAGAACATGATAGACCTTTAAGTTTTTTTGAGTTCGGGGTTAGGTTATGAAAAGGGAAGGTGTTAGCATCCTTTTCATCCGTAATTATCTATGGGCTCTTAATCTCTAGCTCACTTTGTTTTGAAAATGCTTTGTGTTTGTTTGTTTGAAAAAATATTTAGAAATTCCAATAGTAAGGTAACTTTGTAATGATTCTCAAGAATACGTATAAAGTGTTTGTTTGAAAATATTTTTGAAAGTGTTTGTGTGAAAAATTATTTATTTCGTTTGTGAGCAAGCGATTAACAATTGTCTACCTACTCAAAGTCTTTTGTGTTATTTCCTCCTCCTTTAGATAGTGTTATCCTAGCATTAGCTACTAGGAAGCCCTATCGTTGGATATGAAGGGACAGACGCGGGTTATCGTATAGTCATCAAAGGTAACTTGTAGGGGTGCTTTATTAATTCGTAAGGGACTAGATCGTTTAGCGAAGGCAACATCAAAAGGGTCGTCGAGGGACTATGATCTTTTGTATCAGAGGGACTTTGCTAAAGCGTCCCCATGTTCGAGGGACATGACTATTTTTTATCGAGGCTACAAGTGAGGTTATCCTAGAGGTGTGAGTCCGCGAATGTATTCAATTCAGTTCATTTATCTTGCATTAGGGTTTTGCTACCGTTTTCTTTTAATCTTTGCCATACAATCCTATTACTAAACAGTTATAAGGAAAGCAATAAATGCAGAAAGTAAAGGTAGAAATTAAAGATTCCTACGATATTACAAGGCTTCGGGGATGGGGGTACAAGTAATAAAAATGTGGGAAAAAGAAACCCTGATTAACCATTACAAACTGTAAGCAGTTACATAATTGAAAAATGCGAAAATAATAAAATATACGAAGCGGTAAGAAAGTAAATTGCTTGGATTGATTTTTGTTAGAATTTTTTTTGACGTTTAATCTAATAACCTAATTAATTTTAATTAATTAAAAAAGGAAATCGATCAATTAAGTTAACCAAACCCTAAATTAATTTTAATTAATTAAAAACCTAATTAATTTTAATTTGAAAAAAAGAAGAAAGTTTATTAATTAACTAAAAAAAACTAAACCCTAATGTTGATTAGAGTCTGTGAACAAATTAATTGATAAAAAATGGTTTAGTTTGATGAATTTAGGGTTTTAAAAAAGGTTACCAGGGCTGGGTGTTTAACCCACGCACTCAGAAGCTTTAGCCAACATGCTCACCACTAGGCCAGGCGCACCTTGGTGTTAGTAGACAGCATCATCGCGTTTTGTAAATTCATCCTGCAGGACATGAAAATATGAAGAAAATAAATGACAAAAGGCAGGATCGAACCCATGCCCTTTGACACAAATGCCTTAACGCGCGCTCTTCAACCGCTGGGCAGGTGATACATCCGATATATTAAACCAAACAATATATATATATATAATATAGGAACATTGTATAAACAGGAGAGGCGTTGGAGCGCTAGCTTCCGCCGTCTTCTCTGGTAATCTCTTTTCCTCAAACCTGATAAGCAGCCAATATTAATAATCCATGGGGACCCTAAATCCCTAAGTTAGGGTCTACGATTTCAATGAGATGGTTATTTCAGCCTAAATCGCAAGGGTTTAAGAGCTACCAAGAAAACTGCATGGATCAGTGCTAACATGGCTTTGCACCATCCGACCATTATGGGACTCTCCTAATGAGTCATTCCTGCATTTGTTGAACCCTTATGAACATGTTAAACGAGTTAGTATACAATGAAACACGAGGAAAATTATATGGAATTTATGTGGTGTCAAAACCGATGCGGCATGTATGTATGCTTTTACACTCTTTTAATCATGGAGATCGATCCAGCCTTACCCTACTGAGTTCCTGGAAGTGAATGAGAGAGTTGATAGGTCTTGATAGTGGCTGCAAGCTAGGGTTTTAAGTTGCCATGGTTTTGAGTTGTTTGTGATTTTTGGAGGGATGTTCTTGGTCAAGAGTTTGTGGTCCTTTTCATGTCTGAAAACAATGGGAATATATAGGATAAATTGGGTCAAATATTTGTGGACTTGGACCTTGCAAGAAAGGCCTTGTCTTATTTCATTTAATTTTGACTTTAAATTAATAAAAATCAAAATAAATAAAATAAAAAGGTCAAGGGTGCATGAGTAAGATGCGAGGTTCATGATAAGCTGCAAAACACGTTTAGACTTTGAAACAATAGCCCATTAGTCCAAAATATCAAGCTTGATCAATTTGAACTTCATGCATTTGCTCAAAGTTTTCCCAACTTGCACTGGTCATAACTCTCTCAATTTTCATCTTTTTAATGTAATCTTATACTTTTTGGAAATCTCAAGATGTTCTCTACAATCATTTTTTAATCATTTTTACATTTGGAGACTTTATCTTGATGTAAGTTGCCTTGACAAAAAGTGTCTTTTTGTTGACTTTTGAAACGACCTTTAATGTATTGGCTCATATCTCTCAAATGAAGCCTTTATTGGACTTGAGATTAGATATTAAAAGTTTTAGAGAATTTAATTTCCGTCAAAATGAGCTTTGGTTGGGGAAAAAATGATGAAGCAAGTGAAAGTTATGCTTGGTCAAAGTTCAGTTGACTTCTCCTACGGAAACCCTAATTTGGCAACTTTTGACTTTTGATGATTAGAGGGATTTTCTTGAGAAATCATGATCAACCCTTGATCAAATGATGAATATGACTTCAAAATATTGATATTGACCAAAAATCTTGAAGTTTGATTGTATGTTGACCACAATTGACTTTTTACCCAATATAGTTGATTTTCAGTCATCTGAGCAATTGACTGAGCAAACTTGTGATGCAAGGCTTGAAACTTGACATGAGAATTCTTGAAGACATATAAGAGACCATGGAAACCACTTGAGGTCTTTAAACCCAAATTTTCTTGTGAAAAGTGAAACCCTAGTTGTAAGTCCATTGCTTAGGAGGAGAATTTGTCTGATCAATTCTTGAGAAACCTTGAGCATTTGAGAACCATATTAGAATTTTTTGAATAAACTGAGAAGGGAAAATTTGGGGTACAACAGCTTCCCTTGTTCAATCTTCTTAAACCTGAAGAGTTAGATTGGCATGTCCGCCATTCGTGATCTGAAGTTGGAAGAGGATTGAACACATAAGTTCCTAGAAATTTTCACTCGCATGTGCAAGAGGTAATGTTGTTGATTGATAATATTGCTCGAATGGGCTTAAAGATTCCATTTGGATAGGCGACAGTGTGTCTTCGTAGATGGGCTTATATATGCAATCCAAAGTAACCGTTGATAAGGGTATCAGAATGAGTCTACGTTTGATTGTATCTGAAGAATGCTTTCTATAAAGAACCTCTGGGAAGATACTTGAGTAGCTGCTTATCAGATTTAGTCTTTGAGGTAAATGCTTGTAAAAATTCAGTCTCTGAGGGAAGTGTTTTGTCATGTAGATAGTCTCCCCGTCCTATTTCGAGAATTAATCTACAATCTTATTTTTGTTGGTAAACTCGTCCTGTTTCGGGGATTCATACCACATGGCAATGTCGATAGTTACCCCGCCCTGTTTCGGGAATTAATCTTTTCCTGGTCATATAGATAGTTGCTCTGTCCTATTTCGGGAATTAATCTTTGATCTGTTTTTGTTGGTAAATATGTCATGTCTCGGAAATTCATACCGCTTGGTCATATAGATAGTTGCGCCGTCATGTTTCGGGAACTAATCCTTGACCTATTTTTATTGGCAAGTCCATCCTGTTTCGGGAATTCATACCACCTGGTCGTATAGATAGTTGCCTCATATTTTTTCGGGAATTAATCTTGGAACTGGTCATTGATGTACCCCAAAATTTTCCCTCCCATTTTTCTTCAAGACATTCTTTGAAGCTTCTCAAAATACTCAAGAATCTCAAAGGATGACCAATTAACTCACCTCCTAAGCCAAAGGTCTACAACTAGGGTTTTGAGTTTCTCAAATAAATTTGGGTTTAAAAGGTCTCAAATTATTTGCATGGTTCATCATAGGTCCTCAACAAGGTTCATGTCAAGTTTCAAGTCCTACATCACAAGTTTGCTCAGTCAATGGCTCATATGATTGAAAATCAACTATATTAGGTAAGAAGTCAATTATGGTTAACATAGAGTCAAACATCAAGATTTTTTTGTCAACATCAACATTTTTAAGTGATATTAATCATTTTATCAAGGGTTGATCATGATTCCCCGAGGAAAACTCTCAAACCTTCAAAAGTCAAGAATTGTCAAATTAGGGTTTCCTTAGGAGAAGTCAACTGAACTTTGACCAGACATAACTTTCACATGCTTCATCAACTTTTCCCCAACCAAATCCCATTTTGAATTAAATTAAATTATCTACAACTTTAATTAAATGCTCAAGTCCAAAAAATGTTTCATTTGAAAGATATGAGCTAATACATTATAGGTCATTTTCAAAAGTCAACAAAAGACATTGTTTTCAAGGCAACTTATAACAAGATAAATTCTCAAAATGAAAAAATGATCAAAAGAGAAAGTGTAGAGGACATATTGAGCTTTTCAAAAAGTCCAAGATCATCTTCAAAAGATGAAAATTGAGCAAGTTAGGAGTTGCACAAGTTGGAAAATTTTGAAGAAATGCATGAACTGCAAAATGTGCAAACTTGAAATTTTGGACTTGTGACCTAACTTTTTGGAATTCAAACATGTCCATGACCTTGTAAAAGAATCCTAAACTCACTCTTACCTTGTCTTGTATTTTCTTATTTATTTATTTATTTATTTATTTTTTATTCAAATAAATGTAAAATAAGTTAAATAAAGTGCAAAGTAAATGGGCCAGACGCATGAGTTGTCTTTTTAGAGCCCAAAACAGCATATGATAGCCTGTCAAAGATACCAAATCTATGGGGACTCAAGAAGGAAATAAATATTACAAGTTTGGCAAGTTTTAAAGTTGTTTGATCCTTGCTTTATCACGGCTTCATGGCTTTGACTCCTTGCAATGTATATCAGCTCATTCATTCCTATATATAATGCAAGCCAAGGCATATCAAATGGACACGAAAAACCACTGCATAAAAGGTCTCCAAAAATTCTCAAAATTCCAAAAGTTGTAAAATTCGTAGCTGCACTGCCAGCCCATATCAATCCAAACAAAAACTATCAACCCACTCTTGAGTTCCCCATGAGTCCTCCAGAGCCTAGATTCAAGCCCTATGCATCCCAGATCCTCCTCATAATCATCCCATGGTCTTGGTAAAAGTTTTGATTTCAAACTCTCTGATTATGTGATTTAAATCAGTATTATGAATAGATTCATGATATTAGTGATATCTGGAATAAATATAATGTGGTACATGTGAGCTAGGTTGCCTGAATCTGAAAATGACATACTTAGGGAAAGGAGCTTCTTAAGCTACAAATTTCATGTTACAAGGACTTTCAGCTCAAACGGATCCCAGATTCAGATCCAGGGGAAAATTTTAAGGGGGGATAAGGTACCTTGCATGTTTCGATTTTATGTTTTGTAGGTTTTGCAGATTTCTTCTCGCCGGAGAAGAAGGTGGAAAATTCCTCCCACGGAGGTTTGAACCTTTGATCAATCACGTGGCAGGTTGGAGCATCCTGGTTGGCTAATTCGAATAGCAATGACCCACTTGAGCATGCGTGTGTTTGCTTATCTGGAATTAGATTGCATTTTATATTATAATGTTATTTTTTAATTCATATACCGAATGAACACGCCACCCTAGTGGCAACATACTTGCACATAAGACCCTCAGACGCCTGGTCCTGGGTTCGATCCAGGCGTGAGGCGTTTTGTATTTTTCCATATTTCTCTTGCAAATCAAGTGTAAACCAGGCCAATGCACGCATGATGCAACCCACCTCTGGACCATCCAATCTCAAATTTTCCAGATCCAACACTCCAAAATCATCATGACCACGATGCGCCTCCAAGAGTCAATCATAGGAAATCTAGCACAGGCTTCTGGGCTTGTTTGTCTTTGGGCCTAAGTATCTTTTACTTTCCTCGCACCCCATATTTTCTTTTTACAGCACAACCCATTTCCTTTTTTTTTGGTTTATTTTTTTGTTCTTTTAATTTGTTTTATTTTATTTCATTTTTCTCTTTAACTAATTTTCATAAAAAATCATAAAATCAAAAAAATATTAGATTTAGGTTGCTTTGATTAATTAATTTAATTTTCAAAAATTTAATTGATTTAATTTAAATCACTTTGATTTTATTTTTTTAGTTAAAAATTAGTTAGAATCAAGTTTATTATCATAAAACATTTTTCTAAATAAAAACATCAAAATATTTTTCTTCTAAAAGCGCTTAGATTATTTTTTAGGCTTTTACATCTTTCCTTTTTCCATTTTCCGCGCGTTTGTTTACTTTTTTCGCATTATTTTCATGAATTATTGTAACTGTATAAAGGGATGTAATAGTTTAAACTAGGAATTTTTTTACATCCCCCCCCCCATTTGAGGTTTTGTAATCCCCATCCCAGAAGCACTGTAATAGCGTAGTTTACTTTCCCGCATTTTTACTTCTCGCACTACTGTATGAATGCTTGTATATATTTAAATGTTAGCTTAATAGGATTGCATGGTAAGACTTAAAGTTAAACGTCAGAAAACCTAGAATCCAAGATAAAAATAAGTGAAACACAACATACTTTGCACACGCGCACCTCTAAGGTACCCCCACTTGTTGCCTTCAGAAAACAACAGTCAGGTCTCTCGAATGTGGGATGTTTTAGCAAAGATCCTCTGGTTAAAAGATCGTAGTTCCTCGATGACTCTTTGATGTTGCCTCGGTAAACGATCTTAGTACCTTAGGATAATTGCTAAAGTGTCCTACAAGTTGTTTTCGTGATTGTACGATTACTCGCGCATGTCCCTCAAAACATCCAATCATTGGGCTACCTACTAACTAATGGTAGGATAGCACTATCTAAAGGAAAAGAGGAAAATAACAAAGACCTTTTGAGTAGGTAGATAGCTTCTAGTTGCTTTCTCACAAAACAAAACAATTTCTCACGCATACACTCTCTTTTCTAAATATTTTCAAAGTCAAAACACTTTGTATGCATTCTCAACGATACGAGAATCATTACAAAGTTTGTCGCACTAAGACATCTTTTCAAAATATTTTCGAAAATACACTTACACAAAAAGAATTTTCAAAATGAGCTAGCAACTAAGAGCCCAAAGATAACCGCGGATGAAAAGGGTGTTGACACCTTCCCTTTTCATAACCTACCCCCCCCCCCCCCCCCCCTACTCAGAAAAATTCTCAAAGGTCTTTCCTGTTCTTTTCACCCTTTCCTTTATTGGATAAAAGAAAAGTCGTTGGCGACTCTTGCTATCAGCAATATTTACAATAAAAAACAAAACCAAAAGTCAGTTCTCCCACTGTGTTACAGTCATACAGATAGTTGCCCTGTCTTGTTTTGGGAATTAATCTGCGACCTGTTTGTGAATAGTTGATGATATTCGTCTATTTGTAAACTTTTACCTGAAAAGATAAAGAGTTAGTTGTATGCAATGTCATGTTGTATGTGATGCATTGCGTAATTATGTTCTCAAAGCAAATGAGAGTGTGTTATATGTGTTTCGTATGCATATGCTATGATATTCGTAAATGATGTATGAATGTGAGATGTCGTTGAAGCGTGTTTGTAGCTTTGTATAACATCTCTGATTAGGAAAATAAATCCTTGATTGTTGTTGGGGATGAAGAATATATGTAATCTTCAATTGTGTTTAGAATGTCTCCATTGGGGATTCTTGTTTTCTGTTTGAGGAAAATCCAGTGGGGAATGTGATTTCTGCTTGGGGAGAAGCGTTCAAGAACAATGATCGTTCATCGCTCTACTGGGGAATTTAATTCTTATATACTCTGACCGGGGATAAAAGAGATGGATAACCTTCTGAGGAACCTGTCTGACCGAGTTTAAGAATTTGATGTCGGTTCGTCTAAGGAGGATAGGGTTAACTAATATCTGGTCCGAGTTTCAGATTTCATAGCAACTCTCTGGGGATAGCGGCCTGGATTGTCCTTCGCTAGAGATATGAATTTTTCTAGTAATTTGTAGTAGTCAGAGAAATAGAATCAAGCTGGAGAGACTGAATTCCGTTGGGGAAATAAACCATGTTGAAGAAATATACTCTGCTGAAGAAATAAACCTTGTGGAGAAATATATCCTGCTGAGGAAATATGCCTTGTGGGAGAAGAGAATATTGCAGAGGTTTTTATAGTTTTGGAGAAACAAACTCAGCTGGGGAAGAGAATTTATATGAAATATGTTGATAACATGATCTCTGATGAGGAATTGGACTCTATAGGTTGGCGACATTGTCGGGGAAAAGATCATACTCCTTTGTTCGCTAGGGGAATCTGCTGGGGAGTATGATGAGGTTAATTGCTGGAAGATGCCCTGATTCCTGTCTTGAAAGCATATTGGGCTTGTGGGTAATGTATCTTTGTCAGGAATGAGCTTGTGAAGATAACTCTGTGGGGATTTGTGGATGACTTGGGCGTAATCCCAACTCCTGGAGTCTTTAGCAAAAGCTTATTCCTATTTTTATGCATATGTTTGTTAACAATAATCATATTCATATGCATATGTTCATTCAATTTAGTCATTGGACATTTTTGTGAACAAAACAAAAATAGTAAAACAAATTTTGAATTTTGAAATGGTATTTGTATTGATAATTTGCCTATAAACATGTGGTTTTGTACAAAGAGACAAAAATCCTAGTAAGAGGAAATCGTCGTGAAATGAAAAGTTTAAAAATAAAACATATAACTATTTGCAACCGACCCCATCGAGTTTCAACCCTACTATTACCTTTATGTCTTCAGGCATCTCATCCCTCACTATCAGAAGAAGTTGACTGAATTGATCTGTACCGTTTGAATTTGACGTCGATAACAAAGCTTGTTGTAAGTAGATGATCCAATAAGACATAGTCGTACGCTTTAATCCCTAACTTTTTCCTGGACCGCCCTTTCGGGTTTTCAGTCCACCGGGATACCCTTTTTTTCCCAAGCTGCCTTTTCAAGTTTTCGACTTGCCGGGTGTATAGATTCTTTATATATATCCCTAGCGGGTCAATTTCATGCGTAGTATATTTTGACTATGTCTGTTTTCACAGGGTATGGAAAATCTTCACCGTCCATGGTGGTCAGTATCATAGCACCGCCAGAAAATATCTTCTTGATTAAAAATGGCACTTCGTACGTGGGAGTCCATTTTCCTATGGGATCACCTTGTGGCAAGATAAAATATGCTTTATTACCAAGTCACCAGCCTAATATACCTGATGCTTGATTTTCTTATTGAACGCCTTGATCATACGCTTCTGATACATCTGACTGTGATAAACAGCCGCAAGCCTCTTCTATTTAATCAAATTTAACTGGTCCAGCCTAGTATAAATCCATTCGTCTTCGTCTAAATCTGCATCTTTCATGATTCTCAGGGAAGAAATCTGAACTTCGACAGGTAGGACAGCTTCCACACCGTAGACTAGAGAGAATGGGGTTGCCCCAATTGATGTTGATGCTGAAGTGTGATAGCCATGAAGAGAAAATGGTAACATCTCATGTCAGTCTTTATACGTCACCGTCATCTTTTGTATAATCTTCTTAATATTCTTGTTGGAGGCATCTACTGTGCCATTCATCTTCGGCCGATATGGAGAAGAATTATGGTGCTTGATCCTGAACTACACGCAGAGCTCCGTGATCATAGTGTTACTAATATGGTACCATGTTCTGTGATAATTCTCTCAGGGATGCCATACCGATAGATAAGGTTATGCTTGATGAACCGAGCCACAACATTCTTGGTAATGGAGGCAAATGAGGCTGCTTCAACCCATTTGGTGAAATAATCAATGGTAACGAGAATGAAGCAATGTCTGTTGTAAGTCGTAGGGTTGATTTCTCCAATCATATCAATGCCCCACATTGCGAACGATTAAGGAGCAGTCAAGACGTTCAAATGAACCGAAGGCACATATACTTTATTAGCATAGATCTGGCATTTGTGACAAGTTCTTGAATGGTGGTAGTTGTCGGTTTCCATAGTCAACAATTAGTAACTGTTGTACCCCAAAATTTTCCCTCTCATTTTATCATGATTTCCCCTCACAAGACTCTTTGAACTCAAGACCAAGATAGGGTTTGCTCTGCTCAAGACATCTCCTTGCACTGTTGACCTAAAATTAGGGTTTGAGTTTGCACGAGGAATTTTGGACTTCCAATGCTCAATGAGACTTTCATACTTCATGTTGGACTCCTAAGATTTCTCATACCAAGTTTCAATCCTTGAATCAAATTTTTGCCCAGTCAATTGGACAGTTGACCTAAAAATCAGCTGTATTGGGGAAAAAGTCAATTGTGGCCAATTTACAGTCAAACCTCATAATTTTCTATCCATATCAACATTATAAAATCATATGAACCATTTGATCAAGTTTGGACCACAACTCCTCAAGAAATTTGATCAGATCATCAAAAGGGCAAAATGGTCATTTTTAGGGTTTTGACTACAAAAGGGCAATTTCTGACTTTTTGACCTAGATAATGGTAAATTGGGTTCAAGCATAGATTCAAGGATTCAATGGCATCATCTTGACCTATTCACAAGGTTCAAAAGATCTCAATTGCATTGGATTGACAGATGAATTTTCCAGTCAACTGATCAAGAATCAACTGTACACTGAAAAGTCAAACTTTGACTTTTTGGTCAAAATCAAGTGCCAAGCGTCATTTTTCATCAAGATATGTCAAAACATGAAACTTGTTCATCAAGAAACCTAATTTTATAAATTAGGGTTTTTGCAAATTAGGGTTTAAGATTGAAAAATTTCATAACTTCAAATTTTTCTAAGTTATGAAATTTTCTTATTTTTCTCCAACTTTCCCCAACTTTTTCACCATGATGCAATTAGATTCAAACAAAACTTCCAACATGAAAGTCGTAGTCCTCCATAAAATCTATAACTTTGATTCACAAAGTTTTCTCAAAATATGCTTGGATCTCAAGTTTTGATTTTTGGAACAAGGGTCCATGAAACTTTTAACTTAGTGAAATTTTGCCCTAGTTTAGGCAGGATTTTGACCTATCTTCATGGCAATGTTTCACCTAGTTCCACTTGGAATATAAAAATTCATTTCAAATATGGATTGTAGATCATGTTACAAGATTTCCAAAATGTCCAAGAACTCTCCAAAATCATTTATGGTTAGGGAGAATCGAAGGTTCGAATTTGGCAAAAACTCACTTTGATCCATGGCATGTTTCATGTTGACACAAGTTGCAATTTCCATCCAACATTGTTTGTAATTGATTACAGGTCCCTAAACCCTTCCACACTCAAGAATTAAATGCAAACCCAATGGATTAAAGCTTTGTTCTGATCATTAGAGGATTACACAAGAGATTAATCCAAAAATAGCAAAAAGGCAACATTGCCATTTTTGTCAAAACTTGCTTTATGTCAAATTGCATCTCTTGAGCCTTGAACCAAATATTAGACAGCAAACAATATCCACAAACTTAGGGGGCCAATATCACCAAGTGCAAGCTGGAAGATAGCCTGTACAAGCATGTCTTGTATCATTTCTTAGTTTTGCTTAAAATACAAGGAAACTTGCCAAAGGGCCACAACTTGAGTATCTGTTATAACCAACTCTTGCAAGCATTTGAAACAAGTTTTGCACATTGTCTTGAGCCAGAAACACGAGTTATTCAATCCTCAAGCCTTCCAAAACACAAAATCACCTTCCTCTTGCAAAACAGGGTAGTTTCTGCACTTTGAGTTCCATAACAAAAACTACTCGTGCGTTTTGCCCAAAACCTGTTCAAATACATTCCATATAACCCACCTGAGCTATCCCAACCATTGGCCATTGACTGTAACTCCATTTACAAGCTTCACCATTTCTGTTTTCAGCTTGTGCAGGTTGACTTCTACAAGCTTGTTCAAACAAATCCAAAGCAAACTAAGCATTGGGGAAGGTCAGAGGAAGTTCAAGCAAGCTCCCAAGCATCTCAGGCATCACCGAAAAGCTCTACATTTCCATACTCGTGTTCAACTGAAACAGGTATTTTTCAACTTCCTATCTCTCTATTTAAGAATCATTAGGCTTAGGTTTGTAAATAAAAAATGTAGCACTCATAGCCCTTAAGTTGTACATATGCATAAATTTCATTTAAGTTAAGTGTGCTAAGAGAATTTGATTGATGAACATCCTGAAAAAGTTAGGTTAGAAATTAGGGCCAGAGAAATTCTCTCTGGTCTTTGAGAGTTAGATTAAGTTTTTTATATGGTTAGAATCGTATGATCATGCTCTATAACTTTCATGTTGCAAGTTTTCGTTTTTAAGCACAAATGCAGGAGATACGAGTTTGTACACAGAAGGCGCGTTTTTGTGTTTGAACGAAGGTTGAAGATGAAGTGTTGGGTTGGGCTTGCCTTTTCCCTGCTTTTTGCACCCCTGACTTGCTGATTGCACCCCCTGGCCCATTTCATCATTATTTGATATTTTTCTATTTTTATTTTTATTTCTGACTTTAAAATATTTTTTCTAAACTTCAAAAATCACCAAAAATATTTTATTTAATTTTCACATTTTGATTTTATTATTTTTATTATTTTTAGACGTAGAAATAATTATTGAATAACATACTTTTATTTTCTTTAATAAAAACTTGAAAACAATACACAAAAATATTATATTTTTATTTTTATTATTTACATACTTAAATAATATTTTTCTAATATATTTTTATTTTTTGACATTTGTATATATTTTATTATTTTATTGTACATAAATAATATAATTAATATATATATACTTTCTTAAAAGAAAATTAGGGTTTTTACCCTTAACAAAAATAATCTTTTATTTTTATTTTTTAATACATTAAATATTATATTTTTATATACATAAAAATAAACAAAAACATTTTTTTGCATACTTATAATATTTTGCATATTTATACTTAAATTGCTTATTTAAATATTGCTTATTTATTATTTGATGCAAAGAATTCAATTTGGATGTAATAGTAAATCTTAGGGTTTTATTTTCTTGCAAATACTCCCCATTCAAAATTGTATCCCTCTCCCCATATCAATGTTGTAATATTCGTAGATTTATTTTACGCATTTATAGCTTTCAAATATGCCATGATAGAGATTAGGGTTTGTATGCAATATACAAAATCAAAACAAATAGTTAGACCTAATACAAGACATAAAAGCATGCAAACTGACAACACAATGCACATATGCACCCCTAGGGTTTCATCCACTTGTTGCCTTGAAAATGGCCATGTTATGCATGTTGAGTATCTTGGCAAAACAAAAACCAAAACAAAAGATCATAGTCCCTCGATGACGCTATCTTGGTTGCCTATACAAAATGATCTAGTCCCTCAAAAATTTTGCTAAGATACTTGGCACAATTGCTATCATGGTCAATACGATGACCCGCACCTGTCCCGTTTAACATCCAAACACAAGGTTGTTTACCAAATGCAATGGTAAAACAACATTGTCAAAAGGGTTAAAATGTGTAGGAAAGATCTTTGAGTAAGATAGGGTAGACGACTCTTAGTTACTTGATCAAAACTTGCAAAAACATCCTTGCTATTTTCAAACACACTTCACAACACAATTTCAAAACATATCCAAAAAACAAACTTTCAAACATTGAAACATATTTTCAAAAGACAAACACCTTTGTATATATTCAAACAAGAATCATTACAAAGGTTGCCACAACGATGGCCTCTTTTCAAAACATTTTCAAAACAACACATACAAAGCACCATTTCAAACAATTGAAAAGCAAAAGCAAGTGATCTAAACAAGTAACTAAGAGCCCATGGAAAACCATGGATGAAAAGGGTGCTTGCACCTTCCCTTTTCTTAATCTACCCCCCGAACCCAAGAAAACATCTCAAAGGTCTTTCCTGTGCTTTTTGACCTTTCCTTTGGATAAAATAAAAAGTCGGTGGCGACTCTTGCTAAACCGAAACATTTGCGAACACAAACGCAAAACCTCAAGTCAGTTCTCCCACCGTATCACAATAACCTTCTCTCAAAATCTTATTAGCCATAGTATGGACACTAGAATGAGTGCCAAAGATACCTTCGTACATATCTTCCATAATCTTCTCAGCTTCTTTCTTGTCCACACAACGAAGCAGAGTCGAGTCATGGTTGCGCTTGTACAAAATTTTGTTTCTCAGGAAGATCTTAGAAGAGACCTCCGCAGAAATTTCTTGTCATTAACGGATGCCCCCTCAGGATATTCTTGGGTCTCGAGGTATCTTTTCACTTCATGAAACCACGACTTCTCTTCTACTTTGTCAGTATCGACTTCGTAATAGTGTGTCGGTTCGTCTCGTCTCTCAATGGTAATTTGAGGGACCTCATTGTCCCATCTGACTTTGAACATAGACGACATGGTAGCCAATGCATCAGCCAACTAATTCTCTTCTCGTGGAATATGCTCAAAGGTAATCTCCTCGATGTACGAAATTAGTGTCAATACATGCTCCCGATAAGGAATCAGATTCGGGTGCTTAGTATCCCATTCTACCTTGATTTGAATGATCACCAGGGCTGAGTCCTCATATACATTCATGAACTTGATTCTTAGGTCAATAGCAGCTTTAATACCCATGATGCATGCTTCGCATTCGGCCATGTTGTTGGTACAGTCAAAGCATAATTTGGAGGTGAAGGGCGTATGGAAACCCTTGGGAGATATAATCACAACACCGATTATGTTGCCAAGTGCTTTAGAAGCTCCGTTGAAAACCATAATCTATCGTGATCCTGGATCGAGTCCTTCATACAGTCAAAGTTCTTCACAATCTATAACTAGCATGATATTCTCGTCTGGGAACTCGAAATTCATAGACTGGTAGTCGTCCATAGCTTAATGAGCCAAATGATCTGCCAGTATGCTTCCTTTGATTGCTTTCTGAGTGGTGTACTAAATTTTGTATTCTTTCAAGACCATTTTCCATTTGGCTATCCTTCTGGAGAGAGCGGGCTTCTCGAATACGTATTCGATGGGATTCGTTTTAGAGGTCAATAAAGTAGTATGGGACAACATATAATGTCTTAGTCGGCGAGCAGCCCATGCCAAAGCATAGCAAGTTTTCTCGAGTAGTGATTATCTTGCTTCACAGTCGGTAAAAAATTTTCTACGGTAGTATATTGCATGCTCTTTTCGACCATACTCGTCATGCTGGCCTAGTACACACCTTATTGAGTTTTCTAACACTGTTAGGTACATAGTCAAAGGTCTTCCTTCAACTGGTGGCATCAGAATTAGAGGTTCTTATAGGTATTCCTTGATCTTGTCAAAGGCTATCTGATAGTCGTTGTTCAACTTTACTACTTGATCTTTCTTCAGCAGCTTGAAGATTGGCTCATAAGTAGCGGTCAAAAGAGAAATGAATCGAGCAATGTAATTCAGTCGTCCTAAGAAACCTATGACTTCCTTCTCAGTATGGGGAGCAGGAATTTCTTGAATAGCTTTAACCTTAGTGGGATCAACTTCAATACCTTTACCACTGATAACAAAACCTAGGAGTTTACCAGACCTCACCCTAAAGGAGCACTTGTTCGGATTCAACCTCAACTTGTACTTCTTCAACCTTTCAAACAGCTTGTGTAAATGGTAAAGATGTTCTTCTTCATTCTGAGATCTAGTTATCATGTCTTCAACGTAGACCTCTATTTCGTGATGGATCATATCATGGAATAAAGCTACCATGGCACGCTGATATGTGGTGCCGACATTCTTCAACCCAAAAGGCATAACCTTGTAGCAGAAAGTGCCCCATTGTGTGACAAAGATAGTTTTCTCTATGTCTTCAGGTGCCATCTTGATCTGATTATAACTTGATAAGCCGTCCATGAAGGAGAATACCTTGTGCTGAGCAGTGTTGTCGACCAAAACATCAATATATGGGAGTGGGAAGTCATCTTTGGGGCTTGCCCTGTTCAAATCCATGTAGTCTACACACATACGTACCTTGTCGTCTTTATTTGGTACTAGAACCACATTTTCAACCCATTGAGGATATGATGTAACAGCCAAGAACCCTGCGTCGAATTGTTTCATAACCTTAACCTTGATCTTCTCTGACATTTTGGGACATATGCGACGAACCTTCTGTTTTATTGGAGAACAACCTTCTTTCATCGGTAGACGATGAACCACAATACTTGTATTTAGCCATGGCATGTCTTCGTATGACCAAGAAAAGATCTCAACATATGCATGCAACATCTGGATTAACTTGTTCTTGACACTGCCTTCTAGGTTGGCGCCTATCTTTACTTATTTCCTATCTGTTTCAGAACCAAGTTTACAACCTCGACCGACTCTTCATGCGGTTGAATAGCCTTTTCCTCTTGTACTAACAGTCGGGAAAGTTCTCCAGGTATTTCATAATCTTCCTCACCTTCGTCCTCAACTTGGTAGATTGGATTTTCAAAGTCATAAGTGGCAATAGAAGAATCGTTATCAACGAGATCCAGAGTGGATGTGGATCTGCAATTTATTGTATGGGTGTGTGTAAGAACACATAGCTATTTGAACGTGCAATAAACGAAAGACAAAGAGTGAAAAATTTGAATGCAAAACATCCAATGTTTATTAAATGAAGATATTTTTATGAAATGACAATCCTTAACAAATGGACCATTGTTCCCCTGGTAAGACCCAAGGTTTAAAGTCATTGTTTAAAAAATTACATAACCAAAACATGGAAAGCAATAAAAACAGAAATGTGGCTATTACTCCTAACTAAATAAGATAAAGATAATGTATTGAGTCTTCTAGTTGTTGGGTCCGTTGCCGATGGTAGGAAAGATCCAGCTGTTAAGGTCATAATCACTGTCGACATCTTCTACTGCATTGACTCCATTATTGCTGACGCAGAATAGTGGTCTTCCAGCACGAGCGCGATGAACAGCCCTCTGAGAGATGTCTTCAGTGGCGGTCGGAGAGATAACTTCAAAAGTCTGATAGGGATTCTCGATGAATTCACCGTCCATTTCTACATACCAGAATAAGTTGAGGTAACAGCTTCTGTCCCATGGATCCAGGGGCGTCCTAGTAAGCAAGAATAAGATGGTCGGATATCCATTACATGTAAGGTAGATTCAAATACCTACGAACATACCTTGATCAGAAGATCCACTTCTCCGTGTACCATCCTCTTTGAACCGTCAAAGGCTCGGACTATAATATCACTGGGTTTTAGTATAACCCCTTCACAATCAAGCCTGTCAAGAGCGCCATTCGGTGGAACGTTCAACGAGGAACCCGTATCAACCAACACATGAGCTAAAGTAGTACCCCTCCATTAAATGGAGTCATACAGGTGTAGTACCCCAAAATTCCCCCCCCCCCCATTTTACTCAATACATACTCCTAGAGATCCCCAATTTGCTCAAGTTTGCCCAAGAGGTGGCTAGACAAACTCTCTCCTAAGACACTGTGTCTCAAATTAGGGTTTCCATTTTCATCAAGATAGGTGAACTACAAAGACCTCATATGCTCTTCATGGTACTAATATGTTCTCAAGATCCTCCATGTCAAATTTCAAGCACTGCACAAGAAGTTTGCTCAGTCAACTTCTCAGATGCTTGAGAATCGACTATATTATGTCAAAAGTCAACTGTGGCCCACATACAGTCAAACTTCAATATTTTTGGTCAACATCAACATTTTCGAGTGATACCCATCATTTGATCAATGGTTGATTATGATTCCTCAAGGAATGCCCTAAAATTCATCAAAACGCAAAAGTTGCTAAATTAGGGTTTCTTAGGAAAAGTCAACCAAACTTTGACCAAGCATAACTTCTTCATACTTTATCAGAAATTTCCCATCCAAGGCTCATTTTGAAGAGGATTCAATTCCCTACAGTTCATGTTCAGCCCCCAAGTTCAAAATATGCACTCACAAAAAGATATGAATTTCCACATTATGGGTCCTCTTGAAAAGTCAACAAAAACACTTTTTGGGTCAAAGCTCCTTACATGAACATGGAAGACTCAATTGAGATAAGACCAAAAGGTTTACTTAGGGGACATCCTAAGATTTCTAGAAAGTCAAAGAACACCTCTCTAGGGTTAAAATTGGAGGAGATATGCCTTGTCAAAATTAACCTTTTTTGCAAAAGTACCAAAAGTCAAATATGCTCAAAAGTGCATTTTTTACCAAATGGGACTAGCATTTCATGATTGCACCTCACTTATAACATGGGTACACGACCCAATTACTTATCCACATGTTACTTGCTTCATTTTCCAATTTATTTTGATTTTTTATTAATTAAAAATTAAATTAAATCAAATAATTGGTAAATAATATCAAAGATCTTTTTTTATATGATTTTTTGACAAGACTGCAATCAAAATATGCTGAAATATCAAGGCCAAATCTAATCAAGCATGATTGGTACAAGAAAGGGATAATTTGGCTCAATATAACAAGTTTTCATATGGCATGGAAATCAAATCAAATCTTCCATAATTGCAAAGATACATATGATTTTTAGAACCCTAATTCGTTCTAGCATATATAATGAACAAGAACCAAGTGTAAAACGAGGTTTTGCAGGCGTGAAAGTCAGAGAACAAAAAGCTCAAAATTGGACAAAAGTGGTGAATCGGTTTCAATCATACAGGCCATCTCAAGCCATCCTAACATTGCCAATCGATTGCTGGACGTCTCAGGAAGCTATTCCAATCAATTACAAGTCCTTTCACGCTCGGAAACAGCTTGTATGAACATTACGGTTGCCATATTTTTCAAATTCGATTATAAAGATTTATACATTATGAGCATGTTTTAATGGCATATACGTGTTTGTTATCATGTTTGCAATATGTTGGTTTGTTTTAATTAACGTTTTGATGCCCATACTGATGAATGCCATAGCTAGGGTTTGAAGCCATGTTTTGGGGCTTTTTGATATAGGAAAAATTAGGCCACGAATAAGGTACCATGATGCTCGTGAGGCCAAGACGAGTTGATTGGTACAGTCACAACTAATTTATCATGCATGTGCTGGATTTTTGAGTTTTACAGGTTTGTAGCTAAAGACTTTTGTCTTTAGGTAAAGGTTCAAGAACCTAAGGCCACCGAGAAGGAAGAAGATGGTGGCATGGCAGCCCATCGTTGGACAATTTAAACTTCGCGCATTTTTTTGATCTAATTGTCTTGATTTGTATATTATGTATTATTCCTATTGTACTAACAACTAATCACAGTAGCGCAGTTGGCAAGGGAAATTGGTGGTAAGCGTGAGGACCTGGGTTCGATCCCAGGTCCCAGCAATGTTTTTTTCTTCTTATTTTCCATTTACAGATCCTATGAAATTCTCATCCAAAGGCCTACCGTGCACGTCTAGTAACCAACCAATGGATCCATCATTCAGCCAGATCCAATGCTTACCAGTGAAGGGCCATGATGCACCCTCAAGTCAACGCAACATGGAATCAAGCGCTGACTGGGCTTGGATGGTTGATGGGCCTGGAGAATTTCAATAACACACCCCCCAGCCTTACTATTCAGCACAGGCTCAATTATTTCTTTTTTTCAATTTTTTAATTTATTTATTTATTTCATTAATCATTTTCTTTTTTAATTAGCACAAAATTATTTTTTTTAAATTAAAAACCACAGAAAAACACAAAAAATCATTTTTCTCATGAAATATTTATTTTCTTTAATTAATTAATTTAGTTTAAATTAGGTTAATTTCAATTTCTTTTTATAATTAAAACTAACTAGAAATTAGGGTTGTAAATAATTAATTTTTTTCCAAAAAATAACCAAATAATTTTTTAATTAGATTTTAGGTCTCTTAATTAATTCTTCGCATTTAATTCATCGCGCGTTTTAATTATT
Organism: Vicia faba; assembly: GCA_948472305.1. Classification (NCBI taxonomy): domain Eukaryota; kingdom Viridiplantae; phylum Streptophyta; class Magnoliopsida; order Fabales; family Fabaceae; genus Vicia; species Vicia faba. The sequence continues at coordinate 1,242,397,813 of OX451735.1, read as the reverse complement.
GTTCTGATTATTATTTATGTAACTGTTTCGAGGTTGTAAAAGATTTTAATTAGGGTTTTAATTGCCGCATTTCATTTTTAGTTAAATAATTATGTATCTGTGAAAGCCATGTAATAGCTAGGTTTATTTTCTCTCACTTCTAATTTCCGTAATCTTTAACTGTTAGATGCATGGTTAATAGGATTGTATGGAAAGATGCTTGAAAATTAAAACGGTAGATCACCTAATGTGCCAAGACTAATTAACTGAAAAATTCACATGCACATATTCACTCCTAGGGTTTGCCTCACTTCGGTTGCCTTCGGTAAAACAGTCATCAAGCACAGGAGATTTTAGTGGTTTCCCTCTTGTCTAAAAGATCAAATGTCCCATTCGAATGTTGCCTCGGAAATGTCGCCTCAGAAATGTTGCCTCGAAAATGTTGCCTTGGAAAGATCTTAAGAATCTAGGGTTACTACTAAAGTTCCCAACCCATTTCTTTTGTGACTGTACTCGTCCCTTTCGAACGTCCCTTAAAAACTCCAATGATGGGTCTGCCTACTCCTTAATAGTAGGATAGAGCTGTCTAAAAGAAACGAGAATGAACAATCTCTTTTCGAGTAGGAAGAATCTTAAGTGCTTGCTCCACAAAACATTTCACACAAACACCTTTCAAAACATTTTTCAAAAACAACTTCGTCACACCCTTGGGGACTGATACAAGGGTTATCACGATGTAAAACTTTTCAAAACAAGCACACACACAAGAAATTTTAAAAAGATGAGCAAGTACCTAAGAGCCCATGGAAAACCATGGATAGAAATGGTGCTAACACCTTCCCTTTCTATAATCTACCCCCCGTACTCAGAAATCTCGAAAAAAATGTTTTTTCTGTTCTTTTTCCTTTTCCTGATTGGATAAAATAAAAGTCGGTGGCGACTCTTGCTTACCGTGACATTTGCGAATACAAAACGTAAACTAGTATTAACAGTCGGTTCTGCCACCGTATCACAATAGGGATTTATTGTTGTTTCTTCCTTCCGGAGTCAGGTCAGCATCAGAAAAACCTAATCCATTGTCAGTCATTAAGCTAGCAACATAGTTCTTAAATTGATTGGCAGAAATCTCTTGTGGCACATGAGCAGACTTCAAGAATTTCACCAAAGCTTGTGCATGAGCTTCATAACATAGTAACAGTGATATTTTTGATGGGGTCTTCCCCAGCTGTTCGAAAATCTTGTAATTGCTCTTACAGATAATCTTCAATACCTCCTTCATCTCTTGTCTAGAGGTGTCTTCAGCTGTAACTTCTTTAGGCGCCTCCGTCTGGTCAGGCTCCATTATTTTCTCTTTGCCCCGAGCCTCAGCAGTTGACTTGGTAGCAGAAACTCGAACATGTGTAGCAACAGTCTTCGGAGAGATTTCCAGAGAGAAAACCCTTTCGCTTCTAGTAACCTTATTGGTCCCAACAATATTGTCAATGTTGGAATCAGTAGCTTCAATACTTTCATATTCAATAGTCAGTAGTTCTTGCTTGACGCCATGGTAGTAAATGTTGGATCTATATTTCCAAGTAATAGCTTCATCCGAGGAATATGGAATAGGTCTAGGTGTAGTGATGATTAGAGATTTAACTTTGGGGTTGGCAGTAATCCTTACAGGACCTTTGGAAGTGATCTTGATAGGAGTTCCAGAAATTACAAATAAATCTTGAAACAGATTCTCAGTAGACGAAATCTTCTCAACCATAATTATGTGATTGTCCATTAGGCTTGAATGCCTTCCTTCAGTAACATGCAGCCATTGGGTTGGGTTGCGCAGCAGTAACATCTTTCAATACAGCCCATAAATAAACTGGTCTGCAACATATTCTCTTTGATAATTGGGAGAGGAGTAACCAATTCACTTATAGTAGCAACATAAATAACATCATCAATAGCACTTACGCCTTTTTCATACTTCAGCATTGGTGCAGTAATTATATTCGGAGTCTCCAGAGGATCAAACTCAATCTCTTTATTGTCAATCATATCCTAAATTTTTTTTTTCAGGGCCCAATAGTTATTGGTGTCATGCCCAAGACTATTGGAATGGTAAGCACACTTCACATTTAGATTGTAGCAAGGAGAGGATGTGTTGGTATTCTGAGGAGGATCCCTTAATGTAATCAGCTCCGCTTTCAGTAAATGTTGTAATGCTTGGGATAGTGGCATACTGATCTTGGTAAACTGTCTTCTCGGTGCGTTTGACCTACACTAATTGCCCTGTTGTTGTTGTTGAACAGGCGCAGGATTAGAGATTAGCACCACTCCTACAAATTGGTTATGGTCACTTCTAACACAAAACTTCTGGCCATAAATAGCATTAACTTCTTTCTTTGAGCTAAATGTCTTCTTTACATCACTCGAAGACGCGGCCACTTGAATTTTTCCACTCTTGATACTACTTTCGACATGTTCCCTAGTTAGAATCAGCTTAGTAAAACCAGATGAAGAGCTTCTAATAAGGTGATTAAAGAAAGGCCCAGTCAGAGTTCCCATGAACATATCAACCAGCTCCCTGTTAGATAAAGGAGGTTGCACCCTTTCGGCCAGATCTCTCCACTTTTAGGCATATTCTTTAAACCCCTCATGAGAGCCCATGGTCATACTTTATAACTGCACACGAGTTGGTGCAAGGTCGGCATTATATTGATACTGCTTGTAAAAAGCAGCAGCCAGGTCTTCCCAAGTGAGAATGTTTGTTCCTTCCATCTGATAGAACCATTCGAGTTATGTCCCAGATAAACTCTCCTGAAAGAAGTGAACCCATAATTTTTTGTCAGCAATATGGGGTTGGATCTTCCGAACATAACACGGCAGATGAAGCTTGGGACAAGAAACACAATCATACTTAGCAAAAGTAAGGACTTTGAACTTGTGAGGGATAACAATCCCCGTGATAAGACCCAACTCTTCAAAATCCAACCCAGGCACTTTCTGTATCCCCATAGCACTAAGTCGATTTTCCAACTGCTTGTATCTGTCATCAATAGGAGGATACTGTTTGGCAGAATAGTCTTCATCAGAATCTAGGCCAGAACCAAGGTTGTCATTTTCTTCAGCTTTCACACTCTCGTCATCTTTTCCTTGGTTATCATCTTCATTCAGGGGGACCTTAAAATCTAGAGCCCTTATGACTGGACCCTTGAATCTTATGCCCATATTAAGAAATATTGTCGGCTTTTTAGTCTTCTTCTTATTCCCCTTTGTTATGAGGGTCTTCAACTCGTCTTGACCCTTAGCTAAGTCCAAGAACATTTGCTGAAACTGAGATTTCTGAGCTTGAATTTCTTTCACAAATTGTTCGAGTGCCATCTTTTATTGAAAGAAACAACAAGGAGATGAGAAAAACTCTCTAGAAAGTACCTTTTATGTGATGATATGCATGATATGTAAATTCAAATGCAATGTTTTCAAGGGTCTTTGTGGGGTAAACAAAAAAGAAGTGTTAGAAGTTGAGTCTGGCTACAGCTTTGACTGAAAAACTTCGCGTTACTGAACGTCCTTCTATAAGAATCAAGCTCACCATATCCATTGGCTCCTAGAATTTGACTCAAGATAACGTACTTTGGTCTTTGACAGCATTGGTTAGAGGAAAATAAATCCTCTTTCCCCTTGCTAGATGTCTGGTTCATGATACCTTCACGACATTTGGTTAGAGAAAAATAAATCCTCTTTCCCCTTGCTAGACGTCTGGTTCATGATAACCTGCATCACAGGCCCTTGAGATCCTTGAAATGGTCAGTGAAAATGATATGGTATGATGTCATGATGTTATGATGTCATGTTCGAACAAATAATCAAACACAAACAAAATACACAAGATCCTTAGGTTTAGGATTGCATGGAGTTTATAGGTAAGTACCCTCTTGAATTTTAGTTGGCTCAACCTGTCCAAAGAAAAGTAATCTGGTTCTATGAGTCTCATATTACCGATCTTTCTCCCAGGCATTGTTTCAGTACAACATCTGAATTGCGACCAGAATATCCCGAGAGTTAAATCTCAATGAGTGTAGCATCGAGTATTAACTAACTTTGGACTTCACTAAAGCCGACTATCTCACTAACTTTTAATGGCTAAGTTGGGTCAATTAAGGTTCTAAAGGTCAGTTAGTGCTTATGACACCATGCGGCAGCCTAACATTCTCCTTGACTGACTCAAGGGACACCAGCACAAACTAATGTGTCATACTAATGTAGCCATCACTTCCACCATATTGGTCTATGCCGTACAGTTTCCATTATTTATAGCTACTTACCTAAAATGTCCCCAGGTCCGGGTATAGGATCTTTGCAAGAAATAAACCCGAGAAAACTCCGAATTGTAAAGCAATTAAGTCAAACAAGTAAAGCATTTAAAGTGATCTAACTCTAAAGGTAACCCCATTTCTTAGTATTCCCCAGCATAGTCGCTAGTTCTGTAATACGGTAGGAGAATTGACTTGGTTTTTCATTTTAACGCAAATATTGCGGATAACAAGAGTCGCCATCGACTTTTCTTTTATCCAAGAAGGAAAGGGTGAAAAAAACAGGAAAGACCTTTGAGATTTATTAAGTTTGGGGGGTAGGTTATGAAAATGGGAGGTGTTAACACCCTTTTCATCCGTAGTCATCTACGGGCTCTTAATCGCTAGCTCTCTTTGTTTCGAAAATGCTTTGTGTTCATGTGTTTGAAAAAATATTTAGAAATGTCAATAGTAAGACAACTTTTTAACGATTCTCGAGAATGCATACACAATGTTTGTTTGAAAATATTTTTAAAAGTGTTTTTCTGAAAAATTGTTTGTTTCGTTTGTGAGCAAGCGATTAACAACTGTCTACCTACTCAAAGTTTTTCGTGTTAGTTCCTCCTCCTTTAGATAATGCTATCCTACCATTATCTAGTAGGAAGCCCAATCGATGGATGTAAAGGGACAGGCGCGGTTCATCATACACTCATCAAAGGCAAGTCGTAGGAGAGCTTTAGCAATTCGTAAGGGACTAGATTGTTTACCGAAGGCAGCATCGAAAGGGTCATCGAGGGACTATGATCTTTTGTATCAGAGGGACTTTACTAAAGCATCCTCATGTTCGAGGGACATGACTGTTTTTTATCGAGGAAACAAGTGAGGTTACCCAAGAGGTGTGAGTGTGCGAGTGTATTCAATTCAGTTCATTTATCTTGCATTATGGTTTTCCTACCGTTTGCTTTTATTCTTTGCCATACAATCCTATTACTAAAAAGTTATAAGGAAAGCAATAAATGCAGAAAGTAAAGGCAGAAATTAAAGATTAATACGCAATTACAAGGCTTCAGGGATGGGGTTATAAGTAATAAATATGCGGGAAGAAGAAACCCCGATTAACTATTACAAACTGTAAGCAGTTACATAATTGAAAAATGCGAAAATAATAAAATACGTGAAGCGGTAAGAAAGGAAAGGGAAAAGGAAATTGCTTGGATTGATTTTTGTTAGAAAAAAGTTTTGACGATTAACCTAATAACCTAATTAATTTTAATTAATTAAAAAAGGTAATCGATCAATTAAGTTAATCAGACCCTAAATTGATTTTAATTAATTAAAAACCTAATTAATTTTAATTTGAAAAAAAGAAGAAAGTTTATTAATTAACCAAAAAAACTAAACCCTAATTGTAGCGGTAGAAATGTTTAAGACTAAGCCATTAGATTGACTAGACTTATACAGATCAAAATAAAAATCGCCATTGTGCTTTATTGTTTCCAAAGGAATGGGAAAAGAGAGAATAACCCAAAAGAGGGGGAAAGATTCAAGGTAAGGGGGTTGGTTATGCAAAGGGAAGGTATTAGCACCCTAAACATCTACGGTACTCCGCAGGAACCTCTTTGTAAAAATCTGTATATTTTGGCTATAAAATGTTGTATGAAAAATAGATGGTGGAGGTGAGAAAAGAAGTATATTTTTTATGATTTTTGCACCCGTCGCGGTTGTGAACCTTTAGTACCTACGTACCACCTTTCATGCAATAGGGGATCAAGGTACACATAGTTCTCCTTTAAAAAATTTAAAACACAACTGTGTTGGTTAATTTTATGAGATAAGACATCATCATCATTGTCCGTGTTGGATTTTAAAGTCAATAATGCCTCACTCAACACCCAAGTGGAAAATATCTCTCTTTATTACATATTATAGAAGTATAGTTTTTTGCATCACTACAAGGATTGACAAGAGTCTAATCTTTTGAGAAAAGTTTTTTAAAATAAAAAGCCAAAGTGGAAAAATGGTTTGAAATGAGATTGATTGACTTTTAGTCTTCTCACAAAAAAAATGCTAAAGTATTATTAAGTTGATTGAAGTTTATTCATGAAAATGTTTTGAAAATGCATGAACATAAGTCCAAGTTTGTTATGAAAATGGTTCAAGTTTCAAAACAAGAAGAGTTTTCAAAAAGAGGAAGAATATTTTTGAAATTAAAGAAAGATGGGAGGAGGAGAAGAGAATATCCTAAAGCATAAGGTAAAATCTAGGGATAAGGACCATTTAACCAACAAGAAGCCAATACATGACATTATGAGTCAAAATAGAATTCCTATTCTTTGGATTGAAACCAAGCAAACAAAGATACTAGACCTCTTGAGAAAACCAAACCTCAAGTGTATTAAGTCTTCACAAAAATTTGGCAGAGTAACGACTGTATACGGGTGAATTCTAGATTACAAACAAAGTATGTAATCACAATGACCTGCACACAAAACAAATAAACAACCCAATGTATTAAAGTAAACCTCAAGAACTCCAGACAAAATATCAATTAAGGTCACAAGGTCTCCAACATAGGCCAGGGTTTCTAATCCTAAGTCCAATAAGTCCACTACTCCATTATGCCGAGGATAGTAACCAAATAGTCCAAGTATCATTAAAGGTTTTTTAGGGTTCATGTTGATTATTAGGTATCTTGAAAAAAAAAAAAAAAAAAGCTCAAGTGAGCAAAATAAAAATAACATAAAAGTAAATGCTCAAGTGAGCAAAGACGAAAATAGCATGAAATGTAAATGCTAAAGTAAATGGTGCATAAAATAAAGGAGCATAAAATAAAAACACAAAATAAAGTCAATTATTAGTAATTAGTGGTTAGTTGGATGACCATCTTGAAACTTGCATTCGGAACTCATTAGAGGATTGGTAGAACCAAAGCCTCCACACAAAAAGTTGCATTTGCTTTTTGTCAAGTATATCACCCATTTTGGAATCCTCAAAAGTACCATTTAATGATCAACGATGTTTAAGTGATCCGCGTTGAACAAAAGTGTTGTAGATCCATTAGAGGATTGGTAGAACCAAATCATCCACACAATGAATCTCAAGGTTATTGGATCAAAGAGATCAAATTAACATATTTGGGATTGCAAACATAAGTTTGGGCCACGAATGATCATTTATTCGAATTGGAACAAAATTTAGCGCTATGTTAAGCAATCGTAAGTGGACTTATGTAGAAGTTGCAATTATTTTGAGGCAGGTCAATAGCAATCTATGCACCATTTGTTTTGAGACATGATATAGAGATCATGCTCCAATAACACTTAGTGCAATAAGAAAGGGACAACATGAAGAGGGGTGGGGAAGAATATACAAACCACATTTGAATTAAATTTTAATCAAACTATTATTAAAATCATTCATCCATTTTTATGGAGTTAGACTCATCACCATGGATCCAATGATGTTAAAAAAATTCATAATAAAAAATTCAATCCAAGATCATCCAGAAAATAATCACAAAATAATATTGCATTTAATATATACATTAAAAAAGGTTTTAAAATAGAAATAAAAGAGAAAAATATCAACTATGTTCAAATTAATCAAGAATTAAAAAGTAAGACCATAGAAAAATCAGAAAAGGACTCAAATATTTATATAAATTTTTTGGTAATTCTTTAAAGTCATAAACTATTTTTAAAATTAAAAGAAATGAGTAAAATAAACCAAAAATGATAAAATAACAAAGTCAGAAATAAAAAATAAATGAGGTCACCAATATTTGTCACAATATCATTGGATCATTCCATTATTTTTTCAGAATTTAAAAATGCATAAAAGTATTTTTAAACATTTAAAACAATTCACATAAAGTGAAAATTTGTAAAAAATATCAAAACACAAAATAAATTTGTGAAAAAATATAAATCAGAAAGAGAAAAATCAAAAATATTTCTCATAAATATTTCAGATTTTTTGGACTAAAAATGAATTTTCTATGATTTTTTGAAATTTAAAACAATTAAAATAAAAATCAGAAAATAAAATATCAAACCAAAAAAATATGGGCCATCTGATCAATGTCAAAACGCGTTAGTAAACAGATCAAGTGGACCTGGTGCGATGTGCATGTTATGGACTTTAGTGAATAAAGCACTAAATTATTAATTAAATCAGATTTCAAAAAAAAAAGGGCGCACCCTCATTGGTTAGAAGATGACATGTTGGTCATCTTCAACCTCCAGCCAACGTGAATTGCAGGTCTCTCAAATTGTAAAATCTGAAGCTCGGACCTATGTTATTAGCTTCGTCTGTTCAAGACGAAGAAAACCACACCTTCGCGACAAATTTATATAAACTATAACTCAAGCAATTTGGAAAGAAAGTTTTGAAAAGGGATTTTAAATTTCATGGTCAAAACGTGTTTCCAGATAAAAGAAAGTGTTGCGACTAGAACTAGGGCAATGAGAGCTTCACAATGATATCAAAGTTTTGAAGAACTGATGGAGAAATCTACCTATTGAAGTTGAGTTGCAGAGCTCTGAAACTGGACTTCAATGGAGCAATATAGGTCACGATTCTTGAAGGTAATTGTATGGTTAGCTTCAGGGAAGATCTAGGAAGATGAATAGACAGAAAAATTGGATTGAAAAAGGCTTGAACACTGATTTCGAAGTTATAGAAAATTGAGTTATGGAGCAAGTCTGGCAGGGTGATTCTGGCTATTCAAGCTTGAGGAAATGAATGGGGGATGTCCCTCTATTCATAGGAGAATGAATGGGATCCTTAAGCGTGTGAAATGATGAAGTTTGGAGGGAAATCGTGGGGAGTCTGCAGCATGAACAAAGTGTGACTTGTTTAGCATCAAAACCCAGCCAAATCGTGCGTTTCATGATGCTAAACACCTTTGGAAAGTTTCTAAACATGATTAGGAGCAAAAACGCGTGGAAAACTTGTGATTAGAAGCCAAAACAAAGATTTCAAAATCTGACTTGTGATGAAACTTCAGTTTTAAGTTACCAATTTCAAAACAATGGCATTTTCAGCTTAAGGGGTCTTAGGACATGATTCTTGATGCTTTAGAAAGACGAGGTTGCAAGCTTTGCAACGGGAAAAGAATGGAATCAAATGGATGCTTTAGCTGAAAGTTGCATTGAGTCAAAGTTGGGGAAAAAGGTTGACTTTCCATACTTAGAAATATTTCAAATTTTTCTTCAAAAGTAACCTATAATGTTTTGCATCCAAACATGGCCTTCCACTTGGAATTTTCTCTTTACCAAAAAAGATGGCATGAAATAGACCTCTTGAATGACATTTTGAAACTTGAACCATTCAAAATATACAAAAATTGAGAGAGTTATGAATTGTTGAAGTTGGCAAAAAATCATGAAATGACCTATAATCTTTTGTATCCTTAAGACATCTTCCATCCATTTTCTCACTTTGCATATAAAAGAAGTAATAAATTTCACATCCTCAAAATAATTATGGAAAAATAGTGGGATAATGGTGATAAAAATTGACCAATTTATGATCATTTGAATACACACATGAGAAATTGGGGGTTCATCTAGAGGACTTATAATCTTTCTTCATCATCAAGTTTATTCAACATGAAAACTCTTTGAAACTTTTGAAGTGATTTTTTAATAACCCTTTGAAGAGAAGGATGTCTTTGGCATAACTTAAAAATACCAAAATATGAGAAAGATATACTTCTTTGAAGTTCAAAACCGTAGCTCCTAGATCAAGAAAATGATTTGAGGAACTTTGACAATTTTGAACAACCTTCTTGTACCAACACTCTTGCTTTGCAAATAGAAGTTGTTTAGGATGATAATGAGAACTCATAGCCACCAAAACCACTTCCATATCTTGAGAATTGAGAGAAATATGCACTTGTGACCAATGGGAACAAGAGCTTTTCCAACCATGACAACTTCTTCAATCAACCCCTTTGTACTTTTGAATCAATTTTGATAACTTTGAAATGTAGTGAATAAAAATAAACCTTACCATGCAATTTATTCCAAAACAACTTCAATGGTGAGGTTTGAATTTCTCAAGCTTTATTGACTAGGTAATGGAAATAAACTCATGAACCCATGGATTAACTTGCTAAGCCACATTGCCTTTACCTACATTATTAACAAGTAAGACAAACCAACATTGCATTTTATTAATTAAAAAGAAAATCAAGACAAAATATTCATGATCTCAAAAGAAAACAAGTCAAGGTGCTTGGTGATTCCTCAAAGAGCAAAGCTAAGGATAAGGAGAAGAACCAAAAACCCTAATGTGATCTTGTGGTGATTGAATCAATATGGTATGATGAAAGGATCTTAGGGGCAAAAATTAGGGTACAACAGCTACCCTTATTTAAGTTTCTTCTATTCGGAGATATGAAGGTTAAAAATCTTCATGTCGACGCGATCGAAGATACTTAAATATAAAACAAACCCTATTTTTGGCCCTAAGATGCCATACAATGCTTGTGAGTATGAATGCATATGAACAATCTTCAAAAGGACACAAAACACCACTGGGAATATAGCAAAGGAAATAAAGATCAAGGGAAACCCAACCAGGAAATTAAATCACTGTTGGATCAAAAGACCCGACTCATAGAGGATGGCAAAAAGTCAAAGGTTACACCAACTTTTACTGAAGGAAAAACTACCAATGTTCACTGAAGGTAGAAAGAGAAAAGAAATAACAACACCGACGTTCACTGACAATGAGCTACCAACGTTTACTGAAGAGAAAGAATCATCGACATTCACTGACAATGAACTACCAACTTTCACTGAAGGTAGAAGGAAATATATCATAGCACCACCATTCACTGATTACGAACTACCAACGTTCACTGAAGGTAGCAAAAAGATAACAATCACCAACTTTCACTGATGGTGACCTACCAACTTTCACTGAAGGTATAGAGAAAATATATCATAGCACCGCTGCTCACTGACGATGAACTACCAACATTCACTGAAGGTAGAAAAAAGATAACAATCACCAACTTTCACTAATGGTGACCCACCAACTTTCACTGAAGGTAGAGAGAAAATATACCATAGCATTGTCATTCACTAGCGATGAAATGCCAACATTCACTGAAGGTAGCAAAAAGATAACAATCACCAACTTTCACTGATGGTGACCTAGCAACTTTCACTGAAGGTAGAGAGAAAATATATCATAGCACCACCGTTCATTGACGATGAACTACCAACATTCACTGAAGGTAGCAAAAAGATAACAATCACCAACTTTCACTGATGGTGATCTACCAACTTTCACTAAAGGTAGAGAGAAAATATATCATAGCACTATAGTTCACTGACGATGAACTACCAACGTTCACTGAGGGTATCAAAAAGATAACAATCATCACTTTCACTGATGGTGGTCTACTAACTTTAACTGAAGGTAGAGAAAATATATCATAGCACCATCGTTCACTGACGATGAACTACCAACGTTCACTAAAGGTAGCAAAAAGATAACAATCACCAACTTTCACTGATGGTGATCTACCAACTTTCATTGAAGGTAGAGAGAAAATATATCATAGCACCGTCGTTCACTAACGATGAACTACCAACGTTCACTGAAGGTAGCAAAAAGATAAAAAGTTTTTTCAACATTCCAGCGTTTCACCTAGAACAGATCTCAACTTCTTCTTTAACCAAGGCATTTTGGCTGGAAAGGGTAATAAGATGTCTCAAATAAAGAGACTACCACTTGTAAAGATTTCACAATGAATTGTTTCTGTGAAATTGAAAGACTTGCCATCGACAGGAGTACAAGAATAAAACGGTCTTCCAAAATACATTCTTTGAGAAATAAACTCAAGAGGGAAACCCAAATCGTCCAGACAAAGAGCTGTGTAAGAAGGCTAAAGAAAAAATCTTCCACGAGGGATAACTCAGTGGGGAAATTGAAAGAATATACATTTTCTGCTTATGGCTGACACTCTATTGGGGAGAGGATAACACAAATCTGGAAAACAGGGTAATATGTCAACAAGATATTAATGGATATGAATGAGCAATGATTTGCTAAGTTTAGCTATGCATGATGTACGTCTGAATGTATGAGGGTTATCATGCATATGATGACCAAACAAACATATAATAATGGGGATAAACAAACAAAACCAACTCGGGCGCACACAACACTCAGCTAAATCACATCCAAGATGATCATTCCAAAAGAGAATAAGCACCAACTGAGGAAACAAAGTCCTACTGCATGGCTAAACTTTACTGTGGAGAAACAATCATAACGAAAAAACAGTACAAATATAGGGATATAATATCCTTCTCCAGGCTTCACCAGGGAATAGCACTCAGACTTCAATGGGGGGAATAAATGTTTTCATCTGTAGAACTTCTACTAGGGATTGCAAAACTGATTTCGAATAAGGCAGATGGAAACCAAATTATCAAAACATTCACTGGGGAATTCAGGCCAACTTTAAAGGAGAAAAATCATACAGACTTTACTAAGGGAGATAATGCGTCATCATCAAAACATCAACTATGGACTTCGTGCTGACTTCATTGGGGAGGTCAACACCACATCACCGAGGGGAAACCAAGATACGTTCTTCATTGGGGAAACCGGAGATACGTTCTTCTTCGAGAGTAATTATTGCGCCAACTTCTCTAGGGAGAAAGGAATTCTATCAAATAAGCGAGGCCTTCACTGGAGAATCTTGGATTGAGTCTTCATATCATGCAAACTCAAAAATGAAAAATGAACCAAGACTAGACTGGGGGCACTAGAATCACAACCCCAATATTGCACCTTACGCCAATTAGTATTGTCTTCAATATACAAAAATCACACGCATACCAGCGAAAATGTCTTGAGAAAACCTTCCCGGGGGGAAACAAAACTTCCCAAAATTACTGGAGTTCGTCCATTCTTGGGATCACCACTTTTGTTTTCCTCTTGAATCACAAAATTTAAAGTAAAAGTAAGTTGTAAATTCTTTTTGAAAAACAATTTTGTTATTTAATATTTTTGCTTTAAAAATTATTATCAATAATAAATGAAGTCTTCGTAAGCTGAATAAAATAAGAATTATAAAGAATTGGGTAAAAGCTCAAACTTTATAGATAGAATGGTAGTCTGTGAGTGGTGATACTCCATGGATAATTACAAAGTTTGGAAAATGGTAATATATATAATGGAAAAGATACATTGAGATACAATGACAACTATTCCCTCTAACAACTTTGAAAACCTGAGCAACAGCTTCTGTTGAAGTATGGTGAGTATCCAAGAAGATTGTTGCTTCAATGATCAAGTCTTGTCTGATGGAGTTACTTGTCAAGAAAGTCTCTAACTTTTGCCTAAGCTGCCCTTGCGGGTTTTCAACTTAGCGGGAAATTTTATTCTGTTTATGTCTCTAATTTTTGCCTAGACCTCCCTTTTTGGTTTTTGGCCTACTGAGATGCTCTTTTTTGCCTAAGCCGCCCTTTCGGGTTTTCAACTTAGCGAGTTGTTCTTTTATTTCTTTAGGCGAAGTATTTATTGACTGAATCAGCATTCAGGGGACGTGGGAACTCCTCGCCATCCATAGTTTCAAGAATTAATACGCCGCCAGAGAAGGCTTTCTTTACAACATATGGGCCTTCAAAATTGGGAGTCCACTTGCCCCTAGAATCAGCGTTAAAAGACATGATCTTCCTGAGCACGAGGTCGCCTTCTCTAAATTCACGAGGTTTGACCTTCTTATCAAAAGCCTTCTTCATCCTCTTCTGATATAACTGCCCATGACACAAAGTTGTCATTCTCTTCTCTTCGATCAAATTCAATTGGTAAAACTTGTTCTGGACCCATTCAGCCTCTGACAACTTGGTTTCTATTATCACACGTAAAGAGGGAATGTAAACATCGATTAGGAGTATCGCTTCCATTCCATACACAAGGGAGAACGGGGTTGCTCCTACTGAAGTGCAGACAGATGTTTGATATCCATGTAAAGCAAAAGGGAGCATTTCATGCCAATCTTTATAAGTAACAACCATCTTCTGGATGATCTTCTTGATATTCTTATTAGCAGCTTCAACAACCCCATTCATCTTCGGCTTGTACGGAGATGAGTTGTGATGGACAATCTTGAATTCTTCACAAAAATTTGTCATCATCTTGTTGTTCAGATTCAAGACATTGTCGGTGATAATTCTGCTCAGCATACCATACCGACATATAAGGTTATTCTTAATGAAGCGCGCAACCACCTACTTAGCAACATTAGCATATGAAGAAGCTTCCACCCATTTGGTGAAGTAATCAATTGCTACCAAAATAAAACGGTGTCCATTCGAAGCTTTGGGTTCTATCATTCCAATCATGTCAATACCCCACAAGAGAAAGGCCACGGGGAAGAAATAACATTGAGAAGCGTAGGAGGCACATGAATCTTGTCTGCATAAATCTGGCATTTATGGCACTTCTTTGCAAATTTGTAACAGTCATATTCCATTGTCAGCCAATAGTAACCTGCCCTTAGCATCCTTTTAGCCATCGAATGTCCATTGGCATGAGTGCCAAATGAACCTTCATGAACCTCATGCATCAACATGTCTGCTTCGTGTCTATCCACGCATCTGAGCAGGACCATGTCATAATTTCTCTTGTACAACACGTTTTCACTGAGGAAGAAACTGCCAGCAAATCCTCTCAATGTCTTTCTATCTTTATTCGAAGCACCAATCGGGTATTCCTGAGTCTGAAGAAAATTCTTGATATCATAAAATACCAAGGTTTCTCATCTACTACCTCTTCTGTTGTAAACACATGAGCAGGTCTATTCAATCACCGAACTATAATTTGAGGTATATCATTCTAAGTATTCACTTGATACATAGAAGCCAGGGTTTCCAGAGCGTCTGCCATTTGATTTTCGTCTTTGGGAATGTGATGGAATTCAACTTTATTAAAGAAGGGTAACAATCTTCTAGCATAATCTTTATAAGGGATCGCGTTGGGGTGACGATTATCCCACTCTCCTTTAATCTGATTTATCACCAAAGCTGAATCTCCATACACATCTAGAATTTTAATTCTGAGATCAATAGCTTCCTCGAGACCCATGATGCAAGCCTCATATTCTGTCGTATTATTAGTACAATCAAATGTCAACCTTGCAGTGAAAGGAATGTGCGATCCATGTGGAGTGACAATCACAACACCAATTCCTTTACCATAAGCATTCACAGCTCCATCAAATATCATACTCCATCGATAGTCATGATCAGGACCTTCCTCAGGCAATGGTTCATCACAACCTTTCACTTTCAGAAACATCACATCCTCATCGGGGAAATCATACTTCAGACTGATAATCATCAACTGGTTAGTGAGTAAGATAATCTTCCAACACGCTGCTTTTTATAGCTTTTTGAGTGCGGTATTCGATATCATATTCAGATAACAGCATTTTCCAGCAGGAAATTCTCCCAGTAAGAGCAGGCTTTTTAAAAATGTACTTGATTGGATCCATTTTAGAGATCAACCAAGTAGTGTGATTCAACATATACTGCCGCAAACATTTTTCCGCCCAGGCCAGAGCACAACATGTCTTTTCCAGCATGGAATACCATGATTCACAATCAGTAAACTTTTTACTGAGATAGTAAATGGAATACTCTTTCTTCCATGTTTCATCTTGTTGTCCCAGAATACAACCCGTGGAATTATCTAACACTGTCAGATACATAATCAATGGTCTTCCTTCAACAAGAGGGAGCAATATAGGAGGTTCAAGCAAATATTCTTTAATACTTTCAAATTCCTTTTGGTAGTCATCTATCCACACACAACCTTGATCTTTCTTTAACAACTTAAAGATCGGTTCACACGTTGCAGTCATGTGGGAAATGAATATGGAAATGTAATTCAAATGCCCAAGGAACCCTCTGACTTGCTTTTCAGTTCTCGGCGCTGGCATTTCCTGAATTGCTTTGACTTTATCAGGGTCAACTTCAATCCCTTTCTAGCTAACAATGAAACACAACAATTTCCCTGATCAAACACCGAAGGTACATTTATTTGGATTCAAGCGGAGACGATACTTCCTCAAACGCTGAAACAACTTCAACAAATCTTCTACATGCCCTTCTTCAGTCTCAGATTTAGAAATCATATCATGAACATATACCTCAATCTCCTTGTGCATCAGATCATGGAATAGGGTTGTCATAGCCCTCTGGTACGTTGCACCAGCGTTCTTCACCCAAAGGGCATCACTCTGTAACAGAATGTTCCCTAGGGTGTGATAAATGTTGTTTTTTCCATGTCCTCAAGAGTCATCCTTATTTGATTATACCCGGAAAATCCTTCCATGAATGAGAAAACTTTGAATTTTGTTATGTTATCCACTAACATATCAATGTGTGGAAATGGAAAATCATCTTTTGGACTAGCTTTATTTAGATCTTTGTAATCTACGCACATGCGAACTTTTCCGTCTTTCTTCAGTACTGGGACAATATTGGCAATCCACTGAGGATACACTGATGTCACAAGAAAACCAGCATTAATCTTCTTTAGAACTTCCTCTTTGATCTTCACTGCCATATCTGGGTGAGTTCTTCACAACTTCTGTTTGATTGGTGGGCACTCTAGCTTCAGCGGAAAACGGTGCTCTACAATATATGTATATATACCAGGCGTATCTTTTTAAGACCCGGAAAAAATATTCGCATACTCTTTCAACATCTCAATCAACCTGCTCTTCATATCAGGATGCAGAAATGCTTCAATGTTGACTTCCTTCGGATCTTCTTCTGAATCCAAATTGATTACTTCTAATGGCTCTTTATATGGCTGAATGGCATTCTCCTCGTGCTCAAGCAACCGTGAGACCTCTTCTAGAATCTCATCATAGTCTTCTTCTTTGGCCCCATACACAGGACATTCAAAGTTGGGAGTGGGTGCAGGGTCATTTTATTCAACGGGTTTTTTAATTAATCTACACATATGGTTTATGATTGCTTTTAGAAACTGATAGATATAACAAGTGATCATGCAGATTGAATTTCAGTTATTATTTATTTTGAAAGGTTTTTTCTTATTACCATTTTCCAAGAAAAAGATGAAAATAAAGACGTAATTTGGGAAATTAAGACAACTTTTATTATTGATTTTAAAAATCACAGCGAACAAATAAGCCCATACAATATTAATGCTTTCCACCTTGGGCAGAGTGAAAGCTTTACAAAAATATTAACACAAACAAATTACTTTGAAACATGTATGCAAGAGGGAACATTAATGGTAATCCAGTTCTGAACCCTAACTCTGTGCGTCACATAATTTGGCATTTCTGGCTCTGCTTCATCTTCCACAATGGCATTAATCCCAGAAATAGTTGGATGAAGATAACCCCCGCTACGAAAGATATCTTGATACTTTCCTGTAGCAGACTTCGACTTTATGCTCTTACCTTCATCATTCTTCAGAGAACCTCAAGCCAACTCTATTCTTGTTTACAGGTGGATCAACAACATCTCCCCATATTTTACTATGGCCATTACGCATAACCTGCTGCGTATACTTAAACGAATCCATAGAGTTCTCATTTCCTCTTACATTATCAATGGATAAAGCTTGGAAATGGGTTCCAACAACAGCTTCATCCGCCTCCACAATGCTGAAAGAGGACAAATGAGATATCAATAATGCATGTTCTCCATTTATAATTACCACTTTTCCTTCACGCACAAACTTCAACTTCTGGTGTAAAGTCGAAGCGACATCCCCTGCCTCATGTATCCACGGCCTTCCCAGCAAGCAGCTATAAGGGGGTGCAATATCCATGACCTGGAAAGTAATCTGAAATAAATGTGGGCCTATATGAATAGGCAAGTCCACTTCACCAATAACATATTTTCTTGATCCATCAAACTCTTTCACAATAATGCCACTTGGGCTCATGGGCGTTCCTTGATATTTCAACTTCATAAGTGTGCTCCTCGATATAACGTTCAATGCGGATCCATTATCAATCACCACATTAGATAGTGAATCATTCTTACAGTTCATAGTAATATGGAGGGCCAGGTTGTGATTCCTTCCTTCATCAGGCAATTCATCACCGTAGAAAATCAAGTTATTACATGATGTAATGTTCCCTACCACACTGTTGAATTGGTCAACTGGCATATCACTCTCCACGAAAGCTTGGTCCAATACCCTCATCAAAGATTCTCTGTGAGTAGAGGAGTTCATCAATAAAGCCAAGATAGATATTTTTGAAGGAGTCTGCAGTAGCTGATCTATAATTCTGTAGTCGCTCATATTGATTATCTTCAAAATATCATCCACATCCTTTTCTAGCGTAGCCCCACTAAATTCACCCGTAGCCTTATTTTCCTCAACACTTTCCACAACTTTCTTTCCAATACTAACATCTCCACGAACAACTGGTGCAAATATACGACCACTGCGGGTCACTCTGCTAGTCTCAGCAATATTTCCAACATTAGGCATTGGCTAGATGGGAACTTCCACACCATCTTCTAAAATTGTAGCATTATATTTGTAGGGTACAACCTTGTCCTACTTGTAGGGGACAGGACCCGACAAACTAATCACCAATGGAGTGATAGTTGGCTTGCTATGATATTAAACTTCAAAATGGGAGGGTGCACCAAAACAAGGCACACTAACGTTTACTCCCTCTTTAACACAATCAATCATTACAGAGTCATCTCTAGAAAACAAATCCTCATCTGAGGAGAAATACTCATCTGCAGAGGCGTACTCATTATCCGACTCTTCTTCATCCAAACAGACCTCAATCACATCAACTTCATGGTAATCATTCCTTTGACCTGTAACCTTGATGGTTCCATTATCCAACAACAATTTAACATCTTTCCTTACAATTGAACATCCTCGGAAGTCCCGACAGCAAATTCGACAAGATCCATACTGGTGTTCGACCTGACCAGTCATATGGCAGAAAGTAGCATGCAACTGCACAAGGTCCTCATTTATATACTCCACATCAAAAATTCCGAACTCTCCAGGACATCCAGAAACCATGTTTACTTCCTCTTCATACTCTTCCCTAGGCCTGATTATGTGGATGAGGCCCTCATTCATCATCTCCTGCAAATCAGCCTTTATCTTCTCACAACCCTATATATCCGTACTGCAAATAGCACAATCGGCATGATCATGGGTATAGTAGCTAAATTCAGAGGTCTGCAAGCATTTTTACCAAATCCCCTCTAAAAAAATTAATATCAAAAATCCGGAAGTCACCTGGATAACCGGCTACCATGTTCACAGAATTTGCTCCTCCATGCTTGGGCAGAGGATTGTCTTTCATATTAGGGCCCACATCCTTGAAAGATAGAATACCGGACTTAACCAATTTTTGTACCTCATTCTTCAAAGGATAACAATTCGCAACATTATGCCCTGGTGCTCCCTGATGAAAAGCACATGTTTGGTCTTCCTTGTAATACCAAGGCAACGGCGATGATACAGCGGGAGGTGGTCGGGTCTGAACCAGCTTCTTCTGAATTAACGCCAGGAGTAATTCTATATAACTCATAGGAATAGGGTCATAACTCTCCCTTCTCTATTTATACCCTTGATTCCCCTTCTGGGATGGTCTCTAATAAGCAACGGTGGTTGGAGCTACACCAACAATTGGAGTAACTGAGGCGACTTATTGATGACGCTGATAATTTATTCTAGGAGGATTAACCCTTCTCTCTTGCATAACAGAATTTGTGTCTCCTTCCTTCTTTTTGGCAAACCCATAGGATGGCTTCTTCGTATTTCCAGAACTTTCACTCTTTGTTAGACGGCCCTCTCTTACAGGCTCTTCTAAGCGGATACCCATGCCTACCATTTCAGTAAAGTCACTTGGCGCACTCGCTACCATCCTCTCATAGTAGAAAGCACCCAGAGTCTTCAAGAAAATCTTAGTCATCTCCTTCTCTTCAATGGGAGGAATCACTTGGGCGGCTACCTCACGCCATCTCTGTGCATATTCTTTGAATGATTCCCTTTATTTCTGGACCATGGCCCTGAGTTGATCACAGTCAGGCGCCATGTCCATGTTGTATTTGTATTTTCTGATAAATGCTTCTCCCAAGTCATTGAAAGTATGGATATTGACGTTGTCCAAACTCATTTACCACTTCAGCGCAGCACCAGTCAAACTATCCTGAAAAAAGTGAATCAGCAGACGCTGATCATCAGTATGGGTAGAAATTCTCCTTAAATACATCACAAGATGAGCACGAGGGAAAGGGTTTCCCTTGTACTTCTCGAATTCCGGGACTTTAAACTTCCCATGTATCTTAACATTCGGGACCAAGCATAAATCGTTCATATTCTGCCCAAACAATTCCTTTCCCCTGAGGGCCTTCATCTCCCTCTGCGTCTTGTCAAACTGCTCTTGAAAATCATCTATTCTATCATAAATACCCAAGTCTTCACTTGGTGGAGGAAAAGGACGACACATATAACCATTAACAATTGGAACCATATTCACCGAAGGAGGTGCAGCATGAGCAACATGCACCACAGGAGGTGCATGAGTAACAGTAGTATGAACAACTGCAGCTTCTTGAGGACAAAGATTGAAACCTTCAGGAACAAAGTTCTCTGGCATTCCCCATGGATAAACTTAAGGCATGTGATTCTGAACAACAGCTAGAGTAGCAGACACAGGAACAGTCGGAGCTTCAGTAGCAACCCTTTTTGGTTGGGGTTGAAAACTCGGTGGTTGATTCTGAGCAGCCACCAGAGATTCCATCAGAGCAGTAAGATTGGCCATGCCGGCCTTCAAAGCATAAACCTCCTCGCGCAGCTCGCGATTCTCTTGTTCTAAGTTGTCCGTCTTCCTTCTGAAATTAGCTCGAGTGTTGTAGTGGTGAGACAACTTGCTAAACGAAGTAAAGAAGCTTGGTAAGATACCTGGATATGCTAAGAAATGCAAGAAATATGTGCAATATGATGCATGATGTGCAACGCATATGATTTATTTTAGTATTTCAAGGGACTTAAAGATTTATAGACACATTACAAATATCAAAGTAATAACATATTTGAAATACTGGAAAAATGTTATTATAATAACTTCAAAATGGATTAAAAGTTTCAATGATCCCAAGTACAAGATGAAAATAAAGTCTAAAACACTAAGAAGCAAAGCTGATGGAGATCACTCTATACGCTGGCACTTCCCTGTAAGCCTGGCAATATGATCCTTCATCCTCTGGTTTTCTTCAGCATATCTAGTGGCAACCTTCTTCCAATCACCTGAATCAAGAAGTGAGCAACTAGCAACTGACTGAGGCTTGGAAGAAAATAAATCCCCTTTCCTCTCTATCATCTCTACAGCCCGACTCTCAAGAATCTCAATCAAGTCGTCTTTCTCCTTCAAGTCTGATCTATAAGAAATCTCTAAAGTTTGGCACTTATTCTTCCAAGCATCCTTTTCCTGTTGCATCCTATCTAAAGCAAGTTGTATCTCTTCCACATCATCAAATAAGGGAGGAGTGGTCTTCACAAACAAATCATGGATAGGTGCTTCCCAGGAATACGACATCTTCAACTGAATAGCTCTCATTTTGACCCACTGAACATATGGCTCCAAAGAAACAGCCCCCCTAGGTCCCAATTCTTTCCTACTCTTCCTATGAATGTGACGCCAGGACTTCGCAATCTGCTCCCTAGCTTCCTTATGATCGTCTCCCTCCTTCAGAAAGAAACTACTTAAATTAATACTATTTGGTTTATCCCTCATCGGATAACCAAGCTGTCGTCGTGCAAGAACAGGGTTGTAGTTAATTCCTCCCTTTATACCAAGAAGAGGTACATTGGGGAAACTACCACAACTGTCGACAATCTCTATATCATGGTAAGCTTAATGATACCAATCAATATCCAAGTGACTAAGTGGCATGATCTTAGGAGCCCACCGGGGTTCCTTCCTGACATCCCAAAAAGCATCAGACTGAGGCATATGAGAAATAAACCACTGGTACAACAGAGGCGTGCAACAGACAATCATCCCTCCATGATAAGAATTCTGAAGATAAATAGAGTAATAAGCATCAACCAACAATGTAGGAAATGGGTTTCTAATCATGAAGATCCTGATAGCATTAACGTCAACAAAATTGTCCACATTAGGAAATAAGAATAACCCATAAGCAAGTAGAGCAAAAATGGCCTCAAAAGCGATTGTACTATTCATCCTGGCAAAGTAACGAGCTTTCTCTAATAAGAACTGAGCTGGTAATCCTCTAATCCCTCCTTTAGTAGTCATATGGGCTTTAACCTCATACTCCCCCAGATGAATCAAAACAGCAATCTCATGTGATTTTGGCTCATCCTCCAAACCAGTAAAAGGAACACGATCAGTAATAGGTAAATCTAACAGATAAGAATACTCCTCCAGTGTAGGCATCAACTGATAGTCAAGGAAAGTAAAGCAATGATACATCGGATCATAGAACAACACCAAGGTCGAGATAATACCCTCCTTCATCCTAAGCTTCATGAGAGGAATGATGGATCCATACTTCTTCCAAAAATCTGCAGAACACTCAATCTCGGGATTAGACTCATCAACACATCTATCTTGGGATCTTTGAAATTGTATTTTCCGGTCTTTCTTTTTCCAAAATCCATGGTCAAAAGCTACCTGAGATATTCATAAATGGTCAAATTTCAAGTCCCTTGGAATAAAATTTATTCAAAAGATTCTTATGAGTGCATGGATACATGATGCAACAATCACACACAAGATCACAAACATAGGGTTCATAGGTTCAACGTCACGAGCATGAGGTTGAAGGTACTACCCATAAGGTATGGTCTAAAATTTATCACCTGTCGAACAAGGTTCTAGAGGTTCCCAGAGTCTACATCCTTCTTTCGAATATTACCAACTTCCCAGTTAACTCGGTAATTAGTAATATTCTCAAGAAAAACTCGTCTGAGCGTAGTATCGCGTGACAACTATTTCAGGATTACTCTGTCATAGCTTCCGCACTACACCTAAAAGGCCAAGATGGGTTAGGTATTCTACGGTCCTCAGCTTCAGAAGGCTCCCAAGTCGATGGCAGTACGTCTTCCCGATTACTCAGTAAACGACACTACAGTCAAAGGGGCCTCCACTCAGTGGGGGATCTCATGCCTCCTTTTTTTGGATTACTCCCTCAAAGTTAACATGACTATACCGCCCGTCCTATCTTAAAGTTTTCCCAAGTCCGGGTATAGGACTTATAAGTAATCACCAAGCACCCTGAAAACCATGAAAATCCAGACAAACATATATACAACATATAACACATAAATAACAATAGCACATATACAGATATAAACAAATATAGGCTCAACCCACTTAGGGATGGACCAGCAAGAGGTCAATCTTTCCCCAATGAAGTCGCCATTTTTCTGTAGCAATAGAAAAGTTTAAGACTAAGCCATTAGATTAAGTAGACTTATACAGATCAAAATAAAATTCGCCACGGAGCTTTATTGTTTCCAAAGGAATGGGAAAAGAGCGAATAACCCAAAATAGGGGGAAAGATTCAAGGTAAGGGGGTTGGTTATGCAAAGGGGTAAATGCAATGATATGTATGATATGTAAATTCAAATTCAATGTTTTCAAGGGTCTTTGTGTGGTAAACAAAAGAGAAGTGTTAGAAGTTGAGTCTGGCTGCAGTTTTGACTGAAGAACTTCGAGTTGTTGAACGCCCTTCTATGAGAATCAAGCTCACCATATCGATTGGCTCCTAGCCTTTGACTCAAGATAATGTACTTTGGTCTTTGACGGTATTGGTTAGAGGAAAATAAATCCCCTTTCCCCTTGCTATATGTATGGTTCATGATACTTTGACGACATTTGGTTAGAGAAAAATAAATCCTCTTGCCCCTTGCTAGACGTCTAGTTCATGATAACCTGCATCACAGGCCCTTGAGATCCTTGAAATGGTCAGTGAAAATGATATGGTATGATGTCATGATGTTATGATGTCATGTTCGAACAAATAATCAAACACAAGCAAAATACACAAGATCCTTAGGTTTAGGCTTGCATGGAGTTTGTAGGTAAGTACCCTCTTGAATTTTAGTTGGCTTAACCTGTCCTAAGAAAAGTAATCGGGTTCTAGGAGTCTCATATCGCCGATCTTTCTCTCATGCATTGTTTCAGCACAACATCTGATTTGCGATCGAAATATCCCGAGAGTCAAATCTCAATGAGTGTAGCATCGAGTATCAACCAACTTTGGACTGTACCAAATTCGGCTATCTCACTAACTTCTAATGGCTAAGTTGGGTCAATTAAGGTTCTAAAGGTCAGTTAGTGCTTATGACACCACACGGCAGCCTAACATTCTCCTTGACTAACTCAAGGGACACCAGCACACACCAATGTGTCGCACTAATGTAGGCATCACTTCCACCATATTGGTCTATGCCGTACAGTTTCCATGATCTATAGCTACTTACCTAAAATGTCCCCAGGTCCAGGTATAGGATCTTTGCAAGAAATAAACCCGAGCAAACCCCGAATTGTAAAGCAATCAAGTCAAACAAGTAAAGCATTTAAAGTGATCTAAATCTAAAGGTAACCCTATTTTTTAGTATTCCCTGGCAGAGTCGCTAGTTCTATAATATGGTAGGAGAATTGACTTGGTTTTGCATTTTAACGCAAATGTTGCGGATAACAAGAGTCGCAGCCGACTTTTCTTTTATCCAATAAGGAAATGGTGAAAAGAATAGGAAATACCTTTGATATTTATTAAGTTTGGGGGGTAGGTTATGAAAAGGGAAGGTGTTAACACCCTTTTCATCTATAGTCATCTAAGGGCTCTTAATCGCTAGCTCACTTTGTTTTGAAAATGCTTTGTGTTTGTGTGTTTGAAAAAATATTTATAAATGCCAATAGTAAGGCAACTTTTTAATGATTCTCGAGAATGCGTACACAGTGTTTGTTTAAAAATATTTTAAAAGTGTTTGTCTGAGAAATTGTTTGTTTTGTTTGTGAGCAAGCGATTAACAATTGTCTACCTACTCAAAGTCTTTCGTGTTAGTTTCTCCTCCTTTAGATAGTGTTATCCTACCATTAGCTAGTAGGAAGCCTAATCGATGGATGTAAAGGGACGGGCGTGGTTCATCATACATTCATCAAAGGAAAATCGTAGGAGCGCTTTAGCAATTCGTAAGGGACTAGATTGTTTACCGAAGGCAGCATCGAAAGGGTCATCGAGGGACTATGATCTTTTGTATTGGAGAGACTTTACTAAAGCGTCCCCACGTTCGAGGGACATGACTGTTTTTTATCGAGGCAACAAGTGAGGTTACCCTAGAGGTGTGAGTGTGCGAGTGTATTCAATTCAGTTCATCTATCTTGCATTAGGGTTTTGCTACCGTTTGCTTTTAATCTTTGCCATACAATTCTATTTCTAAAAAGTTATAAGGAAAGCAATAAATGCAGAAAGTAAAGTCATAAATTAAAGATTCATACGCTATTACAAGGCTTCAGGGATGGGGGGTATAAGTAATAAAAATGCGGGAAAAAGAAACCCCGATTAACTATTACAAACCGTAAGTTGTTACATAATTGAAAAATGTGAAAATAATAAAATACGTGAAGCGGTAAGAAAGGAAGAGGAAAAGGAAATTTCTTGGATTGATTTTTGTTAGAAAAAGGTTTTTGACGATTAACCTAATAACCTAATTAATTTTAATTAATTAAAAAAGGTAATCGATAAATTAAGTTAATCAAACCCTAAATTGATTTTAATTAATTAAAAACCTAAAAACCCTAATTAATTTTAATTTTAAAAAAATAAGAAATTTTATTAATTAACCAAAAAAACTAAACCCTAATTGTAGCGGTAGAAATGTTTAAGACTAAGCCATTAGATTGACTAGACTTATACAGATCAAAATAAAAATCGCCACCGCGCTTTATTGTTTCCATAGGAATGGGAAAAGAGCGAATAACCCAAAAGAGGGGGAAAGATTCAAGGTAAGGGGGTTGGTTATGCAAAGGGAAGGTATTAGCACCCTAAACATCTACGGTACTCCGCAAGAACCTCTTTGTAAAAACCTATATATTTTGGCTATAAAATATTGTATGAAAAATAGATGGTGGAGGTGAGAAAACAAGTATATTTTTTATGATTTTTTCACCCTCCGCGGTTGCGAACCTTTAGTGCCTACGTACCACCTTTCGTGCAATAGGGGATCAGGGTACACGTAGTTCACCTTTAAAAATTATAAAACACAAGTATGTTGGTTAATTTTATGAGATAAGATATCATCGTCATTGTCCGTATGGAAAACATACTTACTACCCACAATCATGAGAAATGAAAGTTTGCATCATCTCAAAGTGGAGGATATGGCTTGGATTTTAAATTCAACAATGTCTCACTTAACACCCAAGTGGAAAATATCTCTCTTCATTACATATTGTAGAAGTATAGTTGTTTGTATCACTAAAAGGATTGACAAGAGTCTAATCTTTTGAGAAAAGTTTTTTAAAATAAAAAGCCAAAGTGGCAAAATGGTTTGAAATGAGATTGATTGACTTTTAGTCTTCTCACAAAAAAAAATCCAAAGTATTATTAAGTTGATTGAAGTTTATTCATGAAAATGCATGGACATAAGTCCAAGTTTGTTATGAAAATGGTTCAAGTTTCAAAACAAGAAGAGTTTTCAAAAAGAGGAAGAATATTTTTGAAATTAAAGAAAGATGGGAGGAGAAGAAGAGACTATCCTAAAGCATAAGGTAAAAGCTAGGGATAAGGACCATCTAACTAACAAGAAGCCAATACTTGACATTATGAGTCAAAATAGAATTCCCATTCTTTGGATTGAAACCAAACAAACAAAGATATTAGACCTCTTGAGAAAACCAAACTTCAAGTGTATTAAGTCTTCACAAAAATTGGGTAGAGTAACAGCTGTATACGGGTGAATTCCAAATTAAAAACAAAGTATGTAATCACAATGACCTGCACACAAAACAAACAAACAACCCAATGTCTTGAGGTAAACCTCAAGAACTCCAGAAAAAATATAAATTAAGGTCACAAGTTCTCCAACATAGGCCAAGGTTTCTAATCCTAAGTCCAAGAAGTCCACTACTCCATCATGCCAAGGATAGTAACCAAATAGTCCAAGTATCATTAAAGGGTTTTTTAGGGTTCATGTTGATTATTAGGTATCTTGAAAAAAAGAAAAGAAAAGCTCAAGTGAGCAAAATAAAAATGACATAAAAGTAAATGCTCAAGTAAGGAAAGATGGAAATAGCATGAAATGTAAATGTTAAAGTAAATGGTGCATAAAATGAAGGAGCATTAAATAAAAACACAATAAAGTCAATTATTATTAATTAGTGGTTGGTTGGATGACCATCTTGAAACTTGCATTTGGAACTCATTAGAGGATTGGTAGAACCAAAGCCTCCACACAACAAGTTGCATTTGCTTTTTGTCAAGTATATCACCCATTTTGGAATCTTCAAAAGTACCATTTAATGATCAACGATGTTTAAGTGATCCACGTTGACCAAAAGTGTTGTAGATCCATTAGAGGATTTGTAGAACCAAAGCCTCCACACAATGAATCTCAAGGTTATTGGATCAAAGAGATCAAATTAACATACTTGGGCTTGAAAACATAAGTTTGGGCCACGAATGATCATTTATTCGAATCGGAACAAAATTTAGCGCTATGTTAAGCAATCGTAAGTGGACTTATGTAGAATTCGCACATATTTTGAGGTCGGTCAATAGCAATCTATGCACCATTTGTTTTGAGACATGATATATAGATCATCCTCCAATAACACTTAGTGCAATAAGAAAGGGACAAGATGAAGAGGGGTGAGGAAGAATATACAAACCACATTTGAATTAAATTTTAATCAAACTATTATTAAAATTATTCATCCATTTTTATGGAGTTAGACTCAACACCATGGATCCAATGATGTTAATAAAGTTTATAATAAAAAATTCAACCAAAGATTATCCACAAAATAATCACCAAATAATATTGCATTTAATATATACATTAAAAAAGGTTTTAAAAATATTTTAAAATATAAATAAAAGAGAAAAATATCAACTATGTTCAAATTAATCAAGAAATAAAAAAGTAAGACCATGGAAAAATCAAAAAAGGACTCAAATATTTTTATAAAATTTTTGGTAATTTTTTAAAGTCGGAAACTATTTTTAAAATTAAAAGAAATGAGTAAAATAAACCAAAAATGATTTAAAAAAAATAACAAATTCAGAAATAAAAATTAAATGAGGTCACCAATATTTGTTACAATATCATTGGATCATTCCATAATTTTTTCAAAATTTAAAAATGCATAAAAGTATTTTTAAACATTTAAAACAATTCAAATAAAGTGAAAATTTATAAAAAATATCAAAACACAAAATAAATTTGTGAAAAAATATAAACCAGGAAGAGAAAAATCAAAAATATTTTTCATTATTGTTTCAGATTTTTTGGACTAAAAATTAATTTTCTATGATTTTTTGAAATTTAAAACAATTAAAATAAATATCAGAAAATAAAATATCAAACCAAAAAATATGGGCCATCTGATCAATATCAAAACGCGTTAGTAAACAGATCAAGTGGACCTGGCACGTTGTGCATGTTATGGACTTTAATGAATAAAGCACTGAATCATTAATTAAATCAGATTTAAAAAAAAAACAAGTGACGCGCCCTCATTGGTTGGAAGATGACACGTTGGTCATCATCAACCTCCAGCCAACGTGAATTACAGGTCTCTCAAATTGTAAAATCATAAGCTCAGACCTATGTTATTCGCTTCGTCTATTCAAGACGAAGACAACCCCACCTTCGCGACAAATTTATATAAATTGTAACTCAAGCAATTTGGAAGGAAAGTTTTGAAAAGGGATTTGAAATTTCATGGTCAAAATGTGTTTCCAGATAAAAGTAAGTGTTGCGACTAGAACCAGG
Organism: Vicia faba; assembly: GCA_948472305.1. Classification (NCBI taxonomy): domain Eukaryota; kingdom Viridiplantae; phylum Streptophyta; class Magnoliopsida; order Fabales; family Fabaceae; genus Vicia; species Vicia faba. Next base: position 1,242,368,537 of record OX451735.1, on the reverse strand, counting down.
GCAATGAAAGCTTCACAATGATATCAAAGTTTTGAAGAATTGATGGAGAAATCTACCATTTGAAGTTGAGTTGCAGAGCTCTGAAACTGGACTTCTATGGAGCAATATAGGTCATGATTCTTGAAGGTAATAGTATGGTTAGCTTAAGGGAAAATCAAGGAAGGTGAATTGATAGAAAAATTAGATTGAAAAAGGCTTGAACACTGATTTCGAAGTTACAGAAAATTGAGTTATGGAGCAAGTTTGGCAGGGTGATTCTGGTTATTCAAGCTTGAGGAAATGAATGGGGGATGACCCTCTATTTATAGGAGAATGAATGGGATCCTTAAGCGTGTGAAATGATGAAGTTTGGAGGGAAATCGTGGGGGGTCTGCAGCATGAGCAAAGTGTGACTTGTTTAGCATCAAAATTCAGCCAAATCGTGCATTTCATGATGCTAAACACCTTTGGAAATTTGTTAAACATGATTAGAAGCAAAAACGCATGGAAAACTTGTGATTAGAAGCCAAAACAAAGATTTCTAAATCTGACTTGTGATGAAACTTCAGTTTCAAGTTACCAATTTCAAAACAATGGCATTTTCAGCTCAAGGGGTCATAGGACATGATTCTTGATGCTTTAGAAAGATGAGTTTACAAGCTTTGAAATGGGAAAATAATGGAATCAAATGGATGCTTGAGCTGAAATTTGCATTGAGTCAAAGTTGGGAAGAAAGGTTGACTTTCCATACTTAGAAATATTTCAAAATTTTCTTCAAAAGTGACATATAATGTTTTGCATCCAAACATGGCCCTCCACTTGGAATTTTCTCTTTACCAAAAAATATGGCATGAAATAGACCTATTGAATGACATTTTGAAACTTGAACCATTCAAAATCTCCGAAAATTGAGAGAGTTATGAATTGTTGAAGTTGGCAAAAAATCATGAAAGACCTATAATCTTTTGTATCCTTAGGGCATCTTCCATCCATTTTCTCACTTTTCATATAAAATAAGGAACAAATTTCACATCCTTGAGATCATTATGGAAAATTAGTGTGCTCAAGGTGATAAAAATTGACCAAGTTATGATCATTTGAAGTCACACATGAGAAATTGGGGTTTCATCTGGAGGACTTGTAATCTTTCTTCATCATTAAGTTTCTTCCACATTAAAACTCCTTGAAACTTTTGAAGTTATTTGTTAATAGCCATTTGAAGAGAAGGATGTCTTTGGAATCACTCAAAAATACCAAAATATGAGCAAGATATACTTCTTTGAAGTTCAAAACCCTAGCTCCTAGATCAAGAAAATGCTTTGAGAAACTTTGACAATTTTGAACAACCTTCTTGTATCAACACTCTTGATTTGAAAATAGAAGTTGTTGACGATGATAATAAGAACTCATAGCCACTAAAACCGCTTCCATATCTTGAGAATTGAGAGAAATATGCACTTGTGACCAATGGGAACAAGACCTTGTCCAACCATGACAACTTCTTCAATGAACCCCTTGTACTTTTGAATCAATTTTGATAACTTTGAAATGTAGTGAATCAAAATAAACCTTTCCATGCCATTTATTCCAAAACAACTTCAATGGTGAGGTTTGAATTTCTCAAGCTTTATTGACTAGGTCATGGAAATAAACTCATGAACCCATGGATCAACTTGCTAAGCCACATTGCCTTTACCTACATTATTAACAAGTAAGACAAACTAACATTGCATTTTATTAATTAAAAAGAAAATCAAGAAAAAATATTTATGATCACAAAAGAAAACAAGTCAAGGTGCTTGGTGATTCCTCAAAGAGCAAAGCTAAGGATAGGGAGGAGAATAAAAAAACCCTAATGTGAGCTTGTGGTGATTTATTCAATATGGTATGATGAAGGGATCTTAGGGGAAAAAATTGGGGTACCACACTAATGTTGATTAGGGTTTGTGAACAAATTAATTGATAAAAAATGGTTTAGTTTGATGAATGTAGGGTTTCTAAAAAAAGTTACCAGGGTTGGGTGTTGAACTCATGCCCTCAGAAGCTTCAGCCAATAGGCTCACCACTAGGCCAGGTGCACCTTAGTGTTAGCAGATAACATAAGTGTGTTTTGTAAATTCATCCTGCAAGACATGAAAATATGAAGAAAATAAATGACAAAAGGCAAGATCAAACCCATGCCCTTTGACACAAATGCCTTAACGCACTCTCTTCAACCGCTGGGGCGGTGATACACCGGTATATTAAACCAAACAATATATATAATATAAGAATGCTTCCTGAACCGGAGAGGCGCCGGAGCCCTAGCTCCGGTTGTCTTCTCCGGTAATCTATTTTCCTCAAACCTGTAAAACAGCCAATATTAACAATCCATAGGGGGCCTACCCCCCTAAATCAGGGTATGTGATTTCAATGAGATGGTTATTTTAGCCTAAATTTCAAGGTTTTAAGAGCTACAAAGAAAACTGCATAGATCGGTGCTAACATGGCTTTGCACCATCCAGCCATTATGGGACTCTCCTAATGAGTCATCCTGCATTGTTGAACCTTATGAACATGTTAAACGAGTTAGTATACAATGAAGCGCAAGGAAAACAAATATATGGAATTTATGTGGTGTCAAAACCGATGTGGAATATATGTTAGCTTTTACACCCTTTTGATCATGGAGATCGATCCAGCCTTACCCTACTGAGTTCCTGGAAGTGAATGAGAGAGTTGATAGGTCTTGACAGTGGCTGCAAGCTAGGGTTTTAAGTTGCCCTAGTTTTGAGTAGTTTGTGATTTTTGGAGGGATGTTCTTGAACAAGGGTTTGTGGTCCTTTTCGTGTCTGAAAGCAATGGGAATATATAGGACAAATTAGGTAAAATATTGATGGACTTGGACCTTGCAAGAAAGGCCTTATCTTATTTCATTTAATTTTGACTTTAAATTAATAAAAATCAAAATAAATAAAATAAAAAGGTCAAGGGGTTCATGAGTAACATGTGAGGTTCATGATAATCTTAAAAACACGTTTGGAGTTTGAAACAATAGCCCATTAGCCCAAAATATCAAGCTTGCTCAATTTGAACTTCATGCATTTACTCAAAATTTCCCAACTTACATTGGTCATAAATATCTCAATTTTCATATTTTGAAGGTGATATAGGACTTTTTGGAAAGCTCAAGATGTCCTCTACAATCTCTTTTTTGATAATTTTTGCATTTGGAGAATTTATATTGATGTAAGTTGCCTTGACAAAAAGTGTTTTTGTTGACTTTTGAAATGACCTGTAATGTATTGGCTCATATGTCTCAAATGACGTATTTTTTGGACTTGAGCTTAGATATAAAAAGTTTTAGAGAATTTAATTTACTTCAAAATGAGCTTTGGTTGGGGAAAACTGATGAAGCATGTGAAAGTTATGCTTGGTCAAAGTTCAGTTGACTTCTCCTAAGGAAACCCTAATTTGGAAACTTTTGACTTTTGATGATTTGAGGGCTTTTCTTGAGGAATCATGATCAACCCTTGATCAAATGATGAATATGACTTAAAAATCTTGATGTTGACCAACAATCTTGAAGTTTGACTATATGTTGACCACAATTGACTTTTTACCCAATATAGTTAATTTTCAGCCATCTGAGCAATTGATTAAGAAAACTTGTGATGCAAGGCTTGAAAGTTGACATGAGCATTCTTGAATACATATAAGAGACCATGGAAACCACTTGTGGTCTTTTAAACCCAAACTTCCTTGTGAAAAGTGAAACCCTAGTTGTAAGTCAATTGTTTAGGAAGAGAATTTGTCTGATCAATTCTTGAGCAACCTTGAGCATTTGAGAACCCTAGGAGAATATTTTGAATAAAATGAGAGGAAAAATTTTAGGGTACAACAATATTCATTAGAATAATGAGATTTGAGGTTATAGGGGTGTATGGCTAAATGTGTAGAGACATGGGGGGGGTGTAGTGTTATATGAATTATTACTATTGTTATTATTATAATATTAGGATAATTATTATTATTTTATAATAATAATTAAATAATTATTTATTGGGTTATTTATATTATTATTAGAATATATTAGAGTGAGAAGAAGGAAAATAGAGTCAGTACGTGAAATAGAACAAAAGCATAGAAGGTAGAAGAAGAGAGAAGCACTAGGAAGCTAGGGCAAGGATTCCACCGTAGAAATCAAGAATTAACCAAAACTCTAAGGTAAGGGGGGATTATAACTCTATAATGGTTTGCCTATTGATGGCATATGGTAGGATTTAGGTTGCTTGATTGTATGTTTTGATTTCTCCCTATTTGGTTGATTTTGGGGTTTTTCCCATTGATGAGTTTTCGGTGATTTTAATGTGTTTTATGGGATTAGATGATATGAATTGGTTAGTATTGGTAGATAAACGTTGGTGAGTAATTAGCCTGCTTAAAAGATAAATTTTGAGGTGAAAATGAATTTTGGGTGTTGAAACATGGGATGGTCATACCATGAAAACTGCAGAATTTTTCCATGTTATCACGGGATAACCAGTTACCCATATATGGTAACCGATTAGCATAGAAAAAATTGAAACAAGAATGGCTACTTTCTTACAATAACCAGTTACCATAAGTGGGTGACTGGTTACCGCGAGGGATTTTTGAAAAGAAAAAGGTTACTGTCTTGCGGTAATCGATCACCATAACTGGGTAACCGGTTACCGGTGTTATTGACAACATTTTTGGAAAACTTTAAAACCCATAACTTTTGACTCGGGTGTCCATTTGAGGCACCGTTCAAACCTACAGAAAGCTAAAAATATTTTATACTCAATAAAAATGATTTGAAAACAGTATGAGATGATGTTATGGATTTTGTTTCATTTCAATGTTGTGTTGTGATTGTGAAGTTGTGAATATGACGATGAATGTGAATATATTTCTTGATGTGACGATGTTGTTGATGTATGTACTATGAATGTGCTTAGTGGCCTATATTGGCTTATTATGTTGTTTTGATGTAATTGCAAAGTTGTGAATATAATGATGTTGCATGAATGTTTTAATGGTGTGACATGATATGCATGATAATTGTAAGTGTTTAGTTATTGGCATGTATTTTTGGTAAAACCAGGTGTGTGAATGTCATGACTGATGTCATAACATTCTGGATTATTAGGTACTTTATGCAGAAAAAGTATGGCATACAGTAGCTACTGTTTATGAGTGTGTATCTGAGCATTTTGAAATGATCACATTTATTGCCTTCTACCAAAATCAGTAAACAGGAATTCTGATGTCATAACAAATGTTAAGACATCCTGTACTGATCTAACAGATATGCAGTTTGGTTAATTCTGAGATTTTTCAGGAAGATGGCTCATTCCTTCCAGAACAGAATCTCACGTGGACTTTGGGTTAACCTAGCTCAACCCTAATTTGGTTGATAAAGTCTTGTGACCAAGTCTTAAGGTTAAACCTAATTAACCCTAGCTTTTTGTGGAAACCCTAACTGAAGAAACAGCTGCATATATATTCAACAGGAATGATGGTTGCAAAGTAACTCTTTTGACTGAAGATCAATTAGGAGCTGTATAGTTTTAACTATTGTAATCCAAGCAAGTATCATTGTGATAAGTGACTTGGAATAGGTTTTGATTGTAAGGGTTTTTGTATCACTCAAAGCTTTGAAGCAAGAGTGTTTTGTGTCTCTTGACTAAAGCTTTGAAGCAAAGTCAAGTTAGGTTTATGTATCACTCAAAGCTGTGAAGCACGAGTGTTTGTGTTACTTGATTAAAAAAGTTGTGAAGCATAATCAAGTGTATGTTCTGAAGAGTGTCTTCATTATTTCATTAGTTAATTGTTTTAAGTATCACTGCTGTGATTGGGGGGGAGTGAGTAGGAACTCAGGTTTAAGTTGAACTTAGATTGAAGTTGCATTGGGTAGGTCTTAAGTGAAGGAGATAAACTGGTTGGTTTATTCCTGAATTAATATTTCTTATAGTGGAATTCCTCCCTGGCTTGGTAGCCCCCGGAGTAGGTGTTGTTTCACACTGAACTGGGTAAACAATTGACTGTGTTCTTTACTGTTTTTATTTACTGTCTTATAGAAAGTCAGATACGGTGTCATAACATTCACTGTGACATTGAGTATCTGCTGCCAGAATTTCAATTGGCATCAGAGCAGGCACCCTGCCTGTATTACTGGGTGAGATCTAGGGATATCACTTTCTGGCACTATGGACAAAGAAGGAGTTTTTGGAAACAGACCACCCATTCTGGATGGAACAAATTATGACTACTGGAAACCTCGTATGATTGCCTTCTTAAAATCACTGGACAAAAAGGCTTGGAGAGCTGCTGACAAAGGATGGAACCATCCCACCATAACTGATAAAGATGGGACAATCAGTCTGAAGCCTGAGGAAGAATGGAGCAAAGAAGAAGATGAGTTAGCCCTGGGTAATTCCAAAGCTTTAAATGCCTTGTTCAATGGAATTGATAGAAACATATTCAGACTAGTACATCAATGTGAACTGGCCAAGGAAGTGTGGGACACTCTCAAAACTACCCATGAGGGCACATCCAAAGTAAAAATGTCAAGGCTTCAGATGCTGACTACCAAGTTTGAGAACCTAAGGATGAAGGAAGATGAAACCATTCATGAGTTTCACATGAACATCTTGGAGGTTGCCAACACCTCAGGAGCATTGGGTGAAAAGATGTCTGAAGAAAAACTGGTGAGAAAGATTCTCAGATCCCTGCCTAAAAGATTTGCAATGAAGGTAACTGCTATAGAGGAAGCCCAGGATATCAGCAAGTTAAAGGTGGATGAACTCATTGGGTCTCTTCAGACTTTTGAGATGGGGATCAGTGACAATGTTGACAAGAAAAACAAGAGCATAGCACTTGTATCCAACACTGAAGATGAAAACAAGGAGGATGAAGAAGAAAATATTTCAGAAGCTATAGCCATGCTTGGAAGACAATTCAACAAACTCATCAAGAGAATGGATCCAAAGTCAAGGTCAAATGTTGAGAACATCCCCTCTGACATTAACAGATCTTATGACTCCAGTAGAAGACCAAGGTCTGAAGAGAAGGGAAATCAAGGCAGAGGAATTCAATGCCATGGTTGTGAAGGATATGGGCATATTCGAGCTGAATGTCCTACCTTTCTTAAGAAACAAAAGAAAGGAATGACTGTTACCTGGTCTGACTGTGATTCAGAAAGTAATTCTGAAGAAGAATCTGCCAAACTAGTTACTGCACTAACTGGTGTTTGTACCTCTGAAAGTGACACTAGTGATGAGGAAGTGACATTTGAAGAACTGGCTGATACTTACAAGAAATTGTGTATCAGAAGTGCTGAAGTCTGTGTGCAAAATGAGAGACAAACAAAACTCATCATAAAGTTGGAGGCTGGAAAAAGGGCAGACCTTGAAACTATAAGTCATCTAGAAGGGGAAGTTCAAATGCTGAACTCAAAACTGAACCAGATGACCAAATCTGTCAAGATGCTGACAAATGGAACTGACAAATTGGAAGAAATCCTTCAGGTTGGACAAAATGTGGGAAACAAGTCTGGTCTAGGATTTGTGACAGCAAAGAAATCTGGTGCAGACAAGAAGATCAGGTCTGATAAACAAATGTCAAAGCAGATGTCACAACATAACACTCAACATCGGGAACAGAGAAATATGAAGAAAAAGTACCAAAGATGGAGATGTCATCATTGTGGGAGGTTTGGTCACATAAAGCCTTTCTGCTTCAGATTGTATGGATACCCTAATCAGAACCCAGGTGTCAAACCTAAGTCTAACAGGGTACCACATACTCCTCAATGGAAGAAAAAGGCTACTGCCCTGATAGCCCACACTTCCCTGAGAGTCTTTGCAAAGGAAGACTGGTACTTTGACAGTGGGTGTTCTAAGCACATGACTGGAATCAACAACCTTCTCAATAATGTTAAACCTCACACCACTAGTTATGTGACCTTTGGAGATGGTACTAGAGGTGAAATCAAAGGAGTTGGTAATTTGGACTGCCCTGGAGTTTCAAATCTGAATGAAGTACTATTGGTAAAAGGCCTGACTGCTAATCTCATTAGTATCAGTCAATTATGTGATCTAGGATTCAAGGTCAACTTCTCAAAATCTGAATGTCTTGTAATTAATGAAAAACAAGAAGTTATAATGAAAGGAGTCAGATCTAAAGACAACTGTTACTTGTGGGAGCCTGAGAACACTAATTACTCCACTGTGTGTTCTATTTCCAAAGAAGAAAAAGAGGTGAAACTGTGGCACCAAAAACTTGGCCATCTTCATCTAAGAGGAATGAAAAGGATTATCTCCATGGAGGCAGTTAGAGGGATTCCAAGACGTCAAATTGATGAAGGGAGAGTTTATGGTGAATGTCAGGTTGGTAAGCAGACTAGGATGTCACATCCAAAGTCAAGACATCTGACCACCTCTAAGGTTCTGGAACTTCTACATATGGATCTGATGGGACCAATGCAGGTGGAAAGTCTTGGTGGAAAGAGATATGCATGTGTTGTTGTGGATGACTATTCCAGATTCACCTGGATTAACTTCATTAAGGAAAAATCTGATGTGTTTGAAGTTTTTAAAGAACTGTGCAAAAGAATTCAAAGAGAAAAAGAAGGGTGTATTGTCAGAATCAGAAGTGATCATGGCAAGGAATTTGAAAACAATAAGCTTAATGAGTTCGGTTCCTCAGAAGGAATTAGTCATGAATTCTCTTCTCCTATAACTCCTCAATAAAATGGAGTTGAAGAGAGGAAAAATAGGACATACAGGAATCTGCCAGAGCTATGATACATGCCAAAAGACTTCCTTTACATTTTTGTGCTGAAGCTGAATACATTGCAGCTGGTAGTAGCTGTTCTCAAATTATCTGGATGACACAGATGCCCACTGAGTATAATGTCACACAAGATGTTATGACATTGTACTGTGACAATCTGAGTACAATTAACATTTCCAAGAACCCTATTCAGCATAGCAGGACCAAGCACATTGACATTAGACATCACTTAATCAGAGACCTTGTAGAGGAGAAAACAATTAATCTGGAACATGTTGCCACTGAGCTACAACTTGCTGACATGTATACCAAGGCACTTGATGCAAATCAATTTGAAAACTTGAGGGGCAAGTTGGGTATTTGCCAACATGAGAAATTGTAGCAATTAATTTTGCTTAAAACAAGGGTTGAAGGAGTTATTTTTGTTAAGTCTATTTTGAGTGGGTTAATCATATGTTTTCCCAATTCTTTCAAAATTATTAAGAAGTTGAATAGACACTCATTTGCCTCCTTCCTCTCTCGACTTTGCAACAAATCCCTTTCTCTCAATCAAAGTTTTCTCTCTAGTTACTACTGGTTTTCTAAGTCAATCAAAATGTCTCAAACATCATCCTCAACCAAGACGACCGTTTCATCTTCATCATCTGATCAAGATTCTCGGGCAATCACCTCATGCATGGATTCTGAAGTCCTGGAGATTACTCCTCTTAGAGAAATGGCAACTAACCCCTCCAAGGTCAAAAAGCTGAGAACAAGGCATGCAGGAAGGTCTCAAGCTACTTCATCCGGTAATCCCTCTCAACCTTCATCTTCTGTACCAAATAAGGAAGGATCAGCTTATGTACATCAAGCAATAGCTAGGCTTGTTACAAGAATACTGAGTGAGAACCACTCTGTACCGAGGATTTCTGTTCCATTAAATCAAGAATCAGCAAGCCCAAATGTTGAAGCAAATCCAGATGTCTCTGAGAATGTTGAGACACCAAATGACAACATTCAAAAATCATCTGAAAACCTTGATGATATTCAGAACCCTTCTGAGAAGAATGTTGAACCACCTGTTATTGATGTGGATGAGGAATACTCAGACAATGACCTAATTGCAAATATCAACCCTAGCATAGCTAGGAGAATGATGAACAGAAAGGGTAATCAGGATGCTGCAAAATGTCTGACCAAAGAGAAACCTGCTGATAAGAAAACCAGGTCTGAAGGCAAGACTGGTGTAGAAACTGTGAAGACTGGACTGTCCAAAGGGAAGGTGAAAGCCCAAGTGCATACTGGGAGTCTCTCAAAGCCTGCGAGACAACCAATAACAAAGAAGAGAAAAGAACCTGAGCCTTCTGATTCTGATGAGGAATCAGAATTTGAAATTGATGCTGAAGACATTCCTCTCAGAAGGAAACTCCCTTCCAGCAAAATGGCTAGAGTTCCTGAAGTCCCCACTGACAACATTTCATTTCACCATCCTGAAAATGCCAACAGATGGAAGTATGTTTGCTTGAAGAGAATAGCCTTGGAAAGAGAACTAAACAATGGTACCATGGATTGCAAGGAAATCATGGACCTGATCAAAGCTGCTGGACTAATGAAGACTGTGGTAAAATTTACCAAATGCTATGAAAATCTGGTCAAGGAATTCATAGTGAATTTGTCTGATGAATGTGCTGATGGAAGGTCAGCTGACTTTGAATGTGTCTATGTGAGAGGAAGAAGGGTTAATTTCTCTCCATCTGAAATTAACAAATTTCTTTGAAGATCAAATGAGGCTTGCCCTGAACTAGAAGTCACTAACAATGAAGCATGCCAAACCATCACAGCAAGACAAGTCAAGTGCTGGCCCTTAAAAGGCAAGCTGAATGCCAGCAAACTAAGCATGAAATTTGCCATCCTGCACAAGATTGGTGCAGCCAACTGGGTCCCTACCAACCATAAATCAACCATCTCCACAGGATTGGGGAGATTCATTTATGATGTTGGAACCAAGACTAAATTTGACTATGGCAGGTATATTTTTGATCAAACTTTAAAACATGCTGGTAGCTATGCTGTTAAAGGCCCTATTGCCTTTCCCTCCCTCCTATGTGGAATTATCCTTGCTCAGTACCCTGATATCCTGGTGGAAAGAGACACTGCTTGCAAAAGAGCTCCTGCTCTTGGGTTACACTACAAGCTATTTCAGGGATCTCATGTTCCTGACATTGTCATAACATCAGCTGAGACATCATCTGTAAAAACTCATTCTAAGACATCTGATGTTATAGCTGTATTGAAAGAGACCTGCAAAGAGCTGGAGACAAGGAAAAAGACTCTAGAAAACCTAATTGCCAGATTAGAAGAGGAGGAGACTGAAGGAAACTGAAGGGAAGAGGGTGCTGCTGAAGATCAGCTCAATGCTGAAGAAAGTAGCTCCTCTGAAGATGACAGTGCTTAAAGTTTGGTGGAGTTGACAAGCCTGATGCTGGTTCCTGTTAATGCAAGTGTTTTCAGATTTTATTTGTTGTTTTTATTACTTATTTTGGATGACTGTATAACATATAAGTACATGTATCTTTGGCCTATTTGTGGCTAAAGAGGGGGAGATATTTTGTGTTAATTACTTGGTAGACATCATATTTTTTCTGCAGTCATATTCATTCTGCTGCTCTCTATTCTCTGATTGCTTAGGGGTTTTAGCCAAAAATCTGCCAAAGGGGGAGTTTGTAAGTGTTTAGTTATTGGCATGTATTTTTGGTAAAACCAGGTGTGTGAATGTCATGACTTATGTCATAACATTCTGGATTATTAGGTACTTTATGCAGAAAAAGTATGGCATACAGTAGCTACTGTTTATGAGTGTGTATCTGAGCATTTTGCAATGATCACATTTATTGCCTTCTACCAAAATCAGTAAACAGGAATTCTGATGTCATAACAAATGTTAAGACATCCTTTACTGATCTAACAGATATGCAGTTTGGTTAATTCTGAGATTTTTCAGGAAGATGGCTCATTCCTTCCAGAACAGAATCTCACGTGGACTTTGGGTTAACCTAGCTCAACCCTAATCTGGTTAATAAAGTCTTGTGACCAAGTCTTAAGGTTAAACCTAATTAACCCTAGCTTTTTGTGGAAACCCTAACTGAAGAAACAGCTGCATATATATTCAACAGGAATGCTGGTTGCAAAGTAACTCTTTTGACTGAAGATCAATTAGGAGCTGTATAGTTTTAACTGCTGTAATCCAAGCAAGTATCATTGTGATAAGTGACTTGGAATAGGTTTTGATTGTAAGGGTTTTTGTATCACTCAAAGCTTTGAAGCAAGAGTGTTTTGTGTCTCTTGACTAAAGCTTTGAAGCAAAGTCAAGTTAGGTTTATGTATCACTCAAAGCTGTGAAGCACGAGTGTTTGTGTTACTTGATTAAAAAAGCTGTGAAGCATAATCAAGTGTATGTTCTGAAGAGTGTCTTCATTATTTCATTAGTCAATTGTTTTAAGTATCACTGCTGTGATTGAGGGGGAGTGAGTAGGAACTCAGGTTTAAGTTGAACTTAGATTGAAGTTGCATTGGGTAGGTCTTAAGTGAAGGAGATAAACTGGTTGGTTTATTCCTGAATTAATATCTCTTATAGTGGATTTCCTCCCTGGCTCGGTAGCCCCCAGAGTAGGTGTTGTTTCACACTGAACTGGGTAAACAATTGACTGTGTTCTTTACTGTTTTTATTTACTCTTATAGAAAGTCAGATACGGTGTCATAACATTCACTGTGACATTGAGTATCTGCTACCAGAATTTCAATAATGATGATGATCGAATGCCTGTATTGGCGTGGCATTGATAGGTAAGGATAATCATTTGAAATCAAGTTGTTGCATGTTAGTGTTGTATGCATTCATAAGTGAATGCCTGCATTAGCGAGCGAAGGCCTGTATTGGCGAGCGAAGTTGATTTCCCTAAAATGGAATTACTACGAAGAGGGTTTTATCTTGTTGGTGCCACATGCATTAAGTCTATTTCATTCTTTTGCAGCATATTGTGATTGATAATTCGATGGGTGAATATTAATGAGAGTATGTGTTGTATTACGATGAATGTCATGTGCTGATTTTGTACTTAAATTTGTATCTGCTCCTTATTATGCTTATTTTTATATTGATATGATATCTCACTCTTTCTATTTGAATGTTTCCTCCACGTGGATAACGTGCAGATGATCTGAAGTAGCTAGAGATCGAAGCTTAGATAAGGAGTTCCTCCAGATGCGTAGTTGAGTTGGGTCTTCTCTGATACGTAACACTTGGGGGTTTCGTGTGAATTGTTTTGTTATGTTAGGAGTGAACTTGTATCGCTATGTTGTTTGAATTATTTTATGATTATGCTGATGTATGAAAGATAATAGTTATTGGTTCGATTTGGAAAATTGAGATGACTATTTATTAATGATTTCTGCTGCAAATAAATTCATTGAAGTTTAAGACTTATAAGCATATGATTGTATTGCGTATCCTAATTTGAGCATGTGCGATTTGCGAAGTATGTGACATCCTATTTGTTGATGTTCATTTTAGAAATTAATTTACTCTGATTTTTTATTTAAAATTACCGACGGGGAAATAGGGTGTTACAATTGGTAACAGAGCAGGTCGGTCAATCCGACCAAGTTGTCTAATGTTGTTTGTTCCTTGGTACGCGAAAAGTGTGTGAAACACTGTCGATGCTTGCTTGCTTTTCTAATCACTTGTTTGCATGAGTGGGATTGAAATAAGTTGGGGAGAAGCTTGTGCTTCTATGAGATGGTTAGGTGTGAACAGTTGGTTTAGTATGTCGTGAAGTACATGAGTGCAGACTTTAGTGTTGATGTGTTATTTTTCCAATTTTGAAGGTAGCACATATTCAGGATTTAAGTCTAACGGTCAGATGAAGAGTTCTTAAGGGGGAATTATCAGGTACTCGTGTTGTTTGCATCTATAGAAGTGGAGGGAAATGTTATGACTAATGATGTATCAGTTGTGCGTTGGTCCTAATGTTTTTCCGGGGATGATTGCGACTTGTCGTTAGAGCGAAGTGTTTGATTAACTGGATGTTATCCTTGGAGTGGACTGTTTGAAGTGAAACCAAGTGATCACGAATTACTTTGATGAGTCGATGCATATTCTTATGCCAGAGGATATCTATTAAGCAAAGTAGGATGACTTTTAGAAGGTTAAGCTCAGACAGTTGCAATGTTTCAGCACTGCCGGTTGATTGTGAAGTTGTCAATGTTGAGTTAGCATTGTGTGTGATGTTGATGTTTTGAATGGTGATAAAGTGATGAATCAATGTAAATTTTGTGTTGGAATCACATATGTGAAATGTTGTTGATGTTGTTGATGTTGTTGGAAGGTTATGGATCGCGACTCAGAGTCGGAACTCAAAGTTATTAGTAGCCTTGTGAAAATAGTTGGAATTTTGATGTTTTGGAAACTGAATTTTGAAGAAAGTAACGTGTCTCTCGAGTTATGAGAAGAATGAGGTTTCAGATATATGTTGGAATGGATTTTGTACACATAAAATGACAAAAAGATGCTTATGTTCTGCCGGTACCCGAGTACCCTGCGATGAAAATCACAAGAACTTCAAAAATTCATAACTTGAGTTCCGGACGTCTGATTCGAGTTCAATTCGAAGCGTTAGAAAGCTAACGCAATGAACTTTGTTTTTAAAAATGGTTCCAGCACCTGAAAGTAATTTTTTTGTCACGTAATGATGTTGGATGAGAGGTCAAATTTGATGTTGATCTCGTACTTGGTACCAGACTTGTTCCTATGGCACCATACAGGATGTCAGTTCAAAAGTTGGGAGAATTGGAGAAGTTATTAGAATATGCACAGAGAAATAGATTTGTAAAACCGAATGTATCATTTTGGGAGCTTTTTAATGTCATTATTTAAGGAAAAACAAAGACGTATGAAACTGTATGTGGATTACCGATAACTAATTAAATAGTGGTTGAGGTTACATATCCACTTCAGATGATTGACGACTGGATGGACCAACTGTTATGCGAGTATGTTCTCAGTATAATTAAATTGAGGTCAGATTATCTTCAGATACGAATGAAGAATGAGGATAGTTAGATGACAACTTTTAGAAATCGGTGAAGTTATTTTGAATAATTGAATCAATTTATTGCGGTATTTCTTGAGGGAAAGTTTAGTCTGAGTCAAAAAAAGGAAATGTTAATGTTGTGACTAGAATTACGGTGTCGAAAGGGAAGGAAACATATGTTAGGAGGTCAGGATGTAGATCATGATTTGAAGAGGTGACATTTCTTGAACATTCTATTTCGAATGAAGATATTTGTGAAATATATTCAAAGTAAATAGATGTTTATATCAAGAGACTCTGAAATTGGTTATGAGACTAGGAGTTTTCAGGAATTAACTAGTTATTATTGCAGATTGCTTGAGATGAGGTCAAGTGAGATAAGTTGTTAGTGAATGAGTTATGGGAATGAAATGGTTGACATTAGTAAAGATGTGAATGTATTAGATAAGTGCATAGAGATGAAACTTATGCATATTAAGCATGATTAGAGTGATGGTAGTGTTGAGATTGTGATTAGAATGAGATCCAAATGCGAGATTAAAGGAAAGAGTGAGGATTCATTGATGTGGTCAAAATCTTCTAACTGGATAAAGGCTTATTTTGGATTGAGACGATTTAGATTATACTTGGTGTAGTAGTTTTCTTGTATTAGAATACACTTAGTAATTGTGTTGTGCTGCGTGCGCATAAGGGAGACTATGAAATGGAGTTTTGGTGTTTATGTATCACTTGCGAGGTAGAAATGAAGGAAATTAAGAAAAACATTTGTAAGCCTTGGAGAGATTGTTGGACATTATGCTCAAGTAACCTTGAGCACAAGGTGAAAGACGATATTATAGTTGGGTAACGATGATTTATGCCACTGTTATGGTCGCCGGTTACCTGTTGAAAAATTGAGGAACTGATCACCCTTAATCTCTTGTTGATAGTATATAGGATCTTAATGGATGGGATAGACATGTCTTACTAGCATGATGGTGTGTAAAGTGATTGACATTTTATCAAGAGGATAATTGTTCACCATTTTGTGTGAACCTAATGCAAAAGGTGGCTATGAAAGAGTTGGGATTTATAAAGCAGTTTAGAGACTTGAGTTGGTATTCGAGCTAACACCGAAAAGTAGACGGTTGAGGATGTAGAAAAGTGAACAATGATTCCGTGGTGGTTACTAAGGAGAGCCTGAAGATAGATGTGAAATGTGTAGATCTGATGGTTATTGGAAATCAAAATGAAGACATTGACTTAAGATGAATGAATAGAGTAGCACATGGGAAGTGTAGTATGGCGTAGTTTGTTATGCGGGTACGACTTTGGAGTCAAAGATTGAACATTAGAAGTTGTGGGATAATGCAAACTATTAGATATTCCATGATGGAATTTTTAGGTAAAATGTTAACTAAATTATTCGTGTTATCACCATGTCAATAGATGTATTGAATTTCATGGTCGATTTGGGATATGTTCTGTCTGTTTATAGAGTCTAAAATCTAATTGCAAGTGCACAACCTATCGAAGTAATATAAAGGATTGTCGAACCACAAAGACCAATCGTCAATCTATCAACTCTATTATTAAGTTGCTTATCTAAGGCAGATTGATTCAGTTGAGGGAGTATAATGCAAAGGAAATTAATAGATAAAGTAAATTCAGACAAAAGACAGGCTAGAATGCAAATCACATTGGTCAAATAACATTTCAATTTGTATTTAATAGAGCTACTCATGGGACAATATTTTCCACTCTTGTAAAGGAACAATTTGACGAGAAATTTTCGCTTTTGCTAACTAAGAACCGAGTTTACTCTCTAATAAAATCCTTTTATTGTCACTTATAAAAGGGCGCTTCAAGCGTTAAAACAGTGAACCTGTTTTTAAGAAATTAGTTTCTTAACTTAGTAAAAAAGTGGTTTCAACTCGGAAGGATTGACATAAAGAGATTCTTGGCTTTCGCTCGAGAATTGGATTGTAAACCTATAAACGCGTCCAAAAATAGTTTGAAAATCATTTTCTAAAAGTGTCAAAAATCCCTAATTAACCAGTCAAAACTCTTTCACCCTTTTTGAACGGTTAAAAACTAACCAAGTTTACTTTTTGAAATGGGCGGCTTTCTATCTTATCCAAGAATATTAAGTACAGAAAACTTGTGTTAAAAGTTAAAACAGCCCCTAAAGTGTTTCTACTGATACAGTGTTGAAATGCTATCATGACAATGATCCTTACATTCCAACCTTAAAATTTTTAGCCAGACATGGAAATAAAAGCAAGTGTATTAAAGTTCATCGAAATAAACATAGTAATAAAAGCAAGGCAAGGTGATAAAATAAGTAATGCAAGTGCAAGACAAAGTGATTGAATAAAATAAATAAAAAACTTAAATAGAAACCTACTCCAAATCGAAGTCTTTAAATCTTGGTACAATTGGAAAGTAAATGCTTGAAGTAAAATGGCAGCAAGATTGTAAATAAAAGAGATGCTCCAACCTAATCAAGACTATGATGCAATAATCCTCCGATATGGAAAATTATTGCTTTTACACAAGTGAGTATAGGCTTAGAGTTGCAAGACTAAGTTGGATGATGGAAAATGAAATTAAAACTACTATTTATAGAAGTTCTCCAGGCTATGCTTTGACAAAAATTCCCTGCAACTCCTTTAGGGCGGTAAGAAACTTAACAAAGATTGCGGCCGCTGAGGCCCCTCCACGGACGCAGAATGCGCAGATAGAGAGATCGTGGGGGACGTGGCAGTTATCCCCTTGGTGGAGTGGGACACATCACGGCTCCCCCCTATAACGGCCGCTGAGCTGAACACCATGTGTAGGATTTCACTGAAAATCTTGATTTCTTGGCCTTTTCGCTTGGTTTCTTCAAGAAGAGCTCCAAATGGGCATGTTGCCTGAAAACAAGACAAATACAAGCATAACGCAAGAAAATAGTACTAAAAATTATGAAAAACATGTGTTATTTGAGTCAAATATGCAGTTCGATCAGGTGTTATCAAATTATCCTACACTTAAACCTTTTCTTGTCCTCAAGCAAAAACTCTCAGAAGTAGATGAAAAGAAGAACAACATTTACAAGATTTTGAGCTAAAAGGGCTTCTAAGTTCAAGTAAGAATGTGTTGATAGGTACTAACTGATCGAACCAAGGATATCGTGATAACACTTTATGCACAAAAATATGGGCATAAACTTTATTCCTATAAAAACACATCCATGTTAGTCCACTATGCCTAAGCTTCCTTATTTTGTAAGGTCCTTTTTCATTCAGGCGCAATCACATTAAGCTCGTTATTCGTACCTACTCGTAACAGAGTGACCAGTTAGTGACTCTGATCTCAAGCATGGGGTTCTGGTATATGAATATGTATAACCCCTTAATTTACCCAATTATGGTTGTAGGGGATCGGACCGTAATCCGCCCTACCGAGTCCAACACCAGACACCAATGAACCAAGCAACAATGGGCATAAACCTTTTATTTTCTTTTTGTTTCTTTTTTGTATAAATATTTTACAACAATTTTTAGTTAAGTGACTGTGTGAGAGTCACCCAACCCGGAGTTGTATTTTTAGTTAAAGAACAGAAACATAGATCATGCACTTATTTTCATCGGTCCCCTGCGTAGGGCATGCTTAGATCGAAGATGATTTCTAAGATAAACTACTAAAAGACCTTTGTTACAATAAAATAAAGCTATAGTATAGGGGTAACGGGATCAGTTCTTATATTTACAAAGTTTATGGTGCTAAAACGATGTCGATTTTTCAAAAAGAATTCCCAAGTCAAACACTTCCTACCCTGAACCTGTCTTACAGCTAAGAATTTTTAAAACACATTGTTTTCTTTGGAAAAAAAATTGTTGGGTAAGGCTAAAAGTGTTGAAATAAGGATACACAATGCAAAAACACAAAGGACTCATCAAGCACATGAATTTTATTAAAAATAAAACAAACAAAATAACTAAAGTACTAGAAAGCGATAAGTATTGAAAATAAAGAAATGAAAAGCGATAAAAATCTCCTCCCGCACATAAACCAGACATTGTCCTCAATGTTCCGATAAAATAGTAGGAAGGAGTAACTTGGATGGTGCTAATGGGGTCTGTTGGTACCCTCGTCGTCCTGTGTGGGAAGATCGGAACGACAGCTCCTGCTACGAGGCAGGATCTCTCTGGAAATCTCAAGTTGGCCAACTCTTTCGGAAAGAGCGGTGTTTTCTTCCTGCGGTTGGCGGGTGTGATCGGTGGATTTAGAACTGACTGTTTAAAGCTGGTTTCGCGAAATGTCGTGGAAGAAAGAGTCGCCACCGTCTTTTATTTTCTCCAACATGGACAGGACAAAAGCACAGCAAAATTCCTTATGAGAACGTTTCTCGGTTCGGGAGGTAGATTTATAGAAAGGGAAGGTGTTAGCACCCTTTCTATCCATGGTTATCCATGGGCTCTTAGATACTTGCTCTTATGTTTTCAAAATGTTTGCTTTTCAAAGTGTGAGTGGGTTTGAAAAAGTTTCATTGAAAGATTTATGAATAACTCTTGTATCTGTCCTCAAGAGTGTTTGAAAAATTTGTTTTGAAAGCTTTTGAAAGTGTCGGTGTGAAAAGTTTTTGGATTTGTTTTTTAGAGAGCAAGTATCCATGAGTCATCTACCTACCCTAAGGAATTAGGCTGTGTAAAAGTCCTTAAGGTAGTGCCATCCCACCATTGAGAGGTAGGTAGCACCACCGTTGGAGGTGTTCGGGTCAATTCGATTGTAGGGACAATGTGGTCACTGAAGCAACAGTAGGACACCTTAGAAGCTACCCTTACATCCTAGATCCTTTTTTAATCTGAGGCAACCGTTTCGAGGCAACTTTTTCGAGGCAACTGGATCATGGACATAAGGACCGCTAAAACGTCCTATACTTGACGACCACGTTTCGAAGGCAACGAGTGAGGCGTACCCTAGAAGTGGTGTATGTATTTGTGTGTTGTTTTCATGTTAACAATTATCTTTGATCATGACATTGTGAGCTACGCGTTGTTTTTAGTTATCATACATTCTTTCATGCAATTTAGAATTTAAGAGTGCGGAAAATTAAAAGACGGAAAGATAAAAGCTACGCTATTACAAGGCGCGGGTTTATACATCGCCAAAGTACAAAGACCCGGTTTTGATAAAAGATGCGGAAAGTAAAAAATGCGATAAACCTAATTACTATTACATCCTGAAAGCAGTTACATAATAATCAAAAGAAAATAATGCGCGAAAAGAATTAAAATCAGGACGTATTAGGGTTTTGACCCTTTGCTTGAAATTAAATTAAATTAATTAAAGAAAAGAATGTCTTTTTTTGTGTTTGTTGTATTTAATGGAAATAAAGAAAAGAATTTAAAAGGGAACCCTAATTCTAAATTATTTTTTAGTTATTAAAAAATGTCAAAGTTGACCTAATTTAGACTAGTTAATTAATTTACATGTTATTTACAAAAATAAATGGTAATTAATAAATGAGGAAAATAATTAATTAAGAAAAAGATGAAAATGTCAAAAAACCTAATTCTATATATTTTTTATTTATTAAGAAAAAAGATTAAAGTTTAAAACCTAAATTAAACTAAATTAATTGTTAGAGTTTATTTACAAAAATATGTTATTGGTGAAATTAATAATAATTAAATATATTTTACAATTTTTGATTTCGGATTTTTATTAGAAAAAATTAATTTGAGGTGAAATAATAAAAATAATTAAAGCAATTAAAATAAATTCAAAGAAAAGAAAATTAAATTAAATATACAAACCAAGGGGGGTGTCTGGCCCATGTGGAGGTTTTTTGAGGAATTCTTGGCCCATTAGACAAAGCCTGTTTGACTTTCAGGATTGGGTGCACGTTGGTTGACCCAGGCATAGCGTGGAATTCGTTTTGTAACCATTGGATTGATCATCATGAGCGCGTGGCAAGCTTGGGCGTGAGGATGCATGGTGGAGCGTTGAAGGAGTGTTGCACTAGAATACATTAAAGCAAAAATCATGAATTATATGGGGGGACCTGGGAATCGAACCCAGGTCCCAATGTTTGCAAGGCACGTCCTCCACCAACTGAGCTAGGCAACGCGTTTGTAGTATAAGTGGAAAACAATAATTATATAAAAAAACAAATATTAATGATATAAAACAAAAAAATACGCGCGCAGTTTGAATCACCCAACCACGCACTGCCACGCCTTCTCCTTCTTCGTTTGTACCTGTAACATGAACAAGATAGCGGGGGTTTTAAATCCCCACTAAGTGAAAGTCCTAAAAATAGCGAATAGAAGAGGAATCAACATAAATTGAGCGCGAGGGTATCATTTGATTCGTCTTGTTGCAACGAATTTAACTGCAAAGGTCTCAGGGCCTGAGTTTTCCTCTACAAGAAAGCCCTAATTTTCAAGCTTCTAAACCCTAAATTTTGTCCATGGTGAATCTTGATTCAGGCAATGTTAATCCAATTGAACTGTACCAATCGCTTCAGAAGGTCACTATTAGTGTAAATCAAACAAGAAAAATGGTTAAAAGCGCATGAATGATGTTATGCAATTTTGAAAAACAAGACAAACCGTGTGGCCTATGTTCTTCAGTTCTTTGCACGTTTGGATTGGTTCTTGATGCTAATAGATTCCTGGAAGGTCCAGTAATGTATTAGAAGCAATTTCAGGCCTTGAATTGTCCTGCAAGTAAGAAATCAGTTTCACAATTTTCTTGGAATTTTGGCAACTTGGTTATGGACTCTCAGCAGCTTTTTCGTGTATCCTTGAGTAGGGTTAGCTTATGCATATGTATGTGATGTGAATTAGGTCAAGAATGAGCCCAAAAGTCCATGGATTAATGACTTGAATATTTGATTGCTAATCATATCTTTTTCAATCTTTTTCCATGGAAACTTTGCCAATTATGGAAGATCTTGCCTTGTTGATTGAGAAACAAATTGCCAGCTTGCCCTAGTCACATTTGCTGCACAAAAAGATCTAAAAAAGCATATCTTTGAATTTCCTTATAATTAAAACCAATTAAATGAATTAATATAAATATAAATCCAATTAATTAATTAAAAATAAGAAAATAAATTATTTTGAGCTCAATGGGTCGTGCATAGTCTTTGGGTAATGATTCAAGAAAGAATTTGAGGCCCATTAGCAAATTTGAAGCTTTTTAGGCAAAGTTGACTTTTGAAAATTCCCAAAAATTTCCCAACTTCTCCAATGCATATCTTGCTCAATTTTGAAGCTATGAACATGTTCTTGGACATTTTGGAAAGGTCTTGAAGTCCTCTAACCAATGAATTTGGTCCCATTTCATTTTGGTTTACCAATCTCAAGTTATGGTCTTTGACTTAAAGTGCCTTTTTGTTGACTTTTGAGAATGACCTATAATGTTGAAATTGATAACTTTTTGTGAGAGCATTTCTTGGACTTGGAGTGTGAAGATGAGTTGTAGGAAATTTCATCCCCTTCAAAATGAGCTTTGGATGGGATTTTTCTGATGAACCATGAAGAAGTTATGCCTTGGTCAATTTGCAGTTGTCTTTTCAACTGTCCAGAAATAGCAACTTTTGCATCTTGAGACTTTTTGAGCCATGCTTGTGGAATCATGATCAAGAATTGATAAAATGATGATTGTGGCTTCAAAATAAGATGTTGACCAAAAATTTTGACTTTTGACTGTCAAATGACCATTTTGCCCCTGCAGTTGACTGTGGAGCAATTAGGGTTTTTGACTGTGCAATTTGATGCTGTGAGCCTTGAAACTTGGCATGTAGATGCTTGACAATGTTTATAGGCATGTGGGACTTGATTGGACCCTTGAAAACCTCAATTTCTTTGCAAGAACCAAAACCCTAATTTTGAATGTGTTAGGAGGCAATTAGACTGTGCAACCCTTGAGGGATTTTGAAGCTTGATCTTGCCAAATCTTGAAGAATATGGGAGGGAAAATTTTGGGGTACAACAGTTGCCCCTGTTCAACCTTCTTAGACCTGAGGATGTAGATTGGCTGGCGTGCCTTTCGTAATCCGAAGGTGGAAGATGATTGAACACTAGAGTGCCCAGAAATTTGCACTCACATAGTTGAATGTTAGCAGTGATGATGTCGAGAATGGGATTACAAATGCCATTTGGAAGATAATGGATGGGAGGATGGGCTTATAGATGCCATCTGGAGATGTGACAGAACCTTGTCGGGAATGGGCTTATAGATGTCATTTGGAGACTGTTGGTATATGGATGGGCTTATAGATGCCATCTAGAGGTGGTCTGTTGAACTGTAATTTTTGTAAGTTGAAAGAGGGAACCTGTGTAGGGTTGCCTGATGATGAGCTCGTGTAAAACTGCATCTTTGGAGGAAGGAAACCTATGTAGGGTTTACTGATAATGAGTCTGTATAAGACTGCATCTGAAATGGAGAAGGAACCTGTGTAGGGTTACTTTGATGACGAGTCCGTGTAAAACTGCATCTAGAGCTGAGAAGGAAACCTGTGTAGGGTTTACTGATGACGAGTCCGTGTAAAACTGCGTCTGAAGTTTGAGAAGGGAACCGGTGTAGGGTTGCCTGATGATGAGCCCGTGTAAAACTGCATCCTGGGAGAAGTAAAACCTGGGTAGGGTTTCTGATGACGAGTCCGTGTAAAACTGCATCTTTGGGAAGAGAGAACCTGTGTAGGGTTTCTTCGGGATAAGTTCGTGTAAAACTTCTGGAGGAACCGGGGTAAGATCATCCTGAGATAAGTCCGTGTAAGACTTCTGGAGGAACCGGGGTAAGGTCATCTTGAGATAAGTCCGTGTAAGACTTCTGGAGGAACCGGGGTAAGGTTACTATAGGATAAGTTCGCGTAAAACTTCTTGATGAACCGGGGTAAGTTCATCTTGAGATAAGTCCGTGTAAGACTTCTGGGGGAACCGGGGTAAGGTTATCTTGAGATAAGTCCGTGTAAGACTTCTGGGGGAACCGGGGTAAGGTTACTTCAGGATAAGTTCGTGTAAAACTTCTTGATGAACTGGGGTAAGGTCATCTTGAGATAAGTCCGTGTAAGACTTCTGAGGTTGAGAAGGAACCGGTGTAGGGTTGCCTGGTGATGAGTCCGTGTAAAACTGCATCTTGGAGAGAGAAGGAACCAGTGTGGGGTTGCTTCATGATGATCAAGTGGATGATTGTCCTGTATGGTTTCAGGTATTAACCCATGATCAGTCGTCCACAGAATTTTCCTGGCTTGTTACCAATGTTGATCTAGAACTGTAGAGGTAGATGGTAATCATCTTTTGATTGACCTTTTCCTGAAAAGGCAAAACGTTAGTTGTATGCAGTGTCATGATGCATGAACTGCATGATATTAAGATGTTCTCAAGAATAAATGAGATTTGTGTTGTATGATGCGTATGCATGCTATAATGTATGAAGATGTGATGTTTATGGATTTTTGTCTAGGAAAATAAATCCTTGACGGGTGCCGGGAAGTTGACTCCTGGGCTGATGTTGAAGAGTAGAGCTTTTTGTTTCCGCTGGGGTGATGGTTGCAAGAATACCGGTAGGAGAAGATGACTCCGTTGAGGAATAAACTTTGCTGGAGAGATCGCTCTGCGGGGGATTACTTTGTGGGAAGAGAGGCACTTTGCTGAGATGTTGGTGATAACTCCGCTGGGGATACCATTGTTGAGCTCTGTTGGAAGATTTGATGAACTCCGCTGGGGATAGGAAGACTTCGCCGTTGACGACCTTTCCGTGGTAACTGGCTGAGGATAACCCAGTTATATCCTGGTGGGGAAATAACCTTTGAATAAAGCCGGGGGAGCGTTCATACTCTGTAAGTGATAAGCTTCCAGAATCTACTGGGGATAAGCTTCCAGAATCTACTGGGGAAATTGATTGAACTCTCCTGGGGAAAATTTTCAGATTGGACTGGGGAATGGCTCCACTGGATGTCCGGTATACAGCCGGGGAACAATCTTAGATCAAGACTGCCGGGGATGCTTTATTGGAATGTCTGTATACTCTGCTGGGGAATGTTGAGATCTGCTGGGGGATAATCCAACTTCCTTAAGGCTGACTGAGGATAACTCTGCTCGGGGATACTGTGCCTTGTTAGGGCTGACGAGAGACCAACTTTGCTTGGGGAGAGTATTGTTGATTCTTGTCTTACTCTACGGGGAGTGGAGATATCTTGGTTACCTTCTTCAGCTGAACATACCTTGGTACCTTGGTGGACAGAGCAACTAGATCGTTCAGACAATTCTTATTGCCCCTGTTTCTGTGGGAGAAGATACCTGTGGAGGTGCTTGATGACTGCCGATTGACAAATCTTCTTCTGGTAGGCAAGTGACGAAATGACGGAACATAGTCGTACGCTTTGATCCCTAACTTTTGCCTGGACCACCCTTTCGGGTTTTCAGTCCACCGGGATACCCATTTTTGCCCAAGCCGCCTTTTCAGGTTTTCGACTTGCCGGGTGTACATATTTTTTCATTTTCATCCCTTATTTTTGCCCGAACTCTTTTGGTTCGCCGGGAAGCCCTTATTTTTGCCTAGGCCTGTCGACCTAGCGGGTCTTTGATTATGCGTAGTATTTTTTCGAATATGTCCATGCTTTCAGGATGTAGGGAGGCTGTCACTGTCAGTAGTGTTGTGTCGCCATACTACCAGAAGATGTCTGATCGTGCAAGATTCGTTGCGGGAATCCATGTCTAATGCCCCAAGTGATTCAGGCGGAGATTTTCCCCAAGCTGGTTGGCCTTTTGAGAGATTCTCCGAATCTTGACTTAACTGCCCCAGATGATGGACAATGATCATGCCATGCCCCTTGATTGGAGGTGCTTTTGTTCAATAGACATTCGTCGTGCGAACTTCTATGCTGTTCAAACAAATAGTCATGTACAAGCAATGTTATATTAAAAATGCAAAGCTTATGTCTGTTTCAAAGTTTTTGAAAATGCATTTTTCAGTTAAAGCAAGCGAATTTTGTAACATGTGATGTCAACTCAGGATTTTACAGCAAGCCTTAGGGAGTCAGGATACCCTTCGTAACAGTATGCTTTCGAACTAACCCATGCTTCAGCTAGGACTTTTAAGGGTTATAACGGGGCCTGGTTCACGGTTTAAGAAACAAAGGATAAAGGCTCAAATTTTATTTGTACCCACCCGTTCTTCGTGATGTTCTTCAATCCTAAACTCGGCTAATCGTGCGTTAGACCTTGTTTGAGTCTTTGCTCTGATATTCTGGTGATGGTTCGGATGTTGACAATTTATTTTGAATAGGCAGTCATTTCTTTTTTTTTGTTGAGGGTTTGTAGGACCTCTTTCTTTTTGATTTCGTTATCCCTGTTTTTTACCTGAACTATTTCTTTTGTGATTACAGTCAGCGGGATGCCCCAGTTTTATAAGTCTCCTTCATAGGTTTTGACTTATTGGGCTTTTATTTTTGAGATATAATGACTGCCTGTCTTTACGATTATAGGGAACCATCACTGTCTTTTGTTTTATAAGGACCTTTTTGGTGTTGTTGATTATGCGCTTGGATCAGCTGAGAGAACTACCCTGCCCCAGGTTATGATTAAGGGTTTTAATTTTCGAAAAGAAAAACTCCTACTTATTTGGCTTAAAAGGGGTTGACGAGGGATTATCTTCCTTATAACTCCAGTGTCTAGGAATTGAAACAATGCATGTACCTCATCAGCGGGGTTCGTTCAAAAGCATACTGTAAACGTCGTGGTATCGTTTTCGTCATCCTCCCTCAAGAGGCTTAGAATTTTTTAGTCGAGAGTTGAACATCAAAAAATGAAAGCAATTTTAATCATAGTGAACATAATTACTTCAAAACAGACACGTGTAATGCATTAATGAAATAAAAGAGTTTGCCATGACATTAATTGTTTGTATAAGCAAAGAAAAATACAACTTGAAAATTCAAATAAAAACAAAAGCCTTCAATGATTTGGCATAGGAGCATTGATTATGTTGGGAGTCTCTGGAGGGTCAAACTGGATTTCTTTGGCATCAATCATGTCTTGGACCTTGTTCTTCAGAGCCCAACAGTTGTTTGTGTCATGTCCCGGACTGTCAGAGTAGTACGCACACCTTTCATTAGGATGATAGATAGGAGCAGAAGTGTTTGGATTCCGGAGAGGAGCCCTTAAGGTAATCAGCCCTGCCTTCAACATTTGTTGTAGTGCTTGAGCCAGTGACATGTTGATCTTGGTGAATTGTCTTTTAGGTGCGACCTCCTTAAGTTGATGCCCCTGTCCTTGTTGAGCAGGCATAGGATTCGAGATTTGGGTTGCCCCTACATGTTGATCATGACGACTCTTTTTACCAGACACAGCATTGGACTCTTTTTTTCCATTGTAGGGCTTTTTCTGAGTATCAGGAGGTGTAGCCTCTTGAATCTTCCCACTTTTGATGCCAGCTTCAATTCTCTCACCAGTCAAGATAAGGTCTGTGAACCCGGCTGAAGAATTCCCAATCAAATGGTTGAAGAACGGACCAGACAGGGTCCCCAAGAACATATCCACAAGTTCACGGTCAGTTAAGGGTGGCTGCACCCTTCCAGCAAGGTCTCTCCACTTTTGAGCATATTCTTTAAACCCTTCACCCATCCCTAGTGACATACCCTGGAGTTGGGTACGCGTAGGAGCGAGGTCGGAATTATATTGATACTGCTTATAGAACGCAGTAGCCAAATCTTCCCAGTTGCGGATACTGGCCCCATCCAGCTGATAGAACCACTCGAGTTGAGTCCCTGAAAGACTGTCCTGGAAGAAATGGATCCACAAATTCTTGTCAGCAGTGTAAGGTTGGATCTTCCTTACATATGATCGGAGGTGCAGCTTAGGACAGGAAGCTCTGTCGTATTTGGCAAAAGCAGGCGCCTTGAACTTATGGGGAATCACCACCCCAAAGGATAAGCCTAGGTCTCCAAAGTCCAACCCGGGCACATTTTGAATCTCCATAGCACTCAAGCGGTCCTCCAACTGTTTGTACCTATCCTCAGCAGGAGGATATTGTTCCTCATCATAATCTGTCTCGTTGTCGGAGACCACGGGACTAGGAACCCTTCTCTCTTGTGGGCTGTCTTTGCCTACAGATGAGGTAGTCAGCTCAACCTCATTTTGCAGTCCATTCCCAAATCTGCGTCTAGTGTTGAACAAGACGGTCCTTTTCTTCTTCTTCTTCTTTTCCTTCAGAATCAGAGTCTTCAACTCCTGTTGACCCTGGGCTAGGCTCATAACCAACTCTTGGAACTGGGCATTCTGGGCCTGGAGGGCCTTGATGGATTGCTCAGTAGATGATTCAGGATTCATGATGATTGCTGAAATAAACAGCGAAGAACATTAAGCAACCTGAAAAGAAGAGTACCTGTAATGCAATGATAGGTATGATATGCATGCAATGCTTTCAAGGATCTCGCGGGGTAAACAAGAAAATTGTTAGAGTTGGGATCCGGTAGCTTGATTGAAGGAACTGCATATTATAGAGAGTCCTTCTTCAAGAGTCAAGGCTCACCATATCTAGTGGGTCATAGCCCCTGACTCGAGTCATTGTGTTTTGATCTCCAAACAACCTTGGCTAGGGGAACCCTCTTCAGGAGTCAAAGCTCACCATATCTAGTGGGTCATAGCCCCCGACTCAAGTTACCAACCTTAATGTTGCCCCTTGCTAGACCGTTGGTTCATCATGACCTGCATCACAGACCCTTGAGATCCTTGAAATGGATTAGTCTTTATGTAGTATGCATGCAATGGTATGATGGTATGATGTTATTCTATGCGTGGAGTAGTGTAGGTAAACCCTGTTATGAGTCCAGATTAACTGTAAACAAAACCTGCAAGAAACTCATGTGTCAGATAACAAGTAGTCAAGTTTGAAGGCACACAAGTCACACAAGATAACCCTTAGAGTTTAGGCCAGCATGAAGTTTAGGTACTACCCTCTTGAAGTTGGTAGGCTCAAAACCTGTCCTATCAAAAGTAATTGGGTTCTAGAGGATCCCAATATCACTGACTACCCTCAATCGGTCATAACTCCAGCGTCGCAATCTTTTCTTGCGGCCAGAACCATCGCGAGAGTTTAGCCTCAATGGGTGTAGCATACTGCTACTGTTCTATGGCCAAGTTGGGTCAAATTAGGGTTCTAAGGTCGGTTGGTGCTTAATGACTCCTCAGAAGACCCATATTCTCCTCGTTGCGACACAAGGGATATCGGTACAGACCAAGGCGCCACACCAACGTAGCCACTGCTTCACCCATGTCGGTCTACGCCAGACAGGTCCCTCACAGCTTATGCTACCTAACAGGGTATCCCCAGATCCGGGTTAGGATCTATGAAACTCCAAGACAATACCCACAATAATAAAGCAAACAAAACACAGCAATTGAAAACACAAGTATGAGCTATCCTAAGGTACACCTCACTTTATAACCTCCCCAGTAGAGTCGCCAGTTCTGTGATCGGTGGATTTAGAACTGAATGTTTAAAGCTGGTTTCGCGAAATGTCGCGGAAGCAAGAGTCGCCACCGTCTTTTATTTTCTCCAACATGGACAGGACAAAAGCACAGCAAAATTCCTTATGAGAACGTTTCTCGGTTCGGGAGGTAGATTTATAGAAAGGGAAGGTGTTAGCACCCTTTCTATCCATGGTTATCCACGGGCTCTTAGATACTTGCTCTTATGTTTTCAAAATGTTTGCTTTTCAAAGTGTGAGTGGGTTTGAAAAAGTTTCATTGAAAGATTTCAGAATAACTCTTGTATCTGTCCTCAAGAGTGTTTGAAAAATTTGTTTTGAAAGTGTCGGTGTGAAAAGTTTTTGGATTTGTTTTTTAGAGAGCAAGTATCCATGAGTCATCTACCTACCCTAAGGAATTAGGCTATGTAAAAGTCCTTAAGGTAGTGCCATCCCACCATTGAGAGGTAGGTAGCACCACCGTTGGAGGTGTTCGGGTCAATTCGATTGTAGGGACAGTGTGGTCACCGAAGCAACAGTAGGACACCTTAGAAGCTACCCTTACATCCTAGATCCTTTTTTTAATCCGAGGCAACTTTTTCGAGGCAACTGGATCATGGACATAAGGACCGCTAAAACGTCCTATACTTGACGACCACGTTTCAAAGGCAACGAGTGAGGCGTGCCCTAGAAGTTGTGTGTGTATTTGTGTGTTGTTTTCATGTTAACAATTATCTTTGATCATGGCATTGTGAGCTACGCGTTGTTTTTAGTTATCATACATTCTTTCATGCAATTTAGAATTTAAGAGTGCGGAAAATTAAAAGACGGAAAGATAAAAGCTACGCTATTACAAGGCGCGGGTCTATACATCGCCAAAGTACAAAGACCCGTTTTTGATAAAATATGCGGAAAGTAAAAAATGCGGTAAACCTAATTACTATTACATCCTGAAAGCAGTTACATAATAATCAAAAGAAAATAATGCGCGAAAAGAATTAAAATCAGGACGTATTAGGGTTTTGACCCTTTGCTTGAAATTAAATTAAATTAATTAAAGAAAAGAAAGTCTTTTTTTGTGTTTGTTGTATTTAATGGAAATAAAGAAAAGAATTTAAAAGGGAACCCTAATTCTAAATTATTTTTTAGTTATTAAAAAATGTCAAAGTTGACCTAATTTAGACTAGTTAATTAATTTACATGTTATTTACAAAAATAAATGGTAATTAATAAATGAGGAAAATAATTTATTAAGAAAAGATGAAAATGTCAAAAAACCTAATTCTATATATTTTTTATTTATTAAGAAAAAAGATTAAAGTTTAAAACCTAAATTAAACTAAATTAATTGTTAGAGTTTATTTACAAAAATATGTTAGTGGTGAAATTAATAATAATTAAATATATTTTACAATTTTTGATTTCTGATTTTTATTAGAAAAAATTAATTTGAGGTGAAATAATAAAAATAATTAAAGCAATTAAAAGAAATTCAAAGAAAAGAAAATTAAATTAAATATACTAACCAAGGGGGGTGTCTGGCCCATGTGGAGGTTTTTTGAGGAATTCTTGGCCCATTAGACAAAGCCTGTTTGACTTTCAGGATTGGGTGCACGTTGGTTGACCCAGGCATAGCGTGGAATTCGTTCTGTAACCATTAGATTGATCATCATGAGCGCGTGGAAAGCTTGGGCGTGAGGATGCATGGTGGAGCGTTGAAGGAGTGTTGCACTAGAATACATTAAAGCAAAAATCATGAATTATATGGGGGGACCTGGGAACCGAACCCAGGTCCCAATGTTTGCAAGGCACGTCCTCCATCAACTGAGCTAGGCAACGCGTTTGTAGTATAAGTGGAAAACAATAATTATATAAAAAAACAAATATTAATGATATAAAACAAAAAAATACGTGCGCAGTTTGAGTCACCCAACCACGCACTGCCACGCCTTCTCCTTCTTCGTTTGTACCTGTAACATGAACAAGATAGTGGGGGTTTTAAACCCCCACTAAGTGAAAGTCCTAAAAATAGAGAATAGAAGAGGAATCAACATAAATTGAGCGCGAGGGTATCATTTGATTCGTCTTGTTGCAACGAATTTAACTGCATAGGTCTCAGGGCCTGATTTTTCCTCTACAAGAAAGCCCTAATTTTCAAGCTTCTAAACCCTAAATTTTGTCCATGGTGAATCTTGATTCAGGCAGCGTTAATCCAATTGAACTGTACCAATCGCTTCAGAAGGTCACTATTAGTGTAAATCAAACAAGAAAAATGGTTAAAAGCGCATGAATGATGTTATGCAATTTTGAAAAACAAGACAAACCGTGTGGCCTATGTTTTTCAGTTCTTTGCGCGTTTGGATTGGTTCTTGATGCTAATAGATTCCTGGAAGGTCCAGTAATGTATTAGAAGCAATTTCAGGCCTTGAATTGTCCTGCAAGTAAGAAATCAGTTTCACAATTTTCTTGGAATTTTGGCAACTTGGTTATGGACTCTCAGCAACTTTTTCGTGTATCCTTGAGTAGGGTTAGCTTATGCATATGTATGTGATGTGAATTAGGTCAAGAATGAGCCCAAAAGTCCATGGATTAATGACTTGAATATTTGATTGCTAATCATATCTTTTTCAATCTTTTTCCATGGAAACTTTGCCAATTATGGAAGATCTTGCCTTGTTGATTGAGAAACGAATTTCCAGCTTTCCCTAGTCACATTTGCTGCACAAAAAGATCTAAAAAAGCATATCTTTGAATTTCCTTATAATTAAAACCAATTAAATGAATTAATATAAATATAAATCCAATTAATTAATTAAAAATAAGAAAATAAATTATTTTGAGCTCAATTGGTCGTGCATAGGCTTTGGGTAATGATTCAAGAAAGAATTTGAGGCCCATTAGCAAATTTGAAGCTTTTTAGGCAAAGTTGACTTTTGAAAATTCCCAAAAATTTCCCAACTTCTCCAATGCATATCTTGCTCAATTTTGAAGCTATGAACATGTTCTTGGACATTTTGGAAAGGTCTTGAAGTCCTATAACCAATGCCTTTGGTCCCATGTCATTTTGATTTACCAATCTCAAGTTATGTCATCCCCTACAAAATGAGCTTTGGATGGGATTTTTCTGATGAACCATGAAGAAGTTATGCCTTGGTCAATTTGCAGTTGACTTTTCAACTGTCCAGAAATAGCAACTTTTGCATCTTGAGACTTTTTGAGCCATGCTTGTGGAATCATGATCAAGAATTGATCAAATGATGATTGTGGCTTCAAAATAATATGTTGACCAAAAATTTTGACTTTTGACTGTCAAATGACCATTTTGCCCCTGCAGTTGACTGTGGAGCAATTAGGGTTTTTGACTGTGCAATTTGATGTTGTGAGCCTTGAAACTTGGCATGTAGATGCTTGACAATGTTTATAGGCATGTGGGACTTGATTGGACCCTTGAAAACCTCAATTTCTTTGCAAGAACCAAAACCCTAATTTTGACTGTGTTAGGAGGCAATTAGACTGTGCAACCCTTGAGGGATTTTGAAGCTTGATCTTGCCAAATCTTGAAGAATATGGGAGGGCAAATTTTGGGGTACAACAGCGGGTTTTATCTAACAAGGTGCCTTAAGAGGATTCCATCAAAGTAAAATGCCTCGGGAAGTTAGACCGCTGACGACGCTGCTCTGTTTGGAAGGCGAGTTGGGTCTCCATAATGGTACGCAAGGAGCCAGTATTTTGCACTTGAGATGCTTGCATGAATACCATGTTGTCTACAAGCTATTGTTACATGGAGAAAAGGATGGCATCTCGTCTCTCCTCTCGAGCCATAAGCTCTCTCTGCATTTCCTCGATGACATAGAAACCATGAGCAGAACCTGCAGGTGGGTTAGAAGAAGAGGGTGCGGTGTGTGTAGGTGGTACATTATGAACAAGTGAGTGCACATGCAAATAATACTCATCATCAGTGTTGTTATCCTCCTCCAAAGTAAATTTTGGGGGTAACGGACCGGTAAAAGCTGGAGCACTCAAATCTCACATTAGTGCGCCAAGTGAAGGGAATAATAACATTGGGTACAGCAGTACCATTAATCATAAGGTGAAAACCTCCTTCCTTCCTCACTTTTCATAATCGCATAGATTTTAAAAAGTTTAAATTTATAATGCGAGGAGGAAGTGGCTCAAACTAGTGCATGCCAAAAGATAGCAGAAAACACGTATTGTCGGGTTGTGGATACTCGAAGCTAAAAGGTCGTCAAAAGAATTAGCATGTTGGTTTGACAATTTAAACCAAAAGGTATAGCCTTCGAATATCTAGTCTGAATCCAAGGGTGCTTCACAAATTGTACTGTCCCCATGAGGCATCCCCAACAATTCTGCTAACTCGTCGGTGGAGTATTCGTATTCAACATTAAAAAGCCTAAATTTCACTTCGCCTACGGTGCTAGCAGTGTTGAGACTTACATTATACATCAGAGAACTTAAAAACTCATGTGTCAGCCTCGGGTAGGATGGTGCTTTCTGAGCAAATATATCATGCAGGCCTACTTTATCTAGTAAACAAAAAATACTATGATATATCCCTAAAGTATATAGACAGTCTTCGTTGATATACCTGGTAGAGCAAATCTCATACGTTTGTAACTTTTCAAGCAGCTTATTTTGTCACTCTCACGGCTTCCCCATGCGAAGTATGTACCCATTGAACTCCATTGTTATTGCTTTTGAAGGTAGAAGATGGGAAATGGTTTTTTATAGTAATAATGGATAAAAATGAGTGTTAGTGGATTTTTAATGGTGAGAATGGAAAGAGGAAGATGGTGATGTGAGTGGGTTTTAATTGTAGTGAGAAAGTTATGGCCTTTAATGGAGTTTTAAGGTGGTAAAAATGGAGAAAAATGGCTTTTGGAAGAGGAAGAAGGTAAAATGGGTTTTTTACGAAATAGAGTCGTTAAAGCTCCAGACCCCTCCGCGGGCGCTGAGGGAGGTCCGCGGCCACGGTCTTTAGAAAAGCGGTTTGGGCTGTTTTTTCCTTGGATTGGGCCTTGGACCTTGCATTTTGCTACCTATTTGGGGGGGGGGGGGGGGGGATGCTCAAAGTATCTCCTGCAAAAAATTAATATTTTTTTTCTTCTTGCTCCATGTATGATATAAATATAGTAATAAAAATAATCACACAAATAATAAAGGATAAAATAAAAATATGTCTATAAGTGGTCATGGAAAAATAAACAAAAAGTGTGTTGCGGAAATAAAAAGAACATAAAATAAAGAGTTAGCAAATAGGAAAATGTCAGGAAATGAAAAATATAATAGTAATAATAATATGGATGACATCTCTCAATAAGCAGGAATAATATCACCAAAGGGGTGGAGGCTTGGCAGTGTTTCCAGGACCTCGGACCTTTGTTAGTTGGCGCCTAAGATCAGAGATCTCTCGAGATAACAAATCAGACTCGGATGCATGAGTGGAATCACACACCTCAATGTGCAAAGTTATATCAGCAACCTCTTGACGAAGTGAGGCTAACTCAATACGCATAGCAGCAAGCTATGAATGAACATCTGGTTCCTGTAAAGCAAAATTGTTAGAATACATAATGGTCAAGGGTGCCTCTGGCGTAGGTGTATACTCAGGAACAAAAGGCTCTCTAGGTCCATCAACAGTCTCTCCCCATCCCTCTAAAGAGTAAGCCCAGTTTTCTGGGTTGTAGAGGCAAGTCATCAGAGGATCAGGCAAGGTGAAATAGTGGACAGTCTCGTCATTGATTAGGAGTCTGTACTGGTAAGGATAAAATGAGACCCACCTTATCAGGCCATGATCCATGCAAAAGTCAATGTCCATAAAGGAACTACCACAGTAGGAGGTCAAATGGTATAACTTGCTATCCAAGCCTAAAGCAGATGCTATCTGAGTCACGTTACCACCCGCATGTATGGATCCCTCAGAAGATCTAGAAGTCATGTGCAAACTCTCAATCAAGAAGTTTCCATTGGTGATAGAGCGAGACTGGCTGGTACAGAACAAGAATAGCATCACTTCGACACTAACAAGGTCGTCAGCATCACTCCTTCTAAAAAAGGTATGGAAAAGGATCATCTGAAAATACCTGAAAGTTGGGTTATGAATATTCTTGGACAACTGAGTAGAGGGATCAGGGCTACCGGCACTAGAGATTTCTCTCCAGAACCTGTCTATGCTCCTATTCATGTAATAACTCAAAGGAAGCTCAGGGATAGCATCTGGACTACTCTGAAAACCCAATAAATCACTAAATTTTTTCATGGTGAAAGTGTACTCGGTTCCAAATAGCCTGAAATTGATGCGTCCTTTATCATCTCCGCTACTCACGTACGGCTCATAGTCGAGTGAGCTAAGAAACTCTAAGGTGAGGTATCTGTAGGTCACATTGACATCACCAGCATACTCCTCCCACTGAAGCTGGTTGCACGGGTATTTCACACTTGCTTTAATTCTTAATGCTTCCATGCATTTCGGGTCGGGATACCAGGTAAGTAGCATTGGACGTGCAGATAAGGTAGCATAGCGTCTCCTTTGTGCATCATCCCTAAAAACCATGTGCATGTCATCAATGTGCGGCATCCTAAAAAATAAAGTTAAAGTATCTGGACCTGAAAAAATATTATAAAGATTAATCCACATAAAATTAATTTGTGATAAAAAATAAAATAAATGAAAAGGAAACAATGGGTTTCCTCCCATGTAGCGCTTGTTTAACGTCATTAGCTCGACGATTAGATCTCACATTTCAGAAGTAGGCATTGGTGGGTCTATCAATGTGTGGTTGGAGTATTCAACTGGAACGTCCCCTCCTTTATAAAGCTTTAATCTTTGTCCATTTACCACGAAGGGGGTACAAGAGTTATTTTTTATTTTAACTGCCCCAGACCTCAAGATCTTGGATATTTCATAGGGACTGGTCCATCTTGAACGTAGCTTACCAGGAAAAAGTTGCAACCTGGAATTAAAAAGAAGAACATGATCACCTATGTTAAAGTCTTTTTTAACGATTCTCTTGTCATGCCATATTTTTGTTCTTTCTTTGTATATTATGGCATT
Source organism: Vicia faba (assembly GCA_948472305.1). Taxonomy (NCBI): domain Eukaryota; kingdom Viridiplantae; phylum Streptophyta; class Magnoliopsida; order Fabales; family Fabaceae; genus Vicia; species Vicia faba. The sequence goes on along the minus strand of OX451735.1, from coordinate 1,242,332,173 downwards.
TTCATAGGCATTCAGACGGAGTTCCTCCAGTTTATGGATATCGAGGATACATTTTTCTCTGACTGCTAAGTAGTCTAAGTTCAAAGTTTTTATAGTCCAATATGCCTTGTGCTCTAATTCAAAAGGTAAGTGACATGACTTTCCGTAAACCAACTGGTAAGGGGTAGTTCCAATGGAGGTTTTATAGGCTGTTCTGTAAGCCCATAATACGTCTTTCAGCTTTTCAGACCAATCTTTTCTGTATATTGAGATTGTTTTCTCCAAGATCTGTTTAATTTCCCTATTGGACACCTCAACTTGACCACTAGTTTGTGGGTGATATGGTGTTGCTACTTTATGTTTTACTCCATATTTACTCAAAAGCTTGTCAAAAATTTGGGATATAAAGTGTGATCCTCCATCACTTATGACTAGGCAGGGTATTCCAAACCTTAGGAAGATGTTGTTCTTAAATAACTTGATTACTACTCTGGTGTCGTTTATGGGTGATGCAGTAGCCTCAATCCATTTGGACACGTACTCCACAGCTACCAGTATGTATTTATTTCCCATAAAGGATGGAAGTGGTCCCATAAAATCTATACCCCATACATCAAAAAGTTCCACTCATTGGTGTAAGATTAAGATTGCGCCTAAGAGGGGGGGTGAATTAGGTGATGGTCGATTTTTGACTTATTTTATACTTTCTGGTTTTGATTTAGTGCTTTGAAAACTGTAAAGTGCAGAAAGTAAAGAGACACGGAGAATTATCCTGGTTCCTTCCACAACCCGGAAGTACGTCCAGTCCCCTTGCAAACACGCAAGAGATTTTACTATATTGTTAGAACTTTTACAAGACTCTTCCTAGTCTTATCCACTAAAGAACCTAACAAATAACCAAGAACACCCTCTTGGATTTCCAATAAGTCTAATGAGAACAATCCTCTCAAAAGATACCTCTTGTTTCCAACAATGGACAACAAGGAACAAAAGTAATCTAATACTTAATTCCAACAATCCTGGAAATAAGTTACACTTTGTATGTTTTTATGAAGTATGATTTCTTGAAAGATGTTGATCACTTAGAGTGACTTCTTTGAAGTTTCTTCTTTCTTCTCTTGTAAGCAATTCAAACTGTAACACAATGGTTAGATAATGCTCAAAGATTTCTGTTCTTTATATGTGAAAGTGCAGAAAATCTTTGTTCTTAAAAGTTAAGAAATATGAAGTTTGAATATTTTACAAAGTTCAGATTTTATTGCAAGAGAAGAGTTGTTTATGATTTGAAAATATTTTGCAATATATAGTAATCAAGATACCTTTCCAGAAGGACACTTTTCTGTTTGTGAAACTTGACAAGATGCAATGTTTGATCATGCAACTATTGGAGAAAAGGTATGAAGGATATCTTGAAACCATTTCAGATTTTTCAAAAATTTTCAATGTGCAAATCGATTAACATAACATGCAAATCGATTGCACGTGTTTGTAACGTTCAGAATTTCAAAAAGTTTGAAGTGTAAATCGATTAGCATGTTGTGTCAATCGATTTACATGTGTTAAAAAATCAGTTTGTTCTGTGATCAATCGATTTACACAACATGTCAATCGATTGCTGGCAGGAGCAAACAGTTTTTTGAAAAAACATGTGTAAATCGATTTACACAAGATGTTAATCGATTTACAGCAGAGAAAAACTTAAAAATTGTTTTGAAATATAATTGAAGTGATGTGTCAAGTGTGTATATCATTTTTGAGCATTTCTAATCAATGTAGTTTAATTGAGAATTGATATACTTGATTTCTTGCCAAGTTCCTTGAAGCTTTGAGTGAATGATGCTTTAAGATGATTTCCACTTCTTTTCCTTCTTTCCATAATGCTTGTTTGTCTTTCATCAAACTAGCTTGTTTGTCTTTCATCAAAACTAAAGTTGAGTTGAGGCTTGAGATTACATTCTCCCCCTTTTTGATGATGACAAACCATTTTCCTTTATGTGTTGATCAGAATTTGAGCAAAAGGTGTTTTCTCCCCCTGAGAAGATTTCTCCCCCTATGGAGAAAAAGCTTTGAAAGTTTGCTCTGTAAAGACAATGAAAACAAACAACCATAAAGTGCTATTACATCCTTCTCCCCCTTTGACATTATCAAAAAGAAGGGAAAGATGCAACAAGAAAGTATACCAGAAAGAAATGTATAGGAACATGAATGAAAAACACAAAACTTTCAAGATTATCGAACAAAGTTTTAAGAACACAATACATAAGATGAACAGAATAAAAACAAGACAAAATCCATAATGATACTTATACTAAGAATTTAAGAACATTGATCAAGAACATTTTAAAAAGGTCCTTGATAAGGAAATTGTTGTTGAAGAGGTGGTTCGGTGTATTGAGGAGGCGGAGGTGCAGGATTGGTTGGGTCGTATGGAGGGATATGAAGATGTGAATAAAGATATGAAAATTGTTGGTTCACATCATTCTGAAAAGCATCTATCCGAGATGAGGTAGAGTCATTTATCTCCGTCCATCGAGCATTGATGTTAGAATTCAGAGAAGCAAACTGTTGCGTCATGAAATCCATAACATCTTGATTTGTGGGACCAGAAGCAGCAGCAGCAGGAACTTCATGGTCTTCTTCATCTGCATTTTGACCTTCATCGCCGACCACATCTTCTCCAATGTAAGTTATGGTTTTTGCTTCAGCGTTGAAATGAACACCTATCCTTGAATCAACATTTTTGATGGAGATCCTAGTGGAGATTGGATCCATTTCAATTCGCTCAAATCCAGTGAAATCTATATCATAAGCTTCCATAATCCTTGTAATGAAATATGCATATGGTAGAAAAGTGGCCCTTGCGGCAACTTTTAGCATATGCATCACAATCAATTTTGCCCAATTGACCGGGATTCCATTTTTCCTTGCATAGATGATTTGAAGCTCTAGGTCGGTCACCGTACAATGATTCCCTGCCCTAGGAAACAAAATATATACCAGAAAGTAGTGAAACAACCTATCATCAATATGGAAATTTCCAGCACTCCATGTGTCCCTAGCTGGAGTAACCCCGCCAAGACTGCGAATCCGCTTGGCACGGTATTCAGATTCAGATAGCCTTCCAATGCTATAGAAAAATTCTCGCTTCTGATAGTTTTCCCAAGCAGCATCTTCTGGATCATAGAGGGTACTACCAGAATATGGAATATTCAAGATTCTGCCAAGAGTTTTGGAATACAGAGGGATTCTTTTTCCAAGGACATATGTATAACACTTGTTGTTGTCATAGCACATGTTGCTGTAGAAAATTTTAACCAGATCCGGGTAATAGAAACCATGTGAAGATATTAATGGTTCTAACCCATAAGCAATGAAATCTCTTTGAAATGAGAAGCATTCATCTGGAAAAGTAGATAACATACCAAACTTTGGAGTAGAGACGATTTTCTTTTGAAAATGCTTGAGGAATCTGTCCCGCTGTGGATCCGTGAGGTACTCGAGCACAGAGTTTTCAGATGATGACGAAGCTGGCTTCTTTCCTTTCTCTGAGGCAGAGGCTTTTCTCTTGGGAGCCATGGATCTTGTTAGGGTTTTGAAAAGAGAGATATAGAGTTCTTTTGTTATGAGAGAGAGTGTGTTGGTGTTATGAGATAGTGAGGGAGTTTTGGTGAGATTAAATAGTATAGGAGGGTAAGTGAGGTTTTATGAGGTTTTAATTTTGTAATTTTGGTCAAGGTTTCATTGATTGGGCAATAGAAAGGTGGGAGGTTGAGAGGCAATGAATGTTTGACCAATATATTAAAAGCTCATTATAAGTATCACATGTTAAAACAAAATACATTGCATAGAGAAAATACATAAAAAATGCTTCAGATTCTGTGGTAAATCGATTTACCCCTTGGTTAAATCGATTTACACAGAACATTTTTCATAAAAAGTAATTTTCGTTCAGTGGTAAATCGATTTACATGTTGTGTAAATCGATTTACACACAAGATTTTATAAAAAAATGATTTGCTTCAGTAGTAAATCGATTGACATATTGTGTAAATCGATTTACACAGAAGATTTTATTAAAAGAAATGATTTGCTTCAGTGGTAAATCGATTGACATATGGTGTAAATCGATTTACTTAAAGAGAAAATTTAAAAAATCATTATTTTTAACATTTGAAACAATGTCTAACCACATATATATGTACACTAAGGTATAGTCAAGGATTGAGTGCACCTTAAATATCTTGTTCATCGAGGATTCCAAGTTCACGACGAATTTTGAAAAATGCATCCTTTGCAAGTGGTTTTGTGAAGATGTCCGCGAGTTGATTTTGAGTGTCCACAAATGTGATCTCGACATCTCCTTTGAGTACATGGTCTCGGATGAAATGATGTCTGATGTCAATGTGTTTTGTCCGGGAATGCATAACTGGATTTTTCGTAATATTGATCGCGCTTGTGTTATCACATCGAAGAGGAATGCATCCAAGGTTTACTCCATAGTCAAGTAATTGTTGTTTTAGCCAAAGAATTTGAGCGCATCCACTTCCAGCCGCAATGTATTCTGCTTCTGCAGTGCTGAGAGCTATGCTTGCTTGCTTTTTGCATGACCATGAAACCAAGGCATTTCCAAGAATGTGACATGTTCCACTTGTACTTTTGCGATCAGTTTTGCAACCTGCATAGTCAGCATCAGAATAACCAACTAGATTGCACATACTACCTTTTGGATACCATAATCCGACGTTGGTTGTTCCTTTGAGATATTTTATTATGCGCTTGACTGCTGCAAGGTGAGACTCTTTAGGATTGGCTTGATATCTTGCACATAGGCAAACACTGAACATAATGTCAGGTCTACTTGCTGTTAAATAAAGGAGTGAGCCAATCATTCCACGATACTTAGTTATGTCAATAGAATTTCCTGATTCATCTGGGTCAAGATAGGTGCCGGATCCCATAGGAATTGCACTTTCTTTGCTACTTTCCATCTCAAACTTCTTTATAAGGTCTTTGCAATATTTTGATTGGTTTACGAAGATACCATGTTTGAGTTGCTTAATTTGAAGACCAAGAAAGAAATTCAATCTTCCCATCATAAACATCTCAAACTCTCCTTGCATCATAGACGAAAATTCCTTGCACATATTTTGGTTAGTTGAACCGAAAACAATATCATCTACATAGATTTGTACAAGTAAGGTATGATGATTAACATTTTTTATGAAGAGAGTGGTATCAACTTTACCCTTTACAAACCCTTTTTCACATAGGAATGCGCTTAGTCTATCATACCAAGCCCTTGGTGCTTGCTTCAGCCCATAGAGAGCTTTCTTCAGTTTGAAGACATGATTAGGATGTTTGAAGTCTTCAAATCCGGGAGGTTGCTTTACATAGACTTCTTCATTTATGAATCCGTTGAGAAATGCGCTTTTTACATCCATTTGAAAAAGTTCAAAGTCCAATGAGCATGCATATGCAAGTAATAGTCTTATTGCTTCCAAACGTGCTACCGGAGCAAAAGTTTCTTCAAAATCAATTCCTTCCTCTTGGTTGTATCCTTGAGCGACTAGTCTTGCCTTGTTTCGAGTGATTATTCCATTTTCATCCATCTTGTTTTTGAAAACCCATTTGGTTCCAATGATACGCTTATTTCCTGGATTAGGAACAAGTTCCCAAACTTCATTCCGCTCGAATTGGTTTAACTCTTCTTGCATGGCAAGGATCCATTGATCATCTTCTAGTGCTTGAGCCACTTTAGTAGGTTCAACTTGAGATACAAACGCCATATTTAAGCATGCATCCTTAAGATTTAGTCGAGTAGATACTCCTTTGCTAATATCTCCAATTATATTGTCAATTGGATGATCACGATGAGTTCTCCATTCTTGAGGAAGATCATCATCATTTTCATTTTGATGTGAAAGTTCATGTGTTTGTTCCGGATTGACAATTTTGCCATCTCCGCAAGAAATCTCATGAGATAAATCTATAGAATCATCATCATCACAAATAGCAACTTCCTCCTTGGAGGTGTTAGATTCATCAAAAGAAACATGCATTGATTCTTCTATAGTTAAAGTTCTTTTATTGTAAATTCTAAAAGCTTTGCTAGAAAGGGAGTAACCAAGAAAGATACCTTCATCCGATTTTTCATCGAACTTACCGAGATTGTCTTTGTCGTTGTTAAGGACAAAACATTTGCACCCGAAAATATGAAAGTGAGAGATATTTGGTTTTCTTCCTTTGTAGATCTCATATGGAGTTTTCTTTAGTATAGGTCTTATGATCACGCGATTGCTTACATAACATGCCGTGCTTACCGCATCCGCCCAAAAATATTTAGGTAAACTTGAGTCACTTAGCATGGTTCTAGCAAGTTCCACCAAAGACCTATTTTTCCTTTCAACTACTCCATTTTGTTGTGGAGTTCTTGGTGCTGAAAAATTGTGGAAGATCCCATTTTCTTCACAAAATTCTTCAAATAGACTGTTTTGGAACTCTCCACCGTGATCACTTCGGATTGATGTTATCTTTGATGACTTCTCATTTTGAACTTGTTTTGCATATCTCTTGAATGCCTTGAATGCTTCATTCTTGTGTACTAAAAACAAAGTCCAAGTGAAACGGGAAAAATCATCTACAATAACTAATGCATAAATGTTACCTCCGAAGCTTCTTGTTCTAGATGGACCAAAAAGATCCATGTGCAACAATTGAAGTGGTCTTGTTGTTGAAACCACATTCTTTGGTTTGAAAGTTGATTTGGTCTGTTTGCCCTTTTGGCATGCACTACATAATTTGTCTTTGATGAACTTCATCTTTGGTAGACCAATAACTAAGTCATGCTTAACCAATTTGTTCAAGTGCTCCATGTGAATGTGAGCAATCCTCTTATGCCATAACCAAGCGTCATTGTTGTTTACCATAAGACATTGTACCTTCATAGACAAATCATCTAGAGTAATCACAAAAATATTGTTAGATCTTATACCTTTGAGTTTTACCTCATTGGTTGCCTCATCCATAATAAGGCATTCTTCTTTGTTGAATTTGATCTTGAACCCTCTATCGCAAAGTTGACTTATGCTAAGAAGGTTGTGCTTTAATCCTTCAACATAGAGAACATCCTCAATTTGAATGGATGGAGGTGTGCCAACTATTCCAACGCCAAGAATCTTTCCTTTGGTGTTGTCTCCATAGGTGACATACCCTTTGGCTTTATGTACTAGATATGAAAATTGGTGTACATCTCCTGTCATATGCTTTGAACATCCACTGTCAAGATACCAAACATTTGAAGTGGATTTCAAGCATACCTACAAAAACAAATTATTTCTTGTTAGGTACCCAAGTTGCCTTGGGTCCTTCATAGTTAGTTCCCTTTTTCACCCATGCATAATGTCCACTAGCCATACTGAAATTTCTAATATAGCATGCATTTGGTGTGTGTCCAATAATACCACAGTAAAAACAGTTTGGAACAAATTTGCTCTTGTATCTAGGAATTTGTTTTCTTTTAGATACATTAGCCTTTTTCTTTTGATGATTATGAACAACTTGCTTCTTTTCTACTTTCTTGGGATTGGAACTATTACTAGCCTTTACAAAAACAGTGGGATTGTTACTTGGTTTCTTAGTATTCACATAACCAAGACCTCTTTTATCATTAGGATAACGTTGTTGGCTTAGTAATCCTTCCAATCCTATTTGTCCTTTTTCATATCGTTCAATGACTCTTTTCAATTGAACAATTTGAAAGACATTTGATTCACACTTGGAGCATGCAAAGTTTTCCTTTTCTTTTATAAAATTTTGTTTTTGAAGATCAAAATCTTTAGTCATGGTGTCAATTTTTTCTAGACAACTTAGAAGTTCTTTTTCTTGTTTTGACACCTTTTTGTATAAACTTTTGCATTCTTTCAAGAGTTCATCAATTGCACCTTGAACATCATCATCAAAAAGATTAAATTCATTACTAACCTCTTCTTCATTGTCGGAGTGATGCGATGCCATTAAGGCTAAGTTTGCACATTCGTCGCTTTCCGATTCCGATGAACTGCTCATATCATTATCTTCCCATGCTATGTAGGCTTTCTTTTGTTTTGAGTCCTTTCCTTTGAATCCATTTTTCTTTGGGAGATTTGGACAGTTTGGCTTGATGTGTCCTTGCTTTCCACATTCATAACATGAGACATCTTGAGTTGATGTGGAGGCTTCTCTTTTCTTGAAGTGCTTTCTCTTATGTGCATGAGATCCGCCTTTGTCATTTCTGCCAAAAAACTTTCCAAGTCTTTTCACTAGAAGCATGAAATTTTCATCTTCTTCCGGATTGTCTTCTTTTACCACTTCTTTTGAATCAATTTTTAAGGCAATGTTTTTGGACTTCTTTTCTAGATTCTCATGTTTTTCAAGTCTACCGAGTTCCGTTTCGTATTCTTGAAGTTTGCCGAATAATGTAGCGGAAGTCATTGCGGAGAGACTCTTCTTTTCCGAGATTGCCGTTACCTTTGGTTGCCATTCCCTAGTCAATGATCTAAGGATTTTCAAGTTGAGTTCATCATTTGGCAAGGTTTTACCAAGAGCAATTAAGTGATTTGTCAAATGCACAAATCTCTTTTGTAAGTCAAGAATGGATTCTCCGGGCTGCATTCGAAATAGTTCATATTCTTGACTCAAGGTATTTAGCCTTGATCTTTTTACTTCAGCCGTTCCTTCATGAGTTTGAACCAAGGTATCCCAAATTTCCTTTGCTGTTGTGCAGTTTGAGACACGAAAAAATTCGTCCATACTGAGAGCACCTTGAAGAAGGTTTATTGCCTTTTTGTCATAGAGAACTTTCTTTTTATCATCGTCGTCCCATACAGTTTTGGGCTTTGCAGACCCAACGCCATTGATTACCGTTATTGGGATAAATGGACCATTTTCAACAGCATCCCATACTTCCTCTCCTTGTGCTTCTAAATGCGCCTTCATGCGTATTTTCCAAAAGTCAAAATATTCACCACAAAATAGAGGAGGCTTGTTGTTACTACCACCATCTCTGAAAACTGGTTGATGATTTGCGGAAGCCATACTGGATCTCTAGGAGCAGGTTACCTATAACCTGCTCTGATACCAATTGTAAGATTAAGATTGCGCCTAAGAGGGGGGGTGAATTAGGTGATGGTCGATTTTTGACTTATTTTATACTTTCTGGTTTTGATTTAGTGCTTTGAAAACTGTAAAGTGCAGAAAGTAAAGAGACACGGAGAATTATCCTGGTTCCTTCCACAACCCGGAAGTACGTCCAGTCCCCTTGCAAACACGCAAGAGATTTTACTATATTGTTAGAACTTTTACAAGACTCTTCCTAGTCTTATCCACTAAAGAACCTAACAAATAACCAAGAACACCCTCTTGGATTTCCAATAAGTCTAATGAGAACAATCCTCTCAAAAGATACCTCTTGTTTCCAACAATGGACAACAAGGAACAAAAGTAATCTAATACTTAATTCCAACAATCCTGGAAATAAGTTACACTTTGTATGTTTTTATGAAGTATGATTTCTTGAAAGATGTTGATCACTTAGAGTGACTTCTTTGAAGTTTCTTCTTTCTTCTCTTGTAAGCAATTCAAACTGTAACACAATGGTTAGATAATGCTCAAAGATTTCTGTTCTTTATATGTGAAAGTGCAGAAAATCTTTGTTCTTAAAAGTTAAGAAATATGAAGTTTGAATATTTTACAAAGTTCAGATTTTATTGCAAGAGAAGAGTTGTTTATGATTTGAAAATATTTTGCAATATATAGTAATCAAGATACCTTTCCAGAAGGACACTTTTCTGTTTGTGAAACTTGACAAGATGCAATGTTTGATCATGCAACTATTGGAGAAAAGGTATGAAGGATATCTTGAAACCATTTCAGATTTTTCAAAAATTTTCAATGTGCAAATCGATTAACATAACATGCAAATCGATTGCACGTGTTTGTAACGTTCAGAATTTCAAAAAGTTTGAAGTGTAAATCGATTAGCATGTTGTGTCAATCGATTTACATGTGTTAAAAAATCAGTTTGTTCTGTGATCAATCGATTTACACAACATGTCAATCGATTGCTGGCAGGAGCAAACAGTTTTTTGAAAAAACATGTGTAAATCGATTTACACAAGATGTTAATCGATTTACAGCAGAGAAAAACTTAAAAATTGTTTTGAAATATAATTGAAGTGATGTGTCAAGTGTGTATATCATTTTTGAGCATTTCTAATCAATGTAGTTTAATTGAGAATTGATATACTTGATTTCTTGCCAAGTTCCTTGAAGCTTTGAGTGAATGATGCTTTAAGATGATTTCCACTTCTTTTCCTTCTTTCCATAATGCTTGTTTGTCTTTCATCAAACTAGCTTGTTTGTCTTTCATCAAAACTAAAGTTGAGTTGAGGCTTGAGATTACAATTGGATATACCTTAAGGGTATTTCATCACGTCTTAAGATGTTCCCAATGCGCTGGCACGGGTCGCATTTGACAATGTAGGTATGAACATCACGCTACAAAGTTATCCAGTAGATGCCTGCTTGAAGGATTTTAGCATATGTTTTGGACGTGCTTGCATGTCCACCATATGGTGCAGAGTGACAGTGTTCGATGATGTTTTCCACTTCCTCTTCTAGGACACAACGTCTAAAGATAATATCTATGCCTCTCTTAAATAGGAGTGGTTCATCCCAATAAAAATGTTTAACATTGTTGAAGAACTTCTTTTTCTGTTGGTAGTTCAAATCAGGGGGTATGATATCGGCAGCTAGATAATTTACAAAATCAGCATACTAAGGTACACTTCTCATTATTGAAACTTTCTCAAGGTTTTCATCTATGTAAGGCTCAAAGTTGTCTATCTTAGCTACAAGTCTGTCATAGGTGAAATCATCATTTATAGGCAATAAGTTAGGTTTCAAATATTCTAACCTAGAGAGATGGTCAACGACTACATTCTCTGTGCCTTTTTATCTCTAATGTCCAGATCAAACTCTTGGAGTAAAAGGGTCCATCTAAGTAACCTATGTTTATCATCATTTTTGTTTAGTAGGTAACGAATAGCAACATGATATGTGTAAAAAATGATCTTAGCTCCAACCAAATAGGATTTAAACTTATTAGTTGCAAAATTTACGGCTAGAAATTCTTTCTTTGTTGTTGCATAATTAAGTTGGCAGCATCTAGAGTTCTACTAGCATAATATATGACATGTAATTTCTTATCTTTTCTATGACCTAGAACAACACCAACGACATAATCACTAGCATCACACATGATTTTGAAAGGTTGTGTCTAATATGGAGGTTGCATGATTGGAGCTGAAAGTAGTGCATGTTTCAAAAGGTCGAAGGCTTCAATACATTTCTCATCGAAAACAAATTCAACGTCCTTCATCAGAAGATTAGTTAAAGGCTTGTTATTTTAGAGAAGTCTTTGATAAAACATCGGTAGAAACCAGCATGTCCAAGAAAACTTCTGACTTCCCTAATAGTTTTAGGTGGTCTGAGGTTCTCTATTACTTCTATTTTGGCTCTATCGACTTCAATGCCTTTTTCGGAGACAATGTGTCCTAATACTATACCTTCTTTAACCATAAAATGACACTTCTCCCAATTTAATACAAGGTTTACCTCAACGCATCTTTCTAGGATTTTCTCAAGGTTAGCGAGATAGTATTTAAAATCGAATCCACATACCGAGAAATCATCCATGAATACTTCCATAATTCCGTCAAGATAGTCTGTGAAAATTGACATCGTACAACGCTGGAAAGTGGCTGGCGCATTAGAGTCCAAAGGGCATTCGTCTATAGGCAAATATTTCGTAACGACAAGTAAAGGTCATTTTTTCTTGATCCTCAGGGTGAATAGGGATTTGGAAAAAATCCTGATTACCCATCTAGATAACAAAAATACGAGTGTCTAGCTAGACGCTCAAGCATTTGATCTATAAAGGGAAGAGGGAAATGATCTTTCCTAGTCACTTTGTTTAACTTTCTGTAATCTATACACATACGCCAACCTCCTTTTGTTTTCTTGGTAACATGTTCACCTTTCTCATTTTCTGTGACTATGATCCTCCTTTCTTGGGCACCACATGTACAGGACTTACTCATTTATCATCTGAAATTTGATAAATTATACCAGCCTCTTGCAACTTAATAACTTCTCTCTTAACAACATCACTCATTATAGGGTTTATCCTCCTTTGATGTTCTCTAGAGGGTTTAGAATCTTCCTCGAACATAATTTGGTGCATGCATACATATGGGCTTATTCCTTTTAAATCAGAGATGTTATACCCTAAGGCTGAGGGATATTTTCGCAAGATATCTAAGAGTTGTTTTGTCTCGTCTTCATTTAAGGTAGCACTGACTATAACAGGACGATTCATTTTTTCATCTAAGAACTCATATCTCAATTTCTTGGGTAGTTCTTTAAGTTCTAAGGATGGTTTCTTAGGGAAAGGCATAGGATCTGGGGTAAGGGCTAAACATTCATAGAGGTTGTCATCAAAGCAGGGTTCCAGTCTTTCAAATCCATCATCATCCCAGATGGGGGTTGAAGGTAACTTGATAGTTTCGGCAAGTTCTTCTTGATCCAGTTCCAATATTCACTCATCAATGACATCAATGGCATAGAATTCATCTCCTACGACTGGTGTCATTAAGAACTTCGAAAGAATAAATTCTATATTTTCATCACCTAACTCAAAAGTCAATTTTCCTTTCTTAACATCTATTATGGCTCCTGAGGTTGATAAGAATGGTGTTGTACCATAAAATTTTCCCTCCCATTTTTCTCAAGACATTCTTTCAAGGCTCCTAAAAAACTCAAGACACTCAAGGGTTGACCAGTCAGATGCTCCTCCTAAGCCCAAAGGTCTACAACTAGGGTTTTGAGTTTCTCAAGGAAATTTGGATTGAAAAAGTCTCAATTGGCTTCCAGGGTTCTTTATAGGTCCTCAACAAGGTTCATGTCAAGTTTCAAGCCATACATTACAAGTTTGCTTAGTCAATGACTCAAATGATTGGAAATCAACTGTATTGGTTAAAAATTCAATTATGGTCAATATACAGTCAAACTTCAAGATTTTTGGTTAAAATCAATATGTTAAAGTGATATTCATCATTTTATCAAGGGTTGATCATGATTCCCCAAGGAAATCTCTCAAATCATTAAAAGTCAAGATTTGTCAAATTAGGGTTTCCTTAGGAGAAGTCAACTGAACTTTAACAGGCATAACTTTTACATGCTTCATAAACTTTTCCCCAACCAAAGACCATTTTTAAAAAAATTCAATTTCCTACATCTTTTCTTTTATTCTCAAGTCCAAAAGATGCTTCATTTGGAATATATAAGCTCACACATTATAGGTCATTTTTAAAAGTCAACAAAAGATACTTTTTGTCAAGGCAAATTACATCAAGATAATGTCTTCAAAAGCAAAAAGGATCAACATATTGATTTTATAGGACATATTGATATTTCCAAAGAGTCCAAGATCATCTTCAAAAGTTTAAAATTGAGCAAGTTATGAGTTGCACAAGTTGGGAATTTTTAAGAAATGCATGAAATACTAAATGTGCAAACTTGAAATTTTAGACTTGTGACCTAACTTTTTCGACTTCAAACATGTACATGACCTTGCAAAAGAATCCTAAACTCACTCTTACCTTGTTTTGTATTTTCTTATTATTTTATTTATATTTATTTTATTTTTATTCAAATAAATGCAAAATAAATTAAATAAAATCACAAAAATCATGGGCTATGCATATGGGCTGGATTTGATCCACTTTGGAGCCTATTAATTCGTGCAAGGTACATCACAAATGTCCAGGTTCATGCAGAATCAAGAAAGGGCAAGAATCACTCATTTTTGGCAAGCTTTGAATGTGTTTTATTCTTGTCTCAAAGGCCATCATGGCTTGGTTTTCCTTCCATATTTATCTACTCATATCCTCCCTCTATATAAAGCACTACAAGGCAGGCCAAAGAGGGCACGAAATTCCTCTTCAAAAATCTCTCCAAAAGCTCTTCACAAAGCTCTACCAAATTCTCAAAAATTCCTCAAAATTGCCAAAATTTGTAACTTCTTTTCCAGGCACAATCAATCCAAACCAGTGATTAAACCTTACTCCTGAGATCCCCAGGAGTCTCCCCAGATCCAAGAACATATCCAATCGTGCTTAGAAGGCCATTCACGATCTCACCGGTGGTAAAAATGTTGTTCATTTTTGTATAATCGGCTGCAGGTCTATTTAACACTTTTTTGTGATACATTTGCATTCATATTAGAGAACAAGACATGAACAAGTGATCGCATGATGTTTTTGACATTAGAATCACGCTCATCATGCACTCTCACATCAACATCATCAGATCCAGATCCAGTAATCCAGATCTGAGCACCCACGATAGGCCTCATGGGAGAGATGCACAGGATCCTGGAGATTTTTCCTCCAGCGCCTGGGCCAATGTTGTTGGGCCAATTGATTTCTGATTCTCACACCCCCTAATTACTTGTTTTGCAGCTTGACCTAATTTAATTTTTTTGTCTTTTTCTTTTATTATTTGTTTTCTTTTACTTCAATTATTTCTTGTTTATAACAAAAACAAAAAAATCTTAAACTCATAAAATCACAAAAAATATTAGATTTAGATTTTTATTAATTAAAATAAATTTTAATTAATTATTTAATCATCTTCTTTTAATTAATTAATTAGAATTAGGTTTCCACAAATTTAATTTAAATATTTTCCTATAAAAAAAATAACAAAAACATTTTCTTTTTATACCTTAAGATTTTTTAGGTTCTCTTTACATCTTTCTCTTTTTTTTCCCGCGCGTTTATCTATTTTTATTCGCATTTTTTTCACAATTATGTAATTGTACATGGGATGTAATAGACTTTAACTAGGACCTTTTTACTTTGTCTTTCCCCATTTTTTTGGTTTGTAATTCCCCCCAATCCCGAAGCATTGTAATAGCGTAGATTCAAATTTCCGCATTTTTATTTTTCCGTACCTATATTAACTGCTAGATGTATGCTAATAGGCTTGCATGGAAACAATTAAAAACAAACGCTAGAAAACCTAACATTCAAGACAAATAACTAAAACACAACACATTCACACACGCGTACCTCTAGGATACCCTCACTTGTTGCCTTCGGAAAAACAGTCATGTCCCTCGAACGTGGGACACTAGCAAAGACCCTCGGTTAAAAAGATCCTAGTCCCTCGATGACCCTTCGATGCTGCCTTCGGTATACGATCTAGTCCCTTACGATAAAAATTTTAAAGTTCCCTACGAGTTGCTTTTATGACTGTACGGTGACCCGCACATGTCCCTTATAACATCCAACGACAGGGCTACCTACTGACTAATAGTATGATAGTATTGTCTAAAGGAAAAGAGGAAAAGAACAAAGACCATTCGAGTAGGTAGACAGCTTGTAGTTGCTTGCTCACAAAACAAATCAAATTCTCACACATACACTCTCTTTCTAAATATTTTAAAGACAAAACACTTTGTATGCGTTCTCTACGATACGAGAATCATTACAAAGTTCGTCGTACTAAGGCATCTTTTTTTAAAGTATTTTCAAAACGCACTTACACAAAAAGCATTTTCAAAGTGAGCTAGCAACTAAGAGACCGTAGATAACTACGGATGGAAAGGGTGCTAACACCTTCCCTTTCCATAATCTACCCCCTGAA
The DNA here is from genome assembly GCA_948472305.1 of Vicia faba. Classification (NCBI taxonomy): domain Eukaryota; kingdom Viridiplantae; phylum Streptophyta; class Magnoliopsida; order Fabales; family Fabaceae; genus Vicia; species Vicia faba. The sequence goes on along the minus strand of OX451735.1, from coordinate 1,242,316,447 downwards.
CTCAAAATCTTTAAAAAATGTATTTCCTGTTCTTTTCATCCCTTTCCTTTATTGGATAAAAGAAAAGTCGATGGTGACTCTTGCTAACCACAATAATTGCGATAAAATGTAAAAACCAGTAAAGTCAGTTCTCCCACCGTATTACAGAACTGGCGACTCTGCTGGGGATATGACACTAAAAGTGGGGTTACCTTATAGCTGGTCATATTTAAAATGCTTAACTTGTTTGAATTGCTTGCTTTACATTTCGGGTTTATGTTTGGGTATTCTTGTATAGATCCTATACCCGGATCTGGGGCATATTAGGTATGTAGCAATAGATCGTGGGGACTATGCAGCGTAATACCGACATGGTTGAAGCGGTGGCTACGTTAGTGTGACACATTTGTTAGTATCGGTGTCCCTTGAGTAAGTCAAGGAGAATGCTGGGTGGCCGCGTGGTGTCATAAAGCACTAACTGACCGTAGAACCTTAGTTGACACAACTTAGCCATTAGAAAGTAGCGAGATAGTCGGCTTTAGTGAAGACTGAAGTTGGTTGATACTCGATGTTGCATTCATTGAGGTCGAACTCTCGGGATATTTCGGTCAAAATTTAGATGCTTCAGATTAAATAATGCCCGAGAGAAAGATTGGTGATATTGAGACTCCTAGAACCCGGTTACTTCTTTTAGGATAGGTTAAATCAACTAAACTTCAAGAGGGTACTTACCTACAAACTCCATGCAAGCCTAAACCTAAGTCTACTTGTGTGACTTGTTTACATTCACTATCTAATAACTTGAACTCCTTGCAGGGCTTGTTTGTATTCATTATCTAACAACGTGAATTCCTTGCAGGACTTGTTTGTAGTCATTATCCAATAACTTGGACTTCTTGCAAGACTTACTTGTTTACGTCACCTTGAACTTTTGTTTGGTGCATAGCATACACATCATAACATCATATCATAGCATGTTGTTAACCATTTTAAGGATCTCAAGGGCCTGTGATACAGGTTGTCATGAACTAGATGTCTAGCAAGGGGAAGGAGAATTTATTTTCTACTAACCAAAGGCCTCCAAAGTATGATGAACCAAACGTCTAGAAAGGGGCAAGAGGATTTATTTTCCTCTAGCCAATGCCATTAAAGCACGATGTCTTAAGTCAGAGGCCATGACCCGCTCGACATGGTGATCTTGATTCTCATAGAAGGACATTCAACGATACGAAGTTCTTCAATAAAAGTTGCAGTCCGATTCTAACATTTTCTTGGTTTACCCTGTGAGATCCTTGAAAATATTGCATGCATGTCATTACATAATAGGTCTTCCAGTACAGGTTTCTCATTTTCTCGCTGTTTATTTCAGCAAAAAAAATGGCTCTCAAACAGAATGGCGGATATTTCCAAGCTCAAGATGCTCAGTTCGAGGAAATGTTCCTAAATCTATCCAAGGGGAAAGAATAATTGAAAACACTCCTCGCTGGGAACATGACCAAGAAAAATCCTGAAGATAACAAGGATGGCCAGTTGGAACAACTGCAAGATGAGATGGAAAGGATGAGAATCCAGATGAGTAGTCAGATGGCTCTTATCCAAAGTTTAGCTCGAGAACAAGAAGAGTTGAGGATTCTCATCAGCAAGCTTCATCAAGACAGATACGACTGTCTGGGGAAAACTGCTAGAATTTAGGGTCTAATCAATGATCAACCTCTCTTGGCAGGCAGGGAATCGGTTGATTTGTTCATGCGAGAACATGTTGAAAATAAAATCAGGAGCAGTGGAATTCAGGGGACTGCATCATACAATGGAAATAAGGAGTTCAGTACTGTGTATGACCTGAAGGATCGTAATAAGAGTGATCTCAACCAATTTGTGGGGGCAGTGCGGATCTCTAATCTAGCATTGATGCAACAACAACGACAAGGCAATCAACGTAAGCAGGACATGCCCAAAAGGCAATTCACCAAAATGAACATGTCCTCGGCTCGAGTATTGTGACACATGTTAAGGATGGAGTTGATTACGCTGAAGGATCCTCCTCGGAATCCCAAAACCTCCTCTCATTGGCACAATCATAATGTGAGATGCTCTTATCATTCCCATAGTCCTGGGCATGACACTAATAGCTGTTAGGCATTGAAAAATAATATCCAAGACTTGATCGAATAAGGAGTGCTGGAGTTCACACAAGATGCTCAGACTGAATTCTTCTGTCATCCTTCAAAGGCACACCATTTGAAGTGACAAGTTCAGACAGAGAGGCTTTTTGTTCATTAGAATTTTCAAATTGTAATTTCTTTTGATTACTTTGAACACTTATTTTATGTCAAACTTTGTTATTCCATTAATGCATTGCATATGTTTGTCTTGAATTAATCCATTTGTTTTCACTATACTGAAACCATGATTTTACTTCCTTTTTGTGATATTTAACTCTCAATAAAAATATATAAGCCTTTGGAGGGAGGACGAAGAAAACAATACCATAATCTCATACAGTATGCTTTTGAGCAGACCTTGCTGACGATGTACATGCGTTGTTTCAAATCCTAAATAATGGAGTTATAAGGAAGATAATTCCTAGTCAACCACTTTGAGCCTAAGAAGTAGGAATTTTCTTTTTCACACAAACTGAAACCTTTAATCCTAACCTGGGGCAGGGTAGTTTCTTAGTTAATTGATATGCGCATTCAGTCGCAATCTTTCACTTTGTACACACCGAATGGTATCGAAGACGTCCTTCCAAATCAAAAGTTGGTGATAGGTTCCATGTAATCATTAAAATAGACAGTAATTATCTCTCAAAAGAAAAGCCCGCTAAGTCAAAACCTATGAAGGAGACTTAAGAAAAATACTGGGGCATCCCGCTGACTGTAATCACAAAAGAAACAGTTCAGGAAAAAGGTAGGGATAATAAAAAACAGGTCGCCACAAAACCTCAACAAAACAAAAATATTACAAAAAATGATTGCCTCCTCAAAATAAACTTTCAGTATCCGAACCGTCACCAAAATATCAGGGGCAAAGATTCTAGACTCAATTGGGATCTAAACGCATAATTAACTAAGCATAGGACTGAAGAACATCACGAATAAAGGGTTGGGTACAACTAAATTTTGAGCCTTTATCCTTTGTTTCTTAAACCGTGAACCAGGTCAAGCTACAACCCTTAAAAGTCCTAGCTGAAGCATGGGTTAGTTCGAAAGCATATGTTACAAAAAGGTATCCTGACTCCTGTAAGGTTTTCTATAAATCCTGAGTTGATATCACATTCTTGGAAATTTTGTTTTACTAAAAAATGAACTTTTAAAACTTCAAGACAGACATAAGCTTTGCATTTTTAAATGCCATTGTTTACATGTGACTAATTGTTCAACAATAGAGAAATTCGCACGACGGATACTCAATGAATGGAAATCCTATCAATGAACATAATCACCTCAGATGGAAAGACATTTCCAATAACAGGCCTTTCATAATCAAAGGGAATGGCATGGTGTCCACTTGATCGGGGGGCAGTCGATTCAAGATTCAAGGAATCTCTCAAAAAGTGTCGAATAGTCAGGGGCAGACTTCAATCTAAATCACTTGGGGCATTGAACGTGATTTCCAGCAGAAGATCACATACGATCAAGCAAACATTTTCTGGCTGTGGACAATGACAATCCTCCGCACCCTGTGAACACGGAAATAGTAGGAAAATATCACGCATGAAAAAAGACCCGCTAGGTTGACTGGCCTAGGCAAAAATAAGGGCATCCCGGAGAACAAAAAGTTCAGGAAAAAATTAGGGATATATAAATAAAACTGTACACCCGGCAAGTCGAAAACCAGAAAAGGCGGCTTGGGCAAAAAAGGGTATCCCGGTGGACCGAAAATCTAAAAAGACAGTCCAAGCAAAAGTTAGGGATTAAAGCATACGACTATGTCCTGTCATCTCGTCACATTTCTATCAGTAGAAGATTTGTCGCCCTGATCAGCAGTCACCGAGGGTTTAGTAGTTGAGGATGTTCAAGCCATCCATAAAATCCACACAGAGCCACTTTCATGAGATTATCCCTAAAGGGTAATCTTCACAAGTTCATACATTCCCTGCAATTTCCATGGCAGATTGCTCTGGCTGATAAAGGAGTATGATCTTCTCCCCAGAAATATCACCGACCTACGGAATTCCAATCAGTACAGTTCATGGAGTTTCTCTTCCCCAGCTGAGCTTGTTCCTCCAAAGTTGTAAAACCCCCTTCAGACTTCTACTCTCCAACAAAGTTCATTTCCTTAACAAGGGTGTTTCCTCAGCAAGAGTATTTGTCCATCAACATGATTTATTTCCTCAAATAGTTTATCATATTCTAGATACAGTTCGGATACAATCTAAATATAGATTCATTCTGACACTCATTCGAGATCCTCTTTCGGATACAGTTTAGATATATATTCATTCTGACGCTTATTCTAGATACTCATTCCAGACACAGTTCAGATATGATCCAGATATGGGTGCCATTCTGATACTCATTTAGTACATCTTCCAGATACAGTTTAGATACGATCAAGATACAAATTCATTTTGATACTCATTTAGTACATCTTCTAGATACAGTTCAGATACGATCAAGATACAAATTTATTCTGATACTCGTTCAATACATATTTTAGATACAGTTTAGATACAGTCCAGATATGGGTATCATTCTGATACCCATTCAATACATCCTCAGATAAGATCAAGGCATAAATTTATTCTTTCACTCCCCAGCTTGAGTGTGCTTCTACCACAAATTACTGGAAAATCCCTCTCTCCAGTGAAGTCATCGCTACCCCCAGAGAATTTCTACACAACTTGGAACTAGACCAGATGACGGTCAACTTTATTCCTCCCCAAAACGAGTCGGAAGGTTATCCATCTCTTCTATTCTCAGTCAGGGTATAAACTCTCCAGTAGAGAAATGAAAAACCAACGTTCTTAAACTCTTCTCTCCAAGCAGGAATTAACACTGTCCATCAGAGTTTCCTCAAGCAAAAAGCAGAAATCAATGTTCCCCAGTGGAGTTTCCTCAAACAGAAAATAGGAGTCCTCAGCAGAAACAACTCTCAGAAATTTGAAGATACACTTCATCCCCAACGACAGTCAGGGATTTATTTTCCCAGACAAAGATGCTGCTCGAGTTTACAAATGCACTTCAATAACATTTCACATTCACCATCATTTACCAATATCATAGCATATGCATACGAAACACATATAGCACGGTCTCATTTATTTTGAGAATGTCATTATGCAATGCATTTCATACATCATGGCATTGCATACAATTAACCCTTTATGTTTTCAGGTAAAGTCTATAAACAGACAAATATCATCAACTATCTACATGACCATAAAAATTTCTTAAGAAACTAAATTCTGACAAGTATTTCCCTCAAAGACTTTCCCTAGATGAAGTCAGGCGTAGACATCTTCTAGTGAATCATTCAAACGAAGTCAAGCGCAGATTCCTTCTGGTACCCTTTGAAGTAGTAGTCGCCATAGATTCCTTATGGTACCCTTTGAAGTAGTAGTCGCCATAAAATCCTTCTGGTACCCTTTGAAGTAGTAGTCGCCATAGATTACTTCTGGTACCCTTGAAGTAGTAGTCGCCATAGATTCCTTCAGGTACCCTTTAAAGTAGTAGTCTCCATAGATTCCTTCCAGTACCTTGTGAAGTAGTAGTCGCCATAGATTCCTTCTGGTACCCTTTGAAGTAATAGTCGCCATAGATTCCTTCCAATACCTTTTGAAGTAGTAGTCGCCATAGATTCCTTCTGGTACCCTTTGAAGTAGTAGTCGCCATAGATTCCTTCTAGTACCCTTTAAAGTAGTAGTCGCCATAGATTCCTTCCAGTACCTTGTTGAAGTAGTAGTCACTATAGATTCCTTCTAGTACTCTTTGAAGTAGTAGTCTCCATAGATTCCTTCTAGTATCCTTTGAAGTAGTAGTCGCTATAGATTCCTTCTGGTACCCTTTGAAGTAGTAGTCGCCATAGATTCCTTTTGGTACCCTTTGAAGTAGTAGTTGCCATAGATTCCTTCTGGTACCCTTTGAAGTGGTAGTTGCCATAGATTCCTTCTGGTACCCTTTGAAGTAGTAGTCACGATAGATTCCATCCAGTACCTTGTGAAGTAGTAGTCGCCAAAGATTTCTTCCAGTACCTTGTGAAGTAGTAGTTGCCATAGATTCCTTCTGGTACCCTTTGAAGTAGTAGTCTCCATAGATTCCTTCCAGTACCTTGTGAAGTAGTAGTCGCCATAGATTCCTTTTGGTACACTTTGAAGTAGTATTTGCCATAGATTCATTTTGTTACCCTTTGAAGTAGTAGTCTCCATAGATTCCTTATGGTACACTTTGAAGTAGTAGTCGCCATAGAGTCCTTCCAGTACCTTGTGAAGTAGTAGTCATCATAGATTCCATCCAGCAACTTGTGAAGTATTAGTCGCCATAGATTCCTTCTGGTACCCTTTGAAGTAGTAGTCGCCATATATTCCTTCTGGTACCCTTTGAAGTAGTAGTCGCCATAGATTCCTTCCAGTACCTTGTGAAGTAGTTGTCGCCATAGATTCCTTTTGGTACCTTGTGAAGTAGTAGTCGTCATAGATTCCTTCTGGTACCCTTTGAAGTTGTAGTCTCCATAGATTCCTTTTGGTACCCTATGTAGTAGTAGTCGCCATAGATTCCTTCCAGTACCTTGTGAAGTAGTAGTCGCCCTAGATTCCTTCTAGTACCCTTTGAAGTAGTAGTCACCATAGATTCCTTCTGGTAGCCTTTGAAGTAGTAGTCGCCATAGATTCCTTCCAGTACCTTGTGAAGTAGTAGTCGCCATAGATTCCTTCTAGTACCTTGTGAAGTAGTAGTCTCTATAGATTCCTTCTGGTACCCTTTGAAGTAGTAGTCGCCGTAGATTCGTTCTGGTACCCTTTGAAGTAGTAGTCGCCATAGATTCCTTCTGGTACTCTTTGAAGTAGTAGTCTCCATAGATTCCTTCTGGTACCCTTTGAAGTAGTAGTAGCCATAGATTCCTTCTGGTACCCTTTAAAGTAGTAGTCGCCATATATTCCTTCAAGTACCTTGTTAAGTAGTAGTCGCCATAGATTCCTTTTGGTACCCTTTGAAATAGTAGTCGCAATAGATTCCTTCCAGTATCTTGTGAAGTAGTAGTCGCCATAGATTCTTTCTGGTACCCTTTGAAGTAGTAGTCGCCATAGATTCCTTCTGGTACCCTTTGAAGTAGTAGTCGCCAAATATTCCTTCCAGTATCTTGTGAAATAGTAGTCGCCATAGATTCCTTCTAGTACACTTTGAAGTAGTAGTTTACATAGATTCCTTTTGTTACCCTTTGAAGTAGTAGTCTCCATATATTCCTTATGGTACACTTTGAAGTAGTAGTTGCCATAGATTCCTTCCAGTACCTTGTGAAGTAGTAGTCGTCATAGATTCCATCTAGCACCTTGTGACGTATTAGTCGCCATAGATTCCTTCTGGTACCCTTTGAAGTAGTAGTCGCCATAGATTCCTTCTGGTACCCTTTGAAGTAGTAGTCGCCAAAGATTCCTTCCAGTATCTTGTGAAGTAGTATTCGGCATAGATTCCTTCCAGTACCTTGTGAAGTAGTTGTCGCCATAAATTCCTTCTGGTACCTTATGAAGTATTAGTCGTTATAGATTCCTTCTTGTACCCTTTGAAGTAGTTGTCGCCATAGATTCCTTCCAGTATCTTGTGAAATATTAGTCGCCATAGATTCCTTCTGGTACCCTTTGAAGTAGTAGTCTCCATAGATTCCTTCTAGTACCCTCTGTAGTAGTAGTCGCCATAGATTCCTTCCAGTACCTTGTGAAGTAGTAGTCGCCATAGATTCCCTCTGGTACACTTTGAAGTAGTAGTTTCCAAAGATTCCTTTTGTTACCCTTTGAAGTAGTAGTCGCCATAGATTCCTTCTAGTACCTTGTGAAGTAGTAGTCGTCATAGAATTCATCTAGCATCTTGTGAAGAATTAGTCGCCATAGATTCCTTCTGGTACCCTTTGAAGTAGTAGTCGCCATATATTCCTTCTGTTACCCTTTGAAGTAGTAGTCGCCATAGATTCCTTCCAGTACCTTGTGAAGTAGTTATCGCCATAGATTCCTTCTGGTACCTTATGAAGTAGTAGTCGTCATAGATTCCTTCTGGTACCCTTTGAAGTAGTAGTCTCCATAGATTCCTTTTGGTACCCTTTGTAGTAGTAGTCTCCATGGATTCCTTCTAGTACCTTGTGAAGTAGTAGTCGCTATAGATTCCTTCTAGTACCCTTTGAAGTAGTAGTCACCATAGATTCCTTCTGGTAGCCTATGAAGTAGTAGTCGCCATAGATTCCTTCCAGTACCTTGTGAAGTAGTAGTCGCCATAGATTCCTTCTAGTACCTTGTGAAGTAGTAGTCCCTATAGATTCCTTCTAGTACCCTTAAAAGTAGTAGTCGTCATAGATTCCTTCTAGTACCCTTTGAAGTAGTAGTCGCCATAGATTCCTTCTGGTACTCTTTGAACTAGTAGTTGCCATAGATTCCTTCTGGTACACTTTGAAGTAGTAGTCGCCATAGATTCCTTCTGGTACCCTTTCAAGTAGTAGTCGCCATATATTCCTTCATGTACCTTGTGAAGTAGTAGTCGCCATAGATTCCTTCTGGTACCCTTTAAAGTAGTAGTCGCCATAGATTCCTTCTAGTATCTTGAGAAGTATTAGTCGCCATAGATTCCTTCTGGTACCCTTTTAAGTAGTAGTCGCCATAGATTCCTTCTGGTACCTTTTGAAGAAGTAGTCGCCATAGACTCCTTCCAGTACCTTGTTGTAGTTGTGGTCTTCATAGATTCCTTCTAGTACCCTTTCATGTAGTAGTCGCCATAGATTCCTTCTGGTACCCTTTGAAGTAGTAGTCGCCATAGAATCCTTCTGGTACCCTTTTAAGTAGTAGTCGCCATAGATTCCTTCTGGTACCCTTTGAAGTAGTAGTTGCCATAGATTCCTTATGGTACCCTTTGAAGTAGTAGTCGCCATAAATTCCTTCTGATACCCCTTGAAGTAGTAGTCGTCATAGATTCCTTCTGGTACCCTTTGAAGTAATAGTCGCCATAGATTCCTTCTAGTACCTTGTGAAGTAGTAGTCGCCCTAGATTCCTTCTGGTACCCTTTGAAGTAATAGTCGCCATAGATTCCTTCTAGTACCTTGTGAAGTAGTAGTCGCCATAGATTCCTTCTGGTACCCTTTGAAGTAGTAGTCGCCATAGATTCCTTCTAGTACCCTTTGAAGTAGTAGTCGCCATAGATTCCTTCCAGTACCTTGTTGAAGTTGTAGTCGCCATAGATTCCATCTAATACCCGTTAAAGTAGTAGTCTCCATAGATTCCTTCTAGTATCCTTTGAAGTAGTAGTCGCCATAGATTCCTTTTGGTACCCTTTGAAGTAGTAGTCGCTATAGATTCCTTCTGGTACTCCTTGAAGTAGTAGTCGCCATAGATTCCTTCTGGTACCCTTTGAAGTAGTATTCGCCATAGATTCCTTCTGGTACCTTTTAAAGTAGTAGTCGCCATATATTCCTTCAAGTACCTTGTGAAGTAGTAGACGCCATAGATTCCTTCTGGTACCCTTTGAAGTAGTAGTCGCAATAGATTCCCTCCAGTATCTTGTGAAGTAGTAGTCGCCATTGATTCCTTCTGGTACCTTTTAAAGTAGTAGTCGCTATAGATTCCTTCTGGTACCCTTTGAAGTAGTAGTCGCCAAAGATTCCTTCCAGTACCTTGTGAAGTAGTAGTCGCCATAGATTCCTTCTGGTACACTTTGAAGTAGTAGTTGCCATAGATTCCTTTTGTTTCCCTTTGAAGTAGTAGTCGCCATAGATTCCTTATGTTACACTTTGAAGTAGTAGTCACCATAGATTCCTTCCAGTAACTTACGAAGTAGTAGTCGTCATAGATTCCATCCAACACCTTGTGAAGTATTAGTCGCCATAGATTCCTTCTGGTACCCTTTGAAGTAGTAGATGCCATATATTCCTTCTAGTACCCTTTTAAGTAGTATTCGCCATAGATTCCTTCCAGTACCTTGTGAAGTAGTTGTCTCCATAGATTCCTTCTGGTACCTTGTGAAGTAGTAGTCGTCATATTATCCTTCTGGTACCCTTTGAAGTAGTAGTCGCCATAGAATCCTTCTAGTACCCTTTGAAGTAGTAGTCACCATAGATTCCTTCTGGTAGCCTTTGAAGTAGTAGTCACCATAGATTTCTTCCAGTACCTTGTGAAGTAGTAGTTGCTATAAATTCCTTCTTGTACCTTGTGAAGTAGTAGTCGCTATAGATTCCTTCCGGTACCCTTCGATGTAGTAGTCGTCATAGATTCCTTCTGGTACCCTTTGAAGTATTAGTCGGCATAGATTCCTTCTGGTACTCTTTGAAGTAGTAGTCGCCATAGATTCCTTCTGGTACCTTTCGAAGCAGTAGTCGCCATAGATTCCTTTTGGTACCCTTTGAAGTAGTAGTCGCCATAGATTCCTTATGGTACCCTTTGAAGTAGTAGTCGCCATAAAATCCTTCTGGTACCCTTTGAAGTAGTAGTCGCCATAGATTACTTCTGGTGCCCTTGAAGTAGTAGTTGCCATAGATTCCTTCAGGTACCCTTTAAAGTAGTAGTCTCCATAGAGTCCTTCCAGTACCTTGGGAAGTAGTAGTCTCCATAGATTCCTTCCGGTAACCTTTGAAGTAATATTTGCCATAGATTCCTTCCAATGCCTTGTGAAGTAGTAGTCGCCATAGATTCCTTCTGGTACCCTTTGAAGTAGTAGTCGCCATAGATTCCTTCTAGTACCCTTTGAAGTAGTAGTCACCATAGATTCCTTCCAGTACCTTGTTGAAGTAGTAGTCGCTATAGATTCCTTCTAGTACTCTTTGAAGTAGTAGTCTCCATAGATTCCTTCTAGTATCCTTTGAAGTAGTAGTTCCTATAGATTCCTTCTGGTACCCTTTGAAGTAGTAGTCGCCATAGATTCCTTTTGGTACCCTTTGAAGTAGTAGTTGCCATAGATTCCTTCTGGTACCCTTTGAAGTGGTAGTTGCCATAGATTCCTTCTGGTACCCTTTGAAGTAGTAGTCACCATAGATTCCTTCCAGTACCTTGTTGAACTAGTAGTCGCTATAGATTCCTTCTAGTACTCTTTGAAGTAGTAGTCTCCATAGATTCCTTCTAGTATCCTTTGAAGTAGTAGTTGCTATAGATTCCTTCTGGTACCCTTTGAAGTAGTAGTCGCCATAGATTCCTTTTGGTACCCTTTAAAGTAGTAGTTGCCATAGATTCCTTCTGGTACCCTTTGAAGTGGTAGTTGCCATAGATTCCTTCTGGTACCCTATGAAGTAGTAGTCACGATATATTCCTTCCAGTAGCTTGTGAAGTAGTAGTCGCCAAAGATTTCTTCCAGTACCTTGTGAAGTAGTAGTTGCAATAGATTCCTTCTGGTACCCTTTGAATTAGTAGTCTCCATAGATTCCTTCCAGTACCTTGTGAAGTAGTAGTCGCCATAGATTCCTTTTGGTACACTTTGAAGTAGTATTTGCCATAGATTCATTTTGTTACCCTTTGAAGTAGTAGTCTCCATAGATTCCTTATGGTACACTTTGAAGTAGTAGTCGCCATAGAGTCCTTCCAGTACCTTGTGAAGTAGTAGTCGTCATAGATTCCATCCAGCACCTTGTGAAGTATTAGTCGCCATATATTCCTTCTGGTACCCTTTGAAGTAGTAGTCGCCATATATTCCTTCTGGTACCCTTTGAAGTAGTAGTCATCATAGATTACTTACAGTACCTTGTGAAGGAGTTGTCGCCATAGATTCCTTTTGGTACCTTGTAAAGTAGTAGTCGTCATAGATTCCTTCTGGTACCCTTTGAAGTTGTAGTCTCCATAGATTCCTTTTGGTACCCTATGTAGTAGTAGTCGCCATGGATTCCTTCCAGTACCTTGTGAAGTAGTAGTCGCCCTAAATTCCTTCTAGTACCCTTTGAAGTAGTAGTCACCATAGATTCCTTCTGGTAGACTTTGAAGTAGTAGTCGCCATAGATTCCTTCCAGTACCTTGTGAAGTAGTAGTCGCCATAGATTCCTTCTAGTACCTTAAGAAGTAGTAGTCTCTATAGATTCCTTCTAGTATCCTTTGAAGTAGTAGTCGCCATAGATTCCTTCTGGTACCCTTTCAAGTAGTAGTCGCCATATATTCCTTCATGTACCTTGTGAAGTAGTAGTCGCCATAGATTCCTTCTGGTACCCTTTGAAGTAGTAGTCGCCATAGATTCCTTCTGGTACCCTTTAAAGTAGTAGTCGCCATATATTCCTTCAAGTACCTTGTGAAGTAGTAGTCGCCATAGATTCCTTTTGGTACCCTTTGAAATAGTAGTCGCCATAGATTCCTTCCAGTATCTTGTGAAGTAGTAGTCGCCATAGATTCTTTCTGGTACCCTTTGAAGTAGTAGTCGCTATAGATTCCTTCTGGTACCCTTTGAAGTAGTAGTCGCCAAAGATTCCTTCCAGTATCTTGTGAAGTAGTAGTCGCCATAGATTCCTTCTGGTACACTTTGAAGTAGTAGTTTACATAGATTCCTTTTGTTACCCTTTGAAGTAGTAGTCGCCATATATTCCTTATGGTACACTTTGAAGTAGTAGTTGCCATAGATTCCTTCCAGTACCTTGTGAAGTAGTAGTCGTCATAGATTCCATCTAGCACCTTGTGAAGTATTAGTCGCCATAGATTTTTTCTGGTACCCTTTGAAGTAGTAGTCGCCATATATTCCTTCTGTTACCCTTTGAAGTAGTAGTCGCCATAAATTCCTTCCAGTACCTTGTGAAGTAGTTGTCGCCATAGATTCCTTCTGGTACCTTATGAAGTATTAGTCGTCATAAATTCCTTCTGGTACCCTTTGAAGTAGTAGTCTCCATAGATTCCTTCCAGTATCTTGTGAAGTAGTAGTCGCCATAGATTCCTTCTGGTACCCTTTGAAGTAGTAGTCTCCATAGATTCCTTCTGGTACCCTTTGAAGTAGTAGTCGCCATAGATTCCTTCCAGTACCTTGTGAAGTAGTAGTCGCCATAGATTCCTTCTGGTACACTTTGAAGTAGTAGTTTCCATAGATTCTTTTTGTTACCCTTTGAAGTAGTAGTCGCCATATATTCCTTATGGTACACTTCGAAGTAGTAGTCGCCATAGATTCCCTCCAGTACCTTGTGAAGTAGTAGTCGTCATAGATTTCATCTAGCATCTTGTGAAGTATTAGTCGCCATAGATTCCTTCTGGTACCCTTTGAAGTAGAAGTCGCCATATATTCCTTTTGTTACCCTTTGAAGTAGTAGTCGCCATAGATTCCTTCCAGTACCTTGTGAAGTAGTTGTCGCCATAGATTTCTTCTGGTACCTTATGAAGTAGTAGTCGTCATAGATTCCTTCTGGTACCCTTTGAAGTAGTAGTCTCCATAGATTCCTTTTGGTACCCTTTGTAGTAGTAGTCTCCATGGATTCCTTCCAGTACCTTGTGAAGTAGTAGTCGCTATAGATTCCTTCTAGTACCCTTTGAAGTAGTAGTCACCATAGATTCCTTCTGGTAGCCTTTGAAGTAGTAGTCGCCATAAATTCCTTCCAGTACCTAGTGAAGTAGTAGTCGCCATAGATTCCTTCTAGTACCTTATGAAGTAGTAGTCGCTATAGATTCCTTCTAGTACCCTTAAAAGTAGTAGTCGTCATAGATTCCTTCTAGTACCCTTTGAAGTAGTAGTCTCCATAGATTCCATCTGGTACTCTTTGAAGTAGTAGTTGCCATAGATTCCTTCTGGTACACTTTGAAGTAGTAGTCGCCATAGATTCCTTCTGGTACCCTTTCAAGTAGTAGTCGCCATATATTCCTTCATGTACCTTTTGAAGTAGTAGTCGCCATAGATTCCTTCTGGTACTCTTTAAAGTAGTAGTCGCCATAGATTCCTTCCAGTATCTTGTGAAGTATTAGTCGCCATAGATTCCTTCTGGTACCCTTTTAAGTAGTAGTCGCCATAGATTCCTTTTGGTACCCTTTGAAGAAGTAGTCGCCATAGACTCCTTCCAGTACCTTGTTGAAGTTGTGGTCTTCATAGATTCCTTCTAGTACCCTTTCAAGTAGTAGTCGCCATAGATTCCTTCTGGTACCCTTTGAAGTAGTAGTCTCCATAGAATCCTTCTAGTACCCTTTTAAATAGTAGTTGCCATAGATTCCTTCTGGTACCCTTTGAAGTAGTAGTTGCCATAGATTCCTTATGGTATCCTTTGAAGTAGTAGTCGCCATAAATTCCTTCTGATACCCTTTGAAGTAGTAGTTGTCATAGATTCCTTCTGGTACCCTTTGAAGTAGTAGTCGCCATAGATTCCTTCAGGTACCCTTACAGTAGTAGTCTCCTTAGATTCCTTCTAGTACTTTGTGAAGTAGTAGTCGCCATAGATTCCTTCTGGTACCCTTTGAAGTAATAGTCGCCATAGATTCCTTCTAGTACCTTGTGAAGTAGTAGTCGCCATAGATTCCTTCGGGTACCCTTTGAAGTAGTAGTCGCCATAGATTCCTTCTAGTACCCTTTGAAGTAGTAGTCGCCATAGATTCCTTCCAGTACCTTGTTGAAGTTGTAGTCGCCATAGATTCCTTCTAGTACCCGTTAAAGTAGTAGTCTCCATAGATTCCTTCTAGTATCCTTTGAAGTAGTAGTCGCCATAGATTCCTTTTGGTACCCTTTGAAGTAGTAGTCGCTATAGATTCCTTCTGGTATCCTTTGAAGTAGTAGTCGCCATAGATTCCTTCTGGTACTCTTTGAAGTAGTAGTCACCATAGATTCCTTCTGGTACCCTTTGAAGTAGTAGTCGCCATAGATTCCTTCTGGTACCTTTTAAAGTAGTAGTCACCATATATTCCTTCAAGTACCTTGTGAAGTAGTAGACGCCATAGATTCCTTCTGGTACCCTTTGAAGTAGTAGTCGCAATAGATTCCTTCCAGTATCTTTTGAAGTAGTAGTCGCCATAGATTCCTTCTGGTACCCTTTAAAGTAGTAGTCGCCATAGATTCCTTCTGGTACCCTTTGAAGTAGTAGTCACCAAAGATTCCTTCCAGTACCTTGTGAAGTAGTAGTCGCCATAGATTCCTTCTGGTACACTTTGAAGTAGTAGTTGCCATAGATTCATTTTCTTACCCTTTGAAGTAGTAGTCACCATAGATTCCTTATGTTACACTTTGAAGTAGTAGTCGCCATAGATTCCTTCCAGTAACTTGTGAAGTAGTAGTCGTCATAGATTCCATCCAGCACCTTGTGAAGTATTAGTCGCCACAGATTCCTTTTGGTACCCTTTGAAGTAGTAGATGCCATATATTCCTTCTGGTATCCTTTTAAGTAGTATTCGCCATAGATTCCTTCCAGTACCTTGTGAAGTAGTTGTCGCCATAGATTCCTTCTGGTACATTGTGAAGTAGTAGTCGTCATATATTCCTTCTGGTACCCTTTGAAGTAGTAGTCTCCATAGATTCCTTTTGGTACCCTCTGTAGTAGTAGTCTCCATGGATTCCTTCCAGTACCTTGGGAAGTAGTAGTCGCCATAGATTCCTTCTAGTACCCTTTGAAGTAGTAGTCACCATAGATTCCTTCTGGTAGCCTTTGAAGTAGTAGTCACCATAGATTCCTTCCAGTACCTTGTGAAGTAGTAGTCGCTATAGATTCCATCTAGTAACTTGTGAAGTAGTAGTCGCTATATATTCCTTCCGGTACCCTTCGAAGTAGTAGTCGTCATAGATTCCTTCTGGTACCCTTTGAAGTATTAGTCGGCATAGATTCCTTCTGGTACTCTTTGAAGTAGTAGTCGCCATAGATTCCTTCTGGTACCTTTCGAAGCAGTAGTCGCCATAGATTCCTTCTGGTACCCTTTAAAGTAGTAGTCTCCATATATTCCTTCAAGTACCTTGTGAAGTAGTAGTTGCCATAGATTCCTTCTGGTACCCTTTGAAGTAGTAGTCGCCATAGATTCCTTACAGTATCTTATGAAGTAGTAGTCGCCATATATTCCTTATGGTACCCTTTTAAGTAGTAGTCGGCTTAGATTCCTTCTGGTACCCTTTGAAGTAGTAGTCGCCATAGATTCCTTCCAGTACCTTGTTGAAGTAGTGGTCTTCATAGATTCCTTCTAGTACCCTTTGAAGTAGTAGTCGCCATAGATTCCTTCTTGTACCCTTTGAAGTAGTAGTCGCCATAGATTCCTTCTGGTACCCTTTTAAGTAGTAGTCGCCATAGATTCCTTCTGGTACCCTTTGAAGTAGTAGTTTCCATAGATTCCTTTTAGTACCCTTTGAAGTAGTAGTCTCCATAGATTCCTTCTAGTATCCTTTGAAGTAGTAATCACCATAGATTCCTTCTGGTACCCTTTCAAGTAGTTGTTGCCAAAGATTCCTTTTGGTACCCTTTGAAGTAGTAGTTGCCATAGAGTCCTTCTGGTACCCTTTTAAGTGGTAGTTGCCATAGATTCCTTCTGGTACCCTTTGAAGTAGTAGTCACGATAGATTCCATCCAGTACCTTGTGAAGTAGTAGTCGCCATAGATTTCTTCCAGTATCTTGTGAAGTAGTAGTTGCCATAGATTCCTTCTGGTACCCTTTGAAGTAGTAGTCGCCATAAAATCCTTCCAGTACCTTGTAAAGTAGTAGTCGCTATAGATTCCTTCTGGTACACTTTGAAGTAGTAGTAGCCATAGATTCCTTTTGTTACCCTTTGAAGTAGTAGTCGCCATAGATTCCTTATGATACACCTTGAAGTAGTAGTCGCCATAGATTCCTTCCAGTACCTTGTGAAGTAGTAGTCGTCATAGATTCCATCCAGCACCTTGTGAAGTATTAGTCGCCATAGATTCCTTCTGGTAACCTTTGAAGTAGTAGTTACCATATATTCCTTCTGGTACCCTTTGAAGTAGTAGTCATCATAGATTCCTTACAGTACCTTGTGAAGTGGTTGTCGCCATAGATTCCTTCTGAAACCTAGTGAAGTAGTAGTCGTCATAGATTCCTCCCGGTACCCTTTGAAGTAGTAGTCTCCATAGATTCCTTTTGGTAACCTTTGTAGTAGTAGTCGCAAGGGATTCCTTCAAGTAACTTGTGAAGTAGTAGTCGCCATAGATTCCTTCTAGTACCCTTTGAAGTAGTAGTCACCATAGATTCCTTCTGGTAGCCTTTGAAGTAGTAGTCGCCATAGATTCCTTCCAATACCTTGTGAAGTAGTAGTCGCCATAGATTCCTTCTAGTACCTTGTGAAGTACTAGTCTCTATAGATTCCTTGTGGTACACTTTGAAGTAGTAGTCGCCATAGATTCCTTCTAGTACCCTTTGAAGTAGTAGTCGCCATAGATTCCTTCTGGTACCTTTTAAAGTAGTAGTCGCCATATATTCCTTCAAGTACCTTGTGAAGTAGTAGACGCCATAGATTCCTTCTGGTACCCTTTGAAGTAGTAGTCGCAATAGATTCCTTCCAGTATCTTGTGAAGTAGTAGTCGCCATAGATTCCTTCTGGTACCCTTTAAAGTAGTAGTCGCCATAGATTCCTTCTGGTACCCTTTGAAGTAGTAGTCACCAAAGATTCCTTCCAGTACCTTGTGAAGTAGTAGTCGCCATAGATTCCTTCTGGTACACTTTAAAGTCGTAGTCGCCATATATTCCTTCAAGTACCTTGTGAAGTAGTAGTCGCTATAGATTCCTTCTGGTACCCTTTGAAGTGGTAGTTGCCATAGATTCCTTCTGGTACCCTTTGAAGTAGTAGTCACGATAGATTCCATCCTGTACCTTGTGAAGTAGTAGTCGCCAAAGATTTCTTCCAGTACCTTGTGAAGTAGTAGTTGCCATAGATTCCTTCTGGTACCCTTTGAAGTAGTAGTCTCCATAGATTCCTTCCAGTACCTTATGAAGTAGTAGTCGCCATAGATTCCTTTTGGTACACTTTGAAGTAGTATTTGCCATATATTCCTTTTGTTACCCTTTGAAGTAGTAGTCTCCATAGATTCCTTATGGTACACTTTGAAGTAGTAGTCGCCATAGAGTCCTTCCAGTACCTTGTGAAGTAGTAGTCGTCATAGATTCCATCCACAACCTTGTGAAGTATTAGTCGCCATAGATTCCTTATGGTACCCTTTGAAGTAGTAGTCGCCATAGATTCCTTCTGGTACCCTTTGAAGTAGTAGTCGCCATAGATTCCTTATGGTACTCTTTAAAGTAGCAGTCTCCATAGATTCCTTCTGGTACCCTTTGAAGTAGTAGTCGCCATAGATTCCTTCTGGTACCCTTTAAAGTAGTAGTCGCCATAAATTCCTTCAAGTACCTTGTGAAGTAGTAGTCGCCATAGATTCCTTTTGGTACCCTTTGAAATAGTAGTCGCCATAGATTCCTTCCAGTATCTTGTGAAGTAGTAGTCGCCATAGAATCTTTCTGGTACCCTTTGAAGAAGTAATCGCCATAGATTCCTTCTGGTACCCTTTGAAGTAGTAGTCGCCAAAGATTCCTTCCAATATCTTGTGAAGTAGTAGTCGCCATAGATTCCTTCTGGTACACTTTGAAGTAGTAGTTTACATAGATTCCTTTTGTTACCCTTTGAAGTAGTAGTCGCCATATATTCCTTATGGTACACTTTGAAGTAGTAGTTGCTATAGATTCCTTCCACTACCTTGTGAAGTAGTAGTCGTCATAGATTCCATCTAGCACATTGTGAAGTATTAGTCGCCATAGATTCCTTCTGGTACCCTTTGAAGTAGTAGTCGCCATATATTCCTTCTGTTACCCTTTGAAGTAGTAGTCTCCATAGATTCCTTCCAGTACCTTGTGAAGTAGTTGTCGTCATAGATTCCTTCTGGTCCCTTATGAAGTATTAGTCGTCATAGATTCCTTCTGGTACCCTTTGAAGTAGTAGTCTCCATAAATTTCTTCCAGTATCTTGTGAAGTAGTAGTCGCCATAGATTCCTTCTGGTACCCTTTGAAGTAGTAGTCTCCATAGATTCCTTCTGGTACCCTTTGAAGTAGTAGTCGCCATAGATTCCTTCCAGTACCTTGTGAAGTAGTAGTCGCCATAGATTCCTTCTGGTACACTTTGAAGTAGGAGTTTCCATAGATTCTTTTTGTTACCCTTTGAAGTAGAAGTCGCCATATATTCCTAATGGTAAACTTTGAAGTAGTAGTCGCCATAGATTCCTTCCTATACCTTGTGAAGTAGTAGTCGTCATAGATTTCATCTAGCATCTTGTGAAGTATTAGTCGCCATAGATTCCTTCTGGTACCCTTTGAAGTAGTAGTCGTCATATATTCCTTCTGTTACCCTTTGAAGTAGTAGTCGCCATAGATTCCTTCCAGTACCTTGTGAAGTAGTTGTCGCCATAGATTCCTTCTGGTACCTTATGAAGTAGTAGTCGTCATAGATTCCTTCTGGTACCCTTTGAAGTAGTAGTCTCTATAGATTCCTTTTGGTACCCTTTGTAGTAGTAGTCTCCATGGATTCCTTCCAGTACCTTGTGATGTAGTAGTCGCTATAGATTCCTTCTAGTACCCTTTGAAGTAGTAGTCACCATAGATTCCTTCTGGTAGCCTTTGAAGTCGTAGTCGCCATAGATTCCTTCCAGTACCTTGTGAAGTAGTAGTCGCCATAAATTCCTTCTAGTACCTTGTGAAGTAGTAGTCGCTATAGATTCCTTCTAGTACCCTTAAAAGTAGTAGTCGTCATAGATTCCTTCTAGTACCCTTTGAAGTAGTAGTCTCCATAGATTCCTTCCGGTACTCTTTGAAGTAGTAGTTGCCATAGATTCCTTCTGGTACACTTTGAAGTAGTAGTCGCCATAGATTCCTGCTGGTACCCTTTCAAGTAGTAGTCGCCATATATTCCTTCATGTACCTTGTGAAGTAGTAGTCGCCATAGATTCCTTCTGGTACCCTATAAAGTAGTAGTCGCCATAGATTCCTTCCAGTATCTTGTGAAGTATTAGTCGCCATAGATTCCTTCTGGTACCCTTTTAAGTAGTAGTCGCCATAGATTCCTTCTGGTACCCTTTGAAGTATTAGTCTCCATAGAATCCTTCTAGTACCCTTTTAAATAGTAGTCGCCATAGATTCCTTCTGGTACCCTTTGAAGTAGTAGTTGCCATAGATTCCTTATGGTACCCTTTGAAGTAGTAGTCGCCATAAATTCCTTCTGATACCCTTTGAAGTAGTAGTCGTCATAGATTCCTTCTGGTACCCTTTGAAGTAGTAGTCGCCATATATTCCTTCAGGTACCCTTTAAAGTAGTAGTCTCCTTAGATTCCTTCTAGTACCTTGTGAAGTAGTAGTCGCCATAGATTCCTTCTGGTACCCTTTGAAGTAATAGTCGCCATAGATTCCTTCTAGTACCTTGTGAAGTAGTAGTCGCCATAGATTCCTTCGGGTACCCTTTGAAGTAGTAGTCGCCATAGATTCCTTCTAGTACCCTTTGAAGTAGTAGTCGCCGTAGATTCCTTCCAGTACCTTGTTGAAGTTGTAGTCTCCATAGATTCCTTCTGGTACCCTTTAAAGTAGTAGTCGCCATAGATTCCTTCTGGTACCCTTTTAAGTAGTAGTCGCTATAGATTCCTTCTGGTACCCTTTGAAGAAGTAGTTGCCATAGACTCCTTCCAGTACCTTGTTGAAGTTGTGGTCTTCATAGATTCCTTCTAGTACCCTTTCACGTAGTAGTCGCCATAGATTCCTTCTGGTACCCTTTGAAGTAGTAGTCGCCATAGAATCCTTCTGGTACCCTTTTAAGTAGTAGTCGCCATAGATTCCTTCTGGTACCCTTTGAAGTAGTAGTTGCCATAGATTCCTTATGGTACCCTTTGAAGTAGTAGTCGCCATAAATTCCTTCTGATACCCCTTGAAGTAGTAGTCGTCATAGATTCCTTCTGGTACCCTTTCAAGTAGTAGTCGCCATAGATTCCTTCAGGTACCCTATAAAGTAGTAGTCTCCTTAGATTCCTTCTAGTACCTTGTGAAGTAGTAGTCGCCATAGATTCCTTCTGGTACCCTTTGAAGTAATAGTCTCCATAGATTCCTTCTAGTACCTTGTGAAGTAGTAGTCGCCATAGATTCCTTCTAGTACCCTTTGAAGTAGTAGTCGCCATAGATTCATTCTAGTACCCTTTGAAGTAGTAGTCGCCATAGATTCCTTCCAGTACCTTGTTGAAGTTGTAGTCGCCATAGATTCCTTCTAGTACCCGTTAAAGTAGTAGTCTCCATAGATTCCTCCTAGTATCCTTTGAAGTAGTAGTCGCCATAGATTCCTTTTGGTACCCTTTGAAGTAGTAGTCGCTATAGATTCCTTCTGGTACTCTTTGAAGTAGTAGTCGCCATAGATTCCTTCTGGTACCCTTTGAAGTAGTATTCGCCATAGATTCCTTCTGGTACCTTTTAAAGTAGTAGTCGCCATATGTTCCTTCAAGTACCTTGTGAAGTAGTAGACGCCATAGATTCCTTCTGGTACCCTTTGAATTAGTAGTCGCAATAGATTCCCTCCAGTATCTTGTTAAGTAGTAGTCGCCATAGATTCCTTCTGGTACCCTTTAAAGTAGTAGTCGCTATAGATTCCTTCTGGTACCCTTTGAAGTAGTAGTCGCCAAAGATTCCTTCCAGTACCTTGTGAAGTAGTAGTCGCCATAGATTCCTTCTGGTACACTTTGAAGTAGTAGTTGTCATAGATTCCTTTTGTTACCCTTTGAAGTAGTAGTCGCCATGGATTCCTTATGTTACACTTTGAAGTAGTAGTCACCATAGATTCCTTCCAGTAACTTGTGAAGTAGTAGTCGTCATAGATTCCATCCAACACCTTGTGAAGTATTAGTCTCCATAGATTCCTTCTGGTACCCTTTGAAGTAGTAGATGCCATATATTCCTTCTAGTACCCTTTTAAGTAGTATTCGCCATAGATTCTTTCCAGTACCTTGTGAAGTAGTTGTCGCCATAGATTCCTTCTGGTACCTTGTGAAGTAGTAGTCGTCATATTATCCTTCTGGTACCCTTTGAAGTAGTAGTCTCCATAGATTCCTTTTGGTACCCTCTGTAGTAGTAGTCTCCATGGATTCCTTCCAGTACCTTGGGAAGTAGTAGTCGCCATAGAATCCTTCTAGTACCCTTTGAAGTAGTAGTCACCATAGATTCCTTCTGGTAGCCTTTGAAGTAGTAGTCACCATAGATTCCTTCCAGTACCTTGTGAAGTAGTAGTCGCTATAGATTCCTTCTTGTACCTTGTGAAGTAGTAGTCGCTATAGATTCCTTCCGGTACCCTTCAAAGTAGTAGTCGTCATAGATTCCTTCTGGTACCCTTTGAAGTATTAGTCAGCATAGATTCCTTCTGGTACTCTTTGAAGTAGTAGTCGCCATAGATTCCTTCTGGTACCTTTCAAAGCAGTAGTCGCCATAGATTCCTTTTGGTACCCTTTGAAGTAGTAGTCGCCATAGATTCTGAAATTCTGGCTGCAGATACTCAATGTCACGTTCAATGTTATGACACCGTATCTGACTTACTATATGACAGTAAATACAAAAGCAATAAAGAACACAGTCAATTGTTTACCCAGTTCAGTGTGCAACAACACCTACTCTGGGGGCTACCAAGCCAGGGAGGAAATCCACTATAAGAGATGTTAATTCAGGAATAAACCAACCAGTTTATCTCCTTCACTTAAGACCTACCCAATGCAATTCCAATCTAAGTACAACTTAAACCTGAGTTCCTACTCACTCCCCCTCAATCACAGCAGTGATACATGAACCAATTTGACTTAAGAATTGATGAAGACACTCTTCAAAAACAAACACTTGATTAAGCTTCACAGCTTTTTAATCAAGCAACACAATCACTCTTGCTTCACAGCTTTGAGTGATGTACACAACTAACTTGACTCTGCTTCACAGCTTTAGTCAAGGAACATTCAAACACTCTTGCTTCAAAGCTTTGAGTGCTACACAACCCTTACAATTAGAAACCTATTCCAAGGCACTTATCACAATGATAATTGCTTGGAGTACAATAATCAAATCTATACAGATTACAAATGATCTTCTGATCAATCAAAAAAGGGATCCTTGAAAAACAGCAGCTCTGTTGAATATATAGCAGCTGCAACTTCAGTTAGGGTTTCCAAAAACCTAGGGATAATTCCGTTTGACCTAAAGACCAGGTCACAGGACTTTATTTAACCAGGTTAGGGTTGAGCTAGGTTACCCCTCAGAAAACGCAGGATTCTGTTCAGGAAGGACTGAGTTATTTCCTGAAAAAACTCAGACTTATCCAATCCTGCAATCCTGTTAGTTCAGAACAGGATGTCATAACATCTGTTATGACATCTGAGAAAACCTGTTTACTGATTTAGCAAAATGTGATCATTTTGCAAAATGCTCAGATACACACTTATAAACATCAGTATTTGAATTACAATATTTTTCTGCAAAGGTACCTAATGACATCAGTCATGACATTCACACATACACTTGGGATTTACCAAAAATGCAAGCCAATACCTAAACACCTACAAACTCCCCCTTTGGCAGATTTTTGGCTAAAGACCCTAAACAATCAGAGATAGATAGCAGCAGAAATAAGTGACAGCAGAAAAATAGAATGCCAAGTACTAATTAAGTAAGTACCAAAATGTTCTCCCCCTCTTTAGCCACAAATGGGCCAAAGAAACATGTTCATAAAATTATACAGTTATCCAAAACAAAATAATAAGAGCAGCAGCAGAAAACAACTTCCAAACTCCACCAGATATCAGCACCAACCAGCAACACCACCAAACAATAATCAACCTTCAAGCACTGTCATCAGACTCTGAGGAGCTAGTTTCTTCAATGTTGAGATGTCCTTCACCTTCTTCCCTTCTGTTTTCTTCAGCTTCCTCCTTTTCTAGCCTGGCAATTAGAATTTCTAGGGTCCTTTTTCTAGTATCCAGCTCTTTACAAGTTTCTTTTAAAACAGCTATGACATCTGATGTCTTGGACTGGGTCTTCACAGACGATGTCTCAGCTGATGTTATGACAATGTCTGGAGCATAAGATCCCTGAAACAGTTTGTAGTGCAGGCCAAGGGCAGGAGCTCTTTTGCAGACTGTATCTCTTGCCACAAGGATATCAGGGTATTGTGCAAGGATGATTCCACAAAGAAGGGAGGGAAAGGCAATTGGTCCTTTGACAGCATAACTGCCAGCATGCTTTAAAGTTTGTTCAAAGATGTACCTCCCATAGTCAAAAGCAGTCTTGGTTCCCACAGCATAGATAAATCTCCCCAATCCTGTGGAGATAGTTGATTTGTGATTTGTAGGCACCCAGTTGGCTGCACCTATTTTATGCAAGATGGCAAATTTCATGCTGAGTTTACTAGCCTTCAGCTTCCCTTTCAAAGGCCATCACTTTACTTGCCTGGCTGTGATGGTTAGACAAACTTCATTGTCAGTTGCCTCTAGATCAGGACAGTCCTCATTTGTTCTTCCAAGAAACTTGTTGATTTCTGATGGAGAGAACTTGACCCTTCTTCCTCTAACAAACACACTTTCAAAGTCAGCTGACCTTCCATCAGCACAATCATTAGACAAGTTTACTACAAACTCCTTGACCAGATTTTCATAACATTTGTTAAACTTTATCACTGTCTTCATTAGCCCAGCATTCTTGATCAGGTCCATGATGTCTTTGCACTCCAAGGCATCATTGTTGAGTTCTCTCTCTAAGGCTATTCTCTTTAAGCAAACATACTTCCATCTGTTTGCATTGTCAGGATGATGAAAAGAGATGTTGTCTGTTGGCACTTCAGGCACTCTACAATCTTGCTGGAGGGGAGCTTCCTTCTGATGGGAGTTTCTTCAATATCAATCTCAAATTCTGATTCCTCATCAGAATCAGAAGTTTCAGGTTCTTTACTCTTCTTAGAGATTGGTTGTCTAGCAGTATGCACCTGGGCCTTCTTCCCTTTTGTCTGGATACTTTTCTCAACCATGCCTTCAGCCTTGGATTTCTTAGCATCAGGTCTATCATTCTGACTACTCTTTCTTTTCATCAATCTCCTAGCTATTCTAGGGTTCACATTAGCAATCAGTTCATTATCAGAGTAATCTTCATCCACATCAATGATAGGTGGATCAGCAGCCTTTTCAGAGGGGTTCTGAATGTTGTCTTTTGGTGTCACAACATTCTTAGTGACATCTACATTTTCAGAAACTTCCACATTTGGACTTTCTGATTGATTTAAAGGGATAGAAATCCCCGGTACAGATTGGTTGCCACTCAGTATACTAGTAACCAGCCTAGCAATAGCTTGGTGAACTTGAACTGATCCTTCTCTATTAGGTACAGAAGACGAAGGATGAGAAGAATTACCAGAGGCTGTAGCTTGAGCTCTTCCTGCATGTCTGGTTCTGAGCTTTTTGACTCTGGCTGGGTCAGTTGCCATCTCCCTGAGAGGAGTGACCTCAAGAACTTCAGATTCTATGCATGTAGTGATTGCCCTAGAATCTTGGTCAGATGATGACGATGATGAGGAAGACGAAGTCGCCATGGTTGAAGACGATGTCTGAGACATTTTGATTGACTTTGAGTAATGGTAGTAGTTTGAGAAAAATCTTTGATTGGGAGGAGGAAACAGGTTGCAAGGATGAGAGAGGTAGGGGGTAAAAGGGAGTCTCTTCAACTTCTTAAAGCTTTTGAAGGAATTGTGAAAGAGTATGATTAACCCACTAAATATAGACTTAATAAAATTAATCCCTTCAACCCTTGTTTTAAGCAAAATTAATTGCTATAATTTCTCATGTTGGTGAATACCCAACCTGCCCCTCAAATTTTCAAGTTTATTTCCAACAAGAGCCTTGGTAGAAGAATCAGTCAGCTGAAGCTTAGGGAAACTATGTTCCAGTTTAAATGACTTCTTCTCTTCAAAGTCAATAGGGTTCAAGGAAATGTTGAATGTTTTCAGATTGTCACAACACAATGTCACAACATCTTGTGTAACATTGTACTCAGGGAGCATCTGTTTTGACCAGATGTTTTGAGAACAGAATTTATGAGACTTGTTATTTCCAACATCCTTGTCAAGATGACTTAAGGTTCTGACAACACATTCTTCTTCAAGTTTATTTGCCACATCACAGATATCATCAACCTGTAGTTTTGGAGTTCTTCTGACAGCTTCCATAGAAATAGCTTTGTTTTATTCTTCTTAGATGAAGAAGACCAAGCTTATGCTGCCACAGTTTCATCTCTTTTTCTTCTTTGATGATTTGACACATGGTGGAGATATCAGTGTTCTCAGGCTGCCACACGTAACAGTTATCTTTGGATTTGATTCCTCTCATTACAACTTCTAGTTTTTCATTAATTACTAGACATTCAGATCTAGAGAAGTTGACCTTGAATCCTAGATCACATAATTGACTGATACTAATGAGATTAGCAGTCAACCCTTTTACCAGCAGTACTTTATTCAGACTTGGAACTCCAGGGCAGTCCAAATTACCAACTCCTTTGACTTCACCTTTAGCACCATCTCCAAAAGTCACAAAACTGGTGGTGTGAGGCATAACATTATTGAGGAGATTTTTGAATCCAGTCATGTGTCTGGAACATCCACTGTCAAAGTACCAATCTTCCTTTGCAGAGACCCTCAGGGAAGTGTGAGCTATCAGTGCAGTAGCCTTTTTCTTCCATTTAGGAGCATGATGTACCTTTTTAGACTTAGGTTTGACACCTGAGTTCTGATTAGGATATCCATGTAATCTGAAGCAGAAGGGCTTTATGTGACCATATCTCCCACAATGATGACATTTCCATCTTTGGTACCTTTTCTTCATATGTCTCTGTTCCTGATGTTGAGAGTTGTGTTGAGACGTCCGTTTTGACATTTTCTTACCAGTACCAGATTTCTTTGCTTCCATAAATCCTAGTCCAGATTTATTTCCCACATTTTGTCCAACCTGAAGGATCTCTTCCAATTTATATGTTCCATTCGTCAACATCTTGACAGATTTGGTCATTTGATTCAGTTGTGAGTTCAGCAGTTGAACTTCTCCTTCTAGATGACTTATAGTTTCAAGATTTGCCCTTTTTTCAGCCTCCAGTTTTATAATGAGTTTTGATTGTTTCTCATTCTGCACACAGACTTCAGCACTTCTGATACACAATTTCTTGTAGGTATCAGCCAGTTCTTCAAATGTCACTTCTTCATCACTAGTGTCACTTTCAGAAGTACAAACACTAGTTAGGGCAGTAACTAGTTTGGCAGATTCTTCTTCAGAATTACTTTCTGAATCATAGTCAGACCAAGTAACAATCATTCCTTTCTTTTGCTTCTTAAGAAAGGTATGACATTCAGCTCGAATATGTCCATATCCTTCACATCCATGGCATTGAATACCTCTGCCTTGGTTTCCCTTATCTTCTGACCTTGGTCTTCTGCTGGAACTGTCAATGTCAGAGGGAATGTTATGAACATTAGACCTTGACTTTGGGTCCATTCTTTTGATGAGCCTGTTGAACTGTCTTCCAAGCATGGCAATAGCTTCTGATATGTTTTCTTCTTCATCCTCCTTGTATTCAACATCAGTGTTGGATACAAGTGTTATGCTTTTGTTCTTCTTGTCACCATTATCAGTGATCCCCATCTCAAAAGTCTGAAGAGACCCAATAAGTTCATCCACTTTCAACTTGCTAATGTCCTGGGCTTCCTCTATGGCAGTTACCTTCATTGCAAATCTTTTAGGCAAGGATCTGAGAATCTTCCTCACCAGTTTTTCTTCTGACATCTTTTCTCCCAGTGCTCCTGAGGTGTTGGCAATCTCCAAGATGTTCATGTGAAACTCATGAATGGTTTCATCTTCCATCATTTTTAGATTCTCAAATTTGGTAGTCAACATCTGAAGCCTTGACATTTTTACTTTGGAAGTGCCCTCATGAGTAGTTTTGAGAGTGTCCCAAACTTCCTTGGCCAGTTCATATTGATGTACTAGTCTGAAAATGTTTCTATCAATTCCATTGAACAAGGCATTTAGAGCTTTTGAATTTCCCAGGGCTAACTCATCTTCTTCTTTACTCCAATCTTCCTCAGGCTTCAGACTGATTGTCCCATCTTTCTCAGTTATGGTGGGATGAATCCATCCTTTGTCAGCAGCTCTCCAAGCCTTTTTGTCCAGAGATTTTAGGAAGGCAATCATACGAGGTTTCCAGTAGTCATAATTTGTTCCGTCCAGAATGGGTGGTCTATTTCCAAAAACTCCTTCTTTGTCCATAGTGCCAGAAAGTGATATCCCTAGATCTCACCCAGTAATACAGGCAGGGTGCCTGCTCTGATGCCAATTGAAATTCTGGCTGCAGATACTCAATGTCACGTTCAATGTTATGACACCGTATCTGACTTACTATATGACAGTAAATACAAAAGCAATAAAGAACACAGTCAATTGTTTACCCAGTTCAGTGTGCAACAACACCTACTCTGGGGGCTACCAAGCCAGGGAGGAAATCCACTATAAGAGATGTTAATTCAGGAATAAACCAACCAGTTTATCTCCTTCACTTAAGACCTACCCAATGCAATTCCAATCTAAGTACAACTTAAACCTGAGTTCCTACTCACTCCCCCTCAATCACAGCAGTGATACATGAACCAATTTGACTTAAGAATTGATGAAGACACTCTTCAAAAACAAACACTTGATTAAGCTTCACAGCTTTTTAATCAAGCAACACAATCACTCTTGCTTCACAGCTTTGAGTGATGTACACAACTAACTTGACTCTGCTTCACAGCTTTAGTCAAGGAACATTCAAACACTCTTGCTTCAAAGCTTTGAGTGCTACACAACCCTTACAATTAGAAACCTATTCCAAGGAACTTATCACAATGATAATTGCTTGGAGTACAATAATCAAATCTATACAGATTACAAATGATCTTCTGATCAATCAAAAAAGGGATCCTTGAAAAACAGCAGCTCTGTTGAATATATAGCAGCTGCAACTTCAGTTAGGGTTTCCAAAAACCTAGGGATAATTCCGTTTGACCTAAAGACCAGGTCACAGGACTTTATTTAACCAGGTTAGGGTTGAGCTGGGTTACCCCTCAGAAAACGCAGGATTTTGTTCAGGAAGGACTGAGTTATTTCCTGAAAAAACTCAGACTTATCCAATCCTGCAATCCTGTTAGTTCGGAACAGGATGTCATAACATCTGTTATGACATCTGAGAAAACCTGTCTACTGATTTAGCAAAATGTGATCATTTTGCAAAATGCTCAGATACACACTTATAAACATCAGTATTTGAATTACAATATTTTTCTGCAAAGGTACCTAATGACATCAGTCATGACATTCACACATACACTTGGGATTTACCAAAAATGCAAGCCAATACCTAAACACCTACAGATTCCTTATGGTACCCTTTGAAGTAGTAGTCGCCATAAAATCCTTTTGGTACCCTTTGAAGTAGTAGTCGCCATAGATTACTTCTGGTGCCCTTGAAGTAGTAGTCGCCATAGATTCCTTCAGGTACCCTTTAAAGTAGTAGTCTCCATAGAGTCCTTCCAGTACCTTGTGAAGTAGTAGTCTCCATAGATTCCTTCCGGTAACCTTTGAAGTAATATTTGCCATAGATTCCTTCCAATTCCTTGTGAAGTAGTAGTCGCCATAGATTCCTTCTGGTAACCTTTGAAGTATTAGTCGCCATAGATTCCTTCTAGTACCCTTTGAAGTAGTAGTCACCATAGATTCCTTCCAGTACCTTGTTGAAGTAGTAGTCGCTATAGATTCCTACTAGTACTCTTTGAAGTAGTAGTCTCCATAGATTCCTTCTAGTATCCTTTGAAGTAGTAGTTGCTATAGATTCCTTCTGGTACCCTTTGAAGTAGTAGTCGCCATAGATTCCTTTTGGTACCCTTTGAAGTAGTAGTTGCCATAGATTCCTTCTGGTACCCTTTGAAGTGGTAGTTGCAATAGATTCCTTCTAGTACCCTTTGAAGTAGTAGTCACCATAGATTCCTTCCAGTACCTTGTTGAAGTAGTAGTCGCTATAGATTCCTTCTAGTACTCTTTGAAGTAGTAGTCTCCATAGATTCCTTCTAGTATCCTTTGAAGTAGTAGTTGCTATAGATTCCTTCTGGTACCCTTTGAAGTAGTAGTCGCCATAGATTCCTTTTGGTACCCTTTAAAGTAGTAGTTGCCATAGATTCCTTCTGGTACCCTTTGAAGTGGTAGTTGCCATAGATTCCTTCTGGTACCCTATGAAGTAGTAGTCACGATAGATTCCTTCTAGTAGCTTGTGAAGTAGTAGTCGCCAAAGATTTCTTCCAGTACCTTGTGAAGTAGTAGTTGCAATAGATTCCTTCTGGTACCCTTTGAAGTAGTAGTCTCCATAGATTCCTTCCAGTACCTTGTGAAGTAGTAGTCGCCATAGATTCCTTTTGGTACACTTTGAAGTAGTATTTGCCATAGATTCCTTTTGTTACCCTTTGAAGTAGTAGTCTCCATAGATTCCTTATGGTACACTTTGAAGTAGTAGTCGCCATAGAGTCCTTCCAGTACCTTGTGAAGTAGTAGTCGTCATAGATTCCATCCAGCACCTTGTGAAGTATTAGTCGCCATATATTCCTTCTGGTACCCTTTGAAGTAGTAGTCGCCATATATTCCTTCTGGTACCCTTTGAAGTAGTAGTCATCATAGATTACTTACAGTACCTTGTGAAGTAGTTGTCGCCATAGATTCCTTTTGGTACCTTGTAAAGTAGTAGTCGTCATAGATTCCTTCTGGTACCCTTTGAAGTTGTAGTCTCCATAGATTCCTTTTGGTACCCTATGTAGTAGTAGTCGCCATGGATTCCTTCCAGTACCTTGTGAAGTAGTAGTCGCCCTAGATTCCTTCTAGTACCCTTTGAAGTAGTAGTCGCCATAGATTCCTTCTGGTAGCCTTTGAAGTAGTAGTCGCCATAGATTCCTTCCAGTACCTTGTGAAGTAGTAGTCGCCATAGATTCCTTCTAGTACCTTAAGAAGTAGTAGTCTCTATAGATTCCTTCTAGTATCCTTTGAAGTAGTAGTCGCCATAGATTCCTTCTGGTACCCTTTGAAGTAGTAGTCACCATAGATTCCTTCTGGTACTCTTTGAAGTAGTAGTCTCCATAGATTCCTTCTGGTACCCTTTGAAGTAGTAGTCGCCATAGATTCCTTCTGGTACCCTTTAAAGTAGTAGTCGCCATATATTCCTTCAAGTACCTTGTGAAGTAGTAGTCGCCATAGATTCCTTTTGGTACCCTTTGAAATAGTAGTCGCCATAGATTCCTTCCAGTATCTTGTGAAGTAGTAGTCGCCATAGATTCTTTCTGGTACCCTTTGAAGTAGTAGTCGCTATAGATTCCTTATGGTACCCTTTGAAGTAGTAGTCGCCAAAGATTCCTTCCAGTATCTTGTGAAGTAGTAGTCGCCATAGATTCCTTCTGGTACACTTTGAAGTAGTAGTTTACATAGATTCCTTTTGTTACCCTTTGAAGTAGTAGTCGCCATATATTCCTTATGGTACACTTTGAAGTAGTAGTTGCCATAGATTCCTTCCAGTACCTTGTGAAGTAGTAGTCGTCATAGATTCTATCTAGCACCTTGTGAAATATTAGTCGCCATAGATTTCTTCTGGTACCCTTTGAAGTAGTAGTCGCCATATATTCCTTCTGTTACCCTTTGAAGTAGTAGTCGCCATAGATTCCTTCCAGTACCTTGTGAAGTAGTTGTCGCCATAGATTCCTTCTGGTACCTTATGAAGTATTAGTCGTCATAGATTCCTTTTGGTACCCTCTGTAGTAGTAGTCTCCATGGATTCCTTCCAGTACCTTGGGAAGTAGTAGTCGCCATAGAATCCTTCTAGTACCCTTTGAAGTAGTAGTCACCATAGATTCCTTCTGGTAGCCTTTGAAGTAGTAGTCACCATAGATTCCTTCTAGTACCTTGTGAAGTAGTAGTCGCTATAGATTCCTTCTTGTACCTTGTGAAGTAGTAGTCGCTATAGATTCCTTCCGGTACCCTTCGAAGTAGTAGTCGTCATAGATTCCTTCTGGTACCCTTTGAAGTATTAGTCGGCATAGATTCCTTCTGGTACTCTTTGAAGTAGTAGTCGCCATAGATTCCTTCTGGTACCTTTCAAAGCAGTAGTCGCCATAGATTCCTTTTGGTACCCTTTGAAGTAGTAGTCGCCATAGATTCCATATGGTACCCTTTGAAGTAGTAGTCGCCAAAAAATCCTTTTGGTACCCTTTGAAGTAGTAGTCGCCATAGATTACTTCTGGTGCCCTTGAAGTAGTAGTCGCCATAGATTCCTTCAGGTACCCTTTAAAGTAGTAGTCTCCATAGAGTCCTTCCAGTACCTTGTGAAGTAGTAGTCTCCATAGATTCCTTCCGGTAACCTTTGAAGTAATATTTTCCATAGATTCCTTCCAATGCCTTGTGAAGTAGTAGTCGCCATAGATTCCTTCTGGTACCCTTTGAAGTAGTAGTCGCCATAGATTCCTTCTAGTACCCTTTGAAGTAGTAGTCACCATAGATTCCTTCCAGTACCTTGTTGAAGTAGTAGTCGCTATAGATTCCTTCTAGTACTCTTTGAAGTAGTAGTCTCCATAGATTCCTTCTAGTGTCCTTTGAAGTAGTAGTTGCTATAGATTCCTTCTGGTACCCTTTGAAGTAGTAGTCGCCATAGATTCCTTTTGGTACCCTTTGAAGTAGTAGTTGCCATAGATTCCTTCTGGTACCCTTTGAAGTGGTAGTTGCCATAGATTCCTTCTGGTATCCTTTGAAGTAGTAGTCACCATAGATTCCTTCCAGTACCTTGTTGAAGTAGTAGTCACTATAGATTCCTTCTAGTACTCTTTGAAGTAGTAGTCTCCATAGATTCCTTCTAGTATCCTTTGAAGTAGTAGTTGCTATAGATTCCTTCTGGTACCCTTTGAAGTAGTAGTCGCCATAGATTCCTTTTGGTACCCTTTAAAGTAGTAGTTGCCATAGATTCCTTCTAGTACCCTTTGAAGTGGTAGTTGCCATAGATTCCTTCTGGTACCCTATGAAGTAGTAGTCACGATAGATTCCTTCCAGTAGCTTGTGAAGTAGTAGTCGCCAAAGATTTCTTCCAATACCTTGTGAAGTAGTAGTTGCAATAGATTCCTTCTGGTACCCTTTGAAGTAGTAGTCTCCATAGATTCCTTCCAGTACCTTGTGAAGTAGTAGTCGCCATAGATTCCTTTTGGTACACTTTGAAGTAGTATTTGCCATAGATTCCTTTTGTTACCCTTTGAAGTAGTAGTCTCCATAGATTCCTTATGGTACACTTTGAAGTAGTAGTCGCCATAGAGTTCTTCCAGTACCTTGTGAAGTAGTAGTCGTCATAGATTCCATCCAGCACCTTGTGAAGTATTAGTCGCCATATATTCCTTCTGGTACCCTTTGAAGTAGTAGTCGCCATATATTCCTTCTGGTACCCTTTGAAGTAGTAGTCATCATAGATTACTTACAGTACCTTGTGAAGTAGTTGTCGCCATAGATTCCTTTTGGTACCTTGTAAAGTAGTAGTCGTCATAGATTCCTTCTGGTACCCTTTGAAGTTGTAGTCTCCATAGATTCCTTTTGGTACCCTATGTAGTAGTAGTCGCCATGGATTCCTTCCAGTACCTTGTGAAGTAGTAGTCGCCCTAGATTCCTTCTAGTACCCTTTGAAGTAGTAGTCGCCATAGATTCCTTCTGGTAGCCTTTGAAGTAGTAGTCGCCATAGATTCCTTCCAGTACCTTGTGAAGTAGTAGTCGCCATAGATTCCTTCTAGTACCTTAAGAAGTAGTAGTCTCTATAGATTCCTTCTAGTATCCTTTGAAGTAGTAGTCGCCATAGATTCCTTCTGGTACCCTTTGAAGTAGTAGTCACCATAGATTCCTTCTGGTACTCTTTGAAGTAGTAGTCTCCATAGATTCCTTCTGGTACCCTTTGAAGTAGTAGTCGCCATAGATTCCTTCTGGTACCCTTTAAAGTAGTAGTCGCCATATATTCCTTCAAGTACCTTGTGAAGTAGTAGTAGCCATAGATTCCTTTTGGTACCCTTTGAAATAGTAGTCGCCATAGATTCCTTCCAGTATCTTGTGAAGTAGTAGTCGCCATAGATTCTTTCTGGTACCCTTTGAAGTAGTAGTCGCTATAGATTCCTTATGGTACCCTTTGAAGTAGTAGTCGCCAAAGATTCCTTCCAGTATCTTGTGAAGTAGTAGTCGCCATAGATTCCTTCTGGTACACTTTGAAGTAGTAGTTTACATAGATTCCTTTTGTTACCCTTTGAAGTAGTAGTCGCCATATATTCCTTATGGTACACTTTGAAGTAGTAGTTGCCATAGATTCCTTCCAGTACCTTGTGAAGTAGTAGTCGTCATAGATTCTATCTAGCACCTTGTGAAATATTAGTCGCCATAGATTTCTTCTGGTACCCTTTGAAGTAGTAGTCGCCATATATTCCTTCTGTTACCCTTTGAAGTAGTAGTCGCCATAGATTCCTTCCAGTACCTTGTGAAGTAGTTGTCGCCATAGATTCCTTCTGGTACCTTATGAAGTATTAGTCGTCATAGATTCCTTTTGGTACCCTCTGTAGTAGTAGTCTCCATGGATTCCTTCCAGTACCTTGGGAAGTAGTAGTCGCCATAGAATCCTTCTAGTACCCTTTGAAGTAGTAGTCACCATAGATTCCTTCTGGTAGCCTTTGAAGTAGTAGTCACCATAGATTCCTTCCAGTACCTTGTGAAGTAGTAGTCGCTATAGATTCCTTCTTGTACCTTGTGAAGTAGTAGTCGCTATAGATTCCTTCCGGTACCCTTCGAAGTAGTAGTCGTCATAGATTCCTTCTGGTACCCTTTGAAGTATTAGTCGGCATAGATTCCTTCTGGTACTCTTTGAAGTAGTAGTCGCCATAGATTCCTTCTGGTACCTTTCAAAGCAGTAGTCGCCATAGATTCCTTTTGGTACCCTTTGAAGTAGTAGTCGCCATAGATTCCATATGGTACCCTTTGAAGTAGTAGTCGCCAAAAAATCCTTTTGGTACCCTTTGAAGTAGTAGTCGCCATAGATTACTTCTGGTGCCCTTGAAGTAGTAGTCGCCATAGATTCCTTCAGGTACCCTTTAAAGTAGTAGTCTCCATAGAGTCCTTTCAGTACCTTGTGAAGTAGTAGTCTCCATAGATTCCTTCCGGTAACCTTTGAAGTAATATTTGCCATAGATTCCTTCCAATGCCTTGTGAAGTAGTAGTCGCCATAGATTCCTTCTGGTACCCTTTGAAGTAGTAGTCGCCATAGATTCCTTCTAGTACCCTTTGAAGTAGTAGTCACCATAGATTCCTTCCAGTACCTTGTTGAAGTAGTAGTCGCTATAGATTCCTTCTAGTACTCTTTGAAGTAGTAGTCTCCATCGATTCCTTCTAGTATCCTTTGAAGTAGTAGTTGCTATAGATTCCTTCTGGTACCCTTTGAAGTAGTAGTCGCCATAGATTCCTTTTGGTACCCTTTGAAGTAGTAGTTGCCATAGATTCCTTCTGGTACCCTTTGAAGTGGTAGTTGCCATAGATTCCTTCTGGTATCCTTTGAAGTAGTAGTCACCATAGATTCCTTCCAGTACCTTGTTGAAGTAGTAGTCACTATAGATTCCTTCTAGTACTCTTTGAAGTAGTAGTCTCCATAGATTCCTTCTAGTATCCTTTGAAGTAGTAGTTGCTATAGATTCCTTCTGGTACCCTTTGAAGTAGTAGTCGCCATAGATTCCTTTTGGTACCCTTTAAAGTAGTAGTTGCCATAGATTCCTTCTAGTACCCTTTGAAGTGGTAGTTGCCATAGATTCCTTCTGGTACCCTATGAAGTAGTAGTCACGATAGATTCCTTCCAGTAGCTTGTGAAGTAGTAGTCGCCAAAGATTTCTTCCAGTACCTTGTGAAGTAGTAGTTGCAATAGATTCCTTCTGGTACCCTTTGAAGTAGTAGTCTCCATAGATTCCTTCCAGTACCTTGTGAAGTAGTAGTCGCCATAGATTCCTTTTGGTACACTTTGAAGTAGTATTTGCCATAGATTCCTTTTGTTACCCTTTGAAGTAGTAGTCTCCATAGATTCCTTATGGTACACTTTGAAGTAGTAGTCGCCATAGAGTCCT
The DNA here is from genome assembly GCA_948472305.1 of Vicia faba. Taxonomy (NCBI): domain Eukaryota; kingdom Viridiplantae; phylum Streptophyta; class Magnoliopsida; order Fabales; family Fabaceae; genus Vicia; species Vicia faba. The sequence goes on along the minus strand of OX451735.1, from coordinate 1,242,280,215 downwards.
TCCAGTACCTTGTGAAGTAGTAGTCATCATAGATTCCATCCAGCACCTTGTGAAGTATTAGTCGCCATATATTCCTTCTGGTACCCTTTGAAGTAGTAGTCGCCATATATTCCTTCTGGTACCCTTTGAAGTAGTAGTCATCATAGATTACTTACAGTACCTTGTGAAGTAGTTGTCGCCATAGATTCCTTTTGGTACCTTGTAAAGTAGTAGTCGTCATAGATTCCTTCTGGTACCCTTTGAAGTTGTAGTCTCCATAGATTCCTTTTGGTACCCTATGTAGTAGTAGTCGCCATGGATTCCTTCCAGTACCTTGTGAAGTAGTAGTCGCCCTAGATTCCTTCTAGTACCCTTTGAAGTAGTAGTCACCATAGATTCCTTCTGGTAGCCTTTGAAGTAGTAGTCGCCATAGATTCCTTCCAGTACCTTGTGAAGTAGTAGTCGCCATAGATTCCTTCTAGTAACTTAAGAAGTAGTAGTCTCTATAGATTCCTTCTAGTATCCTTTGAAGTAGTAGTCGCCATAGATTCCTTCTGGTACCCTTTGAAGTAGTAGTCACCATAGATTCCTTCTGGTACTCTTTGAAGTAGTAGTCTCCATAGATTCCTTCTGATACCCTTTGAAGTAGTAGTCTCCATAGATTCCTTCTGGTACCCTTTAAAGTAGTAGTCGCCATATATTCCTTCAAGTACCTTGTGAAGTAGTAGTCGCCATAGATTCCTTTTGGTACCCTTTGAAATAGTAGTCGCCATAGACTCCTTCCAGTATCTTGTGAAGTAGTAGTCGCCATAGATTCTTTCTGGTACCCTTTGAAGTAGTAGTCGCTATAGATTCCTTCTGGTACCCTTTGAAGTAGTAGTCGCCAAAGATTCCTTCCAGTATCTTGTGAAGTAGTAGTCGCCATAGATTCCTTCTGGTACACTTTGAAGTAGTAGTTTACATAGATTCCTTTTGTTACCCTTTGAAGTAGTAGTCGCCATATATTCCTTATGGTACACTTTGAAGTAGTAGTTGCCATAGATTCCTTCCAGTACCTTTTGAAGTAGTAGTCGTCATAGATTCCATCTAGCACCTTGTGAAGTATTAGTCGCCATAGATTTCTTCTGGTACCCTTTGAAGTAGTAGTCGCCATATATTCCTTCTGTTACCCTTTGAAGTAGTAGTCGCCATAGATTCCTTCCAGTACCTTGTGAAGTAGTTGTCGCCATAGATTCCTTCTGGTACCTTATGAAGTATTAGTCGTCATAGATTCCTTCTGGTACCCTTTGAAGTAGTAGTCTCCATAGATTCCTTCCAATATCTTGTGAAGTAGTAGTCGCCATAGATTCCTTCTGGTACCCTTTGAAGTAGTAGTCTCCATAGATTCCTTCTGGTACCCTTTGAAGTAGTAGTCGCCATAGATTCCTTCCAGTACCTTGTGAAGTAGTAGTCGCCATAGATTCCTTCTGGTACACTTTGAAGTAGTAGTTTCCATAGATTCTTTTTGTTACCCTTTGAAGTAGTAGTCGCCATATATTCCTTATGGTACACTTCGAAGTAGTAGTCGCCATAGATTCCCTCCAGTACCTTGTGAAGTAGTAGTCGTCATAGATTTCATCTAGCATCTTGTGAAGTATTAGTCGCCATAGATTCCTTCTGGTACCCTTTGAAGTAGAAGTCGCCATATATTCCTTTTGTTACACTTTGAAGTAGTAGTCGCCATAGATTCCTTCCAGTACCTTGTGAAGTAGTTGTCGCCATAGATTTCTTCTGGTACCTTATGAAGTAGTAGTCGTCATAGATTCCTTCTGGTACCCTTTGAAGTAGTAGTCTCCATAGATTCCTTTTGGTACCCTTTGTAGTAGTAGTCTCCATGGATTCCTTCCAGTACCTTGTGAAGTAGTAGTCGCTATAGATTCCTTCTAGTACCCTTTGAAGTAGTAGTCACCATAGATTCCTTCTGGTAGCCTTTGAAGTAGTAGTCGCCATAAATTCCTTCCAGTACCTAGTGAAGTAGTAGTCGCCATAGATTCCTTCTAGTACCTTGTTGAAGTAGTAGTCACTATAGATTCCTTCTAGTACTCTTTGAAGTAGTAGTCTCCATAGATTCCTTCTAGTATCCTTTGAAGTAGTAGTTGCTATAGATTCCTTCTGGTACCCTTTGAAGTAGTAGTCGCCATAGATTCCTTTTGGTACCCTTTAAAGTAGTAGTTGCCATAGATTCCTTCTAGTACCCTTTGAAGTGGTAGTTGCCATAGATTCCTTCTGGTACCCTATGAAGTAGTTGTCACGATAGATTCCTTCCAGTAGCTTGTGAAGTAGTAGTCGCCAAAGATTTCTTCCAGTACCTTGTGAAGTAGTAGTTGCAATAGATTCCTTCTGGTACCCTTTGAAGTAGTAGTCTCCATAGATTCCTTCCAGTACCTTGTGAAGTAGTAGTCGTCATAGATTCCTTTTGGTACACTTTGAAGTAGTATTTGCCATAGATTCCTTTTGTTACCCTTTGAAGTAGTAGTCTCCATAGATTCCTTATGGTACACTTTGAAGTAGTAGTCGCCATAGAGTCCTTCCAGTACCTTGTGAAGTAGTAGTCATCATAGATTCCATCCAGCACCTTGTGAAGTATTAGTCGCCATATATTCCTTCTGGTACCCTTTGAAGTAGTAGTCGCCAAATATTCCTTCTGGTACCCTTTGAAGTAGTAGTCATCATAGATTACTTACAGTACCTTGTGAAGTAGTTGTCGCCATAGATTCCTTTTGGTACCTTGTAAAGTAGTAGTCGTCATAGATTCCTTCTGGTACCCTTTGAAGTTGTAGTCTCCATAGATTCCTTTTGGTACCCTATGTAGTAGTAGTCGCCATGGATTCCTTCCAGTACCTTGTGAAGTAGTAGTCGCCCTAGATTCCTTCTAGTACCCTTTGAAGTAGTAGTCACCATAGATTCCTTCTGGTAGCCTTTGAAGTAGTAGTCGCCATAGATTCCTTCCAGTACCTTGTGAAGTAGTAGTCGCAATAGATTCCTTCTAGTAACTTAAGAAGTAGTAGTCTCTATAGATTCCTTCTAGTATCCTTTGAAGTAGTAGTCGCCATAGATTCCTTCTGGTACCCTTTGAAGTAGTAGTCACCATAGATTCCTTCTGGTACTCTTTGAAGTAGTAGTCTCCATAGATTCCTTCTGATACCCTTTGAAGTAGTAGTCTCCATAGATTCCTTCTGGTACCCTTTAAAGTAGTAGTCGCCATATATTCCTTCAAGTACCTTGTGAAGTAGTAGTCGCCATAGATTCCTTTTGGTACCCTTTGAAATAGTAGTCGCCATAGACTCCTTCCAGTATCTTGTGAAGTAGTAGTCGCCATAGATTCTTTCTGGTACCCTTTGAAGTAGTAGTCGCTATAGATTCCTTCTGGTACCCTTTGAAGTAGTAGTCGCCAAAGATTCCTTCCAGTATCTTGTGAAGTAGTAGTCGCCATAGATTCCTTCTGGTACACTTTGAAGTAGTAGTTTACATAGATTCCTTTTGTTACCCTTTGAAGTAGTAGTCGCCATATATTCCTTATGGTACACTTTGAAGTAGTAGTTGCCATAGATTCCTTCCAGTACCTTTTGAAGTAGTAGTCGTCATAGATTCCATCTAGCACCTTGTGAAGTATTAGTCGCCATAGATTTCTTCTGGTACCCTTTGAAGTAGTAGTCGCCATATATTCCTTCTGTTACCCTTTGAAGTAGTAGTCGCCATAGATTCCTTCCAGTACCTTGTGAAGTAGTTGTCGCCATAGATTCCTTCTGGTACCTTATGAAGTATTAGTCGTCATAGATTCCTTCTGGTACCCTTTGAAGTAGTAGTCTCCATAGATTCCTTCCAATATCTTGTGAAGTAGTAGTCGCCATAGATTCCTTCTGGTACCCTTTGAAGTAGTAGTCTCCATAGATTCCTTCTGGTACCCTTTGAAGTAGTAGTCGCCATAGATTCCTTCCAGTACCTTGTGAAGTAGTAGTCGCCATAGATTCCTTCTGGTACACTTTGAAGTAGTAGTTTCCATAGATTCTTTTTGTTACCCTTTGAAGTAGTAGTCGCCATATATTCCTTATGGTACACTTCGAAGTAGTAGTCGCCATAGATTCCCTCCAGTACCTTGTGAAGTAGTAGTCGTCATAGATTTCATCTAGCATCTTGTGAAGTATTAGTCGCCATAGATTCCTTCTGGTACCCTTTGAAGTAGAAGTCGCCATATATTCCTTTTGTTACACTTTGAAGTAGTAGTCGCCATAGATTCCTTCCAGTACCTTGTGAAGTAGTTGTCGCCATAGATTTCTTCTGGTACCTTATGAAGTAGTAGTCGTCATAGATTCCTTCTGGTACCCTTTGAAGTAGTAGTCTCCATAGATTCCTTTTGGTACCCTTTGTAGTAGTAGTCTCCATGGATTCCTTCCAGTACCTTGTGAAGTAGTAGTCGCTATAGATTCCTTCTAGTACCCTTAAAAGTAGTAGTCGTCATAGATTCCTTCTAGTACCCTTTGAAGTAGTAGTCTCCATAGATTCCTTCTGGTACTCTTTGAAGTAGTAGTTGCCATAGATTCCTTCTGGTACACTTTGAAGTAGTAGTCGCCATAGATTCCTTCTGGTACCCTTTCAAGTAGTAGTCGCCATATATTCCTTCATGTACCTTGTGAAGTAGTAGTCGCCATAGATTCCTTCTGGTACTCTTTAAAGTAGTAGTCGCTATAGATTCCTTCCAGTATCTTGTGAAGTATTAGTCGCCATAGATTCCTTCTGGTACCCTTTTAAGTAGTAGTCGCCATAGATTCCTTATGGTACCCTTTGAAGAAGTAGTCGCCATAGACTCCTTCCAGTACCTTGTTGAAGTTGTGGTCTTCATAGATTCCTTCTAGTACCCTTTCAAGTAGTAGTCGCCATAGATTCCTTTTGGTACCCTTTGAAGTAGTAGTCTCCATAGAATCCTTCTCGTACCCTTTTAAATAGTAGTTGCCATAGATTCCTTCTGGTACCCTTTGAAGTAGTAGTTGCCATAGATTCCTTATGGTACCCTTTGAAGTAGTAGTCGCCATAAATTCCTTCTGATACCCTTTGAAGTAGTAGTCGTCATAGATTCCTTCTGGTACCCTTTGAAGTAGTAGTCGCCAAAGATTCCTTCAGGTACCCTTTAAAGTAGTAGTCTCCTTAGATTCCTTCTAGTACCTTGTGAAGTAGTAGTCGCCATAGATTCCTTCTGGTACCCTTTGAAGTAATAGTCTCCATAGATTCCTTCTAGTACCTTGTGAAGTAGTAGTCGCCATAGATTCCATCGGGTACCCTTTGAAGTAGTAGTCGCCATAGATTCCTTCTAGTACCCTTTGAAGTAGTAGTCGCCATAGATTCCTTCCAGTACCTTGTTGAAGTTGTAGTCGCCATAGATTCCTTCTAGTACCCGTTAAAGTAGTAGTCTCCATAGATTCCTTCTAGTATCCTTTGAAGTAGTAGTCGCCATAGATTCCTTTTGGTACCCTTTGAAGTAGTAGTCGCTATAGATTCCTTCAGGTATCCTTTGAAGTAGTAGCCGCCATAGATTCCTTCTGGTACTCTTTGAAGTAGTAGTCGCCATAGATTCCTTCTGGTACCCTTTGAAGTAGTAGTCGCCATAGATTCCTTCTGGTACCTTTTAAAGTAGTAGTCGCCATATATTCCTTCAAGTACCTTGTGAAGTAGTATACGCCATAGATTCCTTCTGGTACCCTTTGAAGTAGTAGTCGCAATAGATTCCTTCCAGTATCTTGTGAAGTAGTAGTCGCCATAGATTCCTTCTAGTACCCTTTAAAGTAGTAGTCGCCATAGATTCCTTCTGGTACCTTTTGAAGTAGTAGTCACCAAAGATTCCTTCCAGTACCTTGTGAAGTAGTAGTCGCCATAGATTCCTTCTGGTACACTTTGAAGTAGTAGTTGCCATAGATTCATTTTCTTACCCTTTGAAGTAGTAGTCACCATAGATTACTTATGTTACACTTTGAAGTAGTAGTCTCCATAGATTCCTTCCAGTAACTTGTGAAGTAGTAGTCGTCATAGATTCCATCCAGCACCTTGTGAAGTATTAGTCGCCATAGATTCCTTTTGGTACCCTTTGAAGTAGTAGATGCCATATATTCCTTCTGGTATCCTTTTAAGTAGTATTCGCCATAGATTCCTTCCAGTACCTTGTGAAGTAGTTGTCGCCATAGATTCCTTCTGGTACCTTGTGAAGTAGTAGTCGTCATATATTCCTTCTGGTACCCTTTGAAGTAGTAGTCTCCATAGATTCCTTTTGGTACCCTCTGTAGTAGTAGTCTCCATGGATTCCTTCCAGTACCTTGGGAAGTAGTAGTCGCCATAGATTCCTTCTAGTACCCTTTGAAGTAGTAGTCACCATAGATTCCTTCTGGTAGCCTTTGAAGTAGTAGTCACCATAGATTCCTTCCAGTACCTTGTGAAGTAGTAGTCGCTATAGATTCCATCTAGTACCTTGTGAAGTAGTAGTCGCTATATATTCCTTCCGGTACCCTTCGAAGTAGTAGTCGTCATAGATTCCTTCTGGTACCCTTTGAAGTATTAGTCGGCATAGATTCCTTCTGGTACTCTTTGAAGTAGTAGTCGCCATAGATTCCTTCTGGTACCTTTCGAAGCAGTAGTCGCCATAGATTCCTTCTGGTACCCTTTAAAGTAGTAGTCTCCATATATTCCTTCAAGTACCTTGTGAAGTAGTAGTTGCCATAGATTCCTTCTGGTACCCTTTGAAGTAGTAGTCGCCATAGATTCCTTACAGTATCTTATGAAGTAGTAGTCGCCATAGATTCCTTATGGTACCCTTTTAAGTAGTAGTCGGCTTAGATTCCTTCTGGTACCCTTTGAAGTAGTAGTCGCCATAGATTCCTTCCAGTACCTTGTTGAAGTAGTGGTCTTCATAGATTCCTTCTAGTACCCTTTGAAGTAGTAGTCGCCATAGATTCCTTCTTGTACCCTTTGAAGTAGTAGTCGCCATAGATTCCTTCTGGTACCCTTTTAAGTAGTAGTCGCCATAGATTCCTTCTGGTACCCTTTGAAGTAGTAATTTCCATAGATTCCTTTTAGTACCCTTTGAAGTAGTAGTCTCCATAGATTCCTTCTAGTATCCTTTGAAGTAGTAGTCACCATAGATTCCTTCTGGTACCCTTTCAAGTAGTTGTTGCCAAAGATTCCTTTTGGTACCCTTTGAAGTAGTAGTTGCCATAGAGTCCTTCTGGTACCCTTTTAAGTGGTAGTTGCCATAGATTCCTTCTGGTACCCTTTGAAGTAGTAGTCACGATAGACTCCATCCAGTACCTTGTGAAGTAGTAGTCGCCATAGATTTCTTCCAGTATCTTGTGAAGTAGTAGTTGCCATAGATTCCTTCTGGTACCCTTTGAAGTAGTAGTCGCCATAAAATCCTTCCAGTACCTTGTAAAGTAGTAGTCGTTATAGATTCCTTCTGGTACACTTTGAAGTAGTAGTTGCCATAGATTCCTTTTGTTACCCTTTGAAGTAGTAGTCGCCATAGATTCCTTATGATACACTTTGAAGTAGTAGTCGGCATAGATTCCTTCCAGTACCTTGTGAAGTAGTAGTCGTCATAGATTCCATCCAGCACCTTGTGAAGTATTAGTCGCCATAGATTCCTTCTGGTAACCTTTGAAGTAGTAGTTACCATATATTCCTTCTGGTACCCTTTGAAGTAGTAGTCATCATAGATTCCTTACAGTACCTTGTGAAGTGGTTGTCGCCATAGATTCCTTCTGAAACCTTGTGAAGTAGTAGTCGTCATAGATTCCTCCCGGTACCCTTTGAAGTAGTAGTCTCCATAGATTCCTTTTGGTAACCTTTTTAGTAGTAGTCGCAAGGGATTCCTTCCAGTACCTTGTGAAGTAGTAGTCGCCATAGATTCCTTCTAGTACCCTTTGAAGTAGTAGTCACCATAGATTACTTCTGGTAGCCTTTGAAGTAGAAGTCGCCATAGATTCCTTCCAGTACCTTGTGAAGTAGTAGTCGCCATAGATTCCTTCTAGTACCTTGTGAAGTACTAGTCTCTATAGATTCCTTCTGGTACACTTTGAAGTAGTAGTCGCCATAGATTCCTTCTAGTACCCTTTGAAGTAGTAGTCTCCATAGATTCCTTCTGGTACCTTTTAAAGTAGTAGTCGCCATATATTCCTTCAAGTACCTTGTGAAGTAGTAGACGCCATAGATTCCTTCTGGTACCCTTTGAAGTAGTAGTCGCAATAGATTCCTTCCAGTATCTTGTGAAGTAGTAGTCGCCATAGATTCCTTCTGGTACCCTTTAAAGTAGTAGTCGCCATAGATTCCTTCTGGTACCCTTTGAAGTAGTAGTCACCAAAGATTCCTTCCAGTACCTTGTGAAGTAGTAGTCGCCATAGATTCCTTCTGGTACACTTTAAAGTCTTAGTCGCCATATATTCCTTCAAGTACCTTGTGAAGTAGTAGTCGCTATAGATTCCTTCTGGTACCCTTTGAAGTAGTAGTCGCCATAGATTCCTTCAAGTATCTTGTGAAGTAGTAGTCGCCATAGATTCCTTCTGGTACCCGTTGAAGTAGTACTCGCCATAGATTCCTTCTGGTACCCTTTGAAGTAGTAGTCGCCATAGATTCCTTCCAGTACCTTGTGAAGTAGTAGTCGCCATAGATTCCTTCTGGTACACTTTGAAGTAGTAGTTGCCATAGATTCCTTTTGTTACCCTTTGAAGTAGTAGTCGCCATAGATTCCTTGTGGTACACTTTGAAGTAGTAGTCGCCATAGATTCCTTCCAATACCTTGGGAAGTAGTAGTCATTATAGATTCCATCCAGCACCTTGTGAACTATTAGTCGCCATTGTTAGAACATAGTTTGATTCTACAACCCTTGGTTAGAGTTTTGATGATATCAAATACAAAGAATAAATAAATACAAAGTATATATACACAGAACAAATATGCTTCTTAAAAATATGTTTTGTATATGCAGAAGTTCTGATAGGATCAACATCATAAGATAAGCTAAAAGTATTACATGCTTAAGTAATCAGATTTTACGCTGAAGATTGGTGACCAGAACCTGCGCTTAATTACAACAAACTCTGATTCTGAATAAAGACATATCAAACCAAGTCATCCTTATTCTGAAGCGTCATCAGCAGTTAAGCAAAGAAGACTCAGAAGCGTTACTATACATTCAAGAAAGAATTAATGCCAACGGCTTTCTTCAGACAAGATCTTCTTCAAAAGGAAAGTGTGTTATTATCATTAAACTTGCTTTATGGACAACATCATTATTTTGTCTATATAAACAAGTCTGCTTGCAAAGAAGCACGTATGTACGCACACATCAATTTGCAGAGAATTCCAAACCACGCATATTCAAGCTCTAGCAAATTTATTCTATTCTAAGCTTAACCTGTGTAATTATCACAGTTGTGATAAACTGTTTTATTAGAAAACAACCACACATTCTTGTTCAATTATTTGTAAAATATTTCCTTGAGATTAACCGGTTTGTGGTTGTACTCAAGAAGACTTTAACAGTTGTTAAAGTAGTTGTTGTAATCGTTTGAGATTAGTGGATTAAGACCTCGTTGGAGAGAGGTGAAATCACCTTGACGGGTGGACTGGAGTAGTTTGAGATCAAATGAACCAGGATAAAAATACTGTGTCATTAAGCTGTTTTTATTTGATCCAAGTTGTTCAATTCAACCCCCCCTTCTTGTGTTTTTCACATCTTCAATTGGCATCAGAGCGCCTGGTTCTGAGCTTAAACACTTGACCGTGTCAGTACAAGATCCAGCGTCAGAAAAATACAATGGCAGGACCAAGTCAAAACATCAGCAATGACAACAATGAAGAAAGGGACAAATTCAGTGGCAAACCTCCAGTCTTTGATGGAGAGAATGATGTCTGATCAGCAAAAGCGTGAATTCAGAAATCATCACAAGGCCAGAATAATTCTTCTCAGCGCCATCTCATATTCAGAATATGAGAAAATATCAAACAGAGAAACTGCCAAGAATATGTTTGATTCTCTGAGAATGACGCATGAAGGCAACATTCAAGTCAAAGAAACCAAAGCCCTTGCGCTTATTCAGAAGTATGAAGCATTCAAGATGGAAGATAGTGAATCAATACAAACTATGTTTTCAAGATTCTAAATTCTTGTTGCTGGTCTAAAAGTTCTTGACAAAGGGTATTCCACTGCTGATCACGTTAAGAAGATCATCAGAAGCTTGCCAAAACAGTGGAGGCCAATGGTCACAGCGCTTAAGCTAGCCAAAGATCTCAACAAAATATCTCTGGAGGAACTTGTCAGCTCCCTCAGAAGTCACGAGATAGAGCTAGAAGAAGACGAACCTCAAAAGCAAGGTAAGCCATTAGCTTTAAAATCTAACAGAAAATCTGACTCCAAAGTTTTGCAGGCTGTAGAAGAAACCTCTGATGGATCCTCATCATAAGAAGATGAATTGTCTCTCCTCTCCAGAAGGGTGAAGAAACTGTGGAAGCAGAGGCAAAGAAAGTTCAGGAATCCCAGAAGATCAGAAAATCAGAATGAATCCTCATCCAGATACAAAAGGTCATAATCCTCCTCTGGACATAGAAGATCTGAAGGCTCTTCAGGATACAGAAAGCCAAACAACAAAGACATCATCTGTTATGAGTGTAAGAAGAAAGGGCACTACAAAAGTGATTGCCCAAAGCTTCAGAAAGAGAAGCCCAAGAAGAAGTTTATCAAAGAAAAGAAGAAAAGCCTCATGGCTACATGGGATGATTCTGAAACATCTGAAGCTGACTCAGAATCAGATGATGAAAGAGAAAACATAGCTCTCATGGAAAACGTATCTGAAGACAGTGAAGCTTCTGGTTCAGACTCAGAATTAGACACTGAAGAGGCATTCCCTGACTTTACTATAAACTTTACTAAGGTTGAACTTGCTAAAAGCCTTAATGAAATTCTGGAAAGGTATCAGCAGATCAGAGTCAAATTCAGAAACCTGAAAAGGAATCTTGCTTCTGACTCTGATAAGACTGAGAGTCTCAGATTGGAGAATTCTGAGTTAAAAGAAAAAATTTCAAAACTAGAAAACCAGTTGCAAAACTCTCAGAAGGAAACAATCCCTGAAACTCCCAGCAATGCTGATGAGATCATCAAATAGTATGATCACAGCTTTCAGAAGTTTCTAGCTAAAAACATAGACAAAAGCAAGATGGCTTCAATGATCTATGGAGTTAGCAGAAATGGAAGAAAAGGGATAGGATATCAAGGTAAGGTACCTACACCAAAAAATTCCATGGAATTAGTTATAAAACGCACTCCACTTGATTCACACTTTATATATGGGCACACACACGACATAAAATACACAAGTAGTGATTATTCTGTCAAACCAAAATTCAATCAGAATTTTGGTAAAACTAACAAATCAGGACCCAAGAAAATGTGGGTACCTAAGGATAAAATCATACATGTGGCAGATATCTTTAGCAGCAAAGCAAAGATACCAATCATGGTACCTGGACTCTGACTGCTCACGACACATGACGGGAAAAAGGCATATGTTCCAAATCCTGGAGGCCACGTGGGCTTTGGAGGCAATCAGAGAGGAAAGATCATTGGCTCTGGAACAGTAGGTAATGTAAATCTTCCCTCTATAAGTAATGTTTTATTAGTTGATGGATTAATGCATAACCTGTTATTCATAAGTCAATTAAGTGATAACGGTTATGATATAATCTTCAACCAAAATTCATGCAAAGCTGTTAGTCAGAAAGATGGGACTATCCTATTTAATGGAAAGAGGAAAAACAACATTTATAAAATCAAACTTTCTGAACTAAAAAGTCAGAATGTAAAATGTCTATTGTCTGTTAACAACGAGAAATGGATCTGGCACAGAAGATTGGGGCATGTTAGTATGAGAAGAATATCTCAGATTAACAAACTCAGTCTGGTCAGAGGACTTCCTAACCTGAAGTTCAATTCAGATGCTTTGTGTGAAGCATGTCAGAAAGGAAAGTTTGCAAAACCTGCTTTCAAATACAAAAACGTTGTTTCCACCTCTAAGCCATTAGAACTTCTGCACATTGACTTATTTGGACCAGTAAAAACTGCTTTAGTCAGTGGTAAGAAGTATGGGTTAGTAATTATAGATGACTATAGCAGATGGACATGGGTAAAGTTCTTAAGACACAAGGACGAGTCACACTCTGTGTTTGTTACCTTCTACAACCAAGTTCAGAATGAAAAGGATCTTAGAATCGTCAAAGTTAGAAGTGATCATGGTGGAGAATTTGAAAATAAAATTTTTGAAATTTTCTTTAATGAAAAAGGCATTCTGCATGATTTCTCTTGTCCTAGAACTCCCCAGCAAAATGGAGTTGTAGAACGAAAGAACAGAACATTGCAAGAAATGGCCAGAACCATGATTAACGAGACTAACGTTGCTAAGATCTTTTGGGCAGAGGCAATAAACACAGCGTGTTATATTCATAATAGAATCTCCATAAGACCTATTCTGGAAAATACTTCATATGAATTGTGGAAGAACAGAAAGCCCAACATTTATTATTTTCACCCATTTGGATGTACATGTTTTATTTTGAATACAAAAAATTATTTGAACAAGTTTGACTCTAAAGCACAAAAGTGTATTATGTTAGTATACTCTGAACGCTCAAGAGGGTACAGAGTATACAATACAGAAACACAGATTGTTGAAAAGTCAATCAGTGTTCGGTTGATGATAAGCTTGACTCTCAAAAGTCAAAGCGGAATGAATTCCTTGCAGGTATGGAAGTTGAACTCACAGGTACTGAAGATAACTCATCAGAGGCTCTCAATAGAGACACTCCCTCAACATCAGAAAGAGTCACTACAAGAAATCCAGCACCTTCTGTTGATCAACTCCAGAAAAGACCATCCAGAAGCAGCATTGATCACCCAGAAGATACAATTTTAGGAAGGAAGGAAGATCCAATCAGAACAAGATCTACCTTCAGAAACTCTGAAGAATCCCTCATGGGACTGGTTTCTCTGATTGAACCAACAATAATTGATAAAGCACTTCTGGACAATGAATGGATTCTGGCAATGCAAGAGGAGCTAAATCAATTCAAGAGAAATGACGTATGGGATCTGGTTCCCAAACCAAAAGGATTCAACGTCATTGGTACAAAATGAGTGTTCAGAAACAAACTGAACAAACTAGGTGAAGTCATCGGAAACAAAGCACGACTGGTAGCACAAGGTTATAGTCAGCAAGAGGGGATAGACTATACAGAAACCTTTGCTCCAGTCGCCAGGTTAGGATATATCAGACTTTTAATATCATTTGCTGTTAATAAAGGCATAACTCTGTATCAGATGGATGTCAAAAGTGCATTCTTAAATGGCTATATAGAAGAAGAGGTATATATGCACCAACCCCCTGGTTTTGAAAGTTCCAAAAATCCAGAATATGTTTTCAAACTAAAGAAGTCACTTTATGGTCTGAAACAAGCTCCCAGAGCTTGGTATGAAAGACTAAGTAATTTCCTGTTAGAAAAGAAATTCACCAGAGGGAAAGTGGACACAACCTTGTTCTGTAAGACAGTTAAGAATGACATATTAGTGTGTTAGATTTATGTTGATGACATCATATTTGGATCCACTAAACCCTCTATGGGAAGAGAGTTTGCTAAATGTATGCAGGCAGAATTTGAGATGAGCCTAATGGGGGAACTAAAATTCTTTATGGGCATTTAAATAAATCAAACTCCAGAAGGAACTTACATTCATCAGAGCAAATGTGTTAGAGAACTTCTGAAGAAATTTGATCTCTCATAATGTAAGCCCTCAAGGATTCCAATGCATCCCACGTGCATTCTGGAAAAAGAAGAGGTAAGCAGAAAGGTAGAACAGAAGGTCTACAGAGGTATGATTGGTTCTCTTCTGTATCTGACGGCTTCAAGGCCTGACATTCTATTCAGTGTTTGCATTTGTGCTAGATTCTAATCAGATCCTAGAGAATCTCACTTAACAGCAGTTAAGCGAATTTTCAAGTATCTGAAAGGTACTGCTAATCTGGGTTTGTTTTATAGAAAATCAAGTGATTACAGCTTAGTAGGATACTGTGATGCTGATTTTACTGGAGACAGAGTAGAACGTAAAAGCACTTCTGGAAGCTTCCAGTTTCTGGGAGAAAATCTGATCTCATGGTCCAGCAAAAGACAATCCACAATAGCTCTATCAACAGCAGAAGCTGAATACATAGCAGCAACTGGATGCAACACGCAAATGCTCTGGATGAAAAGTCAACTTGAGGACTTCAATATATTTGAGAGTAACATCCATATCCTTTGTGACAATACTTCTGCTATTTGTCTCAGTAAAAATCCTATTTTGCATTCTAGGGCTAAGCATATAGAAATAAAACATCATTTTATTAGGGACTATATTCAGAAAGGGATCCTTAATTTAAAATTCATTGACACAGACCATCAATGGGCTGATGTCTTTACAAAACATCTTTCTGAAGATAGGTTTAACTTCATTCTGAAAACATCTCAGCATGAAGCTCTGCCCAAAATAAATTGTTTTATTTACATATCTTAACCTTCAGAATTTTGGTTATTTTTTGTGAACTGCTGATCAACCTGCCTTCAGAATTTTAGAAGTACAGATTGTATCAGAATCTATCCATAAATATCTGAGCGTTTCATTTCAAGGATAGAAGTGTGTTGTTCACGTAAGCAAACAGTTGTCATCCATTCATCTGCTACCTTCTGAGTCTGAACATGCATTCACTTTTCTGAAAGGTCAAAAGTGCTGATTGGGTGCATTGAGACACATGTCATGGGTAACTGTTCCAATATCTTTCTGAATCCCCTAAAATCAGCTTTCATTAATGCTTATAATCAATACTAATTATTTCTCTCTCTTGCAGTGTATGTTTTCAAAAATCTATTTAAACACAAGTTTCACTCTTTACACTCTTTCACTTTTACTCTCACAATACACTCTAATTGTTTTTTGTTCATCTTTCAAAACCCTTTCATTTTCTTCTCAAATTTCTTGTGTGAACATGGATTCCTCAAGCGTCCCAAATACCAGTACACAGAGAAAAGAATCCATGGAACAATATGAAGAACCGTTCAGAACTCTCCTCACGCCCATTGACAACCTAGAAGTGCTTTCAGAACTAATCGTGGATTTTGAAAGTCTTCAAGAAAATGGATTCAATCTTTCTGGACAGGTAAATGCTCAAGGATGGAACAGGTATTTTGACCGTCTTCTAGGTCCAACGTTTCCAATCCTTATGAAGGAATTCTGGATTCATGCTTCATCCTCCAACCATCAAGTCACTTCGTATGTAATGGGGGAAGAAGATAGTAATTACTGAAGACCTAATTGCAAGACTGATAGGTTACAGTGGTGGTGGCGTAAGGTGTATAGACATGGCTGAAAGATGTGTTGATGTTGCTTCAATTGCAAGAGAAATTTTCACTCTGGGTCTTCCCTCTAGCAAGATAATGGATCTGAAGGATCATCACATAATATGGGCTAAGATAATTTTGGGATGCATTAACCACAGGAAGCCAACCAGCTCTCCTGACTACATAAACATTGATCAGCAGTTTTTGATCTACTTTATCTCCAAGAAGACTAAGGTGAATCTAGGTCACTTGCTATTCAATCATCTGAGGACCAGTGTTAAGGAGACTAGAGAAGATGAGTGTACCAAAAGGGACTGGATACCCCTTGGAAGGCTCATATCAGATATTCTGACAGAGAATAGGCTGATAGAGCATCTAACAGAAGCACAAGAAATCAGCTCTCTAGAGGCAACTGCTGGGAAGCCTTTGAATGCGAAGAATCTTAAAAAGATGAAAATTATTGAGAACATCAACAAGGAACCCAATGTTACATCCTTTGCAACCATTACTTCCAGAAGAATCCCTCTGGATGATTTCCCTATGTTCTCAAAAATTGATTCCAAGCCTGAGATTATCGTTAGATATTTGGATGCATGCAAGGCAGATGGCACTGCACCAGGGTTAAATATTCAGGACTTGCAACAGGCGGCTCCAAAAGTTGTGTTGAAGAAGAACAAGAAAAGAAAGGAAGTAGTAGAAGGATCATCCCAGCGGACTCCAAAAGCTGCTAAAAAGAAAGGTAATCCTTCTTCTGTTAATGTTTTAGAATCAATATCTTTATCAACATCTGGACCCTTACCTACCCAATCATAATTTCCTACCCCACAAACGTTTGATGATTTTGACATAGGGTTTGACCCCTCAGAAACTCTAAGTCTTAGAGAAACTCACTCCCTTCCTATCAATCCAAATACTAAAACAACTCAACCAGAACTTGCAAAAGTTCTGTCAGACATTGAATCTTTTGACCAAAATATTTCTTCTCCCACACTAGAAAATCCAAACTCCGAAACCACCATAGAAGCTCCACAACCAGATATTCCCCTCTCTCCTCAACCAGAAATACCACTACCTCCATCTCCTCACCCAGATATTCATCCACCATCTCCACAACCTGAACAATCACAACCAGAAGTTTAAACTTCTGAGATCCAACCTTCTGAGACCTGTGAAACAGAACCTCACCATCTTACATCCAACCAATCTGAAGAACCTACTTCAGATTCAGATACAATTCCCATTCCAGGAATCACTGAACCTCTGGCCATCTGTATGCCCCTCACCATTCTGGACATTCCCCAAATTCCCTCTTCACTAGAATCGACTCCACCAAATTCCCAAACTAGTCCAATAATTATACCAGACTCTCCCACTCCCTCACCAAAGAGAAATCCAGATGACAACGCTAAACTTGTCATTGATATAACTATTTTTGAATGCCTTGCTGCCATAACTCACAAAACTGCCATTCCAAAACCAAAACCATCTGAACCCACACCAGACGTTGGTACTAGTTTATTGATGTTTGAAACAGAAATGCAGAAATGGATAACCTCCCTGAAGCAAGCTAGTCTTGAGATGACCAATCCTGCTGCCTCAGATTATCTTTGGACAAGTTTCAGAAAATGGATAAGTTCTGAAACACATAAGTTGCAAGAACAGAGCTACGGACAAGTTCAACAGAATTTCAGTAATCTGCTAAAGGTTTTTGAAGACCAAGTTCTGAGCCAACTGCTCAAGGAAGAGATTCTCCCTCTGGACAATGCTCCCTGGTCAGAACATCGTTCATCAGACAAAGTTCAACTAGAGTCAGAAGATCTCATTCTGACTTCTGCTCCAGATGAGATGATCTCAGCAGAAGAATTGGTTCAAAATGATCAAGTTGCATAATGCTCTGAGAAGCATCCAGTTACTGAAGATTCTCCAGCTCCCTCCTATGAAAGGCAAACTCTGGAAGAACTGAAGAGGGTGGATATTGTTATTCAGGAAAGGTTGGATAAACAGGATGATACAATCAAGGAAATCAAGAGCATTTTAAGCAAATAAGAGGAAACCAACACCCAGATCAAGGGCTTGCTGGAAGCTTTGTTCACGTGCCTTCCTCCTCCCTCTTAGATTTTCTTTTGTTTTTAAAATCTGTTTATCTGTAATATTTGTTCTACATTGTTGCTATTCTGAACTTATTATCATTGCTTCTTATTTTTAATATAAATCCTTTTTAGCTCTGATTATGTGTTCTTTTTGATAACTGACAAAAAGGGGGAGAAAGAATAAGATATTTTCAATAACGGATTACTGAGACAGAAGTCTCAAACATTCTGAACTTCTTTCTTCTGAAAAGATTGAACAGGTACAAAACTCTGATGAAAGACGTAGTCAAATTCTGATGCTCAAGGACTCAAAGAATTTAAGGGAAGTAATCAACTCAGGGGGAGTTTTTCTTCTTAAATGTTATACTTTTTATTCTTTATTTTTAATTGAAAAATCTGGTTTTTGTCATCATCAAAAAGGGGGAGATTGTTAGAACATAGTTTGATTCTACAACCCTTGGTTAGAGTTTTGATGATAACAAATACAAAGTATATATACACAGAACAAATATGCTTCTTAAAAATATGTTTTGTATATGCAGAAGTTCTGATAGGATCAGCATCAGAAGATAAGCTAAAAGTATTACATGCTGAAGTAATCAGATTTTACACTGAAGATTGGTGATCAGGACCTGCGGTTAATTACAACAAACTCTGATTCTGAATAAAGACATATCAAACCAAGTCATTAATATTCTGAAGTGTCATCAGCAGTTAAGCAAAGAAGACTCTGAAGCGTTACTATACATTCAAGACAGAATTAATGCCAACGGCTTTCTTCAGACAAGATCTTCTACAAAAGGAAAATGTGTTATTATCATTAAACTTGCTTTATGGACAACATCATTATTTTGTCTATATAAACAAGTCTACTTGCAAATAAGCACGTACGTACGCACACATCAATTTGCAGAGAATTCCAAACCACGCATATTCAAGCTCTAGCATATTTATCCTATTCTAAGCTTAACCTGTGTAATTATCACAGTTGTGATAAACTGTTTTATTAGAAAACAACAACACATTCTTGTTAATTTATTTGTAAAAGATTTCCTTGAGATTAATCGGTTTGTGGTTGTACTCAAGAAGACTTTAACAGTTGTTAAAGTAGCTGTTGTAATCGTTTGAGATTAGTGGATTAAGACCTCGTTGGAGAGAGGCAAAATCACATTGACGAGTGGACTGGAGTAGTGGATTAAGCTTTTTTTATTTGATCTAAGTTTTTCAATTCAACCCCCCTTCTTATGTTTTTCACATCTTCAGCCATAGACTCCTTCTGGTACGTTTTGAAGTAGTAGTCGCCATATATTCCTTCTGGTACCCTTTAAAGTAGTAGTCGCCATAGATTCCTTCTAGTACCTTGTGAAGTAGTTGTCGCCATATATTCCTTCTGGTACCTTGTGAAGTAGTAGTCATCATAGATTCCTTCTGGTACCCTTTGAAGTAGTAGTCTCCATAGATTCCTTTTGGTACCCTTTGTAGTAGTAGTCGCCATGAATTCCTTCCAGTACCTTGTGAAGTAGTAGTCGCCATAGATTCCTTCTAGTACCCTTTGAAGTAGTAGTCACAATAGATTCCTTCTGGTAGCCTTTGAAGTAGTAGTCTCCATAGATTCCTTCCAGTACCTTGTGAAGTAGTAGTCGCCATAGATTCCTTCTAGTACCTTGTGAAGTAGTAGTCGCTATAGATTCCTTCAGGCACCCTTTGAAGTAGTAGTAGTCGTAGATTCCTTCTGGAACCCTTTGAAGTAGTAGTCTCCATAGATTCCTTCTGGTACTCTTTGAAGTAGTAGTCGCCATAGATTCCTTCTGGTACCCTTTGAAGCAGTAGTCGCCATAGATTCCTTCTGGTAGCCTTTAAAGTAGTAGTAGTCGCCATAGATTCCTTCAAGTACCTTGTAAAGTAGCAGTCGCCATAGATTCCTTCTGGTACCCTTTGAAGTAGTAGTCGCCATAGATTCCTTCCAGTATCTTGTGAAGTAGTAGTTGCCATAGATTCCTTCTGGTACCCTTTGAAGTAGTAGTCGCCATAGATTCCTTCTGGTACCCTTTGAAGTAATAGTCGCCATAGATTCCTTCCAGTACCTTGTTGAAGTAGTGGTCTTCACAGATTCCTTCTAGTACCCTTTGAAGTAGTAGTCGCCATAGATTCCTTCTGGTACCCTTTGAAGTAGTAGTCGCCATAGATTCCTTCTGGTACCCTTTTAAGTAGTAGTTTCCATAGATTCCTTCTGGTACCCTTTGAAGTAGTAGTTTCCATAGATTCCTTCTGGTACTCCTTGAAGTAGTAGTCACCTTAGATTCCTTCTGGTACCCTTTGAAGTAGTAGTCGCCATAGATTCCTTCCAGTACCTTGTGAAGTATTAGTCGCTATAAATTCCTTCTGGTGCCCTTTGAAGTAGTAGTCGCCATAAATTTCTTCCAATGCCTTGTGAAGTAGTTGTCGCCTTAAATTCCTTTTGGTACCTTGTGAAGTAGTAGTCGCCATAGATTCCTTCTGGTACCCTTTGAAGTAGTAGTCACCATAGATTCCTTCTGGTACCCTTTGAATTAGTAGTTGCCATGGACTCCTTCCAGTACCTTGTAAAGTAGTAGTTTCCATAGATTTCTTCTAGTACCCTTTGAAGTAGTAGTCGTCATAGATTCCTTCTGGTACCCTTTGAAGTAGTAGTCGCCATAGATTCCTTCCAGTACATTATGAAGGAGTAGTCTCCATAGATTCCTTACAGTACCTTGTGAAGTAGTAGTCGCCATAGATTCCTTCTGGTACCTTTTGAAGTAGTAGTCGCTATAGATTCCTTATGGTACCCTTTGAAGTAGTAGTCGCAATAAATTCCTTCTAGTACCTTGTGAAGTAGTAGACGCCATAGATTCCTTTTGGTACCCTTTGAAGTAGTAGTCGCCATAGATTCCTTCTGGTACCCTTTGAAGTAGTAGTCGCTATAGATTCCTTCCAATACCTTGTAAAGTAGTAGTTGCCATAGATTCCTTCCAGTACCTTGTGAAGTAGTAGTCGCCATAGATTCCTTCTGGTACCATTTGAAGTAGTAGTTCCCATAGATTCCTTCTGGTACCCTTTGAAGTAGTAGTCTCCATATATTCTTTCCAATACCTTATGAAGTAGTAGTCACCATAGATTCCTTCAAGTACCTTATGAAGTAGTAGTCTCCATAGATTCCTTCTAGTACCTTTAAAGTAGTAGTCGCCATAGATTCCTTCCAGTAATTTGTGAAGTACTAGTCGCCATAGATTCTCTCTAGTACCCTTTGAAGTAGTAGTCACCATAGATTCCTTATGGTACCCTTTGAAGTAGTAGTCACCATAGTTTCCTTCCATTACCTTGTGAAGTAGTAGTCGTCATAGATTCCTTTTGATGCCTATTGAAGTAGTAGTCGGGCGTAGACTCCTTTTATTACCTATTGAAGTAGTAGTCGGGCGTAGACCCCTTCCCGATACATCTCCTAAAGACCAAGTCAAGCATAGACTTATTCTTATATTTCTATCAACAATTACTTTCGATGGCATCAATAAGCCCATCTCTGGCGACTCTCCATCACCTTTGGGTGGCATCTATAAGCCCATATCCAACAATTCTCTGTCACCCCTTTTAATGGCATCTCTAAACCCATTCTCAGTACAATCAACCAACAACGTTACTTCTTGCACAGGCGAGTACAAATTTCTTGGAACTTAAGTGTTCAATCATCTTCAACCTTTAACTCACGAATGGCGAACATGCCAATCTAAATCTTCAGGTTTAAGAAGATTTAACTGGGGCAGCTATTGTACCCCAAAATTTTCCCTCCCTTTTTTCTCAAGACATTCTTTCAAGGCTCCTCAAAAACTCAAGACACTCAAGGGTTGACCAGTCAAATGCTCCTCTTAAGCCCAAAGGTCTACAACTAGGGTTTTGAGTTTCTCAAGGAAATTTGGGTTACAAAAGTATCAAGTTGTTTCCATGGTTCTTCATAGGTCCTCAACAAGGCTCATGTCAAGTTTCAAGCCCTACATCACAATTTTTCTCAATCAATGACTCAAATGATTGGAAATCAACTGTATTGGTAAAAAAGTCAACTATGGTCTATATACAGTCAAACTTAAAGATTTTTGGTCAACATTAACATTTTGAAGTGATATTCATCATTTGATAAAGGGTTGATCATGATTCCCCAAGGAAAGCCCTCAAATTATCAAAAGTCAAGATTTGTCAAATTAGGGTTTCCTTAGGAGAAGTCAATTGAACTTTGACCAGGCATAACTTTTACATGATTCATCAAATTTTACCCAACCAACGCCCATTTTGAAGAAAGTTCAATTCCCTACAACTTTGCTTTTATTCTCAAGTCCAAAAGATGCTTCGTTTGGAAGATATAAGCTCACACATTATAGGTCATTTTC
This sequence comes from Vicia faba, assembly GCA_948472305.1. Lineage (NCBI taxonomy): Eukaryota > Viridiplantae > Streptophyta > Magnoliopsida > Fabales > Fabaceae > Vicia > Vicia faba. The sequence continues at coordinate 1,242,258,313 of OX451735.1, read as the reverse complement.
AAAAGATAACAAAAGACACTTTTTGTCAAGACAACTTATATCAAGATAATTTCTTCAAAAGAAAAAATTATCAACATATATATTGTAGAGGACATCTCAAGCTTTCCAAAAAGTCTAAGATCATCTTTAAAAGTTGAAAATTGAGCAAGTTATGAGTTTCACAAGTTGGACAATTTTTAAGAAATGCATGAAATGCTAAATGTGAAAACTTGAAATTTTGGTCTTTTGACCTAACTTTTTGAACTTCAAACACGTCCATGACCTTGTAAAAGACTCATAAACTCACTCTTACCTTGTCTTGTATTTTCTTATTATTTTATTTATATTTATTTTGTTTTTAATCAAATAAATGCAAAATAAATTAAATAAAATCACAAAAATCGTAGGCTATGCATATGGGCTGGATTTGATCCACTTTGGAGCCCATTAATTCGTGCAAGATACATGACAAATGTCAAGGTTCATGCAGCATCAAGAAAGGGCAAGAATCACTCATTTTTTGCAAGCTTTGAATGTGTTTTATTCTTGTCTCAAAGGTCATCATGGCTTGGTTTTCCTTCCATATTTATCTACTCCTCTCTTCCCTCTATATAAAGGACTATAAGGAAGGCCAAAGAGGGCACAAAATTCCTCTTCAAAAAGCTTTACAAAAGCTCTTCTCAAAGCTCTACCAAATTCTCAAATATTTCTCAAAATTGCCAAAATTCGCAACTGCTTTTCCAAGCACAATCAATCCAAACCAGTGATCAAACCTTACTCCTGAGATCTCCAGGAGTCTCCCCAGATCCAAGAACACGTCCAACCGTGCTTAGAAGGCCATTCACGAACTCACTGTGGTAAATTTTTTTTTTGTATAATCGGTTGCAGGTCTATTTAACATTTTTTTATACAGTTGCATTCATATTAGAGAACGAGATATAAACAAGTGATCGCATGATGTTTTTGACATTTGAATCACGCTCATCATGCACTCTCATATTAACATCATCAGATCCAGATCAAACAATCCAGATCTAAGCACCCACGATAGGCCTCATGGGAGAGATGCACAAGATCCTGAAGATTTTTCCTCCAGCACCTGGGCCAATGTTGTTGGGCCAATTGATTTCTGATTCTCATACCCCTAATTACTTGTTTTGCAGCTTGGCCCAATTTAATTTATTTTTTTGTCTTTTTCTTTTATTATTTGTTTTCTTTTACTTCAATTATTTCTTCTTTATAACAAAAACAAACAAAAAATCATAAACTCATAAAATCACAAAAAAAATATTAGACTTAGGTTTTTATTAATTAAAATTAATTTTAATTAATTATTTAATCATCTTTTTTTAATTAATTAATTAATTAGAATTAGGTTTCCATAAATTTAATTTAAATATTTTCCTAAAACAAAAAAAATAACAAAAACATTTTATTTTTACCACTTAAAATTTTTTAGGTTCTCTTTACATCTTTCTCTTTTCTCCGCCGCACATTTATTTATTTTTATTCACATTATTTTCACAAGTATGTCATTGTACATGGGATGTAATAAACTTTAACTAGGACCTTTTTACTTTGTCTTTCCCCCATTTTTTGGTTTGTCATTTCCCCCATCCCGAAGCATTGTAATAGCTTAGATTCAAATTTCCGCATTTTTATTTTCTGTACCTATATTAACTTCTAGATGTATGCTAATAGTTTTGCATAGAAAGAATTAAAAACAAACGCTAGAAAACCTAACATTCAAGACAAATAACTGAAACACAACACATTCGCACACACGTACCTCTAGGGTATCCTCACTTGTTGCCTTCGAAAAAATAGTCATGTCCCTCGAACATGGGACACTTTAGCAAAGACCCTCGGTTAAAAATATCGTAGTCCCTCAATGACCCTTCGATGCTACCTTCGGTATACGATCTAGTCCCTTACGACAAAATTGCTCAAGTGTCCTACGAGTTTCCTTTATGATTGTACAATGACCCGCGCCTGTCCCTCAAAACATCTAACGACAGGGCTACCTACTGACTAATAGTAGGATAGCATTGTCTAAAGGAAAAGAGGAAAATAACAAAGGCCATTTGAGTAGGTAGACAACTTTTAGTTGCTTGCTCACAAAACAAATCAAATTCTCACACATACATTCTCTTTCTAAATATTTTGAAGACAAAACACTTTGTATGCGTTCTCTACGATACGAGAATCATTACAAAGTTCGTCGTACTAAGGCATCTTTTTTTAAATTATTTTCAAAATGAACTTACACAAAAAGCATTTTCAAAGTGAGCTAGCAACTAAGAGCCCATAGATAACTACGGATGGAAAGGGTGCTAACACCTTCCCTTTCCATAATCTACCCCCCGAACTCAAAATCTTTAAAAAAGGTATTTCCTGTTCTTTTCACCCTTTCCTTTATTGGATAAAAGAAAAGTAGGTGGAGACTCTTGCTAACGGCAATAATTGCGTTAAAACTCAAAAACCAGTAAAGTCAGTTCTCCCATCGTATTACAAATGGTCTACCTAGATGGATTGGGATTTCGTCCTCTTCTTTAATATCCATGACTACGAAATCTGTTGGGATATATAGCTGACCTATTTTAACTAGTATGTCTTCTAGTATGCCCATAGGATATTTAACTGATCTATCGGCCAATTGAAGAGACATTTTAGTCGGCTACAATTCTCCTCAGTTCAGCCTCTTACAAACTGCCAAAGGCATTAGACTGATGCTAGCTCCTAGGTCTAAAAAGGCTTTATCAACCATGTGATTTCCTAGGATACAAGGTATGGAAAAACTTTCTGGGTCCTTTTCTTTCTTGGAAAGTTTATTTTCGGAAATGAAATTTCACTCTAAAGGTTTAGGATCGTCAAATCTACGCTTGTTGGTCATGATGTATTTTAGGAATTTTACATAAGATGGTATCTGAGTGATAGCTTCGGTAAAAGGAATCTCTACATGGAGTTTCTCTATAACCTTTGGGAATTTTTTATATTGATTATCAATCTTGGTTTGTGTAAGTCTTTGTAGAAATGGGATCGGAGGTTTGTATGGGGGTGGTGGTGTATAAGTTTTATCTTTAGTTTCCATTATTAAGTCTTTTTGCTTTTCAGGTTCCTCTGGTTTCTCTACTTGGTCTTAAGGCACTACACTTTCCTTAGGTTGTTCGGGCACGCTTAATGTTGGGTTTGTTGGTCCATCGTAAGCAGTCCCACTTTGTAAGGTAATGGCATTAGCTTGCCCTTTGGGATTTGGATGAGGTTGTCCAGGGAATTTTCCTCTAGGTGTAGTTTGAGGAGCTTGCGTCCGGGCTACCTGAGAGATATGGGTTTCAAGCATCTTGTTATGAGTAACTATCTATTCAACCTTAGTTCCTAATTATGTCATTAGTTCATTTATATGAATGTTCTGATTCAGGAACTCTTTATTTTGCTGAGTCTGGGCCGAAATGAAATTGTCCATGATTTTCTCACGGTTTGGTTTCGATGGTACAACTTGCATAGGTTGATTTGGTCTTTGGGCTTGGAAACCTTAGGGTCTCAGAGGTGCAGAATTCTGAATTAGGTTATTGTTCTTATAGGAAACGTTTGGGTGATTCCTCCATCCGGGATTGTAAGTGTTTGAGAATGGGTTCCCTTGGGTATAGTTGACCTGGTCTGTGCTAGATCCATTCAACAGGTTATATACTAAAGTTTGATGTCCTTGGGTCCCACAAAGTTCACATTCCAAGTGTACTACAGCTACAGTGTTCGGGCTCTGAGCCATTGTTGTACCCAAAAATTTGCCCTCTCATTTCACAAGGGATCACCCTGGATCCCAGGTTTGCTTCTATCAAGTTTCCAGGCCTTGAATTATCAATTTTTCCAAGAAAGTCATTCACAATGGCAAAATGGTCATTTGCCTACTGAGAAGTCTAACTTTGACTTTTGGATCAAAATCAAATCTCAAAAATCATATTTCATCAAGACATGTTGGAATATGAAGTTTGTTTCATCAGGAAATTTAAAAGTCAAATTTTACTTTGGAAAAGACAAATTTCTAAATACTTGGAATTTTTCTAAGTGTTTAAGAAACATGACAAACTCAGAACTTCTGATCAGATTATCACCATAATGCAAGTTGATTTTGGAAGAACTTCTGATACAATAGTTATAGATTTCAGTGAGATCTAAAACATTGCAGAACATAACTTCTCCTAAAAATGCTGGGATTTCAAGTTATAACTCCTCAAAGACACGTCCTTGAAACTAAAACACTCAGCAAATTCTGGATATTCTCAAGACAGAGTTTGGTCAGAACTTCTGGGCCAGTTTTCACAAAGGTTCGGTCAGAGTTTGCAAGGGTAATTCAAAAAGCTTACAAGGCGTGCTGCAAGCTTCCTGGAAAGTCTGAGAGCTCCCTCAGAACATGCTGGAGCCAAAAGATAAGAGGGTCAAAAGATTAGATGCTACGCTGAAGAAGAACTTCTAATCCAGAGTTAAGCTAGGATGCAGAGTTTCACATGGCAGGATTTCTTATTTGATAAATCTCATCGTCATTTAATGCTCATAACAACTTTTGAGTTGTAATCCAAAGGATTTCCCCCACGTGTATCCCTACTGTCTTGGGAAGACAAACTTTTGTGCAAAAGTATGCTAGGCCCATGCGCTGCTTCTACTTTTCCTTAATTCCTGCTGATAAATCTAGCTTAGGTGTTGTTACCATCCTACTTGGTGCATTGAACCATGCTTGTTTAAGCTTACTTCAAGAGTAAGTCAGCATCTAGCGTATGATGTTGGTGCCACTTGACCTCTCCAAACTACAAAACCTTTGCCTATAAATAGAACACCTTTGGCCATGGAAAAGAGGTCAGAAAACTTGAGAAAGAGGTGTAGAATTTGAGAAAGAAAAGCCTTGAACCCCTGCAAAAATTCCAAGAGGCCAAAAAGATTGCAAACACAAAAATACAAAACCTTAGCATTTTGATTCTTGCATTAAAACTCCATTTTTTCTCAAGTTGTTTCTTGACCAAAACCACCCATACAGTTCCTGATATACAATCAAAAGCCATCCAAAATTCTGTAGTCAAACAGTAACGCATTCTCCACCAATATCCACCTCAAAGGATCAGAACTTTATCCCTTGGTTGTTCCATAATTTTCTAATCATTTACAACCCAAGTTAAAAGTTTCCAACCTACTGAAAACGTGAGGAAGTTGTTCAGAACACCACAAGTGGTCAGAACTAGATTCTAGATCCCAGAGTATTTTCCAGCTGCAAGGTAAGTTTTTGCTGACTCTCATCATATTATTTAGGCATTGTCAGATTTTACATATTTAACACAATGTAGACATTCTGATTCTGATGGTGTACATATTCTGAGATTTTATGCATCTGCCGCCTAAGTAGAGAGAATTTCAGTTTAGAGTTTCATAAAGAAATTAGGACTAAGAATTAGAATTAGAGAATTCATGTTTGCTTCTGATTTATGTTTCTAATATCTCTTGTTTCTAAAACATTATGAAACTTTTCATAACTGTTATATGTGCAACTTCTATTCTGTTAAGAAATGACTATGTTGCATATGTTCTGACTAGCATGGAGAAGAGAGGCAAAGTTTTGTCAGTTGCATCAGAACTTCTGAAAACTTCTGAATTCTCAAAAGATCCAGAACTTTTGAACTTCCCTATTTCTATTAACGCTTGTTTCTGTTTGTGCAGCACGTCGGAGTCAAAACTTTTCACCTCTTCTATTTCAGCATTAACGCTGATTTTGTCTTCTTTCCTTTATTATTTTTTTCCATCACTTTTATCTTTCATTAATCAAAAAACTCCAAAAAATTTCATATTCGTATATCATATTTTATTTCTTTTAACATAAAAAGACAAAAAATATTTTCTTAAACAAAACTTATTTCTTTTCTTAAATAGATAAGCATGTTACATTTCCTATACATTCTTATCCATTTCAATGTGGTTGTAATAGTAACTTAGGACACCCCCCCCCCCCCCCCTAAATATTGTAATAGCGTAGGTCTTTACATTTCCGCGATTTATCGCTTTCAAATATATTGTTAGTAATTAGGGTGTGTATGGAAAGACTAAAACCAATGTTAGAAAACCCTAATTCAAGACTAAATACATGCAAATCAAACATACTTGCACACTAGCACCCATAAGGTTAACTCCACTTGTTGCCTAAAAATGGCCATGTTATGCATGTGGGATGTCTTAGCACAAACAAAAATATAAGATCATAGTCCCTCAATGACGCTATCAAAGTTGCCTTTCGAAATGATCTTAGTCCCTAAAGAAAAATGCTAAGTCATCTCACAACATTGCTATCATGGTTATACGATGACCCACGCCCGTCCCTTCACATCCAACGATGGGGCTTCTTACAAAAACAATGGTAAGATAGCAACATCTAAAGGAGGAGGAAAAGAACATATAAGACCTTTTGAGTAGGTAGATTCGCTCTTAGTTACTTCCTTGCTCATAACAAAAAAAACATTCTATACACCAAACACACTCACTTTGAAATATTTTCAAAAGACAACACTTTGTATGAGTTCTTATAGAGACGAGAACCATTACAAAGGAAACCCTTTTCAAAATCACTTTCAAAAGCACATTCCACAAATACCTCTTTGAACTATTTTCGAAACAACACTTTGTACGCATTCTTATAGAGACGAGAATTATTACAATGTCACATTTTCAAAAATACTTTCAAAACTCACACTACAAGCACACATTCAAACAAAAGCAAGTGATCTAGCAAGCAACTAAGAGCCCGTAGATAACTACGGATGAAAAGGGTGCTAATACCTTCCCTTTTCATAATCTACCCCCCAAACTCAAGAAAACATCTCTAAAAGTTCTTTCCTATGCTTTTTCACCTTTCCTTATTGGATAAAAGAAAAGTCGGTGGTGACTCTTGCTAAACCGAAAAATTTGCGAACACAAATGCAAAACAATCAAGTCTGTTCTCCCACCGTATCATAGAACTGGCGACTCTGCTGGGGAAAATTCTAAAAGTGGGGTTACCTTAGGGATAAATCAAATTTACTTGCTTACATTGTTTGATTTGCATGCTTTACATTTTGGTTCTTGTTTGGGTTTGTTTTAAATCCTACACCCGGATTTGGGGACACCTTTTAGGTAAGTAGCAATAGACTGTAAGGGAACTGTGCAGGGTATACCGACACGGTTGATGTAGTAGCTACGTTGATGTGGCACTTTGGTTGGTACCGGTAACCCTTGAGTCGAATCAAGTAGAGTACGAGGCCGCCGCGTGGTGTCGTGAAGCATCAACTGACCTTAGAACCTTACTTGACCAACTTGGCCATTAGGACGTAGTGAGATAATCGGTTTTAGTGTAGAGCTGAAAATTGGTTGATACTTGATACTACACTCATTGAGGCTGGACTTTTTGGATATCTCGGCCGCAAGAAAAGATTGATTGTGCTGAGACAATGCCTAAGAGAAAGGTCAGTGATATTGAGACCCCTTAGAACCCAGTTACTATTAACTACGACAGGTTGAGCCAACTAAACTTCAAGAGGGTACTCACCTACAAACTCCACGCAAACCTAAAACTAAGGATTTGTTCGCTTTGTGTGAATATGATTATTTGTATATAAACTTGCTTACCTCGCATATTTGTACATAACATCATAAAATCATACCATAGCATTCTCAATAACATCAACCATACCATTTCAAGGATCTCGAGGGTCTTTGATACAGGGTCACGTTGAACCAGACGTCTACCAAGGGGAAAGGGGATTTATTTTCCTCTAACCAAACACCGTAAAAGATCAAGTACAACAATTTGAGTCAAGGGCTACAACCCACTTGGCATAGTGAGCTAAATTCTCATGGAAGGACATCCACCGATACAAAGTTCTCCAATCCAAAACTGTAAGTGACTACTAACCCCGCGAGATCCTTGAAAACACGCATCCACATATCATGCATCATATCATGAGAGGCTTCTCCCATACAGGTTTCCTTATCTTCTTGTTGTTTATTTCAGTAAGATGGATATGGAACAAACAGTGAAAGATCTCTAAGCTCAAAATGCTCAATTCCAACAAATGTTTCTGGCTATGGCTAAGGGGCAAGAGGATCTGAAAACTCTCCTTTTCAAAGACAAGAAGTCCAAGAAGTCAGTAGGTGTCCTGAACTTGAGAAGAAGACCTAAAGGACCAGTCAAGAGAGCTCTAGATCTTTCAACTCCATCTAACATGGGGGATAGTCATGAAGAAGACAATAGTCTGGAGATTGATGAAGCCGAAGCTGACTACTATGAGGAACAATCTCCTCCCACTGTTGACAAGTACAAACAGCTGGAGGATCGCCTCAGTGCTATGGAGATTCAACAGATACTCGGATTAGATTTAGGAGACATGGGTTTGGTTTCTGGAGTGGTCATCCCGCCAAAGTTCAAAGTCCCTACCTTTGCCCTGTACGATGGAGTCTCTTGCCCTAAGATGCACTTAAAGTCTTATGTCCGCAAGATTCAACCATACACAACTGATCCAAAGCTTTGGGTCCATTTCTTCCAAGAAAGCCTAGTAGGGACTCAACTCGAATGGTTCTATCAATTGGAGAGTTCTCGCATCCACACCTGGGAGGATTTAGTTGCTGCTTTCTACAAGCAGTATTAGTACAATGCTGATCTTGCACCAACTCGTGTGCAATTGCAGAACATGACCATGGGTTCCAACGAGAGCTTCAAAGGATACGCCCAGAAGTGGAGAGACTTGGCTGGGAGAGTTCAACCCCATTTAACTGACAGGTAGCTGATTGACATCTTCATGGGAACTTTGACAGGGCCTTTCTTCAAACACCTAATGGGAAGCTCCTCAGCCGGGTTCACCGAGCTAATACTGACAGGGGAAAGGGTCGAAGTTGGCATCAAAAGTGGAAAGATCCAAGGAGTTACACCTCCTGACGCTCAGAAAAAGCCATACAATGAGAAGAAAGAGTCCAATGCAGTGTCTGGTCAAAAGAGTCATCATGACCAACACGTGGGGGCAGTCATGATCTCCAGATCTGCGTCGCACCGACAACAGCAAAGGGGAAATCAATGAAGGCTAGACGAGCCCAAAAGACAGTTCACCAACATCAACATGCCGTTGTCTCAAGCACTACAACACTTGTTGAGGATGAATCTTATTACATTGATAGGACCTCATCCAAACCCCAAAACTTCTTATCCTAACTACAATCCTAATGCAACGTGTGCTTATTATTGTGACAGTCCCAGGCATAACACTAACGATTGTTGGGCGTTGAATTACAAGATTCAGAATTTGATTGACGCCAAGAAGATCGAGTTTGACCCTCCGGAGACTCCAAACGTGATCACTACTCCTATGTCAAATCATTGAGAGAGCCTTGTTCATTTTGAATTTTCAATTGTAATTTCTTTTGTTATTCAAACAATTATCTATTAATGTCAAACTTTGTTTCATTAATGCATTGCATATGTTTGTCTTGATTTGATCCACTCATTTTCATTACGTTTAAGTTATGCTTTTTTTACTCACTTTATAACATTCAACTCTTGCTAAAAGTTACAAGCCTTTAGAGGGAGGATGACGAAAACAATGCCATAATCTCATACAGTATGTTTTTGAATAGACCTGGCTGACGATGTACAGGCATTCCTTCAAATTCTAAACACTGGAGTTATAAGGAAGAAATCCCTAGTCAACCCCTTTGAGCCAAAGAAATAGAAGTTTTCTTTCTTACACAAATTGAAACCTTTAATCAAGACATGGGGCAGGGTAGTCTCTCAGTTAATTTAAACGCATGTTAAGCCGCAAACTCTCATCTCGTAATACAATGAATGTCATCAAAAACATTCCTCTGAAATCAAAAGACGGTGATGGTTCCCTATCACATAGGCAGTCACTATTTCTCAAAAAAGTAAAGCCCACTAAGTCAAAACCTACAAAGGAGACTTAAGAAAAACTGGGGCATCCCGCTGACTGTAATCTCAAAACAGGAACAGTCAGGAAAAAATTAGGGATAACAAATCAAAAGAAAGAGGTCACTACAAATCCTCAACAACATGAAAAAAAAATATCACAAAAAATGACTGCCTTCTGAAAAACTTAATTTGTCTGAACCATCACCAAAACATCATTCCAGACTCAATCGGAGTTCAAACGTACAATTAACTGAGCTTAGGACTGAAGAACATCACGAAGAACGGGTGGGTACAAATACACTTTGAGCCTTTATCCTTTTTTTATTAAACCATGAACCAAGCCACGTTAAAACCCTTCAAAAGTCCTAATTGAAGCACGGGTTAGTTCGAAAGCATACTGTTACAAAAGGTATCCTGACTCCTGTAAGGCTTTACTCAAAATCCTGAGTTGAATTTTTCTTATAAAATTTCTTTACTCGCTAAAACGCGTTTTCAAAAAATTTCAAGATAAACATAAACTTTGCATTACTTGAATATCATTGTTTGCATATGGCTATTTGTTTGACAACGGAGAAATTCACACAACGAATATCCGATGAACAAAAGCTCTCTCAGTGAACAAAATCAATTCAAGTAGGATGACACTTCCATTGATAAATCTCCTATCAACAGGGGTACATGACATGTCACTATCCAGCACACCTGGGGTCGTCCAATCAAGATTCCAAGAAATCTCTCAAGAAGTGCAGAGTAACCAGGGGAAGGTCTTTATCTCCGTCACTTGGGGCATTGAACGTCAATCTCAGAAAAGGGTTACGTACAATCAAATATTTTCTGGCAATACCACAAACATTTGCTGCTAGGGGCAATGACAAAATTCTTCTCATAGGATGATTCCCCAGAAAGAGTTTAATCTCTGAGAACCTCTCCCCAGCTGAGACAACCTCAAGAGTCCTCGAGGAATTTCCCCAACAAAATTGTCACCTCTCCAGCAGACCAGCAACCGGGTTTATTTCCCCAACAAACTACAGATTCCCCAGTTTGAGCTTGCCTTTCCAACTACTACAAATCAAAGGACCACAACTGCCTTTCCCCAGTAGACTACTCTACAATCCCCAGCAAGTTACTGTGAAACCTGGACCCGACCAGATATCAGTTCAACTTCAACCTCAGTAGATCAATGGACAACCGAGACTCCAGAACTATTTTCCCAAGCAGGAATCAACACTCTCCAACAGAGTTTTCAATATTCTCCAACAGAGTTTTCCTCAAACAACAAAACAGGAATCCCCGGTGGAAACATTCTAAGCAAAGTTTGAAGACATACATACTCTTCAACAGCAGTTCAGGATTTAACAATTCCCCAGCATTTGTCAAGGATTTATTTTCCCAGACAAAGATACACTTCAATAAACACTTCACATTTCATACATGATAAGTGCATACGACACAATCTCATTTATTTTGAGAACATCATGACATCATGCATTTCATGCATCACAACATTGCATACAACTAACGTTTTACCTTTTTCAGGAAAAAGTCAATCAATAGATGGCTACTATCTTTCTTTCTCAAGTTCCAAATTAATACCTGTAACAAGCCAGGAAAACTATTTGTGGACGACTGATTGTAGATTAATACCTGTAACAAGCCAGGAAAACTATCTACATGAAGAGATTGAAGATTAACACCTGTAACAAGCCAGGAAAACTATCCTTCTTTCTCAGGTCAAAGATTAATACCTGAAACCAGACAGAACAACTATCTACTCGACCAGCTGAAGCAACCCTACACCGGTTCCTTCTTTCCAAGATGAAGTTTTACACAGACTCATCATCAGGTAACCCTACACAGGTTCCCTCTCTTTCCAAGATGAAGTTTTACACGGACTCATCATCAAACAAGCCTACACAGGTTCCTTCTCACTTCCAGATGCAGTTTTACACGGACTCATCATGAAGCAACCCTACACAGGTTCCTTCTTTCCAAGATGAAGTTTTACACGGACTCATCATCAGGCAACCCTACACAGGTTCCCTCTCTTTCCAAGATGCAATTTTACACGGACTCATCATGAAGCAACCCTACCCAGGTCCTTCTCACTTCCAGATGCAGTTTTTACACGGACTCATCATTAAAGCAACCCTACCCAGGTTCCTTCTCACTTTCAGATACAGTTCAGATACGCTCTAGACACGGACGCCATTCTGGCAATCATCCAGTTCCAGCTTACAGATACAGTCCAGCAATCATTTCTAGATGGCATCTTTAAGCCCATCTCCAACAACTATCCATTATCTCTCCGAATGGAATATTTAAGCCCATTCCCTACATAATCAACTAACACATCTTCGAGTGCAAATTTTCTGGGCACTCTAGTGTTCAATCATCTTCCACCTTCAAGTCACGAATGGCAGAATTACCAATCTAACTCTTCAGGTGTAAGAAGATTGAGCAGGGGCAGCTGTTGTACCACAAAATTTTCCCTCTCATTTCACAAGGGATCACCCTGAATCCCAGGTTTGCTTCTATCAAGTTTCCAGGCCTTGAATTATCAATTTTTCCAAGCAAGTCATTCACAAGGGGAAAATGCTCATTTGCACACTGAGAAGTCTAACTTTGACTTTTGGATCAAAATCAAATCTCAAAAATCATATTTCATCAAGACATGTTGGAATATGAAGTTTGTTTCATCAGGAAATTTAAAAGTCAAATTTTATTTTGGAAAAGTCAAATTTCTAAATACTTGGAATTTTTCTAAGTGTTTAAGAAACATGACAAACTCAGAACTTCTGATCAGATTATCACCATAATGCAAGCTGATTCTGGAAGAACTTTTGATACAATAGTTATAGATTTCAGTGAGATCTAAAACATTGCAGAACATAACTTCTCCTAGAACAGCTAGGATTTCAAGTTATAACTCCTCAAAGACACGTCCTTGAAACTAAAACAATCAGCAAATTCTGGATATTCTCAAGACAGAGTTTGGTTAGAACTTCTGGGCCAGTTTTCACAAAGGTTCGGTCAGAGTTTGCAAGGGTAATTCAAAAAGGTTACAAGGCGTGCTGCAAGCTTCCTGGAAAGTCTAAGAGCTCCCTCAGAACATGCTGGAGCCAGAAGATAAGAGGATCAGAAGATTAGATGCTATGCTGGAGCAGAACTTCTAATCCAGAGTTAAGCTAGGATGCAGAGTTTCACATGGCAGTATTTTTGATTTGATAAATCTCATCATCATTTAATGCTTACAACCACTTTTGAGTTGTTATCCAAAGGATTTCCCCCACGTGTACCCCTACTGTCTTGGGAAGACAAACTTCTGTGCGAAAGTATGCTAGGCCCATGTGCTGCTTTTACTTTTCCTTAATTCATGCTGACAAATCCAGCTTAGACGCTGTTAACCATCCTACTTGGTGCATTGAACCACGCTTGTTTAAGCTTACTTCAAGAGTAAGTCAGTATCTAGAGTATGATGTTGGTGCCACTTGACCTCTCCAAACTATAAAACCTTTACCTATAAACAGAACACCTTTGGCCATTGAAAAGAGGTGTAGAATTTGAGAAAGAAAAGCCTTGAACCCCTGCAAAAAATCCAAGAGGCCAAAAAGATTGCAAACACAAAAATACAAAACCTTAGCATTTTGATTCTTGCATTAAAACTCCATTTTTCCTCAAGTTGTTTCTTGACCAAAACCACCCATACAGTTCCTGACATACATTCAAAATCCATCCAAAATTCTGTAGTCAAACAGTAACGAATTCTCCACCAATATCCACCTCAAAGGATCAGAACTTTATCCCTTGGTTGTCCCAGAATTTTCTAATCATTTACAACCCAAGTTGAAAGTTTCCAACCTGCTGAAAACGTGAGGAAGTTGTTCAGAACACCACAAGTGGTCAGAACTAGATTCCAGCTCCCAGAGTATTTTCCAGCTGCAAGGTAAGTTTATGCTGACTCTTATCATATTATTTAGGCATTGTCAGATTTTGCATATTTGACACAACGTAGACATTCTGATTCTGATGGTGTACATATTCTGAGATTTCATGCATCTGCCTGCCTAAGTAGAGAGAATTCCAATTCAGAGTTTCATAAAGAAATTAGGACTAAGAATTAGGATTAGAGAATTCATGTTTTCTTCTGATTTATGTTTCTGATATCTGTTGTTTCTAAAATATTATGAAACTTGTCATAACTGTTATATGTGCAACTTCTGTTATGTTAAGAAATGACTAAGTTGCAGATGTTCTGACTAGCATGGAGAAGAGAGGCAAAGTTATGTCAGTTGCATTAGAACTTCTTAAAACTTCTGAATTCTCAGAAGATCCAGAACTTCTGAACTTCCCTATTTCTATTAACGCTTGTTTCTGTTTATGCAGCACGTCAGAGTCCGAACTTCTGACCTCTTATATTTCACCATTAATGCTGATTTTGTCTTCTTTCCTTTATTATTTTTTTTCCATCACTTTTATCTTTCATTAATCAAAAAACTCCAAAAAATTTCATATTCATATATCATATTTTATTTCTTTTAACATAAAAAGACAAAAAATATTTTCTTAAACAAAACTTATTTCTGTTCTTAAATAAATAAGCATTTTACATTTCCTGTACATTCTTATCCATTTCAATGTGGTTGTAATAGTAACTTAGGATTTAATTTGCAATCCCCATTCATAAATTTGTACACCCCATCCCCCGAAATATTGTAATAGCGTAGGACTTTACATTTCCGCAATTTACCGCTTTCAAATATATTGTTAGTAATTAGGGTGTGTATGGCAGGACTAAAACCAATGTTAGAAAACCCTAATTCAAGACTAAATACATGTAAATCAAACACACTTGCACACTAGCACCCATAAGGTTAACTCCACTTGTTGCCTAAAAATGGCCATGTTATGCATGTGGGATGTCTTAGCACAAACAAAAATATAAGATCATAGTCCCTCAATGACTCTATCAAAGTTGCCTTTCGAAATGATCTTAGTCCCTAAAGAAAAATGCTAAGTCATCTCACAATATTGCTATCATGATTATACGATGACCCACGTCTGTTCCTTCACATCCAATGATGGGGCTTCTTACCAAAACAATGGTAAGATAGCAACATCTAAAGGAGGAGGAAAAGAACATCTAAGACCTTTTGAGTAGGTAGATTCGCTCTTAGTTGATTTCTTGATTATAATAAAAAAATATTCTATACACCAAGCACTCTCACTTTGAAACATTTTCAAAAGACAACGCTTTGTATGCGTTCTTATAGAGACGAGAACCATTACAAAGGAAACCCTTTTCAAAATCACTTTCAAAAGCACATTCCACAAATACCTCTTTGAACTATTTTCGAAACAACACTTTGTACGCATTCTTATAGAGACGAGAATCATTACAAAGTCACATTTTCAAAAATACTTTCAAAACTTACACCACAAGCACACATTCAAACAAAAGCAAGTGATCTAGCAAGCACTTAAGAGCCCGTAGATAACTACAGATGAAAAGGATGCTAATACCTTCCATTTTCATAATCTACCCCCCGAACTCAAGAAAACATCTCTAAAAGGTCTTTCCTGTGCTTTTTCACCTTTCCTTATTAGATAAAAGAAAAGTTGGTGGCGACTCCTGCTAAACCGCAACATTTGCGAACACAAATGCAAAACAATCAAGTCAGTTCTTCCACCGTATCACAGACATGTTTTTAACTTTTAAGGAAAAGGCGTCCATTTTGGCTTGCATCATGTCCAGGAAACTTATCTCATGTACTCCTCATTGAGCCTCCTTTTTCTCTATTGTTGCTCGTTCTGCTCCCCATTGGTAATGGTTTTGGGCCATATCTTTTATGAGAGCACAAGCTTTAGAGTAAGGTTTTTTCATCAGTGCGCCACCAGTGGCAGCATCAATAGATATCTTTGTGTTATAATAGAGTCCATTATAGAAGGTGTGGATAATTAACCATTGCTCCAGGCCATGGTGTGGACAAGCTCTTAACATGTCTTTATATCTCTCACATGCTTCAAAAAGTGATTCTCCTTGGTTTTGAGTAAATCTAGTGATCAGGTTTCTAAGGACTGCAGTTTTGCTTGGCGGGAAATATCTACCAAGAAACACTCTCCTAAGGTCTTCCCAAGTCGTTATTGAATTGGATGGAAGGGAATCTAACCAATCACATGCTTTATCTCTGAGGGAGAAAGGGAATAGTCTTAGACGAATTGCCTCAGGTGAAGCACCATTGGTCTTTACAGTGTCCGCTAATTGGATAAAAACTTTCAAGTGTTGATTCGGGTTTTCTGAGGCGAGACCAGCAAATTGATTTTGTTGCACTAATTTTAATAATGAAGGCTTTAGTTCAAAATTATTTGTGGTGATGGTAGGGTTTACTATACTTGAACTAGGCTTCTCGTCTGATGGTTGGGAAAATTCCTTAAGGGGTCTTCAGTTACGATCTTCGGCCAAAGTTCTCTTTATCCTATGGATAAAAAGACGTGCTCGAGTGTAACGTTCGGGTTCCACTAAAGGATCTACTAAGTTTCTGGTACTGCGATACTTACGCATTTACTGGATAATAAAGCTATAGTCTAAACGAGATAACAATAGGGTACGAAATTTGACAAAGTTTGGTCCCCGACAATGGCGCCAAAAACTTGTTCGCTCTATTTATAGAGTCTAAAATCTAACTGCAAGTGCACAGCCTATCAAAGTAATATAAAGGATTGTCGAACCACAGAGACCAATCATCAATCTATCAACTCTATTATTAAGTTGCTTATCTAAGGCGGATCGATTGAGTTAAGGGAGTATAATGTAAAGGAAAGAAATAAATAAAGTAAATTCAGACAAAAGACAGGCTAGAATGTAAATCACATTGGTCAAATAACATTTCAATTTGTATTTAATAGAACTACTCACGGGGAAATATTTTCCACTCTTATAAAGGAACAATTTGACGGGAACTTGTCGCTTTCGCTAACTAAGAACCGAGTTTACTCTCTAATCAAATCCTTATATTGTCACTTATAAAAGGGCGCTTCAAGCGTTAAAGCAGCAACCTATTTTTAAGAAATTATTTTCTTAACTTAGTAAAAAATTGGTTTCAACTCGGAATGATTAACATAAAGAGATTCCTGGCTTTCGCTCGAGAATCGGATTGTAAACCTATAAGCGCGTTCGAAAATAGTTTCAAAATCATTTTCTAAAAGTGTCAAAAATCCCTAATTAACCAGTCAAAACGCTTTCTCCCTTTTTGAACGGTTAAAAACTAACCAAGTTCACTCTTTGAAATGGACGGCTTTCGATCTTATCCAAAAATATTAAGTACGGAAAAACTTGTGTTAAAAGTTAAAACAGTCCCTAAAGTGTTTCTACTGATACAGTGTTGAAATGCTATCATAACAATGATCCTTACATTCCAACCTTAAAATATTTAGCCAGACATGGAAATAAAAGAAAGCATATTAAAGTTGATCGAAATAAACATAGTAACAAAGGCAAGGCAAGGTAATAAAATAAGTAATGCAAGTGCAAGACAAAGCGATTGAATAAAATTAAAAAAAAAACTTAAATAGAAACCTGCTCCAAATTGGAGTCTTTAAATATTGGTACAACTGGAAAGTAAATGCTTGAAGTAAAATTGTGGCAAGATTGTAAATAAAAGAGATTCTCCAACCTAATCAAGACTATGATGCAATAATCATCTGATGTGACAAATTAATGCTTTTACACAAGTGAGTATAGGCTTAGCGTTGCAAGACTAAGTTGGATGATGGAAAATGAAATGAAAACTACTATTTATAGAAGCTCTCCAGGCTATGCTTTGACAGAAATTCCCCTAACTCCTTTTAGGCAGGAAGAAACTTTACAAAGACCGCAACCGTCGAGGCCCCTCCGTGGGCGCGAAGTGTGCAGATAGAGAGATTGTGGGGGACGTGGCAGTTATCTCCTGGGTGGAGTGGGATACATCATGGCGCCCCCCTATAGCGGCCGCTGAGTTGAACTCCATGTGTAGGATTTCACTGAAAAATATCGATTTCTTGGCCTTTTCACTTGGTTTCTTCAAGAAGAGCTCTGTGATACGGTGGGAAAGAACTGACTGTTTTTTGGAATGCTGGTTTGCGTTTTGCGTTTGTATTCGCAAAATGTCGCGGTAAGCAAGAGTCGCCACCGTCTTTTATTTTATCCAACAAGGAAAGGAAAAAAGCACAGAAAAATTCCTTTTTCGAGATATTTCTCGGGTTCGGGGGGTAGATTATAGAAAAGGAAGGTGTTAGCACCCTTTCTATCCGTGGTTATCCACGGGCTCTTAGGTACTTGCTCATAATGTTTTAAAAATTTGCTTTTCTTTGTGTTTGTGGGTTTGAAAGAGTTTTTTGTTTGAAAAGGAGTGTAAGTGTGAAAATTTGTTTTGTTTTGAAAGAGCAAGTACTTAAGAACGATCTACCTACTCGAAAAAGGAATCGTTATATGCTATCTTCCTTTAGACAATGCTATCCCACTATTGATGAGTAGGTAGCATCGTCATTGGAGTTTTAAGGGTCAATTCGATTAAGGGACGTGCGGTCACTAAAGTAATGTTAGGACGCCTTAACGGTAACCCTAATGTCTTAGATCATTTTTTCGAGGCAACCGTTTCGAGGCAACTATGATCTTTGGACAAGAGGGCGACCTCTAAAACTTCCTATACTCAATGACCGCGTTCGAAGGCAACCAAGTGAGGTGTACCCTAAGAGTGCGCATGTGTGAGTGTGTTGTTTTCAGTTAATTTCATCTTTGTACATGTTAATGGTTATCTATGTTGATTTAAAGTTAAACATTCGATCTTGTCATGCATTCCCTATTATCAAACATCTAACAGTTTATAAGTTGCGGAAATTAAATTGTGGAATTTAAACTAACTATTACAAGGCGTCGGGTATTTACATCGCCAAAAGCAACCCTTGAAATTAAAATGCGGAAAATAAATAAAGCGGTAAAAATATTTAAAGTCTTATTAAGCTATTACATCCCAGGAAACAGATACAATATTGAAATAAAATGGATCGCGTGCGGGAAATTAAATCGGGCGCAAGTTTTTTAGGGTTTTGACCATTTTTGAAAGAAAAAAAATTTTGGTTTATTTTTGAATTAAAAAGAAATTAAACTAAGTTAATTATTAAATTAATAAGCTAATTAATTAATTAATGAAAATAATATTTTTGGATTTTTGGTATTTAAAGAAATAAAAATAAATTTGATCAATGTTAATAAAAACTTAATCGTCTAATTTAATTTTAATTATTGCAAAATATATTAAAGTTATTCCTAATTAAAACTAAATTGATTAAATTAATATTATTAACAAAAATAAAATACTAAAATTTAATTTTATAAATAAAATGTTTTTGGTTTTTTTTTTAATTTTATGAAGAAAAAGGTTTAATTGGTTAGTTAACAATAAAATAATAAAACAAAAACAAAAAAAAACAATTAAATAAAATAAGAAAAGAATGAAATAGAAAAAACTCAGGGGGGTTTAGGCCCAATTTGGAGGCTTGTTCAGAAATTCAGAGGCCCAATAGGCGCTGGCCTTAGCTGACTTTTCTGATTCCCTGTGCGCCCTTTGACTCAGTAGCAGGGTGGACATCCCATCTGGACCACCAGATCTGGCCTAGGTCCATCTGGCTAGTGATTAAGTGAGAGACCATGGTATGCTACAATTCCTGAAACACGCTGGAATACCTGAAGAAAAATAATAATAAGCATATGGGGGACCTGGGATTCGAACCCAGGTCCTGTTGGTATTTGGATGCATGCATTTGCCACTCAACCATCACGCTTCAATTGTTAATACAATGGACAATAATAATTATAAGTGAAAAAACATTAATATGCCAGAAATAAACAAAAACGCGCCAAGTATTTGAACTGTCAAACCAGGGGGAGACGCGTCATCATCTTCTTCCTCCAGCCCTGTAAATTTACCTGCGGATTTATATCCGCAACTAAATTCTTATGTGCATCCTAAAATCCATTCCAGTCCATGGAAATTGATTCCAAGCACATGGTTATGCTCGTCTATCTCCCCTGGTCACGTCCATGTCCATCAATGGAGATGATTTTGCCTAAAAAAGAAATGCCCAAAAGAAACAAACCACGAACCCTAGATTCGGCTATGGGGTTACAGGCCAGATAAATGCAATTGGCTAATGCAGAATGCTTATAAATTGGACGATAATCATGAATATGCAAAGATTTTGTAAGAAAAGTACAAGAATAAGGATATACGAATTCAAATGAAAAGAGGTTTTTTGAGGTACTTACAAAGCCTTTGTGCGCGTATGGGGACTGGTTTTAGGTTGGTTTTGCTTCAGCGATTGTCCAGTAATGGATTGGTATTGAGTTTTGCTCCTGAATTTGCCTCTAAGAATGATTTCAGTTTCACACTTTTTGGCAATTTTTCAAGTTTGGTTCTTGGTCTTCTTGCAGTCTCTAGGTCTCTAATTCGTGCCTTTGCCTTGTATATGTAATATGGAGTGTATTAGGTTAACTTTTGTGGACTGAATCCTTGCACATCAATGCTTTGAGATTGGATTTGCTCCTCCATTGAAAACTTGCTTAATTTGCCAAAAATCCAATCTTTTTCACATGGAATGATTGATACGAATTTGATCATGATATTGATGATGATTAGGTTCTGAAAATAGAAAAAGATCTCATGTAATCAAGTTTTGGGATTTTATTTGATTTAAATTGATTTAAAATGAAATAATTCAATAAAAAATAAAATAAAATAGAAAATTTGATAAATGGACACAAGGCTGAAGCTAGGACACGTGTGGAATGTGGAAAGCCCAAATCAATTGGAAAAGAATGGGCCTATTTGACAAAATTTGAAGTTTTGGGGATAGTTGACTTTTGGCAATTTTGCAAAAATACCCAACTACAACAATGCATAACTTCTTCAATTTTGAACTTTTGGAAGTGTTCTTGGACTTTTTAGAAAGATTCAGATGTCCTCTAACCATCCCTTTTGGTCTCATATCATTTTGATATTCCATGCTCAAGTTATAAGCTTTGGCAAAAAAAGGTAGTTTTGTTGACTTTCAAAAATGACCCATAATGTCCAAATTTGTAACTTCTTGTGAGTGCATTTATTGATCTTGCGGTGTCAAGATGGATTGTAGGAAATTGCATCCTCTTCAAAATGAGATTTGGATGGGTCATTTATCATAAAGTATGAGAAAGTTATGCTTGGTCAAAGTTGAGTTAACTTTTCCTGCAAAACCCTAATTTGGCAACTTTTGAGTCTTGATGAATTTTGAGCAATCCTTGATGAATCATGATCAAACCTTGATCAAATGATTAAATATCCTTCAAAATGAGAATGTTGACAAAAAATCTTGAAGTTTGACTATTTGTAGGTCACAGTTGACTTTTGCCCTAGCACAGTCGATTTTTGGACCCTTTGAGCAATTGATTGAGCAAACTTCATCTGCAAGGCTTGAAATTTGACATGGACGAACTTGAGAACATATTAGGACATTGGGGATAACTTTAGGTCATTTGTACTCAAGGATCTTGATGCAACATAAAACCCTAATTTGGGGTTGACTGCCTTAGGAGATGATTTGATTGTCTAACTCTTGAGCAATCTTGAGACACTTGGAGATTTTTCTTGAAATGTTTTGAGAAATATGAGAGGAAAAATTTTGGGGTGCAATAGCTGCCCCTGTTAAATCTTCTTAAACTTGAGGATATAGATTGGCTTTCGGGCCTTTCGAGATCCAAAGGTGGAAGATGATTGAACACTAGAGTGCCTAGAAATTTGCACTCACATGAAGTGCTATCAGCCTTGTGATATCGGGAATGGGCTTACAGATGCCATTTGGAGACTGCTGATAGGTGGTCTGAACTTCGACTGGAATACGAATCAGGGAGATCTTATCGTCGATCTAACTGAACCAGAGAAGGTCTTGGATTAACCTTGGCTGGATCGGAATCAGAAAAATCTTAGGGTCGATTTAACTGAACCAGACAAAAGTCTTGGAATATCTTCAACTGGAATATGAATCAGGGAGATCTTAGGGTAGATCTTACTGAACCAGAGAAGCTCTTGGATTAACTTTGACTGGATCGGAATCAAAAAAATCTTAGGGTCGATTTAACTGAACCATACAAAAGTCTTGGAATATCTTCAACTGGAATACGAATCAGGGAGATCTTAGGGTCGATCTGAATGAACCAGAGAAGGTCTTGGATTAACTTTGACTGGATCGGAATCAGAAAAATATTAGGGTCGATTTAACTGAACCAGACAAAAGTCTTGGAATATCTTCAACTGGAATAGGAATCAGGGAGATCTTAGGGTCGATCTGACTGAACCAGAGAAGGTCTTGGATTAACTTTGACTGGATCGGAATCAGAAAAATCTTAGGGTCGATTTAACTGAACCAGACAAAAGTCTTGGAATATCTTCAACTGGAATACGAATCAGGGAGATCTTAGGGTTGATCTGACTGAACCAGAGAAGGTCTTGGATTAACTTTGGCTGGATTAGAATCAGAAAAATCTTAGGGTCGATTTAACTGAACCAGACAAAAGTCTTCCATAGATGTAGTTTTTTTCTTTTGAGGGGACTACTAGGTCATATGAGTAGTCAGTGGTGTTTACTGATTCGCCTTTCCCTGAAATGGTAAAGAGTCAGTCATATGCAATGTCATGATGTATGAAATGCATGATATATATCAAGCAATGATGCTCTCAACATAAATGAGATTGTACGGTATGATGCGTATATGCATGTATCATGATGTATGGAAATGTAATGTTTTAGCTGGGGAAAATGAATCCTGGATAGCTGCTGGAGAATAGAGCTGAATTCTTCGTTTCCGCTGGGGATGACGAACGAAGATGATTGCGAGAATAGACCTGCAGGAGAGGATAACTCCGTTGGGGAATATACTGATGAGGAGATTACTATGTGGGGAAGAGATGATCTGTTGAGGATTCCACTAATAAATTCCGTCAGGATGAATTATCATTGCTGGTGATATTGAATCCTGTTGGGGGATTGAATTCCTGTTTGTGAAAGGAAAGAACTTTGTTGGGGATGATCTTTCAGTTGCGACTTCACTGGGGATAACCTGTTAGACTTTTGTGGGGAAAATCCTATGAATTCTGCTGGGAATGATCCTTTGAACTCGGCTGGGGAGATTTATCTTGTACTCTGCTGGGGATAAACTTCCAGAGTCTATTGGGGATGATGCTTCAACTCCGTTGGGGAAGCTTTTTTCATACTGTGCTGGGAAAATTTTAACTCCACTGGGGGTATCTTGTATTCTTCCGAGGAACATTCTTATACTCCTCTAGGGAATATTAAGACTGTCGGGGATATCAAGCCTTTTTAGTACTGATGGTAGATCAATTCTGCTCGAGGAGAGCATTGCTGATTTGTCCACAGTTGTAAGTCTCGGCTGGGAGAGCTACCATTGTTGCCTTACTCTGCGGGGAGTGAAGGTATCTTAGCCATATTCTTCAGATGAATTTACCCGGTACCTGATGGACAAAGCAACTATACAGTTTGGACAATTTTTATTGCCCCTGTTTCTGATATTACCTGTAATCGTCTTTTGTTTCACATGTAAATATTCATGAGCAGCAATTAATGTCAAATGCATATATCAAAAATGAACATTGGACGTTCTTTGCAAATCAAAACAGATAAAGGAAAGACAGTTTGAAATTTCTTTGAAAATGAATTGTATTGATTTTGAAGTTTGGCCTGTAAATAGGCGTTTTTGTACAAGAGGTTGACGTCCTAGTAAGAGAACGCCGACGAACAATAGTATTTACACAATTTGTGAAAAACTAAACAAAACAGCTATGTGAACAACCCCACTGGGTTCCAACTCTACTATTGCCTTTATGTCCTCGAGCATCTCATCACTTTGCTACTTGGTTGAAGGTAGATCAGATTGATTAGTGTCGTCCAAGCTTAATAGTTGATACCGAAATCTAGATGCAAGGTGATCCAATGAGACATAGTGTTACGCTTTGATCCCTAATTTTTGCCTGGACCTCCCTTTCGGGTTTTCAGTCCACCGGGATACCCTTTTTTGCCCAAGCCGCCTTTTCAGGTTTTCAAATTGCCAGGTGTATAGTTTTTTCATTTTCATCCCTTACTTTTGCCCGAACCCTTTTGGTTCACCGGGAGGCCCTTATTTTTGCCTAGACCAGTCAACCTAGCGGGTCTTTGATTATGCGTAGTATCTTTTCACTATGTCTGCATTGACGGGGTGAGGAAGGTCGTCACTATCCATGGTGGTTAGAATCATAGCTCCTCCTGAGAAAATGTTCTTAACCGCAAATGGCCCTTCGTAAGTAGGGGTCCATTTGCCCCTGGGATTACCTTGAGGTAAGATAATGCGCTTGATTACCAGATCCCCAACTTGATACTCTTGTCGTCTAACTTTCTTGTTAAATGCCTTGATCATCCGTTTTTGATACGTCTGACCATGACAAATAGCAGTAAGTCTCTTTTTGTCGATTAAGTTCAGCTGATCAAGCCGGGTCTGAATCCAGTCATCTTCGTCAAACCTGCATCCTTCATGATCCGAAGAGAAGGTATCTGAACTTCAATGGGCAAGACTACCTCCATGCCATATACCAAGGAAAAGGGTGTTGCCCCTGTTGACGTCCGCGCTGAGGTACGGTACCCATGAAGAGAAAATGGTAACATCTCGTGCCAATCTTTGTACGTCACTGCCATCTTCTGCACAATCTTCTTAATGTTCTTATTAGCCGCTTCTACAGCCCCATTCATCTTCGGTCGGTAAGGAGAAGAGTTGTGATGATGTATCTTGAATCGCTTGCAGAGCTCGATGATCATCTTGTTGTTGAGATTGGTACCATTGTCCGTAATGATCCTCTTTGGTACACCATATCGACAGATCAGATTGTTCCGAATGAACCGTGCCATGACGTTCTTGGTTACAGTAGCAAAGGAAGCTGCTTCAACCCACTTCGTAAAGTAATCAATTACTACTAGGATGAAACGATGCCCATTGGATGCTGTAAGTCTGATCTCTCTGATCATATCAATGCCCCACATTGCAAAAGGCCAAGGTGCCGTCAAGACGTTCAGAGGAAATGGAGGTATGTGCACCTTATCAGCATAGACCTGGCACTTGTGACATGTCCGAGAATGCTGATAACAGTCAGCTTCCATTGTGGACCAATAATATCCTGCCCGTAGGATCTTCTTTGCCATGGTATGCCAACTGGAATGAGTTCCGAAAGTACCTTCATGTAACTCCGTCATGATCCTTTCTGCTTCATTCTTATCCACACACCGCAGTAAGGTCGAATCATGGTTGCGCTTGTAAAGGATGCCATTGCTGATGAAGAACTTTGCTGCGAACCTCCTCAGAAACTTTTTGTAATTAACAGATGCACCCTCGGGGTATTCCTGAGCCTCAAGGTACCTCTTTACTTCATGAAACCAAGGTTTATCTGCTACCTCTTCAGTCTCAATGTCACAACAATGTGCAGGTTCGTCCAATCTTTCAATGATAATCCGGGGAGCCTCGTTGTCCCAATTGACTTTGAACATAGAAGACATCGTAGCCAGCACGTCCGCCAACTGATTATCCTCTCTAGGGAAGTGTTCAAAGGTTATCTCCTCGAAATGGGGAAGCAACGTCAATACATACTCCTTGTAAGGAATAAGATTTGGGTGTTTCGTATCCCACTCGCCTTTGATCTGACTGATCACGAGAGCGGAATCTCCGAAAACACTTAGAAACTTAATCCTTAGGTCAATTGCTGCTCGAAGACCCATAATGCATGCTTCATACTTCGCCATGTTGTTGGTGCAGTTGAAACATAGTCGGGCGGTGAACGGAGTATGAGAGCCTTTAGGAGATATGATCACGGCGCCAATGCCATTACCCAAAGCGTTCGAAGCTCCATCAAAGTACATAGACCATCGGGATCCCTTCTCAGGTCCTTCATCCGGTCCAGGTGTCTCATAGTCCGTCACTATCATGATATTCTTGTCCGGGAATTCAAAGTTCATAGACTGGTAGTCATCCACTTCTTGATGTGCCAAATGATCTGCTAACACACTTCTCTTGATTTCCTTTTGGGTCGTGTACTGGATGTCATACTCAGTCAAGATCATCTGCCATCTCGCTATTCTTCCGGACAAAGCAGGCTTTTCGAAGATATACTTGATAGGATCCATCTTTGATATCAACAAAGTAGTGTGAGTCAGCATATACTGTCTCAGCCGGAGAGCAGCCCATGCCAAAGTGCATCAAGTTTTCTCGAGCAGTGAGTATCGGGTTTCACAGTCGGTAAACTTTTTGCTAAGGTAATAAATAACATGCTCTTTTCGGCCAGACTCGTCATGCTGCCCCAGCACACACCCCATTGAGTTATCGAGTACTGTCAAGTATAAGATTAAAGGTCTCCCTTCAACTGGAGGCATCAGAATGGGTGGCTCTTGGAGATACTCTTTAATCCTTTCGAAAGCGGCCTGGCATTCATCGTTCCAACGCACTACTTGATCTTTCTTCAGTAGCTTGAAGATTGGCTCACAAGTAGCAGTCAGGTGTGAGATGAATCGGGCAATATAATTTAGTCGTCCCAGAAAGCCTCTGACTTCTTTCTCTGTTCTGGGAGTTGGCATTTCCTGTATAGCCTTCACCTTGGCAGGATCCACTTGAATACCTTTGTCGCTTACGACGAAACCCAGTAGCTTACCAGATCTCACCCCGAAAGTGCACTTGTTCGGGTTTAACATCAGCTTGTACAACATCAGCCTGTCAAACAGCTTCTGCAGATGATCAAGGTGTTCCTCCTCTGTCTGGGATATTGCAATCATATCATCGACGTATACCTCAATCTCATGATGGATCATGTCATGAAATAAAGCAACCATGGCACGCTGATACGTTGCCCCAGCATACTTTTGTCCAAAAGGCATGACCTTGTAGCAAAAGGTACCCCACTGAGTAACAAAAGTTGTCTTCTCCATGTCTTCGGGAGCCATCTTAATCTGATTATAACCAGAGAAACTATCCATAAAGGAAAATACCTTGTGCTGAGCGGTGTTGTCAACCAGAACGTCGATATGTGGTAGAGGGAAATCATCCTTGGGGCTTGCCCTGTTCAGATCCCTATAGTCAACACACATTCGAACCTTACCATCCTTCTTCGGTACAGGAACCATGTTGGCCACCCACTGTGGGTAAGAAGTAACTGCTAGAAAACCGGCGTCAAACTGTTTCATAACTTCAGCCTTAATTTTCTCATACATCTCCAGGCACATTCGGCGGACCTTCTGTTTCACTGGAGGACAGTCTTCCTTGGTAGGCAGGCGGTGAACCACAATATTTCTATCCAAACCAGGCATATCTTCATAGGACCAGGCAAAGATCTCAACACAGTCACGCAGCATCTGAATCAACCGTTGTTTCACACTAAGCTCCAGGTTTTCCCCGATCTTGACCTCTTTCTTGTCTACTTCTGTACCCAAATTTACTGATTCCAATGGCTCTTCATGTGGCTGTATAGCCCTCTCCTCTTGGAGTAACGGTCTTGCAAGTTCACCAGGCACTTCGCAATCATCTTCACCTTCGTCTTCGGCTAAGTTGATCGGATTTTCGAAGTCATAACTGGCAGTAGCAGAGTCGTTACCAGTGGGATCCAGGGTGGATGTAGACCTGTATATGTGAGTGTGTGTAAAATAGCTGTTTTGCAATATATAATAAAAGAAAAACAAGGAGCGCAAAATTTGAAATGCAAGAAACGTCCAATACTTTTATTAATGATATATGAAAATGACACACATAAATCCCTCACAAATGAAGCCACGGTGCCCCGGGTAAGACACCGGGCCATAGAGTTTAAAACATTGTCTATTACATATTCAAAACAAAAAGTTTCATTACTGGGTAACAAAAGAAATAGGGATGAAGTCCTTTGCTTTCCAGTTGCTTGGTCCACCGTCGGTCATAGGATAGATCTAATTGTCGAACTCAGACTCTTCCACATTGTCTTCAATGGCATTCACTCCCGAGTTGCTGATGAACACGGGAGGTCTTCCGATCCGTGCATTCCGAACAGAATTTGAGCCTCTGCAGTGAAACCCAAACCAAACTTGTTAGTCTTCTGCGTAAAATCAGGGAGTCGGCCCCAATTTGCACACCCACCTTTCTCGACAACAGCCCGAGCATCCTTAAAAGAAGCCATCTTCATAGGAGAATCTTCAACAACAGTCTCAGATGACACTAGTGTTTGGGGAACCTCTTCAAAGTGCTGAAATAGGGTCTCAATGAACTCCTCATCCATCTCTACATATCGGAAAGAGTTGAGGTGGCTCACCATGTACTCTTCCTCTCCTTGTACTGTCACAATCTTCCCTTTCATTGGGTACTTCAGCTTCTGGTGGAGCGTTGAGGTTACGGCCCCAGCTTTGTGGATCCATGGACGACCCAGCAAACAAGAATAAGATGGCCTAATATCCATCACATAGAACATAGAGTTGAAAACCTGAGAACCAACCTTAATCAGAATATCCACTTCTCCATGCACCATTCTTTTAGACCCGTCAAAGGCCCTAACAACAATGTTGCTTGGCTTCAGCTCCAACCCTTCACAGTCCAACCGGTCTAGAGCTTTCTTAGGCAAAATGTTCAATGAGGACCCAGTATCCACCAATACATGTGCAAGAGTAGTGCCCTTGCATTCAATGGAGACATGCAGGGCATCATTGTGATTCTTCCCTTTAGCAGTCAAATCAGCATCAGAGAAACCCAACCCATTATCAGCAGTCAGACTGACCATGCAATCTTTAAACTGATCAGCTGGTGTCTCTTGTGGTACGTGTGCAGTCTTCAGAAATGAAATCAGAGCCTTGGCATGGGCATCTGAGCATAGCAATAGTGACAACATAGAGATCTTGGACGGGGTTTTCCCCAGCTGTTCAACTATATTGTAGTCACTCTTTTTGATGATTTTCAGAATCTCTTCCATCTCTTGTCTAGAAGCTTCAACAGTAATCGTCTTCGGTGCCTCCGTCTGGGCAGGCTCACCGGTGGTCCCTTTGCCCCGAGTGTTATAGGACTCGGCGACAGGGGTAAGAATAGGAACTTGAATAGGAATAGTAGCAGGTACACTGGCAGGTGTAATAACAACAGGTTTTCGGGTAGTTGGTGGAGAGATATCAGGGGAGAAAAGTCTTCCGCTGCGGGTGACTTTAGCAGGTCCAACAATATTGTTGACGTCAGTATCAACATCCAAATCTTGTTTAACTCCATGAAAATAAACATCAGCCCCGTAGTGCCAAGGGACAACTTTATCAGAGGTGTAGGGGATAGGCCCAGGAACAGTGATGATCAATGGTGCGATTCTTGGAACAGGTGTAATTCTAATAGGCTTTCTCGAGGAAGCCTTGGAAGAATTGTCGAAAATGGTAATAATAGCAACTTCTTCAGTATGAACTAAAGGAACAACAGTCTTCTCAAATAGAATCTCTTTACTATGCATCAGGCGTTGGACACCTGATTTCAAAAGATGGCAACCGGTAGGTAGAACAGAACACATACGGCAACCTTCGTCATAGCCCGGAAATAAACCGGCTAGAAAAAGGTTCTTCTTCATAGTCATCAAAGGGGTAACAATGCCGTTCACAGAAACCACAAACGAGTCTTCATCTATAGCATTCACTCCATGTTGGGGCATAGGAGCAGTCACAACATTAGGTCTTTCGGGCGCCTCGAACTCAATCTCCTTAGCATCAATTAAGTCCTGTATTTTGTTCTTCAAAGCCCAACAATCATCTTTATTATGCCCCGGGCTATCAGAGTGAAAAACACAACGGGCATTAGGGTTGTACTTTGGTGATGTTGTGTTGGGATTCTTTGGGGCCTCCCTTGGAATCACTAGATTGGTCTTTAATAATTGCGACAGAATCTGAGACAGAGTCATGTTGAGTTGGGTGAATTGCCTTCGAGGTCTCTCAGCCTTTTGTTGATTGTTATGCTGAGTAGCACCAGTAGGTCTTGAAATAACGACCGCATTAACAGCTTGGCGGCGTTCAGGTCTATTCTGGCTTTTCGAACTGTATACAGCACTGGACTCTTTCTTAAAAGGCTTTTTCTCGGTGCTTGATGAAGCACCCTTTTGTATCTTACCAGCCTTAATACCAGCCTCAATCTTCTCACTGATCATAATTAGCTCTGTAAACCCAGATAAAGAACTTCCGATCAGATGGTTGAAAAACGGACCAGACAAGGTCCCCAGAAACATATCCACAAGCTCCCGATCAGCCAAGGGTGGTTGCACTCTTCCGGCAAGGTCCCTCTACTTCTGAGCATAATCTTTGAAACCTTCGCTCGTTCCCATTGACATACCCTGGAGTTGGGTACGCGTGGGAGCGAGGTCGGAATTGTATTGGTATTGCCTGTAGAAAGCAGTAGCCAAATCTTCCCAACTGCGAATACTGGCTCCGTCTAACTGGTAAAACCATTCAAGCTGAGTCCCTGAGAGACTGTCTTGAAAGAAGTGGATCCATAAGTTCTTATCAGCGGTGTACGGCTGAATCTTCCTTACATATGACCGAAGGTGCAGCTTCGGACAAGAAACTCCGTCATACTTAGCAAAGGCTGGTGCCTTGAACTTGTGGGGAATCACCACCCCAGATGATAGACCCAAACACCAAAGTCCATACCAGGCACTTTCTGAACTTCCATCGCACTTAAACGGTCTTCCAGTTGTTTGTATCTATCCTTGGCCGGAGGATACTGGTCTTCGTCAAAGTCTGTCTCGTTGTCTGAGACCACAGGGCTAGGAGCCCTCCTTTCTTCCTGACTATCTTTCCCTCCAGATGAGGTGGTCAAATCAACTTCATCCCGTAGCCTATTTCCAAACCTGTGACCTGTGTTAAACAAGACTGTCCTCTTCTTCTTCTTCTTCTTCTCTTTCAAAATCAGGGTCTTCAGATCTCGCTGACCCTTAGCTAGATTCATGAACAGCTCTTGGAATTGGGCATTCTGGGCCTGTAGGGCCTTGATTGCTTGCTCAGTTAATGATTCATCAGACATGATGAGTGCTGAAATAAACAACAAAGAAGATAAGAGACCTGTAATGGGTACCTGTTATGAAGTGCATGGGATGAAATGCGTATGATATGATTTCAAAGACAATCGAGAGATTCAAATTCGTAAACAAGAAATGAAACACACTTTTATTAAGTAAACTTGAAATTTAAATTGTTCAACAAATTGCCCTTAAGGCGTTACAAGAAAGGAAATACTAAAAAGTAAATAGAACTGGAAAGGAAATAAACAAAGGACAATAAGTGCTCCCATGGTTGCTTCTTGTCGGTGTAGACATAGTCATTGAGAATCCGCTCATTCTCCAACTGCCTAGTCAACTTCTGGATCTTTTGTTCTTGCTCGTTAAACTTTTCTCGGTAAGCATCCCGTTCTTCTCTCAGCTGCATCCAAGACCTTTTCAGTGCCCCAATGTCAGTGGGCATGTAAGGGTGGAGGATGGTAGGAAGAACCCCCTCTTCATTAGCAACTTCAACAATGATAAGCAGGACGACTTCATACGGCATACCTAGCTTTTGGGCACGGATACGAACCCATATGAGATAAGGCTCCATTGGAAGAGAAGTCTTTGGACCCAGCTCATGCGGATCAGATCTGTGAACTCTATCCCAAGCCCTTATGAATCTGCGGCGTTGCTCGTCGCTATCCCCTTGAAAATCAAAGATGATACTAGGCATTAGCAGCTCATGAGGTCCTTCTCTTCTGGCTCGCCCAAACTGACGTAAGGCCAAGCATGGATTATAAGAAATTCCTCCATGGATTCCTATCAGTGGAACATTGGGGTACTCCCCACATCGATCAATAATGGCCACTTCGTCCATACCCTTGATAGTCCAGATGATGTCATTATGAGAGAGAGACATAACCCTATAGGCCCAGCCCATGCCTTCTTTGTTCTTCAGTACTGATTTTGGGAGGTACGAAATAAACCACCTCGCCAATAATGGAGCACAACACATCAAGGTTCCCCGCTTTCGGGCAGTACGGGCATAAAGCTGATGAAGAATGTCACCCAAGAGAGTGGGTACAGGATTACGAGAGATGAAGATTTTTATCGCATTCACATCAACAAAAGAGTCAGGATTCATAAACAATACTAAGCCATATATCAGAAGAGCCAGAATATCATCGAATGCCTTGAAGTCTAGACTATCCCAGAAATAATTAGCCTTACCAACCAAGAACTTAGTCAGAAAGCCCTTTGCTCCACTTCTAGTCTCCCAATTAGCCATTACCTCATCCTTGGTCATATGAAGGGCTGAAGCAATCTCTTCTGCCCTAAGGATCTTCTCTCAACCAGTAAACGGGGTCTGCTCCAGAATAGAGATACCGAGCTGTGATCGGTGGGAATGAGAACTGACTGTTTTGGAATGCTGGTTCGCGTTTGCGTTTGTTTTCGCAAAATGTCGCGGTAAGCAAGAGTCGCCACCGTCTTTTATTTTATCCAACAAGGAAAGGACAAAAGCACAGAAAAATTCCTTTTTGAGATGTTTCTCGGGTTCGGGAGGTAGATTATAGAAAGGGAAGGTATTAGCACCCTTTCTATCTGTGGTTATCCACGGGCTCTTAGGTACTTGCTCACTATGTTTTCAAAAGTTTGCTTTTCTTTATGTTTGTGGGTTTGAAAAGAGTTTTTGTTTTGAAGAGAGTGTAAGTGTGAAAAGTTTTGTTTTGTTTTAAAAGGAGCGAGTACTTAAGAACCTCTACCTACTCAAAAAGGAATTAAACTGTGCAAATGTCCCTTAGACAATGCTATCCCACTATTGAGGAGTAGGTAGCATCGTCGTTGGAGCTTTTCGGGTCAATTCGATTAAGGGATGTGTGGTCACTAAAGCAACGTTAGGACGCCTTAGTGATAACCCTAATGTCTTAGATCATTTTATCTGAGGCAACCGTTTCGAGGCAACTTATGATCTTTGGACAAGAGGACGACCTCTAAAACTTCCTATACTCAATGACCACGTTCGAGGCAACCAAGTGAGGCGTACCCTAGGAGTGGCATGTGCAAGTGTGTCAATTTTCAGTTACATTATCTTTGCATGTCATGGTGAGCTACTGTTGATTTTAAGTTAAGAGTTAATCTTGTCATGCATAGCCTAGTTAGCATACACCTAGCAGTTAATGGTTGCGGAAAATAAATTGCGGAAAATAAAGCTAAGCTATTACAAGGCGTCGGGTATTTACATCGCCAAAAACAAACCCTTGAAATTAAATGCGGAAAAATAAATAAAAGCGGTAAATAAAGTCCTAAGTTAAAACTATTACATCCTCGGAGCAATTACACAAATATAGATCAAAAATAATACGCGCAAGAAAATGGAATCGGAATGTCCTTTAGGGTTTTGACCCTTTTATTGAATAAAGCATATTTTTGGTCTTTTTTTATTTAAGAATTAAGTCTAAATTAATAATGGAATTAAAGAAAATATTTTTTGAGTTTTATTTTAATTAAGGAAATAAAATCAGAAATAAAAAAAAAACTAATTCTAAGCTAATTTTAATTTATTGTAAAAAATGTTAAGATTAAACCTAATTAAAAAAACTAAATTAATTGGTTAATGGTTTATTTACAAAAATAATGAAATTAATGATGAAAATAATATTTTTGATTTCTGGTTTTTTTATGGAAAAAAAGGTTAGTCTGTTAATTAATTAGTTAGTTTTTAGTAGTAATAATAATAAAAAGCAAAAGAAATATGAAAAGAAAATAAAAACATAAGCAAACTTTGGGGGGCGCTGGGCCTGAAGAAGGGAGGTTGATTCAGCAATTCCAGGCCCAGATTCGAACAGCCTCATTTGACTTTCAGATTGCATGGACGTTTGTTGACCAAGGTTCATGGTGAACCTCATCCTGGACCACTGGATCTGGATCTGGAACCACCTGACGCATGGGCGCCTGAGGCATATGGTGGACCACGTTCTTGCACGCTGCGTGAGATTACCTGAAAACAAAATATTTTAAAGTTTTGGGGGACCTGGGATTCGAACCCAGGTCCCATTGGACAATTCGACTGATGCGCTACCAACTGAGCCATGATGTTAACCTGTTAGTGGAATAGAAGCTAAATATTATATAGAAACAATTCAATTATGCCTGGCCAAAAATAAAAATGCGCAATTGATTCAAATGAACCAATCACGCTCCACCACGTAATCGTCTTCTTCACAAGACCTGGTTCGTTTACCTGCAGATTTTTATCCGCAGGAAGGTTCCTAGGATCTCTCTAAAATCCTCCCTTGGCCATATAAACGCAAGCTAAGAGTGCCAATGCACTCGTCTCTCTCCCCTGAACTCATCCATGGCCATTATTTGCATTGATTTTGCCTGCAATTAAAAACCCCAAAAACAAGATACACGAACCCTAGAACTGGGCATGGCGTTACAGGCTAGGAAAATAAAATTCAATGATGCCAAAAGTTTCAGAATACATCACAAAGTATGAATATGCAATTATTTCAATGAAAGGATGCAAGATTGAAGCTTTACGATTCCATGAGTATGGCGGTTCAGAGTGATACTTACAGGGCTTTTTGGGGCAGGAGAGCACACGAGAATGATTGGTACTGCTTCAGTGAGGTCCAAGGAAGCGATTGGAACCTTTGTTTGATCCTGAAAAGGTCTCTGAGTGCAATTTTAGATCCAAGGTTCTCAAGCTTTTTTCTCAAAGTTGTGGCGCCGTTTCTGCAGGGTTTTTGAGCGTTTTCCTTTGTCTGCAGAGTTTCGTGTGTGTGTTTTTTTGTTTATGAGCATGAGGTTTATATAGACAAGGAATTTAGGTTAACATTTGTGTATCAAATCTTGGTCCATTATGATGAAGAGATTTGATTTGATTTCTTCATAAAGACTTGCTATATTTGATTCAATCATGTGCCAATCTATTTTCATGCGTTACTGCCATCCTGTTATGAGCTGTTTGGGCCTCCAACATGATGAAAATCGAAAGCTGACTTGCCCTTTGTAGATCCACTTCCCTTCGAATGAAACTCCTCCTGCTTCGATTGCTTCAAAGTCCCAATTCGAACTACTCCAGTTTCGATGTCACAGCCCCTTCGATTGAGACTCCCCCTGCTTCGATTGCATATTTGCAAGGGACACATGCCATTGTGAACTTTGGGTGAACCTGGACAGGTTAGGATATGTGTCTTTGCTTAGTCATGCCAGCCCACTTCATTCCTTCGAATCTGCCTTCTTTGCCAGCTTCAAAGTCCAATTCGAATCTACTTAGAACATTCCCTATTAGACAACTTCGACCAGCCCTTGGCCTTGTGATGGGTCTAAGTTCTGATTCGAAGTGTTCAGAACTTCCTTCATCAGAGCAGCTTAGATCAAGAGAAACTCTGCACTGAAATGCCATTCGAAGGTCATTTCGTTCTGATGTTCTGATTGAGGTAAAGTATGAAGTTCCAGTCGAAGGACCCTCTGAAGTACTAGTCGAAGCATTGTGAAATTGACCTGATCGAAGGGGTCCAGCGCTCAATCGAAGACTTGCGGACCAAAGCTTGATCAAAGGAGGTCCAACGCTCAATCGAAGACTTGCAGACCAAAGCTTGATCGAAGGGTTCCAAACACCTAATCGAAGCTTACTAATCAAAGCCTGATCGAAGAGTGCCAAATGCCCAATCGAAGACTGGTGAGTCAAGCCTGTATCGAAGGATTTTGGATACCCAATCGAAGACTTTTCCCAGATGCCAATCGAAAGACACTTTGTTCATCTTCAAAAAAATGTTATTTTCCTTTAGGCAAGTGTTGGTGACCAACCATGTAAGGGAAGACCTTTGAAAACATGAGAGGGCAAATTTTGGGGTACAACAGTTGCCCCTGTTCAATTTTCTTAAACCTGAGGATGTAGATTGGCTTGCATGCCTTTCGTGATCCGAAGGTGGAAGATGATTGAACACTAGAGTGCCCATAAATTTGCACTCGCATGGTGTAGTATCAGCATTGTGATGTCGGGAGTGGGCTTACAAATGCCATTTGGAGATTGTTGGTAGGAGGATGGGCTTATAGATGCCATCTGCAGGAGTGTCGATCGCATAAGAGATTCCTTAGCGAGAACTTGCATACCTGTTGTTGTAGAAGATTCCGCTGGGGAAGTCTAACTTTCGTTGAGATTTAGGAACTGACTCGTGCTCACCGGGAGTATACCGTTGAGGTTATAGAACTTGTCCTGTCTTGTTCCAAGTATTAATCTTCAATCTCTTCGTGTAGATGG
The DNA here is from genome assembly GCA_948472305.1 of Vicia faba. Lineage (NCBI taxonomy): Eukaryota > Viridiplantae > Streptophyta > Magnoliopsida > Fabales > Fabaceae > Vicia > Vicia faba. The sequence continues at coordinate 1,242,222,097 of OX451735.1, read as the reverse complement.
TTTTCCTGGCTTGTTATAGGTATTAGTCTACAATCAATCGTCCATAAATAGTTTTCCTGGCTTGCTACAGGTATTCAACTGGGACTTAAAAAGGTTGGTCGATGAGAAAGTTGTCCTGGCTGGTTTCAGGTATTAATCTCTGACCTGAGAAAGAAAGGTCTTCCTGGCTTGTTACAGGTGTTAAACTTCAATCTCTTCATGTAGATAATTTTCCTGGCTTGTTATAGGTATTAATCTACAATCAGTCGTCCACAGATATTTTCCTGGCTTGCTACAGGTATTAAACTAGGACTTGAAAAGGTTGATGGGTTTCCTCTATTGACAGGTTGTCTCTATTGACAGGTTGTCTCCATTGACGGATTGTCTTCATTGACAGGTTGTCTCTATTGACAGGTTGTCTCTATTGACAGGTTTGGCCACAGAAAAATCTTTAGGAATCGATTTAACTGATTTTGTCTCCATTGACTGGCTTTGCCTCAGAAAAATCTTTAGGAATCGATTTAACTGATTTTGTCTCCATTGAATGGCCTTGCCTCAGAAAAATCTTTAGGAATCGATTTAACTGATTTTGTCTCCATTGACTGGCCTTTCCTCAGAAAAATCTTTAGGAATCGATTTAACTGATATTGTCTCCATTGACATGCTTGAGAATTTAACTGCATCTTTCCTGAAAGGTAAAGGTCAGTCATATGCAATGCATGATACGGATCAAGCAATGATGTTCTCAACATAAATGAGATTGTATGGTATGATGCGTATATGCATGTATCATGATGTATGGAAATGTGATGTTTTAGTTGGGGAAAATAAATCCCGGAGCTGCTGGAGAATAGAGTTGAGTTCTTCGTTTCCGCTGGGGATGATGAACGAAGATGATTGTGAGAATAGACCTACAGGAGAAAAGAACTCTGTTGGGGAATAAACTTGATGAAGAGATTACTCTGAGGTGAATTACTCTCTGGGGAAGAGACGTTCTGTTGAGGATTTTAACGATAAACTCCGCTGGGGATTCCGTTGATAAGCTCTGTTGGGGATTTTGATGATGAACTCTGCTGGGGCTAGAAAGAACTTCGCTGGGGATGATCTTTCAGTTGCAACTCGCTGAGGATAACCCAGTTAGACTCTTGTGGGGATAACCTCTGAATTTGGCTGGGGAGACTTACTTGTGCTTTGCAGGGGATAAGCTTCCAGAATCTATTGGGGAAGATGATTCAACTCCATTTGGGGACTTTTTTAGACTGCGCTGGGGGAATGGCTCCACTGGGGGTATCTTGCATTCTGCCGGGGAACATTCTTATATTCCATTGAGGAATATTAAGACTGCCAGGGATACTCTTACGCTTGCTGGGGAATATCCTTATACTCCGCTGGGGAATATTAAGATCTTCTGGGGATACCCAACCTTTTTAGGGCTGATGGTAGACCAACTCTGCTTGGGGAGAGTATTGTTGATTCGTTCATAGTTGCAAGTCTCAGCTGAGAGAGCTATCATTACTGTCTTACTCTGCGGAGAGTGACGGTATCTTAGCCATATTCTTCAGCTGAATATATACCTTAGTACCTGGTGGACAGAGCAACTTGTACAGTTCGGACGATTCTTATTTGCCCCTGTTTCTGCGGGAGAAGGTGTCTGCGGAGGCCCTGTGGATCGAGTATTATCCCCACCTATGAGGTGCTTGGTATCTTTCGGTCAAAATGAAAAGTCTTCTTTTGGTAGGCCAGTGACGAGATGACGAGACATAGTCGTACGCTTTGATCCCTAATTTTTGCCTGGACCGCCCTTTTGGGTTTTCAGTTCACCGGGATACCCTTTTTTGCCTAAGCCGCCTTTTCAGGTTTTCGACTTGCCGGGTGTACAGACTTTTTCATTTTCATCCCTTATTTTTTGCCCGAACCCTTTTGGTTCGCTGGGAAGCCCTTATTTTTGCCTAGGCCAGTCAACCTAGCGGGTCTTTGATTATGCGTAGTACTTTTTTGACTATGTCCATTCCCTCAGGATGTAGAGAGGTGTCACTGTCGGTAGTGTTGTGTTGCCATACTACCAGAAGATCTTCGTTTGATCATGCAAGATTCGTTGCTGGAATTCATGTCCCATGCCCCAATTGATTCAGATGGAGATTTGCCCCTGGCTATTTGGCATTTTGAGAGATTCCTTGAATCTTGACTTGACTGCCCCAGATGATGGAAAATGATCATGTCTGCCCCTTGGTTGGAACTGTTTCTTCCACTTGAGGTGACCCTTTTTATTGAGAAGGTTTTTTTGTTCACTAGATATTCGTTGTGCGAATTTCTCTGCTGTTTGAACAAATAGTCATATGTAAACAATGTTATTTTAAGAATGCAAAGCTTATGTTTGTCTTAAAGTTTTTGAAAATGCATTTTTTTCAGCAAGATAGGAAAATTTTGTAAAATGTGACGTCAACTCAGAATTTACAGCAAGCCCTACAGGAGTCAGGATACCTTTTGTAACAGTGTGCTTTCGGACTAACCCATGCTTCAGCTAGGACTTTTTAAGGGTTATAACGTGGCCTGGTTCACGGTTTAAGAAACAAAGGATAAAGGCTCAAAATTTATTTGTATCCACCCGCTCTTCGTGATGTTCTTCGATTCTAAACTCAGCTAATTGTGCATTAGATCTTGTTTGAGTCTTTACTCTGATATACCAGTGATGGTTCGGATACTGACAATTTATTTTGAATAGGCAGTCATTTTTGTTGAGAGTTTGTAGGATCTCTTTCTTTTTGATTGCGTTATCCCTGTCTTTTTGCATGAACTGTTTCTTTTTGTATTTACAGTCAGCGGGATGCCCCAGCTTTCTTAAGCCTCCTTTATAGGTTTTGGCTCAGTGGGCTTTTCTCTTTTGAGAGATTGACTGCCTATGAGATAATGAACCACTACTATCTTTTGATTCCAGAGGAATGCTTTTGATGTCGTTCGTTGTATTATGAACTGAGAGTTTTGCGCCTTCAATGCACATCTTTTGAATTAACTGAGAGACTACCCTGCCCCAGGTTATAATTAAGGGTTTTAATTCATGAAAAGAAAAACTCCAACTTCTTTGGCTCAAAAGAGGTTTACTAGGGATTATCTTCCTTATAACTCCGCTGTTTAGGATTTGAAACAATGCCTGTACATCGTCAGCGGGGTCTGTTCAAAAGCATACTGTAGAGATTTTGGTATCATTTTCGTCATCCTCCCTCTAAAGGCTTAGAGTTTTTTTTAATCGAGAGTTGAACATCACAAAAAGGAAATATGAAGAAATTTAAGCATAGTGAAAACAATTAATTCAAAACAGACACGTGTAATGCATTAATGAAATAAAAGAGTTCGACATGATAATAATTGTTTGAATAAGCAAAGAAAAATACAACTTCAGAATTCAAATGAACAAAAGTGCTTTCAATCCTAGCCATATTTTGGCAAGGGAGCAGTGATCACATTGGGAGTCTCAGGAGAGTCGAATTCAATTTCCTTAGCCTCGATTAGGTCTTGGACCTTGTTCTTCAAAGCCCAACAATCATCCGTATTATGCCCCGGGCTATCAGAGTGATAAGCGCAGCGGGCGTTAGGGTTATGCCTTGGTAATGTTGTGTTTAAAATCTTCGGAGCTTCTTTTAGAGTCACCAGATTGGTCTCCAGCAACTGTGGCAACATCTGAGACAAAGTCATGCTGAGACGAGTGAATTGCCTTCGAGGTCTCTCGCCCCTTTGTTGGTTGTGATACTGAGGAGCACCAGCAGGTTTTGAAATAACAACCGCGTTGACAGCTTGGCGGTGTTCAGGTCTATTCTGTCTTCTTGAATCGTAGACAGCACTGGATTCTTTCTTAAACGGCTTCTTCTCGGTGCCCAATGAGGCACCCTTCTGTATCTTCCCAGCCTTAATACCAGCTTCAATCCTCTCACCAGTCAAGATAAGGTCTGTAAACCCGGCTGACGAGCTTCCAATCAAATGGTTAAAGAATGGACCAGACAGGGTCCCCAAAAACATATCAACAAGTTCACGATCAGCTAAAGGTGGTTGCACCCTTCCGGCAAGGTCTCTCCATTTTTGAGCATACTCTTTAAATCCTTCACCCGTCCCTATTGACATACCCTGGAGTTGGGTACGTGTAGGAGCGAGGTCGGAGTTATACTGATACTTCATATAGAACGCAGTAGCCAAATCTTCCCAGCTACGGATACTGGCTCCATCCAGCTGATAGAACCACTCAAGTTGAGTCCCTGAAAGACTGTCTTGAAAGAAATGGATCCATAAGTTCTTATCAGCAGTATAAGGCTGGATCTTCCTTACATATGACCAGAGGTGCAGCTTTGGACAGGAAGCTCCGTCATACTTGGCAAAGGTAGGTGCCTTGAATTTATGGGGAATCACCACCCCAGAGGATAGACCTAGATCTCCGAAGTCCAGACCGGGCACCTTCTGTATTTCCATGGCGTTCAAACGGTCTTCCAGTTGTTTGTACTTATCCTCAGCAGGAGGATACTGTTCTTCATCATAGTCCGTTTCGTTGTCGGAGACTATAGGGCTAGGAGCCCTCCTTTCTTGTGGACTATCTTTCCCTCCAGATGGGGTGGTCAGATCAACTTCATTCTGCAGCCGGTTTCCAAACCTGCGTCCAGTGTTGAACAGGATGGTCCTCTTTTTCTTCTTCTTCCTCTCTTTCAGAATTAGGGTCTTCAGGTCCTGCTGACCATTAGCTAGGCTCATGACCAACTCTTGAAATTGGGCATTCTGGGCCTGGAGGGCCTTGATAGCTTGCTCAGTGGAAGGTTCAGTAGACATGATGATTGCTGAAATAAACAGCGAAGAAGATAAGAGACCTGTACTAGGAGACCTGTTATGCAATGATATGTATGATATATGTATGCAATGTTTTCAAGGATCTCGCGGGGTAAACAAGAAACTGTTAGAATCTGAATCTGGTAGCTTGATTGAAGGAACTTCATGTTGCTGAGAGTAAGAGTCAAGCTCACCATATCGAGTGGGTCATAGCCCCTGACTCAAGTTATCGTGTTTTGATTTCTAAACAACCTTGGCTAGAGGAAAATAAATCCCCTTTGCCCCTTGATGGACAATTGATTTACCATAACATGCATCACAAGCCCTTGAGATCCTTGAAATGGTTAGGGAAAATGCTATGGTATGATGTTATGTACAAGTATGCAAAAGTAAGCAAGTGTATATACAGGCAGTCATATTCACACAAAGCAAACAAGTCCTTAGGTTTAGGCTTGTATGGGGTTTCATAGGTAAGTACCCTCTTGAGTGTAGTTGGCTCAAAACTTGTCCTATAAATAGTAACCGGGTTCTAAGGAGCTCAATATCATTGGATTGCTTTCCATGTTCATCGTTTTGGTTTAGCCACTTACTAGCGACCAAAATATTCCAAGAAAACAATCCTCAATGAGTGTAGTATCGAGTATCTACCAACTTCGGACTGCACCAAAGTCGGTCATCTCACTACCCCTAAAAAAGGCCAAGATGGTCAAGTAAGGTTCTAGGTCATTAGTGCTTAGTGACATCACTCAGCGACCCGTATTCTCTTTGATTGACTCAAAGGCTACCGGTACTCACAAATATGTCACACTAATATAACTATTGCTTCAACCGTGTCGGTATACCCCGCACAGTTTCCACAAAGTATTGCTATCTATGAATGTTTCCCAAATCCGGGTTAGGATCTATAGAACTCCGATACAAGCCCACAAAATCAAAAAGCATACAAAGAAATACAATTGAAAACACAAGTGATCTAATCCTAAGGTACACCTCACTTATATAAACTCCCCAGCAAAGTCGCCAGTTCTGTGATCGGTGGGAATGAGAACTGACTGTTTTGGAATGTTGGTTCACGTTTGTGTTTGTTTTTGCAAAATGTCGCGGTAAGCAAGAGTCGCCACCGTCTTTTATTTTATCCAACAAGGAAAGGACAAAAGCACATAAAAATTCCTTTTTGAGATGTTTCTCGGGTTCGGGAGGTAGATTATAGAAAGGGAAGGTATTAGCACCCTTTCTATCTGTGGTTATCCACGGGCTCTTAGGTACTTGCTCACTATGTTTTCAAAAGTTTGCTTTTCTTTGTATTTGTGGGTTTGAAAAGAGTTTTTGTTTTGAAGAGAGTGTAAGTGCGAAAAGTTTTGTTTTGTTTTAAAAGGAGAAAGTACTTAAGAACCTCTACCTACTCAAAAAGGAATTAAACTGTGCAAATGTCCCTTAGACAATGCTATCCCACTATTGAGGAGTAGGTAGCATCGTCGTTGGAGCTTTTCGGGTCAATTCGATTAAGGGATGTGTGGTCACTAAAGCAACGTTAGGACGCCTTAGCGATAACCCTAATGTCTTAGATCATTTTATCCGAGGCAACCGTTTCGAGGCAACTGTTTCAAGTTGTAAGCTTTAGAAAAAAAGGTGTTTTTGTTGACTTTCAAAAATGACCCATAATGTCCAAATTTGTAACTTCTTGTGAGTGCATTTCTTGATCTTGGGGTGTGAAGATGGATTGTAGGAAATTGCATCCTCTTAAAAATGAGCTTTGGATGGGTCATTTATCATAAAGTATGAGAAATTTATGCTTGGTCAAAGTTGAGTTGACTTTTCCTACAAAACCCTAATTTGACAACTTTTGAGTCTTGATGAATTTTGAGCAATCCTTGATGAATCATGATCAACCCTTGATCAAATGATGAAATATCCTTAAAAATAAGAATGTTGACAAAAAATCTTGAAGTTTGACTATTTGTAGGTCACAGTTGACTTTTGCCCTAGCACAGTCGATTTTTGGACCCTTTGAGCAATTGACTGAGCAAACTTCCTCTACAAGGCTTGAAATTTGACATGGATGAACTTGAGAACATATTAGGACATTTGGGAGCACTTGAGGGTCATTTGGACTCAAGGATCTTGATGAAACATAAAACCCTAATTTGGGGTTGACTGCCTTAGGAGATGATTTGACTGTCCAACTCTTGAGCAATCTTGAGACACTTGGAGATTTTTCTTGCAATGTTTTGAGAAATATGAGAGGGAAAATTTTGGGGTGCAACAAGCTCCAAATGGGCATGTTGCCTGAAAAAAGACAAATACAAGCATAACGCAAGAAAACAGTACTAAAAACTATGAAAAACATATGTTATCTTAGTCAAATATACAGTGCGATCAGGTGTTATCAGGATATAGCATGGTGGCACTAAGGTTGTGTTGATGTTCTTAGGAAGATATTGTTGTATGATATAATAATATAAACGGTGTTCATGTCATGAGACTTTGCGTCCTTAAGCTATGTTGTTATATTATTTCCTATGGAAAGGACTCGAGGGTGAGTATATTTTCCTTAAGAAGAGAATTAGAGAAGTGTTGCTTATAGTGACTGAAAAGACCTTGTTGTGTTCCGGTTCAAGTATGAATAATATCGTAAAGTAGTAGATATTGTATCACAGGGTGATGGGACAAGGAGAAAAATGGATATGTGCATTCATAACTCGGTAGTAATGCATCTTGTTGGACTGTTGTAGTTGACGATATACAATGTTGGATAGTGGTATTCGAAAGATTTCCAAACATGACGTTGGATCTATAGGGTGGGATGCGAGAGTCGTATCCAGAGTTGTTTGTAACAGGTAATTTTCGAGGACGATAATCTTTTAAGTGGAAGAAAGTTGTAACACCCCAAAAATCTAGATTAATTATTTAATTAATTTAGTATGAATATCAATGATTATTGGTGAATATATGAATTATAGAGAATTAGTCGATACGGTGTAATTAGATGGTTTGGTAGATTTTATGATATGGTGTGATGCCTTTGTTGAGGACTAGATGCATTAGAATAATGGAAGTTAAGGTGATAGGAGTGTATGGCTAAATGTGTAGAGACATGGGGTGTATAGTGTAATATGAATTATTACTATTATTATTATTATAATATTAGGATTATTATTATTTTATAATAATAAAAAAATAATTATTTATTAGGTTAGTTATATTATTAGACTATATTAGAGTGAGAAGAAGGAAAATAGAGACAATACGTGAAATAGAACAGAAGCATAGAAGGTAGAAGAAGAGAGAAACACTAGGAAGTTAGGGCAAGGATTCCACTGGAGAAATCAAGAATCAACCAAAACTCTAAGGTAAGGGGGATTCTAACTCTATAAGGGTTTTCCAAATGATGGGGTATGGTAGGATTTAGGTTGCTTGATTGTGTGTTTTGATTTCTCCCTATTTGATTGATTTTGGGGTTTTTCCCATTGATGAGTTTTTGGTGATTTTAATGTGTTTTTGATGGAATTGGATGATATGAATTGGTTAGGATTGATAGATAAATGTTGGTGAGTAATTAGCCTGCTTAAAAGATAAATTTTGAGGTGAAAATTATGAATTTTGGCTGTTGAAACATGGGATGGTCGTAACATGAAAACTGTAGAATTTTTCTCTGTTATCGCAGGATAACCAGTTACCCATATACGGTGACTGGTTACCATATCAAAAATTGAATCAGGAAGGGCTACTGTCTTGCAGTAACCGGTTACCATAAGTGGATGACCGGTTACCGCGAGGGATTTTTAAAAAGAAAAAGGTTACTGTCTTGCGGTAACCGGTTACCATAACTGGGTAACCAGTTACCATAACTGGGTAACCGGTTACCACTACTATTGACAACATTTTCGGAAAACTTCTAAAACCCATAACTTTTGACTCGGGTGTTCGTTTGAAGCGCTGTTTGAACCTACGGAAAGCTAAAAACATTTTCTACTCAATAAAAATGATTTGAAAACAGTATGAGATAATGTTATGGATTTTGTTTCATTCTGATATTGTGTTGTGATTGCGTAGTTGAGAATATGATGATGAATGTGAATATATTTCTTGATGTGAAGATGTTGTGATGATGTATGTATTATGATATGTGCTTGGTGGCATGTATTGGCTTATTATGTTGTTTTGATGTAATTGTGAAGTTGTGAATATGATGATGTTGCATGAATGTTTTAATGATGTGACATGATATGCATGATAATGATGATGAGAGAAGGCCTGTATTAGCGTGACATTGATAGGTAAAAATAATCAATGTGAAATTAAGTTGTTGCATGTCAGTGTCGCATGCATTCATAAGCGAAGGCCTATATTGGAAAGCGAAAGCCTGTATTGGAGAGCGAAGTTGATTGTCCTAAAATGGAATTATTGTGAAGAGGATTTTACCCTGTTGGTACCACATGCATTGAGTATGTGTCGGTCTTTTGCAGCATATTATGATTGATAATTCGATGGGGGAATATTAATGAAAGTATGTGTTGTATTATGATGAATGACATGTGTTGATTTTGTACTTGAATCTGTATCTGCTCATTATTATGCTTTCTTTTATATTGATATGATATGTCACTCTTTCTCTTTGAATATTTCCTCCATGTGGGTAATGTGCAGATGATCTGAAGTAGCTAGAGATCAAAGCTTAGCTGAGGAGTTCCTTCAGTTGCGTAGTTGAGTTGGGTCTGCTTTGATATGTAACACTTTGGGGTTTCGCGTGAATTATTTTTTATGTTAGGAGTAAACTTGTATCGCTCCGTTGTTTGAATTATTTTATGATTATGCTGATGTGTGAAAGATAATAGTTATTGCTTCAATTTGGAAAATTGAGATGACTATTTATTAATGATTTCCTCTGCGAATAAATTCATTGAAGTTTAAGACTTATAAGCATGTGATTGTGTTGCATGTCCTAATTTTAGCATGTGCGATTTGCGAAGTATGTGACATCCTATTTGTTGATGTTTATTTTAGAAATTAAGTTACTCTGATTTTTTATTTAAAATTATCGACAGGGAAATAGGGTGTTACACATAATATCTGATATGTCTTTTTGTAACTTTTCTAGAATTGTAAACAGTAAATATAAAAGGAACACATTCATACAAGCATGAACCGACTGAATCCACTTGGAGAAAACTCATATCGAGAATGAATCCAAGAGCAAACCGTCCAAATGGACCAAACTCATATCGAGAATGAATTAAACTGTACAAGAAAGTAAACACACGTACGAAATCGCCTATTCAAAGGTAGGACTTTAAACAATCACAATTAGAATACCAAAAGTGGTGCCTGCTATAAGACTTTAAACAGATACTTCGAGTGCACGCTCTTTATTTCCTACTTTACAGGATTTCTAGAAAGCGGTAAATATTACAGAAATTAGTCCGAAAATATACCAAATAGATAGAAAATTCATAATAGCAAGATAACCGAGTGTAAGAAACTCGGAATGCGCCACAAGCTAGCATCAATAACAAGCAATGTCAAAATAGAATGAAGAACGAGTGCAAGCTATAAGCGTATCCACCGCCAAAAATACTCAAGCGATTGGTATCCAAATTGACTTCCTAAAATATGCACATCTCACAAAAGTGGTTACAAATAACAACAAAAATCAAATGTAACATTGGACATTAGTAATATGCATTGAAAATAAATTATGTACAAAGCAAAATGAACAAGTTACATGAACAAAAGTCAAGTACATGCCAAAGTACATGATACAAGTGAATAGAAGGCAAAAACCACAAAATCGGGAAATAAGCATAAAAAATTATCGACTCGAAATTGGACGAAAATTACATGTAGCCTACAAACGTGCCAACAGACTCAAAAGTGAACTTGGTTCGTCCAAATCCCAACTCTAAGCACAATTTCCGAAATGGTACAGTAACAAAAACCGTATCCAAAAGTTTTCTAAAACTGGAAATAAAGTATACCAAAAGCTCCGGAATCATGGAGAGAGTCAATTTTCATTAATCACAAGTGTAAAAACTAATCACAGTTAGAAAGTTAGAGCAAATTTGTATTTAAGTCAAGTGTTGGAACAAAATTAGGAATTGTGACATTTCCCATCAAACACATATTTTTATGCATCAAGAGTGATTTGTAATGTTACTTGGGCCCTATAAAAATTGTTACAACACTTAGAAAATGCCTATGTTAGTAAACAACACAAGTATGAACACAAACTAACTAATCAACATGTTATGAAAACTTGAGAGTTAGTAAACAATACATGAGAATAAAGTGAGGTGAAATTGAACATTGGCAACACAAAGTTCAACATCGATATCATACCATAAAATACAATATCAAGCGATTAAGTATCAAGAATCTAACTCAATTGTATCACAATTTGTAAATCAATTCCAATTCAAGTTTATGTCAAAAAAATAGTGAATTGGAACCACTTTACAACTTGTAGAAAATCAAAGTTTATGTATCAAAATGCATTCCAATGTATCAAACTCCCCAAAGTTCTCAAACAATTGACTGAAACTAGTTGATATCAATGAATTAAAAAAACTCTTAACATCAATTTTTAACTCATGAGATTGGTTGAACAAAAGCTTTTTTTTATTAACTTGTAAATTCAAGAACTCAACATAATCTCATGAATCAATTATCCAATGCCAATTTTCTTCAACATTTTGATATAAAAAATTCAATCAATTCATAAAAATTAGGATTAAACTAATCTAAGTGTTAATCTATATACTAATTCCTAATTCAATCCTTGAATTAAACCTAATTTTAATCTAACTCTCACTAATTAAGTTTCAATTAAACAATTAAAACTTCAATCAATAACAAAATCAAGAAAAAGCACTTATTCAAAAAAATTACTTATTCGGAAAAGTGCTTAATTCAAGAAAAACTCACCGTAGAATCGAAGAAGAGGATTAGATTAAGAGATCGCAATGATTGAAATGCAAATCAGAGGAATGAAACGCGCGAAATGGAGGGGAGGGGGATGGTGAATTCCGGCGGTGGCAGAGGATGTTCCGACGGTGGTTTGGCGGCATGGTGGCGGCTGGCCGGTGCTCCGAGGCGAACTAGTGATGAAGAATTGATGATGATTCTTGAAGAAGGTTGAAGAATATTGTTGAAGTTGTTGTTGTTCTTGAGAGAAAATGAAAGAAAATTAAGTTTGATTCTTAAGAGAATTGAGAGAGAGAGAGAGAGAGAGAGAGAGAGAGAGAGAGAGAGAGAGAGAGAGAGAGAGAGAGTTTTTGTATTTGTAAGGATTGTGTAGTTATGAGAGAAAAATTGAAAATTTGATTTATATAGGGAGTGGAAATGGGTCTTGGATGCACAATTGGGTTGGGCTTTGCCTTGACAATGTAATCTCGACATGTCCACAAAGTGCCACGTCATCAACCATACAGAAGTTTGATTTGGTTGTAAAACGGTAAACAAAGATAATAAAATTTGTGGCACGTTGCAAAAAGAACAAGCTCATTTGGATGAACGATAATTTAGTTATAATTTTTTGAAGTTTCGCCTCAAACAAACTTATTTTGGGCTCCAATGTCAACTCTGACACGTTCTTTAATAAAAAACTGGTATCGATCAGAGAAAAATCTGGTCTCGACTTTGGAAGTAAAGTTGTAGATCTCTGAGTTAGTGAACTTGTGTAAAAAGATGGGTCCGATCCGATAAAAATTGACTGAGTTATAAGTTTTTGAAGTTTCAACCCAGATGAAATAATATTCAGCATTCAGGATTTTCGGTGCGTCACGCACACTCTGGGAAAAAAACGAAGGTCTTTTGAACACCGTTCGAACTTCGAATATTCTGAGAAAACATGTTAACTCAATTTTTGAAATTTTAGCACCAAACTCGTCGCGATACAGTAAAAATTGAGTGAGTTATGAATTTTTGAATATCAGAAATCAATTCGACTGAATTCCGGTTCAGCTCAAATATCTTTTCAGAAACTCAAAATTCCCGCTACTTTCCTTGTAGAATCAGCTCTCAGCCATAAAAGACGATATCAAGAGGATGACGAGACGCAATTTTGGGCACCGTGCTAATATGGTGCTCCAGCCGAGAGTTATGAATTTTTCAGTGCGCCCGAGATGACGGTTCAACCAATTTTTTTATCTGTATTTTCCAATATTTAACTCTGACGGATTCACATATTCGGAGACCTCCCTTCGAGAATTAGCCTTCGGCCCGAACACGGAAGTTGAAGAGGACATTGAGATGGATTCAATGGAGAAAGAACCACCTCAAGACAGTATACCAAATTGAAGTTATAAATTTCTGAACGCCAGAAACACTGTTGATCGATAACCCAAAAACTTAGTAACGAAATTATTTGACCGTCTTCAGCGCATAATTGGCTCCTGACCCGAACACGAAAAGTGAAGATAATAGGAATACAAACCCGGTGATCAAATATCAGCTCACAATGATACCCTAACCTGGAGTTATAAAATTCTGAAATTTTCTGTGCCGAAACGGACTTTCAACTTGAACTGTCCTGAATCAAACGAAACCTCTAGCTTCCCTCTACTACTTAAGACATGATAGAATACACGAGAATTAGGCATGGTAAGAAATAGACATGATAGAATACACGAGAATTAGGCATGGTAAGAAATAGCTCATTCATAGACTAGATTACCTGTATAAAGATTTGAACACCTCTGATAAGCAGTCAATGCCTTATAGAAATGCCTTGATTCCATGATAACAGGGCTAATGATATGCATGTATGTATATGATAATGAATCATAAGCCAACGTGAAGAGGGTCAATTTTGGGGTATAACATTTGTCCTCTTTTCTTTTCTCAGCTCCTCGGCGGGGTATCAGATCCTTATGTCTAGAAACTCGAGTACTCTCCTATCGCCATAAATCTCGAGCAGTGTTGGCGACCTTCTTTTCCTCATACTGAATGTAGGCTTGGGTTTTTAAGAGGAGAGCTTGGAGCGAAGCGAGTGTCTCGATGCCAACTGATTTGGCAAAGTCGATGCAGTGGTGCAAACCCCGCTCGAGCAATTATTTCTTCATATCGTTGGTTGCAGAGACCTGGACAGCTTCTCAATTGAACCTTTCTATGTAGGCTTAGAGAGGTTCGTCTTTTTCCTAGATGACCGCTTCGAGCGTCGCTTGGGTCTTAGGGTGGCGTTGGGAGGCAGTGAAGTGCCTCGAGAGTTGCTTCCTTTGGTCTCTCCAGGAGGTGATGGACTCCTTTGCAAGGCTTTCGTACCATATCATGGCACCCTTTTGCAGAGTAGTGGGGAATAGTTTGCATCCGATGGTGCCGTTGATGCAACAATAGTAGAGGAAAATATCAATGTTCTCGAGATGGTCATCTGGGTCAATCGTTCCATCATACGTCCCCAGGTTCAGAGGTTTCTCCAGTCTGATGGGGATGGGTGCATTCATGATTTTCTGAGACAATGGTCCCTTGAGCCCATCTTCGTCACTCTAAATTGGTGACAGTGGTGGAGACCGACTACGTCTTCCTCGTCTGAGGCTACCGTCGCGGCGCAGTGGTGAACCCTGTGAACGACGTATCATCTTGCGAGAAGGTGACTGGTGGTTCTCTGTTCGGTCTCCCGCTTGTCTGTTCTTGGTAGTTGGGGAGCGTCGGACCTCGCGGGGAGGGGTCCGATCGCGCTTCTTGGTCGCCAAGGGCTGCTGCCTTTCCAAAGGTGGGCGTCTGCTTGGTTATTGCAGGCACAGACTTCAGGATTTATATCGTTGATGTCTCTACGGGAGAAAACGTGAACGAAGGTCCCTTTCAAGTGCTCTGATTTTTTGATTCTAGTGGTGAATCAACGAGTTCGTTTGGTTGATCGCTGCGAAAATAGCCGCCATCGTCTGGTCGATGTTTGGGGCGTCAGAATTGGTTGGAACGTCTCCAGGGTTGGCTCCCAGTCTTCTTGGTCCCTGCGGGTTTTGACGTACAACACGATATCTTCCTGGGCGTCTTCAAAGAAAGGGGAGGCAGCGTGCCAGTCCCTCTTAGGTGTGATGTTCTTCAAGTGAGGTATCTCGTTGTTGTTGTGAGCAGGGGGATTTATGGTGTCTTGAGTGCCATTCTTGTCATTGGGACCATCCATGATTAGTCTTGAGTTTCATTTTGATCTTTAGTTTCGAGGAAAAAAGAGAGGGAAATGGTGAATTTCCCATAGACGGAGCCACTGATCTAACCGAGATCAGAAAGAGATGTGTGGCCGGTTCAGTTATGCGTCAGTCCAAATGCTCCTCGAATGGGGGGGGGGGTCCTGCAATGCACTCCGATGCTAGAGTCAGAAAGAGTGAGAAGTAAGCGAGTATGAGAGTTGTGAATAAGATACTTGACTTTCCCGTATAGGAGAGTATTTATAGAGTCCTCAGCGCTGGGCCAATGACCTCTATTATTGGCTGAGGATCCAGGCTCATAATGGATGTCTGTCAGGATTCTCACGTGATAATGAGGATGAATAACACATGCCCATCATCCTGGGTAAAATTCTCTGTGGACTTCGCGGGTAGTGAGCTGACAACATCCGTTACGAATGGCGTAACGACTCTGAAGAATGCGAGACATGTTGATGATGTGTCCTCGGTTGAGGGACACGTGGATAAAGCGTCTTCAACTTGGGCTCTAATGGATTGAACCAGCATTTGGACTGTCCTTGAGATAGGGGTAAGTTAGGTCGCCCGACGTTAAACCGTGTACAGGCTCAACCCAGAACATGTACAAACGCCAATCCGAAAATCCAAGCTATCCAAAATAGAAACGAACCAAAACATGCAAAACAACTTAAAGTCTATTTCAATAGACAACAAATTTCAAATATAGTTCAGGTATCCATATCACCGTATCAATTATAGTAATACTTCTTACTCCATCCGTCAATGTTATCTAAAATTATTTAAATTTAAAATTAATTTAAATAAATTTTTATAAAATTAATTTTTTTAATAAAATTATATGATTTTGACTTTGTTTTACAAGATATCAAAATTAATCTTTTAATTCAAAAAAATAAATTTAAAAAAACTTTTATTTTTTATTTTTTATTAATAAAAAATTACTTTTTTTAAGTTAAAACAAATGGTATATTTTAGGTGCCATTTAAAATAAAGTTTTTTTCTTCAAAATTCGACATTTATTAATAACATATTTTTAGAAATATCAATGTTTTAAAAATTTAAGTGAAGATTAAATTGACAAGATTTTCAGTTTAAAGTTTATTTAGTTCAACCGATTAAACTTACGATCGAATTGTTTATTAAATAAATTAATAATATAAAGTTAAATTTTATGGATAAATCACATAATTATATGTTCACACATTAATAAAATAAATATTTAAAAATCCATTAAAACTTAATATTATGAGATAAATGATAGATATAATTATACAATATAAGTAAACAAAATATAACGTAGTGTTATAATTTAGAAATTTGTGTTGGTGTTTACGAATAATTTATTTTTTAGAAAGAGAAAATATTTTAGATATTGATTCTAACATTTAATTATTTTCAATTTTTTATAAAAAATACTAAAATTGGTCAATTACAAATATTTCTTTGAACCAAACAATTTACAAAATCGAATTAGATTATTTGGTTCGAACGATTAAAAACAATTTAATTTGATTTTTTTGGCTTTATCTGCAATTTTATGCAGTTTTATAAAACTGATCGGATCAAAATCACTTCCAATTTTCAATCCAATCAATTAAACGAGACGGTTCGATCTGATTTTTAAAACATTAAAAAATATTTTTATTATTGGATATAAAAAAATTTCTATAAATTTACAAAATGAAAAACTTAAATTCATTTCTTTCTCTTATAATTAGTTGGCCGAATAGTTAAGAAAAATATATTTTTGATAAATTACTATAAATGTTTTTTTGAAATATGCATTGATGATATATAGTTTTATGTGACAGTGGAATATTTATAAATTAATATTTAATATTTAGTTACCATTTATAAGAGATGTATCCCATCTAAACTTTTGACTAAATACATCAAGTTTTATTGAACAAAATGATTTAAAATTCTCACATTTTTTTACACAAATACAATGCATATATATATATATATATATATATATATATATATATATATATATATATATATATATATATATATATATATATATATATATATATATATATATATATAATTTTTCTAACCTTTTTCATTTTTTTTTGTTACAACACTTCATGTATATGTGGAATTTGGGTTTGTTACATAAACCAATAACACTATTTTTCATGCGAAATTTAAGTTGCAGAATCAATCCACATTATAGTTTGTTATTACTTTTCTCCCTCTTTCTTGCCAAATATCTTTCTCATTTTTTATACTTTCTTTTTCTTCCCTATTTATGAAACGTAACATTTGAATTTCACACAACCAACACTAAGCTCCAAATTATTACTCCTTTCTTTCTCTGGTAAATTGTTTTATTTATATTCATTTTTATATTTTGAATCCTAAATCTGATCAGTACTCCTTCGGTCTTAGTGTATGTCGGCTCACCACTCCATTCGTCTCTGAGATCGGTGACTTGAGATCAAATATTTATTCTCGTGTCTTTCTATTCACCAATCAAGTCATTAATGTGATTGGTGAGTGGAGTCTTAATAGATGTTTTATTATAAATTTTATTTTAGTCTCTTATCATTTTCGTGTAATCAAAATTTTGGTTTATCTAAATGGGTTGACATTCAACAAATTATTAATTTTTCAAAAAATTTATTTCATTCAATTTTATTTGGTTTCATTCAAAGGAATTCTAGATAATATATTATCAGAAAGACTTTTGATACAAATATTAATACCAGTTTATTGAAACCCGGAAAACATAAAGTTATTTTTATATACAAACTTTATGAAAAATGATGTTGGTAAACTCAATATTCCTTTTGTTATTATAATGTTACTTTCAGCATTATTGAAATTAGGATATACTAATTTTCTTTTTTATAATGTTTTTTTGTCACATTTTCATAAAAGTTTCTGAAACTGATTTTGCAGATACCAATTATTTGACAGAATGAAAATGATTGCTATCTCAACTTCATTGTGTCTTGGAAATCATCATTGTTTGAAGTTGTTTCAAATGCTTATGAGAAATCATAAAGAAACAGCTTCTGTTACATTAGGTGTAATTAGTGTCATTGTTTGGATGATTGCTGAGATACCTCAGTTAATCACTAACTACAATGAAAAATCTGCTCATGGTCTTTCTGCTACATTCATGTTGACATGGATAATCGGGTAAGTTAAGCTCCTTTTTATAAGTGATTTTGTTATATGTTTGAATGAAATTTTTTAAATATATTGATGCAATTTCTTTTACTTTGCAGAGATTTATTCAATGTCTTTGGATGCTTACTTGAACCTGCAACTGTGAGTGTTTTTATCTTGTGTTATAAAAACAGCTTATAACGCTTATTTTGTTAAGCACTTGTTCTATAAGCTGCAAATAAGTTATTTATCCAAACAAGCTTATAGAATTTGTGAAAGTTGAGTTAATCATAAGATTATGCTAAGTTGAATGACTAAATTTTGTGTTTATGCAGCTACCGACTCAAGTATATACTGCATTGGTAAGTCTCTAGTCTAAGGTTGACCTAAAAACCGACACATACATATATATATATACATACACATATACTAGATATGACACTGACACATGTGATTATATTTAATTAATTTAAATTATTATAATATCAATGTGTCAGTGTCTCATTAAGTATCGGTGTCAGAACTTTCATAGGTTCTGAGACCCGGTAATTTTTTCTTTAACTTCTACCATGTTATCTAAATGATTGACATTTTCCCATTTTGTAATGATATGCAGTTCTATACCATGATCACACTTATACTTTGTTCACAAGCAATTTACTACAGACACATATATCCCCGACTTAAGTACAAGAAACAATTCAAGGTAAAAACTCTACTATACTTCATGTTGTATGCAATTTTTTGACATATTCTTATATGTTTAGTGATGGATATAACATGCGTCTGTTTTTGAGGATGTGCAACGTGGGCGACACATAATGTCAAATTTTTTACGATTAAATTATGATTAAATAAAGTATAGAGTCCTTAATTGTTTTGTCACAGTAAAATTGTAGCTAATTTACACAGGATCTCGAAAAACTTAAAATTACTCTAGATACAACTATTTTAAGATAGAAAGTTGTAGAAGATATCACACAATTCAATGCAGAATTATTAAATAGTGTCTATAACGCTATCACATATAGTGAAATTTGAACATATTTCTATTGTTTGGCGATACACTATTTTGTCGTCTGCGATTGACACTATGATGTGTTCTAACTTCTAACATTATGATCATGATCAGATTGAAACATCAAAAGATGATGGACAAGGCAATGTTGGAGCTGAAAATGGCAATGTTGTTGAACAAAGAACAGTCTTTGGTACGAGTTCACCAGTTTCTTTTCCATCACTTGCTCAAAAAAGTCATGTTGGAGGACAATCATACTACCAGTAATCACTCTTTTTATTCAAATTTATGTTAAATGTTTTGCTATGCTCTTAAGCTTTTCTCTTAACCTCAATCGAATTCCACCATGCTACAGCGCTCGTTATAGCGCTGCTATTACTACTATTTGACAAAACATTGCACTAAACAGCACATCGCAGAATAAAAGTTGAGTTGATTTATTTTTCGAAGCATTGAAAAGTTCTTATAACTCTTTTCTTTTGAGTCCATTAGGTCAGCAAGATATCTATCACAGAGTTATACTCAAAAATCAGAATTAGCAGAAAGATTTGCATCTTCTTCTTTAGACCCTATCGAAGAGCCTTTACTCGTTTCATCTGTCTTGACGCAATCCGCACCATCTTTGAAGATCAAGAATACTCTATGTTTGGTAAACTTTTCTATTGCCACTACTCTTTCTACAACAATGAAACTTCTAGCATTGAGATTTTTTTGATCTATTAGTCTAATGATTGGAATTTCACCCATTAGAGTATTTAGATAAATACGTGAAATGTCACAGATTCAAATATGTGTCTCTGCATATTTACGAACTGAGCTGTTTTAATGAGACTTCTAACGTTGAAATCTAATCACCTTTATCTTGTTTTCAGGTGACAACATTAACTTTTCTAGTTGCCTTAAATCTACTTCATTCTCAAGATACGGTAAATCATTCCGAGTTCTCAAAACCGAGAAACGAGTTTGTGATTCATGTCGGAAGAAAGCTTTTGAAGGTATTGTAATACAAGTCACGACTTTTCTACACACTTTAATATGACGAAAAGGGTTGGTTCCGTTGGATTGACCCGTGTAGCCTGTCCTTTTGGCGGGACGAGCTGAAATTTCAAACCGTCCAACCCGTCTTGACCTGCCCTACATAACCATCGTGCCGTTATTATCTTATGATTTTCAGGCTAGTGGCGATCGATTGCCGAGTTATGGCGCGGAAATACACCATGGCATTGGAACTTACCTTGGTTGGGGAATGGCAGTTATATACATGGGTGGAAGACTTCCTCAAATTTGTTTAAATGTAAGAAGTTTTTATGATAAATTCTTGATCAGTGTCACATAACCTACATTGGAAAATCATGTCTTTGAAATTAGAGTTCATAACTTCATATTGACTTTGCTATGATTTTCATCAACTTTGCAGTTCAGAAGAGGTAGCTTTGAGGTGAGGAACTTCAATCATTGAAAACTATGATTCTTTTTCTCTTGTTATTTATCATCAAACAAGAATTTTTTTGAGTTATGTGATTACTAAATGTCAAAATCTTTTCTTTTTTTAACATGTAGGGTGTGAATCCTCTATTGTTTCTTTTTGCTTTAATTGGGAATACCACTTATATAGCAAGGTATGCATCCACTTTATGTCTCAATATGTGACTTTTCACATTTGAAAATACAAAAAACATGGTGTGAAACTATGCAAGATATTAAAAAAAAAAAACATGAAATTTTGCTTTTATGCAGCATATTAGTTAGAAGCTTGGAATGGTCGAAAATCGGTCCGAATCTTCCATGGCTTGTAGAATCTGGAGGATGTTCCCTTCTCGATTCTTTTGTATCCTTTTTTTTATATATGTGTGCTAATAAGATATTCGTACGTTTGTATAAGAAACTTTTGTTTCTAAATATGTACGAAACATTATTGAATACAAAATAAATAAAAGGGTGCTTGGAGATTGGAGAAATATGTTCATCTTAACTTCATTTCTAGATTTTGATACAGTTTCTATATTATCGATATCGGAAATCGAAAGCCTTGGAAAGTAAGTACAAACATCAAGTTGTTGCATAGATGATGATTTTTAGAAACAATAATTCTCAGGTTTGTGTCTCTCTCTCTATTTCCCTTTCCTAAGAAATTGTTTTCATATAAATTATAAGAAATTTTCATAAAAATATTTTAAAGGATTTATAAAAATAAGTTAAAAACAACTTATAAACATGTAAAAGAGTCTCACAAGTGCTTATCTTAGTAGACAAGCTCATATAAGTCTCATCAAGTTGTATTTCAAATATGTAAATTGAATTCAAAATACCAAGTTGGAACATGTTTACTTAATGCATATTTTTCCACCGCAGAGAATCCAAATCCAAATTCATGCCATTATACAACATATCAATGATTATGCTAATTTTTATTAAGAAATTTTGTTTATATTATGCTGCATTTTATATATGAAAATGTGCAATAATGTAGAAAGCTTAATGATGATTTGATTAATTATTGATAAATGTTTATAGCAGCCATGCATGCAATCTCCACCACGATGAGCAAGACATGTCTATGAGCATGAAGTTGGAATGAATGATATCAGCTGATATGGTCGTTGATTGAGGACCAAATTGTTGTATCAATTTAACAATACCTTTTTTGAATTTCCCTTCAATTTTCATTCTAGTACTGGTTTAGGCTATTCAGTTATATATGATATCCATTGATTTTTTACTTTATTATGATTCTATTTGTTTACTATCATGTATGCTTTTTAATATAGTCAGAAATTGAGTCACATGAATCAATAATTAATTGTTTAAAAGAAAGATACCGATTACAAAAGCTAGGGAAAACAAAACAATTAAGGAGATTACAATCCAACTGAAACTTAAGATAAATAATATAAGGGGTTTTTGTAAAAATCATAAAAATTATAATTGGGATGAGTAATATTCCTTATGAAAGACTATCTCTACGCCATTATCTTAACATTCCAAATAACGTTTAAGACGTTCCAATCATCATTTCGAAAAACAATTATGTTACAAAGGATCTGCAAATTCCAACACGTCGTCAATCATATACAACCAACTTTTTCGGCCTTGACTTTCTTAGACTTGCAAAAAGATGCCTAAGACAAGACGCTACTTCTAAAACAAAAATTTCGCATCTCCAGAAAAACAATCCATTATGACACTTCCTTCCACACCAACAAAGATATACGGCACAACATAATGGAATGGTCCAACGATTCCGCAATCGAAGTAGATAAAATACCTCTAAAACATAAAAGATCCTTCGTCGGTAATTTGTTGATAAAACACCTCCAACCGAACGCTTTAATTTTGAAAGGGACCTCCATACTCCAAACCATGGCCAAAGCACTATCAAATTGATTTGGAGGACCAAAAGAATGAGAAACCTACTGACCAAAGCGTAGTACGATTTCATAGAATAACCACCGACGCAATCTGGATACCAAACTGGCAAGTCCCTAACCGCCAGATCAGGAGAAACATACTCCAAACAATTGCGCAGCAACTGGGCCCTGGCTGCAACCAATAGAATCGGCAAAACTGGAATACCAAAATCACCCCAACGCCACACCCAATCGATCTAAGCCCCCATACCCGCGACCGAAACCTCATGCAGAAGGGAAACTGAAAACAGATTCGAAAACAACTTTTTCAAATTGCAATCGTCGTGCCAAGTAGCATGCCAAAAAGAAAAGGTAAAGTCGTTACCGATAGAAAACCTACAATTATCAGAAAAAGAATCCACATAACCCCTTGTAACAAGGAACAACAGGTCCATCCACCAAACCAATTTGGAAATTCTGCTACAATTAAAATTTCCTTGAGACTGCATCTATAAGTTTATATCCCCATACCGCGCCTTCAAAACCTTATACCATAAAACTTATGAACCATCGAATATCATGTATCTCCATTTATGTATAAGCGCTAAATTAAAGTCCTCAAACCTTTTTAAGGCCAAACCACCATTTTTAATTGGTAAACACACTTTCTTCCAACTAACCCAATGAATTCTTCTACGATCCTCTGACCCTCCCCATAGAAAATTACTTTACAACTTAACAATCTATTTTCCCACCTTCACCGGAGCTTTGAAAAAGGAAAGAAGAAAAATCGACAAACTACATAGCACGGATTTAAGCAATTCTACCTCCGAAACTAAGATATCGACCCTTCCAACTTGATAAACGATTCTTAAAGTACCTAGAAATAAGAACTCCTTATCTTTTACCCTGCATGAAAGAAAGGTCGCAGCAGCCTCCAAAAAGTGTTGGTTTAAATTTATCCCAATCAGTTTGCTTTTATGAAAGTTGATCCCAAGTCCCAAAACAAGTTTGAAGCCCCTTAGAACCGATTTAATATCCCACACATATTTCCATCTTCACTCTCCTATCAACAAAGTATTGTACGTAAACCGAAGAATGTCAATAACACAACTACCATTAATATTAAAGCCAATAACACCCCCCCCCAACTCCATAGCCTTTCTCACAAAACCTGACAAACCTTCCGCAACAAGCACAAATAGAAAAGGAGAAAGAAGATCGCCTTGACGCATGCCCTTCTCAATGGTAAACTCCTTTGTAGGACTACATTTAACTAAAATTGACATGTTACTGGTGAAAATAACTGTCTCCATCCATTTCATCCATAAATCTTCGAACCCCATTTTCCTCATCATGAATATAAGAAACCTCCAACTAACCTTGTCGTAAGCCTTTTCGAAATCTACCTTAAAGATTAAACAACCCTTCTTTTCTTTACTTGTAAAATCAACCAACTCGTTTATCACCAATACACCATCAAGCATTTGTCTTCTCAGAAAGAAAGCACTTTCACAAGATGAAACGATTGAATGGAAAATAGATTTTAATCTGGCTGCCAACACTTTTGAAATTGCTTTGTACATACATCTAACTAGACAAATTGGACAGTAATCGTCCAATCCCAACGGATTAGAAGACTTAGGGATCAAAGTCAAGAAGGAAGAAGTAATTGCTTTCGACCTATCATGAAAATTCTTAAAGAAATAGAAGAATTTAAAACTTGGTGGCTGTCATATTTTGTTACATTCATTGGTGATTCTAATGCCAAGCTGGCTGAACTAACTACAGCTTTCTCAAATTTGTAGGCAAAAGCGACCAAGTGTAATATTACTCATATTAAACAAATTCGAGCTTTCTAGAATTACTTCAGAGTTGTGTATCGACCTAATAATCTTCGTCAGACCATCTATAAGGTTGTTGTAGAATTAAAGGAGAAGGTAATCGATAGGATCTCGACACTAAAAATCCTTGATTATGCGAAAGACAAATATCTTTACGCTCTTCATTTTGGAAACATCAAATTTCCTCCTTTTCCATCTAGACCTTTGGCCTTGGCCTTTGGCCCACCTATTCCTGATTTGTGGTATTGCTCTATACCAGATATGCAAAATGCCTATAAACAAAGGTCAACCGAGTGGTACCGACGAAATGTGTAACAACCCAATTCTATCCCAAGCAAATTATGCAAAATAAATCAGTTATAAATTCTTAATCATACAAATGAATCGGGACGTCACAAATTCTTCTAACAAATTTATTGCATTCATCGTGGATATATAACACTTTCAAAACACTGGATGAACCATCGTCATAACATTTTTAATAAAATAATTCAACATCTACGCATCGGAATTCTTCAATAACATCTTTAAATAAAAACAACAACTTCGAAACATCTCATATTTAATAATCATTAATTCAAAATTCAGCAACTGAAAATCAACAATAAAAAATCAGCAAGCGTTCATCCCTCCCGAGTGTTACATATCAGAGCAATGACACCGACTCAAACTATTGAAGGTATACAACCTTCACTCGCGATTACCTGTACGTTACCAACATATGGGCAACATTCAAACAGGAGGGGTGAGATATCTAACAATATAATAAAGCGCATGATAATTAATATATTAAATTAGATCGATAACATCACCACTTCACATCTCATAATCAACAATAATTACAGCATATATACTTATTCATCAACATCAAATACACTTCATTATTCAATCATATAATGCGACTCCAAAACTATGCAAATGCATGTGGTACCATTGGAGTAGAACTCCCATCTCAAAATCTGTCAATTAATAGAGGCATCAACAAGGCATAACCTTCATCTCAAAATTTGCCAAACCAGGTCATCTCAACAAGCATAAGCTCCATCTCAAAAATGCAATGTATGCGACTCATCATGAATGTAATAACAACACCCAAGTTAACAACATTTTAAATCATCTCAAAACAACAACATCTCAATCATCTCAAAACATCTCATTCATCTCAAAACAACAACATCGCAATCATCTCAAACATCTCAATTACAGCATCTCATAAACATCTCAAAATAATTTATTAAACATCGCTTATTTATCAAACGTAATTTGTTCATCATAATTGTCAAACACAACTTTAATAACCATATATCATTAATAACTCAGCGGTATATCAATAATACAGTAATCCATACTATTATTCTACGATTTTACATTTTTACTGTCGCTAATCCCACTGTCAAAATTCTGACAGCAGCCTCTACGCATCTCATGTTCATCATTCTGTCCAAAACATCAGCACAATGACCAATCACGGGAATTAATCCTAAATCCTAAATTAGTTACTAGGATTACACTTCTTATCCATCATTTAATCATCTAGAGTAAAGTTCATCGCGTTAGCTAATCAACGCTTCGAACGGCATATCGAACATCATCCTAAAACTCAAGTTACCGCAACTAAAAACCGATTCTGTCAAAAATCAGACCTTATGGGTCGACACAAAACCCTTGGGGTCGACGCGTAATGCTTCTCCTGCACAACATGAGTCGACACATCCTTCTCATGGATCGACTCATCCTGGTCCTAATCACAACATGTATCGATGCATGCTCCTCTCCAATCGACTCATCCTGAGTCTTGTACTCATCATGCATCGACTCATTCTGAGTCTAACAGCGCCTATGTATCGACGCATGCTTCCATGAATCGATGCATCCTGTTACTTCCTGCATTCTTCCATGATTTGCTTCTGTATTTTCACTATGGGGATTCAATTACAGTCCTACAACCTCATTATAAACATGGTAATTCATCACCTAATCATTAACCTTTAATACTACATCGATTAAACGACATCATAACGTCATTATTCATCTAAAATTCATCAATCTTTATCATACATCATTCATAATACGTCCAATTCAAGAACAAATAACAATTACCTCTAACCCCATATATCAAACATCATGAACCCAATTATAAAGTCAGAACCCCACCCTTACCTTGGATTGAAGGTCGCTCTATAATTTCCGGGTTGAATCTTTGTTCTAGCCGTTTTCCACTTTTTCCAGCAGCTTCACGTTCTTCTCAAATCCTTATTTTTCCTTCTACTGTTCTTTCTTCTATTATAACAATAAATAATAAAATAACCTAATATTATATTATTCCTTAGTGGGATCCAAACTTACACCCCCTTATTACATCTACTATCTCAAATTAAGCCCACCTTAATAATATTACACTTCTAATATTATTTCACCACATAATAATATTATACCTCTAATATTATTATTTCTCCACTTAATAAAATAAGTCCAATTTAATAATAACATATCTTCACAAATATTCCAAAAATAATTTAATTAATAATTAATTGAATTACGGGCGTTACAACTCTCCCCCACTTAGAATATTTTCGTCCTCGAAAATTTACCTCAATCAAAAAATTCAGGATAGGAGTCTCGCATCTTGCTCTCCAACTCCCAAGTCATGCTTTCTCCTGCAGCTCCTAACCAAATCACTTTAACCAAGGCAATCTCCTTGCCCCTCAGAGTCTTCATTTCACAATCCGCGATCCGTACAGGCATCGTCTTCATCGTAAGATTATCCCGTACTTGCACATTGTCCATATGAATCACATGAGATGGATCTGAAATATACTTCCGGAGTTGCAACACATGAAACACATCATGCAAATTCGAAAGATTAGGCGGTAAAGCCACTCTATAAGCAACATTCTCCACTTTCTCTGAAATCTGATACGGTCCAATAAAACGAGAAGTGAGCTTCTTAGACTTCAATGCTTGCCCAACACCAGTCACAGGTGTAACTCTTAAAAACACATGATCACCAGCTTGAAATTCTAAATCCTTCTTTCGCTTGTCATGATAACTCTTCTGTCTACTCTGTGAAGCTTTCATATTTTCTAGAATCAACTTCATATTCTCAGTAGTCTCACGAACAAGTTCAGGTCCAAGTACTACACTTTCACCAGATTCATACCAACATAACGGAGTTCTACATCTCCGACCATACAATGCTTCAAAAGGTGTCATTCCAATACTAGAATGGTAACTATTATTATAAGTGAACTCTATCAACGGAAGATAAGTATCCCACGAACCTCCCTGCTCAAGAACACATGCTCTCAACAAGTCTTCTAAAGATTGAATAGTTCGTTCAGTCTGACCATCTGTCTGAGGATGATACGCTGAACTCAACCTCAACTTAGAACCCAATGCTTCTTACAAACTCTTCCAAAAATCAGAAGTAAATCTTGGATCTCTATCTGACACAATGCACAAAGGAACACCATGCAGCTTCACAATCACACTAATATAAATCTCAGCCAACTTCGACACTGGAAAACTGATGTTAATAGGAATAAAATGAGCTGACTTTGTAAGCCTATCAACAATCAACCAAATCGAATCATGTCCTCTTGAAGTACTAGGCAACCCCGTCACAAAGTCCATTGAAATGCTATCCCATTTCCATTCTGGAACTTCCAACGGTTTCATCAATCCTACAGGCTTCTGATGTTCAACTTTCGACTTCTGACAAGTCAAACATGCATACACAAATCGAGCCACGTCACTCTTCATCCCAGGCCACCAAAACAAACCTTTCAAATCTTGATACATCTTTGTAGCTCCTGGATGAATACTCAACTTACTTCTATGACTCTCTTCAAGTATCACTTTCTTCATCTCAACATCATCAGGAATACAAATCCGGTTGCGAAATCTCAGCACACCTTGCTCATCTAACTTGAAATCAATATTCTCAGATTGATCAATCCCCACCATCAAATCTACCGGTTTCACATCCAACTTCTGAGATTCTTTGATACTGTCTAAAAATTCATTATTAATCTTCAACATACCCAACATAACACTTCGCTGAGTAACCTCGCAAACTAAGCTCATATCTCTGAACTGCTCAATCAATTCCAACTCTTTAACCATCATTGCTGACATATGTAAAGTCTTTCGACTCAACGCATCAGCTACCACATTCGCCTTTCCTGGATGATAATTCAAACCAAAATCATAATCCTTTAACAATTCCAACCATCTTCGTTGCCTCATATTCAACTCCTTCTGATCAAACAAATACTTTAAGCTCTTATGGTCACTAAACACTTCAAATCTAGAACCATAAAGATAATGCCTCCAAATCTTCAACACAAAAACAACTGCATCAAGTTCTAAATCATGTGTAGGATAGTTCTTCTCATGAGTCCTTAACTGCCTCGACGCATAAGCAACTACCTTACCATTCTGCATAAGCACACC
Source organism: Vicia faba (assembly GCA_948472305.1). Lineage (NCBI taxonomy): Eukaryota > Viridiplantae > Streptophyta > Magnoliopsida > Fabales > Fabaceae > Vicia > Vicia faba. The sequence goes on along the minus strand of OX451735.1, from coordinate 1,242,193,395 downwards.
TCCTAAACCTATCTTAGAAGCATCACAATACACCACAAAAGGCTCTCCTGGATTAGGCAACGTCAAAATCGGAGCCGACGTCAACCTCTTCTTCAATTCTGTAAAAATTTCTTCGCATTGAACATCCCATACAAACGCTCTACCTTTACAAGTCAACTTAGTCAATGGAAGTGACAACTTAGAAAACCTTTCGATAAACCTTCTATAATAACCAGCTAATCCCAAGAAGCTTCTAATTTCAGTAGCTGACTTTGGAGTTTCCCATTGCAGCACAACATCAACCTTTGATGGATCTACAACAATGCCACTACCTGAAATCACATGACCAAGAAAACTAACCTCTTTTAACAAAAATTCACACTTGGACAACTTTGCATACAACTTCTTCTCTTTAAAAACTTTCAATACTACTCTTAAATGTTCAGCATGCTCTTCTTCTAACTTAGAGTAAATCAAAATATCATCAATGAACACCACTACGAACCGATCCAAATAAGTATGAAAGATACGATTCATATATTCCATGAATACTCCCAGCGCATTAGTAACACCGAAAGGAATCACCCAATACTCGTAATGTCCATAACGCATTCTGAAAGCCGTCTTCTGAATATCTTCATCCTTCACTTTAATCTGATGGTAACCCGACCTCAAATAAATCTTACTAAATACACGAGCATCCACTAATTGGTCCATCAAGTCATCTATTCTTGGAAGCAGATACTTGTTCTTAATCGTCACTTTATTCAAATGTCTATAATCAATACAAAGCCTCATACTTCCATCTTTCTTCTTCACTAACAACACCGGAGCTCCCCATAGCGACACACTTGGTCTTACAAACTTCTTCTCAAGTAACTCTTCCAATTGCTTCTTCAATTCTGACAACTCGGACGCAGACATCCTGTATGGCGCCATAGACACAGGTCTGGTACCAGGTACAAGATCAATAGCAAATTCAACTTCCCTCTCTGACGGTACCTCAAGAATCTCATCAGGGAAAACTTCAGGAAATTCACACACCACCTGCAATTCCTCAATTACAGCTTGAGTCTCTACAGATAGCGATGCCATCAACGAAAACATCTGTGCTTCCTCTTGCATCAACTTTCTCAACTGTCTAGAAGACAATAAACCGCCTCCATCTTCTTCAGGAGTAGAAAACTTCACCGACTTGTCATAACAGTTAATATGAACACAGTTATGCTCTAACCAGTTCATACCCAGAATTACATCCAAACCTCTTAACGGCAAACAAATCAAATCAACAACAAAGTCTCTGTCGAAGATCGACAAGGGACACTTAACACACACCGAAGAAGTAGTCACCGACCCCTTGGCTGGAGTATCGATGACCATTTCTCCATCCAAAGAAGACAACACAAGACCCAATCTTTCAACACAATCAACAGCAATAAAACAATGCATAGCACCAGTATCAATAATAGTGATTAAAGGAGTATTATTAATGAAACATGTACCTCTAATAAGTCCGTCCTCAGCAGCTGTCTGATCCTCAACCAAAGCAAACACTTTACCGCTTGACTGAGCCCTTTTCGGTTTCGGACACTGGCTACCAATGTGCCCTTCTTCTTTACAGTTGAAACAAACCACACTCTTGTGCTCACACTCAGCTACAACATGTCTGTTCTTGCCATAACAAAAACACCTCTTCACTTCAGTAGTGCACACATTACTCTTGTGCACAGGTTTCCCACACTTAAAGCAAATCACACCAGTAGGAGCATCTCCCCCACTAGTCCTCTGACCATGAGCAACTCTCTGCTTATCCTTACCAGCTGGGGCATCATAAGGTTTACCACGATTCTGCGGGTTCTTACCCCTCTTCTCACTGATAATCTTGTAATGAACATTATTATCTTCCTCATAAATCCTACAACTATCAACCAAATCAGCAAAGACACGGATCTTCTGATATCTAACTGCTTTCTTAATCTCCGGACGCAACCCATTCTCAAACTTAATACACTTTGAAAATTCAGCATTTTCCTCAGCGTAATGCGGATAAAACTTGGCCAACTCAGCAAACTTGGCAGCATACTCAACAACAGACAAATTCCTTTGCTTCAACTCAAGGAACTCAATTTCCTTCTTACCACGAACATCTTCAGGAAAATACTTTCTCAAAAACTCCCTACGGAACACAGCCCAAGTGACACTCTCACCTGTAGCTTCTAACTTCTGGCAAGTCTCTAGCCACCAGTCATCAGCCTCGACTGCTAGCATATGAGTCCCATAACGAACCTTCTGCGCTGGAGTGCAGTCCATCACGTGAAAGATCCTCTCAATCTCTTTCAACCATTCTAAAGCTCCGTCAGGATCATATTTTCCCTTGAACGTAGGTGGATTCTCTCTCCGGAAAGTCTCCAAGCTACGAGATCCAGCATTCCCGTCAGCATTCGGCTGATTTTCCATCGCATGAGCCATTGCTTCTAAAGCAGCAGCAAGTGTAGCATCATTCCTTCCAGTCATCTCAACTTATCACTACAACACGAACAACGATTATAACTCAAATAACAATACTCAATTGTTAGACAACTACGACTCGAAGACAAGGTCGAACTAACCTTTTGCTCTGATACCAACTTTGTAACACCTCAATTCTACCCCGAGCAAATTATGCAAAATAAATCAGAGTTATAAAATCTCAATCATACAAATGAATCGGGACGTCACAAATTCTTCTAACAAATTCATTGCATTCATCGTGGATATATAACACTTTCAAAACATCGGATGAACCATCGTCATAACATTTTTAATAAAATAATTCAACATCTACACATCGGAATTCTTCAATAACATCTTTAAATAAAAACAACAACTTCGAAACATCTCATATTTAATAATCATTAATTCAAAATTCAGCAACTGAAAATCAACAATCAAAAATCAGCAAGCGTTCATCCCCCCGAGTGTTACATATCAGAGCAATGACACCGACTCGAACTATTGAAGGTATACAACATTCACTCGCCATTACCTGCACGTTACCAACATAAGGGCAAAATTCAAACAGAAGGGGTGAGATATCTAACAATATAATAAAGCGCATGATAATTAATATATTAAATTAGATCGATAACATCACCACTTCACATCTCATAATCAATAATAATTACAGCATATATACTCATTCATCAACATCAAATACACTTCATTATTCAATCATATAATGCGACTCCAAAACTATGCAAATGCATATTGTTGTACCCCAAAATTTTCCCTCCCATTTCCTCAACATTTTCTCATCACAAAACCCTTGGAGCTCAAGATCCAATTAGGGTTTCCTCTACTCAGGACTTCTCCTTGCATTGTTGATCCAAATTAGGGTTTGTGTTTGAACAAATATATTTTGACCTAAAATGCCTAAGATGACTTTCATGCTTCATGTTGGACTCCCAAGTTTATCCATACCAAGTTTCAAGTCCTGATTCCAAATTTTGCCCAGTCAATTGGACAGTTGACCTAGAAATCAACTGTATTGGGGAAAAAGTCAACTGTGGCCAATTGACAGTCAAATCTCATGAAAATTGACCCACATCAACATTATGAACTCATATGAACCATTTGATCAAGTTTGGATCACAATTCCACAAGAAATTTGATCAAATCACCAAAAGGGCAAAATGGTCATTTTTAGGGTTTTGACTGCACAAAGGCAATTTTTGACTGTTTGACCTAGCCAATGGCAAACCAAACTCACATATGGACTCAAGGACCCCATGGAATTGTCTTGACATACTCAACAAGTTCAAAAGATCCCAAATGCACAGGATTGACAGTTGAATTTCCCAGTCAATTGATCAATTTTGACTGTATACTGAAAAGTCAAACTTTGACTTTTTGGTCAAAATCAAGTGTCAAGATTCATTTTTCATCAAAACATGCCAAATCATGAAACTTGTTCATCAAGAAATCAAGAATTGCAAATTAGGGTTTGAAATGAAGATTTTTCATAACTTAGAATTTTTCTAAGTTATGAAAAACCCTAATTTTTTCCTAACTTTGTCCCACTTTCTCACCAAGATTCATTTGGATTCAAGGAAAAGTCAAAACATGAAAGTTGTAGCCTATTGCAAAATCTACAACTTTGATTCACAAAGTTTTCCCAAAAGAATCTTGTAGCTCAAGTTACAATTTTTGGAACAAGGGTACCAAACCATTCTTAACTTAGAGAAAATTTGACCTATTTTAGGCAAGGTTTTTACCTAACTTCAAGACCATTTTTCACACACTTCCACTTGGAATTTCAATTTTAATTTCAAAGATGGATTGTATTACACATTCCAAAATTTCCAAAATGTCCAAGAACTCATTAAACAACCTCATGGTTAGGGAGAATCGAATTTGACAATATGGGAAAAACTCACTTTTGAATTGGCCAAGTTACATGTTCATACATTTGTGCCATTTTGAATTCAGCATGCTTTCCTTGATTACAGGTATTTTATCTCAATTACACTCATAAATTTAATGCCAATCCTTTGTGCCAAGATGTTGTTCTATAAGTTTGGACATTACATGTTAAACTAAGCCATTTATAGAAAAAGCAAATTAACCATTCTTGAAAAGTGAACTTTATATCAATATGCAAATCCAAGCAAGTACATTTGAAATCTCTTTGGCACAAGTTTATGAGTTAATTACACTGATCAAGACTGAGTTATGCAGCACATTAGGGGGGCCTCTACCTGTCTAGAACACCAACTTGCCATCTCTTGCTTAAAGTGTAAGAAACATAGCATATCATAAAACAACTTTCAGCTTAGCTAACCAAGCCTTAAGAAAACTTGTCAAGTATATTCTAAACATCCATCCTAAGCTGAAACACGAGGATAGCATCCCCAATACCTCCCCATTCCCAGAATCACCCTCAAACTGCCCAAACAGAGCATCTGCTGCAGTTTGAGTTCCATAGCTCAAACCTTCCATGCATTCTTGCTAAAAACACTTCAAACACATTCCATAATATCCATATAAACTATTCCAAACCTTGAACTGAGACTGTAACAGCCATAGCACCATTTGTCATTTCCATTTTTTCTATCTTGCAGGTGGACTTCTGCAGCTTGATTTGGCACGATTCAAAACACACCAAGCATTGGAATAGCATCACTACACTTCAGGCAAGCTGTACAAATCATCATCTTGCCCTGAAAGCTCCTCCATTGCAAGGCACGATTCCAACTGAACAGGTATATTCATGAAGTTCTATCTCTCAATATAGGCATTGTTAGCTTTAGGTTTGTGAAGAAAACATGTCACATTCATAGCCCTGAACATGCCCATGTAGTTAGATTTCATTTATATTATGTGTGCTTAGAGAATTTTAAGTCTGAACATTGAACAAAAACTAGGTCAGGAATTGGGGGAGAAGAAATTCTCTCTCATCTTAGAGAGTTAAGACAAGTTCTTTATATGTTTGGATTCGTCTTTTAATGCTCTACATTTTTCATGTTGTGAGTTTTGCTTGAAAGTCCAGGAATTGGGAGATAGAAAACGCGTGGATGTTTGTTCAAACATTGTTCTGAGGTTGAAGATGAAGTCTTCTTGGGCTGGGCCTGAGTTGACTTTCTTTTTACACCATGCTTTTGCTTTTTCACCCCCTAGGCCCATTTTGCTTATTTTCATGATTTTTTGACTTTTCTTTTTTTATTCTGACTTATTTATTTTTTCTTATAATATTAAAAATATAAAAAATATTTTTTACACCATTTTCATATTTATTAGGTATTTATTTGTTTAGATTAATATTTGTACATAAATAAATATATAAACATACTTTTATTTGAAAATACTAAAATAATGCAAACACATTTTATTTTCCATTTTTATTTTCTTTTATCTTCTGAAAATATTTTATATACTTTTTTTTTTATAAATATTAAATATTATTATTTTTGTATATATAATATATATTTAGTAAATAATACAAATATATATATATATATATATATATATTAGTATATTTAGGTTAAAATACAAGATATACACACTTATATTTTTTTATTAATATTTAATATTAAAAATATCTTTTTGACAAATATACTTCATTTTTTATTTTATTTTTGTACATAATTGATTAAATATTGTATATAATGAAATTAGGGTTTTGCCCTAAAAAACATAAAAAACTCTAAAAATTAATATTTTTATTTTTGTTTCCTTTATACATAAAAACACTTCTTTTTTATACATATAAAAAACCTTTTTTCATCTTGCATATTTATTTTATTTATCTTATTTAATTTGTGCAATTAAATATCTTGTAAATAATTCAATATTGATGTAATAGTCTAGGTTTAAATTCCTTGTCAAAATACCCCCATTTGAACATTTGTACCCCCCTTCCCATATATTGTGTTGTAATAGTTTAGTAATTTTATTTTTCGCACTTTAATGCTTTCTAAATATACCATGTTAGAATTATGGTTTGTATGCGAATCAAAAACAACAAAAATAGTTTGACCTAATTTCAAGATAAACAAGCATGAAAATGGACAACACTAATCACACTTGCACCCCTAGGGTATTCCACTTGTTGCCTTCAATAAATGGGCCATATTGCATGTTAGGTCTCTTTGGGCAAAAAACAAAACAAACAATCAAATGATCATAGTCCCTCGATGACGCTTTCGAAGGTTGCCTAAAAATGATCAAGTCCCTTAAAGAAAATTGCCCAAAGATACTTGGCACCATTGCAATTATGGTCTAAACGATGACCCGCGCCCGTCCCTTTCACATCCTAACACAAGATTGTCCACCAAATGTAATGGTGGAACAAAATTGTTAAAAGGGTTAAAACATAGCAATAATCTTTGAGAAATTTAGGAGTAGACAACCTCTTAGTTACTTGAATCAAACTTGCAAAACAAAACACTTGCCTATTTTTAAACCACACCTCACAACACTTTCAAAACAAACTTTCAAAAACAAATGAAAACTTTTTCAAAAGACATACACCTTTGTATACATCCCAACATGGATCATTACAAAGGTTGCCACCACATTGGCCTCTTTTCAAAAACATTTTCAAACCCACACACAAAGCACCATTTCAAACAATTGAAAATTAAGGCAAGTTGATCTAAGCAAGTAACTAAGAGCCCATGGATAACCATGGATAGAAAGGGTGCTAATACCTTCCCTTTCTATAATCTACTCCCCGAACCCAAGAAAACATCTCAAAAGTTTTTGCTGTGCTTTTTAAACCTTTCCTTAGGATAAAATAAAAAGTCGGTGGCGACTCTTGCTCAACCGAAACATTTGCGAAAACAAACGCAAAACTCATAGTCAGTTCTCCCACCGTATCACACATATGGTACCATTGGAGTAGAACTCCCATCTCAAAATCTACCAATTAATAGAGGCATCAATAAGGCATAACCTTTATCTCAAAATTTGCCAAACCAGGCCATCTCAACGAGCATAAGCTCCATCTCAAAAACTCAATGTATGCGACTCATCATGAATGTAATAACAACACCCAAGTTAACAACATTTTAAATCATCTCAAAACAACAACATCTCAATCATCTCAAAACATCTCATTCATCTCAAAACAACAACATCTCAATCATCTCAAACATCTCAATTACAGCATCTCATAAACATCTCAAAATAATTTATTAAACATCACTTATTTATCAAACGTCATTTGTTCATCATAATTGTCAAACACAACTTTAATAACCACATCTCATTAATAACTCAGCGGTATATCAATAATACAGTAATCCATACTATTATTCTGCAATTTTACATTTTTACTGTCGCTAATCCCACTGTCAAAATTCTGACAGCAGCCTCTACGTATCTCATGTTCATCATTCTGTCCAAAACATCAGCACAACGACCAATCACGGGAATTAATCCTAAATCCTAAATTAGTTACTAGGATTACACTTCTTATCCATCATTTAATCATTTAGAGTAAAGTTTATCGCGTTAGCTAATCAACGCTTCGAACGGCATATCAAACAGCACCCTAAAACTCAAGTTACCGCAACTAAAAATCGATTCTGTCAAAAATCAGACCGTATGGGTCGACACAAAACCCTTGGGGTCGACGCTAATGCTTCTCCTGCACAACATGAGTCAACACATCCTCCTCATGGATCAACTCATCCTGGTCCTAATCACAACATGTATCGATGCCTGATCCTCTCCGATCGACTCATCCTGAGTCTTGTACTCATCATGCATCGAAGCAAGCCCTTCATGGATCGACTCATCCTGAGTCTAACAGCGCCTATGTGTCGACGCATGCTTCTATGAATCGATGCATCCTGTTACTTCCTGCATTCTTCCACAATTTGCTTCTGTATTTTCACTATGGGGATTCAATTACAGTCCTACAACCTCATTATAAACATGGTAATTCATCACCTAAACATTAACCTATAATACTACATCAATTAAACGACATCATAACGTCATTATTCATCTAAAATTCATCAATCTTTATCATACATCATTCATAATACGTCCAATTCAAGAACAAACAACAATTACCTCTAACCCCATATATCAAACATCATGAACCGAATTATAAAGTCAGAACCCCACCCTTACCTTGGATTGAAGGTCGCTCTACAATTTCCGGGTTGAATCTTTGTTCTAGCCGTTTTCCACTTTTTTCAGCAGCTTCACGTTCTTCTCAAATCCTTATTTTTCCTTCTACTGTTCTTTCTTCTATTCTAACAACAAATAATAAAATAACCTAATATTCTATTATTCCTTAGTGGGCTCCAAACTTACACCCCCTTATTACATCTACTATCTCAAATTAAGCCCACCTTAATATAATTACACTTCTAATATTATTTTGCCACGTAATAATATTATACCTCTAATATTATTATTTCTCCACTTAATAAAATAAGTCCAATTTAATAATAACATATCTTCACAAATATTCCAAAGATAATTTAATTAATAATTAATTAAATTACGGGCGTTACAAAATGCAGTTGTAGAAAAATAGAACACTGCAAGAAATGGCTCACAATATTATCCAATAAACTCAAATGGCAAAGTACTTCTAGGAAGAAGCAGTGAATACACCGTGTTATATTCAAAATAGAATCTCCATCAGACCTATTTTGAACAAGACTCCTTATGAATTGTGAAAGAATAGAAAACCCAACTTTCCTATTTCCATCCATTTGGATATACCTGTTATATGTTAAACACTAAATAGAATCTAGGTAAGTTTGATTCCAAAACACATAAGTGTATGCTATTAGGATAATCTGAACGCTCTAAGGGCTTCAGAATCTATAACACAAAATCACAAATTGTGGAGGAATCAATCCATGTTAGATTTGATTATAAGCTTGACTATGAAAATTCAAAGCTGTGTGAAAAGCTTGCAGATGTGACTATAACATTCACTGAACCAAAGGACATGACTCAAGAAGATAAAGAATCATAATCTCCTTCTTCTGATGTTGTTGATAGTCCTTCTAATCAACCTCGACCAAGGAAGAACATGATCACATCCTCTCATCCTAAAGATCTCATTCTTGGAAGTAAAGATGCTCTAGTCAGAATAAGATCAACACTCAAAACTTCTGGTAAAGTGATTATGGGTTTAGTTTCTTTAATAGAACCTACATCTATTGAGTAATCCCTTCTAGATAAGGATTGTATTCTGGCTATGGAAAACGAACTAAACCAATTCTCAAAGAATGATTTATGGGATCTTGTTCAGAAATCTAAAGGTGTCCACGTTATTGGAACCATATGGGTATTCAGAAACAAGCTCAATGAGAATGGTGAAGTTGTCATAAACAAAGCACGACTAGTTGCACAAGGTTATAGTCAAAAAGAAGGATACACTATACAGAAATCTTTGCACCAGTCTCCAGGTTAGAAGCTATTCGGTTGTTAGTTTCTTTTTTCTGCAAATCATAACATCATCCTTTATCAAATGGATGTTAAGAGTGCATTTCTGAATGGTTATATTTCAGAAGAAGTGTATGTCAAACAACCTCTTGGCTTTGAAAACTATGAGAATTCAAACTTTGTTTTTAAACTAAAGAAATATCTTTATGGCTTGAAACAGGAAAAAGTTAGGGAATTAAAGCGTATGACTATGTCTCGTCGGATCACTTTAAGGACAATCTCTTCAAGGACAAGCTCCAGGCTCCTGATCAATTCAATCATCTGCAGACTAAGCAACGAGTGGACAAATACTCAGAGTTGTGAAGGCTACAACAGAATGGGAACCCCATGGAATTGTTACACATAGCCATCTTTCTTTGTATAAAATTTTTCTCAATTTTTAGACAACATTCTCTTACTAGGATGTCTGTCTCCGTTGTACAAAAATACTTACAAAAGTTAATACAAAGATACTTCAAAGTGCAGAAATTTGCTTGCCTTTCCTTTCTTTTTTACACTTATGTTTATTTGAAAACGTCCAATGGTCTGTTAAATAGGCATATTCATTTGAATATAATCACTGCTTACAAATAAAACGAAATAAGAAAGGATAATTACTGATAGGTCGAAAGTATAGGAAAACGTCTTTAGGCTATTCCAGAAGAAATCCCCTACAGTATGTCATTCAGATCCTCAACGGAGCTAAAACCTTGAAATACATATCCCCAACGGAGTTAAGTTTTAAAATTCCCCTCAGAGCTAAGTTTCTAAAAACTCCCAATCCCCAGCGGAGCCCGAAAACTTTGAACTACAAATCCCAGTGAAGATGAAGCTTTCTTCCCCAGCGGAGTCCAAAAACATCAAATCTTAAACCCCGATAGAATGCTCTCAAACTTCCTCCGATTCCCCAACGGAGTTCTCCACAAAATAGGAATCCCTAGTAGATTGGTATACAACCCAATCTCCTGATTGTCAATCGGCAGTTATCAAGGCCTCTATAGGTACCTTCTCCCACAGAAACAAGGGGCAATAATGAGTTGTCTAAGCAATCTAATAGCTCAGTCCACCAAAATACCAAGGTAAATTCGGCTGAAGAATGTAACCAAGATGCCTTAATTCCCCAGAGAGTGAGCCAAGATTCAGCAATTCTCCCCAAGCAGTTGGTCTCCCATCAACCCTAACAAGGCACCGTATCTCCAGCAAGTCAGCAACACTCTCCCCGAGCAGAGTTAGTCTACAGTCAGCCTTGAGGAAGTTGGATTATCCCCAGCAGATCTCAACATTCCCTAGCGAAGTATACAAGTATTCCTAACAAGCATCCCCGGCAATCTTGATCTAAGATTGTTCCCCGGTGGTATACCTGACATCCAGTGGAGCCATTCCCCAGTGCAATCTCAAAAGTCTCCCCAGGAGAGTTTAATCATTCTCCCCAGCAGGTCTTGAAGCTTATCCCCAGTAGATTCTGGAAGCTTACCCCTACAGAGCACGAACGCTCCCCCGGCTTTATTCAAAGGTTATTTCCCCACCAGGATATAATTGGGTTATCCTCAGCCAAAAACCACGGAAAGATCGTCCCCGACGAAGTCTTCCTACCCCCAGCGGAGTTCATCGTCCAACAAAGCTCAACAATGGTATCCCCAACGGAGTTATCATCAATCTCAACAAAGTACCTCTCTTTCCCCACAGAGTTCACTCCCCGCAGAGTAATCTATTCGCCAAGTTTATTCCCCAATGGAGTCATCTTCTCCTACCGGTATTCTTGCAACCATCATCCCCAGCGGAAACAAAGAACGCTACTTTTCGGCATCAGCCCAGGATTTGACTTCCCGGCACCCGTCAAGGATTTATTTTGAGACAAAAATACGCTCATAAACGTCACATCTTCATACATTATAGCATGCACATACGCATCATGAACATACAATCTCATTTATTCCGAGAACATCTCGCATGTCATACATCATGACATCGCATACAACTAACGTTTTGTCTTTTCAGGACAAAGGTCAATACAAAGATAATTGCTATCAACGGTCGTGATTCCAGATCCGATTCCTGTATCTTGCCAGGGTGTATCTGTTGACGACTATTTTCCAGACTCGATTCCTGTATCTTGCCAGGGCACGTCTGAAGAGTTTGAAGATCCGATTCCTGTATCTTGCCAGGGTGTATCTGTTGACGACTAATTCCAGACTCGATTCCTGTATCCTGCCAGGGCACGTCTGAAGAGTTTGAAGATCTGATTCCTGTATCTTGCCAGGGTGTATCTGTTGATGACTAGTTCCAGACTCGATTCCTGTATCCCTCCAGGGCACGTCTGAAGAGTTTGAAGATCTGATTCCTGTATCATGCCAGGGAGTATCTGTTGACGACTAATTCCAGACTCGATTCCTGTATCCTGCCAGGGCACGTCTGAAGAGTTTGAAGATCCGATTCCTGTATCTTGCCAGGGTGTATCTGTTGACGACTAGTTCCAGACTCGATTCCTGTATCTTTCCAGGGCACGTCTGAAGAGTTTGAAGATCCGATTCCTGTATCTTGCCAGGGAGTATCTGTTGACGACTAATTCCAGACTCGATTCCTGTATCCCACCAGGGCACGTCTGAAGAGTTTGAAGATCCGATTCCTGTATCTTGCCAGGGAGTATCTGTTGATGACTAATTCTAGACTCGATTCCTGTATCCTGCCAGGGCACGTCTGAAGAGTTTGAAGATCTGATTCCTGTATCTTGCCAGGGTGTATCTGTTGACGACTAGTTCCAGACTCGATTCCTGTATCCTGCCAGGGCACGTCTGAAGAGTTTGAAGATATGATTCCTGTATCTTGCCAGGGTGTATCTGTTGACGACTAATTCCAGACTCGATTCCTGTATCCTGCCAGGGCACGTCTGAAGAGTTTGAAGATCCGATTCCTGTATCTTGCCAGGGAGTATCTGTTGACGACTAATTCCAGACTCGATTCCTGTATCTTTCCAGGGCACGTCTGAAGAGTTTGAAGATCCGATTCCTGTATCTTGCCAGGGTGTATCTGTTGACGACTAATTCCAGACTCGATTCCTGTATCCTGCCAGGGCACGTCTGAAGAGTTTGAAGATCTGATTCCTGTATCTTGCTAGGGTGTATCTGTTGACGACTAATTCCAGACTCGATTCTTGTATCCTGCCAGGGCACGTCTGAAGAGTTTGAAGATCCGATTCCTGTATCTTGCCAGGGTGTATCTGTTGACGACTAATTCCAGACTCGATTCCTGTATCCTGCCAGGGCACGTCTGAAGAGTTTGAAGATCCGATTCCTGTATCTAGCCAGGGCATATCTGTTGACGACTAATTCCAGATTCGATACCTGTATCCGGCCAGGGCACATCTACATAAAGAGTTCGAAGATCAACTCCTGTAACAGGCCAGGTAATTATTTTCTTTCTCAGGTACGCAAATTTTCGCTAAGGAATCTCTTACGCGATCAACACCTAGATGGCATCCATAAGCCCATCCACATCCCGACAGTCTCCAAATGGCATCTATAAGCCCATTCCCGACAAGGTTCTGTCATACTTCCAGATGGCATCTATAAGCTTATCCTCCTATCCGTCATCTCTCCAAATGGCATCTGTAAGCCCATTCCCGCCATCATGTTGCTGATACTCTACTATGCGAGTGCAAATTTCTGGGCACTCTAGTGTTCAATCATCTTCCACCTTCGGATCACGAAAGGCACGCAAGTCAATCTATATCCTCAGGTCTAAGAAGATTGAACAGGGGCAACTGTTGTACCCCAAAATTTATCCTCCCATATTTCTCAAAACATTTCAAGAAAAATTCACAAGTCCAACCCGGCGCGTCATATTCAGGTGTTCTTTCACCAAGATATCTATGATAACGTATTCTCAAATTCAGGTTCGGCTTAAGAGTCAATTCTTTAAAGAAGTATGGTGAAAAAGTGTGCTGAAAGTGCAGTTTTTACGCGCTAAAACATTCATAACTTGAAGATCGTGGCTCGTTTTGAACCCGTTCTGGTGGCCAAAATTCTGTCTTAACGTCATCTATGTTTTCATATCTCACGGCTGGAAGCCAATTTCGATCAGAAGGTCTTCAAAAATGCGGATTTATCAAGTATTTCCGTACACGAAATTTGTGTCCGAAATTTATTTGCGTCATGTTCATAAAATCATAACTTGGTAGATTTTCATCGTATCGAGCTGGTTCTGGCGCCAAAATTTCAAAAATTGAGTTGGCTACATTTTCACAGAAGGTATTGAGTTCAAACGGTATTCAAAAGGCCTTCGTTTTTTGCTCAGAGTGCGTGACACGCTGAAAATCCTGAATGCTGAATATTATTTCATCTGGGCCGAAACTTCGAAAATTCATAACTCGGTCAATTTTTATCGGATTGGGCTCATATTTTTACACAAAGTCACTGATTCATAGATCTACAACTTTGCTTCAAAAGTCGAGACCGGATTATGCTCCGATCAATACCAGTTTTTTATTGAAGAACGTGTCAGAGTCGACACTGGAGCCCAAGATAAGTTTGTCTGAGCTGAAACTTCAAAAATTCATAACTAATTCACCGTTTATCCGATTGAGTCGATTTTCAGACAGGAGTTAGTTCTCGATGTCGGCTACATTTTGTTTTCACATTTCAACTTCAAAACTTGCACTTAAGTCCCTGCGATTTAGCCTGGAAAGTGACGAACTCAAGTGAATATTGGAGGCTCAATTGCACATTTAAAGCCCATTTTCTTTAACCTAATTTCCATTATATAATCACCTTCTTTTCACACAAACCAGGGTGGAGAAAAAAGAGAAAAAAAACCTTGCCACAACACTGTCAGAATATCAAATTCTTTCAAGAACCCTAAAACCTTGAAATCCTTATTACAAATCCCTCTCTCACTACAAACAAGCCATCTCAGTTACAAACCAACATCTCACTACTTCTTCAGTAAGGGTAAGGCTGGCTTGATCTCCAAGATCAAAAAGGCATAAAAGCATTTGTGTCACTAATTTTCCAGTAATGGTAAGATTGATTTGATCTCCATGATCAAAAGGGTATAATCATTCATACATGTCATATTGTGCCTAAACATTAAATTTCTTCATATATTGGCTTTATTTGCATTTTATGATTTTATTTAATGTGTTCATGAGATTCAACACTGCAGATTTTAGACAGAATCTCATGCAAGTTCATTAAGGAACGTTGACGCCAAAACACAAATGGCCAAAAGCCAAATGGCCAAAACAGAACATTTTACACATGACACCAATACATGGCGAGACAGACATCCTGAGAAGGTTAAGGAACGTTGAGGCCAGAACACAAATGGCCAAAAGCCAGAACACAAATGGCCAAAAGCCAAAACACAAATGGCGAAAACAAAACAGTTTACACATGACGCTAATAGCTGTTTCACCCCTCCAATCAGGCTCGTATACTCCTAAACTCTCTCTCTATTTTTATTATTTTCCTTTAATTAATTAATCGTTATTCTTTTTATTAATCACTAACCAATTAACATTTTTTTTTCATAATAAAATTCAGAAAACTAACATTTTTAGTATTATTATTATTTAGTAATTTCACTATTAATTATTTTTTGTAAATAAATTCTAACAAATTAATTTAGTTTAATTAGGTTTAATTTTGGCTTTTTCATAATAAATAAAATAAATTAGAATTAGGTTTTACTAACTTTTGACTTTATTTTATTTTATTTTTATTTTTCATGAAAGACATTAAAAAACCAAAAATACTTTTTTCTTTTATTTAAATAATTAGTTTTAGGTTTAATATTAATTAAATACAAAAAACACAAAAAACACCTTTCTTTAATTAAATAATAATTAGACTTTAATTTAATTTAATTTCAAGCAAAGGGTCAAAACCCTCGGACATTCCAATTTCTATTTCGTGCATTATTTTTCTTGTTGATTATTATGTAACTGCTTTCTGGATGTAATAGTAATTAGGTCCTTTTTTTTTTACTTTCCGCATCTTTTATCAAAAACGAGTCTTTGTATTTTGGCGATGTATAGACCCGCGCCTTGTAATAGCGTAGCTTTTATCTTTCCGTCTTTTAATTTTCCGCACTCTTAAAATCTAACTTTGTATGAAAGAATGTATGTTAATTAAAAGCAACTCGTAGCTCACAATGCCCTGATCAAAGATAACTGTTAAACTGAAAACAACACACAAATACACACACCACTTCTAGGGTACGCCTCACCTGTTGCCTTCGAAACGTGGTCGTCAAGTATAGGACGTTTTAGCGGTCCTTATGTCCATGATCCAGTTGCCTCGAAACAAGTTGCCTCGAAACGGTTGCCTCGAATCAGTTGCCTCGAAATAGTTGCCTCGAAACGGTTGCCTCGGATTAAAAAAGGATCAAGGACATAAGGGTAGCTTCTAAGGTGTCCTACTATTGCTTCAGTGACCACACTGTCCCTACACTCGAATTGACCCGAACACCTCCAACGGTGGTGCTACCTACCTCTCAATGGTGGGATGGCACTACCTTAAGGACATTTACACAGCCTAATTCCTTAGGGTAGGTAGATGACTCATGGATACTTGCTCTTTTCAAAAAACAAACAAAAACCTTTTCACACTGACACTTTCAAAAAGCTTTCAAAACAATTTTTCAAACACTCTTGAGGACTGATACAATAGTCATTCAGAAATCTTTCAATGAAACTTTTTCAAACCCACGCACATTTTGAAAAGCAAACACTTTGAAAACATAAGAGCAAGTATCTAAGAGCCCGTGGATAACCACGGATAGAAAGGGTGCTAACACCTTCCCTTTCTATAAATCTACCTCCCGAACCGAGAAACTATCTCATAAGGAATTTTGCTGTGCTTTTGTCCTGTCCATATTGGAGAAAATAAAAGACGGTGGCGACTCTTGCTTCCGCGACATTTCGCGAACCAGCGTTAAACAGTCAGTTCTAAATCCACCGATCACACCAAGTTTCAAACCTTGAATCAAATTTTTGCCCAGTCAATTGGACAGTTGACCTAGAAATCAGCTGTATTAGGGAAAAAGTCAATTGTGGCCAATTTACAGTCAAACCTCATGAATTTTGACCCATATCAACATTATCAACTCATATGACCCATTTGATCAAGTTTGGACCATAAATCCACAAGAAATTTGATCAGCTCATCAAAAGGGCAAAATTGTCATTTTTAGGGTTTTGACTGTACAAAGGCAATTTTTGACTTTTTGACCTAGCCAATGGCAAATTAGGCTCAACCATGGACTAAAGGACTCAATGACATCATCTTGACCTACTCAACAAGTTCAAAAGATCCCAAATGCATTGGATTGAGAGATGGATTTTTCGGTCAACTAATCAAAATTTGACTGTACACTGAAAAGTCAAACTTTGACTTTTTGGTCAAAATCAAGTGCCAAGGGTCATTTTTCATCAAGATGTGTCAAAATATGAAAAAGTTTCATCAAGAAACCCAAAATTGCAAATTAGGGTTTAAAGTTGAAAATTTTCATAACTTAGAATTTTTCTAAGTTATGAAATTTTCTTAATTTTTCCTAACTTTGCCCCACATTTTCACCTTGATGAAAATGGATTCAAACAAAACTTCCAACATGAAAGTTGTATTCCTACACAAATTCTACAACTTTGATTCATAAAGTTTTCTCAAAAGAAGCTTGGATCTCAAGTTATGATTTTTGGAACAAGGGTCCCTAAAACTTTTAACTTAGTGAAATTTTGCCCTAGTTTAGGCAGGATTTTGACCTATCTTCTTGGCCATTTTTCACATAGTTCCACTTGGATTCTCAAGTTGCATTTCAAATATGGATTATAGATCATGTTTCAAGCTTTCCAAATTGTCCAATAACTCCTCAAACACATTTATGGTTAGGGAGAATCGAAGGCTTGAAGTTGGCAAAAACTCACTTTTCATCCATGGCATATTCATGTTCATCCAAGTTGCAATTTCAAGTCAGCATGCCTTACACTAGTTTACAGGCCTCTAAACCACTTCACACTCAATAATTAAATGGAAATCCATCAGTCTAAGCTTTTGTTTTGGTCATTTGGACATTGTACACAAAATTAAGCCCTAAGTAGAAAAAGGAAAATTTCCATTTTTGCTTAAGTATGCTTTATGTCAAACCACAATCCTTGAGCATTGGTCCAAGATCTCTTGCAGAAAAACAAATCCACAAATTATAGGGGCCAAGGGCAGAAGTTACAAGGTATTTGATAGCCTGTACAGGCCTGTTCCAATCACTTCCACATTCTTACTTCAAAAACAAGAAACTTGTCAAAAACCTTAAAACTTGAAAACCAGCCAATATCAACTTATGCAAACAGTTTGAACACCTTTCTCACACCCCTTTGAGCTAGAAACATGATTGCTTGAGCCCCTAAACACCCCATAGCCAAAAATCACATTCCTTTGGAAAAACAGGGCAGGTTCTGCAACTTAAGTTCCATAGCTCATTTGGCTCGTGCATTTTGCCTCAAGTTGCTTCAAACACCTTCCATTCAACTCACCCAAGCTATCCCAAACCTCAAACACCAATTGTAACTCCATTTACAGTGTTTGCCATTTTCACTTTGAGCTTGTGCAGGTTGAGTTCTATAGGTTGATTCAAGGACATTCAAGGCAAGCTAGCTATTGGAGAAGGTCAAGAGAAGTTCAAGCAAGCTACTAGACATCTCAAGCCTTGTTGAAAAGCACTACATTGCCCTACACGAATTCAACTGAAACAGATTTTTGTCCACTTCCTATCTCTTTATTTAGGAACATTTAGCTTTAGGTTTGTGAATAAAAAATGTAGTATTCATTGCCATGAAGCTGTACATATGCTCAGTTTTCATTTATATAAGTGTGCTAAGAGAATTTCATCCATGAACATGCTGAAAAAACTAGGTCATATTTTAGGGCCAAAGAAATTCTCTCTGGTCTTTGAGAGTTAAGACAAGTTGTTTATATGGTTGGAATCGTCTTGAAATGCTCTACAAGTTTGATGTTGTGTGTTTTTGCAATAGAGCTCGTATACAGGATCTGGTAGTTTGTACAGGGACGCGCGAGTTTTTTTCAAAAGCTGGAGGTTGAAGATGAAGTTTTGGGCTGGGCTTGGCTTGGTTGCTTTTGACACCCCCCTTTTTCTTTTTACACCCCCTGGCCCAATTTCTTGTATTTTTATATTTTTGCATTTTTGTTTTCATTTCTGATTTTGTTTATTTATTTCCAAATATAAAAAATGCTCAAAAATATTTTCATAATTTTTTCACATTTATTTTGCATTTTATTTTAATTTTTTCTAACATAGAAATTTTTTTAAATACTTTTATCTTATTTATCAAAACTTAAAAAATATATAAATTATACTTTTATTTTTTATTTCTTTATTTTTATTCATACTAAAAATATTACTCTAAATATATTTTATTTTTGTATATATATTTTATTTATTATACATATTTAATTAGTATAGATATTTATATATAAATATATACTTTTATTAAAATACTTTAGAATAAAAATACATAAATATTACATTTTTACTTTTATTATTATTTATACTAAAAAATACTTTTTTTTAAGTATGTTTTATTTTTGTATATATTAATATATTTTATTATATATAAATAATATAATGTATTTATTTTCTTAAAGAAATTAGGGTTTTACCCTTTAACCAAATAAAATAAATCTTTTATTTATTTCTTTATTTTTACATTAAAATATTTTTACATACATAAATAAATAAAAACATTTTTTGCATGATTCATATCATTTGACATATTTATTTATTTTGTTTATTTAAATATTGTCCATTTATTATTTATGCATTTTGATTTCAATTTGGATGTAATAGTAAATTAGGATTTATATTTCTTGTCAAATACCCCCACCCCCCATTCAAAGATTGTACCCTCATCCCCATAATCATGTTGTAATAGTCTAGACTTTTAATTCTCGCACTTTACGCTTTCAATTATGCCATGATTAGAGAATTAGGGTTTGTATGCAAAATCAAAATCAACAAGTAGCTTGACCTAATCAAAGATAAAGATGCATGAAAATCAAACACAATGCACACTTGCACCCCTAGGGTTACAATCCACTTGTTGCCTTCAAAAAAAGGGCCATGATATGCATGTTGGGTACTTTGGCAAAACAAAAAGCAAAACAAAAGATCATAGTCCCTCGATGACGCTATCTCGGTTGCCTAAACAAAATGATCAAGTCCCTCAAAAATTTGCCAAAGATACTTAACACAATTGCTATCATGGTCTATACGATGACCCGCGCCTGTCCCGTTTACCATCCTAACACAAGGTTGTTCACCAAATGCAATGGTGAAACAACACTGTCAAAAGGGTTAAAAACATATAGGAAAGATCTTTGAGTAAAATAGGGTAGATAACTCTTAGTTACTTGATCAAAAACTTGCAAAACATCCTTGCCATTTTCAAAACACACCTCACAAACACAATTTCAAAACATTTCCCAAATCAAACTTTCAAACATTGAAATCTTTTCAAAAGACAAAAACATCTTTGTATATATTCAAACAAGAATCATTACAAAGGTTGCCACAATGATGGCCTCTTTTCAAAACATCTTTCAAAACCACACATAAAGCACCATTTCAAACAATTGAAAAGCAAAAGCAAGTGATCTAAACAAGTAACTAAGAGCCCATGGATAACCATGGATGAAAAGGGTGCTTGCACCTTCCCTTTTCATAATCTACTCCCCGAACCCAATAAAACATCTCAAAGGTCTTTCCTGTACTTTTTGACTTTTCCTTAGGATAAAATAAAAAGTCGGTGGCAACTCTTGCTAAACCGAAACATTTGCGAACACAAACGCAAAATCCCAAGTCAGTTCTCCCACCGTATCACACGGTGGACTGAAAACCCGAAAGGGCGGTCCAGGCAAAAATTAGGGATTAAAGCGTAACACTATGTCTCATTGGATCACCTTGCAACTGGACTTCAGTATCAACTATCAAGCTCAGACGGCACTAATCAATCTGATCTACCTTCAACCAAGTAGCAACGTGATGAGGTGCTCGAGGATATAAAAGTAATGGCAGAGTTGGAACCTAGTGGGATTGTTCACATAGCTGTTTATCTTTATTTTACACAAATTGTATAAACTCTATCATTTCGGCGGCGTTCTCTTACTAGGACGTCAGTCTCTTGTACAAAAACGCCTATTTACAGGCTAATTTCAAAATCAATACAACTCATTTTCACAAAGAAATTTCAAATTGTTTTCCTTTTTCTGTTTTGTCTTGCAAAGAACGTCCAATGTTCATTTTTGATATATGCATTTGACAATAATTGCTACTCGTAAATATTTACATGCGAAACAAAAGACGATTACTCGTAATATCATAAACAGGGGCAAACAAGAAATGTCCAAACCGTACAGTTGCTCTATCCACCGGGTATAGAGATAGACCTAGTTGGAGAAAACGATTGAAAGTACATTCACTCCCCGCAGAGTAAGGAGAAAAGACAATGGTGTTAATTCCCCCCAGCTGAAACTCGTAACCACGAATAAGTCGGTGATATTCTCCCCCAAGCAGAGTTTATCTACCATCAGCGTTGAAAATTATCCCCAGTGGAGTTTGGAGAATTATCCCCAGTAGACTCTGGAAGATTGTCCCCAGTAGAGTCTAAAAGATTATTCCCCGTGAAGTCACAACTGGAAAATCACCCCCAGCGGAGTTCATTCCTTTTTACAAACAGAAACTCAATCCCCAACAGGGCTTATCATCGCCGGCAATGATGATTCATCCCCATCCGAGGTTATTTCTCCAAATCAACAGGTTCTCTAGCAGAGTTTGTCCTCCCCACAGAGTCATTTCCTTATCAGTTTATTCCCCGGCGGAGTTATCCTCTCCTGCAGGCTTATTCTCATAATCATCTTCATTCACTATCCTCAGCGGAAACGAAGAATTCAACTCTTTTCTCCAAAAACAATCTGGGATTTATTTTCCCCAGCTAAAAACATCACATTTCCATACATCATGACACATGCATATACGCATCATACAAACACAATCTCATTTATCTTGAGAACATCATTGCTTGATACATATCATGCATTACATATAGCTAACCTTTACCTTTCAGGAAAGATACAATCGAATTCTCACAAAATTCAAGATGTAAAGCCCGGGTACGACTGGATAACAGTCTAATCCCTAGTTGAATACGGACGATCGAAGCTCCTAAAATTCAACTTTCCTCTTTAATAGAGATGTTTCCTCAATCGAATACGGACGACCGAAGTTCCTAAAATTTAACAGAGATGATTTCTCAATCGAATACGGACAACCGAAGTTCCTAAAATTCAACAAAGATGATTCCTCAGTAGAATACGAGCGATCGAAGTTCCTAAAATTCAACAGAGTCTAATCCCCAGTTGAATACAGACGACCGAAGCTCCTAAAATTCAACTTTCCTCTTCAATAGAGATGTTTCCTCAGTCGAATACAGACGACCGAAGTTCCTAAAATTCGACAGATATGATTCCTCATTAGAATACGGACGATCGAAGTTCCTAAAATTCAACAGAGATGATTCCTCAGTAGAATACAGACGACTGAATTTCCTAAAATTCAACATAGATGATTCCTCAATCGAATACGGACGACCGAAGGTCCTAAAATTCAACAGAGATGATTCCTCAGTGGAATACGGACGAACGAAGTTCCTAAAATTCAAACTGATATGACTCACCAGCAGAATAACGGACGACCGAAGCTCCTAAAATTCTATTTCTCTCAAGACAGAGATCAGCATTCCCCAGTGGAATCTTCCTCAACGACAGGTATACAAGTTCTCGCTAAGGAATCTCTTATGCGATCGACACTCCTTCAGATGGCATCTTTAAGCCCATCCCCTCATCAGCAATTTCCAAATGGAATTTGTAAGCCCATTCCTGATATCGCAAGATGAACACCATTTCATGCGAGTGCAAATTTCTGGGCACTCTAGTGTTCAATCATCTTCCACCTTCGGACCACGAAAGGCACGAAAGCCAATCTACGTCCTCAGGTTTAAGAAGATTGAACAGGGGAAGCTGTTGTACCCCAAAATTTTCACTCCCACATTTCTCAAAACATTTAAAGAATGATACTCAAGTTGCTCAAGGTAGTCCAAGGGTTGGCCAGACAAGCTCTCTCCTAAGGCAGTCTACCTCAAATTAGGGTTTCATGTTGCATCAAGATACTTAAGTCCAAAGGACCCCAAATTCTCACCAATATCCTACTATGTTCTCAAGATCATCCATGTAAATTTTCGAGCCCTACAAAAGAAATTTGCTCAGTCAATTGCTCAAAGGCCTGAAAATTGACTGTGCTAGGGCAAAAGTCAATTGTGGCCCACATACAGTCAAACTTCAAGATTTTTGGTCAACATCCTCATTTTGAAGTATATTTCATCATTTAATCAAGGGTTTATCATGATTCATCAAGGATTGCTCATAATTCATCAAGAACCAAAAGTTGCTAAATTAGGGTTTTGTAGGAAAAGTCAACTCAACTTTGACCAATCATAACTTTCACATACTTTATGAGAAATTACCCACCCAAAGCTCATTTTGAATAGGATATAATTCCCTACAATCCATCTTCAGCTCCCAAGTTCAAAATATGCACTCACAAGAAGTTATGAATTTGGACATTATAGGTCATTTTGAAAAGTCAACAAAAACACCTTTTTTGTCAAAGCTTCATACTTGAGCATGGAATATCAAATTGAGATTAGACCAAAAGGGTTGATTAGACGACACCTCAAGATTTCTAAAAAGTCCAAGAACACCTCCAAAGAGTCAAAATTGAGGAAGTTATGCATTGGTGAAGTTGACCCTTTTTGCAAAATTGCCAAAAGTCAACTATGCCCAAAACATCAATTTTTGCCAAATGGGCCCAATCTTTTTCACTTGTTTTAAATTGGCAACATAGTCCACGAGCTCTAGCCATTGCCACTTGTCCTTATCATGTTTTTATTATTTATTTTGATTTTTATTTGAATTAATTCAATTTAAATCAAAACAAATCATATAAAATCCAAAATATTGAAAACAAAAGATTTTGTGCTTGTTTCAGGTTTCAATTACAGCTAGCATCAAATCAAACTCGTGCAAGGCATTAGGGTGGACAAAAAGATTGGATTTAGGACATTTTTGGAAAGATTTAAAGGTGAATCAAATCAAGATCAAACTCATTGATGGAGAAAGATTGGATGCATTCTTTCAACCCTAATGCATTCCTTGGTACATATAGAACGTGTGCAGACTCAAAACTAGGTTAGAAACAGGCGTAGCAAGGAGAGCAAAATCTGAAAAAATCAAGAAAAAGTGCAAGATCGAATTCAGTGTTCCAGGCATCCTCAAGGCCTTCCAGCTATCTCAATCGATTCCTGGGATTCTCAGCAAGCCAAAGCAATCGAAACCAAGCATTTTCAAGACCTATATCTCACTGTAAGTCAGTCACGATACCCAACATTTCTTGAATTTGAATTCCACGATTTAGGCATTGTTAGCATGAATTAATCATATATTGTTGATCCATGGAACATTTGCAAGCTTCCTGTATTGATTAATTTCATTTATATGGCCTGTGGTGGATTTCACCATTGTTAGGGTTTTGGATTCCGTTTTAGGGTTTTTGATTGCAGGTGAAATTAGCTTTCATGAATGGTACCATCATGTTTAGGAGGACGAGACGAGTCCAATCATGGCATTAGATGTCATTTATATGGCTCAAGGAGGATTTTGGAACGAGCCCTGACAATAGCTACGGACAAACGTCCGTAGGTAAAAGTTTGAAACTTTTACCCACTGAGAGAGGAAGAAGATGACCAGTTGGCGCCCATCCATTGGCCCATTCAAACTCTGGCGCGCATTTTTTTGACATCCTCCAATAATTCTTTGTTTTATATATTATTATTATTCATTATATGTACAACAAACAACAAATGGTGCAGTGGTGAGCATAACATTGGCAATTGCTTCAGGACCTGGGTTCGAATCCCAGGTCCCCCAAAATATTTCATGTATTTTGCCTTTTCAGGATCCAGCGTGGTCACAAACCAAGGATCCATCATACGTCTTCACCATCCAGCAAGCCAAGTGTCTTGAGATCTAGATCCAAGGGTCATCATCTGGAGGAACACCATAAGCCACAGTCAACATGCAACATTGGATCCAAAAGTCAAGCGTGGACCTCTCCTTTTGGGCCCAGATCTGGCTATTTGCACCCCTCTAAAACACTATTCAGGCCCAAATTTCTTTCTCTATATTTTTTATTTTTCATTTAATTTATTTTACTAATAAAAATTATTTTATTTTTATCAAAAAATCACAAATATTTTACTATCCAATTAAATTTAAGATATTTATTTTTTATTAAAAAAATTAATTAAATTAATTAGGCTTGATTAATTTAGATAACTTTAATTTCTTTTGTACATAATTAAAATTAATTAGAACAAATAGATTTTATTTGTAATTTAATTATTTTATTTTCTTAAAAATAACCAAAAATAACCAAAAATAGGTCATTTTATTATTTTCATTAATTAATTTAATTAACTAATTAATTTTTGTACTTAATTTAGAAAACTTATTTCTTATATTAAAAACAAAAAAAAAAATTCTTTTAATTAGGTTAGAAGGGTCAAAACCCTAATTTCTCGTCGGTCTAATTTTTCCCGCGCGCTTTATTATTACTTTTTATCATATTGATGTAACTGTCTACTGTTTGTAATAGTTTAATTAGGACGTTTATTTCATTTATCGCTTTATTTTTCAAAGGGTTTGTTTTTGGCTATGTAAATACCCGAAGCCTTGTAATAACGTAGTTTAATTTCCGCAAATTATTAACTGTTAGATGTATGATAATAGGATGCATGACAAGAATGTATGATTAATTTTAAAACAGTTAGATCACCCTAAATGTGCAAAGATAAATAATCTGAAATTGAATCACTCGCACATGCGCACTCCTAGGGCACACTCCCACTTGGTTGCCTTTGATAAACGGTCATTGAGTATAAGATGCTTTAGTGGTCGTCCTTTTGTCTAAACAAAGATCAAAGTCCCGATTCGGAAAAGTTTCCTCAGAATGGTTGCCTTGGAATTGTTGCCTCGAATAATTGATCTAAGACATTAGGGTTATTACTAAGACGTCCTAACATTGCTTTAGTGACCGTACGTCCCTTTCGAATTGACCCTCAAAACTCCAACGACGGTGCTACCTACTCATTAATAGTGGGATAGCACTGTCTAAAGTAAACGAACATAGAATAATTCTTTTTTCGAGTAGGTAGATTAGCTCTTAAGTACTTGCTCAATCAAAACAAATTTTTTACACTTACACTCCTTTACAAACAAAGTTTTCAAAAACACTTCATTACACTCTTGAAGACAGAAGTAAGAGTTAAATCAAAGTCAAAACAAAAGCTTTTCAAATCACGCAAACACAAAGAAAACAATTTTGAAAATGATGAGCAAGTACCTAAGAGCCCATAGATAACTATAGATAGAAATGGTGCTAATACCTTCCCTTTCTATAATCTACCCCCCGTACTCAGAAACATCTCGAAAAAGGAATTTTTCTGTGCTTTTTTCCTTTCCTTGTTGGATAAAATAAAAGACGATGGCGACTCTTGCTTACCGCGACCTTTTGCGAAAACAAACGCAAAATGCAAACCAGAAAATTCCTTAAAAAATAGGGAAACACGTCCGGTTCTGGCCACCGTATCACACAAACCAAATTGCAACGCATGCCCAATGAGAGCAGAATGCCAATACTTTGCTAGTGCATTTACAAGTGTAAGACTTGCCTTGCCTGGACCAGAGCAGAAGAGTATAGTAATTACAGCTGGAAATGGTGTGCCCAATGAAAACCCACTTGTAGTCATGAGTCAAAACAGTTCCCTAATGGACAAAGTGAAGAATACCAACTTCAAACCAACCTGCCAGCTCACATAACAGAATTCCAAGGCCACAAACAGTGATAACAAAAAAAACTAACTCCAAACCAAGTCTTAACTAACTAAAGAAAAAACAAATAACATAATACTAACTCCATAACTAATTCTTTACTTCCTAACCACTTAAATAACTCTCATAAACTAACTTTCAACAGCTAACTTAACCTCCATTTTTAATCTGACCTTACCTCACTCTTAACAGTAGTCTAACAGAATTACTAACTAACTTGTAGTTTTAACGAACTTAGTTCCAGCTTATAACTAACTTCTCGTCATAACCAACTACCTAACCAGTTTCCTAACTAACCAACAGTTTCAAACTGCTTCTAACCGTACTAACGGCAGCGATACAGACTGGAAGAGGTATATAACAGGAAGGAGGGAGAGGGTTCAAGGGGGGATACCAAAAAAAATCAAGAGGAGAAATGGAGGATAAACTCACCAAGAAATACTTAAAACTCTCGCGTTCTTCTCATCTTCTATTTTTCGTCTTCTCACTATTCTTCAACCACCTCATAAGAATCACCAAAAACTCAATCTTCAAAAACATTCTCTGCACTTCACCATTTCCTCCGTTACAACAATAATCTTCAATAACCTCTCTTGATTTCACTTCTCCTCTGCAGATTATCATCTTCATCCTTCAAGATCTTCAACCTTCATTCACAAAAAAAATATCTCCCCGCAATCTTCATCCTCTCTCTACAATAACCGCATCAACAACATTAATTATGTTGCATCATCATGTTCATCATCTCTGAATCAATCTTCAGCTTCTGCAAATCGCATCATCATCTTTTGCAACATATATGCAATAGCGTCAAATCTTCATAATCCTCACGTTTTTCCATCAACAATCTGTGTTTTATCAACAACGCGAAATCAACAAAAAAAGTGCAGAAAAGATACAAATAACAATATCATAACAGAAAGAGAGGAGATAGGATACAACAGGGATTCACTCTACAGGAATTCACAGAAGGAAAGAACCAAAAAAGGCTTCACAAATACTCACCAAAATCTTCATCTTTCTCCGTAACGAAGAGATTTCTCCCATCATCATTACGCTTTCTCCATAACCTTTAACCCCCATCTTCTTAGAACCTCTCTTTGTCATCAACTTCTCAACACGCACCATCACCTTCATTCACGAGAAAACACAAAGTCACTGGAAACGAAAGATTGATTCACAGAGGTAGAAGAAGAACATAGAATAAGAAGATGAGAAAAATTTAGCAGAACTTACGCATCATCGGAAACGCACCATAATCTCCATCGTCGAGGCAGGTGGCACAATCCTTTCCCTTGATCTCTTAGCACCACAATGTGTTTCAGGACTTGCTGGATATTTCCCCTTTGCTTGCGGATTGAAATCACGCTTCTTCATGGTTCAATCACCATTTGTGAGCGTCTTAGGGTTTTCTTCCATGAACTAGATTTGGATCACAATGAGAAATCAGGGAAAACAAGGTTGAGATTTGAGTTAGGGTACGTGTGTAGAAATCCCTGGTTGCGATGAAGATGATTTTGCGTTGGTGATTCAGACCAGAGAAGAAGGTTGAATTTTAGTTTGTGTCATTTGCGAACAGAAAGAGAGAAGAAGACTGAGTCTCCATGTGAAGTCGAACTATCTTCTGTAAACCCAACTCAAAAACGCTGCGTTCGGTCTCATCTTTTCTTTCTCTAAATTTCTTTTAATTTAATTTCATTATTATTTTTGTTTTAGATAATTGAATTAATAAAAATTTGGTCAATAGCATATTGGATGAGGGCTAAATTGAACATGAGGGTATAACGGACCACCCTTGTCCTAGGCCCAAAGGGCAATTTTTGTTAGCTTTCTGATTTGTAAAAAGAAAACTGTTTGTGGACCAAGTCTAATGGACTTAACACCAACTTGCTTATACATACCACTTCCTTCTTATGTAATGCACCTCCGAGTGTTTTTCTATTATTTTTTCTTAATAGTTTTGTGTGATATTCCTATATGATTTTTGCTTAGTTATTTACATGATAAGAGTTCAAAAAAATATTATAATAGAATTTTAATCTTTTATTAACTTTGTTTGTTGTTATTTTAGACATGTTTTTTTGGTAGATTTTAATTCCAATTTTGTGTGAAATTTTGGAATAAAAAGATACTTGAGTTTGAGAAGATTTCAAAGCGGACGAAGAGTGGAAATTTTTATCAAGGAAGTTTTATGTAGAGTTTTCTCTTTGCTTGCATGGTTTTGAAGAGGAAACGGACCTTCTCCGTTCGGTATTATCGTGACCTCAATTCATCCCTCATTTACGCACTTTATCACGTTTCTTTACTGTTTTTCTAGAAATCATGAGAAACCGGGCTTTATCGCAAACCATATGCATGCTAACATTAGGTAGACGTTTCCCTTTCATTCATCATCGACTTAGGTCTAACAACGCATGATAAGATCAGGTTTAGAAATAGGCTAGTCTTCCTGTGATTTTCTTTCCCCCTTTGCATATGCATTTAAAACAAAAATTTCTTTTTTTCTTTCAAACTTCAAAAATACTTAAAAAAAATTCTGACGAGAATCATATCTTCGTTAAGTATGTGAGACGATAAGCGGGTTTCTTCTCGACCTTATTGTTCTCTTATTCTGAACCTTGGCATGGTTCAAGTCTCAAAGACTTACTTCACGAATAAGTAGAGAAGTGGCTAACATCTCTCTCTTGAGATTAACTAGCTGTTATCTACAAGCAAAAAACACCAACCAACCCAAACTCTTTTGCCTTCGGGCCTTTCTTTCAAAACCTTTTCAAAAGAGCGTGTTAATTCACTTTTGTGCTGACGCGTAAATCTCCAAAGGTCGAGTTGCGGCAGAAGGCGAAATTAATATTGTTCGTCAAAAACACAATCCAATTCAAACTTTTTGTGCGCCCAAGCACATTTTCTCCGAAACCTTTTCGAAAGAACATGTTAATTCACTTATGTGCTGACGCGTAAGTCTCCAAAGGTCGAGTTGCGGCAGAAGGCGAAATTAATATTGTTCAGTAAAAAATACAAACCAACAAAAACATATAAGCCGAACTACGGCTGCTCTGATTCCTTAAAAGGGATACGTAGGCATCGGGGTAGGGCCCGAACGAGTACACTTTTATTTTCCCTACATTCTTTTCTCATTTATTTTGCATGCATTCTCCCTTCAGTAGTAGTAATAAATAGTAAACATAAATTAAACACACCCATAAGATAGACAACAAGAGTGGATACCGTAGAGTACTACGGGCGTGTGGGGTGCTAATACCTTCCCCTCGCGTAATAGACTCCCTTACCCGTTCTCTCGGTCGCAAGACCGTGACTTCTCCCTTCTCAGGTTTTCTTGATGTTTACCTTTCCCTTCTTGTAGGATAGAAGACTTTCGATGGCGACTTCATTGTTTGATGATTTTCAGCCGTTGTTTCAATATAGACTAATATTTTAGGTTTTATAAATATTTGTTTTTAATTTATTTTTTCTATCTAAAAATATATAATAGTTTATTTTAAATTATTTATATTTCTTAAATGAAAAAAATTTGCTTATCCTTCATTCACTTTCAATTGGCTTTTTATTTTGAATAAATAACATAACACAATTGGTAAGGAAACATAGCTTGAAAGCATAGGGTCATGGGTTTGAATCTCAGTTGGTGCACTTTAGATTTTTTTTTATGTTTATTGTTACCAATTTTATTTTCATTTATATTCAAAATCACAAAAAAAAACATTTATTATTTAAATATTATTTTCGTATTTTTAATTATTACATTTTTTAAAAAAAAATTATTTAAATTTATGCACTTTTTATAAAAAAAGAGTGCAAAAATCATAATAAATATAAAAAATATTTTATTTTCTAGTTAATTATTTCATATTGGTCAATTGGTGTCAATTTATGTCACACACAATTTTTGATTGATTAACTTACTGACTAAGAAAAATCAGATTTGTTAATTAATTTATTTCCTAATTTATTGACCTAATTATCAATATAAATATGTCTTTCTTTCGCACTATTAGGACATCAACAATCATCTACGAAAATCTACAAATTTTATACCTACATGTTTTTGTCTTGAACATAACACTTAAATTTTTTTTCACAATTTTACATTAAATTGTTGTTGTTTTGAATAGACAATGACCTAATAAAAAAAAAACCACAAATTTTACTATTATAAACAATTTCTACGCTTTACTTTTTCAATCTTAATTTACTTTTGTTTTTTTAAACGATATGATGGTGAGTCTCTGATGATTGTTTTTATAAAAATTATAATTATCCATTCAGGTTCTTGATTTTGGTAAGCTAGTCATTCTTTTTAGGGCAAAACATTATGTAGTATTTTTTTTTTACTTAAATCTTCACCCACGTACAGACCCACCCATAGCACACTCTCACTATTATTTTATTTTACACACATTTAGAATAACTCCCCGAATACTACTAACCTTTACATATAGCCACTCACAGCAACATAACAGTCAACATAGGCCAAAACTCATTCACATAAAACAACCAAATATATTTATATGTATTCTTTTTTCTTTCATGGTGTTGTCATTTAATGTTGATTTTGTTTGTGATTTCATGGATTGCTGAGTTTTGTTTATGCTTTTTTACATGTTTTTTAATACCATGTGGTTGTTGTATGATTGGCTGGAGATTTTGTTGTTTGAATGAGTCAAAATGGTGATGCCATTTTATTTCCATCTCCACACGATACTGCATTAAGAGTGATTCCATGTATATTGATGGGCTATGCTGTTTTTTTCCTTCATTCTCACGTGGAATAAAAGGAAGAGTGGTAATCCCTTCTTCTTAGATTTTAATTTATTTGATTAATTACTAATTTTACCTTTAATTGTCATAAATATTAATTAAAAGATACAAAAACAATCTGCGAATAAAAATTAAAAAAAATATATATTCTTAGTTAGTTAAGTATCTAAATAAATTTTTTAACTTTGTCCATAATTCAAACTTTTTTTTTAATTAAATTAATTTCTAACATTTTATAAATAATAGAATATACATCCTCGAGTGATTAATAGACCGACTAAACGTCTATCGATTAATTATTCAAATGCAAAATTAAAATTCACGCAAACTTTTATTTTGCTCAACGCAATAATCAAATGCTATCGCTCAAAACGATAAATGAACAAAGTCAAATTTCGTCGCCTTGAGCGAATTAATTCAGATAAAGATCAAGATTCTTTATCAAGACTCAATTGAATCTATTACTTCGCCTAGAGTGACTTAATTCTGATGAAGACCCGACTTTCTTCGACGATTCAGAATTAATCTAAAACAGCTAACTAATAATTCAAACTATTTTTTACTAACATAATTCAAAATTCAAGATAATTTTTCAATAAAGGATTAAGTAACATTACTTTCAAATCAAAACTATGAATTGTGTCTATAATCACTCTTTACAAAACTCAGACAAGGTTCAAGGATAAATTCGAAAGCAATTCTACGCAGTCCTATAAAAAACATCAACCAACCATACGAACTAGGTAACTGGACTCTGATTCTTCGCAAGGAGACACGTAGGCACGCGGTAAAAACCAAAGGGAGTTCATAACTAAAAAACTAAAATCCCTTTCTTAAATATTTAAAAATTTAACTACCAAATTCCCATATTACCATTAGACCTAAAAGCGGAACCCGTTCAGAACAAGAGAGATGAAGGGTGCCTAACACCTTCCCTTCGTCTAATTGACTTACGAACTTAGAATCTCAGTACGAATTAGGGTTATCTGTTATTCTCCCGTCCATAGAATAAAAATTAATGGTGGCGACTCTTTATTTTTTGCCGGTTACGACAACGTGAAGTGTGAATTTCTGAATGGACCCTTAGACGAAGAAGTATATGTTGCACAACCAGTTGAATTTGTGAAGCATGGCAAAGAGATAAAGGTGTACAGGCTGCATAAAGCCCTGTACGGATTGAAACAAGCTCCAAAAGCTTGAAATAAGAAGATATATAGCTTTCTAAGGGAGAAGGAATTTGTGAAGCGCACAACTGAATATGGAGTATATGTAAGAAGAAGCAATAGTGAATTGCTTATACTATGTCTATATGTCGATAACTTGTTAATAATAGGTAGCTGCAAGAAGGAGATCGAAGACTTCAAAGGTGATCTTAGTAAGGAATTTGAAATGTCAGATCTGGGTGACATTTCATATTTCCTTGGCATAAAATTCTACAAGAGAAGTAGAGGTTTGATGATGCATCAAAGAAGATATGCAGGAGAAATTCTCAAGAAATTTGAGATGGAAGAATGCAACTCGACTACGAAAGTTACAAAACTAAGACTGCAACTGTCGAAAGATGCAGATCAAGATTGTAACGCCCGTAATTTAATTAATTATTTAATTAAAGTATTTTTGGAATATTTGTGAAGTTGTGTTATGATTATAGTTGACGTATTATAGTTATTGGATTTATTTATTCTATTAAGTTATGGAATAATATTAGGATAATAATATTATTTGATGTGGGCTTGTTTTAGAGGATAGAAGTAGAAATAGGGGGTGTAGTAGCTTTAAGCCCATTAAGGCATTTTGAGAATTATAGGTTTATTTTATTATTGTTAGAAATAATAAGAAAAGAAGAAGCAGTAAGAGAGAAAGAAATAAGGGTTGGAAGAAGAGAAAGAGAACGTGAAAGTTGCAGAAAAGAAGGAAAAGAGGCAGAACGAAATTCAATTGGAAAATTTATAGAGCAACCTTCAATCCAAGGTAAGGGTGGGGTTCTGACTCTATAATGGGGTTTATGATGATTGGTATGTGGGATTAGATGTGAAAGATTGTTTGGTTTATGATTGAATTGTATACATTGTTGTATGATGAAAATCGATGGTTTAAGGATGAATAACGATGCCCTAATGTTGTATATTTGATGTAGAAATATAGGATGATTATAATTGATGATTACCTATGATTAGAGGATGTTCTTAGGGCCTAAAGCATAGAAATCGCAGTGAAAACGTAGTGAAATCGCAGAAAATATTCATGACAGAACAATATGTGTCGACCCTAAAAGCCATGCGTCGATGCATGAAGGCTTTTAAACTCAGGATGAGTCGATATTAAGGAGCCATGCGTCGATACATGCAGGCTTTTAGACTCAGGATGAGTCGATACCTAGGACCATGTATCGATACATGCAGTATTGCAGACTCATTATGAGTCGCTACGAAGGGAGTATGCATCGATACATGCAGCGTGTTAAGCCCAGTACACGTCGACTCAAGACATGATGCGTCAACTCATGTAGTCTGATTTTTGGCAGATTCGTTTCCAGAGGTTGTAACTTGAGTTTCCGGACTCCGTTTGAGGTGTCGTTCAAAGTGTTGAATAGCTAACGCGATGAACCTCACTCTTAAGGATTAAAATGAAGGATAAGGAGAGTAAATCCTAGTACCCAAATTAGGATTAGAGTTAGTTTCCCGCATTAATTGCTATGATGATTTTGTGAAGAATGATGAGGATGAGGTAATTATGGATTATTGTTTGACCCATAACAGTAAGATTAATGATGATAATGATGTAGTATTACAGAATTAATAATATGTATAGGTTTGGTAATTTAGAGGTAATCCTTAGATGATTAATTAATTATAGGCAATATCATGTTGTAGGCCTATGGTCAACGTTGCAAGATGGATGAGTTACTGTTGTATGGCTGAGTTATTGACGATGAATGATGTTTGATGAATTATGATGATGAATGATGTTTGATGAATTATGATGATAAATAATGTTTGATGAATTATGTTGATAAAGAATGTTGATAAATGATGTTGTTGAATGATGTTGAGATGCCTCTAATAATTGGCAGCTATTAAGATGTAGGCTTCTAGCTAACAATGATGTTGTGTTGAGATGTTGTTAATTATAGTGTTGTCATTACATTCACGATTGTGTCGCATACATTACATTTAAAGATGGAGCTGATGCTCGTTAAGATGGCATGTATTGGCGAATATTAAGATGAAGGCCTATGCCTTGTTGATGCCTCTATTTATTGGCAATTATTTTGAGATGGGAGTTCTGCTCCAATGGTACCACATGCATTTGCATAGTATTGAGTCGCATTATATAATTGCATAAAGAAGTTGTGTATTAATGCGGTGAATGTGTATATTGTTGGTATTTCTGTTGCGATTATTGTTGTTTATACTATGAGAAGTGGTGATGTTATGTGATCTAATTTAATATATTATTTATCATATGCTTTATTATATTGTTAAATATATCACCCCTTCTGTTTGAATGTTACCCTTATATTGGTAACGTGCAGGTAATCCAGAGTGAAGGAAGTGAAGAAGTGAAAAACACAAGAAGGGGGGTTGAATTGTAAAACTTGAAATCAAATGCAGACAACACGTTATTTTTATCCTGGTTCGTTTGATCTCAAACTACTCCAGTCCACCCGTCAAGGTGATTTCGCCTCTCTCCAACGAGGTCTTAATCCACTATATTCAACTGAATATTACAACTGCTTTAACAACTGCTAAAGCCTTCTTGAGACTAAACCACAGACCGGTTTCTCAAGGAAGTTCTTTCTTACAGATAAATAAAAACTATGTGTTGAATTTTTTCTACAAAAACTTTATATCACAACTGTGATAATACATAAATTAAGCTTGTGTGAAACTAGGATGCTATAACTATAGAGTAAGCAATTTGAGAGATATAGAAAACTGTATGAGTGAGGATGATGATGACTTGCTTTAGGCGTGTAAAGAGTTATAGAGCACTAGCCAATACATTTCTCACTGTCTTGTTTTTATAGCCTTGGAAAAGATACGTTGTAGTCAATTATTCCATTTCAATGCCCATTATGTTCTTTCCATATTGAGAAGATCTTTGTCTTGGAATGCAACCGTTGGTAATAAAGCGTCTTGAATGCACAGTACCGTTGTCAATTCAGCGCGTTATTTGGCTTTGGCTTATTCTGACGCTTCTAAGTGCTGCTGATATTGTTTTGGTCTTGATCAGATTTTAGAGTATATTAGACGCAGATCTGATCATCAAGCTTCAGCGTAAGCACATGCTTTGATCTTCTGATGCTGGCATATGATATTTCATCTTCTGACGCTGGCATATGATATTTCATATTCTGATGCTGATGTTGACATTCTTATGCTGATTATTCATCAGAGTTTCTGCAAATGCACAATATAATTTTTAGGTAGCATATATGTCTCATGTAATTTATTTAATCTTGCATTTTGTTATCATCAAAACTTTAACTTAGGGTAGTAGATTCAAACTTTGTTCTAACAATCTCCCCCTTTTTGATGATGACAAAAACCGAATTTTTTTTCAATTGAATTTTAAAGAAAAAAGAATTATAGATAATCAAATAATAAATTGTATCAGAGATAAACAGAAAGTTATCAAGGATAAGACGATAGGGAATAAAAAGGTAACAGAGTTATGGTTAGAAAAAACTCCCCCTGAGTTTATTACTTCCCTTTAGTTCCATGAGTCCTTTAGCATCAGATCTTTCCTTTTCCAGAGCAGAGCTTCAGTGTATTGGAGTTTGTTGTACCCCAAAATTTTCCCTCCCATATTCTTCAAGATTTGTCAAGAATCATCTTCAAATGGTTCAAGACCTCTCAAGGGTTGCACAGTCCAAATGCCTCCTAAGCCAGTCAAAATTAGGGTTTTGGTTCTCTCAAGGAATTTGAGGTTTTCAATGGCTCAATCAAGTCCCATAGGCCTATACATATTCTCAAGCATCTACATGTCAAGCTTCAAGACTCACAGGGTCAAATTCCACAGTCAAAAGCTCCATTTGCTTCACAATCAACTGCAGGGATAAAATGGTCATTTTACAGTCAAAAGTCAGAATTTTTGGTCAACATCTTATTTTGAGTCCACAATCATAATTTGATCAAGTCTTGATCATGATTCCACAAGCATGGCTCAAAAATCTTCAAGACACCAAAAGTTACTATTTTTGGACAGCAGAAAAGTCAACTGTATCTTGACCAAGGCATAACTTTTTCATGGTTCAGCAGAAAAATCCCATCCAATGCTCATTTTGAAGGGGATGGCATTTCCTACAACTCATCTTCACATTCCAAGTCCAAGAAATGCTCTCACAAAAAGTTATCAATGTCTACATTATAGGTCAATTTCAAAAGTCAACAAAAATGCACTTTAAGTCAAAGACCATAACTTGAGATTGATAAATCCAAATGACATGGGACCAAAGGCATTGGTTAGAGGACTTCAAGACCTTTCCAAAATGTCCAAGAACATGTTCATATGATCAAAATTGAGCAAGATATGCATTGGAGAAGTTGGGAAATTTTTGTGAATTTGCAAAAGTCAACTTTGCTCAAAACACTTTGTTTTTGCTAATGGGCCTCAAATTTCTTCTTGAAACTTTATCCATGACTTATGCACGACCCATTAAGATTAATTGAATTATTTTCTTATTTTTTATTAATTAATTGGATTTTTAATTGATTTTTAATTCATTTAATTAATTTAAATTGTAGGAAATATAAAGATTTGATTTTTCAATCTTTTGGTGAAGCAAATATGGTCAAGATATGCTGAGAATTTCGTGTGCAAATCAAAGGGACAAGAATATCCAAATTTAACAAGTTTTTCCAATCAAAAAGATTCAAAAATATTTGATTTTCAATCAAATATACAACCATCAATTCCATGGATTTCTTTGCAAAGATTTAACCTAATTCTATTCTACTATAAGTACACAAGTGAAACCTACTCATGCATGCGTGAATTTTCTGCAAGAAAGCCATAACCACTTTGAAAAAAACTCAAGAAATTTGAAAATTGATTTCCATATTCTAACGTGATTCAAAGGCTTTTATTGATTCTAATTTATTGCAGGGGTTCCCAGAAACATATTGCAATCAAAATCAAGCCTTAAAGCTCAAGGAATCCTCAAGAACAGTCTCACGGTTTGACATTTTCTTTCATAATCGTAACTCATGATTCATGCATCATTAACGTGATTTTTTGTGTGCTTTGCATTGCTAGAACTCCTATGAAGCTAATGGTATAGGTTAACTGAATTATAACACGCAGAATCACAAATTGCCATTAACGAGTTTTAGGGTTCATGAGTTTTTAAATTAGGGCTTTCCGAATCCAGTAAAATTGGGACCCCTAAGGCATATGGTTGAAACCGTTAGAACAAGACGAACACACTGGACTATTCGCGAAATATTTATGTTGCTTGTAGCTCTAATCGCTATTATTGGTCATCATGTTTTGTGGGGGTTAAAAACCCCCGCTATCTAACTTTGTTTTTACAGGCATAGCGAGGAAGACGATGACGTGCTGATTCATGGTTGGATAATTCAAAAAGCACGCGCGTGATTTTATGTTTCCAGCATAATTGATATTTCTTATATATTATATTTGCCTCTTATCATAATAACAAAGGTGTGCAGATGGCTTAGTGGATGGTACGTTGGCTGGTGATCATTGGGACCTGGGTTCGAATCCCAGGTCCCCCAAAATGTTTCTATTGTTTTTCTTAACATGGTTATGTGCAGGCTTCCCAAAGCGTTCCACCATACGCTCTCACATCCCAAACGCCAAGTGGCCACAAGAACATATCTGATGGCCATAGGATGGAGGACCATGGTATTCCCAGTCAATGCAGGTGTAGACGAGCTAGAAAGTCAACAAGGCTTGTGAAACAAATGGGCCAGAATTTCCAAACAAACCTCCAAAAAGGCCCAGCACCCCCCTGGTTTCTTTATTCTTTTCTTTTTTAATTTCCATTTAATCTTTTCATTAATTATTAGTATTTAATTAACAAATTAATTATTTTCTTAATAAAATTCAGAAAACTAATATTTTTATTATTATTATTATTTATTAATTTCACTTTGTTTTTTTTAAAATAAATTCTAACAAATTAATTTAGTTTAATTAGGTCAATTTTAACTTTTTTTCATAATAAATAAAATCAACATAGAATTAGGGTTTTTCTTTTGACAATTTTAATCCTTTTTATTTTATTTTCATTAAAACATAAAAAACTTTAAAAAAAAACATTTCTTTTAATTAATTAATTAATTTTAGGTTTAATTAATTGCAAAAAGGACCAAAATTCCATTCTTTTCTCAAAAAGGGTCAAAACCCTAAGGACTTTCCCCGATTCAATTTTTCTCGCGCGTATATTAATTTTGATCATATTTATGTAATTGCTCCGAGAATGTAATAGCGTAATTAGGACTCTTTATCGTTTTTCTTTACTTTCTCGCAATTTACTTTTCAAGGGTTATGTTTTTGGCGATGTAAATACCCGACGCCTTGTAATAGCGTAGATTTACTTTCCGCAATTTATTTTCCGCACAATTATAAACTGTTAAATATGCATGACAAGACTTGCCTGAAAATTAAAATCAACTCGTAGCTCACCGCAATACATGTGCAAAGATAATCTTAACATGAAACCTGAAACACTCGCACATGCCACTCCTAGGGTACGCCTCACTTGGTTGCCTCGACGTGGTCATTGAGTATAGGGTGTTTTAGAGGTCGCCCTCCGGTCTAAAGATCTAGTTGCCTCGAAACGGTTGCCTCGGATAAAAAAGGATCTAGGACACTAGGGTTACCTCTAAGGCGTCCTACTATTGCTTTGGTGACCACACATGTCCCTATAATCGAATTGACCCGAATAACTCCAACGACGGTGCTACCTACTTCTCAATAGTGGGATAGTACTGTCTAAAGGACATTTACATAGCTTAATTTCTTTTGAGTAGGTAGATTTCTCCTGGGTACTTGCTCTTTCAAAAAAAACAAAAATACTTTTCGCACTTACACTTTTCTGACAAAAGTTTTCAAACAAATACTTCATACACTCTTGAGGACTGATACAAGAGTTACCTAGAAGATTTCAAAACAAACTTTTTTCAAAACCCACAAACACAAGAAAAGCAAACATTTTTGAAAACATAATGAGCAAGTACCTAAGAGCCCGTGGATAACCACAGATAGAAAGGGTGTTAACACCTTCCCTTTCTATAATCTACCTCCCGAACCCGAGAAATATCTCAAAAAGGAATTTTTCTGTGCTTTTGTCCTTTCCTTGTTGGATAAAATAAAAGACGGTGGCGACTCTTGCTTACCGCGACATTTTGCGAAAACAAACGCAAACGCGAACCAGCATTCCAAAACAGTCATTTCTCATTCCCACCGATCACAGAGTTCATCAGATTTTTGTACCTGTAAGCTTATGCAGAACAAGAAAACATTCAAGTATATCAGAGTGTTAGAATGTTTGAGACTTTTGTCTCAGTAATCCATTATTGGAAAATATCATTCTTTCTCCCCCTTTTTGTCAGCAATCAAAAAGTGCAAATAATTTGAAGTTTAAAACGATCAGTGTAGAAAAACGATTGCATTCAGTTCAGATCTCAGAAAATATTACATATAACATGTAAAGAAAACAATGAAAATATCAAGAAACAAAATCTAAGGAGCGGGTGGAAGGCGTGTGAACAGAGCTTCTAGCATGTTCTTAATCTGATCAGTGGTTTCCTTCTGCTGATGCACCATGCTGGCTACTGAGTCAATCTTATTATCCTGAACATCCATCCTTTCCTTCATTCGTTGATCATTCTCATCCATTCTTTCCTGCAGTCTAAGATCATTTTGCTTCAGCTCTTCAAGAGTTTGCTTGTCCAATGCAGCTTGAGAAGAGTCAGAGTCAGGATGCTTCTGAGAGCTTTCTACAATAACCTCTTCTTGACTCAAATCTTCAGCTGGAATCATCTGTTCTTCTACTAGTTGAACTGTTGAAGCTAGACGCTTTTCAGACCAAGGCTCACTGTCCAGATGAAGAACTTCATCCTTCAGCAGCTGACTCAAAACTGGACCTTCCATTTCTTTCAGCAGTTTGCTGAAGTTCTGCTGAGCCTGTCCATACCTTTGGTCCTGCAGCTTAAAGGTTTCAGCGCATACCCATCTTCTGAAGAGTGTCCAGAGGTGGTCTGAAACAACGGGATCAATTACTTCCAAACTAGCCTGCTTTAGAGAGGAAATCCACTTCTGCATATCTGTTTCAAAATTCAAGATGCTAGAACCAACATCTGGTTGTTTAGGTTTGGGAATGGTAGTTTTATTGATAATGGCAGCAAAGCATTCAAGGACTGTTAGATCAATGAAGGTTTTGCTGTGGTCATCTGGATTTTGCTTGGGTGAGGGAGTAGGAGAATCAGAAATGATTATTGGACTGTGTGGAGTGTGTGGAGGAGTTGTTTCTGGTGAGGATGGTAGTTGAGGTATGTTCACGGTTGTACCACAAGGCAGTTGAATGGCCAAGGGTTGTGGTTCAGGAGACTCAGAGGTTTGTGCCTCAGAGTTTTGTGTCTCAGGTTGAGGTTCAGGGGTTTGAGCCTGAGAGTGTTGAGACTCAGGTTGTGGAGATGATTCGTGTTGAGGTGAAGGTGGATTAAGTTCTGGTTATGGAGATGGAGGTTGTGGAATTTCTGGTTCTGTTGAAAGTGGATCTTCTAGTATTGGTGAGAGTGTATTTTTTGGTTATGGTGAATGGGGAGTTACTGGTTGAGGATTTGGATTTACTGTATGGGGAGCGGAAGAGTGTTGATTTATTTCAGAAAGAGCTTCTCCAAGTTCTGGTTCTGTTGAGGTTGTAGGTTTTGGATTATGAGGTTTGACGCGGGATCTTCTGAGGGTTAATGACTCAGAAGGGTCAAACTCAGGTTCAGTATCATCAATGGTTGGAATGGGAATAAGGATTTCAAATGAAGTTGGGGTTGGAATAAATGTTGGAACAGCAGATGAATTTAAAACATTAACCGAAGACAAATTACCTCTCTTCTTTGGGGTCTGCTGAGACGATCCTTCTGATACAGCCTTTCTCTTCTTAGTCTTCTTCAAAGTAACTTCTGGTGTTTGTTGGTGCAGATCTTTGATGTTCAGAGTGGGATCTGTGCCATCAGCCTTACAAGCATCCAAGTATCTGAGAACAATGACTGGTTTAGAGTCAATCTCAGAGAATATAGGAAAGTCGTCCAGAGGGACTCTTCTGCTGGTGATTTCAGCATGAGGAGTGACGCTGGGCTCCTTCCTTATGTTCTCTATCAGCTTCATCTTCTTCAGATTCTTGGCATTCAGCTGCTTGCCAACAGAAGGTTCTAGAGAGCTTATTTCATGTGCCTCTGTCAGGTGTTCAATCAGCCTATTCTCCGTTAGAATATCTGATATCAGTCTGCCGAAGGGTATCCAATCCCTTTTAGTCCTTTCTTCTTCTCTAGTCTCCTTGACGCTGGTCCTCAGATGGTTGAACAGAAGATGAGCTAGATTAATCTTTACCTTCTGATTAATAAAATAGATCAGAAACTGCTGATCTATGTTTATATAATCAGGAGAGCTTGTGGGCTTCCTGTGATTGAAGCAGCCCAAAATAATCTTTGCCCAAATTCGGTGCTGATCTTTCAAGTCTCTTAT
This sequence comes from Vicia faba, assembly GCA_948472305.1. Classification (NCBI taxonomy): domain Eukaryota; kingdom Viridiplantae; phylum Streptophyta; class Magnoliopsida; order Fabales; family Fabaceae; genus Vicia; species Vicia faba. The sequence goes on along the minus strand of OX451735.1, from coordinate 1,242,150,985 downwards.
TTTGCTGGAGGAAACCCCATGAGTGAAAATCTCTCTTGCAATAACAGCAGCATTTGAGCATCTTTCTGCCATGTCAATACAGCGGATACCACCACCAGTGTATCCAATCAGCCTTGCAATGTGATCTTCAGTAATCACGATCTTCTTTCCCATGATATAAGAAGTAACATGATGAGTTGAGGAAGACGCATGTATCCAGAATTCTTTAACCAAAATGGGGAGCGTTGGACCCACCAACCTATCAAAGTACCTTTCCCATCCTTGTGCCTTAATTTCTCCAGACAAATCAAAGCCATTTTCCTTCAAACGGTTGAAATCTACTATCAATTCTGACAGAACTTCCAAGTTCTTGACCGGAGTGAGGAGAGTTCTGAAAGGAATCTGATACTGTTCAGAGGAAGCATCTTGCTGGGAACCTGCAGAAGGAGTGCTAGAGGATGCCATGTTCACACAAGGGTTTTTGAGAAAAAGCTTGAAAAAGGGTTTCACACAGTAAGAAGTGAAAAAAAACACAGAAGAGTTTTGAAGATTGTAAGTGACGGTAAAAATGCATAAATGATGTTTAAGGCGTTTAAATAGGTTTCAAAAAATTGTTTTGAAAACATAAACATAAACGTTTCAAAAATAAATCATGATTACTTGCATTTAATGTTGGCTGATTTTAGGGGATTTAGAAAGATATTGGAACGGTTACCCATGACATGTGTCTCAATGCATCCAATCAGCATTTTGCCTTCTCAGAAGCGTGCACGCGTGTTCTGCCTCAGGAATTGGCTGATGACTGGATGATACTGGTTTGATTTAGTGAACAGCATATCTATCCTTGAAATGAGACGCTCAGATCTTTATGGATAGAGTCTGATACAATCTGCATGTCTATATTTCTGAAAGAAGATTGATCAGAAGTTCACAGTAAAATAAAACAAATTCTGAAGGTTAATATATAAAATTAAAACATTTTCACTCTGGGCAGAGCTTCATGCTGAGATGTTTCAGAATGAAGTTGAATCTATCTTCAGAAAGTGGTTTTGTGAAGATATTAGCCCATTGATGGTCTGTATCAATAAATTTTAAGTTTAAAATGCCTTTCTGAATATAGTCCCTAATGAAATGATGTTTTATTTCTATATGCTTAGCCCTAGAATGCAAAATTGGATTTTTACTTAAGCAAATGGCAGAAGTGTTGTCACAGAGTATAGGAATGTTACTCTTAAATATCTGGAAGTCTTCAAGCTGACTTTTCATCCAGAGCATTTGTGTGCTGCATCCTGCTGCTGCTATGTATTCAGCTTCTGTTGTTGATAGCGCAATTGTGGATTGCCTTTTGCTGGACCAAGAGATCAGATTTTCTCCCAGAAACTGGCAGCTTCCAGAAGTACTTTTACGCTTTACTCTGTCTCCAGCAAAGTCAGCATCACAGTAACCTACTAAGCTATAATCACTAGATTTTCTATAAAATAAACCCAGATTAGTAGTACCTTTCAGATACTTGAAAATTCGCTTAACAGCTGTTAAGTGAGATTCTCTAGGATCTGATTGGAATCTTGCACAAATGCATACACTGAATAAAATATCAGGTCTTGAAGTTGTCAGATAAAGAAGAGAACCAATCATACCTCTGTAGACCTTCTGTTCTACCTGTTTGCTTACCTCTTCTCTTTCCAGAATGCACGTGGGATGCATTGGAATCTTTGATGGCTTACATTCTAAGAGATCAAATTTCTTCAGAAGTTCTCTGACATATTTGCTCTGATGAATGTAAGTTCCCTCTGGAGTTTGATTGATCTGAATTCCCAGAAAGAATTTCAGTTCCCCCATGAGGCTCATCTCAAATTCTGCCTGCATACACTTAGCAAATTTTCTTCCAAGAGAAGGATTAGTAGATCCAAATATAATATCGTCAACATAAATCTGACACACTAAGATGTCATTCTTAACTGTCTTACAAAATAAGGTTGTGTCCACCTTCCCTCTGGTGAATTCCTTTTCTAACAGAAAGTTACTTAGTCTTTCATACCAAGCTCTGGGAGCTTGTTTCAGACCATACAGTGACTTCTTTAGTTTGAAAACATATTCTGGATTTTTTGTACTTTCAAAACCAGGGGGTTGGTGCACATAAACCTCTTCTTCTATATAGACATTTAAGAATGCACTCTTGACATCCATCTGATATAGAGTGATGCTTTTATTAACAACAAAAGAAATTAAGAGTCTGATAGATTCTAACCTGGAGAGTGGAGCAAAGGTTTCTGTATAGTCTATCCCCTCTTACTGACTATAACCTTGTGCTACCAGTCGTGCTTTGTTTCTGATGACTTCACCTTTTTCGTTCAGTTTGTTTCTGAACACCCATTTTGTTCCAATGACGTTGAATCCTTTTGATCTGGGAACTATATCCCACACGTCATTTCTGGTGAATTGATTCAGCTCTTCTTGCATTTCCAGAATCCAGTCATTGTCCAAAAGTGCTTCATCAATTGAAGAAGGTTCAATCAGAGAGACAAGTCCCATGAGGGATTCTTCAGAGTTTCTGAAGCTGGCTCTTGTTCTGATTGGATCTTCCTTTCTTCCTAAGATTGTTTCTTCTGGGTGATCCAAGCTGCTTCTGGGTAGTCTTTTCTGAGGTTGATCAGCAGATGTTGCTGGATTGCTCGCAGTGCCTCTTTCTGATGTTGAAGGAGTGTCTTTGTTGAGAGCTTCTGATGACTTGTCTTCAGAACCTGTGAATTCAACTTCCATACCTGCAAAGACTTCATTCTGCTTTGACTTTTCAGAGTCAAGCTTATCATCAAAACGAACACTGATTGATTCTTCCACAATCTGTGTTTCTGTATTGTATACTCTGTACCCTCTTGAGCGTTCAGAGTATCCTAACATAATACACTTCTGTGCTTTAGAGTCAAACTTGTTCAAATAATTTTTTATATTTAACATAAAACAAGTACATCCAAATGGGTGAAAATATGAAATGTTGGGCTTTCTGTTCTTCCACAATTCATATGGAGTCTTTTCCAGAATAAGTCTTATGGAGATTCTATTTTGAATGTAGCACGCTGTGTTTATTGCCTCTGCCCAGAAGATCTTAGCAACGTTTGTATCATTGATCATGGTTTTGGCCATTTCTTGCAATGTTCTGTTCTTTCGTTCTACAACTCCATTTTGCTGGGGAGTTCTAGGACAAGAGAAGTCATGCAGAATGCCTCTGTTATTAAAGAATGACTCAAAATCTTTGTTTTCAAATTCTCCACCATGATCACTTCTGACTTTAACGATTCTAAGATCCTTTTCATTCTGAACTTGGTTACAGAAGGTGACAAACACAGAGTGTGACTCGTCCTTGTGTCTTAAGAACTTTACCCATGTCCATCTGCTATAGTCATCTACGATTACTAACCCGTACTTCTTGCCACCGACTGAAGCAGTTTTAACTGGTCCAAATAAGTCAATGTGCAGAAGTTCTAATGGCTTAGAGGTGGAAACAACGTTTTTAGATTTGAAAGCAGGTTTTGCAAACTTGCCTTTCTGACATGCTTCACACAGAGCATCTGAATTGAACTTCAGATTAGGAAGTCCTCTGACCAGATTGAGTTTGTTAATCTGAGATATTCTTCTCATACTAACATGCCCCAATCTTCTGTGCCAGATCCATTACTCGTTGTTGACAGACAGAAGACATTTTACATTCTGACTTTTCAGTTTAGAAAGTTTGATTTTATAAATGTTGTTTTTCCTCTTTCCATTGAATAGGATAGTCCCATCTTTCTGACTAACAGCTTTACATGATTTTTGATTAAAGATTATATCATAACCGTTATCACTTAATTGACTTATGGATAACAGATTATGCATTAATCCATCTACTAATAGAACATTATTTATAGAGGGAAGATTTCCATTACCTACTGTTCCAGAGCCAATGATCTTTCCCCTCTGATTGCCTCCAAAGCCTACGTGGCCTCCAGGCTTAAGTTCCAGGCTTTGGAACATATGCCTTCTTCCCGTCATGTGTCATGAGCAGCCAGAGTCCAGGTACCACGACTGGTGTTTCTGATTTGCTGCTAAAGATATCTGCAACATGTATTATTTTATCCTTAGGTACCCATATTTTCTTGGGTCCTGATTTGTTAGCTTTACCAAAACTCTAGTTGAATTTTGGTTTCACAGAATAATTGTTACTAGTATATTTAATGTCATGTGTGTGACCATACACAAAGTGTGAATTCAGAGGAGTGCATTTAATAATTAGATCCATGACATTCTTTGGTGTAGGTACCTTACCTTGGTATCCTATTCCCTTTCTGCCGTTTCTGCTAACTCCATAGATCATTGAAGCCATTTTGCTTCTATCTATGCTTTTAGCAAGGAACTTCTGAAAGCTGTGATCATATTCCTTGATGATCTCATCAGCGCTGCTGGGAGTTTCAGAAATTGTTTCCTTCTGAGAGTTTTGTAAAAGATTTTCTAATTTTGAAACTTTATTTTTCAACTCAGAATTTTCCAACTTGAGACTCTCAGATTTATCAGAGTCAGAATCAAGATTCCTTTTTAGGTTTCTGAATTTAACTCTGATCTGCTGATATCTTTCCAGAATTTCGTTAAGGCTTTCAGCAAGTTCATCCTTAGTAAAATTAATTGCAAAGTCAGGGAATACCTCTTCGGTGTCTGATTCAGAGTCTGATTCAGAAGCTTCACTGTCTTCTGATATGTTGGCCATGAGAGCTATGTTTTCTCTCTCGTCATCTGATTCTAAGTCAGCTTTAGACGAGTCAGAGTCATCCCATGTAGCCATGAGACTCTTCTTCTTTTCCCTTCCAAACTTCTTTTTGGGCTTTTCCCTCTGAAGCTTTGGACAATCACTCTTGTAGTGTCCTTGTTCGTTGTATTCATAGCAGATGATGTCCTTGGTGTTTGGCTTTCTGCTTCCTGAAGAGCCTTCAGATCTTCTGTATCCAGAGGAGGAGTCTGACCTTCTGTATCTGGAGGAGGACTCATTCTGATCGGATCTTCTGGTATTCCTGAACTTTCTTTGCCTCTGCTTCCATAGTTGGTTCACTCTTATGGAGAGGAGGGAAAGCTCGTCTTCTTCTGATAAGGACCCATCAGAGGTTTCTTCAACAGCCTGCAAAACTTTGGAGTCAGATTTTCTGTTAGATTTTAAGGCTAAAGGCTTACCTTGCTTCTGAGGTTCGTCAGCTTCTAGCTCTATCTCGTGACTTCTGAGGGAGCTGATAAGTTCCTCCAGAGATATTTTGTTGAGATCTTTAGCTAGCTTCAGCGCTGTAACCATTGGCCTCCACTGTTTTGGCAAGCTTCTGATGATCTTTTTGACATGATCAGCAGTAGAATACCCTTTGTCCAGAACTTTGAGACCAACCACCAGAATTTGAAATCTTGAGAACATCGTTTCAATTGATTCACTTTCTTCCATTTTGAATACCACATACTTCTGAATGAGCGAGAGAGCTTTAGTTTCTTTGACCTGAATGTTGCCTTCATGCGTCATTCTGAGGGAGTCAAACATGTTCTTTGCAGTATCTCTGTTAGATATCTTTTCATATTCAGCGTAAGAGATGGCGCTGAGAAGAATAATTCTGGCCTTGTGGTGATTTTTGAAGTCACGCTTTTGTTGATCAGACATTGCCTTCTTGTCAATCTTCTGACCACTTGCATTCACTGGGTGCGTGTATCCATATGTCACCATGTCCCACAGATCAGCATCATGTGCCAGAAAGAAGCTTTCAATTTTGTCTTTCCAGTAATCAAAATTCTCTCCATCAAAGACTAGAGGTTTGCCGCTGAATCTGTCTTTATCTTCATTGTTGTCATTGCTGGTGTGTTGATATATTCCTGCCATTGTGTTTTTTTGACGCTGGATCTTGTACTGACATGGTTAAGTGTTTTAGCTCAGAACCAGGCGCTCTGATGCCAATTGAAGAAGTGAAAAACACAAGAAGGGGGGTTGAATTGTAAAACTTGAAATCAAATGCAGACAACACGTTATTTTTATCCTGGTTCGTTTGATCTCAAACTACTCCAGTCCACCCGTCAAGGTGATTTCGCCTCTCTCCAACGAGGTCTTAATCCACTATATTCAACTGAATATTACAACTGCTTTAACAACTGCTAAAGCCTTCTTGAGACTAAACCACATACCGGTTTCTCAAGAAAGTTCTTTCTTACAGATAAATGAAAACTATGTGTTGAATGTTTTCTACAAAAACTTTATATCACAACTGTGATAATACACAAATTAAGCTTGTGTGAAACTAGGATGCTATAACTATAGAGTAAGCAATTTGAGGGTGTTGTACCCCAAAATTTGCCCTCCCATATTCTTCAAGGTTTGTCAAGAATCATCCTCAAATGGTTCAAGTTTACTCAAGAGATTGCACAGTCAAACTACTTCCTAAGCCAGCTGAAATTAGGGTTTTGGTTCTTTCAAGGAATTTGAGGTTTTCAATGGTTCAATCAAGTCTCATAGGCCTATAAACATTCTCAAGCACCTGCATGCCAAGTTTCAAGGCTCACAATGCCAATTTGCACAGTAAAAAACTTCATTTGCTCCACAGTCAACTACAGGGGCAAAATGGTCATTTTGCAGTCAAAAGTCAGGTTTTTTGGTCAACATATTATTTTGAGTCCACAATCATCACTTGATCAAGTCTTGATCATGATTCCACAAGCATAGCTCAAAAATCATCAAGATGCAAAAGTTACTATTTTTGCACAGCAGAAAAGTCAACTGTATCTTGACCAGGGCATAACCTTTTCATGGTTCATCATAAAAATCCCATCCAATGCTCATTTTGAAGGGGATGACATTTCCTACAATCCATCTTCACACTCCAAGTACAAGAAATGCTCTCACAAAAAGTTATCAATTTCTACATTATAGGTCAAATTCAAAAGTCAACAAAAATGAATTTTGAGTCAAAGGCCATAACTTGATATTGGTAAATCCAAATGACATGGGACCAAAGGCATTGGTTAGAGGACTTCAAGACCTTTCCAAAATGTCCAAGAACATGTTCATATGATCAAAATTGAGAAAGATATGCATTGGAGAAGTTGGGAAATTTTTGTGAATTTGCAAAAGTCAACTTGCTCAATAGTGGGATAGTACTGTCTAAAGAACATTTACACAGCTTAATTTCTTTCGAGTAGGTAGAGGTTCTCAGGTACTTGCTCTTTCAAAACAAAACAACTTTTTTTGCACCTACACTTTTCTGACAAAAGTTTTCAAACAACACTTCTTACACTCTTGAGGACTAATACAAGAGTTAAAACAAAGTTTTCAAACAAACTTTTTCAAAACCCACAAACACAAGAAAAGGAAAATCTTTTGAAAACATAGTGAGCAAGTACCTAAGAGCCCGTGGATAACCACGGATAGAAAGGGTGCTAACACCTTCCCTTTCTATAATCTACCTCCCGAACCGAGAAACATCTCGAAAAGGAATTTTGCTGTAGTTTTGTCCTTTCCTTGTTGGAGAAAATAAAAGACGGTGGCAACTCTTGCTTACCGCGACATTTCGCGAACCAGCATTTCAAAACAGCCAGTTCTATTTCCACCGATCACAGAACTGGCGACTCTGCTGGGGAATGTTTATAAGTGAGGTGTACCTTAGGATTAGATCATTCTATGTTTTCAATTGTATGCCTTCTTTGCTTTAATATTATGGGCATGCATTGGAGTTTTATGGATCCTAATCCGGATCTGGGGAATACCCTTTAGGTAGCAATAAACTGTGAGGGACATGTCCGGCGTAGACCGACACGGGTGAAGCAATAACTACGTTGGTGTGACACCTTGGTCTGTACCGATATCCCTTGTGTTGGAACGAGGAGAATATGAGTCTTCTGAGGAGTCATTAAGTACCAACTGACCTTAGAACCTTAAATTGACCCAACTTGGCCATAGAACAGTAGCAGTATGCTACACTCATTGAGGCTAAACTCTCGCGATGGTTCCGGCCGCAAGAAAAGGTTGCGAAGCTGGAGTTATGACCGATTGAGGGTAGTCAGTGATATTGAGATCCTCTAGAACCCGGTTACTATTTCTAGGACAGGTCTTAACCAACTGAAACTGAAAGAGGGTAGTACCTAAACTTCATGCTGGCCTGAACTCTAAGGGTTGTCTTGTGTGACTTGTGTGCCTTACCATGTTTGCCTTTTGTGAATACTTGTGGTGTGCCTTTATCATAACATCATACCATCATAACATTGCATGCATCCTGCATAAGGACTAACCCATTTCAAAGACAAGAGGGTTTCATCTTTGCTCTGTTTTGTAGGATATCATGATGCCCGTGCGAAGGAATACTATCCGGCTCAACTTTGTTCAATCACCTGCGTTACTTACAGAATTGATTGATAGGATTCCAAACACTACGTCCTTCATCAAGAGGCATGGTTCTCTTCTCGGTTTAGTCACTTCAAAGTGGACCAACAACTGATGAGTGTCCTGGCCCAGTTTTATGATCCCCTATACCATTGCTTCACCTTTCAAGACTTCCAGTTGGTCCCTACGCTGGAAGAGTTCTCTGATTTGCTTGGTATCCTTATTTTGAAACAGACTCCATTCACTGGTTGGGAGAAGACTCTTAGGCCTGAGGAGATTGCTGCAGCCCTTCCCTTGACCAAAGAAGAAGTAATGGCTAACTGGGAGACTAGAAGTGGAGTTAAGGGCTTTTTGGCTAAGTTTCTGATTGGCAAAGCTAATAGCTTCTGGAATGATTTAGACTTCAGGGCGTACGAAGACATTCTGGCTCTCTTAATCTATGGTCTGGTATTGTTTCCAAATCCTGATACCTTTGTTAATGTCAACGCCATAAGGATCTTCATATCTCGGAACCCTGTACCCACTCTCTTGGGTGATATCCTGCAACAGCTCTATGCTCGTACTGCCCGAAGACGGGGAACTCTGTGGTGTTGTGCTCCTTTGTTGGTGAGGTGGTTTATCTCGCACCTCCCTAAGTTCTCACTAAAGAACAAAGAAGGAAGAGGCTGGGCTCATAGGATAATGTCTCTCACTGATAATGACATCATTTGGACTCTCAGAGGTTTAGATGAGGTGGCCGTTATTGATCGTTGCGGAGAATATCCTAATGTTCCATTGATTGGTACCCAGGGGGGGAATCTCTTATAATCCATGTTTAGCTCTCCGCCAGTTTGGAAGAGCCAGAAGAGCAGGGCCTTATGAGATGTTGATACCTCACATCAGTTTCGAGTTTCAGGTAGATAGTGACGAGCTGCGTCGTAAATTCATCAGGGCTTGGGACAGGATTCACAAAGCTGACCCACACGAGTTGGGACCGAAGACTTCTCTACCAATGGAATCCTACTTCAGATGGGTCCGCATCCGTGCTCAGAAGTTAGGTATGCCATACGAAGTTGTCAGGCCTATTACTCTTGAAGTTCCTGATAAAGACGGGGTTCCTCCAACTGTTCTCCATCCTTATATACCCACTGATATTGGTACACTGAAGAGGTCTTGGGCACAACTGCAGGAAGAACGGGATTCTTATCGGGAAAGGTTCAATGAACAAGAACAGAAGATCCAGAAGCTGACTAAGCAATTGGAGAACGAACGGATCCTGAATGACTATATCCGCACTGAGAAGAAGAGGCCATGGGAGCATTGATGGGCCTTGGACGTTTCTTTTACAGCTTTTATTTACTTTTCAGTATTTTCATTCTTGTAACGCCTAAGGGCAATTTGTTGAACAATTTAAATTCCAAAGTTGAATCTAATAAAGTTTGTTTCCTTTTTGTCTACAAAGTTGAATCCCGATTGTCTTTGAAAACATAAATCATACACATTCCATTCATCATATGCATAACAGGTACCCTTTTTACAAGTCACTTATCTTCTTCGCTGTTTATTTCAGCAATCATCATGACTTCTGAACCTTCCACCGAACAAGCGATCAAGGCCCTCTAGGCATAGAATGCCCAGTTCCAAGAGATGGTTATGAGCCTAGTCCAGGGTCAACAGGAGTTGAAGACCCTGCTTTTGAAGAAGAAGAAGAAGAAGAGGATTGTCTTGTTCAATACTGGACGCAGGTTTGGGATTGCACTGCAGAATAAGGTTGAGCTAACTACCCCATCTGTAGGGAAGGACAATCCCCAAGAGAGAAGGGTTCCTAGTCCCGTGGTCTCTGACAACGAGACAGATTATAATGATGAACAGTACCCTCCTGCTGAGGATAGGTACAAACAGCTAGAGGACCGTTTAAGTGCTATGGAGATTCAGAATGTGCCCGGGTTGGACTTCGGAGACCTAGGCTTATCCTCTGGGGTGGTGATTCCCCATAAGTTCAAGGCACCTGCTTTTGCAAAATACGACGGAGCTTCTTGTCCTAAGCTGCACCTCCGATCGTATGTAAGGAAGATCCAACCTTATACAGCTGACAAGAATTTGTGGATCCATTTCTTCCAGGATAGTCTTTCAGGGACTCAACTCGAATGGTTCTATCAGCTGGATGGAGTCAGTATTCGTAACTGGGAGGACTTGGCTACTGCGTTTTATAAGCAGTACCAGTATAATTCCGACCTCGCTCCTACTCGTACCCAACTCCAGGGTATGTCACTAGGGACGGGTGAAGGATTTAAGGAATATGCTCAAAAGTGGAGAGACCTGGCTGGAAGGGTGCAGCCCCCTCTGACTGACCGTGAGCTTGTTGATATGTTCTTGGGGACCCTGTCTGGTCCGTTCTTCAATCATTTGATCGGGAATTCTTCAGCCGGGTTTACAGACCTTATCTTGACTGGTGAGAGAATTGAAGCTGGTATCAAGTCTGGAAAGATACAGAAAGGTAGCTCCTCGAGTACTGAAAAGAAACCATTTAAGAAGGAATTTAGTGTTGTCTATGGTTCAAGGAGACAGAATAAACCGGAGCTCCGCCAAGCTGTCAACGCGGTGGTTATTTGAAAGCCTGCTGCTGCTCCTCAGCATAACCAACCAAGGGGTGAGAGACCTAGAAGGCAGTTTACTCGGCTCAGCATGGCCTTGTCCCAGATATTGCCACAGTTACTGTCAACCAATCTGGTGACTCTGAAAGAAGCTCCGAAGATTGTGAACACAACCTCTCCAAAGTACAATCCCAACGCCCGCTGCGCTTACCACTCTGACAGCCCAGGGCATAACACAGATGATTGTTGGGCTCTGAAGAATAAGGTTCAGGACCTTATTGATGCTAAAGAGATAGAGTTCGAGGCGTCCGAAAGGCCCAATGTTGTGACTGCTCCCATGCCAAAGCATGGAGTGAATGCTGTAGAGGAAGACCTGTATGTAGCCTCTTTGGATGATATTGTTACTCCGCTGTTGACTGTCAAGAGGAACCTGTTGCTAGCCGGTTTATTTCCGGGATGTAGTAAAGGTTGCTATCTGTGTTCCGTTTCACCTGCTGGTTGTCCATCTTTGAATTCAGGTATCCAGAACCTGATGGATAATAAAGAAATCATGTTTGAGAAGGTTGTTGTTCCTGCTACCCCAACTGAAGAAGTGTCCATTGTTACTATTTTCAATAATTCTCCCAAGGCTCCTCCAAGGAAGCCTGTCAAAATCATGCCTGCTCAGAAGATTGCACCCATAATCATCACTGTTCCGGGGCCCATCCCCTATACATCCGACAAAGCTGTCCCTTGGCACTATGGGGCAGATGTTTATGTGCTTGGAGTAAAACAAGACTTTGATACTAGTACCAGCGTCAGCAACATCACCGGGCATGCCAAAGTCACCCGCAGTGGTAGGCTTTTCTCGCCAGACATTGCTCCACCATCTATCCAGAGACCTATTGTCATCACACCTGCAAGTGTGCCTGTTTCCCTTCCTGACCAAGTTCCTATTTCTACCCCTGCTGCCGAGTCATCTGACGCTCGGGGCAAAGGGATCGCCACAGATATGCCTTCCCAGACGGAGGCGCCGAAGACCATCAATGTTGAAGCTTCCAAGCAGGAGATGGAAGAGATTCTTAAGATTATCAAGAAGAGTGATTTTAATGTAGTTGAGCAGCTGGGGCACACCCCATCTAAAATTTCTATGCTATCACTGTTGTTGTGTTCAGAGGCCCATGCCAAGGCCCTGATTACCTTCCTGAAGACGGCCCATGTGCCACAAGAGACGTCAGCTGATCAATTTACCGATTGTGTGGCCAACTTAACTGCTGATAATGGTTTGGGTTTCTCCGACGCTGATCTAACTGCCAAAGGGAAGAACCATAATGATGCCCTGCATGTCTCCATTGAATGCAGGGGAACTACTCTTGCCCATGTGCTGGTCAACATTGGTTCCTCGTTGAACGTATTGCCCAAGAAAGCTATAGACAGGTTAGATTGCGAGGGTTTAGAACTCAAGCCAAGTAACATTGTTGTCCGGGCCTTTGACGGGTCTAAAAGGATGGTACATGGTGAAGTTGATATCCCAATCAGAGTTGGTTCGCAGGTCTTTGATTCAACATTCTATGTGATGGACATTCGACCGTCCTATTCTTGCTTGTTGGGTCGTCCATGGATCCATAAGGCTGGAGCTGTGACCTCCACACTACATCAGAAGCTGAAATACCCGGTCAGAGGGAAGATTGTGACAGTGCAGGGGGAGGAAGAGTATATGGTCAGTCACCTCAACTCGTTCCGGTACATAGAAATGGATGGGGAGTTCATTGAGACTCCATTACAGCACTTTGAAGAGGTTCCTCAGACGCTGGCGTCGGCAGAGACTGTGATTGAAGATTCTCCTTTGAAGACAACTTCCTTAGATGCCCGGGCTGTTATTGAGAAGGGTGAGTGTGCAAACTGGGGCCGACTTCCTGATTTCACTTAGAACACTGACAAATTTGGTTTGGGTTTCACTGCAGAAGCTCAGAGGGCTGTTCGTCGTGCAAGGATTGGAAGACCTCCTGTGTTCATCAGCAACTCGGGAGTAAACGCCATTGAAGATGACATGGAGGAATCTGAATTCAACAACTGGATTTACCCTACGACCGATGGTGGACCAAGCAACTGGACGACAAAAGACTTCATACCTATTACTTTTGTCACTCAGTAATGAACTCCTTTGTTTTGAATTTGTAACAAACAATATTACTAAACTTTATGGCCCGGTGTCTTACCCGGGGCACTGTGGCTTCATTTGTGAGGGCTTTGATGTGTCATTTTCATATATCATTAATAAAAGCATTGGACGTATTTTGCATTTCAAATCTTGCGCTCCTTGTCTTTCTTTATTATATATTGCAAAACAGCTATTTACACACACTCACATATACAGGTCCCAATCCACTCTGGATCTCACTGGTAACGACTCTGCTACTACCAGTTATGACTTCGAAAATCCGATCAACTTAGCCGAAGACGAAGGTGAAGATGATTGCGAAGTGCCTGGTGAGCTTGCAAGACTGTTACTTCAAGAAGAAAGGGCCATTCAGCCACATGAAGAGCTAGTGGAAACGGTAAATCTGGGTACTGAGACAGACAGAAAGGAAGTCAAGATTGGTGCCAATCTAGAGTCTAGTGTGAAACAACGGTTGACTCAGATGATGCATGACTACGTGGAAATCTTTGTCTGGTCTTACGAAGATATGCCTGGGTAGGATACCGACATTGTGGTTCATCACCTGCCTACCAAGGAAGACTGCCCTCCGGTAAAACAGAAGGTCCGCCGTATGTGTCCAGAGATGTCCAAGAAAATCAAAGCTGAGGTTATGAAACAATTCGACGCCGGTTTTCTAGCAGTGACTTCTTACCCTCAGTGGGTTGCCAATGTGGTTCCAGTTCCGAAGAAAGATGGTAAGGTCCGAATGTGTGTTGACTACAGGGATTTGAACAGGGCGAGCCCTGAGGATGACTTCCCTCTGCCTCACATCGACGTTCTGGTTGACAACACTGCTTAGCATAAAGTATTCTCCTTTATGGACGGATTCTCTGGTTATAATCTGATAAAGGTGGCTCCCGAAGACATGGAGAAGACCACTTTTGTTACTCAGTGGGGCACCTTTTGCTACAAGGTCATGCCTTTTGGGTTGAAAAATGCTGGGGCAACCTACCAACGTGCCATGGTTGCTTTGTTTAACGACATGATCCATCATGAAATCGAAGTATACGTTGACGATATGATTGCAAGGTCCCAAACTGAGGAAGAACACTTGGACCATCTACAGAAGCTGTTTGACCGGTTGAAGTTGTACAAGCTGAGATAAAACCCGAACAAGTGCACCTTCGGGGTGAGATCTGGAAAATTGCTAGGCTTCGTCGTGAGCGACAAAGGTATTCAAGTGGACCCTGCCAAAGTGAAAGCCATACAAGAGATGCCAGTTCCCAAGACAGAGAAAGAAGTCAGAGGCTTTCTAGGACGGTTGAACTACATTGCCCGATTCATCTCGCACCTAACTACTACCTGTGAGCCAATCTTCAAGCTACTGAAGAAAGATCAAGTAGTACGTTGGAACGATGAATGTCAGGCCACTTTCGAAAGAATCAAAGAGTATCTCCAAGATCCCCCCATTCTTATGCCACCAGTTGAAGGGAGACCTCTAATCTTATACTTGACAGTACTTGACAACTCAATGGGGGTGTGTGCTGGGGCAGCATGACGAGTCTGGCCGAAAAGAGTACGCTATTTATTACCTTAGCAAAAAGTTTATCGACTGTGAGACCCGATACTCACTGCTCGAGAAAACTTTCTGCGCTTTGGTATGGGCTGCTCGCCGGCTAAGACAGTATATGCTGACTCACACTACTCTATTGATTTCAAAAATGGATCCAATTAAGTACATCTTCGAAAAGCCTGCCTTGTCCGGAAGAATAGCAAGATGGCAGATGATCTTGACCGAATATGACATCCAGTACACGACTCAAAAAGCAATCAAGGGAAGTGTGTTGGCAGACCATTTGGCACATCAGGCAGTGGATGACTACCAGTCCATGAACTTTGAATTTCCAGACGAGAATATCATGGTAGTGACTGATTTTGAAATACCTGGACCGGATGAAGGACCTGAGGAAGGATCCCGATGGTCTATGCACTTTGATGGAGCCTCAAATGCTTTGGGTAATGGTATTGGTGCTGTGATCATATCTCCTAAGGGCTCTCATACTCCACTCACCGCCCGACTATGCTTCAACTGCACCAACAACATGGCGGAGTATGAAGCATGCATCATGGGTCTTCGAGCTGCAATTGACCTAAGAATCAAGTTTCTGAGTGTCTTCGGAGATTTCGCTCTCGTGATCAGTCAAATCAAAGGCGAGTGGGATACGAAACACCCAAATCTTATTCCTTACAAGGAGTATGTAATGACGTTGCTTCCCCATTTCGAGGAGATAACCTTTGAACACTTCCCAAGAGAGGAGAATCAGTTGGCGGACGCATTAGCTACGATGTCTTCTATGTTCAAAGTTAAGTGGGACAACGAGGCTCCCCGGATCATTATTTGGAAACTAGATAAACCTGCACATTGATGTGATCTTGAGACCGAAGAGGTAACCGAAAAGCCTTGGTATCATGAAGTAAAGAGGTATCTTGAAGCGCAAGAATACCCCGAGGGCGCATCTGTTAATGACAAGAAGTTTCTGAGAAGGTTCGCGGCAAAGTTCTTCCTCAGCAATAACATTCTTTACAAACAAAACCATGATTCAACCTTACTGTGTTGTGTGGATAAGACTGAAGCAGAAAGGATCATGACAGAGATGCATGAAGGTACCTTCGGAACTCATTCCAGTGGACATACCATGGAAAAGAAAATCCTTCGGGCAGGATATTACTGGTCCACAATGGAAGCCGACTGTTATCAACATTCTCTGATGTGTCACAAATGCCAGATCTATGCTGATAAGGTGCACATTCCTCCAGTTCCTCTGAACGTCTTGACAACACCTTGGCCTTTTGCAATGTGGGGCATTGATATGATCGGCGAGATCAGACCTACGGCATCCAACGGGCATCGCTTCATCCTGGTAGCGATTGATTACTTTACAAAGTGGGTTGAAGCAGCTTCCTTCGCTACGGTAACCAAGAACGTCGTGGCACAGTTCATTCAGCACAACCTGATCTGTCGATACGGCGTACCAGAGAGGATCATTACGGATAATGGTACCAATATTAACAACAAGATGATCACTGAGCTCTGCGAGCAATTCAAGATACAACACCACAACTCTTCTCCCTACAGGTCGAAGATGAATGGGGCTATAGAAGCAGCTAATAAGAACATTAAGAAGATTGTGCAGAAGATGACAGTGACCTACAAAGATTGGCATGAGATGTTACCATTCGCTCTTCATGGGTACCGTACCTCAGCACGAACGTCAACAGGGGCAACACCCTTTTCCTTGGTATACAGCATGGAGGCAGTCTTGCCCATTGAAGTTCAGATACCCTCTCTACAGATAATGAAGGATGCAGGTTTGAGCGAAGACGACTGGATCCAGACCCGGCTTGATCAACTAAACCTAATCGACGAAAAGAGACTCACTGCTATTTTTCATGGTCAGATGTACCAAAAACGAATGATCAAGGCATTTAACAAGAAAGTCAGACGACAAGAGTATCAAGTCGGAGACCTGGTAATCAAGCGCATCATTCTACCCCAAGGTGATCCCAGGGGCAAATGGACCCCTACGTACAAAGGGCCATTTGTGGTTAAGAACATCTTCTCAGGAGGAGCAATGATATTAACCACCATGGATGGTGACGACCTTCCTCACCCCGCCAATGCAGACATAGTAAAAAGATACTACGCATGATTAAAGACCCACTAGGTCGACTGGCCTAGGCAAAAATAAGGGCTTCCCGGCGAACCAAAAGTGTTCGGGCAAAAATAAGGGATGAAAATGAAAAAAATCTATACACTCGGCAAGTCGAAAACCTGAAAAGGTGGCTTGGGCAAAAATGGGTATCCCGGTGGACTAAAAACCCGAAAGGGCGGTCCAGGCAAAAGTTAGGGATAAGCGTAATACTATGTCTCATTGGATCACCCTGCATCCAGACTTCGGTGTCAACTATCAGGCTCAGACGGCACCAATCAATCAGATTCATCTTCAACTAAGCAGCAAAGTGATGAGACGCTTGAAGACATAAAGGCGATAGCAGAGTTGGAACCCAGTGGGATTTTTCACATAGCTGTTTTGTTTTCCTTTCCACAAATTATATAAACTCTATTTTGTTCGGCGGCGTTCTCTTACTAGGACGTCAGCCTCCTGTACAAAACGCCTATTTACAGGCAAATTTCAAAATCAATACAAGTTTCATTTTTCAGACAAATTGCAAATTGTTTTTTTTTCTTTATCTGTTTTGTTTTGCAAAGAACGTCCAATGTTCATTTTTGATATATGCATTTGACATTAATTGTTGTTCATAAGTATTTGCATGCGAAACAAAGGACTAATTTGTTAGAACAAAGTTTGAATCTACTACCCTATATTTAAGTTTTGATGATAACAAAGTGAAAAGATATATTACTTATATGATTCATGTATGAACTATCTGCTGCCTAAATTATTACGTTCTGATTTGCAGATACTCTGATTTGTATAAGCAAGATCACACCTAATCAGCATCAGAATTTTGGTTCCTGACATCAGCATCAGAAGTTGCCATATCAGAATGTCAGAATCAGAAGATTAATTTACGTATATGCTGAAGTCTGATGAACAGAACTGCGCTCAACACTCTGATAAAGAAACACAACGGTTCATCAGCAGCTAAGCAGAGTCAGAATGAGCCAAGCCAGAACTTGCATTAAGTAAGCAACGGTACTGTGCATTGAAAGCAAATTAATACCAACGGCCTCATTCCAGACAAGATCTACTCGATAAGGAAAGTTTGTTATTAGCATTGAATCAAGAATATTGCTCCAACGTTCAACATCTCAGTGCTATATAAACAAGACTTTGAAGATTGAATTGGCTAATGCTCTCCAAATATTTACACGCTAAAAAGCTGATCATAATCTTCCTTCTCTCAGTTTGCTAAACACTACACATTCTCTTATTCAATCATTGTTTAGCAATCTAGTTTCTAAGCTTTAAGTTGTGTATACATCACAGTTGTGATACAGTTTTGTAGAAAACATTCACACACTTAGATTTATCTTCGTTGTAAGAAAGTGTTTCCCTGACAAACCGGGTTGTGGTTTGCATCAAGAAGGCTTTAGCAGTTGTTAAAGCAGTCTGTAATATTCAGTTGAATATAGTGGATTAAGACCTCGTTGGAGAGAGGCGAAATCACCTTGACGGGTGGACTGGAGTAGTTTGAGATCAAACGAACCAGGATAAAAATATCTTGTTCATTGCATTGATTTTCAGTTTTACAATTCAACCCCCCTTCTTGTGTTTTTCACTACTTCATAATTACAGGTGACATCGGAAGTAGGGGCAATAAGAATTGTCTAAGCGATCTAGTTGCTTTGTCCACCGAGGTACCAAGGTAGGTTCGGCTGAAGAATGTGACCAGGATACCTTCATTCCCCGCAGAGTAAGACAAGATTTAGCAATACTCTCCCCGAGCAGAGTTGGCCTCCCATCAGCCTAAAAAGGCACAGTATCCCCAGCAAGTCAGCAATACTCTTTCCCCAAGCAGAGTTAGTCTACCATCAGTCCTGAAGAAGTTGAGTACCCCCAGAGGATCTTAATATTCTCCAGCAGAGTATACAAATATTCCTCAGCAAGCATCTCCGACAGTCTTAATATTCCTCGACAGAGTATAAGATTGTTCCCCTGCGGAATATAAGATACCCCCAGTGGAGTCATTTCCTCCAGAGTTTCCCCAGGAAAGTTGAATCATCCTCCCCAGTAGATTCTGGAAGCTTATCCCCTGCAGAGTGCAAATGCGTCTCCCCAGCCTTATTCAGAAGATTATTCCCCACCAGAGTCTAATTGGGTTATCCTCAGCAAGTTGCAACTGAAAGATCGTCCCCAGCGAAGTTCTTTCTATCCCCCAGTGGAGTTCATCAAAATCCCCAACAAAGCATAACAACAGAGTCCCTAGAGGAGTTATCATTAAAATCTCAGCGAAGCATCTTTTCCCAGAGTAATTCCCCGCAGAGTAATCTCTTCACCAGGTTTATTCCCCAATGGAGTCATCTTCTCCTACAGGTTTATTCTTGCAATCATCTTCGTTCATCATCCCCAGCGGAAATGAAGAACTCTACTCTTCAACATCAGCCCAGGACTTAACAAACTTCCCGGCATTCGTCAAGGATTTATTTTCCCAGACGAAAATACATTCATAAACATATCACATTTTACATCTCCTATTTACATACATGATAAAGTGCATACGACACAATCTCATTTGAGAACATCATGCATTTCATACATCATGACATTGCATGCAACTAATGTTTTGTCTTTTCAGGAAAAGGACAATCAAAAGATGATTACCATCAACCTTTTTTAAGTTCCGGATTAATACCTGTAACTAGCCAGGACGTATCTGTGGATGATTGATTGTAGATCTATACCTGAAACCAGACAGGAAAGTTATCTACATTGAAGAGATTAAAGATCAATACCTGTAGCAAGCCAGGAAGACTATCTTTATTTCTCAGGTCAGAGATCTATACCTGAAACCAGACAGGAAAGCTATCTTGGCCCACCTCGTTTCTTAAGTTCCAGATCAATACCTGTAACTAGCCAAGAAATATCTGTGGACGACTGATTGTAGATCTATACCTGAAACCAGACAGGAAAGTTATCTACATTGAAGAGATTGAAGATCAATACCTGTAGCAAGCCAGGAAGACTATCTTTATTTCTCAGGTCAGAGATCTATACCTGAAACCAGACAGGAAAGCTATCTCGACCAACTTTTTCTTAAGTTCCAGATCAATACCTGTAACTAGCCAGGAAGTATCTGTGGACGATTGATTGTAGATCTATACCTGTAACTAGCCAGGAAAGTATCTACATGAAGAGACTGAAGATCATAACCTGTAACAGGACATGAAACCATCTTTCTTTCTCAGGTCAGAGATTAACACATGTAACCAGCCAGGACAACTATCTCATCGACCAACCTTTCTTAAGTTCCAGATCAACACCTGTAACTAGCCAGGAAGTATCTGTGGACGATTGATTGTAGATCTATACCTAAAACCAGACAGGAAAGTTATCTACATTGAAGAGATTGGAGATCAATACCTGTAGCAAGCCAGGAAGACTATCTTTATTTCTAAGGTCAGAGATCTATACCTGAAACCAGACAGGAAAGCTATCTCGACCAACTTTTTCTTAAGTTCCGGATTAATACCTGTAACTAGCCAGGAAGTATCTGTGGACGATTGATTGTAGATCTATACCTGAAACCAGCCAGGAAAGTTATCTACATTGAAGAGATTGAAGATCAACACCTGTAACAGGCCAGGAAATTATCTTTATTTCTCAGGTCAGAGATCTATACCTGAAATCAGACAGGAAAGCTATCTCGACCAACTTTTTCTTAAGTTCCAGATCAATACCTGTAACTAGCCAGGAAGTATCTGTGGATGATTGATTGTAGATCTATACCTGAAACCATCCAGGAAAGTTATCTACATTGAAGAAATTGAAGATCAACATCTGTAACAGGCCAGGAAATTATCTTTATTTCTCAGGTCAGAGATCTATACCTGAAACCAGACAAGAAAGCTATCTCGACCAACTTTTTCTTAAGTTCTGGATTAATGCATGTAACTAGCCAGGAAGTATCTGTGGACAATTGATTGTAGATCTATACCTGTAACCAGACAGGAAAGTTATCTACATTGAAGAGATTGAAGATCAACACCTGTAACAGGCCAGGAAATTATCTTTATTTCTCAGGTCAAAGATCTATACCTGAAACCAGACAGGAAAGCTATCTCGACTAACCTTTTCTAAGTTCCAGATCAACACCTGTAACTAGCCAGGAAGTATCTGTGGACAATTGATTGTAGATCTATACCTGTAACCAGACAGGAAAGTTATCTACATTGAAGAGATTGAAGATCAACACCTGTAACAGGCCAGGAAATTATCTTTCTTTCTCAAGTCAGAGATCTATACCTGAAACCAGACAGGAAAGCTATCTCGACCAACTTTTTCTTAAGTTCCGGATCAACACCTGTATCTAGCCAGGAAATATCTGTGAGCGATTGATTGTAGATCTATACCTGAAACCAGACAGGAAAGTTATCTACATTGAAGAGATTGAAGATCAATACCTGTAGCAAGCCAGGAAGACTATCTTTATTTCTCAAGTCAGAGATCTGTACCTGAAACCAGACAGGAAAGCTATCTTGACCAACTTTTTCTTAAGTTCCGGATTAATACATGTATCTAGCCAGGAAGTATCTGTGGACGATTGATTGTAGATCTATACCTGTAACCAGACAGGAAAGTTATCTACATTGAAGAGATTGAAGATCAACACCTGTAGCAAGCCAAGAAACCATCTTTCTTTCTCAGATCAGAGATCTATACCTGAAACTAGACAGGAAAGCTATCTCGACCAACTTTTTCTTAAGTTTCGGATTAATACCTGTATCTAGCCAGGAAATATCTGTGGACGATTGATTGTAGATCTATACCTGTAGCTAACCAGGAAAGTTAACTACATTGAAGAGATTGAAGATCAACACCTGTAGCAAGCCAGGAAACCATCTTCCTTTCTCAGATCACAGATTAATACCTGAAACCAGCCAGGAAAGCTATCTCGACCAACCTTTCTTAAGTTCCAGATCAACACCTGTAACTAGCCAGGAAATATCTGTGGATGACCGACTATATGTTAACATCTGAAACCAGACAGGAAAACCACCTATATGAACTGATTGTAGATTAATACCTGAAACCAGACAGGACAACTATCTACTCGACCAGCTCGAACAATTCAACAATCACTCTTGGATGGCATCTTTAAGCCCATCTCCACAACTATCCATTACATTTCCAGATGGCATCTATAAGCCCATCCCCAACAAAATTCTGTCACATCTCCATATGGAATCTTTAAGCCCATCCTCCTATCCATCATATCTCTAAATGGCATCTATAAGCCCATTCCCGACATCACATTGCTGATACCACACTATGCGAGTGCAAATTTCTGGGCACTTTAGTGTTCAATCATCTTCCACCTTCGGATCACGAAAGGCACGCAAGCCAATCTACATCCTCAGGTTTAAGAAGATTGAACAGGGGCAACTGTTGTACCCCAAAATTTGCCCTCCCATATTCTTCAAGGTTTGTCAAGAATCATCCTCAAATGGTTCAAGTTTACTCAAGAGATTGCACAATCAAACTACTTCCTAAGCCAGCTGAAATTAGGGTTTTGGTTCTTTCAAGGAATTTGAGGTTTTCAATGGTTCAATCAAGTCTCATAGGCCTATAAACATTCTCAAGCACCTGCATGCCAAGTTTCAAGGCTCACAATGCCAATTTGCACAGTCAAAAGCTTCATTTGCTCCACAGTCAACTACAGGGGAAAATGGTCATTTTCCAGTCAAAAGTCAGATTTTTTGGTCAACATCTTATTTTGAGTCCACAATAATCAATTGATCAAGTCTTGATCATGATTCCACAAGCATAGCTCAAAAATCATCAAAATGCAAAAGTTACTATTTTTGGACAGTAGAAAAGTCAATTGTATCTTGACTAGGGCATAACTTTTTCATGGTTCATCAGAAAAATCCCATCCAATGCTCATTTTGAAGGGGATGACATTTCCTACAATCCATCTTCACACTCCAAGTCCAATAAATTCTCTCACAAAAAGTTATCAATTTCTACATTATAGGTCAAATTCAAAAGTCAACAAAAATGCATTTTGAGTCAAAGGCCATAACTTGAGATTGGTACATCCAAATGACATGAGACCAAAGGAATTGGTTAGAGGACTTCAAGACCTTTCCAAAATGTCCAAGAACATGTTCATATGATCAAAATTGAGCAAGATATGCATTGGAGAAGTTGGGAAATTTTTGTGAATTTGCAAAAGTCAACTTTGCTCAAAACACCTTATTTTTGCTAATGGGCCTCAAATTTCTTCTTGAAACTTTATCCATGGCCTATGCACGACCAATCAAGCTTAATTGAATTATTTTCTTATTTTTTATTAATTAATTGGATTTTTAATCAATATTAATTCATTTAATTAATTTAAATTGTAGGAAAATATAAGGATATGGTTTTTCAATCTTTTTGTGAAGCAAGAATGACCTAAAAAGGCTGGCAATTTCGTGCACCAAGTCAAAGATGCAATATCTCCAAATTTGGCAACTTTTTCCAATCATGAAGATTCAAAAATATATGATTTCCAATCAAATATTCAAATCATCATTCCATGGATTTCTTTGCAAGATTCTGACCTAATTCCATTCCTCTATAAATATGCAAGCTACCCCTGATCATGCACACGTGAACAAGCTGCAAACAAAGCCATAGCCATATTGAAATTTTCCAAGAAAACTTGAAAATTGATTTCCATATTCCAGGATGATTCAAGAACTTTTATTGATTCTAATACACTACAGGGGATCCCAGGAACGTGTAGCAATCAAAACCAGGCATTGAAGCTCAAAGAATCATCAAGAACAGAGTCACGATTTGCGTTTTATTGTGAGAATCGTACAACTTAATGCATGCATCATTAACATGATTTTGTGTTTGATTTGTGTTGCTAGGGCCTGTACAAAGCTAATGGTATAGCTCAATTGGATTATAGTGTACAGAATCACAAATTGCCATTGATGAATTTTAGGGTTCATAAGCTTTCAAATTAGGGCTTTACAATCCAAGAACAATTAAGGTTCATAAGGCATATGGTTGGCATCGTTAAGACCAGACGAACACACATGGACCATTGCGAAATATTTATATTTACCATAGCTCTATTCGCTATTTTTGGTCACTGTAGTTTGTGGGCGTTAAAAACCCCCGCTATCTAACTTGTTTTTACAGGCATCAACGAAGAAGATGATGAGGTGGTGGTATATCATTGGGTAGTTTAAAAAAAAGCACGCGTGATTTTGTTGTTTTCCAGCATAATTGTTGTTTTATATATAATATTCATTATCCATTCTTATAACAAACGCAGGCAAATGGCGTAGTGGTTGATGTGCTGGCTTGGAATCATTGGGACCTGGGTTCGAATCCCAGGTCCCCCAAAATACTTGATATTATTTTTCTTAACATGTTCTCATGCAGGTTTCAAAAAGTGGTCTACCATGCATCCTAAACATCCATGCGCCATGTGTCTTCCAGCACAGATCCAAGGGTCATGGGCGAATGACCATCCTATTCCCAGTCAACACATACCATGGACAATCCCCAAAGTCAAACAGGCCTGTGTGCAAATGGGCTTGGAATCTACAAACTAACCTCCTGATTTGGGCCAACACCCCCCCTGGTTTATTCATTCTTTTTTTTTTCTTTTCTTTTATACTTTCCATTTAACTTTTTTTTGCTAATTCTTATTATTATTATTATTTAATTAAATCATAAATTAATTATTTTCATAATAAATTCAGAAAAAACTAAAAATAATATTTTTCTTAATTAAAATTAATTTCACTTTATTATTTTTGTAAATAAATACTAACCAATTAATTTAGTTTTTTTTTAATTAGGTTAATTTCAATATTTTTTCACAATAAATAAAATAAATTAGAATTAGGGTTTTACTAACTTTTGACCTTTTTTATTTACTTCCTTGAGACATTAAAAAAATCAAAAATATTTCTTTTTATTAATTAATTAGTTTTAGGTTTAATTTAATTTAATTCATAAATAACCAAACTTCTTTCTTTCTCAAAAAAAAGGGTCAAACCCTAAGGACTTTTCCAATTCAATTTTTCTCGCGCGCATATTAATTTTGATCCATGTTTATGTAATTTCTCCGAGAATGTAATATCGTAATTAGGACTTTTTATCGCTTTCATTTAATTTCCCGCAATTTACTTTTCAAGGGTTTGCTTTTGGCGATGTAAATACCTGACGCCTTGTAATAGCGTAGATTTATTTTCCGCACAACTATTAACTGTTAGATGTATGTTAATTAGGCTATGCATGATAAGACTTCTCTGAAATTAAAATCAACCCGTATCTCACCATAACATGTGCAAATATAACTTAACTGAATCCTGATACACTCGCATATGCCACTCCTAGGGTACGCCTCACTTGGTTGCCTCGACGTGGTCATTGAGTATAGGGTGTTTTAGAGGTCGCCCTCCTGTCTAAAGATCCAAGTTGCCTCGAAATGGTTGCCTCGGATAAAAAGGATCTAGGACATTAGGGTTACCGCTAAGGCGTCCTACTATTGCTTTGGTGACCACATGTCCCTATAATCGAATTGACCCGAAAAACTCCAACGATGGTGCTACCTACTTCTCAATAGTGGGATAGTACTGTCTAAAGGACATTTACACAGCTTAATTTCTTTCGAGTAGGTAGAGGTTCTCAGGTACTTGCTCTTTCAAAACAAAACAACTTTTTTCGCACCTACACTTTTCTGACAAAAGTTTTCAAACAACACTTTATACACTCTTGAGGACTGATACAAGAGTTAAAACGAAGTTTTCAAACAAACTTTTTCAAAACCCACAAACACAAGAAAAGCAAAATCTTTTGAAAACATAGTGAGCAAGTACCTAAGAGCCCGTGGATAACCACGGATAGAAAGGGTGCTAACACCTTCCCTTTCTATAATCTACCTCCCGAACCGAGAAACATCTCGAAAAGGAATTTTGCTGTGCTTTTGTCCTTTCCTTGTTGGAGAAAATAAAAGACGGTGGCGACTCTTGCTTACCGCGACATTTAGCGAACCAGAATTTCAAAACAGTCAGTTCTATTTCCACCGATCACGGAGAGATATAGCAAACTGTATGAGTGAGGATGATGATGACTTGCTTTAGGCGTGTAAAGAGTTGTAGAGCATTAGCCAATACATTTCTCACTGTCTTGTTTTTATAGCCTTGGAAAATATACGTTGTAGTCAATTATTCCATTTCAATGCCCATTACATTCTTTCCATATTGAGAAGATCTTTGTCTTGGAATGCAGCCGTTGGTAATAAAGCGTCTTGAATGCACAGTACCGTTGTCAATTCAGCGCGTTATTTGGCTTTGGCTTATTCTGACGCTTCTAAGTGCTGCTGATATTGTTTTGGTCTTGATTAGAGTTTAAAGTATATTAGGCGCAGATCTGATCATCAAGCTTCAGCGTAAGCACATGCTTTGATCTTCTGATGCTGGCATATGATATTTCATCTTCTGACGATGGCATATGATATTTCATATTCTGATGCTGATGTTGACATTCTTATGCTGATTATTCATCAGAGTTTCTGCAAATGCACAATATAATTTTTAGGTAGCATATATGTCTCATGCAATTTATTTAATCTTGCATTTTGTTATCATCAAAACTTTAACTTAGGGTAGTAGATTCAAACTTTGTTCTAACAGGAAGTATACCTTCGGTAGTTCGAGTCGGTGTCATTGCTCTGATACGTAACACTCGGGGGGATGAACGCTTGTTACTTTTAATTATTGATTATTTCAGTTGTTGAACTTTAAATTGATTGTTGCCAAGTATGTGTTATTTTCAAGATGCTGTAATTGTTAGACGAAGATATTATTATTATTCCGCTGCGTAGATGTTCAAGTTGTTGAATTAAGAGATTAAATTATTATGCTGATAGTTCATCTGAAGTTTTAAAGTATTATGTATCCACGTTGAATGCAATGTGTTTTCAAGTCAAATTTGTGGCATCTTGATTCAATTGTATGAATTTTAAAACTCTGATTTACATTCACATTTGTCGGGTAGAATTGGGTTGTTACAAAGTTGGTATCAGAGCAAAGGTTGGTCCGTCCGACCTTGTTGTCGAGTCGTAATTGTCTAACAATCGAGTATTATTAATTTGATTTCTAACCGTTGTTTATGTTTTAGTGATAAGTTGAGATGGATGGAAGGAATGATGTTGCACTTGCTGCTTCTTTAGAAGTAATGGCTCATGCGATGGAGAATCAGCCGAATGCTGACGGGAATGCTAGATCTCGTAGTTTGGCGACTTTCCAGAGAGAGAATCGGCCTACCTTCAAGGGAAAGCATGATCTTGATGGAGTGTTGGATTGGTTGAAGGAGATTAAAATAATCTTCCGTGTGATGGACTGCACTCCAGCGCAGAAGGTTCGGTATGGTACTCATATGCTAGATGTCGAGGCTGATGACTGGTGGCTAGAGACTTATCAGAGATATGAAATTGTAGGTGAAAATATCTCTTGTGTTATGTTCCGTATGGAATTTATGAGTAAGTACTTTCCTGAAGACATCCGTGGTAATAAAGAGATTGAGTTCCTTGAGCTGAAGCAAGGGAGTATGTCGGTTGTTAAGTATGTTGCAAAGTTTGCTGAGTTGGCTAAGTTTTATCCGCACTACGCTGAGGCAGATGCTGAGTTTTCGAAGTGTATCAAGTTTGAGAATGGGTTGCGCCCAGAGATTAAGAAGGAAGTTGGATACCAGAAGATCCGTGTCTTTGCTGATTTGATTGATAGTTACAGAATTTATGAGAAGGACAATAATGCTCATTACAAGATTATCAGTGAGAAGAGGGGTAAGTACCAACAGAGTCGTGGTAAGCCTTATGATACCCCAGCTAGTAAAGGTAAATAGAAAGTTGCTTAGGGTCATAGGACTAGTGGGGGAGACGCTCCTGCTGGTGTGGTTTGTTTTAAATGTGGGAAACCTGGGCATAAGAGTAATATGTGTACTACTGAAGTAAAGAAGTGTTTCTGTTATGGTAAAAGCGAACATCTTGTGTCTGAGTGCAAGCATAAGGATGTGATCTGTTTAAGTTGTAGTGAAGAAGGGCACATTGGTAGTCAGTGTCAGAAACCAAAGAGGGTGCAGACAAGTGGTAAAGTGTTCTCTTTGGTTGAGGATCAGACAGTTGTTAAGAACAAACTTATCATAGGTACATGTTTCATTAATAGTACTCCTTTAATTACTATTATTGATACCGGTGCTACTCATTGTTTTATTGCTGCTGACTATGTTGAAAGATTGGGTCTTATGTTGTCTTCTATGAATGGAGAAATGTTCGTCGATACTCCAGCCAAGGGGTCGGTGACTACTTCTTTTGTGTGTTTAAAGTGTCCCTTATCGATCTTCTACAGAGACTTTGCTGTTGATTTATTTTGCTTACCATTAAGAGTTTTGGATGTGATTTTGGGTATGAACTGGTTAGAGCATAACTATGTTCATATTAACTGTTATGACAAGTTTGTGAGGTTTTCTACTCCTGAAGCAGAAGGAGATAGTCCGTTGTCTGCTAGACAGTTGAGGAAGTTGATGCAAGAAGAAGTACAGATGTTCTCGTTGATGGTGTCGCTATCTGTAGAGACTCAAGCTATAATTGAGGAATTGCAGGTGGTGTGTGAATTTCCTGAAGTTTTCCCCGATGAAATTCCTGATGTACCGCCAGAGAGGGAAGTTGAATTTGTTATTGATCTTGTACCTGGTACCAGACCTGTGTCTATGGCACCATACAGGATGTCTGCATCTGAATTGTCAGATTTAAAGAAGCAATTGGAAGAGTTACTTGAAAAGAAGTTTATAAGACCAAGTGTATCGCCATGGGGAGCTCCAGTGTTGTTAGTAAAGAAGAAATATGGAAGTATGATGCTCTGTGTTGATTATAGACAACTGAATAAAGTGACGATTAAGAACAAGTATCCGCTTCCAAGAATAGATGACTTAATGGACCAATTGGTAGACGCTCGTGTGTTTAGTAAGATTGATTTGAGGTCTGGTTACCATCAGATTAAAGTGAAGGATGAAAATATCCAGAAGACGGCTTTCAGAACGCGTTATAGACATTATGAGTATTCGGTGATGCCTTTCGGTGTTACTAACGCACCGGGAGTATTCATGGAATACATGAATTGTATCTTTCATACTTATTTGGATCGGTTTGTAGTGGTGTTCATTGATGATATTTTGATTTACTCTAAGTCAGAAGAAGAGTTTGCAGAACACTTAAGAGTAGTATTGTAAGTTTTGAAAGAGAAGAAGTTGTATGCAAAGTTGTCTAAGTGTAAATTCTGGTTAAAGGAGGTTAGTTTTCTTGGTCATGTGATCTCAGGTAGTGGTATTGTTGTAGATTCATCGAAGGTTGATGCGATGTTGCAATGGGAAACTCCGAAGTCAGCTACTGAGATTAGAAGATTTTTGGGATTAGCTGGTTATTATAGAAGGTTTATCGATGGTTTTTCTAAGTTGGAACTTCCGTTGACTAAGTTGACTTGTAAAGGTAGAGTTTTTGTGTGGGATGTTCAGTGCAAAGAAAGTTTTACAGAATTGAAGAAGAGATTGACGTTGGCTCCGATTTTGACGTTGCCTAATCCAAGAGAGCCTTTTGTGGTATACTGCGATGCTTATAAGATGGGATTAGGAGGTGTGCTTATGCAGAGTGATAAGGTAGTTGCTTATGCGTCAAGGCAGTTGAGGACTCATGAGAAGAACTATCCTACGCATGATTTAGAGCTTGCTGCAGTTGTCTTTGTGTTGAAGATTTGGAGGAATTATCTTTATGGTTCTAGATTTGAAGTGTTTAGTGACCATAAGAGCTTAATTTATTTATCTGATCAGAAAGAGTTGAATATGAGGCAACAAAGATGGTTGGAATTGTTAAAGGGTTATGATTTCAGTTTGAATTATCATCCAGGAAAAGAGAATGTGTTAGTTGATGCGTTGAGTCGAAAGACTTTACATATGTCGACAATGATGGTTAAAGAGTTGGAATTAATTGAACAGTTCAGAGATATGAGCTTAGTTTGTGAGGTTATGCCGCAGAGTGTTATGTTGGGTATGTTGAAGATTAATAATGAATTTCTAGACAGTATTAGAGAAGCTCAGGAGTTGGATGTGAAACTAGTAGATTCGATGGTTGGGATCGATCAGTCTGAGAATAATGATTTTAAGCTAGATGTGCAAGGTGTGTTGAGATTTCGTAATTGGATTTGTATTTCTGATGATGCCGAGATGAAGAAAGTGATACTTGAAGAGAGTCATAGAAGTAAGTTGAGTATTCATCCAGGAGCTACGAAGATGTATCCAGATTTGAAAGGTTTATTTTGGTGGCCTGGGATGAAGAGTAATGTGGCTCGATTTGTGTATGCATGTTTGACTTGTCAGAAGTTGAAAGTTAAACATCAGAAGCTTGTAGGGTTAATGCAACCGTTAGAAGTTCCAGAATGGAAATGGGATAGCATTTCAATGGACTTTGTGATGGGGTTACCTAATATTATAAGAGGACGTGATTCAATTTGGGTGATTGTTGATAGGCTTATGAAGTCGGCTCATCTTATTCCTATTAACATCAGTTTTCCAGTGTCGAAGTTGGCTGAGATTTACACTAGTGTGATTGTGAAGCTACATGGGGTTCCTTTGTGCATTGTGTCAAATAGGGATCCAAGATTTACTTCTTATTTTTGGAAGAGTTTGCAAGAAGCGTTGGGTTCTAAGTTGAGGTTTGTTGTACCCCAAAATTTGCCCTCCCATATTTCCCAAAACATTTCAAGAAAAATTCACAAGTCCAACCCGGCGCGTCATATTCAGGTGTTCTTTCACCAAGATATATCTAATAACGTATGCTCAAATTCAGAAGGTATCCGACTGTGTGAGTTTTCTCGAAGAAATATGGTGAAAAAAGTGTGCTGAAAGTGCAGTTTTTACGCGCTAAAAAATTCATAACTTGAAGATCGTGACTCGTTTTGAACCCGTTCCGGTGACCAAAATTCCGTCTTGATATTATCTACGTTTTCATCTTTCACGGCTGGAAGCCAATTTCAATCAGAAAGTCTTCAAAAATATGGATTTATCAAGTATTTTCGTACAGAAAATTTGTGACAAAAGTTTATTTGCGTCATGTTCAGAAAATCATAACTTGGTCGATTTTCATCGTATCGAGCTGGTTCTGGCGCCAAAATTTCACAAATTGAGTTGCTTACATTTTCATAAAAGGTATTGAGTTCAAACGGTATTCAAAAGGCCTTCATTGTTTACTCAGAGTGCGTGACACGCCGAAAATCCTGAATGCTGAATACTATTTCATCTGGGCCGAAACTTCGAAAATTCATAACTCGGTCAATTTCTATCGGATTGGACTCATATTTTTACACAAGGTTACTGACTCATAGATCTACAACTTTGCTTCAAAGGTCGAGACAGAATTATGCTCCGATCAATACCAGTTTTTTATTGAAGAACGTGTCAGAGTCGACACTGGAGCCCAAAATAAGTTTGTCTGAGCTGAAACTTCAAAAATTCATAACTAATTCACCGTTTATCCGATTGAGCCGATTTTCGGACAGGAGTTAGTTCTCAATATCGGCTATATTTTGTTTTCACATTTCAACTTCAAAAATTGCACTTAAGTCCCTGCGATTTAGCCTGGAAAGTGACGAACTCAAGGGAACATTGGAGGCCCAATTGCATATTCAAAGCCCATTTTCTTTACCCTAATTTCCATTATATAATCACATTCTTTTCACACAAACCAAAAGGAGAGAAAAAAACCTGGCCACAACGCTATCAGAATATCAAATTCTTTCAAGAATCCTAAAACCTTGAAATCCTTATTACAATTCTCTCTCTCACTACAAACAAGTCATCTCAGTTACAACCCAACACCTCACTACTTCTTCAGTAAGAATAAGGCTGGCTTGATCTCCATGATCAAAAGGGCATAAAAGCATTCATGGCACTACTTTTCCAGTAAGGGTAAAATTGATTTGATCTCCATGATCAAAAGGGTATAATCATTCATACATGCCATATTGTGCCTAAACATTAAATTTTTTCATATATTGGCTTTATTTGCATTTTATGATTTTATTTAATGTGTTCATGAGATTCAACACTGCAGATTTTAGACAGGATCTCATGCAGGTTCACTAAGGAACGTTGAGGCCAAAACACAAATGGCCAAAAGCCAAATGGCCAAAACGGAACAACTTACATATGACACCAATACATGGCGAGACAGACATCCTGAGAAGGTTAAGGAACGTTGAGGCCAGAACAAAAATGGCCAAAAGTCAGAACACAAATGGCCAAAAGCCAAAACATAAATGGCCAAAACAAAACAGTTTACACATGACGCCAATAGTTGTTTCACCCCTCCAATCAGGCTCGTATACTCCTAAACTTTCTCTCTATTTGTATTATGTTCCTTTAATTAATTAATTGTTATTCTTTTTATTAATCACTAACCAATTAACATTTTTCCTAATAAAATCAAAAACACAAAAAAATATTTTATTTATTAAAATTAACTTCATCACTTTTATTTTTGTAAATAAATTAATTTAATCAATTTAGCTTTAATTAGATTTAACTTTTAATATTTTTTGTAATATTTAAAATCAATTTAGAATATTAGGTTTTATTAGCATTAATTCAATTTATTTTATTTCTTTAAAAAACTCAAAAATCCAAAAATATGTTCATTATTTAATTTAATTTAGTTGTTCATTTAATTTAATTCCATTTAATTCAAAAATAACCAAAAAAATCACTTTCTTTCAAAAAAAAGGGTCAAAACCCAAAAAACTCGCATCCGATTTAATTTCTCGCACGTGATCCATTTTATCATATTATTGTATCTGTTTCCCGGAATGTAATAGCTTTTAATTAGGATTTTATTTATTTATTGCTTTATTTTACTTTCCGCAATTTAAATTAAAGGGTTTGTTTTTGGCGATGTAAATACCCGACGCCTTGTAATAGCGTAGATTCAATTTTCCGCAATTTACTTTCCGCAATCATTAACTGTTAATAAACATGAAAGACTGAATGACAAATTAAAAACGACTCATAGCTCACAATTGCATGATCAAAAGATAAACATAAACCGAATTGAACACACAAGCACATGCCACTTCTAGGGTACGCCTCACTCGTTGCCTCGAACGTGGTCGTCAAGTATAGGGTGTTTTAGAGGTCTCCCTCCTGTCTAAGATCCAGTTGCCTCTGTGATCGGTGGATCTGGAACTGACTGTTTAACGCTGGTTCGCGAAATGTCGCGGAAGCAAGAGTCGCCACCGTCTTTTATTTTCTCCAATAGGAAAGGACAAAAGCACAGAAAAATTCCTTTAAAGAGATCGCTCTCGGTTCGGGAGGTAGGTTATAGAAAGGGAAGGTGTTAGCACCCTTTCTATCCATGGTTATCCATGGGCTCTTAGATACTTGCTCAATGTGTTTTCAAAATTGTTTGTTTGCTTTTCAATGTGGGTTTAAAAGTTTCTTTTGAAAAATTTCAGATCGACTCATACGTCAGAGTGTTTGAAAAATTTGCTTTTGAAAGCTTTTGAAAAGTGTCAGTGTGAAAAAGTCTTTGAATTTTTATTTTGAAGAGAGCAAGTATCCATGAGTCGTCTACCTACCCTAAGGAATTCGTCTGTGTAAATGTCCTTTAAAGTAGTGCCATCCCACCATTGAGAGGTAGGTAGCACCACCGTTGGAGGTGTTCGGGTCAATTCGAAGGTTCGGGACATGGTGATCACCGGAGCAATAGGAAGACACCTTAGAAGCTACCCTCATGCCAGGTTCCCGGATCATGAGGACTTACTAAGACGTTTTCTACTCGACGACCACCTTTCGAAAGGCAACAGTGAGGCGTACCCTAGGGGTGGTGTGTGCGAATCGTGTGTCATGTTTCAGTTATTTGTCTTGTCATGTTTGTCGTGTTCGACGCTTGATTTTAATTAGACATTCATTCTTTCATGCTTGATTAACAGTTAAATATTTTGCGAGGAAATAAATCTAAACTATTACAAATGGCGCGGGTCCACATCGCCAAAATTAAACCGGACCCGATTTAGCGGAAAAAATAAATAATGCGAAGAAATAAAGTGCGAAAAGTAAATTACATGGCTTTGGGATATTTACAAGATTATAATTAAACGACATAAGATAAATGCGCGAAATAAAGAAATTAAAACAAAATTAGGGTGTTGGACCCTTTTGCAAACAATTAAAATTAATAATGAATTACAAATTAAATGATTAAATGATTAAATGCTTTTTTTGGTATTTTTGTATTTTTAGATTTAATAGGAAAAGAAATTAATTGAAATTAAATTAAACGGCAAACCCTAATTCTAATATTTTTTAATTATTAAGAAAGAATTAAAATATGACCTAAATTAAACCTAATTCATTTGTGTACAATTTAAATAGGAAAATAAATAAATAAATAATAATTATTATTCTAAAAAAGAGGAAAAATATTAGAGGGAAATAAAAAGAATTAACAATTAAAACCTAATTTCTACATTTTTTGGATTTTTATTTAAAAAGGAATTAAAATTAAAACCTAAATTCTATATAATTTATATTCTAATTTATTCATGGCAATACTAAAATAAAAATTGTATTTTTTGTCTTTTCTGTATTTTTAATGTTTTCATATTTGATAGAAAAAATAAATTAATCAATTAAAGCAATAAAAATAAGTAATACAATAATTAAAACAATAAAAATAAATAATCAAACCAGGGTGGGGTGTTGCCCCATTATGGAGGTGTTGGTCCAAAGATTAAGCCCAATAAGCATGGAAGTTCGTTGACTTTTTGGATTGGGTATGATGCGTTGACTGGCGTATGTGGTGCTCTTTGAATCTTAGCCATGGATCTGTACGTGTTAGACGCGTGTATGGCCTGATCTGGGTGGAACATGGTAGTCCTTAGTGCCAGCGTTGCATTGGAATCTGCATTGGAAAATAATAAGAGAAATTGCACGGACCTGGGACTTGAACCCAGGTCATGAAGGTTAACGTGTGAATAGCTTGCCAGCTGAGCCATTTAGTTACTTTGATATATAATATTCAAATAAATAATATAATACAAAAACACGACATAAGTGGATTAGCGCGCGGAACATTTGAATGGACCACCCAATGGTTGCCACGAAGCCTTTCTTCTTCGTTGTTCTGCTTCCCTGAAAAAACAACAAATATTTAACGGGGGTTTTAAACCCCCTCAAAATAAGCTTAAGCCAATAATAGCGATTAGCACGCCTTGGCTCAGAAATTTGGCGCGAGCACCACATCTTCTTCGTCCAATCTCCCTGGTTCTGATCATGGTACTATTAGGTCTCAATTTTATAGGGTAAGAGAATCCCCAATTTCATAGGCCTGAAAAACCTAAGATGCTTTAATGGCTACTTCGCGTAGGGATGATGAAAATACAATTGAATGATACAGTTAGTACCAGAATCTTGCAAGGAACACAAATCAAGTCTCAAAAATTACTGAAAATGCATGAATCAATATGTAAGAGCATCAAATATTTTCGGTACAGGGTGTGCCCGTTTTACCAATTCTTGATGCTTGAATGAGTGGTTTTGATTGATACACGTTCAGAATCACACAAGGAAGCTATTGCAACAGGAATGGAGGCTTGAATCTACTTAGAACCTTGAAATCAGTTTTCAATTTTTTTGACAATTTTCAAGTTTTGGTCCTTGCTTTTGAGCGCAGCTTGCAGTCTTGGAGCATTAGGGTTCTCATTCTGATCATATATGGAGTGATTAGGTCAAGAAACATTGGACAAAATCTTATGCATTGATGAATTTCAATATTTGATTTTGGAAAATCTTTTTTCATATCTTTTTCATGTTGTTTTTGTTCAATCATGATCCAATCTCATCCAAATTTGCCTATTTAAGACTTACACGAAATATTGAGTTTATAATGTGCATGAAAAGATTTTTTTAGGTTAGTTTGATATTTTTCATATATTAAAATCATTTAAATGAATATAAATTAATATTAATTCAAATAAATAATTAAAAAATATGAGAATACTTCCCTTTGGGCCTAGTGGTCGTGCATAGGCTTGGCATGAAGAAATTTGGAAGAAAAATGGGCCCATTTGCATTTTTAGGCCTTTTGCATCAAAGTTGACTTTTCAAAATTCCTAAAAATTCCCCAACTTCCACAAGGCATAACTTGGTCAATTTTTAAGCTTTTCACATGTTCTTGGACATTTTGGAAAGGTCTTTGAGTCCTTTAACCAATGCCTTTGGTCCCATGTCATTTTGATTTACCAATCTCAAGTTATGGCCTTTGACTTAAAGTCACTTTTTGTTGACTTTTGAAAATGACCTATAATGTTGAAATTGATAACTTTTTGTGAGAGCATTTCTTGGACTTGGAACATGAAGATGAATTGTAGGAAATGTCTTTCTCTTCAAAATGAGCTTTGGATGGAATTTTTCTGATAATCCATGTGAAAGTTATGCCCTGGTCAATTTCAGTTGACTTTTTCAACTGTCCAAATATAGCAACTTTTGCATCTTGATGATTTCTGAGCCAAATTTTGAGAATCATGATCAAGCATTGATCAAATGATGTTTGTGGCTTCAAAATGATATGTTGACCAAAAATTTGAACTTTTGACTGTCAAATGACCATTTTGCCCCTACAGTTGACTGTAGTGCAATCTAGGGTTTTGACTGTGCAATTTTGAGCTGAATGCCTTGAAACTTGATATGAGGATGCTTGACCATTTTTTTAAGCATATGAGACTTGATTGGGCCTTTGAAAAGTTCATTTGCTTGACCAGAACTCAAACCCTAGTTTTGACTGTGTAGGAGACAGTTGAACTACATAACCCTTGGGGAATCTTGTGACCTTGACTTGACAATTTCTTGATGAATATGGGAGGGCAAATTTTGGGGTACAACAGTTGCCCCTGTTCAATCTTCTTAGACCTGAGGATGCAGATTGGCTGACGTGCCTTTCGTAATCCGAGGGTAGAAGATGATTGGACACTAGAGTGCCCAGAAATTTGCGCTCACATAGTAGCAATGATGATGAGGGAATGGGCTTATAGATGCCATTTGGATGTTGTTTGGATAGGATGATGGGCTTATAGATGCCATCTGGGTGTTGATCGCGTAGGAGGTTCCTTAGCGAGAACCTGCATACCTGCAAAACAGAAAAATGAGTACCTGACACGTTGCAGGAGCTGATTTTAGATGCTTGATATAGATATGTCCTGACTGGTTACAGGAGCTGAATCTGGAGCTTCAAACGCTGATGAATGAACCAGGGATGGTTACTGCCTTAGCATGGATGGTAAGAGAATCCTGAATGATTTCAACCTCAACAACGCTCGTTGAGAAAATCTTGGTGAGAACTACCATCTTTGTAGTGTCAGGAAGAGAACCAAAGGACATTATAATCTTAAAGGGAGTCACCTCACTCACCGCTGGAGAGGGAACTATAGGAAATTATGATCTGAAAGGAGATATCACCTCACGCTCATGCGGAGAGGGAAACATCTGAAGAAGGAATTACCACCTCACACGCCGTTGGAGAGGGGACCATAAGAGAATATCACCTCACGCTCATGCCGGAGAGGGGAACATCTGAAGAAGGAATTACCACCTCACACGCCGTTGGAGAGGGGACCATAAAAGAATATCACCTCACGCTCATGCCGGAGAGGGAAACATCTGAAGAAGGAATTACCACCTCACACGCCGTTGGAGAGGGGACCATAAGAGAATATCACCTCACGCTCATGCCGGAGAGGGGAACATCTGAAGAAGGAATTACCACCTCACACGCCGTTGGAGAGGGGACCAAGAGAATATCACCTCACGCTCATGCCGGAGAGGAGAACATCTGAAGAAGGAATTACCACCTCACACACCGCTGGAGAGGGGACCATAAGAGAATATCACCTCACGCTCATGCCGGAGAGGAGAACATCTGAAGAAGGAATTACCACCTCACACGCCGTTGGAGAGGGGACCAAGAGAATATCACCTCACTCTCATGCCGGAGAGGAGAACATCTGAAGAAGGAATTACCACCTCACACGCCGTTGGAGAGGGGACCAAGAGAATATCACCTCACGCTCATGCCGGAGAGGAGAACATCTGAAGAAGGAATTACCACCTCACACGCCGTTGGAGAGGGGACCATAAAAGAATATCACCTCACGCTCATGCCGGAGAGGGAAACATCTGAAGAAGGAATTACCACCTCACACGCCGTTGGAGAGGGGACCATAAGAGAATATCACCTCACGCTCATGCCGGAGAGGGGAACATCTGAAGAAGGAATTACCACCTCACACGCCGTTGGAGAGGGGACCAAGAGAATATCACCTCACGCTCATGCCGGAGAGGAGAACATCTGAAGAAGGAATTACCACCTCACACGCCGCTGGAGAGGGGACCATAAGAGAATATCACCTCACGCTCATGCCGGAGAGGAGAACATCTGAAGAAGGAATTACCACCTCACACGCCGTTGGAGAGGGGACCAAGAGAATATCACCTCACGCTCATGCCGGAGAGGAGAACATCTGAAGAAGGAATTACCACCTCACACGCCGTTGGAGAGGGGACCAAGAGAATATCACCTCACGCTCATGCCGGAGAGGAGAACATCTGAAGAAGGAATTACCACCTCACACGCCGTTGGAGAGGGGACCAAGAGAATATCACCTCACGCTCATGCCGGAGAGGAGAACATCTGAAGAAGGAATTACCACCTCACACGCCGTTGGAGAGGGGACCAAGAGAATATCACCTCACGCTCATGCCGGAGAGGAGAACATCTGAAGAAGGAATTACCACCTCACACGCCGTTGGAGAGGGGACCAAGAGAACTTCTACTGAGTCTTTATCAGAAAAATCTGTTTGGAGTCGATTTAACTGGACTGGAGAAGTCCTTGAAATATGTTTGAGAATTTCAACTGCATCTTTCCTGAAAGGTAAAGGTCAGTTATATGCAATGCATGATATGGATCAAGCAATGATGTTCTCAACATAAATGAGATTCGTATGATATGATGCAGTGCGTTATGCATGCTATGATGATGTATGTAAAGTTTTATGTATGTTTTCGTCTAGGACAATAAATCCTTGACGGGTGCCGGGAAGTCACATCCTTGGTTGATGTTGAGGAAGAGATTTTGCTTCCGCTGTGGATGATTGTTGCAAGCATACTGGTAGGAGAAGATAACTCCGCTGAGGAATGAACTTGGCAAATGAAATAATTCTGCGGGAGAAAAGATACTCTAGCGATCATGCTGGGGAGTGCTACTCTGTGGGGATAGCGATGCTTTGCTGAGTTGATGAAGATAACTCCGTCGGGGATACCGTGGATGAGTTATGCTGGGGATATCCTTGTTGTCGGAAGTGTTGATAGACTTCGCTGGGGGTAGGAAGATACTTTGCCGAGGACGCTCTTTCCGTGGCTTTTGGCTGAGGATAACCCAGTTATATCCTATTACGGAAATAACTCTTTAAATCAAGCCGGGACGACGCGTTCGTGCTCTGCGAGGGATAAGCTTCCAGAATCTACTGGGGATAAGCTTGCTGCTTGGGGAGATATGAATTCCAACTTTCTTGGGGAAACTGGATTGGACTCTCCTGGGGAGTTTGATATGCTGGGGAAGTGATTCCTTTGAATATTGAGATACCGCCGGGGAACAATCTTTAGACCAAGACTGCCGGGGATGCTTGTTAAGAATGCGTGCTGCTGGGGAAGTATTGAGATTTATGGGAGGATACTCAATTTCCTTGATAATTGACAATTTTTTCTTGGAGAGAGATGTACTGTTTTGCTGAACTACTCTCTGGGGAATTAAGATCCTCGGTCATGTTCTTTAGCTGAACCTACCTTGGTACCTTGGAGGATAGAACAATCAGACTGCTCAGACCGCCCGTTATTGCCCCTGTTTCTATGGGGTGCTGATAGTTGTTGGCGGACAAACCTTCTTCTGGTAGACAGATGGCGGGACATAGTCGTACGCTTTTAATCCCTAACTTTTGCCTGGACCGCCCTTTCGGGTTTTCAGTCCACCGGGATACCCATTTTTGCCCAAGCCGCCTTTTCAGGTTTTCGACTTGCCGAGTGTACAGATTTTTCATTTCATCCCTCATTTTGCCCGAACCCTTTTGGTTCGCCGGGAAGCCCTTATTTTTGCCTAGGTATGTCAACCTAGCGGGTCTTTGATTGTGCGTAGTATTTTTTCGACTATGTCCATTCTTTCAGAATGTAGGGTGCTGCCCCTGTTAGAAGTGTTTTGTCCTGTCACCAGAAGATGTCTGACCAGGCAAGATTCGTTGCTGGGGTGCCCTAAGTGACTCAGATGGAGATTTGCCCCAGGCTATTTGACCTTTGAGAGATTCTCCGAATCTTGATTGGACTGCCCCAGATGATGGGCAATAGTCATGTCATGCCCCTTGATTGGAAGCGCTTTTGTTCACTAGGCATTCATCGTGCGAAGTTCCCTGCTGTTCAAACAAAAAGTCATATGCAAACAAAGTTATGTCAAAAATGCAAAGCTTATGTCTGTCTTGAAGATTTTGAAAATGCGTTCTTTTTTCATAAAACAAATGAACGTTTGTAAAACGTGATGCCAACTCCTTTATAGTAAGCCTTAAGGAGTCAGGATACCTTTTGTCACAATATGCTTTTGAACTAACCCATGCTTCAGCTAGGACTTTTTAGGGTTATAACGTGGCCTGGTTCACGGTTTAAGAAACAAAGGATAAAGGCTCAAATTATTTGTACCCACCCGCTCTTCGTGATGTTTTCCAAACCTAAACTCAGTTGATCGTGCGTTAGACCTTGTTCGAGTCTTTGCTTTGATTTTCCGGTGATGATTCGGATGTTGATAATTTATTCTGAATAGGCAGTCATTTTTTGCTTTGGTTGAGGGTTTGTGAGACCTCTTTCTTGATTTTGTTGTCCCTTTCTTTTTTTTGCCTGAACTGTTTCCTTTTTGGAATCACAGTCAGCGGGATGCCCCAGTTTCATAAGTCCCCTTTGTAGGTTTAGACTTTTTGGGCTTTTCATTTATGAATTTTGATGATGACTGCCTGTCCTTTTGATTGTTCTGAACCATTACTGTCTTTTGTTTTGTAAGGACTCCTTTGGTGCCATTCGTCATGCACTTGGATTAACTGAGAGACTACCCTGCCCCGGGTTATGATTAAGGGTTTTAATTTTCGAAAATAAAAACTCCTACTTCTTTG
Organism: Vicia faba; assembly: GCA_948472305.1. NCBI lineage: Eukaryota > Viridiplantae > Streptophyta > Magnoliopsida > Fabales > Fabaceae > Vicia > Vicia faba. The sequence goes on along the minus strand of OX451735.1, from coordinate 1,242,109,957 downwards.
GCCATGATGGGTTGACGAGGGATTATCATCCTTATAACTCCAGTGTTTAGGAATTGAAACAACGCCTGTACCTCATCAGCGGGGTCTGTTCAAAAGCATACTGTAGATCGTGGTATCGTTTTCGTCATCCTCCCTCAAGAGGCTTAGGATTAAAGATCAAGAGTCGACATCAGAAAAAATATGAAAACCGTTTGCATATAGTGAATGCGAATATATTGATTCAAAACAGACATAAGCGATGTATTAATGTGATAACAATGTTTAAACATGAATAAATGCTTGAAAGGTAAAAAGAAAAACACAACTTGAACATTCGAATGAACAAAAGTTTCCTAGTTTGAATTAGTCACTTCAGATGGGAGATTCTCAGCAGAAGCATTTCATTTGGCCACCCGGCATGAACTCCAGCACCCTTCCGTCGATCAAGTCTTGGATCTTGTTCTTCAAGCTCCAACAGTCATTGGTGCCATGTCCAGGACTGTCAGAATGGTAGGCACATCTTTTACCAGGGTTATAAGTAGGAGCAGAGATGTCAGGATTCTGGGGAGGACCTTTTAAAGTAATCAGATTGACCTCCAACAAGTGTTCCAGCATTAGAGATGGTGGTATGCCAGTCTCAGTGAAATGTCTTCCGGGCGTGTATCGCTTGCGTCGATTACCCCGTTGATACTGGGCTTGTGAAGTAGTAGCAATTTGGAGAGGTTCATTCTTCACCATGCCGGACTTTGGTCCTCTTGGTGGCTGATCAAAGACCTGGTCCCTGACTTGGGCTGGTTGCTTCATGCCTTGAGGAAGCTGACTGACTATGGCTCTCAGCTCTCCTTGATCCTGAGCTAACCCTTGAATGAGGGCCCTTTGCCCCAGCATCTGAGTTTTCAATGTGTCTACCTCAGCTTGTAGACGTTTCAGTTGTTCGTCCTTGTCATCTTCAGGACTCTTTCTGATCAGATTCCCCATGAGGAGTGCCCTCAACTCTTCCTGCCCCTTGGATAGACCTAGGAAGATTTCCCTGAACTGAGTCTCTTGAGCATGAAGACCCTGGTTACCTTGTTGGGAAGCCATTGCTGAAATAAATAGCGAGAAGGGTAAGTGACCTGCAACAAGGATACCTGCTATGCCATGATGTGTATGATATGCATGCAATGTTTGCAAGGACCTCGCAGGGTAAACAAGAAAATTGTTAGCATTGGAATTTATAGCTTGATTGAAGGAAACCCATGTTGTTGAGAATTCTTCTCCAATGGTCAAAGGCTCACCATATCCAGTGGGTCATAGCCCCTGACAACCTTGGCTAGGGGAACCTTCTTCAAGTGTCAAAGCTCACCATATCAAGTGGGTCATAGCCTCTGACAACTTTGGCTGGAGGAAAATAAATCCTCCTTGCCCCCTGCTAGATGTTTGATTCATCATGACCTGCATCACAAGCCCTTGAGATCCTTGAAATGGGTTAGGATGTATGCAATGGTATGCAATGATATGATGTCATGCTATGCATGGGGTGATATAGGTAAACCCTGCTATGAGTCCCAATTAAGGACTATAAACAGACCCTGCAAGAAATTCAGTATACTTTGTTATGAGTCCCAATTAAGGACTATAAACAAAACCTGCAAGAGATCTCGTAAACCCTGTTATGAGTCCCAGTTAAGGACTATAAACAACACCTGCAAGAAATTTGGTAACCCTGTCATGAGTCCTAGTTAAGGACTGTAAACAAGACCTGCAAGAAATTTGGTAAACCCTGTCATGAGTCCTAGTTAAGAACTATAAACAGAACCTGCAAGTGGTTAGTACACCCTGTTATAAGTCCTAATTAAGGACTATGAACAAAACCTGCAAGACATCAAGGGTCAGATAATAAGCATGCAAGTAGTCAAGTACGAAGGCACGCAAGTCACACAAGAGAAGCCCTTAGGGTTTAGGCCAGCGTGAGGTCTGGGTATTACCCTCTTGAAGTTGGTGGGCTCAACCTGTCCTATCAGAAGTAACCGGGTTCTAAGGTTCCCAATATCACGGGATTGCTTTCATTGTTCATCGTTTCGATTTAGCCACTGAACTGGCGACCGAAATATTCCAGGAAAGCAACCCTCAATTGAGCGTAGTATCGAGTATCAACCAACCTCGGACTGCACCAAAGTCAGTTATCTCACTACCCTAAAGAGGCCAAGATAGTTCAATTAAGGTTCCTAAGGTCTGTTGATGCTTCACGACACCACGCGGAGGCCCCGTACTCTCCTTGACTGAACTCAAGGGTTACCGGTACACACCAAAGTGCCACATCAACGTAGCAGACTGTTTCAACCATGTCGGTATACCCCGCACAGTTCCCTCACAGCCTTGTTGCTACTTTCTAAGAAGGTATCCCCAGATCCGGGTTAGGATCTATAGAACTCCCAAGACAGTCCCACAATTTAAAGCAAACAAGGAAAGCAATTGAAAACACAGTTATGAACTAAACCCTAAGGTACACCTCACTTTAAGTTAATTCCCCAGCAGAGTCGCCAGTTCTGTGATCGGTGGATCTGGAACTGACTGTTTAACGCTGGTTCGCGAAATGTCGCGGAAGCAAGAGTCGCCACCGTCTTTTATTTTCTCCAATAGGAAAGGACAAAAGCACAGAAAAATTCCTTTAAAGAGATCGCTCTCGGTTCGGGAGGTAGGTTATAGAAAGGGAAGGTGTTAGCACCCTTTCTATCCATGGTTATCCATGGGCTCTTAGATACTTGCTCAATGTGTTTTCAAAATTGTTTGTTTGCTTTTCAATGTGGGTTTAAAAGTTTCTTTTGAAAAATTTCAGATCGACTCATACGTCAGAGTGTTTGAAAAATTTGCTTTTGAAAGCTTTTGAAAAGTGTCAGTGTGAAAAAGTCTTTGAATTTTTATTTTGAAGAGAGCAAGTATCCATGAGTCGTCTACCTACCCTAAGGAATTCGTCTGTGTAAATGTCCTTTAAAGTAGTGCCATCCCACCATTGAGAGGTAGGTAGCACCACCGTTGGAGGTGTTCGGGTCAATTCGAAGGTTCGGGACATGGTGATCACCGGAGCAATAGGAAGACACCTTAGAAGCTACCCTCATGCCAGGTTCCCGGATCATGAGGACTTACTAAGACGTTTTCTACTCGACGACCACCTTTCGAAAGGCAACAGTGAGGCGTACCCTAGGGGTGGTGTGTGCGAATCGTGTGTCATGTTTCAGTTATTTGTCTTGTCATGTTTGTCGTGTTCGACGCTTGATTTTAATTAGACATTCATTCTTTCATGCTTGATTAACAGTTAAATATTTTGCGAGGAAATAAATCTAAACTATTACAAATGGCGCGGGTCCACATCGCCAAAATTAAACCGGACCCGATTTAGCGGAAAAAATAAATAATGCGAAGAAATAAAGTGCGAAAAGTAAATTACATGGCTTTGGGATATTTACAAGATTATAATTAAACGACATAAGATAAATGCGTGAAATAAAGAAATTAAAACAAAATTAGGGTGTTGGACCCTTTTGCAAACAATTAAAATTAATAATGAATTACAAATTAAATGATTAAATGATTAAATGCTTTTTTTGGTATTTTTGTATTTTTAGATTTAATAGGAAAAGAAATTAATTGAAATTAAATTAAACGGCAAACCCTAATTCTAATATTTTTTAATTATTAAGAAAGAATTAAAATATGACCTAAATTAAACCTAATTCATTTGTGTACAATTTAAATAGGAAAATAAATAAATAGATAATAATTATTATTCTAAAAAAGAGGAAAAATATTAGAGGGAAATAAAAAGAATTAACAATTAAAACCTAATTTCTACATTTTTTGGATTTTTATTTAAAAAGGAATTAAAATTAAAACCTAAATTCTATATAATTTATATTCTAATTTATTCATGGCAATACTAAAATAAAAATTGTATTTTTTGTCTTTTCTGTATTTTTAATGTTTTCATATTTGATAGAAAAAATAAATTAATCAATTAAAGCAATAAAAATAAGTAATACAATAATTAAAACAATAAAAATAAATAATCAAACCAGGGTGGGGTGTTGCCCCATTATGGAGGTGTTGGTCCAAAGATTAAGCCCAATAAGCATGGAAGTTCGTTGACTTTTTGGATTGGGTATGATGCGTTGACTAGCGTATGTGGTGCTCTTTGAATCTTAGCCATGGATCTGTACGTGTTAGACGCGTGTATGGCCTGATCTGGGTGGAACATGGTAGTCCTTAGTGCCAGCGTTGCATTGGAATCTGCATTGGAAAATAATAAGAGAAATTGCACGGACCTGGGACTTGAACCCAGGTCATGAAGGTTAACGTGTGAATAGCTTGCCAGCTGAGCCATTTAGTTACTTTGATATATAATATTCAAATAAATAATATAATACAAAAACACGACATAAGTGGATTAGCGCGCGGAACATTTGAATGGACCACCCAATGGTTGCCACGAAGCCTTTCTTCTTCGTTGTTCTGCTTCCCTGAAAAAACAACAAATATTTAACGGGGGTTTTAAACCCCCTCAAAATAAGCTTAAGCCAATAATAGCGATTAGCACGCCTTGGCTCAGAAATTTGGCGCGAGCACCACATCTTCTTCGTCCAATCTCCCTGGTTCTGATCATGGTACTATTAGGTCTCAATTTTATAGGGTAAGAGAATCCCCAATTTCATAGGCCTGAAAAACCTAAGATGCTTTAATGGCTACTTCGCGTAGGGATGATGAAAATACAATTGAATGATACAGTTAGTACCAGAATCTTGCAAGGAACACAAATCAAGTCTCAAAAATTACTGAAAATGCATGAATCAATATGTAAGAGCATCAAATATTTTCGGTACAGGGTGTGCCCGTTTTACCAATTCTTGATGCTTGAATGAGTGGTTTTGATTGATACACGTTCAGAATCACACAAGGAAGCTATTGCAACAGGAATGGAGGCTTGAATCTACTTAGAACCTTGAAATCAGTTTTCAATTTTTTTGACAATTTTCAAGTTTTGGTCCTTGCTTTTGAGCGCAGCTTGCAGTCTTGGAGCATTAGGGTTCTCATTCTGATCATATATGGAGTGATTAGGTCAAGAAACATTGGACAAAATCTTATGCATTGATGAATTTCAATATTTGATTTTGGAAAATCTTTTTTCATATCTTTTTCATGTTGTTTTTGTTCAATCATGATCCAATCTCATCCAAATTTGCCTATTTAAGACTTACACGAAATATTGAGTTTATAATGTGCATGAAAAGATTTTTTTAGGTTAGTTTGATATTTTTCATATATTAAAATCATTTAAATGAATATAAATTAATATTAATTCAAATAAATAATTAAAAAATATGAGAATACTTCCCTTTGGGCCTAGTGGTCGTGCATAGGCTTGGCATGAAGAAATTTGGAAGAAAAATGGGCCCATTTGCATTTTTAGGCCTTTTGCATCAAAGTTGACTTTTCAAAATTCCTAAAAATTCCCCAACTTCCACAAGGCATAACTTGGTCAATTTTTAAGCTTTTCACATGTTCTTGGACATTTTGGAAAGGTCTTTGAGTCCTTTAACCAATGCCTTTGGTCCCATGTCATTTTGATTTACCAATCTCAAGTTATGGCCTTTGACTTAAAGTCACTTTTTGTTGACTTTTGAAAATGACCTATAATGTTGAAATTGATAACTTTTTGTGAGAGCATTTCTTGGACTTGGAACATGAAGATGAATTGTAGGAAATGTCTTTCTCTTCAAAATGAGCTTTGGATGGAATTTTTCTGATAATCCATGTGAAAGTTATGCCCTGGTCAATTTCAGTTGACTTTTTCAACTGTCCAAATATAGCAACTTTTGCATCTTGATGATTTCTGAGCCAAATTTTGAGAATCATGATCAAGCATTGATCAAATGATGTTTGTGGCTTCAAAATGATATGTTGACCAAAAATTTGAACTTTTGACTGTCAAATGACCATTTTGCCCCTACAGTTGACTGTAGTGCAATCTAGGGTTTTGACTGTGCAATTTTGAGCTGAATGCCTTGAAACTTGATATGAGGATGCTTGACCATTTTTTTAAGCATATGAGACTTGATTGGGCCTTTGAAAAGTTCATTTGCTTGACCAGAACTCAAACCCTAGTTTTGACTGTGTAGGAGACAGTTGAACTACATAACCCTTGGGGAATCTTGTGACCTTGACTTGACAATTTCTTGATGAATATGGGAGGGCAAATTTTGGGGTACAACAGTTGCCCCTGTTCAATCTTCTTAGACCTGAGGATGCAGATTGGCTGACGTGCCTTTCGTAATCCGAGGGTAGAAGATGATTGGACACTAGAGTGCCCAGAAATTTGCGCTCACATAGTAGCAATGATGATGAGGGAATGGGCTTATAGATGCCATTTGGATGTTGTTTGGATAGGATGATGGGCTTATAGATGCCATCTGGGTGTTGATCGCGTAGGAGGTTCCTTAGCGAGAACCTGCATACCTGCAAAACAGAAAAATGAGTACCTGACACGTTGCAGGAGCTGATTTTAGATGCTTGATATAGATATGTCCTGACTGGTTACAGGAGCTGAATCTGGAGCTTCAAACGCTGATGAATGAACCAGGGATGGTTACTGCCTTAGCATGGATGGTAAGAGAATCCTGAATGATTTCAACCTCAACAACGCTCGTTGAGAAAATCTTGGTGAGAACTACCATCTTTGTAGTGTCAGGAAGAGAACCAAAGGACATTATAATCTTAAAGGGAGTCACCTCACTCACCGCTGGAGAGGGAACTATAGGAAATTATGATCTGAAAGGAGATATCACCTCACGCTCATGCCGGAGAGGGAAACATCTGAAGAAGGAATTACCACCTCACACGCTGTTGGAGAGGGGACCATAAGAGAATATCACCTCACGCTCATGCCGGAGAGGGGAACATCTGAAGAAGGAATTACCACCTCACACGCCGTTGGAGAGGGGACCATAAAAGAATATCACCTCACGCTCATGCCGGAGAGGGAAACATCTGAAGAAGGAATTACCACCTCACACGCCGTTGGAGAGGGGACCATAAGAGAATATCACCTCACGCTCATGCCGGAGAGGGGAACATCTGAAGAAGGAATTACCACCTCACACGCCGTTGGAGAGGGGACCAAGAGAATATCACCTCACGCTCATGCCGGAGAGGAGAACATCTGAAGAAGGAATTACCACCTCACACGCCGCTGGAGAGGGGACCATAAGAGAATATCACCTCACGCTCATGCCGGAGAGGAGAACATCTGAAGAAGGAATTACCACCTCACACGCCGTTGGAGAGGGGACCAAGAGAATATCACCTCACGCTCATGCCGGAGAGGAGAACATCTGAAGAAGGAATTACCACCTCACACGCCGTTGGAGAGGGGACCAAGAGAATATCACCTCACGCTCATGCCGGAGAGGAGAACATCTGAAGAAGGAATTACCACCTCACACGCCCTTGGAGAGGGGACCATAAAAGAATATCACCTCACGCTCATGCCGGAGAGGGAAACATCTGAAGAAGGAATTACCACCTCACACGCCGTTGGAGAGGGGACCATAAGAGAATATCACCTCACGCTCATGCCGGAGAGGGGAACATCTGAAGAAGGAATTACCACCTCACACGCCGTTGGAGAGGGGACCAAGAGAATATCACCTCACGCTCATGCCGGAGAGGAGAACATCTGAAGAAGGAATTACCACCTCACACGCCGCTGGAGAGGGGACCATAAGAGAATATCACCTCACGCTCATGCCGGAGAGGAGAACATCTGAAGAAGGAATTACCACCTCACACGCCGTTGGAGAGGGGACCAAGAGAATATCACCTCACGCTCATGCCGGAGAGGAGAACATCTGAAGAAGGAATTACCACCTCACACGCCGTTGGAGAGGGGACCAAGAGAATATCACCTCACGCTCATGCCGGAGAGGAGAACATCTGAAGAAGGAATTACCACCTCACACGCCGTTGGAGAGGGGACCAAGAGAATATCACCTCACGCTCATGCCGGAGAGGAGAACATCTGAAGAAGGAATTACCACCTCACACGCCGTTGGAGAGGGGACCAAGAGAATATCACCTCACGCTCATGCCGGAGAGGAGAACATCTGAAGAAGGAATTACCACCTCACACGCCGTTGGAGAGGGGACCAAGAGAACTTCTACTGAGTCTTTATCAGAAAAATCTGTTTGGAGTCGATTTAACTGGACTGGAGAAGTCCTTGAAATATGTTTGAGAATTTCAACTGCATCTTTCCTGAAAGGTAAAGGTCAGTTATATGCAATGCATGATATGGATCAAGCAATGATGTTCTCAACATAAATGAGATTCGTATGATATGATGCAGTGCGTTATGCATGCTATGATGATGTATGTAAAGTTTTATGTATGTTTTCGTCTAGGACAATAAATCCTTGACGGGTGCCGGGAAGTCACATCCTTGGTTGATGTTGAGGAAGAGATTTTGCTTCCGCTGTGGATGATTGTTGCAAGCATACTGGTAGGAGAAGATAACTCCGCTGAGGAATGAACTTGGCAAATGAAATAATTCTGCGGGAGAAAAGATACTCTAGCGATCATGCTGGGGAGTGCTACTCTGTGGGGATAGCGATGCTTTGCTGAGTTGATGAAGATAACTCCGTCGGGGATACCGTGGATGAGTTATGCTGGGGATATCCTTGTTGTCGGAAGTGTTGATAGACTTCGCTGGGGGTAGGAAGATACTTTGCCGAGGACGCTCTTTCCGTGGCTTTTGGCTGAGGATAACCCAGTTATATCCTATTACGGAAATAACTCTTTAAATCAAGCCGGGACGACGCGTTCGTGCTCTGCGAGGGATAAGCTTCCAGAATCTACTGGGGATAAGCTTGCTGCTTGGGGAGATATGAATTCCAACTTTCCTGGGGAAACTGGATTGGACTCTCCTGGGGAGTTTGATATGCTGGGGAAGTGATTCCTTTGAATATTGAGATACCGCCGGGGAACAATCTTTAGACCAAGACTGCCGGGGATGCTTGTTAAGAATGCGTGCTGCTGGGGAAGTATTGAGATTTATGGGAGGATACTCAATTTCCTTGATAATTGACAATTTTTTCTTGGAGAGAGATGTACTGTTTTGCTGAACTACTCTCTGGGGAATTAAGATCCTCGGTCATGTTCTTTAGCTGAACCTACCTTGGTACCTTGGAGGATAGAACAATCAGACTGCTCAGACCGCCCGTTATTGCCCCTGTTTCTATGGGGTGCTGATAGTTGTTGGCGGACAAACCTTCTTCTGGTAGACAGATGGCGGGACATAGTCGTACGCTTTTAATCCCTAACTTTTGCCTGGACCGCCCTTTCGGGTTTTCAGTCCACCGGGATACCCATTTTTGCCCAAGCCGCCTTTTCAGGTTTTCGACTTGCCGGGTGTACAGATTTTTCATTTCATCCCTCATTTTGCCCGAACCCTTTTGGTTCGCCGGGAAGCCCTTATTTTTGCCTAGGTATGTCAACCTAGCGGGTCTTTGATTGTGCGTAGTATTTTTTCGACTATGTCCATTCTTTCAGAATGTAGGGTGCTGCCCCTGTTAGAAGTGTTTTGTCCTGTCACCAGAAGATGTCTGACCAGGCAAGATTCGTTGCTGGGGTGCCCTAAGTGACTCAGATGGAGATTTGCCCCAGGCTATTTGACCTTTGAGAGATTCTCCGAATCTTGATTGGACTGCCCCAGATGATGGGCAATAGTCATGTCATGCCCCTTGATTGGAAGCGCTTTTGTTCACTAGGCATTCATCGTGCGAAGTTCCCTGCTGTTCAAACAAAAAGTCATATGCAAACAAAGTTATGTCAAAAATGCAAAGCTTATGTCTGTCTTGAAGATTTTGAAAATGCGTTCTTTTTTCATAAAACAAATGAACGTTTGTAAAACGTGATGCCAACTCCTTTATAGTAAGCCTTAAGGAGTCAGGATACCTTTTGTCACAATATGCTTTTGAACTAACCCATGCTTCAGCTAGGACTTTTTAGGGTTATAACGTGGCCTGGTTCACGGTTTAAGAAACAAAGGATAAAGGCTCAAATTATTTGTACCCACCCGCTCTTCGTGATGTTTTCCAAACCTAAACTCAGTTGATCGTGCGTTAGACCTTGTTCGAGTCTTTGCTTTGATTTTCCGGTGATGATTCGGATGTTGATAATTTATTCTGAATAGGCAGTCATTTTTTGCTTTGGTTGAGGGTTTGTGAGACCTCTTTCTTGATTTTGTTGTCCCTTTCTTTTTTTTGCCTGAACTGTTTCCTTTTTGGAATCACAGTCAGCGGGATGCCCCAGTTTCATAAGTCCCCTTTGTAGGTTTAGACTTTTTGGGCTTTTCATTTATGAATTTTGATGATGACTGCCTGTCCTTTTGATTGTTCTGAACCATTACTGTCTTTTGTTTTGTAAGGACTCCTTTGGTGCCATTCGTCATGCACTTGGATTAACTGAGAGACTACCCTGCCCCGGGTTATGATTAAGGGTTTTAATTTTCGAAAATAAAAACTCCTACTTCTTTGGCCATGATGGGTTGACGAGGGATTATCATCCTTATAACTCCAGTGTTTAGGAATTGAAACAACGCCTGTACCTCATCAGCGGGGTCTGTTCAAAAGCATACTGTAGATCGTGGTATCGTTTTCGTCATCCTCCCTCAAGAGGCTTAGGATTAAAGATCAAGAGTCGACATCAGAAAAAATATGAAAACCGTTTGCATATAGTGAATGCGAATATATTGATTCAAAACAGACATAAGCGATGTATTAATGTGATAACAATGTTTAAACATGAATAAATGCTTGAAAGGTAAAAAGAAAAACACAACTTGAACATTCGAATGAACAAAAGTTTCCTAGTTTGAATTAGTCACTTCAGATGGGAGATTCTCAGCAGAAGCATTTCATTTGGCCACCCGGCATGAACTCCAGCACCCTTCCGTCGATCAAGTCTTGGATCTTGTTCTTCAAGCTCCAACAGTCATTGGTGCCATGTCCAGGACTGTCAGAATGGTAGGCACATCTTTTACCAGGGTTATAAGTAGGAGCAGAGATGTCAGGATTCTGGGGAGGACCTTTTAAAGTAATCAGATTGACCTCCAACAAGTGTTCCAGCATTAGAGATGGTGGTATGCCAGTCTCAGTGAAATGTCTTCCGGGCGTGTATCGCTTGCGTCGATTACCCCGTTGATACTGGGCTTGTGAAGTAGTAGCAATTTGGAGAGGTTCATTCTTCACCATGCCGGACTTTGGTCCTCTTGGTGGCTGATCAAAGACCTGGTCCCTGACTTGGGCTGGTTGCTTCATGCCTTGAGGAAGCTGACTGACTATGGCTCTCAGCTCTCCTTGCTCCTGAGCTAACCCTTGAATGAGGGCCCTTTGCCCCAGCATCTGAGTTTTCAATGTGTCTACCTCAGCTTGTAGACGTTTCAGTTGTTCGTCCTTGTCATCTTCAGGACTCTTTCTGATCAGATTCCCCATGAGGAGTGCCCTCAACTCTTCCTGCCCCTTGGATAGACCTAGGAAGATTTCCCTGAACTGAGTCTCTTGAGCATGAAGACCCTGGTTACCTTGTTGGGAAGCCATTGCTGAAATAAACAGCGAGAAGGGTAAGTGACCTGCAACAAGGATACCTGCTATGCCATGATGTGTATGATATGCATGCAATGTTTGCAAGGACCTCGCAGGGTAAACAAGAAAATTGTTAGCATTGGAATTTATAGCTTGATTGAAGGAAACCCATGTTGTTGAGAATTCTTCTCCAATGGTCAAAGGCTCACCATATCCAGTGGGTCATAGCCCCTGACAACCTTGGCTAGGGGAACCTTCTTCAAGTGTCAAAGCTCACCATATCAAGTGGGTCATAGCCTCTGACAACTTTGGCTGGAGGAAAATAAATCCTCCTTGCCCCCTGCTAGATGTTTGATTCATCATGACCTGCATCACAAGCCCTTGAGATCCTTGAAATGGGTTAGGATGTATGCAATGGTATGCAATGATATGATGTCATGCTATGCATGGGGTGATGTAGGTAAACCCTGCTATGAGTCCCAATTAAGGACTATAAACAGACCCTGCAAGAAATTCAGTATACTTTGTTATGAGTCCCAATTAAGGACTATAAACAAAACCTGCAAGAGATCTCGTAAACCCTGTTATGAGTCCCAGTTAAGGACTATAAACAACACCTGCAAGAAATTTGGTAACCCTGTCATGAGTCCTAGTTAAGGACTGTAAACAAGACCTGCAAGAAATTTGGTAAACCCTGTCATGAGTCCTAGTTAAGAACTATAAACAGAACCTGCAAGTGGTTAGTACACCCTGTTATAAGTCCTAATTAAGGACTATGAACAAAACCTGCAAGACATCAAGGGTCAGATAATAAGCATGCAAGTAGTCAAGTACGAAGGCACGCAAGTCACACAAGAGAAGCCCTTAGGGTTTAGGCCAGCGTGAGGTCTGGGTATTACCCTCTTGAAGTTGGTGGGCTCAACCTGTCCTATCAGAAGTAACCGGGTTCTAAGGTTCCCAATATCACGGGATTGCTTTCATTGTTCATCGTTTCGATTTAGCCACTGAACTGGCGACCGAAATATTCCAGGAAAGCAACCCTCAATTGAGCGTAGTATCGAGTATCAACCAACCTCGGACTGCACCAAAGTCAGTTATCTCACTACCCTAAAGAGGCCAAGATAGTTCAATTAAGGTTCCTAAGGTCTGTTGATGCTTCACGACACCACGCGGAGGCCCCGTACTCTCCTTGACTGAACTCAAGGGTTACCGGTACACACCAAAGTGCCACATCAACGTAGCAGACTGTTTCAACCATGTCGGTATACCCCGCACAGTTCCCTCACAGCCTTGTTGCTACTTTCTAAGAAGGTATCCCCAGATCCGGGTTAGGATCTATAGAACTCCCAAGACAGTCCCACAATTTAAAGCAAACAAGGAAAGCAATTGAAAACACAGTTATGAACTAAACCCTAAGGTACACCTCACTTTAAGTTAATTCCCCAGCAGAGTCGCCAGTTCTGTGATCGGTGGATCTGGAACTGACTGTTTAACGCTGGTTCGCGAAATGTCGCGGAAGCAAGAGTCGCCACCGTCTTTTATTTTCTCCAATAGGAAAGGACAAAAGCACAGAAAAATTCCTTTAAAGAGATCGCTCTCGGTTCGGGAGGTAGGTTATAGAAAGGGAAGGTGTTAGCACCCTTTCTATCCATGGTTATCCATGGGCTCTTAGATACTTGCTCAATGTGTTTTCAAAATTGTTTGTTTGCTTTTCAATGTGGGTTTAAAAGTTTCTTTTGAAAAATTTCAGATCGACTCATACGTCAGAGTGTTTGAAAAATTTGCTTTTGAAAGCTTTTGAAAAGTGTCAGTGTGAAAAAGTCTTTGAATTTTTATTTTGAAGAGAGCAAGTATCCATGAGTCGTCTACCTACCCTAAGGAATTCGTCTGTGTAAATGTCCTTTAAAGTAGTGCCATCCCACCATTGAGAGGTAGGTAGCACCACCGTTGGAGGTGTTCGGGTCAATTCGAAGGTTCGGGACATGGTGATCACCGGAGCAATAGGAAGACACCTTAGAAGCTACCCTCATGCCAGGTTCCCGGATCATGAGGACTTACTAAGACGTTTTCTACTCGACGACCACCTTTCGAAAGGCAACAGTGAGGCGTACCCTAGGGGTGGTGTGTGCGAATCGTGTGTCATGTTTCAGTTATTTGTCTTGTCATGTTTGTCGTGTTCGACGCTTGATTTTAATTAGACATTCATTCTTTCATGCTTGATTAACAGTTAAATATTTTGCGAGGAAATAAATCTAAACTATTACAAATGGCGCGGGTCCACATCGCCAAAATTAAACCGGACCCGATTTAGCGGAAAAAATAAATAATGCGAAGAAATAAAGTGCGAAAAGTAAATTACATGGCTTTGGGATATTTACAAGATTATAATTAAACGACATAAGATAAATGCGTGAAATAAAGAAATTAAAACAAAATTAGGGTGTTGGACCCTTTTGCAAACAATTAAAATTAATAATGAATTACAAATTAAATGATTAAATGATTAAATGCTTTTTTTGGTATTTTTGTATTTTTAGATTTAATAGGAAAAGAAATTAATTGAAATTAAATTAAACGGCAAACCCTAATTCTAATATTTTTTAATTATTAAGAAAGAATTAAAATATGACCTAAATTAAACCTAATTCATTTGTGTACAATTTAAATAGGAAAATAAATAAATAAATAATAATTATTATTCTAAAAAAGAGGAAAAATATTAGAGGGAAATAAAAAGAATTAACAATTAAAACCTAATTTCTACATTTTTTGGATTTTTATTTAAAAAGGAATTAAAATTAAAACCTAAATTCTATATAATTTATATTCTAATTTATTCATGGCAATACTAAAATAAAAATTGTATTTTTTGTCTTTTCTGTATTTTTAATGTTTTCATATTTGATAGAAAAAATAAATTAATCAATTAAAGCAATAAAAATAAGTAATACAATAATTAAAACAATAAAAATAAATAATCAAACCAGGGTGGGGTGTTGCCCCATTATGGAGGTGTTGGTCCAAAGATTAAGCCCAATAAGCATGGAAGTTCGTTGACTTTTTGGATTGGGTATGATGCGTTGACTGGCGTATGTGGTGCTCTTTGAATCTTAGCCATGGATCTGTACGTGTTAGACGCGTGTATGGCCTGATCTGGGTGGAACATGGTAGTCCTTAGTGCCAGCGTTGCATTGGAATCTGCATTGGAAAATAATAAGAGAAATTGCACGGACCTGGGACTTGAACCCAGGTCATGAAGGTTAACGTGTGAATAGCTTGCCAGCTGAGCCATTTAGTTACTTTGATATATAATATTCAAATAAATAATATAATACAAAAACACGACATAAGTGGATTAGCGCGCGGAACATTTGAATGGACCACCCAATGGTTGCCACGAAGCCTTTCTTCTTCGTTGTTCTGCTTCCCTGAAAAAACAACAAATATTTAACGGGGGTTTTAAACCCCCTCAAAATAAGCTTAAGCCAATAATAGCGATTAGCACGCCTTGGCTCAGAAATTTGGCGCGAGCACCACATCTTCTTCGTCCAATCTCCCTGGTTCTGATCATGGTACTATTAGGTCTCAATTTTATAGGGTAAGAGAATCCCCAATTTCATAGGCCTGAAAAACCTAAGATGCTTTAATGGCTACTTCGCGTAGGGATGATGAAAATACAATTGAATGATACAGTTAGTACCAGAATCTTGCAAGGAACACAAATCAAGTCTCAAAAATTACTGAAAATGCATGAATCAATATGTAAGAGCATCAAATATTTTCGGTACAGGGTGTGCCCGTTTTACCAATTCTTGATGCTTGAATGAGTGGTTTTGATTGATACACGTTCAGAATCACACAAGGAAGCTATTGCAACAGGAATAGAGGCTTGAATCTACTTAGAACCTTGAAATCAGTTTTCAATTTTTTTGACAATTTTCAAGTTTTGGTCCTTGCTTTTGAGCGCAGCTTGCAGTCTTGGAGCATTAGGGTTCTCATTCTGATCATATATGGAGTGATTAGGTCAAGAAACATTGGACAAAATCTTATGCATTGATGAATTTCAATATTTGATTTTGGAAAATCTTTTTTCATATCTTTTTCATGTTGTTTTTGTTCAATCATGATCCAATCTCATCCAAATTTGCCTATTTAAGACTTACACGAAATATTGAGTTTATAATGTGCATGAAAAGATTTTTTTAGGTTAGTTTGATATTTTTCATATATTAAAATCATTTAAATGAATATAAATTAATATTAATTCAAATAAATAATTAAAAAATATGAGAATACTTACCTTTGGGCCTAGTGGTCGTGCATAGGCTTGGCATGAAGAAATTTGGAAGAAAAATGGGCCCATTTGCATTTTTAGGCCTTTTGCATCAAAGTTGACTTTTCAAAATTCCTAAAAATTCCCCAACTTCCACAAGGCATAACTTGGTCAATTTTTAAGATTTTCACATGTTCTTGGACATTTTGGAAAGGTCTTTGAGTCCTTTAACCAATTCCTTTGGTCCCATGTCATTTTGATTTACCAATCTCAAGTTATGGCCTTTGACTTAAAGTCACTTTTTGTTGACTTTTGAAAATGACCTATAATGTTGAAATTGATAACTTTTTGTGAGAGCATTTCTTGGACTTGGAACATGAAGATGAATTGTAGGAAATGTCTTTCTCTTCAAAATGAGCTTTGGATGGAATTTTTCTGATAATCCATGTGAAAGTTATGCCCTGGTCAATTTCAGTTGACTTTTTCAACTGTCCAAATATAGCAACTTTTGCATCTTGATGATTTCTGAGCCAAATTTTGAGAATCATGATCAAGCATTGATCAAATGATGTTTGTGGCTTCAAAATGATATGTTGACCAAAAATTTGAACTTTTGACTGTCAAATGACCATTTTGCCCCTACAGTTGACTGTAGTGCAATCTAGGGTTTTGACTGTGCAATTTTGAGCTGAATGCCTTGAAACTTGATATGAGGATGCTTGACCATTTTTTAAGCATATGAGACTTGATTGGGCCTTTGAAAAGTTCATTTGCTTGACCAGAACTCAAACCCTAGTTTTGACTGTGTAGGAGACAGTTGAACTACATAACCCTTGGGGAATCTCGTGACCTTGACTTGACAATTTCTTGATGAATATGGGAGGGCAAATTTTGGGGTACAACAGCCTCGAATCAGTTGCCTCAGATAAAAGGATCTAGGACATTAGGATTACTTCTAAGGTGTCCTACTATTGCTTCGGTGACCACACTGTCCCTATAATCGAATTGACCCGAACACCTCTAACGATGGTGCTACCTACCTCTCAATGGTGGGATAGCACTATCTAAAGGACTCTTACACAGCCTAATTCCTTAGGGTAGGTAGATGACTCATGGGTACTTGCTCTCTTTCAAACAAACAAAAACATCTTTTCGCACTCACACTTTCAAAAAGTTTTCAAACAAATATTTCATACACTCTTGAGGACAGATACAAGAGTCACTTAGAAACCTTTCAAACGAAACTTTTTTTTTAAAACCCACACACACTTGAAAAGCAAACAAATTTTTGAAAACATAAGAGCAAGTACCTAAGAGCATGTGGATAACCACGGATAGAAAGGGTGCTAACACCTTCCCTTTCTATAAATCTACCTCCCGGACCGAGAAACATTCTCAAAGAAGGAATTTTGCTGTGCTTTTGTCCTTTCCATGTTGGAGAACATAAAAGACGATGGCGACTCTTGCTTACCGCGACATTTCGCGAACCAGCTTTAAACAGTCAGTTCTATTTCCACCGATCACAGAACTGGCGACTCTGCTGGGGATTTTATAAAGTGAGGTGTACCTTAGGATTAGACCACTCTTATGTTTTCAATTGTATGTCTTGATTGCTTTATTATTGTGGGCTGCATCGGAGTTTCATAGATCCTAACCCGGATATGGGGAATACCCTTTTAGGTAGCATAAGCTGTGAGGGACCTGTCCGGCGTAGACCGACACGGGTGAAGCAGTGGCTACGTTGGTGTGACACCTTGGTCTGTACCGATATCCCTTGTGTTGTAACGAGGAGAATATGGGTCTTCTGAGGAGTCATTAAGCACCAACCGACCTTAGAACCCTAAATTGACCCAACTTGGCCATAGAACAGTAGCAGTATGCTACACCCATTGAGGCTAAACTCTCGCGATGGTTCTGGCCGCAAGAAAAGATTGCGACGCTGGAGTTATGACCGATTGAGGGTAGTCAGTGATATTAGGATCCTCTAGAACCCGATTACTATTTTCTAGGACAGGTCGTAACCAACGAAACTGAAAGAGGGTAATACCTAAACTTCATGCTGGCCTAAAATCTAAGGGATCTTCTGTGTGACTTGTGTGCCTTCGTACTTGAACTACTTGCATACTCGTTATCTAACAACACGGGTTCCTCGCAGGTTTTGTTTACAGTCCTTAATTGAGACTCATTACAGGGCCTACTTATATCACTCCATGCATAGCATAACATCATACCATTGCAAGCATCCTGCATAAGGACTAACTCATTTCAAGGATCTCAATGGCTTGTGATGCAGGTCATGATGAACCAGAATGTCTAGCAAGGGGCAAAGGGGACTTATTTTCCTCTATCCAGGTGGATGACTTGAGTCAGGGGCTATGACCCACTCGATATGGTGAGCTTTGACTCTTGAAGAAGGACTCTCAACAAGATGAAGTTCCTTCAATCAAGCTACCAGATTCTAACAATTTTCTTGTTTACCCCGCGAGGTCCTTGAAAACATTGCATGCATGCATACGCATCATTGCATTACAGGTACCCTTTGTACAAGTCACTTACCTTCCTCGCTGTTTATTTCAGCAATGCCTTGCCAACAAGACAACCAGGATCTTCAGGATCAAGAGACTCGGTTCAGGGAAATCCTCCTAAACCTATCCAAGGGGCAGGAAGAGCTGAGAACACTCCTCATGGGGAATTTGGTCAGGAAGAGTCCTGGAGACGACAAAGACGAACGACTGAAACGTCTGCAAGCTGAGGTAGATACAATGAGAACCCAGATGCTGGGGCAGATGACTCTCATTCAAGACTTAGCTCAAAGACAAGAAGAGCTCAGGGTTCTCGTCAACCAACTGCTTCGGGATAACCAACTGGGGCAAACATCTAAGGTTGAAGAGCCAGTCATCATTAAATGCCCTTTGAGACAAGAAGACAATGGAAAGACTCCTCAACTTGCTTCAGGGTCACAAATTCAGCATCAACCTCACCAGCTTCAGCAAGACAATATGAAGCAAGTAGTCAGGGTTGGAGACCAAACCGGTAATCAGCCTCCAAAAAGTCAAAGGTTTGGTTCAATGAATAGACCTCTCCAAGCTGCTACTACTTCACAGGTCCAACAACGACCTCGCCAAGAACAACGGGTTGATCAGAGCAAGCCAGACAATCCTAAGAGGCAATTCACACAGCTTAACATGTCGCTATTTCAAGCCTTACAACGCCTGTTGAGATTGAATCTGATCATACTAAGGGACCCTCCTAAGAATCCCAACAAGACACCTTCAAGGTACAACCCCATTGCCCGCTGCGCTTATCATTCTGACAGCCCGGGGCATGCCACAAACGACTGTTGGTCTCTGAAGAACAAGATCCAGGACCTGATTGATGGAGGAGCAGTGGAATTCACCCCAGATGGTCAGGTCGAGTTCTTCTACTATCCCTAGATGAGAAGACCTTTTGTTCATTGGAAGTTTCGAGTTGTATTTTTCTTTGATTGTTCAAACAATTATTGTCATAGAAAACTTTATTACTTTATCAATGCATCGCATATGTCTGTTTTGAATCAATATATTCGCATTCTCTATATTCAAACTGCTTTCATTTTTGTGATGTTTAACTCTCGATTGATAATTCTAAGCCTCTTGAGGGAGGATGACGAAAACGATACCACGATCTTTACAGTATGATTTTGAACGGACCCCGCTGATGAGGTACAGGCATTGTTTCAATTCCTAAACACTGGAGTTATAAGGAAGATAATCCCTCGTCAACCCCTCTGAGCCAAAGAAGTTGGAGTTTTTCTTTTCGAAAATTAAAACCCTTAATCATAACCTGGGGCAGGGTAGTTCTCTCAGTTAATCCAGGTGCACAACGAATGGCATCAAAGGAATCCTTCCAAAACAAAAGACAGTGATGGTTCCGAATAATTAAAGACAGGCAGTCATTACCTCTCAAAATAAAAGCCCAATAAGTCAAAACCTATGAAGAAGACTTACAAAACTGGGGCATCCCGCTGACTGTAAATACAAAAAGAAACAGTTCAGGCAAAAAAAATAGGGATAACAAAGTCAAAAAGAAAGAGGTCCTACAAACCCTTAACAAAAAAAAAAGAAATGACTGCCTATCCAAAATAAATTGTCAATATCCGAACCATCACCGGAATATCAAAGCAAAGACTCAAACAAAGTCTGACACACGATCAGCTGAGTTTAGGTTGAAGAACATCACGAAGAACGGGTGGGTACAAATAAAATTTGAGCCTTTATCCTTTGTTTCTTAAACCGTGAACCAGGCCACGTTATAACCCTCAAAAGTCCTAGCTGAAGCATGGGTTAATTCGAAAGTATACTGTTACAAAGGTATCCTGACTCCTTAAGGCTTGCGGTAAAATAACAAGTTGACATCACAGTTTACAAAAAATTTCACTTGTTTTTATGAAAACTTCATTTTTCAAAAAAACATCAAGACAGACATAAGCTTTGCATTTTAAAATAACATTGTTTACATATGACTTTTTGTTTGAACAACATAGAAGTTCGCACGAAGAATATCTAATGAACAAAAGTACTTCCAACCAAGGGGCAGACGTGATCATTGTCCATCATCTGGGGCAGTTAAGTCAAGATTCAGAGAATCTCTCAAATGCCAAGCAGCCAGGGGCAACCCTCCGTCTGAGACACTTGGGGCATTGGGCATGGATTTCAGCAACGAATCTTGCACGATCAAACGAAGATCTTCTGGTGGTATGGTAACAATGCTACTGACAGGGGAACCTCCCTACATCCTGAGAGCATGGACATAGTCGAAAAAATACTACGCATAATCAAAGACCCGCTAGGTTGACACACCTAGGCAAAAATAAGGGCTTCCCGGCGAACCAAAAGGGTTCGGGCAAAAGTAAGGGATGAAAATGAAAAAATCTGTACACCCGGCAAGTCGAAAACCTGAAAAGGAGGCTTGGGCAAAAATGGGTATCCCGGTGGACTGAAAACCCGAAAGGGCGGTCCAGGCAAAAATTAGGGATCAAAGCGTATGACTATGTCCCATCATCTCGTCACTTGTCTACCAGAAGAAGATTTTTCCATCGACGGTTATTAAGCACCTCATAGGCCTTCTTCTCCCGCAGAAACTGGGGCAATAAGAATTGTCTGAACTGTGCAGTTGCTCTGTCCTCCAGGTACAAGGTAGACTCGGCTGAAGAATATGACCAAGATATCTCCACTCCCTGCAGAGTAGGATAGGATTCAGCAATACTCGCCCCTAGCAGAGTTGGTCTCCCATCAGCCCCGAAAAGGAACAGTACCCCTAGCAAGTCAGCGATACTCTCCCCAAGCAGGCTTAATCTACTGTCAGCCTCAAGGAAATTGGGTATCCCCAGAAGATCTCAATATTCCCTAGTGGAGTATACATATGTTCCTCAGCAAGCATCCCCGGAAGTCTTAATATAAGATTGTTCCCCGGCGGAACACCAGACACCCCAGTTGAGCCATTTGTCCGTTACAGTTCAAAAGTTTCCCCGGGAGAGTTGAATCATCCTCCCCAGTAGACTCTGGAAGCTTATCCCCAGTAGATTATGGAAGCTTATCCCCTGCGGAGTATGAACGCATCTCCCCGGCTTTATTCAAAGGTTATTCCCCACCAGAGCTTATAACTGGGTTATCCTCAGCTAATTACCATGGAAAGATCGTCCTCGACGAAGTTCTTGCTATCCCCCGGCGGAGTTCATCAAATTCTCCAACATAACTTATCAATGGAATCCCCAGCGGAGTTATCATCAAAACCTCAGCGAAGCATCTTTCCCCGCAGAGTAATCTCTCCAACAGGTTTATTCCCCAGCGGAGTCATCTTCTCCTACCGGTTTATTCTTGCAATCATCATCCCCAGCGGAAACGAAGAACTCCACTCTTCAACATCAACCCAGGATTCAGCAAGCTCCCGACATTCGTCAAGGATTTATTTTCCTAGACGAAAATACATTCATAAACATCACATCTTCATACATTATAGCATGCATACGCATCATATCACAGATCTCATTTATTTTTGAGGACATCTTAATATCACGCAGTTCATGCATCATGACACTGCATACAACTAATGTTTTGCCTTTTCAGGAAAAAAGGTCAATCCAAAGATGATTATTATCAACTGTCGCAATTCCAGATTCGATACCTGTATCTAGCCAGGGCATATCTGTGAGCGATTGATTATGGATTCGATACCTGTATCTCGCCAGGGTTACTTTTCAGAGATAACCTAGAGATGCTCCAGATCTGGATGCTATTCTATTGCATACTCAGATTTCCTTCTAGAGATAGTTCAGATGCAACCCATGCATGGCGACATTCTGATACTTATTCCAGATTTCCTTTCAGATATAGCTTAGAGATGCTCCAGATTCGGATGTTATTCTACTGCTTATTCAGATTTCTCTCCAGAGATGGCCTAGAGATGCTCCGGACGCGGACGCTATTCTATTGCTTATTCAAATTCCAACTTCTAAAGATGACTTAGAGATGCTCCAGACCCGGATGCTATTCTATTGTTTAGTCCAGATTTCCTTCAAGAGACAGTCCAGATACGATCCAGATTCGGATGACATTATGTTACTCGTGCAGTATGGATATACCCCAGACACAACGGTCATTCTACTATTTATTCAGACGTCAGCAATCAGACACAGACTAGATATACTCCAGACACAGAAGCTATTCTATTTCTTATTCAGATTCAACTATCCATTACATTTCCAAATGGCATCTATAAGCCCATTCCCGACAAGGTTCTGTCACATCTCCAGATGGCATCTATAAGCCCATCCTCCTATCCATCATATCTCCAAATGGCATCTGTAAGTCCATTCCCGACATCACCATGCTGATACTACACCATGCGAGTGCAAATTTCTGGGTACTTTAGTGTTCAATCATCTTCCACCTTCGGATCACGAAAGGCCCGAAAGCCAATCTATATCCTCAGGTTTAAGAAGATTGAACAGGGGCAACTGTTGTACCCCATAATTTGCCCTCCCATATTTCCCAAAACATTTCAAGAAAAATTCACAAGTCCAACCCGGCGCGTCATATTCAGGTGTTCTTTCACCAAGATATCTCTGATAACGTATGCTCAAATTCAGAAGGTATCCGACTGTGTGAGTTTTCTCGAAGAAATATGGTGAAAAAAGTGTGCTGAAAGTGCAGTTTTTACGCGCTAAAAAATTCATAACTTGAAGATCGTGACTCGTTTTGAACCCGTTCCGGTGGCCAAAATTCCGTCTTGATATTATCTACGTTTTCATCTCTAACGGCTGGAAGCCAATTTCAATCAGAAAGTCTTCAAAAATATGGATTTATCAAGTATTTTCGTACAGAAAATTTATGACAGAAGTTTATTTGCGTCATGTTCAGAAAATCATAACTTGGTCGATTTTCATCGTATCGAGCTGGTTCTGGCGCCAAAATTTCACAAATTGAGTTGCCTACATTTTCAAAAAAAGTATTAAGTTCAAACGGTATTCAAAAGGCCTTCATTGTTTACTCAGAGTGCGTGACACGCCGAAAATCCTGAATGCTGAATATTATTTCATCTGGGCCGAAATTTCGAAAATTCATAACTCGGTCAATTTTTATCGGATTGGACTCATATTTTTACACAAGGTTACTGACTCAAAGATCTACAACTTTGCTTCAAAGGTCGAGACCGGATTATGCTCCGATCAATACCAGTTTTTTATTGAAGAACGTGTCAGAGTCGACACTGGAGCCCAAAATAAGTTTGTCTGAGCTGAAACTTCAAAAATTCATAACTAATTCACCGTTTATCCGATTGAGCCGATTTTCGGACAGGAGTTAGTTCTCGATATAGGCTACATTTTGTTTTCACATTTCAACTTCAAAAATTGCACTTAAGTCCCTGCGATTTAGCCTGGAAAGTGACGAACTCAAGGGAACATTGGAGGCCCAATTGCATATTCAAAGCCCATTTTCTTTACCCTAATTTCCATTATATAATCACATTCTTTTCACACAAACCAAAAGGAGAGAAAAAAACCTGGCCACAATGCTATCAGAATATCAAATTCTTTCAAGAACCCTAAAACCTTGAAATCCTTATTACAAATCTCTCTCTCACTACAAACAAGTCATCTCAGTTACAACCCAACACCTCACTACTTCTTCAGTAAGGATAAGGCTGGCTTGATCTCCATGATCAAAAGGGCATAAAAGAATTCATGGCACTACTTTTCCAGTAAGGGTAAAATTGATTTGATCTCCATGATCAAAAGGGCATAAAAGCATTCATGGCACTACTTTTCCAGTAAGGGTAAAATTGATTTGATCTCCATGATCAAAAGGGTATAATCATTCATACATGCCATATTGTGCCTTAACATTAAATTTTTTCATATATTGGCTTTATTTGCATTTTATGATTTTATTTAATGTGTTCATGAGATTCAACACTGCATATTTTAGACAGGATCCCATGCAGGTTCATTAAGGAACGTTGAGGCCAAAAGCCAAATGGCCAAAACGGAACAGCTTACATATGACACCAATACATGGCGAGACAGACATCCTGAGAAGGTTAAGGAACGTTGAGGCCAGAACACAAATGGCCAAAAGTCAGAACACAAATGGCCAAAAGCCAAAACATAAATGGCCAAAACAAAACAGTTTACACATGACGCCAATAGCTGTTTCACCCCTCCAATCAGGCTCGTATACTCCTAAACTTTCTCTCTATTTGTATTATGTTCCTTTAATTAATTAATCGTTATTCTTTTTATTAATCACTAACCAATTAACATTTTTCCTAATAAAATCAAAAACACAAAAAAATATTTTATTTATTAAAATTAACTTCATCACTTTTAATTTTGTAAATAAATTAATTTAATCAATTTAGCTTTAATTAGATTTAACTTTTAATATTTTTTGTAGTATTTAAAATCAATTTAGAAAATTAGGTTTTTATTAGCATTAATTCAATTTATTTTATTTCTTTAAAAAACTCAAAAATCCAAAAATATGTTCATTATTTAATTTAATTGTTCATTTAATTTAATTCCATTTAATTCAAAAATAACCAAAAAAATCACTTTCTTTAAAAAAAAGGGTCAAAACCCAAAAAACTCGCATCCGATTTAATTTCTCGCACGTGATCCATTTTATCATATTATTGTATATGTTTTCCCGGAATGTAATAGCTTTTAATTAGGATTTTATTTATTTATTGCTTTATTTTACTTTCTGCAATTTAAATTAAAGGGTTTGTTTTTGGCGATGTAAATACCCGACGCCTTGTAATAGCGTAGATTCAATTTTCTGCAATTTACTTTCCATAATCATTAACTGTTAATAAGCATGAAAGACTGAATGACAAATTAAAAACGACTCGTAGCTCACAATTGCATGATCAAAAGATAAACATAAACCGAATTGAACACACAAGCACATGCCACTTCTAGGGTACGCCTCACTCGTTGCCTCGAACGTGGTCGTCAAGTATAGGGTGTTTTAGAGGTCGCCCTCCTGTCTAAGATCCAGTTTCCTCGAATCAGTTGCCTCGGATAAAAGGATCTAGGACATTAGGGTTACTTCTAAGGTGTCCTACTATTGCTTCGGTGACCACACTGTCCCTATAATCGAATTGACACGAACACCTCTAACGATGGTGCTACCTACCTCTCAATGGTGGGATAGCACTATCTAAAGGACTCTTACACAGCCTAATTCCTTAGGGCAGGTAGATGACTCATGGGTACTTGCTCTCTTTCAAACAAACAAAAACATCTTTTCGCACTCACACTTTCAAAAAGTTTTCAAACAAATATTTCATACACTCTTGAGGACAGATACAAGAGTCACTTAGAAACCTTTCAAACGAAACTTTTTTTTAAAACCCACACACACTTGAAAAGCAAACAAATTTTTGAAAACATAAGAGCAAGTACCTAAGAGCCCGTGGATAACCACGGATAGAAAGGGTGCTAACACCTTCCCTTTCTATAAATCTACCTCCCGGACCGAGAAACATTCTCAAAGAAGGAATTTTGCTGTGCTTTTGTCCTTTCCATGTTGGAGAACATAAAAGACGATGGCGACTCTTGCTTACCGCGACATTTCGCGAACCAGCTTTAAACAATCAGTTCTATTTCCACCGATCACAAGGTTGAGTTCGGCGTATCATCCTCAGACAGATGGTCAGATTGAACGAACTATTCAATCATTGGAAGACTTACTGAGGGCATGTGTTCTTGAGCAGGGAGGTTCATGGGATACTTATCTTCCATTGATAGAGTTCACTTATAATAATAGTTACCATTCTAGTATTGGTAGGGCACCTTTTGAAGCGTTATATGGTCGAAGATGTAGAACTCCTTTATGTTGGCATGAATCTGGTGAAAGTGTGGTACTTGGACCTGAACTTGTTCGTGAGACTACTGAGAAGGTGAAGTTGATTCGAGAAAAGATGAAAGCTTCCCAGAGTAGACGGAAGAGTTATCATGACAAGTGAAGGAAAGACTTAGAATTTTAGGCGGGTGACCATGTGTTTTTGAGAGTTACACATGTGACTGGCGTTGGGTGAGCATTGAAGTCTAAGTAGCTCACTTCTCATTTTATTGGACCATATCAGATTTTGGAGAGAGTGGGGAACGTTTCTTATAGAGTGGATTTACCGCCTAATATTTCGAATTTGCATGATGTGTTTCATGTGTCACAACTCTGGAAGTATATTTCAGATCTATCTCATTTGATTCATATGGATGATGTGAAAGTACGGGATAACCTTACGGTGGAGACGATGCCTGTACGGATCGCAGATCGTGAAATAAAGGCTCTGAGGGGAAAGGAGATTGCTTTGGTTAAAGTGGTTTGGCTAGGGGCTTCCGGAGAAAGCATGACTTGGGAGTTGGAGAGCAAGATGCGGGACTCCTATCCTGAGTTGTTTGTTTAAGGTAAATTTTCGAGGACGAAAATATTCTAAGTGGGGGAGAGTTGTAAAGCCCGTAATTTAATTAATTATTTAATTAAAGTATTTTTGGAATATTTGGGAAGTTGTGTTATGATGATAGTTGACGTATTATAGTTATTGAATTCATTTATTCTATTAAGTTGTGGAATAATATTAGGATAATAATATTATTTGATGTGGGCTTGTTTTAGAGGATAGAAGTAGAAATAGGGGGGTGTAGTAGCTTTAAGCCCATTAAGGAATTTTGAGAATTATAGGGTTATTTTATTATTGTTAGAAATAATAAGAAAAGAAGAAGCAGTAAGAGAGAAATAAATAAGGGTTGGAAGAAGATAAAGAGAACGTGAAAGTTGCAAAAAAGAAGGAAAAGAGGCAGAAAGAAATTCAATTGGAAAAGTTATAGAGCAACCTTCAATGCAAGGTAAGGGTGGGGTTTCGACACTATAATGGGTTTTATGATGATTGGTATGTGGGATTAGATGTGAAAGATTGTTTCGTTTATGATTGAATTGTATACATTTTTGTATGATGAAAATCGATGATTTAAGGATGAATAACGATGCCCTAATGCTGTATATTTGATGTAGAAATATAGGATGATTATAATTGATGATTACCTATTATTAAAGGATGTTATTAGGACCTAAAGCATGGAAATCACAGTGAAATCGTAGAAAATATTCATGATAGAACAGTATGTGTCGACCCCAAAAGCAACGCGTCCATGCATGAAGGCTTTTAGACTCAGGATGAGTCGATACGAAGGAGCCATGTGTCGATACATGCGGGCTTTTAGACTCAGGATGAGTCGATTTCTAGGACCATGTATCGATACATACAGTGTTGCAGAATCAGTATGAGTCGATACAAAGGGAGTACGCATCGATACATGCAGCGTGTTATGTCCAGTACGCGTCGACTCAAGACATTATGCATCGACTCATGTATTATGATTTTTGGCAGATTCGTTTCCAGAGGTTGTAACTTGAGTTTCCGGACTCCGTTTGAGGTGTCGTTCGAAGCGGTGAATAGCTAACGTGATGAACCACATTCTTAAGGATTAAAATTAAGGATAAGGAGAGTAAATCCTAGTACCCAAATTTGGATTAGAGTTAGTTTCCCATGTTAATCACTATGATGATTTTGTGAAGAATGATGAGGATGAGGTGATTATGGATGACCGTTTTATCCATAACAGTAAGATTAATGATGATAATGATGTAGTATTACAGAATTAATAATATGTAGAGGTTTGGTAATTTAGATGTAAGTCTTAGATGATTAATTAATTATAGGCAATATCATGTTGTAGGCCTATGGTCAACGTTGCAAGATGGACGAGTTACTGTTGTATTGATGTATGGCTGAGTTATTGACGATGAATGATGTTTGATGAATTATGATGATGAATGATGTTTGATGAATTATGATGATAAATGATGTTTGATGAATTATGTTGATAAATGATGTTGATAAATGATGTTTAGATGCCTCTAATAATTGGCAGCTATTAATATGTAGGCTTTTGGCCAATGATGATGTTGTGTTGAGATGTTGTTAATTATGGTGTTGTCATTACATTCATGTTTGTGTCACATACATTGCATTTACATATGGAGCTAATGCTCATTAAGATGGCATGTATTGGCGAATATTAAGATGAAGGCTTATGCCTTGTTGATGCCTCTATTTATTGGAAATTATTTTGAGATGGGAGTTCTGCTCCAATGGTACCACATGCATTTGCATAGTATTGAGTCGCATTATATGATTGCATAAAGAAGTTGTGTATTGATGCCGTGAATATGTATATTGTTGGTATTTCTGTTGCGATTATTATTGTTTATACGATGAGAAGTGGTGAAGTTATATGATCTAATTTAATATATTATTTATCATACGTTTTATTATATTGTTAAATATCTCACCCCTTATGTTTGAATGTTACCCTTATGTTGGTAACGTGTAGGTAATCCAGAGTGAAGGAAGTATACCTTCGGTAGTTTGAGTCGGTGTCATTTCTCTTATACGTAACACCCGGGGGGAAGAATGCTTGTTGCTTTTAATTATTGATTATTTCAGTTGTTGGACTTTAAATTGATTGTTGCTAAGTATGTGTTATTTCCAAGCTACTGTAATTGTTAGACAAAGATGTTATTATGATTCAGCTGCGTAGATGTTCAAGTTGTTGAATTAAGAGATTAAATTATAATGTTGATAGTTCATCCGAAGTTTTAAAGTGTTATGTATCCACGTTGAATGCAATTTGTTTTTAAGTCGAATTTGTGGCATCCTGATTCAATTGTATGAATTTTAAAACTCTGATTTACATTCATATTTTCCAGGTAGAATTGGGGTGTTACAAAGATGATGTCGATCCAACCCAATACATAAGACTCATTGGATCATTGAGATACCTTTGTCATACGAGGCCTGACTTTATGGTAAGTAGATTCATGCAGAAGCCAAAAGTATCACACGTAGTAGCAGCAAAGAAGATATTGAGGTATTTGAAAGGAACTATTGACTAAGGAAATTTATCTCCTATAGTTGATAAAGGAAAATAATGCAAGTTAGTTGGATACACTGATTCAAGTTGGTGTAGTGATGTTGAGGATTGAAAATCCACAGTAGGATATATGTTTATGCTAGGTGGTACACCAGTTGCTTGGAGTTCGAGAAAGGAACCAGTATTAGCGTTATCATCGTGCAAAGTATAGTACATAGTTGTTTCTCTTTGTGCATGTCCAGCAATATGGATGGTGAACTTGGTCGAAGAAATCACAAGGAAAGATCATGGAGTAATTACCATGAAGATCGATAGCATGTCAGCTATCAACCTGGTGAAGAATCTGATAACACAAGATTGAAGCAAGTACATTGAAATGAGGTTTCACTATTGTTGTACCCCAAAATTTTCCCTCTCATTTCTCAAGACATTTCTCACAAAGATCTGCGAAAGCTCAAGCTTGCACCAGTATTGACTAGGTCAAGCCATCTCCTCAACACTAATGCCTCAAGATTAGGGTTTGAATTTACATAAGGACAATTGGACTTCTAATACTTCAAGTGACGTTCTTGGATCATTATGGACCTTCAAGAATTCTCATGTCAAGTCTCAAGTTTTCTCAGTCAATTGACCAAGAGACCAAAAATCAATTGTACTTATGAAAAAGTCAACTATATCACCAAAAGTCAAACTTTGACTTTTTGGTCAACATTAAGTATCAAAGATCAAAATTCATCAAGACATTCAAAAATATGAAACTTGATCATCAAGAAAGTCAAAAGTCAATGTGAAAATTCAAACTCTTTAAGACTTAGAAATTTTTCTGTTTTTTTTATACATGATAATTTCATTTCTTCATGTCAACTTTTCACCATGATGTAAGATGATTCAAGGAAAACTTCCAACATGAAAGTTGTAGATATCAATGAGATATAAAACTTTATAGGGAAGGACTTTTTCTAGAAATGCTTAGATTTTGAGTTATAAATTCATGAAGTCATGGCATTTTTGAATAAACACTTAGAGAAATTTTCAATAGTTTTGGTCAGGATTTTATCCCAACTTCTTGGAATTTTTTCACATAGTTACAAGATGATTTTGTCAAAATGGACAGCATGAAAGTTATAGAGAGTGTTTCAAGCTTTACAAAAAATCCAAGAGCATGAATTTATCATATTTGAGCTAGGTGATACAAGGATTTTAAGTTGGACATTCATTCTTGATTTACAAGGCAAATTTGTGATGAACAAGGAACAAAAATCTTAGTCATGTTGCATAATCTTCACTTTGCAGGCCTCTTGAATTGCAAATCTATACATAATCATATGTTTACACAATTGATGAACCATTATCCAAGTGGTTCAAGTATTGCCCGTTGCATCTTTCCATTTTGGGCACAAAGGCACCATTGGCATTCTTACAAAGTTCACTTTAATCATAAAGTCAATTTCTTGAGCCTCTAACTTGTTGTTCTAATCACACTCAACTTCTATGAGTCAGAACAAACATGTTTAAAGTGATCAACCACTTTAGATAGCTTGGTACAAGCATTAGAAACATGTTCTTCATGCTTGCTTCAAAAACAAGCAAGATAACCATAACATGTGATTCAAAATCTGAGTTGTTTGAAGTCTCAAACCTTCTCTATAAATAGAGAGGCCAATTGCAAGAGAAAAGGTCAGGAAAAAAAGAAGGGTAAACTAACACTCAAAATCATTCTTGCTGTCAAAAACCAGAATTGCCCATAAAACCTCCATTTTTGAGCTATGAAGTCCAAATCTTTGAATCTCATACCTTGCAAGTTTTCTCCAAACAAACCATCCAAACACTCCACATACATCATATAGAAGTTGTTAAAACACAAAGACAACTTCTTTAACATCATTATCATCACTTCCCAAGCTCAACAACAACCCATACAACAGCTCAAACTCAAAGCACAAATTTCAGTTTCAAGGTAAGTTTTCTTGACTTTGAACTCTTCATACAAGCATTATTAATGGTTCATTTGTGAAGATAAAATGTATATATAATTGCCTTGAAGCTAACCATATGATTTCTTTTCATTTTCACTAACCATGTGTTGAGAACTAACTTATACATGTAGCAAAATAGTGATAAAAGCAAAAAAAAGCAGTTATGCGTCGATACGAAATGCTATGAGTCGACACATACTGTGATCGGTGGAAATAGAACTGACTGTTTTTTAAGCTGGTTTCGCGAAATGTCGCGGTAAGGAAGAGTCGCCACCGTCTTTTATGTTCTCCAACAAGGAAAGGACAAAAGCACAACAAAATTCCTTTTCGAGATGTTTCTCGGGTTCAGGAGGTAGATTATAGAAAGGGAAGGTGTTAGCACCCTTTCTATCCATGGTTATCCATGGGCTCTTAGGTACTTGCTCTTATGTTTTCAAAATTTGTTTGCTTTTCAAGTGTGGGTGTGTTTTGAAAAAGTTCGTTTGAAAAACTTCTAAGTAACTCTTGTATCAGTCCTCAAGAGTGTATGACGTGTTTCTTTGAAAACTTTTTGAAAGTGTGAGTGCGAAAAGTTGTTTTGTTTGTTTTGATAGAGCAAGTACCCATAAGATCTACCTACTCTTAAGGAATTAGGCTGTATAAGAGTCCTTTAGATAGTGCTATCCCACTATTGAGAGGTAGGTAGCACCGTCGTTGGAGGTGTTCGGGTCAATTCGATTATTAGGGACAGTGTGGTCACCGAAGCAATAGTAGGACACCTTAGCGGTAACCCTAATGTCCTAGATCCTTTTTATCTGAGGCAACCGTTTCGAGGCAACAGGATCTTTAGACAGGAGGGCGACTTCTAAAACACCCTATACTTGACGAGCACGTTCGAGGCAACCAGTGAGGCGTACCCTAGGAGTGGCATGTACTTTGTGTGTTGTTTTCAGTTTACATTTATCTTTGATCATGCATTTGTGAGCTACGGATTAATTTTATTTGGCATACATTCTTGCAGGCATAATTAACAGTTAGGAGTGCGGAAAATTAAAGTACGGAAATGTAAAGCTACGCTATTACAAGGTGCGGGTCTATACATCGCCAAAAACAAAAACCCGTTTTGATAAATAAGTGCGAAAAGTAAAGAAAGCGGTAAATCCTAATTACTATTACATCCTTTGAGCAGATACATAATAATCAAAAATAGAATTAACAATAAATGTGCGCAAAGAAATTAAATCACGACGTCCTTAGGGTTTTTTACCCTCTTGAGAAATAAAGAAATTGTGGTTTGTCCTTTTTTGCAATTAATTAAAATTAAACCTAATATTAATTAATTACTTAATTATTTACAACAAAAAGATTTTTGTGTTTTTTTATGTAAAATAAAACAAAAGGAATTAAAATTAAAGGTTAGTAAAACCTAATTCTAAGTTTATTTTACTTATTGAGAAAAAGGTTAAAATTAAACCTAAATTAAACTAAGTTGATTAATTAGAATTTATCTACAAAAATAAATTGATCAATAAAAATAGTATTAATTAATAAAAATATTCACATTTTTTATTCTCTGAATTTATTAAAAATATTAATTTGTTAGTTAATTAAATAATATTAATAATTATTAAAGAAAATAAAAGGAAAAGAAAAAATAAAAGTAGTAAAAACCAGGGGGGTGTGATGGCCCAATTGAGGTTTTATTCTGGAAATTTAGGCCCAATATCAATTCAAGCCTGTTGACTTTCTTGATCAGATGCGTATGGTTGACTGAGGAACATGGTGTGCATCACTTTCTGGCCTTTGGATTGATGATTGGGAACACCTGGCGCGCTGATCATTGAAGGCACATGGTGGAGTATTGTTGTGAAGCTGCATAGGAATTTGTTAGAAAAAACAATATTGAGATTTGGGTGGACCTGGGAATCGAACCCAAGTCCCAGTAGTTACCACGCACGTCATCAACCACCAAGCCACTTTGTTGTCTTTGTTAATATAATATGCAATAAATATAATGTAAGAAAAGAAACAAGTCACATGCTGAAACAAAAAGAGGCGCACGTATTTGAATGGTCCAGTGAGGTATTGCCAGCTCACCGTCTTCTTCATGAAACCTGCAGAAAAACATGTCAAATAGCGGGGGTTTTAAACCCCCTCAAAATACAAATGCCAAAAATAGTGATTAGGCCTGTGCATTATATAAATAGGGCGCGAGGTGTCCAATGAATTCGTCTCATCCTGACGAATTTAACCATAGCCATGAGAAGCTCTGATTTTGCTTATGCTGTAAAGCCCTAAATTGAGAACTCTGAAACCCTAGATTTCATTAATGGTGTTTTGCGTTTCAGGGAACCATAATCAAATTAATCTATCCCATTAGCTTCAGAATGATGTTAGCAATGCAAAGCAATGATTATATCATGTTAAGGATGCATAAAACCTGAATTTCGATTATGGAAAAGAATGAGCAAACCGTGTTTCTGTTTGGCCGTGTTCTTGAGCTTTAGAGCTTGTTTCTGATTGCAAAATGTTCCTCTAAGTCCCAGCAATCTATTGGAATTAATAAATGGCTTTTAATTGTGCTGGAAGATTGATTTCTGTTTTCAAATTTTCCTTCAATTTTTTTATTTTGTTTATGGCTCTGTAGCAACTTTTGCACCTATTCCCAATTAGGTTTAGACTGTGTGTATATATGAGAAAGGGATTAGGTCATTAGCTGGGCCTTGATCCATGCTCATG
Source organism: Vicia faba (assembly GCA_948472305.1). NCBI lineage: Eukaryota > Viridiplantae > Streptophyta > Magnoliopsida > Fabales > Fabaceae > Vicia > Vicia faba. The sequence continues at coordinate 1,242,075,924 of OX451735.1, read as the reverse complement.
AGAGAATTAGTCTTAGGTTTTTTTATCATTAACAAACTTTCCCTTTTTTAAGCAAAACCAAGACTTGGTGTACAACATAACCCTAGCATGAGTTTGTGAGCTGGCACATGATGTATGGAAGCTATTCAAATCCAAATGACACTATTCCATTGATTTTTAGATTTTATTTGAATTATTATGGATTTAAAATGAATTAAATCAATAAAAATTAAATAAAATAGAAAAATAAATGTTTGATCTTGAAATTAATCATGGGACACGTGTGTGGCATGACAAGGCTGAATCAAGTGGAAGAAAGTGGGCCCTTTTGTCAAAAATTGAAGTTTCAAGGATAGTTGACTTTTGCCATTTCACAAAAATTTCCCAACTTCTCCAATGCATATATTGCTCAATTTTGATCATATGAACATGTTCTTGGACATTTTGGAAAGGTCTTGAAGTCCTCTAACCAATGTCCTTGGTCCCATGTCATTTTTATTTACCAATCTCAAGTTATGGTCTTTGACTTAAAATGCCTTTTTGTTGACTTTTGAAAATGACCTATAATATTGAAATTGATAACTTTTTGTGAGAGCATTTCTTGGACTTGGAATGTGAAGATTAGTTGTAGGAAATGTCGTCCCCTTCAAAATGAGCATTGGATGGGATTTTTCTGATGAACCATGAAAAAGTTATGCCTTGGTCAAGTTACAGTTGACTTTTCAGCTGTCCGAAAATAGAAACTTTTGCATCTTGATGATTTTTGAGCCATGCTTGTGGAATCATGATCAAGAATTGATCAAATGATGACTGTGGCTTCAAAATAAGATGTTGATCAAAGTTTTTGACTTTTGACTGTAAAATGACTATTTTACCCCTGTAGTTGATTGTGGAGCAACTAGGGCTTTTGACTGTGCAAACTGGCATTGTGAACCTTGAAACTTGACATGTAGATGCTTGACAATGTAAATGGGCCTATGGGACTTGATTGGACCACTAAAAACCTCAAACTCACTGAGAGAACCAAAACCCTAATTTTGGCTTCCTTATGAGGCAATTGGACTGTGCAACCCTTGAGGAATCTTGAAGCATTTGTGGATGATTCTTGATAAACTTTGAAGAATATGGGAGGGCAAATTTTAGGGTACAACAATTTCCCCTGTTCAATCTTCTTAGACCTGAGGATGTAGATTGGCTTGCGTGCCTTTCGGGATCCGAAGGTGGAAGATAATTGAACACTAGAGTGCCCAGAAATTTGCACTCGCATAGTAGAGTATCAGCGATGTGATGGCGGGAATAGGCTTACAGATGCCATTTGGAGATATGATGGATGGGAGGATGGGCTTATAGATTCCATCTGGAGATTGTTGGTAGAAGGATGGGCTTATAGATGCCATCTGGAGGTTGTCTGTTGAATTGTAATTGTTGTGAGTTGAAAGAGGGAACCTGTGTAGGGTTGCCTGATGATGAGCTTGTGTAAAACTGCATCTTGGAAAGAAGGAAAGGAAACCTGTGTAGGGTTTACTGATGATGAGTTCGTGTAAAACTGCATCCTTGGAGAAGGAACCTGTGTAGGGTTACTTTGATGACGAGTCCGTGTAAAACCGCATCTAGAGCTGAGAAGGAAACCTGTGTAGGGTTTACTGATGACGAGTCCGTGTAAAACTGCATCCTTGGAGAAGGAACCTGTGTAGGGTTACTTTGATGACGAGTCCGTGTAAAACCGCATCTAGAGCTGAGAAGGAAACCTGTGCAGGGTTTACTGATGAAGAGTCTGTGTAAAACTACGTCTGGAGTTTGAGAAGGGAACCTGTGTGGGGTTACTTTGATGATGAGCCCGTGTAAAATTGCATCCTGGAAGAAGTAAAACCTGTGTAGGGTTTCTGATGACGAGTCCGTGTAAAACTGCATATTTGGGAAGAGAGAACCTGTATAGGGTTTCTTTGACGACGAGCCCGTGTAAAACTACGTCTGGAGAGAGAGAGAGAGCCTGGTGTAGGGTTTCTTCAGGATAAGTTCGTGTAAAACTTCTGGAGGAACCGGGGTAAGGTTACTTTGGGATAAGTCCGTGTAAAACTTCTGGATGAACCGGGGTAAGGTCATCTTGAGATAAGTTCGTGTAAGACTTCTGGAGGAACCGGGGTAAGGTTACTTCGAGATAAGTCCGTGTAAAACTTCTGGATGAACCGGGGTAAGGTCATCTTGAGATAAGTCCGTGTAAGACTTCTGGAGGAAAAGGAACCGGTGTAGGGTTACTTAGACGATAAGTCCGGGTAAGACTTCGTCTGAAAATTGAGAAGGAACCGGTGTAGGGTTGCCTGATGATGAGTTCGTGTAAAACTACATCTGAGGTTGAGAAGGAACCGGTGTAGGGTTTCCTGTTGATGAGCCCATGTAAGACTTCTTTTGAAAGAAAAGGAACCGGTGTAGGGTTGCCTGAGGATGATCAAGTAGATAATGGCCCTGTTTGGTTTCAGATATTAACCCACGATCAGTCGTTCATAGAATTTTCCTGGCTTGTTACCGGTGTTGATCTAGGACTGTAAAGGTAGATGGTAATCATCTTTTGATTGACTTTTTCTGAAAAGGCAAAGTATTAGTCGTATGCAATGTCATGATGCATGAACTGCATGATTTTAAGATGTTCTCAAAAATAAATGAGATTGTGTGGTATGATGCGTATGCATGCTATAATGTATGAAGATGTGATGTTTATGAATGTATTCTCGTCTGGGAAAATAAATCCTTGACGAATGCCGGGAGTTTGTTGAATCCTGGGCTGATGTTTGAAGAGTAGAGTTCTTCGTTTCCGCTGGGGGATGATGGTTGCAAGAATAAACCGGTAGGAGAAGATGACTCCGTTGGGAAACTTGGCGAAGAGATTACTCTGCGGGGAATTACTCTGTGGGAAGAGATACCTCGTTGAGGTTTTGATGATAACTCCGCTGGGGATACCATTGATAAGTTATGTTGGGGAATTTGATGAACTCCGCTGGGGGTAGGAAGAACTTCGCCGAGGACGATCTTTCCGTGGTAATTAGCTGAGGATACCCCAATTATAAGCTCTGGTGGGGAATAACCTTTGAATAGAGCCGGGGAGATGCGTTCGTACTCTGCAGGGATAAGCTTCCCGAATCTACTGGGGAAGAGCTCCCAGAATCTACTGGGGAGATTGATTCAACTCTCCTGGGGAGACTTTTTAACTGTACTGGGGAATAGCTCCACTGAGGTGTCTGGTATTCCGCCGAGGAATAATCTTATATTAAGACGGTCGGGGATGCTTGCTTAGGAACATCTGTGTACTCCGCTGGGGAATATTGAGACTTTCTGGGGATACCCATCTTCTTTAAGGCTGACAGTAGGCTAACTCTGCTTGGGGAGAGCGTTGCTGTCTTGCTAGAGATATTGTGCCTTTCCGGGGTTGATGAGAGACCAACTCTGCTCGGGAGAGAGTATTGCCGAGTCTTGTCTTACTCTGCGGGGAGTGGAGGTATCTGGGTTATGTTCTTCAGCCGAACCTACCTTGGTACCTTGGTTGACAGAGCAACTAGATCGCTTGGACAACTCATTATTGCCCCTGTTTCTGATGTGGGAGAAGAAGATACCTTGTGGAGGTGCTTGATAACTGTCGATCGACAAATCTTCTTCTGGTAGGCAAGCGACGAGATGACGGGACATAGTCGTGCGCTTTTGATCCCTAAATTATGCCTGGACCGCCCTCTCGGGTTTTCAGTCCATCGGGATACCCATTTTTGCCCAAGCCGCCTTTTCAGGTTTTCGACTTGCCGGGTGTACAGATTTTTTCTATTTTCATCCCTTATTTTTGCCCGAACCCTTTTGGTTCGCCGGGAAGCCCTTATTTTTGCCTAGGTGCGTCGACCTAGCGGGTCTTTGATTGTGCGTAGTATTTTTTCGACTATGTCCGCGTTCAGGGAGTTGTCACTGTTGATAGTATTATGTTTCCGTACTACCAGAAGGTGTTTGATCAGGCAAGATTCGTAGCTAGAATTCATGTCCAATGCCCCAAGTGACTCAGACGGAGATTTGCCCCAGGCTATTTAGCATCTGAGAGATTCTCTGAATCTTGACTGGACTGCCCCAGATGACGGACAATGATCATGTCATGCCCCTTGGTTGGAAGTGCTTTTTTTCATTAGATATTCTTCGTGCGAATTTCTCTGTTGTTCGAACAAATAGTCATATACAAACAATGTTATATCAGGAATGCAAAGCTTACGTCTGTCTTGAAGTTTTTGAAAAATGCATTTTTCAGTAAAACGAGCAATTTTTGTAAAAATGTGATGTCAACTCAAGATTTTACAGCGAGCCTTAAGGAGTCAGGATACCTTTAGTAACAGTACGCTTTCGAACTAACCCATGCTTCAGCTAGGACTTTCGAGGGTTATAACATGGCCTGGTTCACGGTTTAAGAAACAAAGGATAAAGGCTCAAATTATATTTGTACCCATCCGCTCTTCGTGATGTTCTTCGATCCTAAACTTAGCTAATCATGCATTAGACCTTGTTTGAGTCTTTGCTCTGATATTCCAGTGATGGTTCGGATATTGACAGTTTATTTTGAATAGGCAGTCATTTCTTTTTTGTTGAGGGTTTGTAGGACCTCTTTCTTTTCGATTTTATTATCCCTGTCTTTTTGCCTGAACTGTTTCTTTTGTGATTACAGTCAGCGGGATGCCCCAGTTTTGTAAGTCTCCTTCATAGGTTTTGACTTGTTGGGCTTTTGTTTTGAAAGATAATGACTGCCTGTCTTGACGATTATAGGGAACCATCACTGTCTTTTGTTTTGTAAGGATTCCTTTGGTGCCATTCGTTGTGCACCTGGATCAAACTGAGAGAACTACCCTGCCCCAGGTTATGATTAAGGGTTTTGATTTTTGAAAAGAAAAACTCCTACTTCTGTGGCTTAGAGGGGTTGACGAGGGATTATCCTCCTTAAACTCCGGTGTTTAGGAATTGAAACAATGCCTGTACCTCATCAGCGGGGTCCGTTCAAAAGCATACTGTAAAGATCTTGGTATCATTTTCGTCATCCTTCCTCAAGAGGCTTAGAATTTTCAATCGAGAGTTGAACATCAAGAAAAAATAAAAGCAATTTTGAATATAGAGAACACAATTACTTCAAAACAGACACGTGTAATGCATTAATGAAATAATAGAGTTTGACATGATAATTGTTCGAATAAGCATAGAAAAATACAATATCAGAATTTAAATGAACAAGAGTCTCTCAATCCTAGCCATGTTTTGGCAAGGGAGCAGTGATCACATCGGGAGTCTCAGCAGGCTCGAATTCGATCTCCTTGGCGTCAATCATGTTCTGAATCTTGTATTTCAGCACCCAACAATCCTCAGTATCGTGCCCCGGGCTTCCGGAATGATAAGCACATTTCGCATCTGGGTTGTAGTTTGGAGAAGAGGTCTTGGGATTTGCAGGAGGGTTGATCACCGCAATCAGATTCATTTTCAACATGTGCTGCAATGCTTGTGACAATGGCATGTTGATGTTGGTGAATTATCTTTTAGGCTCGTCTGGCCTTCGCTGATTTCCCTTTGGCGGTTGTCAGCGTGACGCAGAACCTGAGATCATGAATGCCCTTACTTGTTGGTCACGACGATCCTTCTGACTGTACGCAGCATTGGACTCTTTCTTGAATGGTTTCTTCTCAGCGTTTGAGGAGTCACCCTTTTGTATCTTCCCGAACTTGATACCAGCTTCTATCCTCTCACCAGTTAAGATCAGATCTGTGAACCCAGCAGAAGAATTCCCAATCAGATGGTTGAAGAATGGACCGGACAGGGTTCCCAAGAACATGTCAACAAGCTCACGGTCAGTCAAAGGCGGCTGCACCCTTCCAGCCAGGTCTCTCCACCTTTGCACATACTCCTTAAAACCTTCTCCCGTCCCAAGTGACATACCCTGGAGTTGGGTACGCGTAGGAGCGAGGTCGGCATTATACTGATACTGCTTATAAAAAGCAGTTGCCAAGTCCTCCCAGTTACGAATACTGGTACCATCCAGCTGATAGAACCATTCGAGCTGAGTCCCTGAGAGACTTTCCTGGAAGAAATGGATCCATAGGTTCTTGTCTGCCGTGTAGGGCTGGATCTTCCTTGCGTATGAACGAAGGTGCAACTTAGGACAGGAAGCCCCGTCGTACTTCGCAAAGGCAGGTGCCTTGAACTTGTGAGGGATCACCACCCCAGAAGATAAGCCTAGGTCTCCAAAGTCCAACCCGGGAACCTGTTGAATCTCCATGGCATTTAGACGGTCCTCTAGTTGCTTGTACATGTCTTCAGCGGGAGGGTACTGTTCGTCATTGTAATCTGTCTCGTTGTCGGAGACCACGGGACTAGGAACCTCTCTCCCTTGTGGGCTGTCTTTCCCAGCAGATGGGGTGGTCATCTCAGCCTCATTTTGTGATCCATTCCCAGATCTGCGTCTAGGGTTGAACAAAACAGTCCTCTTCTTCTTCTTCTTCAACAGCAGAGTCTTCAATTCCTGTTGACCCTGGGCTAAGCTCATGACCAGCTCCTGGAACTGGGCGTTCTGGGCCTGAAGGGCCTTGATAGCTTGTTCATTGGATGATTCAGGATTCATGATGACTGCTGAAATAAACAGCGAAGAAGGTAAGTGACCTGTAAAAAGGGTACCTGTAATGCAATGATATGTATGATATGCATGCAATGTTTTCAAGGACCTCGCGGGATAAACAAGAAAGATTGTTAGAACTTGAATTTTGTAGCTTGATTGAAGGAACTTCATTTTGTTGAGAGTCCTTCTTCAAGAGTCAAGGCTCACCATATCGAGTGGGTCATAGCCCCTGACTCAAGTTGTCAACCTTGGCTAGGAGAAAGTAAATCCCCTTTTCCCCTTGCTAGACATTTGATTCATCATGACCTATATCACAAACCCTTGAGATCCTTGAAATGGATTAGTCCTTATGTAGGATGTATGCAATGGTATGATGTTATGCTATGCATGGAGTGATGTAAGTAGGCCCTGTAATGAGTCCCAATTAAGGACTGTAAACAAAACCTGCAAGGAACTCGTGTTGTTAGATAACAAGTGTGCAAGTAATTCAACTTTGAAGGCACACAAGTCATACAGAGCCCTTAGAGTTTAGGCCAGCATGAAGTTTGGGTACTACCCTCTTTCAGTTTCGTTGGTTAAGACCTGTCCTATCAAAAGTAACCGGGTTCTAGAGGATCCCAATATCACTGACTACACTCAATCGGTCATAACTCCAGCGTCGCAATCTTTTCTTGCTGCCAGAACCATCGCGAGAGTTTAGCCTCAATGGGTGTAGCATACTGCTAATGTTCTATGGCCAAGTTGGGTTAATTTAGGGTTCTAAGGTCGATTGGTGCTTAATGACTCCTCAGAAGACCCATATTCTCCTCGTTGCAACACAAGGGATATCGGTACAGACCAAGGTGTCACACCAACGTAGCTACTGCTTCACCCGTGTCGGTCTACGCCGGACAGGTCCCTCACAGCTTATGCTACCTAAAGGGTATTCCCTAGATCCGGGTTAGGATCTATGAAACTCTGATGCAAGCCCACAAATATAAAGCAATCAAGACATACAATTGAAAACATAAGAGTGGTCTAATTCTAAGGTACACCTCACTTATAAGTTTCCCCAACAGAGTCGCCAGTTCTGTGATCGGTGAAAATACAACTGACTGTTTTTTAAGCTGGTTTCGCGAAATGTCGCGGTAAGCAAGAGTCACCACCGTCTTTTATGTTCTCCAACAAGGAAAGGACAAAAGCACAGCAAAATTCCTTTTCGAGATGTTTCTCGGGTTCGGGAGGTAGATTATAGAAAGGGAAGGTGTTAGCACCCTTTCTATCCATGGTTATCCATGGGCTCTTAGGTACTTGCTCTTATGTTTTCAAAATTTGTTTGCTTTTCAAGTGTGGGTGTGTTTTGAAAAAGTTCGTTTGAAAAACTTCTAAGTAACTCTTGTATCAGTCCTCAAGAGTGTATGAAGTGTTTGTTTGAAAACTTTTTGAAAGTGTGAGTGCGAAAAGTTGTTTTGTTTGTTTTGAGAGAGCAAGTACCCATGAGATCTACCTACTCTTAAGGAATTAGGTTGTATAAGAGTCCTTTAGATAGTGCTATCCCACTATTGAGAGGTAGGTAGCACCGTCGTTGGAGGTGTTCGAGTCAATTCGATTATTAGGGACAGTGTGGTCACCGAAGCAATAGTAGGACACCTTAGCGGTAACCCTAATGTCCTAGATCCTTTTTATCCGAGGCAATCGTTTCGAGGCAACAGGATCTTTAGACAGGAGGGCGACTTCTAAAACACCCTATACTTGACGACCACGTTCGAGGCAACTAGTGAGGCGTACCCTAGGAGTGGCATGTACTTTGTGTGTTGTTTTCAGTTTACATTTATCTTTGATCATGCATTTGTGAGCTACGGATTAATTTTATTTGGCATACAGTCTTGCAGGAATAATTAACAGTTAGGAGTGCGGAAAATTAAAGTACGGAAATGTAAAGCTACGCTATTACAAGGCGCGGGTCTATACATCGCCAAAAACAAAAACCCGTTTTGATAAATAAGTGCGAAAAGTAAAGAAAGCGGTAAATCCTAATTACTATTACATCCTTTGAGCAGATACATAATAATCAAAAATAGAATTAACAATAAATGTGCGCAAAGAAATTAAATCAAGACGTCCTTAGGGTTTTTGACCCTCTTGAGAAATAAAGAAATGGTGGTTTGTCCTTTTTCACAATTAATTAAAATTAAACCTAATATTAATTAATTACTTAATTATTTACAAGAAAAATATTTTTGTGTTTTTTTATGTAAAATAAAACAAAAGGAATTAAAATTAAAGGTTAGTAAAACCTAATTCTAAGTTTATTTTACTTATTGAGAAAAAGGTTAAAATTAAACCTAAATTAAACTAAGTTGATTAATTAGAATTTATCTAAAAAAATAAATTGATCAATAAAAATAGTAATAATTAATAAAAATATTCACATTTTTTATTCTCTGAATTTATTAAAAATATTAATTTGTTAGTTATTTAAATAATATTAATAATTATTAAAGAAAATAAAAGGAAAAGAAAAAATAAAAGTAGTAAAAACCAGGGGGGTGTGATGGGCCAATTGAGGATTTATTCTGGAAATTTAGGCCCAATATCAATTCAAGCATGTTGACTTTCTTGATCAGATGCGTATGGTTGACTGAGGAACATGGTGTGCATCACTTTCTGGCCTTTGGATTGATGATTGGGAACACCTGGCGTGCTGATCATTGAAGGCACATGGTGGAGTATTGTTGTGAAGCTGCATAGGAATTTGTTAGAAAAAACAATATTGAGATTTGGGTGGACCTGGAAATCGAACCCAGGTCCCAGTAGTTACCACGCACGTCATCAACCACCAAGCCACTTTGTTGTCTTTGTTAATATAATATGCAATAAATATAATGTAAGAAAAGAAACAAGTCACATGCTGAAACAAAAAGAGGCGCGCGTATTTGAATGGTCCAGTGAGGTATTGCCAGCTCACCGTCTTCTTCATGAAACTTGCAGAAAAACATGTCAAATAGCGGGGGTTTTAAACCCCCTCAAAATACAAATGCCAAAAATAGCGATTAGGCCTGTGCATTATATAAATAGGGCGCGAGGTATCCAATGAATTCGTCTCATCCTGACGAATTTAACCATAGCCATGAGAAGCTCTGATTTTGCTTATGCTGTAAAGCCCTAAATTGAGAACTTTGAAACCCTAGATTTCATTAATGGTGTTTTTCGTTTCAGGGCACCATAATCAAATTAATCTATCCCATTAGCTTTAGAATGATGTTAGCAATGCAAAGCAATGATTATATCATGTTAAGCATGCATAAAACTTGAATTTCGATTATGGAAAAGAATGAGCAAACCGTGTTTCTGTTTGGCCGTGTTCTTGAGCTTTAGAGCTTGTTTCTGATTGCAAAATGTTCCTCTAAGTCCCAGCAATCTATTGGAATTAATAAATGGCTTTTAATTGTGCTGGAAGATTGATTTCAGTTTTCAAATTTTCCTTCAATTTTTTTATTTTGTTTATGGCTCTGTAGCAACTTTTGCACCTGTTCCCAATTAGGTTTAGACTGTGTGTATATATGAGAAAGGGATTATGTCATTAGTTGGGCCTTGATCCATGCTCATGAGAGAATTAGTCTTAGGTTTTTTTATCATTAACAAACTTTCCCTTTTTAAGCAAAACCAAGACTTGGTGTACAACATAACCCTAGCATGAGTTTGTGAGTTGGCACATGATGTATGCAAGCTATTCAAATCCAAATGACACTATTCCATTGATTTTTAGATTTTATTTGAATTATTATGGATTTAAAATGAATTAAATCAATAAAAATTAAATAAAATAGAAAAATAAATGTTTGATCTTGAAATTAATCATGGGAAACGTGTGTGGCATGACAAGGCTGAATCAAGTGGAAGAAAGTGGGTCCTTTTGTAAAAAATTGAAGTTTCAAGGATAGTTGACTTTTGCCATTTCACAAAAATTTCCCAACTTCTCCAATGCATATCTTGCTCAATTTTGATCATATGAACATGTTCTTGGACATTTTGGAAAGGTCTTGAAGTCCTCTAACCAATTTCTTTGGTCCCATGTCATTTTGATTTACCAATCTCAAGTTATGGTCTTTGACTTAAAATGCCTTTTTGTTGACTTTTAAAAATGACCTATAATGTTGAAATTGAAAACTTTTTGTGAGAGCTTTTCTTGGACTTGGAATGTGAAGGTGAGTTGTAGGAAATGTCATCCCCTTAAAAATGAGCATTGGATGGGATTTTTCTGATGAACCATGAAAAAGTTATGCCTTGGTCAAGTTACAATTGACTTTTCAGCTGTCCAAAAATAGAAACTTTTGCATCTTGATGATTTTTGAGCCATGCTTGTGGAATCATGATCAAGAATTGATCAAATGATGATTGTGGCTTCAAAATAAGATGTTGATCAAATTTTTTGACTTTTGACTGTAAAATGACTATTTTACCCCTGCAGTTGATTGTGGAGCAACTAGGGCTTTTGACTGTGCAAACTGGCATTGTGAACCTTGAAACTTGACATGTAGATGCTTGACAATGTACATGGGCCTATGGGACTTGATTGGACCAATGAAAACCTCAAACTCACTGAGAGAACCAAAACCCTAATTTTGGCTGCCTTAGGAGGCAATTGGACTGTGCAACCCTTGAGGAATCTTGAAGCATTTGTGGATGATTCTTGATAAACTTTGAAGAATATGGGAGGGCAAATTTTGGGGTACAACACATACTATGTTCAAAATAGGTTATGAGTCGACACGAAACACGTATGCATCGATACGAAATGATTATGAGCCGATGCGAAACCAGTATGCGTCGACTCATACTGAGTTGTTTTGACTTCCAGGAGCACGAGCCAACACATGAGCCGACACGAAATCTGCATGAGCCAATACATAAGCTCATGTGTCAGCTCATAAAACTTTGTTTTTTTAATCTATTTTTAATTTTATTTTTATTTTTTCTTTATACTTTTATTATTATTATTTTCATATAAAAAAAATCAAAAATATATATATTTTATTTAAATATGTACGCATGCACTTTTGTTTTATTCTTTTTTTCTAAACTAAAAAAGACAAAAAACATTTTCTTATTAAAATCAATTTATTTTCTTAAAATTAATTTAATATTTATACTTAGGTTTTATTTTAATTTGTTTATTTTGATTAAATTAATTTAGATATTAGGATTTTAATTAATTTCTTTTCAAATTTTTTAGAACCTTCTTCATAAAAAAAACATAAAAACACTTTCTCTTCTCTTTATATTTCTTTGTACATTTTATTATTTCGCACTATAATTATGTAATTGTCAAAGCCTTGTAATAGTAAATTAGGTTTATTTGCTTTCATCTCCCCATTTGTAAATTTGTACACCCCCTCCCCTAATGATGTAATACCATAGTAATTTTACTTTCCGCAATTTATCGCTTTAATATAAATGTTAGTAATTAGGGTTTGTATGGCAAGACTAAAATCAACAATTAGCAAACTCTAATACAAGACAAAACAATGCATGTAAACCAACACACTTGCATACTTACACCCTCAGGGTAAACCCACTTTGTTGCCTTACAAAAATGGCCATATTACGCATGCGAGGTATCTTAGTAAAAAATAAGCAAATACAAGATCATAATCCCTCGATGATGCTCTCTAAGTTGTCTTACAAATGATCTTAGTCCCTCAAAAAGAATGCTAAGATACCTTGCAACATTTCTAATCATGGTTATATGATGACCCGCGTCCGTCCCGTTTATATCCAAAGATAGGGTTGCTTACCAAATCAATGGTAAGACAACAATGTCAAAGGAAAAAAAAAGAACAAGAAATACATTTGAGTAGGTAGATTGCTCCTAATTACTTGCTCCATTTCAAAACAAACACCCTTTCTATTTTTCAAAAAAAATAATCACCTACACTTTCAAAAACACCTTTCAAACTTGAAAAACATTTTCAAAAGATCAACACTTTGTATACATTCTTACGAACGATAATCATTACAAAGTTTACCTAAATGACGGCGCCTTTTCAAAATACTTTCAAAAAACCACACAAATCACTATTTCAAACAAAAGCAAGTGATCTAGCAAGTAACTAAGAGCCCATGGAAAACCATGGATGAAAAGAGTGCTAATACCTTCCCTTTTCATAATCTACCCCACGAACTCAAGAAACAATCTCAAAGGTCTTTCCTATGCTTTTTCACCTTTCCTTTTGGATAAAAGAAAAGTCGGTGGCGACTCTTGCTAACCGCAACATTTACGATTAAATGCAAAACACCCAAGTCAGTTCTCCCACCGTATCACAACTATCTTCGAGAGCAGGTAGCAGATGGGGAGATGAGCTTGGAACATTGCAGAACTAAGAATCAAATTACATACATCACGACGAAGAGAGTGTAAGTAGAAGTATTCAAAAGACTAAGAGTTATGATGAATATAGATAGATTAGACACAATGAATCATGTGGTGTGTTGAAAGTATAATTCCTTATGTCGAAGCAGCTTGCTCGACAAAAAACAAGGAAGTGTCAAAAAGATTGTATCGAAGTGTGGAAGCAGTTTGTTACAGACATATTTGATTTAGATCTAAAATAGATAGATTTTATTTAGGTCTAATATATATATATTTGATTAAGTTCTAAAATAGGTATTTTGAGCTTTTATAATTTTGAGTTTTTTGACTTAGAGAGCAAGTTAACCTAAATCTATAAATAGTGGGAGTAACCCTTATCTTTCGTAATCAATTCGTATTCACAGAATTTACAGTTGCAAGTAAATAAGAAAGTTTTCCACAGTTTGTGGGCAAAGAGTTACTGTGCGGAAACCCTAAATCTTTTTTCTTCTTTAATTTTCTTTTCTTTTCATTGTCATTGTGTGGTGGTAACAATCTTTCTCATCAAGATTGATAGAAATTCATTATATGAATTGGTAGATTTCCAACAAATAGATGGTGGAATATTTTAACCAGTGTTTTAAAAATTGGACCGGAGATCGAACCAGTGAAACTTCTGATTTAAGGTTCAATTGGTTCAACCAGTTAAACCTACGGTCGAACTTTTTATTAAATAAACTAATAATATAAAATTAAATTTCATAAATATGTAACATATAATCATATTTTCATAACTTAATAAAATATATATTACAAAAATTCATTACAAACTTAATACACCAATATTGATAATACATATAATAAAACAACGTGGTTGTACACTTCATTTCAACCTTCTTTTGAGAATAATTTTAAACAAATTAAATAATAATAATAAAATAAATTACAGTAATTGAAATAAAAAATAAAATAATAGAACATAATAGCTAAAATAAAATTCAAATAATTAAAAATACCTAAATTAAATAAGATAGGACATCAAAAATAAATAATACAATATACTTAATTAAACAAAAAAAAACCGAATTGAATTATGACAACAAGTCATAATTAAAAACAATAACAAACAATATTAACTTAAACGAAAACCAATATTGAGTTGGATAGCATGACTACTGTTGTAAAAGAAGTTACAATTGAAAATAAGTTAATAAAAAGAAATTAGTATTTCATTGATTACCTATTTTAAATATGCAAAAAAAAATCGAATGAGAAAAGATTAAATGCAATTAAAAATAGGGTTAATGTTTTAAAATTAACAAATAATTATTCTCTAATTATTAAAAATATGTTTCATATTTTTAATAAGAATAAAATAATTATTTATTAATAATTATTATATGCAAAAACTATTTTAATGCGACAAGTAACAAAATGATAATAAACAAATAAATAAACAAATAAAATTATACAAATAAACAAATTATTTATAAAAAAAAACGCTGGGGGTGTATGTTTAATTAGAGTAGTAAAATCAAAGGGGGTGCAATTATAAATGGGCCTTAAATCCAAGAAACTTGTACAACGGCCCAAAGCGTGGGGGTATAAAATTGGGCTAAAGCCCGGGTTTGATTTTAGGAGATTCGTTTTCGCTCGTGTGTGAGAGGTGTATGGCGTTATCATGGTCTCGCGCAGATGATGATCGCTTGATCATGATCAGAGGGCAGGGACGTGAGGGTGTATGGTGAGGGCATATTAGATCACGTGGCCAGATGTTGGCCATGTGTCCCTGGAAAGATCGAATGCTGAGGGATTATATTTTTCTTCTTCTTTCATTTTCTTTTCATTTCCATCTGAATCTCTCTCTCGTTCTCTCATTCTTCTTCTTCTTCATCTTCTAACAATACAAACCCTAAAAATCTCCTAACCCAGAACCCCCCAACACGACGGCGATCTTTGAACATCAACAATCCCAACCCAACTACCGAACCACAACCATAAATCCAAAAAATCCTAAGCTAAACATTTCAGCGAATTACCTCTCTCGCCATGATTCCGTTTGTGTTAATCTTCTTCTTCTGGTCTTCTCTAGATTCACTTCTGATCTATTATCTTTTCGTTTGCAGGTATCAAAGGATGGCAGCGGCTACGAAGGATGCACGATGTCAATTAAAGATCTTAGAGTTTTTGTTCAGAAACCCTAAATCGGTTATGCAAAGAAATGCTCTGGAAGGCGTGATCTCACTTTTCTCCTTCTTCTTTCGTTAATTTTCGGTCCCAGATTTCCTCTCCTTTATTCTCCTTCTTCTTTCGTTAATTTTCGGTCCCAGATTTCCTCTCCTTTATTCTTAGTTTTTAGGGGTTTTTATAGTGTTTTGGACTATATAATTTTAGGAAAAATTTGTTGATTGTCGTTACAAAATTGTTGATTGTTAAAAGATTGTGTTAGAAATTAGTCTGATTGAAGAATTAGAGTTAGATTAGATTTAATTTAGGTTTTAGATTGACTCAATTGTAAATTAGATTTTAGATTTGTTGTAAGTCAGCGATTTGAATTGTAAAGATTTGAGGTTAATTGTATTATTTTGTTTAATGTTGATTCAATTTGTTCTGGATTTGATTCGGTTTGTTATTGATTCGTTTCACATTTTCTGGGCTTGGAGTTGTGTTGTCTTAGGAAGACGAAGATAGGAGGTTGTCGTTGCTGAGTAACTTAGGGTTTCCAACCCTAATTTTGACTTCGGTCAAACAATCTCAAAACTTAAAAAATAATATTTTTAAAAAAATAAAGTTTTATGATAAAATATAATAATAACTATTGATAATAATAATAATAATAATAATAATAATAATAATAATAATAATAGTAAAAGCAACAATAATATAAAAATATAACAACAATTTACAAGAACTTAAACATTGACTTCAGTCAACCTTTCTTGAATAACAAGAACACTAAAAAAACAAATAATAAAAGTGATTGAATAAAAAAGTATAAAAATACTTAAATAACCAGCAATCAGGAATTAACTTTGGTCAACCCTAATGACCTAATGGGCTCCAAAATCTAATGGGCCTTTAGAACTATTTCAGAATACAAAGCCCCTTTTGACCAAACATGTACACCCTCTTACTATTGGACCACATAAGATGAAAATAGATTGGGCTTAGCTATTTGGAAACCTAAGCCCAATGACTTAATACATACACCCCTTCTTCTAAACCTCATTCTTTCTACACAAATCTAAAAACAACTAATATAATGCACATATATGTTATAATTTTAACCAAAGGACAAAATAATGCTAAGATTAAAAAGATAGATTAATTAATAGGGCAATTTTGGGGTATGACAGTTGCCCCTATTTAATCGCTCTTCGATTGAATGGTGCGAGAATACGAAGGTCTCGTACATCCGACTCTGAGGGTTATTAAATAATAGAAGACCCCAAAATTTGACCAAAGGTTGGCTAGATAAGGATACACTATACAACATACCCATGAGCATGAAGAAATAGGCAAAGATGATGATGTATCATCCTACTAGAGTTTGAACAAAGATTTTTGATTGATCTAGATATGACGATGCAGATAACTCACCAATACCTAGAAAAGAGATCATAGATTTTTGCGTATTTACCATAACCTAGGAGGCAAATAAAACAAGTTTGAAGATAAATTTAATAATGCTTTGAGACTAACATAGTAAGCTTAACACAGATTTTGTATACTCATTGCAACCTAGGGGATGACTAACACAGAGTTTTGATAATCCATTATCGCATGAAGACTAACACAATGAACTATAAATTTTCGCATATCTACCACAAGCTAGGGGATAGATAATATGAAGATAGGCTTGTGTATTTATCACGACCTAGAGGATAAATAACACAATCCTGATAATTCGCATACCTACCACAACCTAGAGGATAGATAAAACGAGGATAGACTTGTATATTTATCATGAACTAGAGGATAAATAACACAACCCTGATAATTTGTATACCTACCACAACCTAGAAGATAAATACTACGAGGATAGGCTTGTGTATTTATCATGACCTAGAGGATAAATAACACAACCCTGAGAACTCACATACCTACCACAACCTAGAGGATATATATATATATATATATATATATATATATATATATATATATATATATATATATATATATATATATATATATATATATATATATATATATATATATATATATATATATATATATATATATATATATATATATATATATATATATATATATATATATATATATATATATATATATATATATATATATATATATATATATATATATATATATATATTTGAAAAGTGCTTTGATAATTGAATCTTAGATAACCAAACCAAAGATAAGATCAAAGTTTACCGATTGTGTCTGTGTTCTCAACCAAGGTGTTTGTTTGTTTTGCGTAGATAATCAACAATAGGCCTCAAGAAAATTCATAGTGTTTTTACCTAAAATAGGTTTGCAAATGCCATGCACGATGTATATGCCTAATGCCCTAAAATGACATGGAATCAACATGTATATGTACTGAATATTTTGTATATGCATTGAATACTTTGTATATGCACCAAATGTTTGTATATGCGCCAAATGTTTTTTGTAAAGATTTTGATATTTTTTTCCTTTTAAACCATTGGCTCTTTTTATTTTGTGTCACCGACTCCCCAATGTTGTATGTTGCTTTGTCTTGGTATTTCCAAATTGATTTGAATCTTGATATAACAAAGTGAATAGTGTCAGCAAGATTGTATCGTAGGCGCAGACGTATGCATGGACGTAGATGTGGATGCAGGCGTGGACACAGATGTAGACATGGATTTTATTTTGATGTTTTTCTAACCAAAATGCTTTGATATTTTTATCAAATGGTTTTAATTATTTTTCTAATCTCCAAAATAATTTCGTCGCAATAATTACAAGAAATGATCATAGTATTTTGCAAACAAGTCCGAAAAAAGGAAAACACAAATTAAAAAGATTGAAAAGCAAATAGTTTTATTGATAAAATTCCTTGGAATAGGCGAGAGTACAAGATGTAATTCCCAGAAAGAGGTCATCACAGAAAGTTTTGACAAAAACTGAAAGTGACAATGAAAATGATAGTCACTATTGTTGTTTCTCCAATATCCTATTGATAACTCTTATATACTTTGCTTCTGATTCAAATGATTTAGATTAATCTCTCTCCTTCTTGGTCGTAGTCATGGTTCTTAGATCACAATCTATTTGTTCTTTATTTTGAATAAGATCCCTAACTTTTTCCTAGACCTCCCTTTCGGGTTTTCAATCCACTGGGATAATTTTTTTTATGTCCCTAATTTTTACTTGGACCGCCCTTTCGGGTTTTCAATCCACCAGGATGCCCCTTTTTTCCTAAGTCGCCGGTTAAGGTTCGACTTAGCAAGCTTTTTATACGTAGTATTTTTTAACTGTGTCTATGTTTGTCGGATGCGGTAGTTCTTCCCCATCCATTATTGTGAGGATAAGACCTCTACCCGAGAATGTTGTTTTAACCACATATGGACCTTTATAGCTGGGTGTCCATTTCAATACCTTGCTGACTCACAATATAATCCAATAATTTGCCTGGCCCGACACCAAATGCACATTTGTTCAGATTCAACCTCAGTCCGTATTCTCGTAGACACTCGAATAATTATTGCAAGTGAATGATATAATGCTCCTCTGTATGAGATTTGGAAATCATATCGTCTGCGTATACCTCAACTTCTTTGTGGATCACATCATGAAATAGTGTGATCATAGCTCGTTGATCACATATGGACCTTTATAGCTGGGTGTCCATTTCAATACCTTGCTGACTCATAATATAATCCAATAATTTGCCTGGCCCGACACCAAACGCACATTTGTTCAGATTCAACCTCAGTCCGTATTCTCGTAGACACTCGAATAATTATTGCAAGTGAATGATATAATGCTCCTCTGTATGAGATTTGGAAATCATATCGTCTGCGTATACCTCAACTTCTTTGTGGATCACATCATGAAATAGTGTGATCATAGCTCGTTGATAGGTTTCCCCTGCATTCTTTAGATCGAAAGGCATAATCTTGCAACAGAAAGTGCCCCATGGAGTCATGAAAGTAGTATTTTCCATATCCTTGGTACCATTTTGATTTGATTATAACATGAGAAACCATCCATGAATGAAAATACCGACGCTTGGGCTGTATTATCTACCAAAACATCTATGTAAGGTAACGGGAAATCGTCTTTGGGACTTGCTTTCTTCAGATCTCAATAATCTACACACATGCCTACTTTTTCGTCCTTCTTGGGCACTGACACGAAGTTAGCTATCCAAGATGGATAATCTACCACGACTAAGAATCCTGTATCAAATTGTTTAAGGACTTCTTCTCGAATCTTGTTGGAGATGTCCGAACGAGTTCTTCTAAGCTTCTATATCCAATTCTGGCATATCTCTGTAAGACCAAACAAAGATATTCGCATACTCATGTAATAACTTGACCAACCTTTCTTTGACACTTTCCTCCATAGTTGCCCCTAGCTTGATCTCTTTCAGATCTTTCTATGTGCCAAGGTTGATGATCTCAATAGATTCTTGGTATGGTTTTATATTGCCAGCTTTTTTCTCTAATACCCTTTCCAATTCTTCAGAGAGTTCAAGATCTTCTCCATTTCCTCTCCAGCTTGGTTAATTGGTGCATTAAAATTATATTGGATATCAACAGTAACATTATCAGTGGGTTTTGGTATGGATATGCATATTTATCATGTTTTGGTGCAGCTTAGTATGTGAATTTGGAAAATGCATATGAACAAAAGTATTGTCATTTTAAAATATAAGAGATAAATGCAAGAGAAAGACATGGATCTTAATTGAATGCAAAACAAAACTCTTATTAATTGAAAATACTGTTTGAAACAAACTGGGGACCCTTACAAGCTACCCCTATGCCTCGGGTGTGACATAGGTTCCTTTAAAAACAAGAAAAAATACTTTGGGAAGAAAAAGATCTCCGGAATCTCCAAGGTTGTCTAATTTTTGAGCTCTTCGCCTGGAGCACATTCGCGGATGAAGTCAGGTGCTATTTTAGTGATGTTCTTGTTAGATATCATTGTTACTTTTCCACCATGTTCTACTCCTTTACCGGCGAGGGTTTTCTGGATGGGAGGAAACCACTCTTTGATCTCTCCATGGTTAGTAACTACTTAAATTTCATTCACAGTCGGACCACCATGTGGCGGCATGAGATTTTTCTTGATGTTCGATTTATCAAAATTGATGTCTTGAGAATTCAACAAATCTTACACCTTATGTCTGAAGGCCTAACATTTTTCTATGGTATGCCCTAGAGAATTGGCATGATATTCGCACCTTGCATTAGCATCATATTTTGGCAGGAGTGCCCCATTTAGAGGGGCTAGTGGCTTCAGCTCCACCAAAGATATTTTGAGTAAGTGTTGCAGTAATTAACTGTGAGGCATGAGGAGAGGATCAAATCTTCTCTGAGGCCTTTCAAACCCGTTATGTTGTTGTTCACGTGGAATTACCAATGGCTGTTATGCCCTTGGATGTGGTGCGACAGTGTTAATTTCTCCTTCCTTTTTCTTCGAAAAGTTAGGAACATGTTTTGTTTGAGTTGTAAGGAAGTACTGGATGATGCCCCTTGTATCTTGCCACTTTTTATACCTTCCTCAATCCTTTCCCCAATAGTCACCAAATCAGAAAATCCAGAAAAGACGCTTCCTACCATTTTATCATAATACAACCCTTGTAAAGTATCCATGAACATATCGACCAATTCTTTCTCCATGAGCGGTGGTTGCACACAGGCTTCCGTTTTTCTCCATCTTTGAGCATATTCATTGAAGGAGTCATCTTTATTTTGAGATAAGTTCTAGAGTTGCATACGGTTAGGAGCCATGTATAAGTTGTACTTATATTGTCTTAAGAAAGTGTTGGCAAGATCTTCCCATGTTTGGATATGAACTCGCTCTAATTGCATGTACCAATCTAGAGATTCCCCACTCAAACTGTCTTAGAAACAATGGATCATCAGCTTTTGATCTTGTGCATAAGCATGCATTTTTCTTCAATACACGCGTAGATGGTTCCTCGGGCATGTTAGTCCCTGATATTTTCTAAAGTCACATACTTTGGATTTTGGAGGGATCACCATATTTGGAACAAGGCCCATTTCGAGAGCATTGACGTCGAAAGCATCGTAACCTTCCATAACCTTCAACCTTTCCTCAAGAGCTTTATGCTGATTAAGTTCCAAGGGATTTTCACTGACATTAGTATGGGGTTGTCCTTTGAGGTACTTGGTTCACATTTTTTAAGTCATGGTCTCTATACTGCATGTCTATGTAATTATCCATGTTGTGTGGATTGTTGACTGGAATCTGCAAGGTATGAGATGATCCTACCTTCGATGGAGGTGGGACAAATCCTTCGGTATCAGCTTTCCTGACCTCTTGTTGATCCATAATTGACTTTAGAGGTCTTGACTCTGGTTCTCTTCTTGGTTGGTGACCGCTCGATGCACCAATAGTCTGGGCTACTTCTTCAAAGGTTGCCCTAGGAATGTGATCTTGCCTTTCAATGATGTTCTTCAAGGCTAAAAGAATTTGAATCATGTCTCCTTTTATTGAGTCGATGTTACCCTTTACTTGCTCAAAATCATCTTTGAAAGCAGCTTGATTCTCTTTGATCTGTTCCATCACTTTGTTTTGATGGACTCTTGTTTGATATGGCGGTCAGAGAGGTGGTGCTTTCTTACCAATGGTTTAACTGGATAATGATTTTGAAAAAAAATTATAAGTTTCATTTTGTATGAAATATGAGATACGATGCTTGTGAATGCATGAATGCATATGAATATGCTAAGAGTTTATTTTTGAATGTCTTATTAACTTGGATTTTTCTTTCATATTTTTTTTCAGGTTTTGCTTTTTATTGGTGGGCATCTAAAAATAAATACACGATCGAGATATGGAAATAGGATACTTTATTTAAATAACAACAGTTCTTAAAAGGGAATACAATTCAAATATTGAAAATATTCGATCCAAAACATTAAAAATCAATTACGGGAATAAATAACAAAAGGAAAAGAGTCTTCTAAGAGAGCTTGTGGATCTCTGCTTTGAAGTCGTCAACCATCTTCCTACAGAGCTTGAGGACGTCTCTAACATCTTTTTAGAGAGGGACCATCACATTTTCCGCATCTTTCAAACTTCTAAGGATGTCACCAATAAGATCGTTGGCTAAGTAGGCGAGCCTTGCATGCTTGTATTTGTAGAATCGATATTCCTTGTATAGATCTGGAACTATCTTCTTATTATCTTCTCCGGCTTTGACAATCTTTGCAAACTTCCCTTTCCAATATAATTTTTCATCTCTCATCTTCGTATAGAGTCTCCTTTGTATGAGGAAATTCTTTTCGAGGTCTTCTAACTCATGACAGACTTGCTCATACTTTTCTATCATTTGAGAGAGAAGATTCTCTACTTCCATCTTTACAAGGAATTCTCTTAGCTCCGATTTCTAGCTTTCTTGGAGACTGGTAGTAAGGAACTGGATTTGACCCTCATAATCTAGAGCTCCTTGGGATAAACCTTGGATTTAGGCTCTCAGATTTGCTTCCATATCCTTTTTGTCTTGTAATACTTTTTTGTACCACCTATTTAATCTTCCAATTTCCCTAGAAACATTATCTAACCTTTGGTTGTGAGAATCCAAGTTGAAAGTAGCATTCAATAGTCCTTCGGTCGAAATCTTCCACTTTAGGCTTTCTTTTTCAAATGCTTCATGGTCTTTATGAAATTGTTGGTCTTTTGACTCAAGCTCTCGTTGCATCTGTCTTTTCTCCTTAGCAAGGTTATGAAGGCTAAGCTCCAATTCATATTTCTCCTTTTGAGATTAATCCAAGGCTTTCTTTAAGTTGTCTATCCAAGATTATACTCAGACTTGTACTCAGGATTAATTTTGAAAGATAGTTTAACAACTTGAACATATCTAAAACCCATTGAGCGTAGGGTTCCCTCGCCATAACATTCTTCCTTTCGTCCTTTCTTTTGTTAACCTTACTCCATACTCGAATAATTTTGTTGAGAAACTCACGATCATTTTTACCTAAGTCGTGAATGATCAATTGTTAAAGCTGCTCGTCGGAGGGTTTATCCTCCAAAGGATACCCAAGTTGTCATAGGTCTAAAGTAGGGCTATAATTGATGCAACCACATGACCCAATCAGAGGAACATTCGGAAAGTCTCAACAACTGTAAATGATATCTCTAATGTTTAGCTTCCTTGCATACCATAGAACAAAGTCATTAGTGAGAGCCCTTAATTTTTGAGCTCATTCATATCGTGTCAATGTTTTAATCATGCAGTCCTCCTTATAAAGATGAGTCATAAACCAAGAATATAAGAGTGAGATGAAATAATTCAGCACACCCCTCCCCTTTTCATAACGAGTATGAAGAGAATAGTAAACATTGGCTAGCAAAGCAGGAGTTGGATCCATATTTAGCACTTTCGTGCCCCAAAACACACTAATAGTTGCAGGGTCAATATAGTCCAAAGTCCGCAGAAATAGAATTACACCAAAAACACAGACAAGTTGTTTTCCCCTGGCATCCATTTTTTAGGATGCTCACCAAAAACCTTTGATTAATTTTTTTTATCTTGTGAATAAGACAACCAAGAAAATGCAAAATAATGAATATTCGAAATATGAAATGTATGCATGCATGATGATGTAACATAGTAACCAAATTTATGAAAGGTATCCTTAGTTGGTAGGTTCCTAGTTTCGGCCTACGGATATTCTACCCTCCCCATAAGGTGTCTTCTTTAAGTGTTTCATAGATTACACTAAAGGGAAAGGAACAAGGGTCTCCCTTAAGCGTAGCCTCTTTGTAGACCGAAACTTTCTTCTCTAAGGTCGTAAAAGGTCTCACCATGAGATTTTGGTTTAAGGTTATACAAAAAGTCATAAGCTTCATTCCAAAGTCCTATCCCCCAAAAGGCTAGCTCTTGAGACATATTCCTTTTTCGGAATTTCACCGGCTCTAGGCGAAGTCATCACAAAAACTCATAGGGATGATGTATCCCTTTGGCCAATAAATGATCCTTCTTTCTAAGGTTTTGAATTTTTTTGAATTTAAAATCCCACCAACAATGATAATAAAGATAATGTAAACAAATAATATAGAAAATGAATAAACCAAAAATAACATATATAGAAACAAAAGCATACCAAAAATAGAAAAGAAACCCTAGAAAAACCCTAAACCTAAAAATAGAGATTTTTTTAAACCATATGGTTGTATCCCCAACAGAGTCGCCAACTGTTGTAACTGGAAAAAAATAAGAGAGTCGCCCACCACTACTTTTTATCCTAACATTGGGTGAATAATGGAATAACCCTAATTGTACACGGATTCTAAGTTCTTGATTCACTTTAGACGAAGGGAAGGTGTTAAGCACCCCTCATGTACCTTGTTCACAAGGATACTAGGGTTTAAGTTTAAGGTTTAGGAATAGGCTTTTAAAATTTTAATTAGGGGATTCGCCACAATTATAAATCGTATTTCTATGTATCCTCTTATGAGGAATCAGAGTCCCAATTCGTAGTTCGTAGGTGTTTGGTTAGTTTTTTATGGACTGTGGGGATATTTCGAATTCTCTTTGAACCAAGTCTGAGTTTGAAAATAGCGGAATCATAGACGAAGTTCATAGTTAATAAGAAAAATCTCCATAATCCTTTTTTTGAAAATAAGTTACAATTGAAATTAAGTTAGTAAAAATAAATTAGTATTTGATTGGTTAGCTATTTTAAATACGTATGCAAAAAATAAATTTCGAATGAGAAAAGATTAAATGCAATTAAAAATAAGGTTACTATTTTAAAATTAAAAAATAATTATTTTCTAATTATTAAAAATATGTTAGATATTTTTAATAATAATATAACAATTATTTATTAATAATTTTTATATGCAAAAATGTATTTTAATGCGACAAGTAACAAAATGATAATAAACAAACAAATAAATAAAATTATACAAATAAACAAATTAATTTTTAAAAAAATGCAGGGGGTGTATGTTTAATTAGAGTAGTAAAATAATAGGGTGCAACTATCAATGGGCCTTAAACCCAAGAAACTTGTACAACAACCCAAAGCATGGAGGGTGTAGGCTTAGCTCAAATATTCTGGAGTAGTAATTGGGGGGTGGGGGCGGGGGTGGGGGGTGCATAGATTTAGGCTTAAGCCTAGGTTTGATTTTAGGAGATCCATTTTTGCTCTTCTGTGAGAGGCGTATGGCGTTATCATGGTCTCGCGCAGTGGATGATCGCTTGATTGTGATCAGAAGGCGGGGACGTGAGGGTGTATGGTGAGGGAGTATGGGATCACGTGGCCAGTTGTTGGCCACGTGTCCCTTCCGAGATCAAACATGGAAGGAGTACATTTTTCTTATTCTTTCATTTTGTTTTCATTTCCGTCCGAATCTCTCTCTCCCTCTCTCTCTCTCTCTCTCTCTCTCTCTCGTTCTCTCATTCTTCTTCTTCTTCTTCTAACAACATAAACCCTAAAAGTATCTTAACCCAGAACCCTCCAACACGACGGTGATCTTGGAACATCAACAACCCCAACCCAACTACTGAACCATAATCACAACCACAAATCCAAAAAACCCTAAGCTAAGCATTTCAGCAAATTACCTTTCTTATCGTGATTCTGTTTGTGTTAATCTTCTTATTTTGGTCTTCTCTGGATTCGCTTCGGATCCCTTCTCTTTTCGTTTGCAGGTATCAGAGGATGGTGGCGGCTACAACGGATGCACGACGTTAATTGAATATCTTAGAGTTTCTGTTCATAAACCCTAGATTGGTTATGCAAAGAAATGCTCCAGCGACACAATCTCCTTCTTCTCCTTCTTCTTCTTTCGTTAATTTTCGGTCCCAGATTTCCTCTCCTTTGTTCTTATTTTTAGAGGTTTTTATTGTGTTTTGGACTAATAATTTTAGGAAATATTTGTTGATTTTCGTTACAAAATTGTTGATTGATAAAAGATTGTGTTAGAAATTAGTCTGATTGAAGAATTAGAGTTAGATTAGATTTGATTTAGGTATTCGATTGATTCAATTGTAAATTAGATTTTAGATTTTTTGTAAATTAGTGATTTAATTTGTAAAGATTTGAGGTTGATTATATTATCTATTTTTAATATAATAAAAGAGATTACTACCATAATTACATTATTAACCCAACAAAATCAATTTTAACATGGATTTCCAAGGACCTAAAGGTAATTTCATTCTCTAATCATTTCTTTACTTTCAAATTTATATTTACTGCATGATAATTATTTATCCTACTTTTCCATGTATTGAAACCTTCAGTCCCAATACACAGATTAAATTGCATTCCTTGGGAATCTTCCTTATATTCAGAATACCTAAAAATAATTTAGGTTTCATTTGAATTATTTCCATCCATTCCACTTGTGATGCACTATACTCAATCATTATAAGAGATGGCCCTTCATTTTTTAATCTTACAAATCATCTTTTCTCTGTTTCGAATTCGTCTACAGAAAGCAATATTCATTTTTAACTGTATTTTTCATCCATATTGCTTTCTGTGTTTCGATTTCTATAAAACAAAGTATTGTTTAGATTTGTTTTATGCGTACTGAATTTTAACCTAATTTGTTGTTTTAGTTTCTGATTTAGATTTAGATTTTAATTTTAACTTTAACGATGGTGATGATGATGATGTTTTAGGTTTTAGTTCGATTGCGATGGCTAGAAAGATGTTTAACAATGGTGAACTTGATTTGAAGATAGGTGAAGAACAAGGGAAGGGTTATGACTTTGATTTGTTTATTATTGGAGCTGGTAGTGGCGGTGTTCGTGATGCTAGATTTTCATCTAATTTTGGAGAAAAGGTTCGAAGCTTCATTCTCAGCTTGGAGAAACAGGCTCTGGCAAGTGCACTTAGCTCTCTCATATGTTTCATCGCCGCGGTTACTTCAAAATCGCGGCCACTGAACCTTGTCGCATGCGGTCTCCGTTGTCAGGTATTCCCTTCAATTTCATCTTTCCATCAAACCCTAGCATTTTCTCAACATCTTTCTAATTTAACTTCCATAATCGAGTTGCTCAAGAGCTTGGTGTTTACAGCTCAGAGAGGAAGTAGGTTATGCCATTAGATTCAGAGATAGAACTTCTTGCAACACACGCATCATGTATTTATTACTTACTATTTACTCAATTTCATTCTCGATTGCTTTATTATTTCTCATCATTGTTCATTGATTCAATTTCGTTCTGTTCAACTTAAATAGGTATCTAAGTGACGACTTTCTTCTTCAAGAAAGTCTAGCTGGTCTAGAACTAAGAGATTATTCTATTATCATATTGGATGAAGCTCATGGATGGAGTTTGAACACATAATTCACCTTCTATTTTTTCCGCTTACATTTTCTAAGTTCTCTTACTGATATCATTTTTGTTCCTCTTTGTACAAAAATACAGAATTCTCAAGAAAAAGAAAACGTTTGGTGTTCCTGAAAAAAATGTTCCACAACCTCATGTTATATTCAGTTTAGTTTCAATAACATGCACATAAGTGAATCCTTCACATTTCCAGAATTGAAATATATATTATAAACCTAGCAGACAATAATATATATTTGTACATGCTTCAGATCTAGAACATATCTTTCAGTAATTCATTAATTTTTCTGTGACATAATCTTTGATTTAGGAGTATAACCAGAGGATACCGAATGTATTCATCATTCATGCACTTTTATATGACATGAACTTTCATACTTATTTTCAAAGTTGTGCTACTTTGATGTATTGCAAGATGTTCATACTTATTTTCAAAGTGGCATTAAAAACTTCATACTTATTTTCATGCCTTATCACTTGGAACTCTTTTTGCATATACTAATTAATTTTTTGAGATTGCAAGAAGTTGCCAATTCCACTGTTAAGTGGTCGGAAGATGATTTGTAGTCGGTGAAACAACTAGCCGAACTGTCATCTGATATAAAAATCAATGAAGTCACCACTGAACGTCTTTTATCCCAATAGGAAGGGAAAGGTAGACATTGAGAAAATCTGAGAAGAGTGAAATCAAAATCTTGCGACCGAGAGATCGGGTAAGGGAGTCTGTTACGCTAAAGAAAGGTATTAGCACCCCACACGCTCGTAGTACTCTACGTTATCCACTCTTGTTGTCTAATATAATAGGTGTGTAAAATCTATGTCTAAGGCTTAAAGATGAAAAGGGAATGCATGCAAAGAAGAAGGAAAAGAAAGTGTGGGGAAAAGAAAGGAATATTTACAAATATATGCTCGATTAGGCCCCAAAAAAGCCTCTGCATACGTATCTTTTTAAGGAATCAGAGCAGTCATAGTTCGGCTCATATATTTTGGTTGGTTTGTATTTTTTAGTTAAGAAGACAAAAGCAACAATCAAGATGGCAAAACATCAGTTAAAATGGCAAAACATCAACAACTATGATAAAACAATAAAAAAGGAATGACAAGACATCGCATGGTAACACAAACTCAGATAAGATGATAAAATATCAGACAAGACGATGAAACAATACACCTAACAATGATATCGAAAATCAAAGTAGGATAACAAACATGTGCGATGGTGAAACATCGAAAACAAACATATGTGACAGCGAAGCATCAGCTAAAAGATAACAAAATAACATGACAAAGATGGCGAAACATCAATAATACAGATGATAAAACATCACACCTAACAGTGATATTGAAAATCAAGGTATGATAACAAACATGTGCGATGGAGAAACATCGACAATAAACATATGCAATGGCGAAACATCGGCTAAAAGGTAACAAAATAACATGGTAAAGATGGCGAAACATCAATAATCCAGATGATAAAATATCACACCTGGTGCACCCCAAAATTTTCCCTCTCATGTTTTCCAAAGTCTTCCCCTTACATGGTTGACCATAAACTCTTGCCTAAGGAAAAAGAAATTTTTTGAGTGTTACTTTAAGCACTTTTCAATTGGCATTCTGAGAGACCCTTCGATTGGTGTTCTGAAGGAGCCTTTCGATTGGAATTCTGGACAAGCACTTCGATTTGCATTCTAAAAGACCCTTCGATTGGTGTTCTGAAGGAGCCTTTCGATTGGCATTCTGGACAAGCACTTCAATTTGCATTCTGAAAGACCCTTTGATTGGTTTTCTGAAGGAGCCTTTCAATTGACATTCTGGACAAGCACTTCGATTTGCATTCTGAAAGACCCTTCGATTGGTGTTCTGAAGGAGCCTTTCGATTGGTATTATGGACAAGTACTTCGATTGGTATTGTGTCAAGGCTTTCAATTGGGATTCTGAAAGACCTTTTCGTTTGGCACCCTGGGCCAAGCCTTTCAATTGGCTTGTCAAGGGATCCTTCGATTAGCATGAAAAAAGCCTTTCGACTGGCCTGTTAACAGAGCCATCAAGAGGGCACTCAAAAAAAAACATGTCCAGGTACACTGAACATGAGAAAATGGCGTGTTTCCCTTGCAAATATGGAAATAATTAAATGCTGTTTGTGGATTTAATTCCTGAGTTAAAGTCCAGATTCTTGCCTTTTCTGTTCCTAAAGAGCTGATTCGACCAGAAGTGATTATGTACAACTCAAGACCATTCGAAGAAGCATTCAGAAGGCCCATTCGAAAGATACATGGGAAGTCCATTCGAAGGAAGCAACTCAAGACCATTCGAAGAAGCATTCAGAAGGCTCATTCGAAAGGTACATGGGAAGTCCATTCGAAGGAGGCAACTTAGGACCAATCGAAGAGCAGGGTATGAAGGCATTCGAAATTCAAAAGCGTCCAGGTTCATTCAAGGGACACGAATGTTTCAAAAAAGGAAATTATTTAATGTGTCTGATTCTTGTCTCATGGCTTTAATGGCCTGTTTAATGGCTGTCTCTTGCCATTACTGCACCCTCACACGCCTATAAATACAGAGGCCAGCATACATATTCGGACACACGAAAATATACAGAAAAAATAGAGAAAAGAAACAAGGAGAACTTGGAGATACGCTGCCAAAAATCATCAGCACTTCCAGGAAGCCATACCCAATCCCTGCACCAGCCATTCCATACTCAGAACCACAGATCCCAACACCTCTGTTTGGTAAAAGAAAAAAATCTAATCTCAAACTCAGTTTTAAATTCATTTTGATTGCATATTCATGTTATTACTATTGTTTATGAATGATTTAATGTAAGCTACAACGCAGAGATGAGATTGTGCAAATGCTTGGGCACAATCTGAGTTTCTCCTTCGAATCCCAGGATAAAATAAACCCAAACCCAGATTCAGCAGGTGCGAATAGGGAGGATATTCGAATCAGGGGGGTAAAGTCCCCCCTGGACCTTTAACATCTGTTTCGTTTTGCAGGAACTACATTCTCAGATTCCTGTTCAGAGTTTCGAAGCTCAGCAGTTTAACTTCGAATTGGACCCAGGATTTCCAGATCGAACACCGTCAGAGTGCAGCCCCTCATGCACCTTCGATCCAGCCTCTTCACTGGGTCGAGAGACAGCCCACACTTCTTTCGACCCAGGCCTCCAGAATCATTTTTTTCCTTGATTTACTGCCTGATTTCATTTTCGTTTGGACCATTTTATTTGTTTTTTTTTAATCAACATAAAAATCATAAAAATAAGTAACTTAGAATTAGGATTTAATTTAGTTAACTATTTTAACTTATTTTCTCCAATTTTAAAAATCAGTAGACTTAGGATTTATTTGAATTCAATCCTTTTCATAAACCAAAAAAATGCAAAAATATTAGGTTTGTTTTAGAGTTAATTTTAATCAGTATTTCTAATTAATTAAATTTGACTTAAATTGAACATTTAGCATTTTCCCAAAAAAATAAAATAAAACAACAAAAAAAGAGTTCTTATTCTTAGGATTTTTTTAGATTCACGCGTGTTTATTTTATGGTAACTGCTTATTGGTTTGTAATAACTTAACTAAGGCCTTTTACACTTTACTATTTTTTTATTCCCCCAATTTTTGGACATGTAAATAATCCCCCTCCCCGAAGCCTTGTAATAGCATAGGATTTACAATTCCCGCACTTTAAATTCCTGTACATATATTAACTGTTTAGATGTATGCGAACTAGGCTATGCATGATAAGATTAAACTCCTAACTTAAAATCAATCGTAGCTCACCATAACATGTATAAAGATAATATAACTGAAAATAATACACTTGCACATGCCACTCTTAGGGTACGCCTCACTTGGTTGCCTCGAAAGTGGTCATTAAGTATAGGATGTTTTAGAGGTCGTCCTTTTGTCCCAAGATCATAAGTTGCCTCGAAACGGTTGCCTCGATAAAAATGATCTAAGACATTAGGGTTACCGCTAAAGAATCTTAACATTGCTTTAGTGACCACACGTCCCTTAAATCGAATTGACCCGAAAACTCCAACGACGGTGCTATCTACTCCTCAATAGTTGGATAGCACTGTCTCAAGGACGTTTGCACAATTTAATTCCTTTTCGAGTAGGTAGAGGTTCTTAAGTACTTGCTCCTTTAAAAAACAAAACAAAACTTTTCGCACTTACACTTTCTTTAAAAAACAAAACTAAAATTTCCGCACTTACACTTTCTTCAAAAAACAAAACAAAACTCTTTTCAAAACCCACAAACACAAAGAAAATCAAACTTTTGAAAACATAGTGAGCAAGTACCTAAGAGCCCGTGGATAACCACGGATAGAAAGGGTGCTAATACCTTCCCTTTCTATAATCTACCTCCCGAACCTGAGAAACATCTCGAAAAGGAATTTTTCTGTGCTTTTGTCCTTTCCTTGTTGGATAAAATAAAAGACGGTGGCGACTCTTGCTTACCGCGACATTTTGCAAAAACAAACGCAAACGCGAATCAGCATTCCAAAAGCAGTCAGTTCTCGTTCCCACCGATCACAGAACTGGCGACTCTGCTGGGGACTAATTATAAGTGAGGTGTACCTTAGGATTAGATCACTTGTGTTTTCAATTGTATGCTTTGTATGCTTTAAATTTTGTGGGTTTGTATCGGAGTTTTATAGATCCTAACCCGGATCTGGGGATGCCCTTTAGGTAAGTAGCAACAAATTGTGAGGGAATTGTGCAGGGTATACCGACATGGTTGAAACAGTAGCTACATTGATGTGGCACTTTGGTGAGTACCGGTAATCCTTGAGTTAAGTCAGGGAGAGTACGGGGCCGCCACGTGGTGTCGTGAAGCATCAATTGACCTTAGAACCTTACTTGACCATCTTGGCCTTTTTAGGGGTAGTGAGATGACTGACTTTGGTGCAGTCCGAAGTTGGTAGATACTCGATACTACACTCATTGAGGGTTGTTTTCTTGGAATATTTTGGTCTCCAGTTAAGTGGCTAAACCAAAACAATGAACAGAGAAAACAATCCAATGATTTTGAGCTCCTTAGAACCCGGTTACTATTTTAGGACAGGTTGAGCCAACTAACTTCAAGAGGATACTTACCTACGAACCCCATGCAAGCCTAAACCTAAGGACTTGTTTGCTTTGTGTGAATATGACTGTCTGTGTATACACTTGCTTACTTTTGCATACATGTACATGACATCATAAAGCATCATATGCATCTGCTAACCATTTCAAGGGTTTAGATCTTCATCTTTGTTCCTGTTTTGCAGGACATGGAGTCTCTCCGCAGGAAAACAATTCAAGTCAACCTTGTAAGGATCCCTCCTCAACTCAAGGAGCTTACATCCAGGATCCCCGAGAATTCTCTCTTCAGTGAAAGACATGGTAGACTCCTCAGCTTGGTCAACACCAACATTGAAGAAGACATGATGAAAGTTCTCTTCCAGTTCTTTGACCCCCTACACCACTGTTTCACATTCCCTGATTATCAATTGGTGCCTACTTTGGAGGAATTTTATCAACTCCTGAGAATTCCTATTCTTAGTCAACTACCCTACAACGGTACGGAAAAGGAACCAAAACTTGAAGATGTTTCTCAAGCGTTACGTTTGCAACCATCTGACATCAAGGGGCATTGGGAAACCAGAAGTGGTATCAAAGGATTCTTGGCAGAGTTTCTGTTTGAGAAGGCACAAGAATGCTGGAATTCTCTTGATCTACAAGCCTTTGAAGAGATCGTGGCACTCCTTATCTATGGGTTGGTGTTGTTCCCAAATCCTGATCAACTTATAGATATGAATGCTGTCAAGATTTTCATATCCCGGAATCCCATACCTATATTGCTTGGGGACATCCTCCACTCATTTTATACACGAACAATGAGGAAAAGAGGTGTTCTCATGTGCTGTACTCCTCTCCTGGCAAGGTGGTTTATTTCTCACCTTCCACAATCAGTTTTGAAGAATGAGCAGGGTTAAGGTGGTCACAACGATTGATGACCCTCACATATTCTGATATACATTGGTGTTCTCGGTCCAGAGAAAATGTCACCATCATTGATCATTGTGGAGAATTTCCTAATGTTCCTTTACTTGGAATTAGGGGAGGCATTACCTACAACCCCTATCTAGCTTTGAGACAATTTGGATATGCTCGGAGGGATGGCCCTCATGACATGCTGATTCCGGACATAGTTTTTGACTTCGACAACGATGCACAAGGACTTCGACAAAGGTTCATCAGAGCTTGGAGGATGCCTAACAAGGTGGATAGTGAGACACTGGGGCACAAGAATTCCATCCCCCTTGAGCCTTACCTCAAGTGGGTACGAACCCGCTCCCAGAATCTTATGATGCCATATCCTCACATTCTCCCCTTGATCAAAGAGCCTGTTATGGAAGGTGAGGTTCCATACGCCATCCTACATCCTGACATGCCAACATCATGGGAAGAAATGCAAAAGAGTTGGATCCAACTCAAGGAAGAACAGAATGCTTTTGAAGCCAGCTTATATGCCAGTGAGAAGAAGGTTTTGGAGCTTACCCGCCGACTTCACGAGGAAGAGACACTCAACACTTACATCGCTCCAAAAAGGATGCACAATGTCTTTTTACATTAAGAACCTTGTAATATTTCGCCCAGGGGGCACTTATGTACTAAACGAATTTCTTCTTAATATGACATGTGTTCTTTTTTGTCTGCAACAAATTTGAATTTTTGAACCCTTGAATGCATTACATAAATAGCATACCATTCATCATATGCATTACAGGTACCATTACAGGTCTCTTATCTTCTTCGCTGTTTATTTCAGCAATCATCATGTCTGCTGAAACTTCCACTGAGCAAGCTATCAAGGCCCTCCAGGCCCAGAATGCCCAATTTCAAGAGTTGGTCATGAGCCTAGCTAAGGGTCAGCAAGACCTGAAGACCCTGATTCTGAAAGAGAGGAAGAAGAAGAAAAAGAGGACCATCCTGTTCAATACTGGACGCAGGTTTGGAAACGGGCTATAGAACGAAGTTGATCTGACCACCCCATCTGAAGGGAAAGATAGTCCACAAGAAAGGAGGGCTCCTAGCCCTATGGTCTCCGACAACGAGACAAACTATGATGAAGAACAATATCCTCCTGTTGAGGATAAGTACAAACAACTGGAAGACCGCTTGAACGCCATGGAAATAAAGAAGGTTCCCGGTCTGGACTTCAGAGATCTAGGTTTGTCATCTGGGGTGGTTATTCCCCATAAGTTCAAGGCACCTGTCTTTTCCAAGTATGACGGAGCTTCCTGTCCAAAGCTGCACCTCCGGTCATATGTGAGGAAGATCCAACCTTACACCGCTGATAAGAACTTATGGATCCATTTCTTTCAAGACAGTCTTTCAGGGACTCAGCTTAAGTGGTTCTATCAGTTGGACGGAGCCAGTATCCGCAACTGGGAGGATTTGGCTGCTGCGTTCTATAGGCAGTATCAGTATAACTCCGACCTCGCTCATACGCGTACCCAACTCTAGGGTATGTCAATAGGGACGGGTGAAGGATTTAAAGAGTATGCTAAAAAATGGAGAGACCTGGCCGGAAGGGTGCAACCACCTTTGGTTGATCGTGAACTGGTTGATATGTTTCTGGGGACCCTGTCTGGTCCGTTCTTTAATCATCTGATTGGAAGCTCCTCAGCCGGATTTATAGACCTCATCTTAACTGGTGAGAGGATTGAAGCTGGTATTAAAGCTGGGAAGATACAGAAGGGTGCCTCATCGAGCACCGAGAAGAAACTATTCAAGAAAGAGTCCAGTGTTGTCTACAGTTCAAGAAGACAGAGTAGACCTGAACACTGCCAAGCTGTCAATGCGGTTGTTATTTCAAAACCTACTGGTACTCCTCAGCATCACAACCAACAAAGGGACGAGAGACCTCGAAGGCAGTTCACCCGTCTCAGCATGACCTTGTCTCAGATTCTGCCACAGTTGTTGAGAACCAATCTGGTGACTCTAAGGGAAGCCCCAAAGAATCCAAACACAACGTCATCAAAGTATAACCCCAACGCCCGCTGCGCTTATCACTCTGAGAGCCCGAGGCATAATACAGATGATTGTTGGAGTCTGAAAAACAAGGTTCAAGACCTAATCGATGCAAAAGAGATTGAGTTTAGGGCGCCCAAGACGCCTAATGTTGTGACTGCTCCCATGCCCAAGCATGGAGTGAATGCTGTAGAGGAATACTTGTTTGTAGTTTTTGTGGATGATGTTGTTACCCCTCTGATGACTATCAAGAAGAACCTGTTGCTAGCCGGTTTATTTCCGGGCTGTGGTGCAGGTTGCCCTATGTGTTCTGCTTTACCTACTGGTTGCCCATCTCTGAAGTCAGGTATCCAAAAACTGATGGATAGTAAAGAGATTCTTTTTGAGAAGACTGCTGTTCCACTCGTTCATTCTAAAGAAGTTTCCATCATTACCATTTTCGACAATTCTTCCAAGGCTCCCCCGAGGACGCCTGTTAGAATTACATTTGTTCCGAAGACCGCACCTATAATCATCACTGTTCCGGGGCCCATCCCCTATACATCTGACAAAGCTGTCCCTTGGCACTATGTGGCAGATGTTTATGTTCTTGGAGTTAAGCAAGAGTTCGGTGTTGATATTAGCGTCAACAACGTTACAGAACCTGCTAAAGTCACCCGCAGCGGTAGACTTTTCTCACCTGATATTGCTCCACCAGTCGTCCGAAGACCTGTTGTCATTAAACCTGCAAGTGTACCTGCTGCCATTCCTGATCAAGTCCTTGTTCCTACCCCTGTCGCCGAGTCATCTAACGCTCGGGGCAAAGGGATCACCACTGATATGCCTGCCCAGACGGAGGCGCCAAAGACAATCACTGTTGAAGCTTCCAAACTGGAGATGGAAGAGATTCTGAAGATTATTAAGAAGAGTGATTATAATGTAGTTGAGCAACTGGGGCAAACCCCATCCAAGATTTCTATGTTATCACTGCTGCTGTGTTCAGAGGCCCATGCCAAGGCTCTGATTACCTTCCTGAAGACGGTCCACGTGCCACAAGAGACGTCAGCTGATCAGTTTACCGATGGTGTGGCCAATTTAACTGCTCATAATGGTTTAGGGTTCTCCGACGCTGATCTGACTGCTAAAGGGAAGAACTATAACGATGCCCTGCATGTCTCCGTCGAATGCAGGGGCACTACTCTTGCACATGTGTTGGTTGACACTGGTTCCTCATTGAACGTCTTGCCCAAGAAAGCTCTAGACAGGTTGGATTGCGAAGGTTTGGAGCTAAATCCGAGTAACATTATTGTCCGGGCCTTTGATGGGTCTAAAAGGATGGTGCATGGTGAGGTTGATATTCCAATCAAGGTTGGTTCTCAGGTCTTCAATTCTACATTCCACATGATGGACATTCAGCCATCCTATTCTTGTTTGCTGGGTCGTCCATGGATCCACAAAGCCGGAGCCGTAACTTCAACGCTCCACCAGAAGTTGAAGTACTCGGTCAGAGGGAAGATTGTGATAGTACAAGGGGAGGAGGAATACATGGTCAGCCACCTCAACTCGTTCCGGTATGTAGAGATGGATGGGGAGTTCATTGAGACCCCATTTCAACACTTTGAAGAGGTTCCTCAGACATTGGCATCGGCTGAGACTGTGATTGAAGATTCTCCTATGAAGATGGCTTCCTTAAAGGATGCCCGGGCTGTTATTGAGAAGGGTGAGTATGCAAACTGGGGCCGACTTCCTGATTTCACTCAGAAGACTAATAAGTTTGGGTTGGGTTTCACTGCAGAAGCTCAAAGGGCTGTTCGAAGTGCAAGGATTGGAAGACCTCCTGTGTTCATCAGCAACTCGGGAGTAAATGCCATCGAAGATGACGTAGAGGAGTCTAAATTTGACAGCTGGATCTATCCTATGACCAACGGTGGACCAAGCAACTGGACGGCCAAGGACTTCATCCCTATTACTTTTGTTACCCAGTAATGAACTCTTTGTTTTGAATTTGTAACAGATAATATTGTAAAACTTTATGGCCCGATGTCTTACCCGGGGCACCGTGGCTTCACTTGTGAGGGCTTTTGTGTGCCACTTTCATATATCATTAATAAAAGCATTGGACGTTTTGCATTTCAAATTTTGCGCTCCTTGTCTTTCTTTATTATATATTGCAAAACAACTATTTTACACACACTCACATATACAGGTCTCAATCCACTCTGGATCTCGCTGGTAACGACTCTGCTACTGCCAGTTATGACTTCGAAAATTCGATCAACTTAGCCGAAGACGAAGGTGAGGATGATTGCGAAGTGCCTGGTGAGCTTGCAAGACTGCTACTTCAGGAAGAGAGGGCCATTCAGCCACATGAAGAGCCAGTAGAAACAGTGAATCTGGGTACTGAGACAGATAAAAAGGAAGTCAAGATCGATGCAAATCTGGAGCTTAGTGTGAAACAACGGTTGATTCAGATGTTGCATGACTACGTGGAAATCTTTGCCTGGTCTTACGAAGATATTCCTGGGTTGGATACCGACATTGTGGTTCATCGCCTGCCTACCAAGGAAGGGTGTCCTCCGGTAAAACAGAAGGTTCGCCGTATGCGTCCAGAGATGTCTGAGAAAATCAAGGCCGAAGTTATGAAACAGTTTGATGCCGGTTTTCTAGCAGTAACTTCTTACCCTCAGTGGGTTGCCAATGTGGTTCCGGTACCGAAGAAGGATGGTAAGGTCCGAATGTGTGTTGACTACAAGGATTTGAACAGAGCAATCCCTAAGGATGACTTCCCTCTGCCTCACATCGACGTTCTGGTTGACAATACTGCTCAGCACAAGGTATTCTCCTTTATGGACGGTTTCTCCGGTTATAATCAGATAAAAATGGCTCCCGAAGACATGGAGAAGACCACCTTTGTTACTCGGTGGGGTACCTTTTGTTACAAGGTCATGCCTTTTGGGTTGAAGAATGCTGGGGCAACATATCAGCGTGCCATGGTTGCTTTATTTCATGACATGATCCATCATGAGATCGGAGTATACGTCGACGATATGATTGCAAGGTACCAAACTGAGGAGGAACACCTTGACCATCTACAGAAGTTGTTCGACAGGTTGAAGTTATATAAGCTGAGATTGAACCCAAACAAATGCACCTTCTGGGTGAGGTCTGGCAAACTGCTAGGTTTCGTCGTGAGCGACAAAGGTGTTCAAGTGGACCCTGCCAAGGTGAAAGCCATACAAGAGATGCCATCTCCCAAGACAGAGAAAGAGGTCAGAGGCTTTCTAGGACATCTGAACTACATTGCCCGATTCATCTCGCACCTAACTGCTACTTGTGAGCCAATCTTCAAACTACTGAAGAAAGATCAAGTGTTACGTTGGAACGATGAATGTCAAGCCACTTTCGAAAGAATTAAAGAGTATCTCCAGGAGCCACCCATTCTGATGCCACCAGTGGAAGGGAGACCTCTAATCTTATACTTGACAATACTTGACAACTCAATGGGGTGTGTGCTGGGGCAGCATGACGAGTCTGGCCGAAAAGAGCATGCTATTTATTACCTTAGCAAAAATTTTACCGACTGTGAGACCCGATACTCACTGCTCGAGAAAACTTGCTGCGCTTTGGCATGGGCTGCTCGCCGGCTGAGATAGTACATGTTGACTCACACTACTCTGTTGATTTCAAAGATGGATCCAATCAAGTATATCTTAGAAAAGCCTGCCTTGTCTGGAAGAATAGCAAGATGGCAGATGATCTTGACTGAATATGACATCCAGTACATGACTCAAAAAGCAATCAAGGGAAGTGTATTGGCAGACCATTTGGAACACCAGGCAGTGGATGATTACCAGTCTATGAACTTTGAATTTCCAGACGAGGATATCATGGTAGTGACTGATCGTGAGACACCTGGACCGGATGAAGGACCTGAGGAAGGATCCCGGTGGTCTATGCATTTTGATGGAGCTTCGAACACTTTGGGCAATGGCATTGGTGCTGTGATCATATATCCTAAAGGCTCTCATACTCCGTTTACCGCCCGACTATGTTTCAACTGCACCAACAATATGGCGGAGTATGAAGCCTGCATTATGGGTCTTCGAGATGCAATTGACCTAAGAATTAAGTTTCTGAGTGTCTTCGGATATTCCGCTCTTGTGATCAGTCAAATCAAAGGAGAGTGGGATACGAAACACCCAAATCTTATTCCTTACAAGGAGTATGTATTGACGTTGCTTCCCCATTTCGAGGAGATAACCTTTGAACACTTCCCAAGAGAGGAGAATCAGTTGGCGGACGCGTTAGCTACGATGTCTTCTATGTTCAAAGTCAAGTGGGACAAAGAGGCTCCCCGGATCATTATTTGGAAATTGGATGAACCTGCACACTGCTGTAACCTTGAGACCGAAGAGGTAACAAAAAAGCCTTGGTATCATGAAGTGAAGAGGTACCTTGAAACTCAAGAATACCCCGAGGGTGCATCTGTTAATGACAAGAAGTTTCTGAGAAGGTTCACGGCAAAGTTCTTCATCAGCAATGGTATTCTTTACAAATGTAACCATGATTCAACATTACTGCGTTGCGTGGATAAAATTGAAGCAGAAAGGATCATGGTAGAGCTGCATGAAGGCACTTTCGTAATTCATTCCAGTGGACATACCATGGCAAAGAAAATCCTTCAGGCAGGATATTACTGGTCCACAATGGAAGCCGACTGTTATCAGCATTCTCGGACATGTCACAAGTGCCAAGTCTATGCTGATAAGGTGCATATTCCTCCAATTCCTATGAATGTTTTGACAGCACCTTGGCCTTTTGCAATGTGGGGCATTAATATGATCGGCAAGATCAGACCTACGGCATCCAACGGGCATCGTTTCATCCTGGTAGTGATTGATTACTTTACGAAGTAGGTTGAAGCAACTTCCTTTGCTACCGTAACCAAGAACGTCGTGGCACGGTTCATTCGGCACAACCTGATCTGTCGATACGGTGTACCAGAGAGGATCATTATGGACAATGGTACCAACCTTAACAACAAGATGATCACTGAGCTCTGCGAGCAATTCAAGATACATCATCATAACTATTCTCCCTACCGGCCGAAGATGAATGGGGCTGTAGAAGCAGCTAATAAGAACATTAAGAAGATTGTGCAGAAGATGATAGTGACATACAAAGACTGGCACGAGATGTTACCATTTGCTCTTCATGGGTACCGTACCTCAGCACGGACGTGAACAGAGGCAACACCCTATTCCTTGGTTTATGGCATGGAGGCAGTCTTGCCCATTGAAGTTCAGATACCCTCTCTTCGGATCATGAAGGATGCAGGTTTGAGCGAAGACGACTAGATCCAGACCCGACTTGATTAACTGAATCTAATCGACGAAAAGAGACTTACTGCTATTTGTCATGGTCAGACATACCAAAAACGGATGATCAAGGCATTTAACAAGAAAGTCAAAAGACAAGGGTATCAAGTTGGGGACCTGGTAATCAAGCGCACTATTCTACCTCAAGGTGATCCCAGGGGCAAATGGACCCCTACTTACGAAGGGCCATTTGTGGTCAAGAACATCTTCTCAGGAGGAGCTATGATTCTAACCACCATGGATGGTGACGACCTTCCTCACCCCGTCAATGCAGACATAGTAAAAAGATACTACGCATAATCAAAGACCCGCTAGGTTGACTGGCCTAGGAAAAAATAAGGGCTTCCCGGCGAAC
The DNA here is from genome assembly GCA_948472305.1 of Vicia faba. Lineage (NCBI taxonomy): Eukaryota > Viridiplantae > Streptophyta > Magnoliopsida > Fabales > Fabaceae > Vicia > Vicia faba. The sequence continues at coordinate 1,242,034,750 of OX451735.1, read as the reverse complement.
CAAAAGGGTTCGGACAAAAATAAGGGATGAAAATAAAAAATCTGTACACCCGGCAAGTCAAAAACCTGAAAAGGCGGCTTGGGCAAAAATGGGTACCCCGGTGGACTGAAAACCCGAATGGGCGGTCCAGGCAAAAGTTAGGGATTAAAGCGTAACACTATGTCTCATTGGATCACCTCGCGTCCGGACTTCGGTATTAACTATTAGGCTTGGACGACACCAGTCAATCAGATTCATCTTCAACTAAGCAGCAAAGTGATGAGATGCTTGAAGATATAAAGGCAATAGCAGAGCTGGAACACAGTGGGACTATTCACATAGCTGTTTTGTTTTATTTTCACAAAGTGTATAAATTCTATTTGTTCGGCGGCGTTCTCTTACTAGGACGTCAGCCTCTTGTACAAAACGCCTATTTACAGGCCAAACTTCAAAAATCAATACAGATTCATTTTCAGACAAATTTCAAACTGTTTTCCCTTTATCTGTTTTGTTTTGCAAAGAACGTCCAATGTTCATTTTTGATATATGCGTTTGACATTAACTGCTGATCATAAATACTTACATGCGAAACGAAAGATGAATTACTAGTAATATCAGAAGCAGGGGCAATAAGAATTGTCCGAGCCGTCTAGTTGCTCTGTCCACCAAGGTACCAAGATATATTCAGCTGAAGAATATGGCTAAGATACCTTCACTCCCCACAGAATAAAAACAGTAATGGTAGCACTCCCCACTGAGACTTGCAACCATGAACAAATCAGCAAGACTCTTCCCAAGCAGAGTTGATCTACCATCAGCCCGAAAAGGCTTGGTATCCCCAGAAGGTCTTAATATTCCCCGGCGGAATACAAGATACCCCCATTGGAGCCATTTCCCCAGCGCAGTCAAAAAAAGCTTCCCCGACAGGATTAAGTCATCTTACCCAGTAGATTCTGGAAGCTCATCCCCTGCAGAGTACAAAATAAATCTCCCCAGCCAAATTCAGAGATTATCCTCACAAGAGTCTAACTGGGTTATCCTCAGTGTTGTACCCCAAAATTTGCCCTCCCATATTCTTCAAGATTTGCCAAGAGCATGCTTCAAAATCTCTCAAGGGTTGCACAGTCCAATGGCCTCCTAACAGTCAAAAATTAGGGTTTTGGTTCTGGCAAAGAAATTGAAGTTTCCAAGGGTCCAAACAAGTCCCACATGCCTATAAACATTGTCAAGCATCCATATGCCAAGTTTCAAGACTCACAACACCAAATTGCACAGTCAAAAACCCTAATTGCTCAACAGTCAACTGCAGGGGCAAAATGGTCATTTGACAGTCAAACGTCAAAAATTTTGGTCAACATCTTATTTTGAAGCCACAAACATCATTTGATCAATTCTTGATCATGATTCTCAAAGCATGGCTCAAAAAGTCTCAAGATGCAAAAGTTTCTATTTTTGGACAGTTGAAAAAGTCAACTACAAATTGACCAAGGCATAACTTCCACATGGTTTATCAGAAAAATTCCATCCAAAGCTCATTTTGAAGAGAATGACACTTAATACAACTCATCTTCACACTTCAAGTCCAAGAAATGCTCTCACAAAAAGTTATCAATCTCAACATTATAGGTCATTTTCAAAAGTCAACAAAAAGGCACTTTAAGGCAAAGACCATAACTTGAGATTGGTAAATCAAAATGACATGGGACCAAAGGCATTGGTTAGAGGACTTCAAGACCTTTCCAAAATGTCCAAGAACATGATCAAAGCTTAATAATTGAGCAAGATATGCCTTGTGGAAGTTGGGAAATTTTTGGGAATTTTGAAAAGTCAACTTTGCTTCAAAAGCCTCAAAATTGCTAATGGGCCTCAATTTCTTCCATGAATCATCACCCAAAGGCTATGCACGACCCATTGACATCCAAGGGAGTTATTTTATCATTTTTGATTAATTATTTGAATTATTATTATTATTAATTCACTTAATTAAAATTAAATATGACAAAAATATCAAATGCCACCTTTCAAATCTTTTTATGCAGCATATGCACTCTTTATGTACTCAATATTCGTGTATCATCCAAAAGGGAAAGAATCTCCCATGATTGGAAATGGTTTGATGGCAAAAAGGATTGAAAAAGATCATGGAAAATCAAATATTGAAAAGCATTAAAACATGGATTTTGGGCTGGTTTTTTGACCTAGTTCTACTCACATACATAAGCACAATTGAACCCTAATGAAAAGAACAGAAGATGCGCTGCAAACACAAGAACAACATTGCAATTTTTGACAAGAAAATTGAAAACTGAAAACTGAATTGCAAGGTGTTTCAAGGCCTAAAAACCATTCCAATCCACTCCTGACACTACCAGGGAGCTTTTCCAATCAAAATCACGCCTCCATACTCAAGGAATTGGTAGATAGAAGTCTCACTTTTCATTAAAATTTTCATATTCGTGTTTGCATTTTCATACATTATCAATGACTTTTAATGATTGATTTATACTAATATAAGCATTCTGAAGCTATTGGTGTTATTTGATTGAACTAAGGACGCCTGTATGCAAAGTTACCATGAAAGCTGCTTAGGGTTTCAGAGCTCCAATTTTGGGGTTTCATTCGTCTGGAAAAATTAGACAATAAGACCTACACCATTGAATTCGTGACATCCAAACGATTTGAAATAACCCATCGCGCCCTTTTTATGCTTGCTTAAATCCTAATCGCTATTTTACAGGGTTGAGCTTAGTGGGGGTTTAAAACCCCCGCTATCTGTTCTTATTTTCAGGCAAAACGAAGACACAATGGAGAAGACGCTGAGGTGTTGAATGGTGGTTGCGCTTTTTTGATTTGTCCAGCATAATGTTTGTTTTCCCATTATATTAATTGTATGCTATTATACTAACAAATAAACGCGCTAGTCCAACTGGTTGGTGCATTGTCATGCAGGCAATGGGACCTGGGTTCGATTCCCAGGTCCCCCATATTCTCAATAATTTTGGTCACAACGTGTTCAGGTGCTATGCATCTCCAATAGTCAACCAAACGCCCCAACGCCAGTGCCTGCCACATGTCCCTGAAGGTCAATCCAATGGCCATCACAAGCAATCCACCATGTACCCTGGTCAGACATCCCTCACACAATCTCTGAAAGTCAAAAGGGCCTTGCATCTGTTGGGCCAAAATGCTTCCCAAACACCTCCAAAAGGGTCAGAACACCCCCAGGGTTTGCTCAATCTTTTTATTCTTTTTCTTTTATTATTTTTCCCTTTTATTCTTTTTAATTTGTTTTATTGTTTTAATTAATTCACCAAAATAATTTTCATAAATATAAAATCCAGAAAAAGTCAAAAATAAAAATATGTTTATTAATATTTAATTCATTATTATATTTTTGTAAATAAAATTCTAATAATCAATTTGGTTTAATTTTAGGTTTAATTTTAATGTTTTTCTTGATAACTAAAATACATAGAAATTAGTTTTTTTAACATTCTTATTATCTTTTTTTTTTTTTCAATAAATAATTTCTCCTTATTATTATTATTAACCATTAATTAATTTTGTAAATACTTGTAATTAAATAATTAGTGTAAATTAAGTCAAAACTTTAATTCTTTTCTTTAACAATTAAAAACATGTAGAATTAGGGTTTTATTTAATTTCTAATTTCAATTGATTCTCTTTATTTCCATTAAATACAAAAAACACAAAAATAATTTCCTTTCTTCGTTAAATAATTAATTCACTTCCAATTTCAATTTAATTTCTTTAAAGGGTCCAACGCCCTCGCATTCGATTCTAAATTCTTTTCGCGCATTTATTGTTATTTCTTTTGTGAATATAATGTATTTGCCCCAAAGCTTTGTAATAATAATTAGGACATTTACTTTCCGCACTTTTATTCAAAATCGGGTCTTTGTTAATTTGGCGATGTATAGACCCGCGCCTTGTAATAGCGTAGGACCTTTATTTTTCGCATTTTAATTTCCGCACCTTTTAACTGCTAATCACATGAAAGAATGAATGCCCAAATAAAACCAAAGCGTAGCTCACCCAATGCATGATCAAGATAAACTATAACTGAAAATGACACACAATTCACACACCACTCCTAGGGTACGCCTCATTGTTGCCTTGCCCTTCGAAACGTGGTCGTCGAGTATAGGACGTCTTAGTGAGTCCTTATGTCCATTGATCTAGTTGCCTCGAACAAGTTGCCTCGGAACGGTTGCCTCGGAATAGTTGCCTCGAAACGGTTGCCTCGGAATGAAAAGATCAATGGCATAAGGGTAGCTTCTAAGGTGTCTTACTGTTGCTCGGTGACCACACTGTCCCTACAAACGAATTAATCCGAACACCTCCAACGGTGGTGCTACCTACCTCTCAATGGTGGGATGGCACTACCTTAAGGAAATTTGCACAGCCTAATTCCTTAGGGTAGGTAGATGACTCGTAGATACTTGCTCTAATTCAAAACAAATCAAAAACTTCTTTTCACACTGACACTTTCAAAAAAGCTTTCAAAACAATTTTTCAAACACTCTTGAGGACTGATACAAGAGACGATCTGAAACTTTAAAAGAAACTTTTTCAAACCCACTCACTTTGAAAAGCAAACAAACATTTTTGAAAACACAATGAGCAAGTATCTAAGAGCCCATGGATAACCATGGATAGAAAGGGTGCTAACACCTTCCCTTTCTATAAATCTACCTCCCGAACCGAGAACTAATCTCATAAGGAATTTTTCTGTGCTTTTGTCCTTTCCATGTTGGAGAAAATAAAAGACGGTGGCGACTCTTGCTTACCGCGACATTTTGCGAAACCAGCGTTAAATAGTCAGTTCCAGATCCACCGATCACAGAACTGGCGACTCTGCTAGGGATATTCTTATAAAGTGAGGTGTACCTTAGGATAGTTCATAACTGTGTTTTCAATTGCTTTGACTTGTTTGCTTTACTATTGTGGGACTGTCTTGGGAGTTCTATAGATCCTAACCCGGATCTGGGGATACCTTCTTAGAAAGTAGCAACAAGGCTGTGAGGGAACTGTGTGGGGTATACCGACATGGTTGAAACAGTCTGCTACGTTGATGTGGCACTTTGGTGTGTACCGGTAACCCTTGAGTTCAGTCAAGGAGAGTACGGGGCCTCCGCGTGGTGTCGTGAAGCATCAACTGACCTTAGGAACCTTAATTGAACTATCTTGGCCTCTTTAGGGTAGTGAGATAACTGAGTTTGGTGCAGTCCGAGGTTGGTTGATACTCGATACTACACTCAATTGAGGGTTGCTTTCCTAGAATATTTCGGTCGCCAGTTCAGTGGTTAAATCGAAACGATGAACAATGAAAGCAATCCAGTGATATTGGGACACTTAGAATCCGGTTACTTCTGATAGGAGAGGTTGAGCCCACCAACTTCAAGAGGGTAATACCCAGACCCCATGCAGGCCTAAACTCTAAGGGCTGTGGTGTGACTTGTGTGCCTTATCATGTTTGCCTTTGTAAATATTTGTGGTGTGTTTAATTATAGCATCATGACATCATACAACATCATATGCATTGGCTAACCATTTCAGGGGTTCGAATCTTCATCTTTGTTCTTGTTTTGTAGGACATGGAAACTGTTCGCATAAAGATAATTCAGATTAGCCTTGTAAGGATCCCTCCTCAGCTTAAGGAGCTTATATCCAGGATTCCCGAGAACTCTTCATTCAGTGAGAGACATGGAAGACTCACCAGCTTGGTCAACACCAACATTGAGGAAGATATGATAAAGGTCCTGTTCCAGTTCTTTGATCCTCTGCATCACTGTTTCACTTTCCTGGATTATCAACTGGTGCCTACATTGGAAGAGTTCTCCCGGCTTCTGAAGATCTCTATCCTTGATCAATTACCCTACAACGGTACGGAAAAGGAACCCAAGCTTGAAGAGATTGCTAAAGCCTTACACCTACAACCATCTGACCTCAAGGGACATTGGGAAGTTAGAAGTGGTATCAAAGGGTTCTTAGCCAGGTTTCTGTTTGAGAAGGCCCAAGAATGTTGGAACCCCCTTGATCTACAAGCTTTTGAAGAAGTTGTGGCCCTCCTTGTCTATGGTTTGATGTTGTTCCCTAATCCAGATCAGCTTATAGATATCAGTGCTGTCCAGATCTTCATGTCCAGGAATCCTATACCTACGTTGCTTGGGGACATCCTTCACTCATGTTACACTCGAACCATGAGAAAAAGAGGTGTTCTTATGTGCTGTACTCCTCTCCTGGGAAGGTGGTTTATTTCGCACCTTCCACAATCAGTTTTGAAGAATGAGCGGGGTTTGAGATGGTCACAACGATTGATGACTCTTACACATGCTGATATACATTGGTGCTCTCGGTCCAGAGAGGATGTCACTATCATTGATCGTTGCGGGGAGTACCCTAATGTTCCTTTACTTGGAATCAGAGGAGGTATTACTTACAACCCGTGCCTGGCTTGGAGACAGTTTGGTTATGCTCGGAGGGACGGCCCTCATGACATGTTAATTCCTGACATAGTTTTTGACTTCGACAACGATGCCCAAGGACTTCGCCAGAGATTTATCAGAGCTTGGAGAATGCCAAGTAGGATAGACAGCAAGACCCTGAGGCACAGGAATTCCATCCCGTTGGAGCCTTATCTCAAGTGGGTACGAGCCCGCTCCCAGAGGTTAGTAATGCCTTATCCTCATGTCCTCCCTGTGATCAAAGAGCCAGTCTTGGAAGGAGAGGTGTCCTACACCATTCAACATCCTGACATGCCCACATCCTGGGAAGAGATGCAGAAGAGCTGGATCCAGCTTAAGGAAGAACGGAATTCTCTCGAGACCAGTCTACATGCTAGTGAAAAGAAGGTCTTGGAGCTCACTCGCCTACTGCACAAGGAAAAGAATCTCAACACCTACATTGCTCCGAAGAGGATGCGTAGTGTCTTTTGGGATTGATTTGCTTTTGTAATGTTTGCCCATGAGGCTCTGATGTACCAAACAATTATTTCCTTAATGATAACGTGTGTTCCTTTTTGTCTACAACAAATTTGAACTTTCGAACCCTTGAATGCATTGCATAAACACATATCATTCATCATGTGCATAGCAGGTACTCTTCTTTTCAGGTTTCTTACTGTTCTTCGCTGTTTATTTCAGCATCATGAACCCTGAATCATCTACCGAGCTGTCTATCAAGGCCCTTCAGGCGCAGAACGCACAATTTCAGGAGCTGATCATGGGTTTGGCTCAAGGTCAAGAAGAGCTGAAGGCTTTGCTCCTGAAGAAGGAGAAGAAGAAGAAGAGAACTGTTCTTTTCAACTCGGGTCGGAGGTTTGGTAACACTCTGCAGAACGAGGAAGCTGGTTCTTCTGTAGGCAAAGACAGTCCCTAGGGGGGAAGGGCTCCAAGTCTGGTGGTCTCAGACAACGAGACTGATTTTAATGAGGAACAGTATCCTCTGGCTGAAGACAGATACAAGCAGTTGGAAGACCGTCTGAACGCCATGGAAATTCAGCAAGTGCCTGGTTTGGATTTCGGAGACTTGGGTTTATCTTTTGGTGTGATCATCCCTCACAAGTTTAAAGCACCATCTTTCACCAAGTATGACGGGGCGTCCTGCCCCAAGCTACACCTCAGATCTTATGTGCGGAAGATTCAGCCGTATACAGCGGACAAGAACTTGTGGATCCACTTCTTCCAGGAGAGTATTTCAGGGACTCATCTCGAATGGTTCTATCAGCTGGATGGAACCAAGGTTCGTAACTGGGAGGAGTTGGCTACTGCTTTTTACAAGCAGTATCAATATAATGCCGACCTTGCTCCTACACGTACCCAACTCCAGGGTATGTCGCTAGGATCAGGTGAAGGTTTTAAAGAGTATGCGCAGAAGTGGAGGGATCTGGCTGGCAGGGTGCAGCCTCCGTTAACAGACCGTGAGCTAGTGGATATGTTCTTGGGGACCCTATCTGGGCCGTTATTTAATCATCTTATTGGCAATTCATCTGCAGGATTCACTGACCTTATTCTGACTGGGGAAAGGATAGAGGCTGGCATGAAGTCCGGTAAGATTCAGAAGGGTGCATCTTCACGTTCTGAGAGGAAACCTTTTAAGAAGGAGGCCAGTGCTGTGTATGGGCCTAGAAGGCAAGATAAACCAGAGCGCTGCCAAACTGTCAATGCAGTGGTGATTGCTAAGCCTGTTTCCGCTCCTCGGCAAACCAATCAACCAAGGGGTGAAAGACCCAAAAGAGAATTTACCCGGCTGAGTATGACCTTGTCACAAATCTTGCCGCAGCTGCTATCAACTAACTTGGTGACTGTCAGAGAGGCTCCAAAGGTTGTGAATACTACATCCCCCAAGTATAATCCAAATGCCCGCTGTGCTTATCACTCTGATAGCCCGGGGCATTCTACTGATGACTGCTGGGCCCTGAGGAATAAGGTGCAGGACCTTATTGATGCAAAGGAAATACAATTTGAGGCGCCTGAGAGGCCAAATGTGGTGACTGCTCCTATGCCCCAGCATGGAGTAAATGCCATTGATGAAGACTTGTATGCCGTTTCTGTGAATGATGTAGCTACTCCTCTGTTGACTGTTAAGAGGAACTTGCTGCTGGCCGGTTTATTTCCGGGTTGTAGCGAGGGTTGCCTTTTGTGTGCTGTTTCCCTTACTGGTTGTCCATTGCTGAAGTTAGGCATCCAAAGCCTGATGGACAGCAAAGAGATTCTGTTCAAGAAGACCGCTGTTCCTTTTGTTCCTGTGGAAGAAGTATCCGTCGTTACAATTTTCAACAATCCAATCAAGGCTCCCCTGAGGAAGCCAGTTAAAATCATGACTGTCGCACCCATTGTTATTACTGTTCCGGGGCCCCTCCCCTATGAATCTGATAAGGCTGTCCCATGGCACTACGTGGCAGATGTATATGTACTTGGAATAAAACAAGAGTTCAACACTGGTACCAGCGTCAGCAATATTACCGGTCCATCCAAAGTAACCCGTAGTGGCAGGATCTTCTCGCCTGACATTGTGCCACCAGCTATTCGAAGACCTCTCATAATTACGCCTGCAAGTGCACCTGTTTCCACTTCTGATCAAGTTGTTTCCCCTGCTGCCGAGTCATCTAATGCTCGGGGCAAAGGGATTGATGTTGAGCCTGCCCGGATGGAGGCACCAAAGTCTGTGAATGTTGAAGCCTCCCAGCAAGAGATGGAGGAAATTCTTAAGATAATCAAGAAGAGCGACTTCAATGTTGTTGAACAGCTGGGGCATACACCCTCCAAGATCTCTATGCTCTCCTTGCTGCTGTGCTCAGAGGCCCATGCTATGGCCCTAATTTCATTTCTAAAGACGGCCCATGTGCCACAAGAGACATCTGCAGACCAGTTTACTGATTGCGTAGCCAATTTGACTGCTGACAATGGTTTGGGTTTCTCGGATGCTGATCTTACCTCTAAGGGAAAGAACCACAATGATGCCCTGCATGTATCTATAGAATGCAGGGGCACTACTCTTGCGCATGTGTTGGTGGACACCGGTTCTTCCATGAATGTGTTGCCCAAGAAGGACTTAGACCGGTTGGATTGTGAGGGCCTGGAGCTGAAACCTAGCAACATCATTGTCAGAGCCTTTGACGGTTCTAAGAGGATGGTTCATGGAGAAGTAGACATTCCTATTCGTGTTGGTTCCCAAGTCTTCAACTCAACTTTCTATGTGATGGATATTCGTCCATCTTATTCCTGTTTGCTGGGTCGACCTTGGATTCACAAAGCTGGGGCAGTGACATCTACCCTACACCAGAAGCTCAAGTACCCTGTCAGAGGGAAGATTGTCACTGTGCAGGGGGAGGAAGAATATATGGTGAGTCATCTGAATTCCTTCCGGTATATCGAGATGGACGGGGAGTTTATTGAAACCCCCTTTCAACATTTTGAAGAGGTACCTCCAACATTGGCAGCGGCAGAAACAGTGGTTGAAGAGGACTTTCCTTTGAAGATGGCTTCCTTGAAGGACGCCCGGGCTGTAATCGAGAAAGGTGAATGTGCTAACTGGGGCAGGCTCCCTGATTTCACTCCTAAAACTGACAAGTTTGGACTGGGTTTTACTGCAGAGGCTCAGAGGGCTGTGCGCAAGGCTAGGATTGGAAGACCTCATGTGCTCATCACCAATCCAGGAGTGAATGCTATTGGGGATGAAGACGAAGTGGACGAATCAGAGTTCGATAGCTGGATCTACCCGACGACTGACGGTGGATTGAACAATTGGACCGCAAAAGATCATACACCTGTTACTTTTGTTACGCAGTAATGAATTCCTTTGTTTTTGTTATTTGTAATAAACAATGAATTGAAACTCTATGGCTCAGTGTCTTACCCGGGGCACCGTCGGCTTCATTTGTGAGGCCTTATAACTGTCATTTCCATATATCATGAATAAAGATCTTGGACGTTTTTTCGCATTTCAAATCGTGTGCTCCCTTTCTTTCTTTCTTTCTTTATATATTGCAAAAAAGCTGTATTTACACACACTCACCCATACAGGTTTCAATCCACTCTGGATCCCACTGGTAACGACTCTGCTACTGCCAGTTATGACTTCGAAAATCCGATCAACTTAGCCGAAGACGAAGGTGAAGATGATTGCGAAGTGCCTGGTGAGCTTGCAAGACTGTTACTCCAAGAAGAAAGGGCAATTCAACCACATGAAGAGCCGGTGGAAACGATAAATCTGGGTACTGAGACGGACAGAAAGGAGGTTAAGATTGGTGCCAATCTGGAGCTCAGCGTAAAACAACGGTTGACTCAGATGTTACATGATTATGTGGAAATCTTCGCCTGGTCCTACAAAGACATGCCTGGGTTGGATACCGACATTGTGGTCCATCATTTGCCTACCAAGGAAGACTGCCCTCCGGTTAAGCAAAAGGTCCGCCGTATGCGTCCAGAGATGTCTGAAAAGATCAAAGCTGAGGTTATGAAGCAATTCGATGTCGGGTTTCTTGCAGTGACTTCTTACCCTCAGTGGGTTGCCAATGTGGTGCCGGTACCAAAGAAAGATGGTAAGGTTAGAATGTGTGTCGATTACATGGATCTGAACAGGGCCAACCCCAAAGATGACTTTCCCCTACCTCACATTGACGTCCTGGTTGACAATACTGCTCAGCACAAGGTGTTCTCCTTCATGGATGGTTTTTCAGGGTATAATCAGATCAAGATGGCTCCGAAAGATATGGAAAAGACTACCTTTGTTACTCAGTGGGGCACCTTCTGCTACAAGGTCATGCCATTCGGGTTAAAAAATGCTGGGGCAACCTACCAACGTGCCATGGTTGCTTTATTTCATGACATGATCCAGCATGAGATTGAAGTGTATGTCGATGATATGATCGCAAGGTCCCAAACTGAGGAGGAACACCTTGACCATTTACAGAAATTGTTTGACCATCTGAAATTGTACAAGCTGAGGTTGAACCCGAACAAGTGCACCTTCGGGGTAAGATCTGGAAAGTTGCTAGGCTTCGTTGTAAGTGACAAGGGTATTCAGGTGGACCCTGCCAAGGTTAAAGCCATACAAGAGATGCCAGTTCCTAAGACAGAGAAAGAAGTCAGAGGCTTTTTAGGACACCTAAATTATATTGCCCGGTTCATCTCGCACCTAACCGCTACCTGTGAACCAATCTTCAAGCTGCTGAAGAAAGATCAGGTAGTACGTTGGAACGATGAATGTCAGGCCGCTTTTGACAGAATCAAAGAGTATCTCCAAGAACCACCCATTCTTATGCCACCGGTTGAAGGGAGACCTCTGATACTATACCTGACAGTACTCGACAATTCAATGGGGTGTGTACTGGGGCAGCATGACGAGTCTGGCCGAAAAGAGCACGCCATTTATTACCTTAGCAAAAAGTTTACCGACTGTGAGACCCGATACTCACTGCTCGAGAAAACTTGCTGCGCTTTGGTATGGGCTGCTCGCCGGCTGAGACAGTATATGCTGACTCACACTACCTTGTTGATTTCAAAGATGGATCCTATAAAGTACATATTTGAAAAGCCTGCTCTGTCTGGGAGAATAGCAAGATTGCAAATGATCTTGACAGAATACGACATCCAGTACACGACCCAGAAAGCTATCAAAGGAAGTGTATTGGCAGACCACTTGGCACACCAGGCAGTGGACGACTATCAGTCAATGAACTTCGAATTTCCTGACGAGAGCATCATGATAGTGACTGATTGTGAAGTACCTGGACCAGATGAAGGACCTGAGGAAGGATCCCGATGGTCTATGCACTTTGACGGAGCCTCCAACGCTTTGGGTAACGGTATCGGCGCTGTGATAATATCCCCTCAAGGCACTCATACTCCACTCACTGCCCGGCTATGTTTCAACTGCACCAACAACATGGCGGAGTATGAGGCATGCATCATGGGTCTTCAAGCTGCGATCGACTTAAGGATCAATTTTCTGAGTGTCTTCGGAGATTCCGCTCTCGTGATCAATCAGATCAAAGGCGAGTGGGATACGAAACATCCGAATCTTATTCCTTACAAAGAATGTGTGTTGACATTGATCCCCCATTTCACAGAGATAAATTTTGAACATTTCCCAAGAGAGGAGAATCAGTTGGCGGACGCGTTGGCTACGATGTCTTCCATGTTCAAAGTCAAATGGGATAATAAGGCTCCCCGGGTCATCATCTGGAAACTGGACGAACCGGCATACTGTTGTGATCTTGAGGCTGAAACAGTGACTGAGAAACCCTGGTACCATGAGGTGAAGAGATACTTGGAAGCTCAGGAGTATCCTGAAGGTGCATCTGTCAACGATAAAAAGTTTTTTAGAAGGTTCGCAGCGAAGTTCTTCCTTAGCAACGGCATTCTGTACAAGCAAAACCATGATTCGACTTTACTGCGTTGTGTGGATAAGACTGAAGCAGAAAGGATCATGGCGGAGCTACACGAAGGTACCTTCGGAACGCATTCCAGTGGACATACTATGGTAAAGAAGATCCTTCGGGCAGGATATTTCTGGTCCACCATGGAAGCCGACTGTTACCAACATTCTCGAACGTGTCACAAATGCCAGATTTATGCTGATAAGATGCATGTCCCTCCAGTTCCTCTGAATGTTCTGACTGCACCTTGGCCTTTTGCAATGTGGGGCATTAATATGATCGGCGAGATTAAACCTACGGCATCCAACGGGCATCGCTTCATCCTGGTGGCGATCGATTACTTTACAAAGTGGGTTGAAGCAGCTTCTTACGCCACGGTAACCAAGAACGTTGTGGCACGGTTCATTCGGCATAACATGATCTGTCGATACGGCGTCCCGGAAAGAATCATTACAGACAACGTTACCAATCTCAATAACAAGATGATCACTGAGCTCTGGGAGCAGTTCAAGATACAGCACCACAACTCTTCTCCTTACCGGCCGAAGATGAATGGGGCTGTAGAAGCAGCGAATAAGAATATCAAGAAAATTGTGCAGAAGATGAGAGTGACCTATAAAGATTGGCATGAGATGTTACCGTTTGCTCTTCATGGGTACCGTACCTCAGCAAGGACATTAACCGGGGCAACTCCTTTTTCCTTGGTCTACGGCATGGAGGCAGTCTTACCGATCGAAGTGCAAATACCCTCTCTCTGGATAATGAAGGATGCAGATCTGAGCGAAGATGATTGGATCCAGACACGACTTGATCAGCTAAATCTAATTGACGAAAAAAGAGACTTAATGCTATTTGTCATGGTCAGACGTATCAAAAATGGATGATCAGGGCATTTAACAAAAAGGTCAGACCACAAGAATATTAAGTTGGGGATCTGGTAATCAAACGTATCATCCTTCCTCAGAGTGATCCAAGGGGCAAATGGACCCCTACGTACGAAGGGCCATTTGTGGTTAAACATGTGTTCTCAGGAGGAGCCATGATTCTGACCACCATGGATGGTGACGACCTCCCTCACCCCGCCAATGTAGACATAGTAAAAAGATACTACGCATGATAAAAGACCCGCTAGGTTGACATACCTAGGCAAAAATTAGGGCTTCCCGGCGAACCAAAAGGGTTCGGGCAAAATGAAGGGATGAAATGAAACAAATTTGTACACCCGGCAAGTCGAAAACCTGAAAAGGCGGCTTGGGCAAAAATGGGTATCCCGGTGGACTGAAAACCCGAAAGGGCAGTCCAGGCAAAAGTTAGGGATAAAGCGTAAAACTATGTCTCATTGAATCACCTTGCATCCAGAATCCGGTAGCAACTGTCAAGTTCAAAAGGCATCAATCAATCAGCTTCATCTTCAGCTAGGTCATCAAGTGATGAGACGCTCAAAGATATAAAGGCGATAGCAGAGTTGGAACCCAGTGGGATTATTCTTCTCACATAGCTGTTTTGTTTTCCCCTTGTACAAATTGTATAAACTCTCTTATTCGGCGGTGTTCTCTTACTAGGACGTCAGCCTCTTGTACATAAACGCCTATTTTCAGGCAAATTCAAAAATCAATACAATTCACTTTTCAGACAAGTTGCCATTTGTTTTTTCCTTTTTCTGTTTTGTTTTGCGAAGAACGTCCAAGGTTCAATTTGTGATATATGTATTTGACAATAATTGCTAACTCATAAATATTTGCACACGAAACAAAGGACTAATTACAGGTAACATTAGAAGCAGGGGCAATAATAAGTTGTCTAAGCAATCTAATTGCTCTGTCCATCAAGGTATCAAGGTAGGTTCAGCTGAAGAACATAATCAGTATATCTTAATTCCCCAAGCAGAGTTACCCCATCAGCCTTGAGGAAGTTGGGTATCCTCTAGCAGATCTCAACATTCCCCAGCGCAATATACGGACATTCTTAAAAAGCATCCCCGGCAGTCGTAATCTAAGATTGTTCCCCAGAGGTATACCAGACATTTAGCGGAGCCACTTTCCCAGCATATCAAATTAATTTCCCCCAGGAGAGTCCAATCCAGATTTCCCCAGGAATGTTTCAATCAATCTCCCCGGCAGGAAGCTTATCCCCAGTAGATTCTGGAAGCTTCCCCCCTGCAGAGCACGAACGCGACTCCCGACTTTGTTCAAAGGTTATTTTCCTACCAGGATATAACTGGGTTATCCTCAGCCAAAAGCCACGGAAAGATCGTCCTCGGTGAAGTCTTATCATCCCCAGCGGAGTCTATTAAAACTTCCAACATAACAACGCTATCCCCAGCGAAGTTATCATCAACATCCCAGCAAAGTACCTCTCTTCCCACAGAGTATTGTTCCCCAGCAAGATGGCTAGAGTAATTTTCTCCCCGCAGAGTAATCCATTCGCCAAGTTTATTCCCCAACGGAGTCATCTTCTCCTACCGGTATTCTTGCAACCATCACTCCCCAGTAGAAACAAAAGCTCTACATCAGCCCAGGATTTAACTTCCCGGCATCCGTCAAGGATTTATTTTCCTAAGACGAAAACATACATTCATAAACATCGCATTTCCATACATTATAGCATGCATATATGCATCATGAACATATAATCTCATCACGCATGTCATATATCATGACATCACATGCAACTAACGTTTTGTCTTTTCAGGACAAAAGTTAATACCAAGATGATTACCATCAACGGTCGCAACTAAAGATCCGATTCCTGTATCTCGCCAGGGTGTATCTGTTGACGATCGATTCCAGACCCGATTCCTGTATCTTGCCAGGGTGTGTTTGAAGAGTTCGAGGATCCGATGCCTGTATCTTGCCAGGGTGTATCCGTTGAAGACTAACATTACCAGATCCGATTCTTGTATCTTGCCAGGGTGTGTCTGAAGAGTTCGAGGATCTGATGCCTGTATCTTGCCAGGGTGTATCTGTTGAAGACTAACATTACCAGATCCGATTCCTGTATCTTACCAGGGTGTGTCTGAAGAGTTCGAGGATCCGATGCCTGTATCTTGCCAGGGTGTATCCGTTGAAGACTAACATTACCAGATCCGATTCCTGTATCTTGCCAGGGTGTGTCTGAAGAGTTTGAGGATCCGATTCCTGTATCTTGCCAGTGTGTATCTGTTGACGACTAGCATTACCAGACCTGATTCCTGTATCTTGCCAGGGTGCGTCTGAAGAGTTCGAAGATCCGATTCCTGTATCTCGCCAGGGTGTATCTGTTGACGACTATATTCTCCGGACTCGATTCCTGTATCTCGCTAGGGCACGTCTGAAGAGTTTAAAGATCCGATTCTTGTATCCAGCCAGGGCGCATCTATACAAAAAGTTTGAAGATCAACTCCTGTAACAAGCCAGGTAATTATCTTTCTTTTTCAGGTACGCAAGTTCTTGCTAAGGAAACTCTTATGCGATCGACACCCAGATGGCATCTATAAGCCCATCCACCTATCCATCACCTCTCAACATGGCATCTGTAAGCCCATCTTCCTATCCATCAATCTCCAAATGGCATCTGTAAGCCCATTCCCCACATCACATTGCTGATACGTCACTATGTGAGCGCAAATTTTTGGGCACTCTAGTGCTCAATCATCTTCTACCCTCGGATTACGAAAGGCACGCCAACCAATCTACATCCTCAGGTCTAAGAAGATTGAACAGGGGCAACTGTTGTACCCCAAAATTTTCCCTCCCATATTCTTCAAGATTTTCCAAGAGCATGCTTCAAAATCTCTCAAGGGTTGCACAGTCCAATGGTCTCCTAACAGTCAAAAATTAGGGTTTTGGTTCTGGAAAAGAAATTGAAGTTTCCAAGGGTCCAAACAAGTCCCACATGCCTATAAACATTGTCAAGCATCCATATGCCAAGTTTCAAGACTCACAGCACCAAATTGCACAGTCAAAAACCCTAATTGCTCAACAGTCAACTGCAGGGGAAAAATGGTCATTTGACAGTCAAAAGTCAAAAATTTTGGTCAACATCTTATTTTGAAGCCACAAACATCATTTGATCAATTCTTGATCATGATTCTCAAAGCATGGCTCAAAAAGTCTCAAGATGCAAAAGTTTCTATTTTTGGACAGTTGAAAAAGTCAACTGCAAATTGACCAAGGCATAACTTCCACATGGTTTATCATAAAAATTCCATCCAAAGCTAATTTTGAAGAGAATGACATTTCCTACAACTCATCTTCACACTTCAAGTCCAAGAAATGCTCTCACAAAAAGTTATCAATCTCAACATTATAGGTCATTTTCAAAAGTCAACAAAAAGGCACTTTAAGTCAAAGACCATAACTTGAGATTGGTAAATCAAAATGACATTGGACCAAAAGAATTGGTTAGAGGACTTCAAGACCTTTCCAAAATGTCCAAGAACATGATCAAAGCTTAAATATTGAGCAAGATATGCCTTGTGGAAGTTGGGAAAGTTTTGGGAATTTTGAAAAGTCAACTTTGCTTCAAAAGCCTCAAAATTGCTAATGGGCCTCAATTTCTTCCATGAATCATCACCCAAAGGCTATGCACGACCCATTGACATCCAAGGGAGTTATTTTATCATTTTTGATTAATTATTTGAATTATTATTATTATTAATTCACTTAATTAAAATTAAATATGACAAAAATATCAAATGCCACCTTTCAAATCTTTTTATGCAACATATGCACTCTTTATGTACTCAATATTCGTGTATCATCCAAAAGGGAAAGAATCTCCCATGATTGGAAATGGTTTGATGGCAAAAAGGATTGAAAAAGATCATGGAAAATCAAATATTGAAAAGCATTAAAACATGGATTTTGGGCTGGTTTTTTGACCTAGTTCTACTCACATACATAAGCACAATTGAACCCTAATGAAAAGAACAGAAGCTGCGCTGCAAACACAAGAACAACATTGCAATTTTTGACAAGAAAATTGAAAATTGAAAACTGAATTGCAAGGTGTTTCAAGGCCTAAAAACCATTCCAATCCACTCCTGACACTACCAGGGAGCTTTTCCAATCAAAATCACGCCTCCATACTCAAGGAATTGGTAGATAGAAGTCTCGCTTTTCATTAAAATTTTCATATTCGTGTTTGCATTTTCATACATTATCAATGAATTTTAATGATTGATTTATACTAATATAAGCATTCTGAAGCTATTGGTGTTATTTGATTGAACTAAGGACGCCTGTATGCAAAGTTACCATGAAAGCTGCTTAGGGTTTCAGAGCTCCAATTTTGGGGTTTCATTCGTCTGGAAAAATTAGACAATAAGACCTACACCATTGAATTCGTGACATCCAAACGATTTGAAATAACCCATCGTGCCCTTTTTATGCTTGCTTAAATCCTAATCGCTATTTTACAGGGTTGAGCTTAGTGGGGGTTTAAAACCCCCGCTATCTGTTCTTATTTTCAGGCAAAACGAAGACACAATAGAGAAGACGCTGAGGTGTTGAATGGTGGTTGCGCTTTTTTGATTTGTCCAACATAATGTTTGTTTTCCCATTATATTAATTGTATGCTATTATACTAACAAATAAACGCGCTAGTCCAACTGGTTGGTGCGTTGTCATGCAGGCAATGGGACCTGGGTTCGATTCCCAGGTCCCCCATATTCTCAATAATTTTGGTCACAACGTGTTCAGGTGCTATGCATCTCCAATAGTCCACCAAACGCCCCAACGCCAGTGCCTGCCACATGTCCCTGAAGGTCAATCCAATGGCCATCACAAGCAATCCACCATGTACCCTGGTCAGACATCCCTCACACAATCTCTGAAAGTCAAAAGGGCCTTGCATCTGTTGGGCCAAAATGCTTCTCAAACACCTCCAAAAGGGTCAGAACACCCCCAGGGTTTGCTCAATCTTTTTATTCTTTTTCTTTTATTATTTTTCCCTTTTATTCTTTTTAATTTGTTTTATTGTTTTAATTAATTCACCAAAATAATTTTCATAAATATAAAATCCAGAAAAAGTCAAAAATAAAAATATGTTTATTAATATTTAATTCATTATTATATTTTTGTAAATAAAATTCTAATAATCAATTTGGTTTAATTTTAGGTTTAATTTTAATGTTTTTCTTGCTAACTAAAATACATAGAAATTAGGTTTTTTAACATTCTTATTATCTTTTTTTCTTTTTTTTTCAATAAATAATTTCTCCTTATTATTATTATTAACCATTAATTAATTTTGTAAATACTTGTAATTAAATAATTAGTGTAAATTAAGTCAAAACTTTAATTCTTTTCTTTAACAATTAAAAACATGTAGAATTAGGGTTTTATTTAATTTCTAATTTCAATTGATTCTCTTTATTTCCATTAAATACAAAAAACACAAAAATAATTTCCTTTCTTCGTTAAATAATTAATTCACTTCCAATTTCAATTTAATTTCTTTAAAGGGTCCAACGCCCTCGCATTCGATTCTAAATTCTTTTCGCGCATTTATTTTTATTTCTTTTGTGAATATAATGTATTTGCCCCAAAGCTTTGTAATAATAATTAGGACATTTACTTTCCGCACTTTTATTCAAAATCGGGTCTTTGTTAATTTGGCGATGTATAGACCCGCGCCTTGTAATAGCGTAGGACCTTTATTTTTCGCATTTTAATTTCCGCACCTTTTAACTGCTAATCACATGAAAGAATGAATGCCCAAATAAAACCAAAGCGTAGCTCACCCAATGCATGATCAAGATAAACTATAACTGAAAATGACACACAATTCACACACCACTCCTAGGGTACGCCTCACTGTTTCCTTGCCCCTCGAAACGTGGTCGTCGAGTATAGGACGTCTTAGTGAGTCCTTATGTCCATTGATCTAGTTGCCTCGAACAAGTTGCCTCGGAACGGTTGCCTCGGAATAGTTGCCTCGAAACGGTTGCCTCGGAATGAAAAGATCAATGGCATAAGGGTAGCTTCTAAGGTGTCTTACTGTTGCTCGGTGACCACACTGTCCCTACAAACGAATTGATCCGAACACCTCCAATGGTGGTGCTACCTACCTCTCAATGGTGGGATGGCACTACCTTAAGGACATTTGCACAACCTAATTCCTTAGGGTAGGTAGATGACTCGTAGATACTTGCTCTAATTCAAAACAAATCAAAAACTTCTTTTCACACTGACACTTTCAAAAAAGCTTTCAAAACAATTTTTCAAACACTCTTGAGGACTGATACAAGAGTCGATCTGAAACTTTAAAAGAAACTTTTTCAAACCCACTCACTTTGAAAAGCAAACAAACATTTTTGAAAACACAATGAGCAAGTATCTAAGAGCCCATGGATAACCATGGATAGAAAGGGTGCTAACACCTTCCCTTTCTATAAATATACCTCCCGAACCGAGAACTAATCTCATAAGGAATTTTTCTGTGCTTTTGTCCTTTCCATGTTGGAGAAAATAAAAGACGGTGGCGACTCTTGCTTACCGCGACATTTCGCGAAACCAGCGTTAAACAGTCAGTTCCAGATCCACCGATCACACTCAGCAAGTTGCAACTGAAAGATCACCCCTAGCGAAGTTCTTTCTTTCTCCAAGCAGGACTTCTATCCTCAACAGATTCAATATCACCGGCAACGGTAATCCATCCCCAATGGAGTTCATCATTTGAAATCCCCAACAGAGCTTATCAATGGAATCCCCAGTGGAGTTATCGTTAAAATCATCAGCAGAATGTCTCTCCCCCACAGAGTAATTCCCCAACGGAGTCATCCTCTCCGACAAGTTTATTCTCACAATCATCTTCGTTCACCATCCCCAGCGGAAACGAAGAACTCGACTCTATTCTCCAGCAGCTCCAAGATATATTTTCCCCAGCTAAAACATCACTGTGATCGGTGGAAATGAGAACTGACTGTTTTTAGATGGTTTCGCGAAATGTCGCGGTAAGCAAGAGTCGCCACCGTCTTTTATGTTCTCCAACATGGAAAGGACAAAAGCATAGCAAAATTCCTTATGAGATTGTTTCTCGGTTCGGGAGGTAGATTTATAGAAAGGGAAGGTGTTAGCACCCTTTCTATCCGTGGTTATCCATGGGCTCTTAGGTACTTGCTCTTATGTTTTCAAAAGATTTGTTTGCTTTTCAATTGTGTGTGGTTTTTGAAAAAAGTTCGTTTGAAAACTTTTAAGTAACTCTTGTATCAGTCCTCAAGATTGTATGAAGTATTGTTTGAAATTTTTTGAAAGTGTAAGGTGTGAAAAGTATTTTGTTTGTTTTGAAAAGAGCAAGTAACCATGAGTCATCTACCTACCCTAAGGAATTAAGCTGTGTAAGTGTCCTTTAGGTAGTGCCATCCCACCATTGAGAGGTAGGTAGCACCACCATTGGAGGTGTTCGGGTCAATTCGATTGTAGGGACAGTGTGGTCACCAAAGCAACAATTAGGACACCTTAGAAGTAACCCTAATGTCCTAGATCCTTTTTAATCCGAGGCAACCGTTTCGAGGCAACTGTTTCGAGGCTGTTTCGAGGCAACTGGAACTTTTGGATAGAAGGGTGACCTCTAAGACGTCCTATACTTGATGACCACGTTTCGAAGGCAACGAGTGAGGCGTACCCTAGAAGTGGTGTGTGTATTGTGTGTTGTTTTCATGTTATGTTTGTCTTGGTAATTAGTGAGCTACGAGTTGTTTTTATTTACCATACATTCTTTCATGCATTTAACAGTTAGGGGGTGCAGAAGGTAAATTGCGGAAACATAAATCCTACGCTATTACAAGGCGCGGGTCTATACATCGCCAAAAATACAAAGACCCATTTTTGGTAAATAAGTACGGAAAGTAAAAAACAGTAAAAATCCTAATTAACTATTACATGTCTTGGAAGCAATTACATAATAATAAACTGTGCGCGAATAAAAATTAAATCGGAAATGCCTAAGGGTTTTGACCCTTTTTTTAGAAAAGAAATTGATTTTTTTTTTTGTCTTTTTGGAATTAAATGCAATTAATTAAATAAACCTAATCTAATTAATTAATTTAATTAAAAGAAAATATTTTTGTGTTTTTATGTTTTTATGAAATAAAAATAAAAAGAAATAAAATTAAAAGTTGATTTTACCTAATTCTAGATCTATTTTAATTATTTAAGAAAAGAAATTAAAATTGCCTAATTAAACTATTTTAGTTAATGTTTATTTACAAAATAATATAATAATAATAATAATGATGTTAGTTCTATTTTTTTGATTTTTTATGAAAATATGTTAATTGATTAATTGTGTTAATAATAAAAAAATAAAATAAGGGTTAGGAATTAAATTGGAAAATAAAAAATGAAAAGAAAAGAAAAGACCAATGGAAGGGGTATTGGGCCAGGAAGGAGGGTGCATTGCTCAAATTATGGCCCATTGAACATTCAGCTCGTTGACTTTTCATGGTGGCCTACGCATGCGCTGACTCCAGAATATGGTGTCCCTCACTTTTTGTCCTTTGGATCTGCATTGATGGACGCTTGGAGCGCTAGGGTGGGAGACTTATGGTACACCTCATCTTGGAATCTGCACAGGAAAGCTTTTGACAAAATAATATGGAAATTATAGGGGGACCTGGGAATCGAACCCAGGTCCCAGAGATTACCAAACGAATAGCCAACCACTGGACTAAACCTGCGCGCGTGTTAGTAAAATAGAAAAGAAATATGATATAAAAAATACGCGTTATATGCTAACAAACAAAAAGGCGCGCGCAGGATTTGAATGCACCAATCCAGTTCATCCACGCATCATCTTCTTCGTTCTGAAATAAAAAAATCACAAGCAAATAGCGGGGGTTTTAAACCCCCACAAAACATCAATGTCAAAAATAGCGATTAGCTATATGGTGAATATAAAAAGGGCGCGACATGTCCTCCTTGTTCGTCTTGAGCTTCTGAGTTCGACCATGCCTGTTTTGAGGTTCAATTTTACAGTATATAAAAACCCCTAATTCGAAGCTCTAAAAAACCTAGAAATTGTCAATGGTGATTTTCGATTTAAAGCATCATTCTCAAATTAAATCACATGGAAAGCTTTGTAACAATGTCAGCAATGTATAACCATGATCAAAATGGATTAATAAGGCATAAAAATGGAATTTCGATTCTCAAAATTTGGACAAACCGTATGACTTGTATAGCATGATTCCTTGAGTGATTTGGCTTGTTAATGATTGCAAATTGTTCTTGGGGATGTAAGGAACGTATTTGGATCAAAAAGCAGGATTGAATGATACTGCAAATATGTTTTCAGTTTGTCACTTTTTCCTTCAAAATTTGAGATTGCTTTTTGCTGTATATGTGTTTCTAGCTCGTGAATTGTGTTGGGAAAGCTTGCATATGTATCCTTGAATGAGAATCAAACAATATAATGCACCTTTAACCCTTGCACTTATGTTTGAGATTTTGCCATAACCTCCATTAAAGCAACTTACCATTCTTGTCAAAATTTGAATTTTTATGCTTGGAATAGGCCTTGCACGAATTTGGAAGGTGTTTCAAGGTGTATCAAAGCTATTCAACACAAAATATATCCCTTAATTAATTTTCTTGATTTTTATTTGAATTTTAAAGATTTAAAATGAATTAAATCAAATAAAATTAAATAAAAATAGAAAAATCAATTTTTAATCTTGAAATAAATTGTGGGATACGTGGGAGGTATGGCCAAGCTGAATCAAGTGGAAAAAGTGGGCCCCTTTTGTCAAAAATGAAATTTCAAGGATAATTGACTTTGGCCATTTCACAAAAATTTCCCAACTTCTCCAATGCATATCTTGCTCAATTATGAAGCTATGAACATTTTCTTGGACATTTTGGAAAGGTCTTGAAGTCCTCTAACCAATGCCTTTGGTCCCATGTCATTTTGATTTACCAATATCAAGTTATGGTCTTTGACTTAAAGTGCCTTTTTGTTGACTTTTGAAAATGACCTATAATGTTGAAATTGATAACTTTTTGTGAGAGCATTTCTTGGACTTGGAATGTGAAGATGAGTTGTAGGAAATGTCTTCCCCTTCAATATGAGCATTGGATGGGATTTTTCTGATGAACCATGAGAAAGTTGTGCCTTGGTCAAGTTACAGTTGACTTTTCAGCTGTCCAAAAATAGAAACTTTTGACACCTTGATGATTTTTGAGCCATGCTTGTGGAATCATGATCAAGACTTGATCAAATGATGATTGTGGCTTCAAAATAAGATGTTGACCAAAAATTTTGACTTTTGACTGCCAAATGACCATTTTGCCCCTGCAGTTGACTGTGGGGCAATTAGGGTTTTTGACTGTGCAACTTGACCTTGTGAGCCTTGAAACTTGACATGTGGATGCTTGACAAAGTGTATGAGCATATGGGACTTGATTGAGCCCTTGAAATCCTCAACTTCCTTGCAAGAACAAAAACCCTAGTTTGACTGGCCTAGGAGAGTGGTTGACTGTGTAGCCTTTGAGTAGACTTTGAACCCTTTGAGGTGATGCTTATCAAATCTTTTGAAGAATATGGGAGGGCAAATTTTGGGGTACAACAGTTGCCCCTGTTCAATATTCTTAGACCTGAGGATGTAGATTGGCTTGTGCGCCTTTCGTGATCCGAGGGTGGAAGATGATTGAACACTAGAGTGCGCAGAAATTTGCACTCACATAGTAGAGTATCAGCAGTGTGACAGCGGGAATGGGCTTACAGATGCCATTTGGAGAGATGGTGGATAGGAGGATGGGCTTATAGATGCCATCTGGAAGTGTGACAGAACCTTGTCGGGAATGGGCTTATAGATGCCATTTGGACCTGTTGGTAAGTGGATGGGCTTATAGATGCCATCTAGGTGTCGATCGCGTAAGAGATTCCTTAGCGAGAACTTGCGTACCTGAGAAAGAAAGATAATTACCTGGCCTGTTACAGGGGTTGATCTTCAAACTCTTCATGCAGATATGCTCTGGCTGGATACAGGTATCGAATCTACAATTGGTTGCTCACAGATGTGCCCTGGCTAGCTACAGGAATCGAATCTGGAATTAGTCGTCAACAGATATGCCCTGGCTGGATACAAGAATCGAATCTTCAAACTCTTCAGACGTGCCCTGGCAGGATACAGGAATCGAGTCCGGAAATAGTCGTCAACAGATACGCCCTGGCAGGATACAGGAATCGGATCTTCAAACTCTTCAGACATGCCATGGCAGGATACAGGAATCGAGTCCGGAAAATAGTCGTCAACAGATACACCCTGGCAGGATACAGGAATCGGATCTTCAAACTCTTCAGACGTGCCCTGGCAAGATACAGGAATCGAGTCTAGAAAATAGTCGTCAACAGATACGCCCTGGCTGGATACAGGAATCGGATCTTCAAACTCTTCAGACGTGCCCTGGCAGGATACAGGAATCGAGTCCGGAAATAGTCATCAACAGATACACCCTGGCTGGATACAGGAATCAGATCTTCAAACTCCTCAGACGTGCCCTGGCAGGATACAGGAATCGAGTCCGGAAAATAGTCGTCAACAGATACGCCCTGGCTGGATACAGGAATCGGATCTTCAAACTCTTCAGACATGCCCTGGCAGGATACAGGAATCGAGTCTGGAAAATAGTCGTCAACAGATACACCCTAGCAGGATACAGGAATCGGATCTTCAAACTCTTCAGACATGCCCTGGCAGGATACAGGAATCGAGTCTGGAAAATAGTCGTCAACAGATACACCCTGGCAGGATACAGGAATCAGATCTTCAAACTCTTCAGACGTGCCCTGGCAGGATACAGGAATCGAGTCCGGAAAATCGCTCACAGACATGCCCTGGCTAGATACAGGTATCGAATCTGGAATTGCGACAGTTGATAGTAATTATCTCTGGATTGACCTTTTTCCTGAAAAGGTAAAACATCAGTTGTATGCAATGTCATGATGTATGAAATGCATGATGTCATGATGTTCTTAAGAATAAATGTGATAATGTGTTATGATGCGTATATGCATGCGTTGTGTATGTAAGTAGGACGTATGAAAATGTGATATGTTTATGAATGTATTCTCGTCTAAGAAAGTAAATCCTTGACGAATATCGGGAAGTTGAATCCTGGGCTGACGTTGGGGAGTAGAGTTCTTCGCTTCCGTTGGGGGTGATGGTTGCAAGAATAAACCGATAGGAGAAGATGACTCCGTTGGGGAATAAACTTGGCGAAGAGATTACTCCGCGGGGAATACTCTATGGGAAGAGATACTTCGCTCAGGTTTGATGATAACTCCGCTGGGGATGCCGTTGATATGCTTTGTTGGAAGATTTGATGAACTCCGCTGGGGATATGAAGACTTCGTCGGGGACGATCTTTCCGTGGTTTTTAGCTGAGGATAACCCAGTTATAAGCTCTGGTGGAGAATAACCTTTGAATAAAGTCCGGGAGACGTGTTCGTGCTCTGCAGGGGTAAGCTTCCAGAATCTACTAGGGATAAGCTTCCTACTGGGGAGATTGATACAACTCTCCTGGGGAGACTTTGAGACTGCACTGGGGTGTGGCTCCACTAGGGTGTCTGGTATACCGCCGGGGAACAATCTTAGATCAAGATTGCCGGGGATGCTTGTTAGGAATGTTTGTATACTCCGTTGGGGAATGTTGAGATCTTCTGGGGGTACCCAACTTCCTTAAGGCTGACAGTAGGCTAACTCTGCTTGGGGAGAGTGTTGACTTGCTGGAGATATTGTGCCTTTCCAGGGATGATGGATGACCAACTCTGCTCAGGGAGTATTGTTGAGTCCTGACTTACTCGGCGGGGAGTGAAGGTATCTGGGTTACATTCTTCAGCCGAACTTACCTTATTACCTTGGTGGACAGAGCAATTAGACTGCCTCGACAACTCATTATTTCCCCTGTTTCTGATGTTACCTGTAATTAATCCTTTGTTTCGTATGCAAATATTTATGAGTTAGCAATTAGTGTCAAATGCATATATCACAATTTGAACATTGGACGTTCTTTACAAAACAAAACAGAAAACGGAAAAACAATTGGCAATTGGTCTGAAAAGTGAATTTGTATTGATTTTTGAATTTGCCTGTAAATAGGCGTTTATGTACAAGAGGTTGGCGTCCTAGTAAGAGGACGCCGCCGAACAAAAGAGTTTATATAATTTGTACAAAGAAAACAAAACAGTTGTGTGAAAAGAGTAATCCCACTGGGTTCCAACTCTGCTATCGCCTTTATATCTTCAAGCGTCTCATCACTTGGCTGCTTAGTTGAAGATGAAGCTGGCTGATCGATGCCGTCTGAACTTGAAAGTTGATACCGGATTCTGGATGCAAGGTGATCCAATGAGACATAGTATTACGCTTTAATCCCTAACTTTTGCCTGGACTGCCCTTTCGGGTTTTCGGTCCACCGGGATACCCATTTTTGCCCAAGCCGCCTTTTCAGGTTTTCAACTTGCCGGGTGTACATATTTTTTTTCATTTCATCCCTTATTTTTGCCCGAACCCTTTTGGTTTGCCGGGAAGCCATAATATTTTCCTAGGTATGTCAACCTAGCGGGTCTTTTATCATGCGTAGTATCTTTTTACTATGTCTGCATTGACGGGGTGAGGAAGGTCGTCACCATCCATGGTGGTTAGAATCATGGCTCCTCCTGAGAAGACATGTTTAACCACAAATGGCCCTTCATATGTAGGGATCCATTTGCCCCGGGGATCACTTTGAGGAAGAATGATGCGCTTGATTTCCAGGTCCCCAACTTGATACTCTTGTGGTCTGACTTTCTTGTTAAATGCCCTGATCATCCGTTTTTGATACGTTTGACCATGACAAATAGCAGTGAGTCTCTTTTTGTCAATTAGGTTTAGATGATCAAGTCGAGTCTGAATCCAGTCATCTTTGCTCAGATCTGCATCCTTCATTATCCGGAGAGAGGGTATCTGGACTTCAATCGGCAAGACTGCTTCCATGCCATAGACCAAGGAAAAGGGAGTTTCCCCGGTTGACGTCCGTGCTGAGGTACGGTACCCATGAAGAGCAAACGTTAACATCTCATACCAATATTTGTACATCACTGTCATCTTCTGCACAATCTTCTTGATATTCTTATTTGCTGCTTCGACAGCCCCATTCATCTTCGGCCGATAAGGAGAAGAGTTGTGGTGTTGTTTCTTGAATTGTTCGCAGAGCTCAGTGATCATCTTGTTGTTAAGGTTGGTACCATTGTTCGTAATGATCCTTTCCGGGACGCCGTATCGACAGATCAGGTTGTGTCGAATGAACCGTGCCATGAAATTCTTGGTTACCGTAGCATAGGAAGCTGCTTCAACCCACTTTGTGAAGTAATCAATCGCTACTAGGATGAAGCGATGCCCGTTGGATGCCGTAGGTCTGATCTCGCCGATCATATCAATGCCCCACATTGCAAAAGGCCAAGGTGCTGTCAAGACATTCAGAGGAACTGGAGGAACATGCACCTTATCAGCATAGACTTGGCACTTGTGACATGTCCGGGAATGTTGGTAACAGTCGGCTTCCATTGTGGACCAGAAATATCCTGCCCGAAGGATTTTATTTGCCATGGTATGTCCACTAGAGTGTGTTCCGAAGGTACCTTCATGCAGTTCTGCCATGATCTTTTCTGCTTCAGTCTTATCCACACAACGCAGTAAAGTTGATTCATGGTTTCGCTTGTAGAGAATGCCATTGCTGAGGAAAAACTTCGCTGCGAACCTTCTCAGAAACTTTTTGTCATTGATGGAAGCACCTTCAGGGTATTCTTGAGCTTCCAAGTACCTTTTCACTTCATGATACCAAGGTTTTTCAGTTACCTCTTCAGCCTCAAGGTTACAACAATGTGCAGGTTCGTCCAATTTCCAGATAATGATCTGGGGAGCCTCGTTGTCCCACTTTACTTTGAACATAGAAGACATCGTAGCTAACGCGTCCGCCAACTGATTCTCCTCTCTTGGGAAGTGTTCAAAAGTTATCTCCGTGAAATGGGAGATCAGTGTCAACACTAACTCCTTGTAAGGAATAAGATTTGGGTGTTTCGTATCCCACTCGCCTTTGATCTGATTGATCACGAGAGAGGAATCTCCGAAGACACTCAGAAACTTGATCCTTAAGTCAATTGCAGCTTGAAGACCCATAATGCACGCCTCATACTCCGCCATGTTGTTGGTGCAGTAGAAACAAAGCCGGGAAATGAGTGGAGTATGAGTGCCTTTGGGGGATATGATCACAGCGCCAATGCCATTATCCAAAGCGTTCGAGGCTCCGTCAAAGTGCATAGACCATCGGGATCCTTCCTCAGGTCCTTCATCCGGTCCAGGTACTTCACAATCAGTCACTACCATGATGTTCTCGTCAGGAAATTCAAAGTTCATTGACTGGTAGTTATCCACTGCCTGGTGTGCCAAATGGTCTGCCAACACACTCCACTTGATAGATTTATGAGTCGTGTACTGGATGTCGTATTCTGTCAAGATCATCTGCCATCTTGCTATTCTTCCGGACAAGGCGGGCTTTTCGAATATGTACTTGATTGGATCCATTTTTGAAATTAACAGAGTAGTGTGAGTCAGCATATACTGTCTCAGCCGGAGAGCAGCCCATACTAAAGCACAACAAGTTTTCTCAAGCAGTGAGTATCGTGTCTCACAGTCGGTAAACTTTTTGCTAAGGTAATAAATGGCATGCTCTTTTCGGCCAAACTCGTCATGCTGCCCCAGCACACACCCCATTGAGCTGTCAAGTACAATATTAGAGGTCTCCCTTCAACCGGTGGCATAAGAATGGGTGGTTCTTGGAGATACTCTTTGATTCTATCGAAAGCGGCCTGACATTCATCGTTCCAACGTACTACTTGATCTTTCTTCAGCAGCTTGAACATTGGTTCACAGGTAGCAGTTAGATGCGAGATGAATCGGGCAATGTAATTCAGACGTCCTAGAAAGCCTCTGACTTCTTTCTCTGTCCTGGAAACTGGCATCTCTTGTATGGCTTTTACCTTGGCAGGGTCCACTTGAATACCTTTGTCGCTCACGACGAAGCCTAGCAACTTTCCAGATCTTACCCCAAATGTGCACTTGTTTGGATTCAACCTCAGCTTGTATAACTTCAGACGGTCAAATAGTTTCCGTAGATGGTCAAGGTGTTCCTCCTCAGTTTGGGACCTTGCAATCATATCGTCGACATATACTTCGATTTTATGATGGATCATGTCATGAAACAAAGCAACCATGGCACGTTGGTAGGTTGCCCCAGCATTTTTCAAACCAAAAGGCATGACCTTGTAGCAAAAGGTGCCCCACTGAGTAACAAAAGTGGTCTTCTCCATGTCTTCAGGAGCCATCTTGATTTGATTATAACCGGAGAAGCCTTCTGTTGTACCCCAAAATTTTCCCTCCCATTTCTCATTGATTTCTCATCACAAAGCCCTTGGAGATCAAGATCCAGTTAGGGTTTCATCTGCTTAAGACTTCTCCTTGCACTGTTGACCCAAATTAGGGTTTGTGTTTGCACAAAGATGTTTTGACCTAAAATGCCTAAGATGACTTTCATGCTTCATATTGGACTCCCAAGTTTACCCATATCAAGTTTCAAGTCTTGATTCCAAGTTTTGCCCAGTCAGTTGGGCAGTTGACCTAGAAATCAACTGTATTGGGGAAGAAGTCAACTGTGGCCAATTGACAGTCAAACCTCATGAAATTTGACCCACATCAACATTATGAACTCATATGAATCATTTGGTCAAGTTTGGATCACAATTCCCCAAGAAATTTGATCAGATCACCAAAAGGGCAAAATGGTCATTTTTAGGGTTTTGACTGCACAAAGGCAATTTTTGACTGTTTGACCTAGCCAATGGTAAACCAAGCTCACACATGGACTCAAGGACCCCATGGAATTATCTTGACATGATCAACAAACTCAAAAGATCCCAAGTATACAGGATTGACAGTTGAATTTCCCAGTCAATTGATCAATTTTGACTGTATACTGAAAAGTCAAACTTTGACTTTTTGGTCAAAATCAAGAGTCAAGATTCATTTTTCATCAAAACATGCTAAATCATGAAACTTGTTCACCAAGAAATCAAAAAATGCAAATTAGGGTTAGAAATGAGAATTTTTCATAACTTAGAATTTTTCTAAGTTATGAAAAACCCTAATTTTTTCCCAACTTTGCCCCACTTTTTCACCATGATTCATTTGGATTCAAACAAAAGTCAAAACATAAAAGTTGTAGCTTGTTGCATAATCTACAACTTTGATTCACAAAGTTTTCTCATTTGAAGCTTGTATCTCAAGTTACAAATTTTTGAATAAGGGCACTAAATCCTTCTTAACTTAGTGAATTTTTGACCTATTTTGACAAGTTTTTCTACCCCACTTCAAGGCCATTTTCCATACACTTCCACTTGGACTTTCAAATTTCATTTCAAAGATGGATTGTAGTACACATTCCAAGCTTTCCAAAATGTCCAAGAACTTCTCAAACAACCTCATGGTTAGGGAGAATCGAATTTCACAATATAGCAAAAACTCACTTTTGAATTGGCCATTTTACATGTTCATAAGATTATGCAACTTCTCAAAACCAGCATGCCCTTGATTACAGGTCCTTAAACCAAGTTACACTCATAAATTTAATGCATACTCTTTGTGCCAAGACCATGTTCTTTGTGTTCTAACATTACATGAAGGTTTAATCCATTTTTAGATAAAGTAAACTATCCATTTTTGCAAAAGTTCACTTTATGTCCAATTGGTAAATCAAGCAAGTACAAACCAAATCTCTTTAGCACAAGATTATGAAAAAATTAATCTGATCAAGAGAAACTTTGCAGCAGGATTAGAAGTCCCCTACTGACCTAAAACACCAAGTTGGCATTTGTTGCTTAAAGTTGAAGAAAAGTGCCATAACATAGACCAACTTCCATCTCAGCTTAGATACACAAGAACAAAGTTATCAAACACCTTGGACACAACACAACCAAGCTTTGGCACGACCCTTGCACCTCTCAAACACTCCCATTGCCATAATCACCCTCAAACTGCACAAACAGGGCAAAGCCTGCAGTTTGAGTGCTATCTCCCATTTCTCTCAAGCTTTCTTGCCCAAACCAGTTCCTACACATCCCCTAGCATCTATACAAGCTAACCCTGACCTGAAGCACGACCTGTAATCCCTCTAACCATTTCCACCATTTTCCATTTCTTGTTTTGCAGGTGAAGTTCTCTAGCTTGATTCAGAAGCTTTCAAGACAAAGTAGACATTGGAATAGCATCCCTGGACCTCAAGGAAGCTTTTCCAATCATCACCTTGCACTGAAAGTTCCTACATTGCAAGATAGAACTTCAACTGAACAGGTATCTTGGTGAACTCGTATCTCTCTTATTATGCATCATTAGCTTTAAGTTTGTGAATAAACAAGGTTCTACTCATGCCACTGAACATGTACATGTTTTTACTTTTCATTTCTTTTGCCTGAGTTGTGAGAATTTGGAGTTTGAAAATGGCAGAAAAACTAGGTTAGGATTTGGGGGAGGAGAAATTCTCCCTCATCTTAGAGAGTTAGATCAAGTTATGCATATGGTTAGAATCGTCTCTTCATGCTTAACATCTTTTGTGTTGGAAGTTTATTCAAAAAATCAAAGAATCAGGATTTCAAACAAAGCTTGCAGGCGCGCGTTTTTTGGTTCAGAGGTTGAAGAAGAAGTGGTTTGGGCTGGGCTTGTGCTGCATTTTCTGTTCACACCACATAATTGCTTTTGCACCCCCAAGGCCCTTTTGCTTATTTATTTAACTTTTTGACTTTTTTCTTTTTTGATTGACTTTGTTTATTTTTTCTCACCATTTTTTAATTTATTAGGTATTTATATGATTTTCTTTTGATTAATACTTAGATAAATAAATATATACACTTTATTAAAATATTGAGAAATAGGTAGAAATACTTTTATTTTCATTTTTCATTTTATTATACCCCCTGTAAATATTTTACATAAAAAATACTTTTTTTTGTTAATATTAAAAATTATTATTATTTATATATATAATACATGTTTAAAATAATATATATATATATACATATATTTATTAATATATTTAGGATAAATACAAAATATATACCCTTGTATTTTTATAATTAGTATTTAATATAAAAATGCATTTTTTTTTCAAATATACTTTATTTTATTGTTTGTGTATGTAAATCATAAATATTATTTGAATTAATTCATTAATATCCCCTTTGATCTAAAAAATTAGGGTTTTACCCTAAATTTGAAAATACCTCAAAAATAATACTTTTTTATTTTCTTTTCTTATTTTACATAAATAATACTTTCCCATACATATAAAAAAGTCCTTTTGCATTCTTGCATATTTGCTTTATTTACCATTTAAGTTATACTTTTATTTATCTTGTAAATATTCATAGAAAATGATGTAATAGCTTAGGTTCAATTTTTTGTCTAAATATCCCCATTTGAAACATTGTACCCCCCTCCCCTATATTATTATGTTGTAATAGCGTAGGATTTTAAATTTCGCACTTTTATCGCTTTCTAAACATACTATGCTAGAATTAGGGTTTTTGTATGCGAATAAAAATGAACAAAATAGTTGGACCTAATACAAGATAAATGAGCATGAAAAATGGACAACACATTTCACACTTGCACCCCCTAGGGTATTCCACTTTGTTGCCTTCAAATAATTGGGCCATATTGCATGTTGAACTTCTTTGGGTAAAACAAACAATCAAATGATCATAGTCCCTCAAAATGTTACTTAAATGAATGATCAAGTCCCTTTTAAAGAAAATTTCCCAAAGACATTTAACACTATTGCAACTATGGTCTAAACGATGACCCGCGCCCGTCCCTTTCATCTCCTAAAACAAGATTGTCCACCAAATGCAATGGTGGAACAAAATTGTCAAAAGGTTTAAAACATAACAAAAATCTTTGAGAAAACTTTAGGGTAGATGAACTCTTAAGTACTTGTCAACTTTCCAAGAAAACACTTGCCTAATTTCAAAACCCACTTCACAAACACTTTCAAAATAAACTTTCAAAAACCTTGAAACATCTTTTCAAAAGACAAAACACCTTTTGTAAAACATTCGAGTAAAGAATTGTTACAAGGGTAGCCTATACAAGGCATCTTTTCAAAACATTTTCAAAACCACACATCAAGCACCATTTCAAACAATTGAAAACCAAGGCAAGTTGATCTAAGCAAGTACCTAAGAGCTCATGGATAACCATGGATAGAAGGGGTGCTAATACCTTCCCCTTCTATAATCTACTCCCCGAACCCAAGAAAAATCTCAAAGGTTTTTGCTGTGCTTTTTAAACCTTTCCTTAGGATAAAATAAAAAGTCGGTGGCGACTCTTGCTCAACCGAAACATTTGCGAAAACAAACGCAAAACACTAGTCAGTTCTCCCACCGTATCACACCGTCCATGAAGGAGAATACCTTATGCTGAGCAGTATTGTCGACCAGAACGTCGATATGAGGCAGAGGGAAATCATCCTTAGGGATGGCCCTGTTCAAATCCCTGTAATCGACACACATTCGGACCTTACCATCTTTCTTTGGCACCGGAACCACGTTGGCAACCCACTGAGGGTAAGAAGTTACTGCTAGAAACCCGGCATTAAATTGTTTCATAACCTCAGCTTTGATCTTTTCGGACATCTCTGGACGCATACGGCGGACCTTCTGTTTTACCGGCGGGCAGTCTTCCTTGGTAGGCAGGTGATGAACCACAATGTCGGTATCCAACCCAGGCATGTCTTCATAAGACCAAGTAAATATTTCCACATAGTCATGCAGCATCTGGATCAACCGTTGTTTCACACTGAGCTCTAGATTAGCACCAATCTTGACTTCTTTCATGTCTGTCTCAGTACCCAGATTTACCGTTTCCACTGGCTCTTCATGTGGCTGAATGGCCCTCTCTTCCTGGAGTAACAGTCTTGCAAGCTCACCAGGCACTTCACAATCATCTTCACCTTCGTCTTCGGCTAAGTTGATCGGATTTTCGAAGTCATAACTGGTAGTAGCAGAGTCGTTACCAGTGAGATCCAGAGTGGATTGGAACCTGTATAAGTGAGTGTGTGTAAATATAGCTGTTTTGCAATATATATAAAGAAAGAAAGGGAGCGCAAGATTTGAAATGTGAAAAACGTCCAATGCTTTTATTCATGATATATGCAAGTGACACACAAAAGCCCTCACAATTAAAACCACGGTGCCCCGGGTAAGACACCGGGCCATAGAGTTTAAAATTATTGTTCGTTACAACTTTAAAAAAAAATAGTTCATTACTGTGTGACAAAAGTAACAGGCGTAGAGTCTTTGGTAGTCCAGTTTCTAGGTCCACCGTTGGTCGTTGAGTAGATCCAGCTGTCAAACTCGGATTTTTCCACTTCGTCTTCATCCCTAATAGCATTTACTCCATGGTTAGGCATGGGAGCAGTCACCACATTAGGCTTCTCGGGCGCCTCGAACTGTACCTCTTTAGCATCAATAAGGTCTTGAACCTTATTCCTCAGAGCCCAACAGTCATCTGTGTTATGCCCCGGGCTATCGGAGTGATAAGCGCAACAGGCGTTGGGGTTGTACTTCGGAGATGTTGTGTTTACCACCTTCGGAGCTTCCTTGACAGTTATCAGGCTAGTGGACAACAGTTGTGGCAATATCTGAGAGAGAGTCGTGCTGAGCCGAGTATATTATCTTTTGGGCCTCTCAGCTCTTGGCTGGTTGTATTGCTGAGGAGTAGCAGCAGGCTTAGAAATAACCACCGCGTTAACAGCTTGGCGGCGCTCCGGTTTTTTTTGCCTCCTTGGACCATACACAGCACTGGCCTCCTTCTTGAAGGGCTTCTTTTCAGTATTTGAGGAGGCACCCTTCTGTATCTTCCCTGATTTTATACCATCTTCGATCCTTTCACTAGTCAGGATCAGGTCAGTAAACCCAGCAGAGGAATTACCAATGAGATGGTTGAAGAATGGACCAGATAGGGTCCCCAGGAACATGTCCACTAACTCACGATCTGTCAACGGTGGCTGCACCCTGCCAGCCAGGTCTCTCCATTTCTGTGCGTACTCCTTAAAACCTTCACCCGTTCCCAGTGACATACCCTGGAGTTGGGTACGCGTGGGAGCGAGGTCGGAATTATATTGATACTGCTTGTAAAAAGCAGTGGCCAAATCCTCCAAGTTACGAATGTTGGTTCCATCCAGCTGATAGAACCATTCGAGATGAGTCCCTGAAAGACTCTCCTGGAAGAAATGGATCCATAAGTTCTTGTCTGCGGTGTAAGGCTGGATCTTCCTTACATAAGAGCGGAGGTGCATCTTAGGACAGGAAGCCCCGTCATACTTCACAAAGGTCGGCACCTTGAACTTGTGTGGGATCACCACCCCAGAAGATAACCCCAAGTCTCCGAAATCCAACCCAAGCACACGTTGAATCTCCATAGCATTTAGCCTGTCCTCCAGTTGTTTATACCGGTCCTCAGCAGGAGGGTACTGTTCATCGTTGAAGTCCGTCTTGGTGTCAGAGACCAAAGGACTAGGGACCTCTCTCCCTTGGTGACTGCCTTCCCCCATAGATGGAGTAGTCCTCTCAGCTTCATTCTGCAATGTATTCCCGAGTCTGCGCCCAGTGTTGAACAACACAATCCTCTTCTTCTTCTTATTCTTCTTCAGGAGCAAAGCCTTCAGCTCTTGTTGTCCCTGGGCCAAGTTCATGACCATCTCCTGAAATTGGGCATTCTGGGCCTGGAGGGCCTTGATAGCTTGCTCGGTAGTGAGTTCATGATTCATGATGCTTGAGTGCTGAAATAAACAGCGAAGAAGATTAAGCAACCTGTAGAAAAAAGGAGTACCTGTTATGCACATGATGCATGATATGCTATTTATGCAACGCATTCAAGGGTTCGAACGTTCAAATTCATTGTAGCCAAAAAAGAACACACTTTTTATTAGGAAATAAATTGTTCAGTACATCAAGGCCTCATGGGCAAAACATTACAAAATAATTAATCCCAAAATACACTACGCATCCTCTTTGGAGCAATGTAAGTGTTGAGAGTCTTTTCCTCGTGCAGTAGACGCGTGAGCTCCAAGACCTTCTTCTCACTGGCATGTAGACTGGTTTCAAGAGAATCTCGTTCTTCCTTAAGCTCGATCCAGCTTTTCTGCATTTCTTCCCAGGATGTAGGCATGTCAGGATGCTGAATGGTGTAGGGCACCTCTCCTTCCAAGGCTGGCTCTTTGATCACAGGGAGAACATGAGGATATGGCATCACCAGCTTCTGGGAGCGGGCTCGTACCCACTTGAGATAAGGCTCCAGGGGGATGGAGTTCTTGTGCCCCAGTGTCTTGCTGTTTACCCTGTTGGGCATCCTCCAAGCTCTGATAAATCTCTGGCGAAGTCCTTGTGCATCGTTATCGAAGTCAAAAACTATGTCAGGAATCAGCATATCATGAGGGCCATCCCTCCGAGCATATCCAAACTGTCTCAAAGCCAACATGGGTTATAAGTAATACCTCCTCTGATTCCAAGTAAACGAACATTAGGAAACTCCCCGCAACGATCAATGATAGTGACATCTTCTCTGGACCGAGAACACCAATGTATATCAGCATGCGTAAGAGTCATTAATCGTTGTGACCATCTCAAACCCCGCTCATTCTTCAAAACTGATTGTGGAAGGTGCGAAATAAACCACCTTCCCAGGAGAGGAGTGCAGCACATAAGAACACCTCTTTTTCTCATGGTTCTAGTGTAACATGAGTGAAGGATGTCCCCAAGCAACGTAGGTATAGGATTCCTGGACATGAAGATCTTGACAGCATTGATATCTATAAGCTGATCTGGCTTAGGGAACAACACCAACCCATAGACAAGGAGGGCTACAACTTCTTCAAAGGCTTGTAGGTCAAGGGAATTCCAAAACTCTTGGGCCTTCTCAAACAGAAACTTTGCCAAGAACCCTTTGATACCACTTCTGGTTTCCCAATGTCCCTTGATGTCAGATGGTTGTAGGCATAATTCTTTAGCAACCTCTTCAAGTTTTGGTTCCCTTTCCGTACCGTTGTAGGGTAGTTGACTGAGAATGGGAATCTTCAGAAGTTGGGAAAACTCTTCCAAAGTAGGCACCAGTTGATAATCCGGGAAAGTAAAACAGTGGTGCAGAGGGTCAAAGAATTGGAACAACACTTTCACCATGTCCTCTTCAATGTTGGTATTGACCAAGCTGATGAGTCTACCATGCCTTTCACTGAATAAAGAGTTCTCGGGAATCCTGGATGTAAGTTCCTTAAGCTGAGGAGGGACCCTTACAAGGTTGACCTGAATTGTCTTTCTGCGGATAGTTTCCATGTCCTACAAAACAAGAACAAAGATGAAGATTCGAACCCCTGAAGTGGTTAGTGGATGTATATGATGCTGTATGATGTTATGATGCTATGATAAAACACACCCCAAGTATTCACAAAAGCAAACATGATAAGGCACACAAGTCACACCACAGCCCTTAGAGTTTAGGCCAGCATGAAGTTTGGGGTACTACCCTCTTGAAGTTGGTGGGCTCAAACCTGTCCTATCAAAGTAATCGGGTTCTAAGGAGCTCAATATCATTGGATTGTTTTCTGTGTTCATTGTTTCGATTTAGCCACTGAACTGGCGATCAAAATATTCCAAGAAAACAACCCTCAATGAGTGTAGTATCGAGTATCAACCAACTTCGGACTGCACCAAAGTCAGTTATCTCACTACCCCTAAAGAGGCCAGGATGGTTCAATTAAGGTTCCTAAGGTTAGTTGATGCTTCACGACACAACGTGGCGGCCTCGTACTCTCCTTGACTTGACTCAAGGGTTACCGGTACTCACCAAAGTGCCACATCAACGTAGCAGACTGCTTCAACCGTGTCGGTATACCCCGCACAGTTCCCTCACAGCCTTGTTGCTACTTTCTAAGAGGTATCCCCCAGATCCGGGTTAGGATCTATAGAACTCCCAAAACAGGCCCAATGATATTAAAGCACACAAATCAGGCAATTGAAAACATAAGTATAATCTATCCTAAGGTACACCTCACTTTAAAGTATTCCCTAACAGAGTCGCCAGTTCTGTGATCGGTGGAAATGAGAACTGACTGTTTTTAGCTGGTTTCGCGAAATGTCGCGGTAATCAAGAGTCGCCACCGTCTTTTATGTTCTCCAACATGGAAAGGACAAAAGCACAGCAAAATTCCTTATGAGATTGTTTCTCGGTTCGGGAGGTAGATTTATAGAAAGGGAAGGTGTTAGCACCCTTTCTATCCGTGGTTATCCATGGGCTCTTAGGTACTTGCTCTTATGTTTTCAAAAGATTTGTTTGCTTTTCAATTGTGTGTGGTTTTTGAAAAAAGTTCGTTTGAAAACTTCTAAGTAACTCTTGTATCAGTCCTCAAGAGTGTATGAAGTATTGTTTGAAATTTTTTGAAAGTGTAAGGTGTGAAAAGTATTTTGTTTGTTTTGAAAAGAGCAAGTAACCATGAGTCATCTACCTACCCTAAGGAATTAAGCTGTGTAAGTGTCCTTTAGGTAGTGCCATCCCACCATTGAGAGGTAGGTAGCACCATCGTTGGAGGTGTTCGGGTCAATTCGATTGTAGGGACAGTGTGGTCACCAAAGCAACAGTTAGGACACCTTAGAAGTAACCCTAATGTCCTAGATCCTTTTTAATCTGAGGAAACTGTTTCGAGGCAACTGTTTCGAGGCAACTGTTTCGAGGCAACTGGATCTTTTGGACAGAAGGGTGACCTCTAAGACGTCCTATACTTGATGACCACGTTTCGAAGGCAACGAGTGAGGCGTACCCTAGAAGTGGTGTGTGTATTGTGTGTTGTTTTCATGTTATGTTTGTCTTGGTAATTAGTGAGCTACGAGTTGTTTTTATTTACCATACATTCTTTCATGCATTTAACAGTTAGGGTGTGCGGAAGGTAAATTGCGGAAACATAAATCCTACGCTATTACAAGGCGCGGGTCTATACATCGCCAAAAAATACAAAGACCCGTTTTTGGTAAATAAGTACGAAAAGTAAAAAACAGTAAAAATCCTAATTAACTATTACATGTCTTGGAAGCAATTACATAATAATAAACTGTGCGCGAATAAAAATTAAATCGGAAATGCCTAAGGGTTTTGACCCTTTTTTTAGAAAAGAAATTGATTTTTTTTTGTCTTTTTGGAATTAAATGCAATTAATTAAATAAACCTAATCTAATTAATTAATTTAATTAAAAGAAAATATTTTTGTGTTTTTATGTTTTTATGAAATAAAAATAAAAAGAAATAAAATTAAAAGGTTATTTTACCTAATTCTAGATCTATTTTAATTATTTAAGAAAAGAAATTAAAATTGCCTAATTAAACTATTTTAGTTAATGTTTATTTACAAAATAATATAATAATAATAATAATGATGTTAGTTCTATTTTTTTGATTTTTTATGAAAATATGTTAATTGATTAATTGTGTTAACAATAAAAAAATAAAATAAGGGTTAGGAATTAAATTGGAAAATAAAAAATGAAAAGAAAAGAAAAGACCAATGGAAGGGGTATTGGGCCAGGAAGGAGGGTGCATTGCTCAAATTGTGGCCCATTGAACATTCAGCTCGTTGACTTTTCATGGTGGCCTACGCATGCGCTGACTCCAGAATATGGTGTCCCTCACTTTTTGTCCTTTGGATCTGCATTGATGGACGCTTGGAGCGCTAGGATGGGAGACTTATGGTACACCTCATCTTGGAATCTGCACAGGAAAGCTTTTGACAAAATAATATGGAAATTATAGGGGGACCTGGGAATCGAACCCAGGTCCCAGAGATTACCAAATGAATAGCCAACCACTGGACTAAACCTGCGCGCGTGTTAGTAAAATAGAAAAGAAATATGATATAAAAAATACGCGTTATATGCTAACAAACAAAAAGGCGCGCGCAGGATTTGAACGCACCAATCCAGTTCATCCACGCATCATCTTCTTCGTTCTGAAATAAAAAATCACAAGCAAATAGCGGGGGTTTTAAACCCCCACAAAACATCAATGTCAAAAATAGCGATTAGCTATATGGTGAATATAAAAAGGGCGCGGCATGTCCTCCTTGTTCGTCTTGAGCTTCTGAGTTCGACCATGCCTGTTTTGAGGTTCAATTTTACAGTATATAAAAACCCCTAATTCGAAGCTCTGAAAAACCTAGAAATTGTCAATGGTGATTTTCGATTTAAAGCATCATTCTCAAATTAAATCACATGGAAAGCTTTGTAACAATGTCAGCAATGTATAACCATGATCAAAATGGATTAATAAGGCATAAAAATGGAATTTCGATTCTCAAAATTTGGACAAACCGTATGACTTGTATAGCGTGATTCCTTGAGTGATTTGGCTTGTTAATGATTGCAAATTGTTCCTGGGGATGTAAGGAACGTATTTGGATCAAAAAGCAGGATTGAATGATGCTGCAAATATGTTTTCAGTTTGTCACTTTTTCCTTCAAAATTTGAGATTGCTTTTTGCTGTATATGTGTTTCTAGCTCGTGAATTGTGTTGGGAAAGCTTGCATATGTATCCTTGAATGAGAATCAAACAATATAATGCACCTTTAACCCTTGCACTTATGTTTGAGATTTTGCCATAACCTCCATTAAAGCAACTTACCATTCTTGTCAAAATTTGAATTTTTATGC
The DNA here is from genome assembly GCA_948472305.1 of Vicia faba. NCBI lineage: Eukaryota > Viridiplantae > Streptophyta > Magnoliopsida > Fabales > Fabaceae > Vicia > Vicia faba. The sequence goes on along the minus strand of OX451735.1, from coordinate 1,241,993,109 downwards.
TTGGAATAGGCCTTGCACGAATTTGGAAGGTGTTTCAAGGTGTATCAAAGCTATTCAACACAAAATATATCCCTTAATTAATTTTCTTGATTTCTATTTGAATTTTAAAGATTTAAAATGAATTAAATCAAATAAAATTAAATAAAAATAGAAAAATCAATTTTTAATCTTGAAATAAATTGTGGGACACGTGGGAGGCATGGCCAAGCTGAATCAAGTGGAAAAAGTGGGCCCCTTTTGTCAAAAATGAAATTTCAAGGATAATTGACTTTGGCCATTTCACAAAACTTTCCCAACTTCTCCAATGCATATCTTGCTCAATTTTGAAGCTATGAACATGTTCTTGGACATTTTGGAAAGGTCTTGAAGTCCTCTAACCAATGCCTTTGGTCCCATGTAATTTTGATTTACCAATCTCAAGTTATGGTCTTTGACTTAAAGTTCCTTTTTGTTGACTTTTGAAAATGACCTATAATGTTGAAATTGATAACTTTTTGTGAGAGCATTTCTTGGACTTGGAATGTGAAGATGAGTTGTAGGAAATGTCTTCCCCTTCAAGATGAGCATTGGATGGGATTTTTTTGATGAACCATGAGAAAGTTATGCCTTGGTCAAGTTACAGTTGATATTTCAACTGTCCAAAAATAGAAACTTTTGACACCTTGATGATTTTTGAGCCATGCTTGTGGAATCATGACCAAGACTTGATCAAATGATGATTGTGGCTTCAAAATAAGATGTTGACCAAAATTTTTGACTTTTGACTGCCAAATGACCATTTTGCCCCTGCAGTTGACTTTGGGGCAATTAGGGTTTTTGACTGTGCAACTTGACCTTGTGAGCCTTGAAACTTGACATGTGGATGCTTGACAAAGTGTAGGAGCATATGGGACTTGATTGAGCCCTTGAAAACCTCAACTTCCTTGCAAGAACAAAAACCCTAGTTTGACTGGCCTAGGAGAGTGGTTGACTGTGTAGCCTTTGAGTAGACTTTGAACCCTTTGAGGTGATGCTTGTCGAATCTTTTGAAGAATATGGGAGGGCAAATTTTGGGGTACAACAATCACATTTCCATACATCATGATACATGCATAAACGCATCATACCACACAATCTCATTTATGTTGAGAACATCATTGCTTGATCCATATCATGCATTGCATATGACTAACCTTTACCTTTCAGGAAGGATGCAGTTAAATTCTCAGCCATATCAAAAGGCCTTCTCTGGTCCAGTTAAATCGATTCCTAAAGATTTTTCTGATGCCGATCCAGTTGAAGATATTCCAAGACCTTCTCTGGTCTAGTTAAATCGATTCCTAAAGATTTTTCTGAGGCGAAGCCAGTCAATGGAGACAAAATCAGTTAAATCGATTCCTAAAGATTTTTCTGAGGTGAAACATGTCAATGGAGACAAAATCAGTTAAATCGATTCCTAAATATTTTTCTGAGGTACAACCCGTCAATAGAGACAACTCGTCAAAGGATACACCCCGTCAAAAGAGACAACTCGTCAACGAAGACAAAACCACGTACCAACAATCTCCAAATGGCATCTATAAGCCCATTCCCGACATCACAATGCTGATACTACACCATGCGAGTGCAAATTTCTGGGCACTGTAGTGTTCAATTATCTTCCACCTTTGGATCACGAAAAGCTCGAAAGCCAATCTATATCCTCAGGTTTAAGAAAATTGAACAGGGGCAACTGTTGCACCCCAAAATTTTCCCTCTCATGTTTTCCAAAGTCTTCCCCCTACATGGTTGACCAGAAACTCTTGCCTAAGGAAAAAGAAATTTTTTGAGTGTTACTTTAAGCACTTTTCGATTGGCATTCTGAGAGACCCTTCGATTGGTGTTCTGAAGGAGCCTTTTAATTGGAATTCTGGACAAGCACTTCAATTTTCATTTTGAAATACCCTTCGATTGGTGTTCTGAAAGAGCCTTTCGATTGGCATTCTAGACAAGCACTTTGATTTGCATTCTGAAAGACCCTTCGATTGGTGTTCTGAAGGAGCCTTTCGATTGGCATTCTGGACAAGCACTTCGATTTGCATTCTGAAAGACCCTTCGATTGGTGTTCTGAAGGAGCCTTTCGATTGGCATTATGGACAAGTACTTCGATTGGTATTGTGTCAAGGCTTTCGATTGGGATTCTGAAAGACCTTTTCGTTTGGCACCCCGGGCCAAGCCTTTCAATTGGCATGTCTAGGGATCCTTCGATTAGCATGAACAAATCCTTTCGACTGGCCTATTAACAGAGCCATCAAGAGGGCACTCAAAAAAAAACATGTCCAGGTACACTGAACATGAGAAAATGGCGTGTTTCCCTTGCAAATATGGAAATAATTAAATGCTGTTTGTGGATTTAATTCCTGAGTTAAAGGCCAGATTCTTGCCTTTTCTGTTCCTAAAGAGTTGATTCGACCAGAAGTGATTCTGTGCAACTCAAGACCATTCGAAGAAGCATTCAGAAGGCCCATTCGAAAGATACATGGGAAGTCCATTCGAAGGAAGCAACTCAAGACCATTCGAAGAAGCATTCAGAAGGCTCATTCGAAAGGTACATGGGAAGTCCATTCGAAGGAGGAAACTTAGGACCAATCGAAGAGCAGGGCCTGAAGGCATTCGAAATCCAAAAGCGTCCAGGTTCATTCCAGGGACACGAATGTTTCAAAAAAGGAAATTATTTAATGTGTCTGATTCTTGTCTCATGGCTTTAATGGCCTGTTTAATGGCTGTCTCTTGCCATTACTGCACCCTCACACCCATATAAATACAGAGGCCAGCGTACATATCCGGACACACGAAAATATACAGAAAAAATAGAGAAAAGAAACAAGGAGAACTTGGAGATACGCTGCCAAAAATCATCAGCACTTCTAGGAAGCCATACCCAATCCCTGCACCAGCCATTCCACACTCAGAACCACAGATCCCAACACCTCTGTTTGGTAAAAGAAAAAAATCTAATCTCAAACTCAGTTTTAAATTAATTTTGATTGCATATTCATGTTATTACTATTGTTTATGAATGATTTAATGTGAGCTACAGCGCAGAGATGAGATTATGCCATTGCTTGGGCATAATCTGAGTTTCTCCTTTGAATCCCAGGATAAAATAAACCCAAACCCATATTCAGCAGGTGCGAATAGGGAGGAGATTCGAATCAGGGGGGTAAAGTCCCCCCTGGACCTTTAACATCTGTTTCGTTTTGCAGGAACTACATTCTCAGATTCCTGTTCAAAGTTTCGAAGCTCAGCAGTTTAACTTCGAATTGGACCCAGGATTTCCAGATCGAACACCCTCATAGTGCAGCCCCTCATGCACCTTCGATCCAGCTTTTTCACTGGGTCGAAAGACAGCCCACACTTCTTTCGACCCAGGCCTCCAGAATCATTTTTTCCCTTGATTTACTGCCTGGTTTCATTTTCGTTTGGACCATTTTATTTGTTTTTTTTTAATCAACATAAAAATCATAAAAATAAGTAACTTAGAATTAGGATTTAATTTAGTTAACTATTTTAACTTATTTTCTCCAATTTTAAAAATTAGTAGACTTAGGATTTATTTGAATTCAATCCTTTTCATAAACCAAAAAAATGCAAAAATATTAGGTTTGTTTTAGAGTTAATTTTAATCAGTATTTCTAATTAATTAAATTTGACTTAAATTGAACATTTAGCATTTTCCCAAAAAAAATAAAATAAAACAACAAAAAAAGAGTTCTTATTCTTAGGATTTTTTTAGATTCACGCGTGTTTATTTTATGGTAACTGCTTATTGGTTTGTAATAGCTTAACTAAGGCCTTTTACACTTTACTATTTTTTTATTCCCCCAATTTTTGGACATGTAAATAATCCCCCTCCCCGAAGCCTTGTAATAGCGTAGGATTTACAATTCCCGCACTTTAAATTCCTGTACATATATTAATTGTTTAGATGTATGCTAACTAGGCTATGCATGACAAGATTAAACTCCTAACTTAAAATCAATCGTAGCTCACCATAACATGTACAAAGATAATATAACTGAAAATAATACACTTGCACATGCCACTCTTAGGGTACGCCTCACTTGGTTGCCTCGAAAGTGGTCATTAAGTATAGGATGTTTTAGAGGTCGTCCTTTTGTCCCAAGATCATAAGTTGCCTCGAAACGGTTGCCTCGATAAAAATGATCTAAGACATTAGGGTTACCGCTAAAGCATCCTAACATTGCTTTAGTGACCACACGTCCCTTAAATCGAATTGACCCGAAAACTCCAACGACGGTGCTACCTACTCCTCAATAGTGGGATAGCACTGTCTCAAGGAAGTTTGCACAATTTAATTCCTTTTCGAGTAGGTAGAGGTTCTTAAGTACTTGCTCCTTTAAAAAACAAAACAAAACTTTTCGCACTTACACTTTCTTTAAAAAACAAAACAAAACTTTCCGCACTTACACGTTCTTCAAAAAACAAAACAAAACTCTTTTCAAAACCCACAAACACAAAGAAAAGCAAACTTTTGAAAACATAGTGAGCAAGTACCTAAGAGCCCGTGGATAACCACGGATAGAAAGGGTGTTAATACCTTCCCTTTCTATAATCTACCTCCCGAACCCGAGAAACATCTCGAAAAGGAATTTTTTTGTGCTTTTGTCCTTTCCTTGTTGGATAAAATAAAAGACGATGGAGACTCTTGCTTACCGCGACATTTTGCAAAAACAAACGCAAACGCGAACCAGCATTCCAAAAGCAGTCAGTTCTCATTCCCACTGATCACAACACCTAACAATGATATTGAAAATCAAGGTAGGATAACAAACATGTGCGATGGTGGAACATCGGCTATAAACATATGCGATAACAAAACATCGTCTAAAAGATAACAAGATAACATGGTAAAGATGGCAAAACATCAATAATCCAGATGAAAAAACATCACATCTATCAATGATATTGAGAATCAAAGTAGGATAACAAACATGTGCGATGGAGAAACATCGGCAACAAACATATGCGATGGTGAAACATCGGCTTAAAGATAGAAAGATAACATAGCAAAGATGAAAAAACAACAATTTGACAAGATTTAAAACAAAGCCAAAAGGCGCACAAACAAATAAGATTGGTTTGTATTTTTTACCTTGAAGAAGGATTTAAGTTTATTAGAGATATTTTATGATTTGCCAAGAAAAAGTTTTAGTTTTAAGATTCAATATGCAAAGAAAGGAAAAATAATTAAGAGAGACTAGCCTAGCACTACTCCTAATGTTATCATACAATGATTGACCCTAAAGTTGAGGATGAAAAGGGAAGTCTCTAACCTATGTTAGCATGCATGGGTAAATATCCCAATGTCTAGCTCGAGGACTAACCCTACACGAACAATCTCAAGGGAGCATGGTGAATACCAAACGGGCGAGCAAACAAGTGCTTTGGCAAAAGCAAACAAACATGAGTAGCAAGCAAGGCACATATGCGGAATTGCCTTAAACATGTCTTAAAGTAAACAAGAGGGATTCCTGACAGATATCAGCAACAAAAGTCCCTTTCATACATCTCTATTACTGCTTGACATGATTTCTAGAAAGCATTAAAATGCAGAGATAAGAACGAGGTCACAATGATATCTAACGGAGTAGGTCTATTGCCTCTTCGAAGCGCATGAGATAAGACAACTCTACAGAACGACTCCTTGAACCTCCTTCATCAACCATTAATTAGGCATACCCGGTTGCGTCAACAATCGATCGTAAGGTCACAAAATGTCTACAAGATAAAGAGAGTGCTCGGGGTATGGGAGTTGAATCAGGTTATGATTAACCAAGGGGTATACTTGATTGATCTCGTGAGAGTAGGTGCTCCTACCCTCAACCATGGGACCCTTTATGCATGGAAACACTTGGTATATGGACCAATGTGGTTATTTCGGGTTATGATTAACCAAGGCCAAAACTTAATTAACCTCGTGAGAATGGCCATGCCCAAACTCAACTATGAGACCCTCTGTGAAGATGCTTGGTATGTGGACCAAGGAGAGAGAATAAAGTTGCTTCAATGTATATGATAAAAATGAAAATCCCATACAAGGTGGCTCTATGCATGCTCCTAGAAAGTGGGACTAGTGTGGCACTAGTATTCTAAACGACCAATTGGAACAATTGATCGAATAGTTGTTGTTGTAGAAAAGCACATGACTAAACTATGAATGCGTGCAAGTGTGCATTTGTAGGTGGATACTTTTTCATTGATGATGAGCCCAAGAGGAGGCCATGTGTTCTAATTGAACAATTATGCATAATAGCAATTTAAACATATAAAGAAAATAGCAAAGAAATAAAATTCTAAACTATTACAAACCATATGACAGTGGGGGTACAAGTTTACGAATGGGGATGAGTCGAATCGGTAATACGATAAAAGTCTAAATAAACAAACAATACAACCCAATCGAAATTAATTTAAATAATTAATTAAATTAAATAATCCTATTTAATATAATTAATTAATAAATTAATTAATAATATTAAATAACATTTCTCAATTTAATTGATTATTTAAAACAAATGATATTTTTGTATTTTTATTTAATAGAAAATCTAAATAAAACAAAACAATATAACCCAATCGAAATATTAAACAACTAATTAAATTGAAACAATCTACCTAATAAAATTAATTACCAACATAAAAATAATATTTATTTATTTTTTATTTAATTATTTATGATAAGAAAATATATTTTGTATTTTTTTTATTTAATAAAAATCAAAATAAATAACAAAGTAAAATAAAATAAAATAAACATATAAAGAAAATAAATCCAATGGGCCTGATATTTGAAGTAAGCAGAGGGTGCTGAAAGGAAATGGGCGTCCAAGCCCAGCATAAAGGTCCATCAGATTATGTGGTGCTACTCCAGGGGGTGCACGGTAAAGGCGTGCAGCTTAGAGTGTTGGATCTAGATCTGGCGGTGATGATTGCGTAGGTGCACTATAGGAATGATGGAGAGACATGTGAGATGTAATAGGAGTCCATATGATCCCGTGTGGAGCTTCAGAGATGATCTATCATGGACGCGCAAAGCTATAACGTTGGATGAGATCTGTTGAGATCTGATAATATTTGAAGATGGGGACGCGAGGGTGCACGGTGAACCACAAAGAGTTACCTATACAGAATCAGAAGAGAGCCACAAGGGCGATGGCATATGTCACCGCCAGATTAGTAAACTGATTATGTTTAATTAAACAAAAAATGGAAATTTAGGGAAATGTTCTTTAATAAACGAGACTGAACGTCTCTCTCCCTTCATGTTATTCTATCGGTACTCTCTATATGTTTTTTTATAAATAAACACAAAAGCATAGGAAATAAAGAGAAAAGAGGATTTGTGGTGGTGGCTGAACATGAACACACAACAACGACTATGAGTTCCCACGACGGCATGGATGAAACTCCACGGCGGCGGCAACGATCTTGCTCTAATCTTTATTTTCTTTACATCATCTTGCTCACCTTGTATTTCTAAACACGATTTTGATGTTTGATTTCACAGATTCTGAAGGATTTGGTGTAGATCTTGAAGGGGGAATTGAAACCCTAGGTCTCAGATTTGCGATTTTCGGCCTCTTTCAGGTGAGATCACTCTTATCTCTTCTTCTGAACTCTTTATGACCTCTATTTCCTATTCATCTTTCTCTGTAATCAGAATTCATAATTTCTGAAACGAAAATTTCTGAAGGGTTTGAGTTTTTGAAGATGATGATAGCTTAGGGATTGTGTGATGTTGTTTGCGTAGCTTTTCGTTTCTGTTTGTGGTTTTGATTTATGAAGGTTTTTTTTTAGATCTGGAAAATGATGAGAATGATTTAGGGTTTTCGGTTTTTGATAGCTTGTTGTGGCCTTTGTATTTGTGAATGAGTTTTGGCTTCTCTGAAGGGTTTGTAAAAATGAAAGATGATGATGGATCCTAGATCTAGGGTTTCTGGTTTATTGTTGTATGCTCAGCTTTTTTTGATTTTGTATCTTCCCCCTATTTCAGTGCCAATTGATTTTTTATATACTCATATCACTTAGGGTTTTGGCTCTAATTTTCTTTGACAGGCTTGCTGATGTTTGTTAACAGACTTTGAATGAGTTTTTTGACGTGGGCTTTGATCCATCTGATCAGTTATTATTTTCTAATATCTGATTTCATTTGAGATGTAATTAATTTTTTTTACTGATATGTCTCTTAATGTTGTTGGGTTGAGACTTGGTTTACACTTGCTGAGATGTGAATTGTGATGCTTGTTGGCATGAAATGTGATTTTTGTGTGTGGGCTTAGAACTTGAACTATGTACTGCTTTATTTTCTAATTTCTGATGTGTGGACTATGATGTTGGACCCTCTAATTTTTTGTAATAACAGACTTTTTGATTTCGTTTCTACTTTTGGGCTTGACAACTATTTCTGATTGTTGTGGTTTTGTTTGCTGAGATAAGAATTTTTGCTTTTTTTACTGTTGTACATAACTGTGATGCTGGTTGCTGAGTTTTGCTATAGAGACCTGCAGTGTTATGTAACTGTGATGAAAAAAAATCTGATTTTCTTTGTCTTTATTGTGAACGAAATTTTTTTGTCTTTTTATGATTTGTAGTAAAGATTATGGGCCTGTAATTGAAACTTGATATTTTGATTTGTATGAGGCCTTGAGTGCTTGTGAACATGATAAAATTCCCCAATAAACTGATTCCTCTATACAAACCCTCATGATGAATTTTGGAGAGGGAATTCTTCTTGTAAACTTTTGTTTAAGTTTCAATGTTTGATTGCTTTCTAACCAATTTCCTTTCTCTTCTTTGTTTCAAGAACACAACAATGGTGAAAGCATGAAGATGTAAAGTGGACCGAAATGAGCATGGAGAAAATGATTGAAGAAGAAGAAGTCAAACCCAAGAACTTAGAATTAGGAAACTCTTGATTTGTCATTGTATTTAAATTGGAATTTTCCTCAATTGTAAATTTTGTAAGCTTAGCAAATTTATGATAGAATTTGTATAACAAACTTTTTGTCAAAGTGTTTGCAAGATAAACTAAATCTTGAATGGCATCCAATAAAGGCTTCAAATTTTGGTTTTGCATTGAAGTAAACTTGTGTTTTCAACATTTGTAAACCTGTATGGATTCAAATTTGAAATTGAACTTGTAAGTCTTGAATACTTGGAACTTGAACTTGAAAAAACTTCCTTTTATTGTGAAATTGAAAATTTGGTGAGCAATGGATGAAATTTGTATAAAGTTAGACTTGTAGAAACGGGTACCAAAATGAATGCGTAGAACTTGAATTCCAATGATAGCTAATTCTTATTAGCCTTCTTCATCTCACTTAGTTTTCCTTTAAAGTGTATGATGAAAGTATGGCATAAATCTCAAGGAAATAGCCATGAATGAAACTTGACAAAACATTTCAAATGGATTCTCTTCCACTAAACAAATCAACCAAAACCTAAATGATGAATCAACCTTCAAAAGATCATAAGAACCCAATGAAACCTTAAAGTTGGGGCGCTTTAACTGATGATAATTTCTAGATCAAAACTTGAGTCATCTAATTGATACTAAAAGCAGTAGAAGTGCATCCCAATGCTCAATCTACAGATGAACGTTTCTCCAACTCTCTAACCATAAGCGACTTATGCTTCAAGAAATAAAATATTCACTTGATCTAAGAACCAGATAAAATATCTTGTCATTTGATGATTGAACGTGCCCCATTCGAACTCCTGATGAATTAAAGAGACATTCGAGATATCCTGAAGTATGAGAACCTCTTGTAGCTTGAGTGACCCAAAAATTGTGGGTCTGAGACTCATCTCCTCAATAATTGATGAAACAACCAAATTCCCAAATTTTAAAAAATCATGATGTGATACGGTGGGAGAACTGACTTGGCATTTTGCATTTTGTGTTCGCAAATGTTTTGGTTTAGCAAGAGTCGCCACTGACTTTTTATTTTATCCTAAGGAAAGGTCAAAAAGCACATGAAAGACCTTTGAGATGTTTTCTTGGGTTCGGGGAATAGATTATGAAAAGGGAAGGTGCAAGCATCCTTTTCATCCATGGTTATCCATGGGCTCTTAGTTACTTGTTTAGATCACTTGCTTTTGCTTTTCAATTGTTTGAAATGGTGCTTTGTGTGTGGTTTTGAAAGATGTTTTGAAAAGAGGCCATCATGGTGGCAACCTTTGTAATGATTCTTGTTTGAATGTATACAAAGGTGTTTTATCTTTTGAAGAGATTTCAATGTTTGAAAGTTTGTTTTAGGAAATGTTTTGAAATTGTGTTGTGAAATGTGTTTTTGAAAATAGCAAGGATGTTTTGCAAGCTTTTGATCAAGTAACTAAGAGCTATCTCCCCTAATTTACTCAAAGATCTTTCCTAATGTTTTTAACCCTTTTGACAGTGTTGTTTTACCATTGCATTTGGTAAACAACCTTGTATTAGGATGTTAAACGGGACAGGCGCGGGTCATCGTATAGACCATGATAGCAATTGTGTTAGGTATTTTTGGCAAATTTTTGAGGGACTTGATCATTTTTGTTTAGGCAACCAAGATAGCGGCATCGAGGGACTTTGATCTTTTTTTTGTTTTTGTTTTGCCAAAGTATCCAACATGAATAACATGGCCCATTTTTAAGGCAACAAGTGGATTGTAACCCTAGGGGTGCATGTGTGCATTGTGTATTAATTTTCATGCATTTTTGTCTTTGTATTAGGTCAAGCTACTTGTTGATTTTGATTTTTGCATACAAACCCTAATCTCTAATCATGGCATAATTGAAAGCATAAAGTGTGAGAATTAAAAGTCTAAGCTATTACAACATGATTATGGGGATGGGGGGTACAATCTTTGAATGGGGGTATATTTGACAAGAAATATAAACCCTAATTTACTATTACATCCAAATTGAATTCAAATGCATAAATAAATGGACAATATTTAAATAAACAAAATAAACAAATATATCAAATAATGTGAATTATGCAAAAACTTTATGTTTATTTTCTAAGTATGTAAAAATATTTAATGTAAAAATAAAGAAATAAATAAAAGATTAATTTTATTAGGTTAAGGGTAAAACCCTAATTTCTTTAAGAAAGTAAATATATTAATTATTTTATTTATATACAATAAAAATAAAATAGTATGTGTAAAAAATAAAATATGTTTAGAAAAAGTATTTTTAAGTATATTTAATAATAAAAATGAAAGTTTAATATTTTATATTTTTATTCTAAAATATATATATATATATATATATATATATATATATATATATATATAATAAAAATAAAATAGTATGTGTAAAAAATAAAATATGTTTAGAAAAAGTATTTTTAAGTATATTTAATAATAAAAATGAAAGTTTAATATTTTATATTTTTATTCTAATATATATATATATATATATATATATATATATATATATATATATATATATATATATATATATATATATATATATATATGTATTAATTATATTAAATATGATAAAATAAAATATATACAAAAATAAAATATATTTAGAATAATATTTTTAGTATGAATAAAAATAAAAGTATAATTTATATATATTTTTCAAATTTTGAATAAATTAGATAAAAGTAATTAAATTGTTTTTTTATGTTAGGAAAATAAAAAGAAAATGCAAAATAAATGTGAAAATAAATTATAAAAATATTTTTGAGCATTTTTTATATTTGGGAATAAATAAATAAAATCAGAAATGAAAATAAAAATTCAAGAATATAAAATAACAAGAAATTGGGCCAGGGGGTACAAAAAGGAAAAAGGGAGGTGTCAATAGTGAGCCACGCCAAACCCAGCCCACCACTTCATCTTCAACCTTCAGATTTTGAAAACGCGCGCACGCCCTGTACAACTGTCAGATCCTGTATACGAGCTCTATTACAAAAACACATAACATCAAACTTGTAGAGCATTTCAAGACGAATCCAACCATATAAACAACTTGTCTTAACTCTCAAAGACCAGAGAGAATTTCTCTGGCCCTAAAATCTAACCTAATTTTTTCAGTATGTTCATGGATGAAATTCTCTTAGCATGCTTAATATAAATGAAAATTGAGCATATGTGCAGCTTCATGGCAATGAATACTACATTTCTTATTCACAAACCTAAGGCTAAATGTTCCTAAATAGAGAGATAGGAAGTTGACAAAAACCTGTTTCAGCTGACTTCGTGTATGGAAATGTGGAGCTTTTCAACAAGGCCTGAGATGTTTGGGAGCTTGCTTGAACTTTACTTGACCTTCTCCAATAGCCTGCTTGCCTTGAATGTACTTGAATCAGCCTATAGAACTCAACCTGCACAAGCTCAAAATGAAAATGGCAAACCCAGTAAATGGAGTTACAGTTGGTGTTTGAGGTTTGGGATAGCTTGTATGGATGGAATGGAATGTGTTTGAACAGGTTTTGGCCAAAACGCACGAGCCAAATGAGCTATGGAAGTCAAGTTGCAGATTCTGCCCTATTTTACCAATGGAAGGTGATTTCTGGATAGGGGATATTTAGAGGCTCAAGCAATCGTGTTTCTGGCTCAAAGGGGTGTGAGAAAGATGTTCAAAATGCTTGTACAAGTTTCTTTGGGCTGATGTTCAAGTTCTCATGTTTTGGACAAGTTTCTTGTTTTTGAGGCAAAATGTGGGAAGTGATTGAAACCGGCCTGTACAGGCTATCTTTATACTTGAATACTTTGCCCTTGGCCCCTACAACTTGTAGATTTTATTAGATGCATAAGATATGGATCAATGCTCAAGAAATCAGTTTTGACATAAAGCATGATTTTAAGCAAAAACGGAAACTTTGCTTTTTCTACTTAGGGATTAATTTTGTGTACAATGCCCTAATGACCAAAACAATGCTTTAGACCAATGGATTTGCATTAAATTATTGATTGTGAAGTGTTTTAGAGGCCTGTAATCTAGTGCAAAGCATGCTGACTTGAAATTGCAACTTGTATGAACATGAATATGCCATGGATGAAAAGTGAGTTTTTGCCAACTTCAAGCCTTCGATTCTCTCTAACCAAAAATTTGTTTGAGGAATTCTTGGACATTTTGGAAAGCTTACAACATGCTTTACAATCAATATTTGAAATGTAACTTGAGATTCCAAGTGGAACTATGTGAAAAATGGCCATGAAGATAGGTCAAAATCCTGCCTAAACTAGGGCAAAATTTCTCTAAGTTAAAAGTTTTAGGGACCCTTGTTCCAAAAATCATAACTTGAGATCCAAGCTTCTTTTGGGAAAACTTTTTGAATCAAAGTTGTAGAATTTGTGGAGGACTACAACTTTCATGTTGGAAATTTTGTTTGAATCCAATTGAATCATGGTGAAAATATGGGGCAAAGTTAGGAAAAATTAAGAAAATTTCATAACTTAGAAAAATTCTAAGTTATGAAATTTTTCAACTTTTTAAACCCTAATTTGCAAAAATGGGTTTCTTGATGAACAAGTTTCATTTTTTGACACATCTTGATGAAAAATGACCCTTGGCATTTGATTTTGACCAAAAAGTCAAAGTTTGACTTTTCAGTATACAGTCCAATTTTGATCAGTTGACTGAAAAATTCATCTGTCAATCCAAAGCAATTGAGATCTTTTGAACTTGTTGAATAGGTCAATATGATGCCATTGAGTCCTTGAATCCATGGTTGAACCCAATTTGCCATTGGCTAGGTCAAAAATCATAAATTACCTTTGTACAGTCAAAACCCTAAAAATGACCATTTTGCCCTTTTGGTGATCTGATCAAATTTCTTGTGGGTTTGTGGTCCAAACTTGATCAAATGGTTCATGTGAGTTCATAATGTTGATGTGGGTCAAAATTCATGAGGTTTGACTATAAATTGGCAACAGTTGACTTTTTCCCTAATACAACTGATTTCTAGGTCAACTGTCCAATTGACTGGGCAAAAATTTGATTCAAGGCTTGAAACTTGGTATGGACAAACTTATGAGTCCAACATGAAGTATGAAAGTAATTTTGGGCATTGTAAGTCAGAAAATCCCTGTGCAAACTCAAACCCTAATTTAGGTCAATAGTGCAAGGAGATGTCTTGAGTAGAGCAAACCCTAGCTTGGTCTTGAGTTCAAAGAGCCTTGTGATGAGAAATGTTGATAAAATGAGAGGGCAAATTTTGGGGTACAACACATGAAAACAAAAAGGTACCTTGATCTTGTATTTAAAATGCATGAATGTGTATGACGAAACATAAGCCACAAAAGTAAGATGAAGAGGGAAAATTTTAGGGTGCAACAACTGCCCCTATTCAATCATCTTAAACCCGATAAGTAAGAAAATGCGACAGCTTTCGAACGTTCAAGGTGGAAGAGGATTGAATACTAACAGAATCCAAAAATTTGTGCTCCGAATCAAATAGAAGTGCATAAACAATAGTAACTATATATTGCAAGGATGACACCAAACATGAGAAAATAGTGATGATAAATTCTGGGAGAACAAGCTAGGGCAAGATTGGAACACATATATTAACTCTTAACTATGAGATAAAAACTCAAACTAGGAAGACTAGATTTCAAAAGGAACGTGTCAAGACAAAACTTGGATTCAAATCACAAAATTGAGACGAAACTCAACCCGGGATGACTAGATGATACTAGGCTTCAGAGGGATGCGCCAGGACAAAATTGGAGCATGAATTACAATAACGAGAGAAAACTTAAACCAAACAAAGAATAGGAAAAACTAAACTCTAGAAAAAGTACGCGGGGCCGAGTGGCTAGAGTGCGTGATTCTAGGAGCATCTGCTAGTCTCAGCCTAAGATAGACAATATGAAGGAACTGAAAGAATCCCAAGAGTAAAGAATAAAACGAGATGAAACTCGACTTAATAACTAGTAAGACGAAACTAAACTAGATGAATACCAGGACGAAACTGGATTTCACGCACGGATAACAAGGTGAAAATCGACCCATAGCAAAAGAGGTGAGAGTGCATGTTTCGTAGAGCACCTGTTGGTCTCAGATCAATGGATAAACAGTAACGAAAAATGATAGAAGAATCCAAAGAAAAAAAGAGACTGATTTCAACCAGGGACGCAATACAATCACTGCAAAGAGACTCGGTAAACTAAAATCGATAAAGGGTCCAAGGTATGAAAATAAAACGAGACGAAACTCGACTCATTATAACTAGTTAGACGAAACTAGACTAGATGAGTACCAGGATGAAACTGGATTTCATGCACAGGCGACGAGATCGAAACTCGACCCAAAGCAAAGTGATGAGAGCGTGTGTTCCTCAGAGCACCTGGTGGTCTCAAATTAATGGATAAATAGTAACGAAAACTGATAGAAGCATCCAAGGAACAAAAGAGACGGATTTCAACCAGGGACGCAGTACGAACACTGCAAAGAGACTCGATAAACTAAAACTGATAAAGGGTTCAAGCTATGAAAACAAAATGAGATGAAACTCGACTCATTATAATTAGCTATACAAAACTAAACTAGAAGAGTACCAAGACGAAATTGGATATCATGCGCGGGTGAGGAGACGAAACTCTGAGCTCGACCCAAAGCAAGGTGATTAGGGTGTACACCTAAAAACCTGCTGAAAGCGAGTATCAGGACGAAAATGGTATCTAAAAGGTACATCAATAGACATTGGAATAAACCGGTGAGGGAAGTGAAGACTAAACCCGAGAAGACTATGCTAGGGAAAAACTGAACTACAATCAAGAGTATACAATCAACCAATCAAATGATTAATATCAAAAGGATATTTGTATGAGGTGAAACTGAGATATTGAGGATGAAGACCTCGCTGGGGATATAATCCGAAGTATCAACAAATTCACTGGGCGGAAACAGAAACAATAATGGCTTATGTTCTGATGCATGTTTGAATATTTTTTATATATAGCGCAATGCTCCATATAATGGAAATGCTACACATTTTGATATATGCAATGTAATGATGCATGTTTAAAATGCTTTACTGGGAAATGGCCAATCGAGAAGCCAACAACCAGGCGGTCAAAATATGATAAGACTTGCAAAAATAAATTGCAAAAATCTGTTGGAGAAGAGAAAATACGAGGATTAGCTGGAGAGAACCCTTGAAGAGATGAAACTCCATGGGGAGTAACAACTGAGAAACTAGTAAAAACAGGCCACAAACACTGAGAGGAGTTGCAAAAATAAATTGTGAACTCTGCCGGAGAAGACCGGTTCAAAACTGATCAACTACAAGAAGGAATGCCAAATGAAGATTGGGTGTTGTGGGAGAAGATCAGGGCGAGACTGTAATCTCTGGAAAAGACGGCGTGCAGACGTGTTAAGGATGATACCAAGAAAACAAACCAGATGTGGGAATTAAAACCCTTGTTGGGGAAACTTCCGTCGAAAAGTTCTCTACTATTTGCCGAAGATTAACAAAATCTCAATTAATTGACCAACAGTGACTACACCGAGGATAAGGAAAGATCCTTAAATAAGGATGCCCCAAGAAACCAATTATCTGGGGAATGAGAGATCAGGACAAGGAATCTCTAATTGGTAACTCCGCCAGGGAATTGAAACTTCTTCAGACTGTGAATCCTCATCTAAGAAACTCCACTGTGTACATGAGACGTCTTCAAACTTGAAGTCTCGGAATGAAGCCCTTTTCTTGAAAAAGATTTATGAGCATCAAAACATTGCCGAGGAAACAAAACTCCACTTGAGGATACAAAACTCTACCGGGGAGTATTTTACTGGGGATTTCAAAACCTTTGGTATGCAACCATAAAATAGACTATAAATATAGTCAAACAGTATCGACTTTACTGGGGACATAGAAATCTCAGCCAACATCAACCCTACTGAGGATGATAAAATATTATTTTGATATTAAATTCCCCAAGTCACAACCTAAATGGGAAAACTAGAATTTCTGAATGCAAACTTCAGATCAGAATGTAAACTCTGCTCAGAATAGTCTTTATTAAGAAACAAGATAATGCTAATGAAGACTTGGTTGGGGAATGAAAGTATCCAAAAACCTTATCCGCCTCGAGAATATCTCACATAACAATGCTGAGGAGAAATAATGTCCATTAGCTCCCTGTCAGACAGGGGAGGCTAGACTCTTCCTGCTAAGTCCCTCCACTTCTAAGCGTAGTCTTTGAAACCCTCGCTCGAACCCATAGCCAGACTCTGGAGTTGAGTACGATTTGGAGCAAGGTATGTGTTGTACTGATACTGCTTATAAAAAGCAGTGGCCAAGTCTTCCGAATTATTGATATTGGCCCTCTCCAGTTGATAGAACCAATCTAGCTGAGTCCCAGATAGACTATCCTGAAAGAAGTGGACCCATAAATCTTTGTCAGCAGTGTGAGGTTTTATCTTCCTCACATAAGATCGAAGGTGCATCTTGGGACACGAAACCCCGTCATACTTAGCAAACACTGGTGCCTTGAACTTTAGTGGAATGACAATCCCAAACACCAAACCCAGCTCTTCAAAGTCCATCCCGAGCACTTTCTGAATCTCCATTGCACTTAGACGCTCTTCCAGTTGCTTGTACTTCTCATCAGCTGGATGATATTTCTCTTCAGAGTAAGCATCCTCTTCTTCCTCTTCAGATTCTGGATGGTCATTCACTTCCTTGTTTTTCCCCTCTTGATTTTCCCCTTCAGCTGATGATGTTGCAAAGTCTAGGTTCTGGCTGGCTGGCCCTTGGAACCTTCTTCCCAGATTCAAAACACCGGTTGATTTCTTCGCCTTCTTCTTCTTTTCTTTGATCAGCAAAGTTTTCAAATCCTCTTGTCCTTTTTCCAGAGTCAAGAACATTTGTTGAAACTAATAATTTTGTGCTTGGAGATCTTTTATTGTCTGTTCAATATCCATCTCACTGAAATAAACAGTAGAAAGATAAGGAGACATATTGTAAGAAACATGTTTGTGTTATGATGAATGAAGATGCATACGCAAATGATTTCAAGGAAATTAGATATTTAAATTTTCTTTAGACAAAAAGGAACACATGTTATATTAATAAATTAAAGTTTGAGTATATCATGCCTCTTTGGGCTTACAAAGAAATACAAAAACTCTAAGATAAAAAATTTGAACGCATCCTCTTTGGTGCGATGTAGGCGTTCAGACTCCACTCCTCATGAAGCTTCTTGGTGAGTTGCAGAACTTTATTCTTGCTGGCGTAAAATTGGGCCTCGAAAGTGTCTCGCTCCCCCTTAATTTGTATCCAATCCCTTTGCAAGTCTTCGAGAGAGGTGGGCATGTTAGGATGAAGGATAGTGTATGGGACATCTCCTTCCACAACAGGTTCTATGATAACTAGTAAGATGGAAGGATAAGGCATCACAAGTTTCTGAGCACGAGATCTCACCCACTTAAGGTAAGACTCGAGGGGGATGGAATTCTTGTGCCCCAATGTCTTGCTATCTACCTTGTTCAACATCCTCCAATCTCGGATAATCCTCTAGCGGTAACCTTGATCGTCATTCTCGTAGTCAAATACCAACCTTTGAATAAGCATCTCATGTGGACCATCCCTTCGGGCGTAACCAAAATATCGTAAGGCTAAACAAGGGTTGTAAGTGATACCTCCACTAATGCCAAGCAGGGGGACATTAGAGAATTCTCTACAACGGTCGACGATAGTAACATTCTCCGAAGATCAGGAATACCAATGAATATCTGAATGTCTAAGCATCATCAACCTATGTGACCACCTTGAACCTTGCTCGTTCTTCAATACAGATTGGGGAAGATGCGAAATAAACCATATTTCCAAGAGAGGAGTACAACACATGAGAATACCCCTTTTCCTCATAGTGCGAGAGTGAAAAGAATTTAGAATGTCTCCTAACAAAGTAGGCATCGAGTTGCGAGACATGAAGATTTTGACGGTCTTTACATCAATGAGTTGGTCAGGATTTGGAAACAAAACAATCCCATAGATGAGAAGGGCCACAATTTCCTCAAAAGCTTTCAAGTCCAAAGAGTTCCAACAATCTTGAGCTTTCTCAAACAAGAACTTGGTTAAGAAACCTTTGACACCACTCCTTGTTTCCCAATTAGTTGTGACATCAGATTGTTGCAAGTGTAGGGCTTGAGTAATCTCTTATGGTTTTGGATCTCTTTTTATACCGTTGAAGGGTAGTTGATTGAGAATGGGAATCCTTAAGAGTTTGGAGAATTATTCCAAAGTTGGCACAAGTTGATAATCGGGAAATGTGAAGCAATGGTGTAGAGGATCAAAGAATTGGAAGAGCACCTTCATCATATCCTCATCAGTGTTAGAGGTAACCAAGCTTAGGAGGTGACCATGTCTTTCGGTAAATGGAGAATTCTCAGGAACCCTTGATGCTAACTCTTTAAGTTGAGGAGGGATTCTTACGAGATTGACTTGAATGGTTTTCCTGGGAATAGAATCTATGTCCTATAAAACAGAACAAAGATAAATCCCAAAAATCCTAGAAATAGTTAGTGAGTATGAGTATGATGTTATGATGTTTATGATGTTATGTACAAGTAAATATATACAAACAAAACAAACAAGTCCTTAGGTTTAGGATTGCATAGAGTCTCATAGGTAAGTACCCTCTTGAATTTTAGTTGGCTCAAACCTGTCCTAACAATAGTAATTGGGTTCTAAGGGAGCTCAATATCACTGGTTTGTCTTCTCGAGCATTGTTTTAGCGCAAGACTCTTTAATGGCGACCGAAATATCCCAAAAAAAAAACCTCAATGAGTGTAGTATCGAGTATCTACCAACTTCGGACTGCACCAAAGCCAGTCATCTCACTACATCCTAATGGCCAAGTTGGTCAAGTAAAGGTTCTAGAAGTTAGTTAGTTCTTCATGACATCACTCAGCGGCCCCATATTCTCCTTGACTACTCAAGGGCTACCGGTACCCACAAATATATCACATTAACGTAGCTATTTCTTAGACCATGTCGGTATACCCCGCACAGTTTCCACAATGTATTGCTACTTACCTATAAGGTATCCCAAATCCGGGTAGAGGATTTAAACCCAAACAAAGAACCAAAATGTAAAGTAAACAAATCAAACAATGAAAGCAAGTAAATGTGATATAACCCTAAGGTAACCCCACTTTTAAAATTGTCCCCAGTAGAGTCTCCGGTTCTGTAACACGGTGGGAGAACTTACTTAGTTTTTTTGAGTTTGATCGTAAATGTTACGGTTAGCAAGAGTCGCCACCGACTTTTCTTTTATCCAAAAGGAAAGTCTGAAAAGAACAGGAAAGACCTTTAGAGATGTTTTCTTGAGTTCAGGGGGTAGATTATAAAAAGGGAAGGTATTAGCACCCTTTTCATCCGTAGTTATCTACGGGATCTTAGTTGCTTGCTAGATCACTTTCTTTTGTTTGAAAATGTGCTTTGTATGGTTTTTTGAAAGTATTTTGAAAAGGCGTCTTTGTTTAGGCAAACTTTGTAATATTTCTCGTTTGTAAGAACGTATACAAAGTGTTGAGCTTTTGAAAATATTTTATGTTTGAAAAATGTTTTTGAAAGTGTTGGTGTTTATTTTGAAAATAGCAAGGATATTTTGGTTGAAAATGAGCAAGCAAATAGGAACATTCTACCTACTCAAAAGTATTTCTTGTTTATTTCCTCTTTCCTTTGACATTGTTATCTTACCATTAATTTGGTAAGAAACCCTATCGTTGGATGTAAAAGGGATGGGCATGGGTCATCGTATAGCCATGATTAGCAACGTTGTAAGATATCTTAGCATTTTCTTTAAGGGACTAAGATCATTTTTGAAAGGCAACTTTGATAGCATCATCGAGGGACTATGATCTTGTATTTTTGATTGTTTTTGCTAAGATACCCCACATGCATAATATGGCCATTTTCATAAGGCAACAAAGTGGATTTACCCTAAGGGTGTAAGTGTGCAAGTGTATTAATTTACATGCATTTTTTTTGTCTTTCAATTAGGGTTTGCTAATTTGTTGATTTTAATCTTTCCATACAAACTCTAATTTACTAGCATAAAGCATTAAATTGCGGAAAATAAAAATGCTAAGCTATTACATCATTAGGGGAGGGGGTGTACAAATTTACAAATGGGGAAATTGCAAGAAAATTAAATCTAAATAATTATTATAACCATATTGAATATTATACAAAAATGAAGATAAAAAATGCAAGAATGCAAAATGGAAAAATAAATGATTTTTATTTAGTTTTATGGAAGGTTTTAATCTTAACCTAATTAAGAAAATAATTAATGGAAATTAACTAAAATTAAAACCTAAATTAATTAACAAAGAATAATAAGTTAAAAATGGTTTTCTAGGGTTTTTTATGAAAAGGTTTTAAATAATAGAAATAATAGAAAATTAATTAATTAAAATAAGCCCAAGTTCTAAATTAATTTTAATTTACAAGAAAATAATATAATATAATAATTAAACCTAATTATCTAAATATTAATCAAGAAAGAGAAATTAATTTATTAAGAAAATTGTTTTTGTTCTTTTTAGTTTTTTATAATGAAAAATAAAATATGAGTGCAAAAATAATAAAATAAATATACTTTTAGATTTTTTTATTAATAATAAAAAAACTTATATTAATAATAAAAATAATAACAAGAAAAATACTAAAATAAAAATGAAAATAGAATAAAGAAATAAAATGGGTCAGGGGGGTATGAAACATAATCAGGGGGGAAAAGTCAACAAAAAAAATGAAAGCCAAAAGTTAAGGGGCCCAGGCGTTGCAAACAAAAAAAAAGAAAAGGAAAATGTGAGAAAAAATAAGCAAAAGGTAGTGCGCTGGGTGTTGACCCCACGCCCTCTTGGTTACCAGCGTGCTGCCTTACCACTAGGATGACTATATATCTGTTTACTTATATGAAATGATAAATACATAACATAAAATGCTTCCAAGGCTTGTACTTCGTCTTCAACCTTCAGCCAGCCAGAGTACATGTAACTTCTTCATCTCTCAACAAAAATAGAAAGTACAAACAAGAAAGTTATGGCATTTCTTCTCACGAATCCAACCATATAAATAACTAAAGCTAAAAGTCAAAGATGAGTGAGAATTTTTCTGGCCCTAATTTAAAACCTAAAAATTTCAGAAACTTCAACTCCAAAATTCTCTAAGCTCGGGCTATTTAAATGAAAATTATGGATATGTTCAACTTCGTGGCAATGATATCTACATCTTATCTTCACAAATCAGAATCAAATAATGCTTGTATGAAGAGATAGAAGTTTGAAAGTTTACCTCTTGCAACTGGAGTCGTGTATGGAGTTTGAGCAACCTTTGAGATGGCCTGATAATTTCTGTAGCTTGCCTGGACCTCCTTGAATGTGTTCCAAGTCCTACTTTGCTTTGAGGATGGCTGAAACTTCCAACTCAAGTCAAGTTGCAAGCTTCAGTTTTGGAAATGGTGGATAGTGATGGAGGAGTTACAGTCTTGAAACATGAGCTTGGATAACTTGTGTATTATGTAAGTAAGGTGTCTGGATGGTTAAGAATCAAAACGCACGAGTGGAAATGGAGATGGAGAGTTTTGGCTCAAAACTGTCAAGTGGAACAGTTATGTGCAGCAAGGGTGTTTTGGAGAGTTCTTGGGGGCTTGAAATCGTGTGTTAGCTTGCAAACAACTTGTGCATAAGTAAGAAAAAATTTCTAGAACTTGAGAGGGTCAGAAGTGCAAGATGTAGAGTTATGGCTATCTTACTTGATTTGGAAGAAAAGTGGAAATATAGTTTCAAGGAAAAGTACAAGCATGAGCTGAGTTGTTAGAGGCTTTAGAAAAGTTTTTTTGGGTTATAGGTTGTGTGTGATCAGAAGCAAACAAATAAAAGCTCAAGAACTGATTTTGTGCATAAAAGCTACTTTTCCAAAATGGCAATGTGCACTTTCTTCCCAAAATGGCATTAAGCATGGGCAATGCATTGAATGCTTAGATTGAAGCTTCTTACAGCTGTGAAAACATTTAATTATGGAGTGCCAAACAAGTTTCAGGCCTACAAAGCAAATATTGTACAACCTAGCGTGGATTTGCATTCTTGTTCATCATGAAATTCTGCCTTGTAAAACAACTTGAAACCCTAACTTCTGGCCTTCAATTCTCCTTGCTCAAAAATGATCTCAAGTAGTTCTTGGATATTTTAGAAAGCTTGTAATATGCTCTACAACCCCTCTTTAAATCACTTTTGCAAAATAAAATTGGAACTATATGAAACTTGGCCCAAAAGTTATGTCAAAATCCTGACCGAAATATTCAAAATTTCACTAAGTGTTTTAGTTTCATGACCATGATTTCATGGATTAATAGCTTGAAATCCAAGAATTTCTAGGAAGAGTTATGTAAAACAATGTTTTATATCTCATTGAGATCTACAACTTTCATGTTGAAAGTTTCCTTTGAATCATCTTGCATCATAGTGAAAAATTGGCTAAAACTTGTGAAAAATATGAAGTTTTCAACACTTAGAAAAATTTCTAAGTTTGGAAACTTTGACTTTTCAAAATGAAATCTTGACTTTTTGATTTATTGATGAACAAGTTTCATATTTTGACATGCTTTGATGAATTGTGATCTTTGACACTTGATTTTGACCCAAAAGTCAAAGTTTGACTTTTTAGTGTGCAGTTGACTTTTGATCAGTTGAGTGAAAATCAATTATCAATCAAATGACCTTGAGAAATGTTTTGAGTCATGCCATTAGGTCAAAATGATGCAATTGAATCCTTGATATCATGTTTCCAACCAATCAATCATTTCTAGGTCAAAAATCAGAAATTGCCTTTTCTCAATCAAAACCCTAATTTTGACCATTTTGCCCTTTTGATGATCTGATCAAATTTCTTGAGGAATTATGGTCCAAACTT
The DNA here is from genome assembly GCA_948472305.1 of Vicia faba. Taxonomy (NCBI): domain Eukaryota; kingdom Viridiplantae; phylum Streptophyta; class Magnoliopsida; order Fabales; family Fabaceae; genus Vicia; species Vicia faba. The sequence goes on along the minus strand of OX451735.1, from coordinate 1,241,969,192 downwards.
GATCAAATAACATATATGAGTTCATAATGTTGATATGGATCCAAAATTATGAATTTTGACTGTAAATTGGCCACAGTTGACATTTTCCCCAATATAGTTGATTTTTAGGTCAACTGATCAATTGATTGAGCAAAAATGTGATCCAAGACTTGAAAATTGACATGAAAAATCTTGAGGGTCTATAATGATCCATGAAAGTCATATGAGGCATTAAAAGTTCAATTATCCTTGTGCAATCTCAAACCCTAATTTCAGTCATCAGTGCTTAAGGAGGTGTCTTGAGCTGATCAACCCTTGTGTAGTCTTGAACCAAAGGAGATCTTATGAGAAAATACTTGATAAATGAGAGGGAAAATTTTGGGGTACAACAATAGAAATTTAAACATATAAAGAAAATAGCAAAGAAATAAAATTATAAACTATTACAAACCATATGGGAGTGGGTGTACAAGTTTACGAATGGGGATGAGTAGAATCAATAATGAGATAAAAAGTCTAAATAAACAAACAATACAACCCAATCGAAATTAATTTAAATAACTAATTAAATTAAATAACTAATTAATAAATTATTTAATAATATTAAATAACATTTCTCAATTTAATTGATTATTTAAAACAAATGACATTTTTGTATTTTTATTTAATAGAAAGCCTAAATAAAACAAAATAATACAACCCAATTGAAATATTAAACAACTAATTAAATTGAAACAATCTACCTAATAAAATTAATTAGCAACATAATTAATAATATAAAAATAATATTTATTTTTTTATTTAATTATTTATGATAAGAAAATATATTTTGTATTTTTATATTTTTTTATTTGATAAAAATCAAAATAAATAACAAAATAAAAAAAAACATATAAAGAAAATAAACCCAATGGGCCTGATATTTGAAGTAAACAGAGGGTGCTGAATGGAAGTGGGTGCCCAAGCCCAGCATAAAGGTCCATCAGATTCTGTGGTGCTACTTCAGGGGGGTGTACGGTGAGGGCGTGCAACTTAGAGTGTTGGATCCAGATCTAGCGGTGATGATTACGTAGGTGCACCAAAGGAATGATGGAGAGACACGTGAGATCTAATGGGAGTCCATGTGATTCCGTGTGGAGCTTCAAAGATGATCTCTCATGGACGCGCAAAGCTGGAACGTTGGATGAGATCTGTTGAGATCCGATGAGATTTAAAGATGGGGACGCGAGGGTGCACGGTGAACCACAAAGAGTTACCTATACAGAATCAGAAGAGAGCCACAAGGGCGATGAAAAATGTTACCGACAGATTAGTAAACTGATTATGTTTAATTAAACAAAAAATGGAAAATTAGGGAAATGTTCTTTAACAAACGAGACTGAATATCTCTCTCCCTTCATGTTATTCTCTCGATCCTCTATATATATATATTTTTTTAAAATAAACACAAAAGTATAGGAAATAAAGAGAAAAGAGGATTTGTGGTGGTGGCTGAACATGAACACACAGCGGCGACTATGATTTCCCACGGTGGCATGGATGAATCTCCACGGCGGCGGCAACAATCTTGCTACGATCTTGATTTTCTTTACATCATCTTGCTCACCTTGTCTTTCTAAACACGATTTTGATGTTTGATTTCACAGATTTTAAGGATTTGGTATAGATCTTGAAGGGGGGAATTGAAACCCTACGTCCCGGATTTGCGATTTCCGGCCTCTTTCGGGTGATATCACTCTTATCTCTTCTTATGAACTCTTTGCGACCTCTATTTCCTCTTTATCTTTCTCTGTAATCAGAATTCGTAATTTCTGAAACGAAATTTTTTGAAGGGTTTGAGTTTTTAAAGATGATGATAGCTTAGGGATTATGTGATGTTGCTTGCGTAGCTTTTCGTTTCTATTTGTGGTTTTGATTTATGAAGGGTTTTTTTTTTAGATCTGGAAAATGATAAGAATGATTTAGGGTTTTCGGTTTTTGATAGCTTGTTGTGGCCTTTGTATTTGTGAATGGATTTTGGCTTCTCTGAAGGGTTTGTAAAAATTGAAGATGATGATGGATCCTAGATCTAGGGTTTCTAGTTTATTATTGTATGCTCAGCTTTTTTTGCTTGTGTATCTTCCCCCTATTTCAGTGCCAATTGATTGTTTATATACTCATATCACTTAGGGTTTTGGCTCTGATTTTCTTTTACTGGCTTGCTTATGTTTGTTAACAGACTTTGAATGAGTTTTTTGACGTAGGCTTTGATCCATTTGATCTGTTATTATTTTCTGATATATGATTTCATTTGAGATGTGATTGTTATTTTTTTACTGATATGTCGCTTAATGCTGTTGGGTTGAGACTTGGTTTACACTTGCTGAGATATGAACTGTGATGCTTGTTGGGCTGAAATGTGATTTTTGCGTGTGGGCTTAAAACTTGAACTCTGTACTGCTTTAATTTCTGAATTTTGATGTGTGGACTAGGATGCTGGACCCTCTGATTTTTTGTGATAACAAATTTTCTGATTTTGTTTCTACTTTTGGGCGTGACAATTATTTCTGATTGTTGTGGTTTTGTTTGCTGAGATAAGAATTTTTGTTAATTTTACTGTTGTGCATAACTGTGATGCTGATTGTTAAGTTTTTCTATAGAGACCCGCGATGTTATGTAACTGTGATGAAAAAAATCTGAGTTTCTTTGTCTTTATTGTGAACTAAATTTTTTTTGTCTTTTTGTGATTTGTAGTAAAGATTATGGGCCTATGATTGAAACTTGAGATTTTGATTTGTATGAGGCCTTGAATTCTTGTGAACATGATAAAATTCCCCAATAAATTTATTCCTCTATACAAACCCTCATGATGAATTTTGGAGAGGGGATTCTTCTTGTAAACTTTTGTTTAAGTTTCAATGTTTGATTGCTTTCTAACCAATTTCCTTTCTCTTCTTTGTTTCATGAACACAACAATGGTGAAAGCATGAAGATGTAAAGTGGACCGAAATGAGCATGGAGAAAATGATTGAAGAAGAAGAAGTCAAACCCAAGAACTTAGACTTAGGAAACTCTTGATTTGTCGTTGTATTTAAATTGGAATTTGCCTCAATTGTAAATTTTGTAAGCTTAGCAAATTTATGATAGAATTTGTAAAACAAACTTTTTGTCAAAGTGTTTGTAAGATAAAGTAAATCTTGAATGGCATCCAATAAAGGCTTCAACTTTTGGTTTTGAATTTAAGTGAACTTGTGTTTTCAACATTTGTAAACCTGTATGGATTCAAATTTGAAATTGATCTTGTAAGTCTTGAATACTTGCAACTTGAACTTGAACAAACTTCCTTTTATTGTGAAATTGAAACTTTGGTGAGCAATGGATGAAATTTGTATAAAGTTAGACTTGTAGAAACGGGTACCAAAATGAATGCGTAGAACTTGAATTCCAATGATAGCCAATTCTTATTAGCCTTCTTCATCTCACTTTGTTTTCCTTTGAAGTGTATGATGAAAGTATGACATAAATATCAAGGAAATAGCCATGAATGAAACTTGACCAAACATTTCAAATGGATTCTCTTCCACTAAACAAATCAACCAAAACCTAAATGATGAGTCAACCTTCAAAAGATCATAAGAACCCAAAGAAACCTTAAAGTTGGGGTGCTTTAACTGATGATAATTGCTAGATCAAAACCTGAGTCATCTGATGATACTAAAAGCAATATAAGTGCATCCCAATCCTCAATCTACAGATGAACCTTTCTCCAACTCTCTAACCATAAGTGACTTATGCTTCAAGCAATCAAATATTCACTTGATCTTAGAACCAAATAAAATATCTTCTCAATTGATGATTGAACGTGCCCTATTCGAACTCCTGATGAATTAAAGAGACATTCGAGTTATCCTGAAGTATGAGAACCTCTTGTAGCTTGAGTGACCCAAAAATTGAGGGTCTGAGACTCATCTCCTCAATAATTGATGAAACAACCAATTCCCAAATTTTAAAAAATCATGAAAACCAAAAGGTACCTTGATCTTGTCTTTAAAATGCATGAATGTGTATTATGAAACATAAGGCACAAAAGTAACATGAAGAGGGAAAATTTTGGGGTGCAACAGTCGGGCTGTGATGTCGAGGAGAAAAAGGGGTTATACCTGCAAGGCACTTTGATGATCAAGTAAGAGTGGAAACAAGGAGATAAAAAACAAGTATTAGGTGGTGAATAGTGAATATTTAATACCTGGCCCTCACAGGTGGGAGGGTTTATATAATACCCCTGACATGTGGCCGTTGGTTCCTGATTTCACGCCTAGATATACGGGTCCGTGAAATCAGGTAACTTCCAGAACTTGGTCAAACTGGGCAGATGTGCCCGTAACTAGCTGTTGGTTCCAAGGACGGGGCCAGTTACGACCGTCTCTCTGGTCGGTTCCTGGTGGACTGCATGATGTTGATGTCGGGTAGGCTGAGAGGGTGCTCGCTGATCATCCTAGGCCGGTGCTGGCTTGGGAGGACAAATGGTCGATATTGCCCAACAGATAGCGGGTGGTTCGGGTCATGGACGTGCGGGCCGCACTAAAGGAAATGTCTAGACTGGGCCCATTCAAGATGTCTGGAAAGTCCAGAATAGTAGCACCCTCAAGTCGTTGCTTTTGGGTACATGAGTGATGACTTTTATACCTGCTCTTAGAATGGGGGCGCTTCTTACGGGGAAGCGAGCGTTGCCCATTGTGCCTTTCTCGCGGGGAGATGAGGAGTTGGTCGTCAGGACCCTTAAATTTAGAGAGGTAGCGTGTTTTGGTAAGTGTGCCTGCGAAGCGGCACAATGATGACCTAGAGGTTAGGATGTAATGATGATGACCCTAGGGTTTCCCAGGCGCGTGTCTCGCACATACGGATGGTTTCAGCTATAAATACAAGCGGAGCAAGGTATTTTGTGTTTTTTGTCTTCTCTCTCAACTGTTCGTATTAGCTCGACCGTCGACCACCATCGTTCCTTAAGTTTTGTCGCTCGCAGCTGCTACTTCCAGCCTTTCTTCTTCTATTAACTGGTAAGTTTTCATTTTTCCATTGTATTTCGCTTTTTCTAGTTCGTATTTTGGCCATTTAATTTTTAGAGATGCATGTGGTTAGGGCTTATGGTTCTGTTTGTGAGGACGTTGTTGGGAACTGTTGGCAGTAGGCGGCGTTTCTATAGTTTAGAATCGCCAGAGCCATCGTGGGATCTTCCCGGGAACTTGTGGTGTGTCATAGACGATGTTGTACCCCAAAATTTGCCCTCCCATATTCTTCAAGATTTGGCAAGATCAATCTCCAAATGGTTCAAAATCTTTCAAGGGTTGCACAATCCAATTGCCTCCTAACATAGTCAAAATCAGGGTTTTGGTTCTTGCAAAGAAATTGAGGTTTTCAAGAGTCCAATCAAATTCCATATGCCTATATACATTGTCAAACATCCACATGTCAAGTTTCAAGACTCACAGCATCAAGTTGCACAGTCAAAAGCCCTAATTGCTTCACAGTCAAATGCAGGGGTAAAATGGTCATTTGATAGTCAAAAGTCAAAAAATTTGGTCAACATCTTATTTTGAAGCCACAATAATCATTTGATCAATTCTTGATCATGATTCCTCAAGCATGGCTCAAAAAGTCTCAAGATGCAAAAGTTTCTATTTTTGGACAGTTGAAAAGTCAACTGCAAATTGACCAGGGCATAACTTTTTCATGGTTCATCAGAAAAATCCCATCCAATTCTCATTTTGAAGGGGATGACATTTCCTACAACTCATCTTCACACTCCAAGTCCAAGAAATGCTCTCACAAAAAGTTATCAATTTCTACATTATAGGTCATTTTCAAAAGTCAACAAAAAGGCACTTTAAGTCAAAGACCATAACTTGAGATTGGTAAATCAAAATGACATGGGACCAAAGGCATTGATTAGAGGACTTCAAGTCATTTTCAAAATGTCCAAGAACATGTTCATAGCTTCAAAATTGAGCAAGATATGCATTGGAGAAGTTGGGAAATTTTTGGGAACTTTCAAAAGTCAACTTTGCTTAAAACACTTCATTTTTGCTAATGGGCCTCAAATTCCTTCTTGAATCTTTGCCCAAAGCCTATGCACGACCCATTGAACTTAAAATGGTTTATTTTATTATTTTCAATTAATTAATTGAATTTTTATTAATATTAATTCATTTAATTGATTTTAATTGTAGGAAAATTCAAAAGATATGGTTTTTGGATCTTTTGTGAAGCAAATCTGATCAGGGCAAGCTGGCAATCTCGTTTCTCAATCAAAGAGGAAAAATCGTCCATGTTTGGCAAGTTTTATCAATCAAAAAAGTTGGAAAAGATTTGATTAAAATCAAATATTGAAAACATAATTTCATGGACTTTTGGGCCAAGGTTTACCCTAGTTTTGATTCCAATACATATGCTGAAGCCAACCCTAGTGTTAACAACGTGAAAGAACTGCTGAAACCACATAACAAAATTCCAAAAATTGAAGAAATACTTGAAAACTGAAATCAATATTCCAGGTGAATTCAAAGCCTAAAAGTTGTTCCAACGTGTTGTTGACATTGCCAGGAATCCATTGCCATCAAGAACAAGCTCTAATACACAAGGAAACGGCCAAACAGAATCACGGTTTGGACAAACATTTCCATAATCGAAATCCAATTTTTATGCATCATTGACATGTTTTTATTGATTTGTATTGCTAACATCTTCCCGAAGCTTTTGGTATGGATTAATTGTGTTGAAACATCCTGAATCGAAATCTACCATGGACGAATGCTAGGGTTTCAGAGCTTTCATATTGGGATTTTTCATATACTGTAAAATTAGACCTCAAGACTTATATGGATAAATTCGTCAGGACAAGATGAAATCATTGACACCATCGTGCCCTTTTTATATTGCTTGTGTGCCTAATCGCTATTTTTGATGTTTCCAGTTTGTGGGGGTTTAAAACCCCCGCTATTTGCTTGTTTTTTGTTTTAGGCCAGATGAAGAAGACAATACGTGGAAGGACATGACTGGCGTATTCAAATATGATGCGCGCTTTTTTTAAATTCCCAGCATAATTGTTGTTTTTGCATATTATTTTCACTATCCCTTATTATTACAAATACAATGCAATGGCTGAGTGGTTGTGGACGTGGCTTGCAATCTTTGGGACCTGGGTTCGATTCCGAGGTCCCCCATATAATTGTTGATCTTTTTTCCAACACGTTACAGTGCAGCGCTTGTCAATGATCTATCATGAACCTTCAGTGCTCCATGTGCCAAGTGGCTGTGACTATCAATCCAAGGGTTGCAAGGGAAGGAGTATCATGTGCTCAGGTCAAAGCAGCCATAGGCGATCATGAAAGTCAACAAGGCTCAGAGCATTATTGGGCCAGAATTTCTCAAATATACCTCCACTTGGGCCATCACACCCCATTTGGTTTGTATTTTTAATTTTATTTTCTTTTCCTTTAAATTTCTTTTAATTGTTTTAATTATTATTATTAATTCACCACAAGTTAATTTTTCACAATAAAAATCAGAAAATTAAAATTGTAAATACATTTAATTATTTATTAATTTCACTATTAACTATTATTTTTGTAAATAAATACTAATAACTAACTTAGCTTAATTTAGGTTTAAATTTTAATCCTTTTTCTTAATAAATAAAAATTGCATAGAATTAGGTTTTGACCTTTTTTTAATCATTTTCTTATTATCATCATTATTAATTATTATTATTTTTGTAAATAACATGTAAATTAATTAATTAGTTTAAATTAGTTTAACTTTAACAGTTTCATTAATAATTAAAATAAACTTAGAACTAGGGTTTTCTTGACTTTTAATTTATTTTATTATCATTAAATACAAAAACATAAAAAAACATCTTTCTTGTAAATAATTAATTAAATTAGTATTAGGTTTAATTTTAATTTAATTTCAAGCAAAGGACAAAAGCTCATAATTTCTCAAAAGGGTCCAAAACCCTAAGGACGTCCAGTTTAATTTCTATTTGCGCATTATTTTTTTTTATTTGATTATTATGTAACTGCTTCCAAGGATGTAATAGTAATTAGGTTTATTGCTTTTTTTTACTTTCCGCATCTTTATCAAAAACGGGTCTTTGTTTTTTGGCGATGTATAGACCCGCGCCTTGTAATAGCGTAGCTTTTACCTTTCCGTATTTTATTTTCCACACTCCTAACTACTAAATTGCATGAAAGAATGTATGATAATTAAAAACAACTCGTAGCTCACAATTGCATGATCAAAGATAAATGTTAACATGAAAATAACACACAATGCACACGCCACCTCTAGGGTACGCCTCACTCGTTGCCTCGAACGTGGTCGTCAAGTATAGGGTGTTTTAGCGGTCGCCCTTATGTCTAAGATCCAGTTGCCTCGAAACGGTTGCCTCGGATTAAAAAGGATCTAGGACATTAGGGTTACTTCTAAGGTATCTTACTATTGCTTCGGTGACCACACTGTCCCTCAATCGAATTGACCCGAACACCTCCAACGGTGGTGCTACCTACCTCTCAATGGTGGGATGGCACTACCTTAAGGACTCTTACACAGCCTAATTCCTTAGGGTAGGTGGATGACTCATGGGTACTTTCTCTCTTTAAAAAATAAACCAAAACATCTTTTCACACTGACACTTTCAAAAGTTTTCAAACAAATTTTTCAAACACTCTTGAGGACATATACAAGAGTCACTTAGAAATCTTTCAAATGAAACTTTTTCAAACCCACACACACTTAAAAAGCAAACCAATTTTGAAAACATAAGAGCAAGTACCTAAGAGCCCATGGATAACCATGGATAAAAAGGGTGCTAACACCTTCCCTTTCTATAAATCTACCTCCCGAACCGAAAAACATTCTCGAAAAGGAATTTTGTTGTGCTTTTGTCCTTTCCTTGTTGGAGAAAATAAAAGATGGTGGCGACTCTTGCTTACCGCGACATTTCGCGAACCAGCATTTCAAAACAGTCAGTTCTATTTCCACCGATCACAGAACTGGCGACTATGCTGAGGATACCTTTAAAGTGAGGTGTACCTTAGGATGGATCATACTTATGTTTTCAATTGAATGTTTTGTTTGCTTTATTATTGTGGGCATTGTCTTGGAGTTTCATAGATCCTAACCCGGATCTGGGGATACCCTTTTAGGTAGCATAAGCTGTGAGGGACCTGTCCGGTGTAGACCGACACGGGTGAAGCAGTGGCTACGTTGGTGTGGCACCTTGGTCTGTACCGATATCCCTTGTGTTGCAACGAGGAGAATATGGGTCTTCTGAGGAGTCATTAAGCACCAACCGACCTTAGAACCCTAATTTGACCCAACTTGGCCATAGAACAGTAGCAGTATGCTACACCCATTGAGGCTAAACTCTCGCGATGGTTCTGGCCGCAAGAAAAGATTGCGACGCTGGAGTTATGACCGATTGAGGGTAGTCAGTGATATTGGGATCCTCTAGAACCCGGTTACTTTTGATAGGACAGGTCTTAACCAACAAACTGAAAGAGGGTAGTACCTGAACTTCATGATGGCCTAAACTCTAAGGGCTATCTTGCGTGACTTCTGTGCCTTATCATGTTTGCCTTTGTGAATACTTGTGGTGTGCTTTATCATGACATCATACCATCATAGACATTGCATGCATCCTGCATAAGGACTGACCTATTTCAAAGACAAGACGGTTTCACCTTTCCTCTGTTTTGTAGGACATCATGATGCTTGTGCGAAGGAACACTATCCGGCTTAATTTTGTTCACCCACCTGAGTTGCTTGAAGAATTGGTTAGCAGAATTCCAAACACCACTTCCTTCATCCAGAGGCATGGTTCTCTTCTCGGTTTAGTCACTACAAAGTGGGACCAACAACTGATGAGTGTCTTGACCCAGTTTTATGATCCCTTGTATAATTGCTTCACCTTTCAAGACTTCCAGCTGGTCCCTACCCTGGAAGAATTCTCTGATTTGCTTGGTATCCCTATCTTGGATCAGACTCCCTTCACTGTTTGGGAAAAGACTCTTAGGCTTGAGGAGATTGCTGCAACCCTTCCCTTGACCAACAAGGAGGTAATGGACAACTGGGTGACTAGAAGCAGAGTTAAGGGTTTCTTGGCCAGGTTTCTGATTGGTAAAGCTAACAGTTTCTGGAATGACTTAGACTTCAGGGCGTATGAAGACATTCTGGCTCTCTTAATCTATGGTCTAGTTTTGTTTCCTAATCCTGATAACTTCATTAACGTCAATTCCATAAGGATCTTCATGTCTATGAACCCTGTGCCCACTCTCTTGGGTGATATCCTGCAACAACTCTATGCTCGTACTGCCCGAAGACGAGGAACTCTGTGGTGTTGTACTCCTTTGTTAGTGAGGTGGTTTATTTCTCACCTCCCTAAGTTCGTGCTGAAGAACAAAGAAGGAAGAGGCTGGGTTCATAGGTTAATGTCTCTCACTGATAATGACATCATTTGGACTCTCAGAGGTTTGGATGAGGTAGCTGTTATTGATCGTTGCGGAGAATATCCTAATGTTCCTTTGATTGGTACCCAAGGAGGAATCTCTTATAATCCATGTCTAGCTCTCCGTCAGTTTGGAAGAGCCAGAAGAGCAGGGCCTCATGAGATGTTGGTGCCTCATACCAGTTTTGAGTTTCAGGTAGATAGTGACGAGCTGCGTCGTAGATTCATCAAAGCTTAGGACAGAATTCACAAAGCTGACCCACATGAGTTGGGACCGAAGACTTCTCTACCTATGGAATCCTACTACAGATGGGTCCGCATCCGTGCTCAGAAGTTAGGTATGCCATACGAAGCTGTCAGACCCATCATCCTTGAGTTTCCTGATAGAGACGGGGCTCCTCCAACTGTTCTCCCTCCTCAGATACCTACTGATGTTGATACACTAAAGAGGTCTTGGGCGCAACTACAAGAAGAACGGGATTCTTATCGGGAAAAGTTCAACGAGCAGGAATTGAAGATCCAGAAGCTGACAAAGCAGTTGGAGAACGAGCGGACCTTGAATGACTACATCCGTACTGAGAAAAAGAGACCCTGGGATCACTGATGAGCTTTGGATGTTCTTTTACAGTTTTTATTTCCCTTTTCAGTATTTCCATTTTATGTAACGCCTAAGGGCAATCTGTTGAACAATTTAAATTTCAAAGTTGAATCTAATAAAGTGCGCTTCCTTTTTGTTTACAAGGTTGAATCCCGATTGTCTTTGAAAACATAAATCATGCGCATTTCATTCATCATGTGCATCACAGGTACCCTTTTCCTACAGGTTGCTTAATGTTCTTCTCTGTTTATTTCAACAATCATCATTAATCCTGAATCATCTATTGAGAAATCCATCAAGGCCCTACAGGCCCAGAACGCCCAGTTCCAAGAGTTGATCATGAGTTTAGCCCAAGGTCAAGAGGAATTGAAGGCTCTGCTGGTAAAGAAGAAGAAGAAGAAGAGAACTGTATTATTCAACACTGGACGGAGGTTTGGCAATACACTGCAAAATGAGGCTGATCAAGCTGCTTCCTCTGTAGGCAAAGGCAGTCCCCAAGGGGGAAGGGTTCCTAGTCCTGTGGTCTTTGACAACGAGACGGATTTCAACGATGAGCAGTACCCTCCCGCTGAAGACAGGTACAAGCAGTTAGAGGATCGTCTGAGTGCCATGGAAATTCAACAGGTGCCTGGGTTGGATTTTGGAGATCTGGGTTTATCTTCTGGGGTGGTGATCCCACACAAGTTCAAGGCACCATCTTTTGCGAAGTATGACGGGGCTTCCTGCCCTAAGCTACATCTCAGATCTTATGTGCGGAAGATCCAACCGTATACTGTGGACAAGAACTTATGGATCCATTTCTTCCAGGATAGCCTTTCAGGGGCTCAACTCGAGTGGTTCTATCAGCTGGATGGAGCCAATATTCGAAACTGGGAGGACTTGGCTACTGCTTTTTATAAGCAGTATCAGTACAATGCCGACCTCGCTCCTACACGTACCCAACTCCAGGGTATGTCGCTAGGATCGGGAGAAGGTTTTAAAGAGTACGCGCAAAAGTGGAGGGACCTGGCTGGCAGGGTGCAGCCACCGTTGACTGACCGTGAACTCATGGACATGTTCTTGGGGACCCTGTCTGGGCCATTCTTCAACCACCTGATTGGCAATTCTTCTGCAGGGTTTACAGATCTCATTCTGACTGGTGAAAGAATAGAAGCTGGTATGAAATCGGGGAAGATACAGAAAGGTGCATCCTCAAGTTCTAAAAAGAAGCCTTTCAAGAAGGAAGCCAGTGTTGTGTATGGTCCCAGAAGACAAAATAAACCGGAACGCCGCCAAGCTGTCAATGCGGTGGTGATTTCAAAGCCTGCTGTCGCTCCTCGGCAACCTAACCAACCAAGGGGTGAGAGACCCAGAAGAGAATACACTCGGCTTAGTATGACCTTGTCTCAGATCTTGCCGCAACTGCTATCAACCAACTTGGTGACTGTCAGAGAAGCTCCGAAGGTGGTAAACACAACCTCTCCGAAGTACAATCCCAACGCCCGCTGTGCTTATCACTCTGATAGCCCGAGCCATTCTACTGATGATTGTTGGGCCCTGAGGAATAAGGTTCAGGACCTTATCGATGCTAAGGAAATACAGTTTGAGGCGCCCGAAAGGCCCAACGTTGTGACTGCTCCTATGCCCCAGCATGGAGTAAATGCTATTGAGGAAGACCTGTATGTAGTCTCTGTGGATGAGATTGTTACTCCATTGTCGACCGTCAAGAGGAACCTGTTGCTAGCCGGTTTATTTCCGGGATGTAGCAAGGGTTGCCTTCTGTGTGCTGTTTCACCTGCTGGTTGTCCGTTGCTGAAGTCAGGGGTCCAAAACCTGATGGATAGCAAAGAGATCTTGTTCAAGAAGACCGTTGTTCCTATTGTCCCTACTGAAGATGTATCCGTTGTCACCATTTTCAACAATCCTACCAAGGCTCCCCCGAGGAAGCCCGTCAAAATCATGTCTGTTGCACCTATCATCATTACCGTTCCGGGGCCCCTCCCCTATAAATCTGACAAGGCTGTCCCGTGGCACTATGGGGCAGATGTGTATGTACTCGGAGTAAAACAAGAATTCAATACTAGTACCGGCATCAGTAACATCACCGGTCCTGCTAAAGTTACTCGCAGTGGCAGGCTCTTCTCGCCTGATATTGCACCTCCTGCTATTCAGAGGCCTCTTGTTATCACACCTGCCAGTGTGCCTGTTTCCCCTCCTGATCAAGTTTCTACCCCTGCTGCGAGTCATTTGACGCTCGGGGCAAAGGGATTGCTGATGTGCCTGCCCAGATGGAGGCACCGAAGACTGTTAATGTTGAAGCTTCACAGCAAGAGATGGAAGAAATCCTTAAAATTATCAAGAAGAGTGATTTCAACATCGTGGAACAGCTGGGGCACACCCCCTCTAAGATCTCTATGCTATCACTGCTGTTATGTTCAGAGGCCCATGCCAAGGCCCTGATTTCCTTCCTGAAGACGGCCCATGTACCACAAGAAACGTCTGCTGATCAATTTACTGATTGTGTGGCCAACTTAACTGCTGATAATGGTCTGGGTTTCTCTGACGCTGATCTGACCGCCAAGGGAAAGAACCACAACGATACCCTGCATGTCTCCATTGAATGCAGGGGCACTACTCTCGCCCATGTGTTGGTAGACACCGGTTCTTCGCTGAACGTATTACCCAAAAAGGCCTTAGACAGGTTAGATTGTGAGGGTTTGGAGTTGAAGCCTAGTAACATTATTGTCCGGGCCTTTGATGGGTCGAAGAGGATGGTACATGGTGAAGTTGATATTCCGATCCGGGTTGGTTCCCAAGTCTTTGATTCAACATTCTATGTGATGGACATCCGACCATCCTATTCTTGTTTACTGGGTCGTCCTTGGATCCACAAGGCTGGAGCGGTGACCTCCACTCTACATCAGAAACTCAAGTACCCGGTCAGAGGGAAAATTGTTACAGTACAAGGGGAGGAGGAATATATGGTTAGCCATCTTAACTCATTCCGGTATATAGAGATGGACGGGGAGTTCATTGAGACCCCCTTTCAACACTTTGAAGAGGTACCTCCAAACCTGGTGTCAGCAGAGATGGTGACTGAAGATAGTTCTCCTTTGAAGATGGCTTCCTTGAAGGATGCCCGGGCTGTGGTTGAGAAGGGTGAGTGTGCAAACTGGGGCAGACTTCCTGATTTCACTCCAAAGACTGACAAGTTCAGGCTGGGTTTCACTGCAGAGACTCAGAGGGCTGTGCGTAAAGCAAGGATTGGAAGACCTCCCGTATTCATCACCAACCCGGGAGTGAATGCTATTGAAGGCGATACGGAGGAATCTGAATTTGACAGCTGGATCTACCCAACGGCCGACGGTGGACTGAACAATTGGACTGCCAAAGATTTCATACCTGTTACTTTTGTTACTCAGTAATGAACTCCTTTGTTTTTAAATTTGTAATGAACAATAATTTGAAACTTTATGGCCCGGTGTCTTACGCGGGGCACCGTGGCTTCATTTGTGAGGGCTTATTACTTGTCATTTCCATATATCATGAATAAAAACATTGGACGTTTTTCGCATTTCGAATCTTGTGCTCCCTTTCTTTCTTTCTATATTGCAAAACAGCTATATTTACACACACTCACCTATACAGGTTTCAATCCACTCTAGATCTCATTGGTAACGACTCTGCTACTTCCAGTTATGACTTTGAAAATCCGATCAACTTAGCCGAAGACGAAGGTGAAGGTGATTGCGAAGTGCCTGGCGAGCTTGCAAGACTGTTACTCCAGGAAGAGAGGGTCATTCAGCCACATGAAGAGCCAGTGGAAACGGTAAATCTAGGTATTGAGACAGACAGAAAGGAAGTCAAGATTGGTGCCAATCTGGAGCTCAGCGTGAAACAACGGTTGATTCAGATGTTGCATGACTATGTGGAAATCTTTGCCTGGTCTTATGAAGACATGCCTGGGTTGGATACCGACATTGTGGTTCATCACCTGCCTACCAAGGAATACTGCCCTCCGGTTAAAGAAAAGGTCCGCCGTATGCGTCCAGAGATGTCCGAGAAGATCAAAGCTGAGGTTATGAAGCAATTTGATACCGGGTTTCTAGCAGTGACTTCTTACCCTCAGTGGGTTGCCAACGTGGTTCCGGTGCCGAAGAAAGATGGTAAGGTCCGAATGTGTGTTGACTATAGGGATTTGAATAGGGCCAGCCCTAAAGATGATTTCCCCTTGCCTCACATCGACGTTCTGGTTGACAATACTGCTCAGCACAAGGTGTTCTCCTTCATGGATGGTCTTTCAGGTTATAATCAGATCAAAATGGCTCCTGAAGATATGGAAAAGACTACCTTTGTTACTCAGTGGGGCATCTTCTGCTACAAGGTCATGCCGTTCGGATTGAAAAATGTTGGGGAAACCTACCAACGTGCCATGGTCGCTTTATTTCATGACATGATCTATCATGAGATAGAAGTATATGTCAATGATATGATTGCAAGGTCTCAAACTGAGGAGGAACACCTTGACCATTTACAGAAGCTGTTTGACGGTCTGAAGTTATACAAGCTAAGATTGAATCCAAACAAATGCACATTTGGGGTAAGATCTGGAAAACTGCTAGGCTTCGTCGTGAGCGACAAAGGTATTCAAGTGGACCCTGCCAAGGTGAAATCCATACAAGAGATGCCAGTTCCAAAGACAAAGAAAGAAGTAAGAGGCTTTCTAGGACGGCTGAACTACATTGCTCGATTCATCTCGCACCTAACTGCTACCTGTGAACCAATCTTCAAGCTACTGAAGAAAGATCAAGCAGTACGTTGGAACAATGAATGTCAGGCCGCTTTCGACAGAATTAAAGAGTATCTCCAAGAACCACCCATTCTTATGCCACCGGTTGAAGGGAGACCTCTAATCTTATACTTGACGGTACTTGACAACTCAATGGGGTGTGTGCTGGGGCAGCATGACGAGTCTGGCCGAAAAGAGCATGCCATTTATTACCTTAGCAAAAAGTTTACTGATTGTGAGACCCGATACTCACTACTCGAGAAAACTTGCTGCACTTTGGTATGGGCTGCTCGTCGGCTGAGACAGTATATGTTGACTCACACTACTTTGTTGATCTCCAAAATGGATCCAATCAAGTACATATTCGAAAAGCCCGCCTTGTCCGGAAGAATAGCAAGATGGCAGATGATCTTGACGGAATACGACATCCAGTACACGACTCAGAAGGCAATCAAGGGAAGTGTGTTAGCAGACCATTTGGCACACCAGGAAGTGGATGATTACCAGTCGATGAACTTTGAATTCCCATACGAGAACATCATGGTAGTGACTGATTGTGAAGTACCTGGACCGGATGAAGGACCTGAGGAAGGATCCCGATGGTCTATCGGCGTTGTGATCATATCCCCAAAAGGCACTCATACTCCACTTACTGCCCAACTATGTTTCAACTGCACCAACAACATGGCAGAGTATGAGGCATGCATCATGGGTCTTCAAGCTGCAATTTACTTAAGGATCAAGTTTCTGAGTGTCTTCGGAGATTCCTCTCTCGTGATCAATCAGATCAAAGGCGAGTGGGATACGAAACATCCGAATCTTATTCCTTACAAAGAGTGTGTGTTGACATTGATCCCCCATTTCACGGAGATAACTTTTGAACACTTCCCAAGAGAGGAGAATCAGTTGGCGGACGCGCTGGCTATGATGTCTTCTATGTTCAAGGTCAAGTGGGATAACGAAGCTCCCCGGATCATTATCTGGAAATTGGATGAACCTGCATATTGATGTGATCTTGAGACTGAAGAGGTAACTGAAAAACCTTGGTATCATGAGGTGAAGAGGTATCTGGAAGCTCAAGAATACCCCGAGGGTGCATCTGTCAATGACAAGAAATTCCTGAGAAGGTTCGCTGCAAAGTTCTTCCTCAGCAATGACATTCTATACAAGCGAAACCATGATTCAACCTTGTTGCGTTGTGTGGATAAGACTGAAGCAGCAAGAATCATGACAGAGCTTCATGAAGGTACCTTCGGAACGCATTCCAGTGGACACACCATGGCAAAGAAAATTCTTCGGGCAGGATATTTCTGGTCCACAATGGAAGCCGACTGTTACCAACATTCCCGGACATGTCACAAGTGCCAGATCTATGCAGATAAAGTACACGTTCCTCCAGTTCCTCTGAACGTCTTGACTGCACCTTGGCCTTTTGCAATGTGGGGCATTGATATGATTGGCGAGATCAAACCTACGGCATCCAACGGGCATCGCTTCATCCTGGTGGCGATCAATTACTTTACAAAGTGGGTTGAAGCAGCTTCCTACGCTACCGTAACCAAGAACGTCGTGGCACGGTTCATTCGACACAACCTGATCTATCGATACAGTGTACCTGAGAGGATCATTACGGACAATGGTACCAATCTTAATAACAAGATGATTACTGAGCTCTGCGAACAATTCAAGATACAGCACCATAACTCTTCTCCTTACCGGCCGAAGATGAATGGGGCTGTAGAAGCAGCTAATAAGAATATCAAAAAGATTATGCAGAAGATGACAGTGACCTACAAAGATTGGCACGAGATGTTACCGTTCGCTCTTCATGGGTACCGTACCTCAGCAAGAACGTCAACCGGGGCAACTCCCTTTTCTTTGGTCTATGGCATGGAGGCAGTCTTGCCGATTGAAGTCCAGATACCCTCTCTCCGGATAATGAAGGATACAGGCTTGAGCGAAGATGACTGGATCCAGACTCGACTTGATCAGTTAAACCTAATTGACGAAAAGAGACTCACTGCTATTTGTCATGGTCAAACGTATCAAAAACGGATGATCAGGGCATTTAACAAGAAAGTCAGACCACAAGAGTATCAAGTTGGGGACCTGGTAATCAAACGCATCATCCTACCTCAAAGTGATCCCAGGGGAAAATGGACCCCCACATACGAAGGGCCATTTGTGGTTAAACATATCTTCTCAGGAGGAGCTATGATTCTAACCACCATGGACGGTGACGACCTTCCTCACCCCGCCAATGCAGACATAGTAAAAAGATACTACGCATGAATTAAAGACCCGCTAGGTTGACACACCTAGGAAAAAATAAGGGCTTCCCGGCGAACCAAAAGGGTTCGGGCAAAAATAAGGGATGAAAAATGAAAAAATCTGTACACCCGGCAAGTCGAAAACCTGAAAAGGCGGCTTGGGCAAAAATGGGTATCCCGGTGGACTAAAAACCCGAAAGGGCAGTCCAGGCAAAAGTTAGGGATTAAAGCGTAATACTATGTCTCATTTAATCACCTTGCATCCAGAATCCGGTATCAAATATCAGGTTCAGACGGCATCGATCAATCAGCTTCATCTTCAACTAAGCAGCCAAGTGATGAGACGCTTGAAGACATAAAGGCGATAGCAGAGTTGGAACCCAGTGGGATATTTTCACATAGCTGTTTTGTTTTCTTTGTACAAATTGTATAAACTCTGTTCAGCGGCGTTCTCTTACTAGGACGTCAGCCTCTTGTACATAAACGCCTATTTACAGGAAAATTCCAAAATCAATACAAATTCACTTTTCAGATAAATTGCCAATTATTTTCCTTTTTCTGTTTTTTTTTTTTAAAAGAACGTCCAATGTTCATTTTTGATATATGCATTTGACACTAATTGCTAACTCATAAATATTTGCATGCGAAATAAAGGACTAATTACAGGTGACATCAGAAACAGGGGCAATAATGAGTTGTCTAAGCGACCTAGTTGCTCTGTCCACCAAGGTACCAAGGTAAGTTCGGTTGAAGAATGTAACCCAGATACCTTCACTCCCTGCAGAGTAAGACAAGATTCAACAATTCTCCCCAAGAAGTTGGTCTCCAATCAACCCTAACAAGGCACAATGTCCCTAGCAAGTCAGCAACACTCTTCCCGAGCAAAGTTAGTCTATTGTCAGCCTTAAGGAAGTTGGATCACCCCCCAGAAGATCTCAATATTCCCCAGCGGAGTATACAGATGTTCCTAAGCAAGCATCCCCGGCAGTCTTGATCTAAGATTGTTCCCCGGCGGAATACAGACACCCCAGTGGAGCCATGTCCTCAAAAGTCTCCCCAGGAAAGTTGAATCAATCTCCCCAGTAGGAAGCTTATCCCCAGTATATTCTGGAAGCTTATCACCTGCAGAGTACGAACGCCTCTCCCCGGTTTTATTCAGAAGGTTATTCCTCACCAGAGCTTATAACTGGGTTATCCTCAGCTAATTACCACGGAAAGATTGTCCTCGGCGAAGTTCTTCCTATCCCCAGCGGAGTTCATCAATTCCAACAGAGCTTATCAATGGAATCCCCAGCGGAGTTATCGTCAAATCTCAGCGAAGTATCTCTTCCCACAGAATATTTCCCCGCAGAAAAATCTCTTCAACAAAGTTTATCCCTCAACGGAGTCATCTTCTCCTACAGGTTTATTCTCGCAACCGTCATCCCCAGCGGAAACAAAGAGCTCTACTCTTCAACATCAGCCCAGGATTCAACAAACTCCCGGCATTCGTCAAGGATTTATTTTCCTAGACAAAAATACATTCATAAACATCACATCTTCATACATTATAGCATGCACATACGCATCATGGACATACAAACTCATTTATTTTGAGAACATCACGCATTTCATACATCATGACATTGCATACAACTAATGTTTTGCCTTTTCAGGAAAAAGGTCAATACAAAGATGATTACTATCAACTGTCGCAATTCCAGATTCGATACCTGTATCTAGCCAGGGCATATCTGTGAGTGATTGATTATGGATTCGATACCTGTATCTAGCCAGGGCATATCTACATGAAGAAATTCCAGACTCGATTCTTGTATCCAGCCAGGGCACGTCTGAAGAGTTTGAAGATTCGATTCCTGTATCCAGCCAGGGTATATCTGTTGATGACTAATTCCGGACTCGATTCCTGTATCCAGCCAGGGCACGTCTGAAGAGTTTGAAGATTTGATTCCTGTATCCAGCCAGGGCATATCTGTTGACGACTAATTCCGGACTCGATTCATGTATCCAGCCAGGGCACGTCTGAAGAGTTTGAAGATTCGATTCCTGTATCCAGCCAGGGCATATCTGTTGACGACTAATTCCGGGCTCGATTCCTGTATCCAGCCAGGGCACGTCTGAAGAGTTTGACGATTCGATTCCTGTATCCAGCCAGGGCATATCTGTTGACGACTAATTCCAGATTCGATTCCTGTATCCAGCCAGGGCACGTCTGAAGAGTTTGAAGATTCGATTCCTGTATCCAGCCAGGGCATATCTGTTGACGAATAATTCCAGATTCGATTCCTGTATCTAGCCAGGGCACATCTTTGAATAACTGATTGTAGACTCGATACCTGTATCCAGCCAGGGCATATCTACATGAAGAGTTTAGAGATTCGATACCTGTATCCAGCCAAGGCATATCTACATAAAGAGTTTGAAGATCAACCCCTGTAACAGGCCAGATAATTATCTTTCTTTCTCAGGTACGCAAGTTCTCGCTAAGGAATCTCTTACGCGATCGACACCTAGATGGCATCTATAAGCCCATCCACACACCATCTCTCCAAATGGCATCTATAAGCCCATTCCCGACAAGGCTCCGTCACAGCTCCAGATGGCATCTATAAGCCCATCCTCCTATCCATCATCTCTCCAAATGGCATCTGTAAGCCCATTCCCGCCATCACGCTGCTGATGCTCTACTATGCGAGTGCAAATTTCTGGGCACTTTAGTGTTCAATCATCTTCCACCTTCGGATCACGAAAGGCACGCAAGCCAATCTACATCCTCAGGTCTAAGAAGATTGAACAGGGGCAACTGTTGTACCCCAAAATTTGCCCTCCCATATTCTTCAAGATTTGGCAAGATCAATCTCCAAATGGTTCAAAATCTCTCAAGGGTTGCACATTCCAATTGCCTCCTAACACAGTCAAAATCAGGGTTTTGGTTCTTGCAAAGAAATTGAGGTTTTCAAGGGTCCAATCAAGTCCCATATGCCTATATACATTTTCAAACATTCACATGTCAAGTTTCAAGACTCACAACATCAAGTTGCACAGTCAAAAGCCCTAATTGCTTCACAGTCAACTACAGGGGTAAAATGGTCATTTGACAGTCAAAAGTCAAAAATTTTGGTCAACATCTTATTTTGAAGCCACAATCATAATTTGATCAATTCTTGATCATGATTCCTCAAGCATGGCTCAAAAAGTCTCAAGATGTAAAAGTTTCTATTTTTGGACAGCTGAAAAGTCAACTGCAAATTGACCAGGGCATAACTTTTTCATGGTTCATCATAAAAATCCCATCCAATGCTCATTTTGAAGGGGATGAAATTTCCTACAACTCATCTTCACACTCCAAGTCCAAGAAATGCTCTCACAAAAAGTTATCAATTTCTACATTATAGGTCATTTTCAAAAGTCAACAAAAAGGCACTTTAATTCAAAGACCATAACTTGAGATTGGTAAATCAAAATGACATGGGACCAAAGTCATTGGTTAAAGGACTTCAATACCTTTTCAAAATGTCCAAGAACATGTTAATAGCTTCAAAATTGAGAAAGATATGCATTGGAGAAGTTGGGAAATTTTTGGGAACTTTCAAAAGTCAACTTTGCTTAAAACACTTCATTTTTGCTAATGGGCCTCAAATTCCTTCTTGAATCTTTGCCCAAAGCCTATGCACGACCCATTGAACTTAAAATGATTTATTTTCTTATTTTTAATTAATTAATTGAATTTTTATTAATATTAATTCATTTAATTGATTTTAATTGTAGGAAAATTCAAAAGATATGGTTTTTGGATCTTTTGTGAAGCAAATCTGATCAGGGCAAGCTAGCAATCTCGTTTCTCAATCAAAGAGGCAAAATCATCCATGTTTGGCAAGTTTTATCAATCAAAAAAGTTGGAAAATATTTGATTAAAATCAAATATTGAAAACATAATTTCATGGACTTTTGGGCCAAGGTTTACCCTAGTTTTGATTCCAATACATATGCTGAAGCCAACCCTAGTGTTAACAACGTGAAAGAACTGCTGAAACCACAGAACGAAATTCCAAAAATTGAAGAAATACTTGAAAACTGAAATCAATATTCCAGGTGAATTCAAAGCCTAAAAGTGGTTCCAACGTGTTGCTGACATTGCCAGGAATCCATTGCCATCAAGAACAAGCTCTAATACACAAGGAAACGGCCAAACAGAATCACGGTTTGGACAAACATTTCCATAATCGAAATCCAATTTTTATGTATCATTGACATGTTTTGATTATTGATTTGTATTGCTAACATCTTCCCGAAGCTTTTGGTATGGATTAATTGTGTTGAAACATCCTGAATCGAAATCTACCATGGACGAATGCTAGGGTTTCAGAGCTTTCATATTGGGATTTTTCATATACTGTAAAATTAGACCTCAAGACCTATATGGATAAATTCGTCAGGACAAGATGAAATCATTGACACCATCGTGCCCTTTTTATATTGCTTGTGTGCCTAATCGCTATTTTTTATGTTTCCAGTTTGTGGGGGTTTAAAACCCCCGCTATTTGCTTGTTTTTTGTTTTAGGCCAAATGAAGAAGACAATACGTGGAAGGACATGACTGGCGTATTCAAATATGATGCGCGCTTTTTTTAAATTCCCAGCATAATTGTTGTTTTTGCATATTATTTTCACTATCCCTTATTATTACAAATACAATGCAATGGCTGAGTGGTTGTGGACGTGGCTTGCAATCGTTGGGACCTGGGTTCAATTCCCAGGTCCCCCATATAATTGTTGATCTTTTTTCCAGCATGTTCCAGTGCAGCGCTTGTCAATGATCTATCATGAACCTTCAGTGCTCCATGTGCCAAGTGGCTGTGACTATCAATCCAAGGGCTGCAAGGGAAGGAGTTTCATGTGCTCAGGTCAAAGCAGGCATAGGCGATCATGAAAGTCAACAAGGCTCAGAGCATTATTGGGCCAGAATTTCTCAAATATACCTCCACTTGGGCCATCACACCCCCTTTGGTTTGCATTTTTAATTTTATTTTCTTTTCCTTTAAATTTCTTTTAATTGTTTTAATTATTATTATTAATTCACCACAAGTTAATTTTTCACAATAAAAATCAGAAAATCAAAATTGTAAATACATTTAATTATTTATTAATTTCACTATTAACTATTATTTTTGTAAATAAATACTAATAACTAACTTAGCTTAATTTAGGTTTAAATTTTAATCCTTTTTCTTAATAAATAAAAATTGCATAGAATTAGGTTTTAACCTTTTTTTAATCATTTTCTTATTATCATCATTATTAATTATTATTATTTTTGTAAATAACATGTAAATTAATTAATTAGTTTAAATTAGTTTAACTTTAACATTTTCATTAATAATTAAAATAAACTTAGAACTAGGGTTTTCTTGACTTTTAATTTATTTTATTATCATTAAATACAAAAACATAAAAAACATCTTTCTTGTAAATAATTAATTAAATTAGTATTAGGTTTAATTTTAATTTAATTTCAAGCAAAGGACAAAAGCTCATAATTTCTCAAAAGGGTCCAAAACCCTAAGGACGTCCAGTTTAATTTCTATTTGCGCATTATTTTTTTTATTTGATTATTATGTAACTGCTTCCAAGGATGTAATAGTAATTAATTTTATTGTTTTTTTTACTTTCCGCATCTTTATCAAAAACGGGTCTTTGTTTTTTGGCGATGTATAGACCCGCGCCTTGTAATAGCGTAGCTTTTACCTTTCCGTATTTTATTTTCCGCACTCCTAACTGTTAAATTGCATGAAAGAATGTATGATAATTAAAAACAACTCGTAGCTCACAATTGCATGATCAAAGATAAATGTTAACCTGAAAACAACACACAATGCACACGCCACCTCTAGGGTACGCCTCACTCGTTGCCTCGAACGTGGTCGTCAAGTATAGGGTGTTTTAGCGGTCGCCCTTATGTCTAAGATCCAGTTGCCTCGAAACGGTTGCCTCGGATTAAAAAGGATCTAGGACATTAGGGTTACTTCTAAGGTATCCTACTATTGCTTCGGTGACCACACTGTCCCTCAATCGAATTGACCCGAACACCTCCAACGGTGGTGCTACCTACCTCTCAATGGTGGGATGGCACTACCTTAAGGACTCTTACACAACCTAATTCCTTAGGGTAGGTGGATGACTCATGGGTACTTGCTCTCTTCAAAAAACAAACCAAAACATCTTTTCACACTGACACTTTCAAAAGTTTTCAAACAAATTTTTCAAACACTCTTGAGGACAGATACAAGAGTCACTTAGAAATCTTTCAAACGAAACTTTTTCAAACCCACACACACTTGAAAAGCAAACCAATTTTGAAAACATAAGAGCAAGTACCTAAGAGCCCATGGATAACCATGGATAGAAAGAGTGCTAACACCTTCCCTTTCTATAAATCTACCTCCCGAACCGAGAAACATTCTCGAAAAGGAATTTTGCTGTGCTTTTGTCCTTTCCTTGTTGGAGAAAATAAAAGACGGTGACGACTCTTGCTTACCGCGACATTTCGCGAACCAGCATTTCAAAACAGTCAGTTCTATTTCCACCGATCACAGACGACCTCTTGGGACTTAGGGATTTTTTCTATGACTCCTACCCGTGGATGCACCTTAGTGAGGGTTCTGGTCGAGGACACAATCCTCGTTTCCCAGCACCTTTTCGCTTGATTAGCGACGGAAGGGTGGTTCTGGCATTGATGTCGATCTCATCTTTTTCCTCTGCCTTTCAGGTGCTATGGCTGACAACTCCCGCGAGTCAATCTCTCGAGCGAGTCTACACAATCCTTGGGAAGTTCCTCAGACGAGATGAGTAGCTCGTCGAGCATCCAGGAGATTTCTGGGGACACGCAGAATCAGTTGGAGCAGCAAATGAGGGAAGGCGACATGGAGATGACATCTGCCAATCAAGGTTGTCTGTTTCCTCCTGGGGATGAGGAGGATCCTCGGGATTGGGTCGCGAATGACCCATGGGACCGGCCTTCGTACTTCTATGAGCACCGGGAGGATGTTTTTACAGATGTGTACACTCACGAGGAGGGGGACAAGGGAGAATGGTCGCTATACATCCCCGGGAAAGAGAGCAGAATCTACTAGAAATGCGACAGGAGGAGGATTCCTATGTATGACATCATATTTCATGAGATGGGTCTTCGCCTCCCCTTCTCTGATTTTGAGGTGGTCGTATTCAGGAACTTGTGTGTGGCTCCCTCCCAACTGCATCCGAACGGTATCATGTTCATGCGCGCATTCGAAATAGTTTTTGACCACTTGAAGATATGGGCCACTATTCCCTTATTCTTCTACTGCTTCCACCATCAGAGGAGCAAGGTCGACGAAAAATAGGGATGGTTTCCCTGAAGCAAGGCGATGGGGAGTTATTTAAAGCTTATTTGGAGTCCGTCCGGCACTTCAAAGATAACTATATTTTGTGCAGCCTTCTTCGAGCAAGGCGATGTTGAACGTCTTCAGGACCGTGTCGGAACAAAACGAGGATAGTACTCCCTGTCTAAAGGAGCTAGGAGAGCCCATTGTAATGCTAGTTTACAAGTTCCCGTTCCAATGGACGAGGAAGCATTTTTATAGTGAATTAGGCTTCTATGTCTGGAGGGAGGGGGAGCTCGGAGACGAGGACTTGGAGAGCTTCGTCGTCCTAACCACATTCGTGGCTCGGATCCTCGCATCCAGCGAGTCGGCCATGGAGGCAGGCCTGTGATCGACAAGAACGGGGAGCCCGTATATGAGTCGAGCCTCATAAACGTCAAGGAGCTTCTCGGAAGCGAGGACCCCGTTAAATATTTGGATATATATATATATATATATATATATATATATATATATATATATATATATATATATATATATATATATATATATATATATATATATATATATATATATATATATATATATATATATATATATATGCTTCTAGCAGTAGTAAGTGGTCGTCGTTTATCTGACTCCTCGTTTACTGACTATGTTTCTTTTTTATTTATTTTGCAGATAACATGAATCCTGCTTAGAAACGTTTGGCCAAGACCCTTGCTGCAAGAGCGAGGAGGAATTAAAGGGACGCGCAGATTGGCTTAGGACCCGCTCCTGCCTCGGGGTCGGGTGACTCATCCTCGGACCCATCTACAGTCGCTCATTCTCCTGTTGTTGTTTCCTCGAAAGAAAAGAGACCGCATCCCAAGGGGAGCGTCGACTTGATCAGGGAAAAAGGGAAGGGGACATACAACTTTCCCCCTTCTGTCTGGAGAAGTCTTTCTTTGAGGGCACAACTTTCCGCCCTCTCTGAGCCGAATCCCTTCATCTCGAGGTAATGAACCGTCTAGAGAAGAGGGTGATGCTGGCTCAAGATGCCAGCCGTCTGATGCAGATCCTGGAGATGGCGGTCACCTACACCGAGGGAAGTTCTTCACAGGAGACGGAGCTGAAGAATCTTCAGGCTAAGCTGGCTGCAAGTGAGAAGGCCCGAGTTAAGGAAGAAAAAGTCCAAAAACTGTCTGATAAGGAATTTGGGAGTCTCTCCGAGGAACGCAGGGTCCTCTTACTCGATAAAAAGGGCCTTGAGGAAAAGGTGGTGGCCTTGACTGTCGAGATTTCTCCCGCTGAAGACGAGCCGGAGGATACCAAAGATCTGAAGACTCAGGCCAAGCTAGTTTCTCTTTTTGAGTTGGCTATTAACGATGCTCAGGCTTATTCCAAGGATAGTTTTGAAAATGCTGTAAAGAAGATGCGTGTGTTGAACCCCGATGTTGAGCTTAACACCTCAGGAATGTGGGCCAATTATTACATGGTTGCTGGTCAAATTCTGGTCCCTGGTTATCTCAAGGAGTTCGTTGCTCAACCAACCGGGTGTCCCGCCCAGCTGTCGCCTGTCACCTAATAGGAAGCCGAAGGATGATTGTTTTCTATTTTTTCCAGCCTGCGTGTCGTATTTGTTGTATTTTTGTTTCTCCGGGCTTTTTCCTGTTTATGTAATTTCTGAACAAGCGTAGTCTCTGGCCACAAATTTATTCTTTGTTGTAATATTCGTATATTAACGGCCCAAGTGGTCATTTTGTTTAATATTCGGCCAATGTTCGCTTGCTTTGAATTTTTAACATGTGTTGTTGACAAATTAGCCCATTTAGGATGTTGTTTATTTTGCTAAGAGTTTATAGTGGGGATTTGCTCGTTTGGTATGTTCGTCAGTATGGGGAAACTGATCAAACAACCAGGGTGAGTACCAGGCGTAGGCTTGAACCCAGGTCTCATTTCAAAGGACCTGGGTTCGGCAGCATGAACCTCGCGTCACGAGTCGGACGTTCTATTGTCATGGCACAAGGACTATGGAGCTCGATTAAGTTATCCATGTCGGGCTAAAGGTGCACTCGTTATAAGAGAGGAGCTTCGCCCTTATGAATATTTTGGGTGCTATGCTTGTGCCTAGACATGCACGCATGGTCGGACCTGGGTGAGTTTGCCTTATTGACTAAACTCACCAACTTCTCGGTATCTTTAACTATAATATTGTTTTAGCTTTTCAGCGTTTTATGATCGAATGAGCTATTCCCCTTGTAAGTTTTCCAAGTAATACGCTCTAGTCCCTGTTTTTGCATAGACGCGATAAGGACCTTCCCAGTTCGCTGTGAGCTTTCCCTCACGAGATTCTTTGTGATTTCTCTTTAAGACAAGGTTTCCGACCTCGAACTCTCACCATATGACCTTGGCGTCGTAGCGTATGGCTATTTTTTATTTTAGCGAGGCCTCTCATAGGGCCGCTCCTGTTCTAATTTCTTCCACCAGATCCAGTTCTTCTTGGTTGATGGCGTCGTTCATCTCCTCGTCGGGAGGTGCCTCGGTTCTCCTGGAAGGTTCCTCGATTTCTACAGAAATGATGGCCTCTGTCCTGTAAGCTAGTCGAAAAGGGGTCTCCCTAGTTGACGAGTGTGTTTTCATTCGATATCCCCAGAGTACACTAGGTAATTCCTTGACCCACCTTTTCTTGGTCTCTTCCAATCTTCACTTGAGACCCCTGAGTATTACTCTGTTTGCAGATTCGGCTTGGCCATTTGTCTGTGGATGCTCGGCAGAGGCGAAGTGTTGGGTGGTTCCTAGTTTGGTGACGAATTCCTGAAAGGTGTGGCCTGTAAACTGAGTCCAGTTGTCAGGGACTATCTCTTGAGGGATGCAAACCGAGCGAGGATATTTATTTTATAGAAGCGAAGGATGTTTTGGATGGTGATTTTAGTCAAATCTTTGACTTCTATCCATTTGGTGAAGTAGTCGACCGCTACGATCAGATATTTGTTCTGGTTGGTTCCGACCACGAATAGACCGATGAGGTCTAATCACCACCAAGCGAAAGGCCAGGGGGAGGAGAGGGATTTAAGCTCGTTAGATGGATCTAAATGAATGTCTCCATGCCATTGGCATTTATCGCATTTTTTCATGTGCTCTTTCACATCGTGCTACGTGATGGGCCAATAATGTCCTACTCACAGAGCTTTTCTCGCAAGGGATTTCTCACCCAGATGTTGGCCGCCGATGCCCTCGTGGATTTCAAGAAAGACACGCTCTTCCCCGCTTCCATCGACGCATTTTAGAAGGGGGATGGAAAACCCCCTCCTGTAAAGTTTGCCTTCGACCAAAACGTATGAGCAAGCTCTTCGTCTGACAACTGCTGCTTCTTTTGGATCGCCAAGGAGTCTTCCCTTAGTGAGGTAATCGTGTACGGGGGTCATCCAGCAATCGATGTCCCCGATGGTGAACACTTCTAAGGTAGAGTATGGCTTTTGGGTGCTCGGTCAAGGAAGTATTTCCTGTATCACCAACTTATTCCCTCCTTTTCTCTTTGTGCTCGCCAGTTTAGATAAGACATCTGCACGGGCGTTGTGTTCGCTGGGAACATGTTGTACATCCATAAATTTAAATTTCTTTTTCCTCTTCTAGACCAGGGCCCAATATTCAGCGAGTTGGTCATTTTTGACCTGATATTTGCCTCGGACTTGAGAGGCGACCAAATGAGAGTCGCTGAAGATTTTTACTTCCTTGGCTCCCAAATCTTCGACCAGACGTAAACCTGTGAGGAACACCTCATATTCGGCCTGATTGTTAGAGGTTGGAAAAGATAGGGCGATGGAGACCTCGATTAGGGTCCCTTCCTTATTTTCCAATATGATGCTTGCGCCTCTTCCGATCGAACTTAAGGCGCCATCGACGAAGATCGTCCAATAATGCGATCCATCGAGATCTGTGGGTAAGGTCATTTCAGCTACAAAGTCGGCCAAGGCCTGAGCCTTAAGGGCTTTCCTGCTCTCGTATTGGATATCGAATTTGGAGAGCTCCAAGGACCATTTCAACATTCTGCCGGCCATGTCTGGTCTTCCGAGCAGTTATTTTATTGGTTGATCTATCTGGACCACTATGGTGTGGGCCAGGAAGTAGTGTCTGAGTCTCCTTGTTGCGTTATCGAGGGCTAGGGCTACTTTCTTGATTTGTTGATATCTTTCCTCTAGACTCTGCAGGGTCTTGATCATGAAGTAAATTGGTCTTTGTCCTTCTGGAGTTTCTCTTATCAGTGTCGCGCTTATTACCTTGGAGGAGATGGCTAGATAGAGGTAGAGGATCTCATCTTTCTCGGGTCGAGAAAGGACGGGCGGCTGCGATAGCTCTTATTTCAAATGAATGAGGGCTTGTTCGCATTCAGGCGTCCACTCGAAGACAACTTCCTTGCGCAAGAGTTTGAACAAGGGAAGTGTGTGTTGGGTGGACTATGCCAAGAATAGAGAGAGAGAGAAGTGAGCATTTCATTCAAGATCTGGATGGACTTTTTCGAGGTGGGCGTCTGAAATTCAGAAAATGCCCGACATTTGGCAGGGTTTGCCTAAATACCTCGTTCCGTTAGATAGAATTCGAGGAACTTTCATGCCCATACACCGAAGGTACATTTTTCTGGGTTAAATCGCATCTGGCACTTTCGAGCTTGCTCGAACACTTTCTTTAAATGGGCGGTATGGTCGAGCTCCTCGGTGGACTTGACGATCATATCTTCCATATAGACTTCGAGCATGTTGCATATCTCGTTGCAAAAAACTTTGTTCATCATGCGCTGATATGTAGCGCCCACATTTTTCAGACCGAAGGGCATTAAATTGTAGTAATAGTTGCCCGACTCGGTCATGAAAGCGGTGTATTTTTTGTCCATTTTCGCCATTGGGATCTGGTTATAACCAGAGTATGCATCCATGAATGATAACAATTTGAAACCGGCCTAGTTGTCGACCAGTTTGTCAATATTGGAGAGGGGATAAGCATCTTTCGGGGAAGCCCGATTGAGATCAGTATAATCAATACACATGCGCCATTTTCCATTAGATTTTTTAACAAGAACTACATTTGAGATCCAGGTTGTGTATTGGGCTTCAGAACTAAAATGTGCCTCTAGGAGGTCTTTTATAGCTAGTTCTGCAGCCTCCGTTTTCTCGGACGACTGCTTTCTTCTATGTTGCGCGACTGCCTTAAGGGCAGGATCTATAGTCAAGCGATGGCATGCGACTTCTAGATCTAAACTGGGAATCTCGGCTACACTTCCAGCAAACAGATGAGCATTCTCTCTCAGGAAAGCTTTGAGTTTCCTTTTTTCTAGGTTAGGGAGGTACGCTCTAATCTTCACTCTTCCGGTGGGGTCTTCTTCGAGGGGAACTAGTTCGAAGTCGTCGTCCGCGATAGGTCGTGCGTGACTCGAGAGTTCGTCAGGAGCAGTAGAGGAGGCCGAACTTTCTTCTTCGACTATAGGCTCCTTTCCCTTCCTCTTTGCTCGACGCGGTTGTTCAAAAAATTTGACCTTCCTTTTTTATCAACACATTCTTTATAGGCTCCTCAAAAACTCAAGACACTCAAGGGTTGACCAGTCAGATGTTCCTCCTAAGCCCAAAGAGCCTACAATTAGGGTTTTGAGTTTTCTCAAGGTAGCCTGGGTTGCAAAGATCTTAATTTGCTTCCATGGTTCTTCATAGGTCCTCAATAAGGTTCATGTCAAATTTCAAGTCCTATATCACAATTTTTCTCAATGGCTCAAATGTTTGAAAATCAACTATATTGGTCAAAAAGTCAACTATGGTCAACATACAATCAAACTTTAAGATTTTTGCTTAACATAAATTTTTTGAAGTGATATTCATCATTTTATCAAGGGTTGATCATGATTCCTCAAGGAAAGCCCTCAGATCATCAAAAGTCAAGAATTGTCAAATTAGGGTTTCCTTAGGAGAAGTCAACAGAACTTTGACCAAGCATAACTTTCACATGCTTCATCAACTTTCCCCCAACCAAATCCCGTTTGAATAAAATTCAATTCTCTACAACTTTTCTATTATTATCAAGTCCAAAAAATGCTTCATTTGGAAGATATTATATAGTACATTATAGGTCATTTTTAAAAAGTCAACAAAAGACACTTTTTTTCAAGGCAATTTAAATCAAGATAATTTCTCCAAATGCAAAAATGATCAAAATAGAAAGTGTATAGGACATATTTAGCTTTTCAAAAAGTCCTAGATCATCTTTAAATGATGAAAATTGAGTAATTTATGAGGTGCACAAGTTAGGCAATTTTCAAGAAATGCATGAAATCTCAATTGAGCAAATTTGTGATTTTAGGTTATTGGGCCTAACTTTTTAGAGTTCAAACATACTCATGACATATCCAAGAGCCTCTAAACTTATCCATGCATTATTTTTATTTTTATTTCTATTTATAGGAATTTTTATTCATTTAAATACAAAAGAAATCAAGTGAAATATCAAGTAAATGGATCAATGCTTAAGTGGAATTCATTTGGATCATTCAAGGGCCCAATAATTCATGCAAGATACACCCAAATGGTCCAGGTTCATTGCAAGTTCAAAAAGGCAATAATCACTCAAAAATGGCAACTTCTTAATGTGTTGGATTTTGTCTCATGGCCATGAATGAGTTGTTTCCTTTCCATATTTATTTGTTTCCTTCCATTCTTCTATTTAAACACAACAATGCAAGCTCAAAAGGGACGAAAATCCTTGCATACAAGAGCCCTCACAAAATTCTTAAAAATTAAAGAAAAGTTGCAAAATCTATAACTTTATATCCAGGCGCTATCAATCCAAACCAAGGCCATCATTACACTCCTGAGACCTCCAGGAGTCATATCCAGTCCTCACATAGGCCTGAAGCACACCAAAACCTCTCCTCCCATTCACGCCGGTTGGTAAGTATGGTGAAGATTCGAAACTTTGATCTCAGACATTATTAATCATTACTGACATGATTAATCTGTTCATATGCATCATTGGAATGTATTTGACGTATTACGTGTGAGTCTTGATGCAGAAATAAGAATGTGTCATTGTTAGGGCATGGAGAGTTTAAAGATTCAGATCTCATGTTACAGGCGTCTTTAGGCCAAACTAATGGCACCACTGAGATCGCGGGATCCAATATACTGGATCTGGAGTTTTGCTTTTTTTGTTTGATTGATTTTTAAGGTTTTGAAGAAAAAACCCCATCGGAGATGATGGTGTTTTCCATCCTCCATGGTGGTTTGAAAAACGCAGAGGAGGTCAACGCATGTGTGGCAGAACGAAATGCCATGATTGGCCCATTGCTTTTTTTTATTATTTGATTTGCATAACTAATATTTTCCTTTTTAAAAAAAATCATTTTTATTATAATAAACAAAAAATCAGATAATCAAAAAAAATATTATATTTAAATTTTTATTAATTAAATTAATTTTGATTAATTATTTAATCACCCTTTTTGTAATTAATTAACTAATTAGAATTAGATTCTCGTAATTTAATTATATTTCC
This sequence comes from Vicia faba, assembly GCA_948472305.1. Classification (NCBI taxonomy): domain Eukaryota; kingdom Viridiplantae; phylum Streptophyta; class Magnoliopsida; order Fabales; family Fabaceae; genus Vicia; species Vicia faba. The sequence goes on along the minus strand of OX451735.1, from coordinate 1,241,936,219 downwards.
AAATTAAAAACAACAAAAAAACATTTTTCCAATGCTTATAACTCGTTTATGGTTTTTCATCTTTTCCCTTTTCTCCTCCACGCGTTTGTTTTCTTTATTCGCATTATTTTCATGGATTATGTAATTGTACAAATCGATGTAATAGTTTAAACTAGGACTTTTTACATTTTTTCTTTCCCCCATTTCTGGTTTGTATTCCTCCCATCCCGAAGCGATGTAATAGCGCGGTTTAAATTTCAGCATTTTTATTTTTCTGCACTTGTATATATTTAACTTCTAGATGTATGCTTAATAGGATTGCATGATAAGACCTAAAAGCAAACACTAGAACACCTAATATCCAAGATAAGCGTAACTGAAACACGACACACATTGCACACGCGCACCTCTAAGATGCATCCACTTGTTACCTTTGGAAAAACAGTCATGTCCCTCGAACGTGGGGACGCTTTAGTAAAGTCCCTTCAATACAAAAAGATTGTAGTCCCTCGATGACCCTCTGATGCTAACTTCGGTAAATGATCTAGTCCCTTATGATAAAAATGCTAAAGTTCCCTACGAGTTTCCTCTATGACTGTAGATGAACCACACTTGTCCCCCAAACATCCAATGATAGGGCTACCTACTGACTAATAGTAGGATAGCACTACCTAACGGAAAAGAGGAAAAAAACAAAGACCGTTTGAATAGGTAGACCGCTTATAGTTGCTTGCTCACAAAAATAAACAAAATAATTTTTCACACATACGCAAACTCTTTTCTAAATATTTTCAAAGACAAAAACACTTTGTATGCATTCTCAACGATACGAGAATCATTACAAAGTTTGTCGCACAAAGGCGTCTTTCCAAAAATATTTTCAAATACACTTACACAAAAAAAATCATTTTCAAAGTGTGCTAGCAACTAAGAGCCCGTAGATAACTATGAATGAAAAGGGTGTTAAGACCTCCCCTTTTCATAATCTACCCCCCGAACTCAAAATCTTTAAAAAGGTCTTTCGGGTTCTTTTCACCCTTTCCTTTGTTGGATAAAAGAAAAGTCGGTGGCGACTCTTGCTAACCGTAACATTTGCGATAAAACACAAAAACTAGTAAAGTCAGTTCTCCCACCATATTACAGAATTGGCGACTCTATTGGGGAGAGTACTAAAAGTGGGGTTACCTTAGAGCTAGATCATATTCAAAATGCTTAACTTGTTTGACTTGCTTGCTTTATATTTCAGGTTTATGTTTGGGTTATTCTTAAAGATCCTATACCCGGATCTGGGGCACTTTAGGTAAGTAGCAATAGACCGTGGGGACTATGCGGCATAATACCGACATAGTTGAAGCAATGGCTATGTTAGTGTGACACATTTGTTGGCACCGGTATCCCTTGAGTCCAGTCGAGGAGAATACGGGGCCGATGTGTGGTGTCATAAAGCACTAACTGACCGTGGAACCTTAGTTGAATAACTTATCCATTAGAAATTAGTGAGATAGCCGACTTTGGTGCAAGACTAAAGTTGGTTGATACTCGATACTACACTCATTGAGATTAGACTTTCAAGATATTTCAGTCGCTAATAAAGAAGCTTGTGCTGAAACAATGCCCGAGAGAAAGATCGATGATATTGAGATTCCTTAGAACCCGATTACTTCTTTTAGGACAGGTTGAACCAACTAAACTTCAAGAGGGTACTTACCTATAAACTCCATTCAAGCCTGGACCTAAGGCTACTTGTGTGACTTGTTTGCATTCATTATCTAACAACTTGAATTCCTTGCAGGACTTATTTGTAGTCATTATCCAATAACTTGGACATCTTGCAAGACTTACTTGTTTTCGCCGCCTTACACTTTTGCTTGGTGCATAGCTTACACAACATGACATCATGTTATAGCATTTCCATTACCCATTTCAAGGATCTCAAGGTCCTGTGATGCAGGTAATCATAAACCAGACGCCTAGCAAGGGGCAGAAGGATTTACTTTCCTCTAACCAAATGCCGTCAAAGTATCATGAGCCGACATTTAGCAAGGGGTAAGAGCACTTATTTTCCTCTAACCAATGTCGTCAAAGACCGAAGTACACTATTTTGAGTCAAAGGCTAGGAGCCACTTGACATGGTGAGCTTGAATCTCATAGAAGGACATTCAAAGACGCAAAGTTCTTCAGTCAAAGTTGCATCAACTTCTAACAGTTCACTTTTGTCTATCTCGTGAGATCCTTGAAAACATTGCATGCATGTCATTACATAACAAATATTCTCAAGACAAGTTTCTCATTTTCTCACTGTTTATTTCAGCAAGGAAAATGGCTCTCGAACAGAACGACAGAGATCTCCAAACTCAAGATGATCAGTTCAAGGAAATTCTCTTAAATCTATCCAAGGGGCAAGAAGAATTGAAAATACTAATCGCTGGGAACATGGCCAAGAAAAACCCTGAAGATAACAAGGATGACCAGTTGGAACAATTGCAAGCTGAGATGGCGACGATGAGAATCCAGATGATCGGTCAGATGCCTCTTATCCAAAATTTAGTTCGGGGACAAGAAGAGTTGAGGATTCTCATCAGCAAGCCTCATCAAGACAGATACGGCCGTATGGGACAAACTGCTAGAATTTGGGGTCTAATCAATGATCAACCTCTCTTGGTAGACAGGGAATTGGGTGACATGTTCATGCGGGAACATATTGAAAATAAACTCAGGAGCGGTGAAATTTAGGGGACTGCATTTTCAAGAACTCAGAAGAGATCATACAATGGAAAGAAGGAGTCTCGTACTGTGTACGACCAGAAGGGTCGTAATAAGAGTGATCTCAGCCAATCTATGGGGGCGGTGCGGATCTCTAATCCGGCACTGGGGCGACAACAACGATGGGGAAACCAGCATAAGCAAGACACACCCAAAAGGCAATTCACCAAAATTAACATGTCCTTGGCTCAAGCATTGCAATACATGTTGAGGATGGAGTTGAGTAAGTTGAAAGATCCTCCTCATAATCCCAACACCTCCTCTCCTTAGTACAATCTGAACGCGAGGTGTGCATACCATTCTAATAGTCCTGGACATTATACAAATGATTATTGGACATTGAAAAACAAGATTCAAGACTTGATCGATGAGGGAGTGCTGGAGTTCACACAAGACGGTCAAACTACATTCTTCTGTCATCCCTCAAAGGCACGCCATCTGAAGTGACAAGTTCAGACGGAAAGGCTTTTTGTTCATTAGAATTTTCAAATTGTAATTTCTTTTGATTGTTCAAACACTTATGTCAAAAAAATTTATTTCATTAATGGATTGCATATGTTTGTCTTGATTTAATCCATTCGTTTTCACTATACTGAAAATACGCTTTTACTTCCTTTTTGTGATATTCGACTCTCGTTAAAAGCTTTAAGCCTTTAGAGGGAGGATGACGAAAACAATGCCATAATCTCATACACTATGGTTTTGAACAGACCTTGCTGATGATATACAGACATTGTTTCAAATCCTAAACAGTGGAGTTATAAGGAAGATAGTCCCTAGACAACCCCTTTGAGCCTAAGAAGTAGGAGTTTTCTTTTTCATGCAAATTGAAACCTTTAATCATAACCTGGGGCAGGGTAGTTTCTCAGTTAGCTCAAATGTGCATTTAGTCGCAAGCTCTACCTCCATAAATGACGAATAATGTCGAAGATTCTCTCCTAAATCAAAAGACAGTGATGGTTCCCCGTAATCACTAAAACAGGAAGTCATTATTTCTTAAAAGAAAAGTCCGTTAAGTCAAAACCTATGAAGGAGACTTAAGAAAAAACTAGGCATCCCACTGACTGTAATCACACAGAAACTGTTCAGGCAAAAGGTAGGTGTGATACGGTGGGAGAACTGACTATGGTTTTGCGTTTGTTTTCGCAAATGTTTCAGTTGATCAAGAGTCGCCACCGACTTTTTATTTTATCCTAAGGAAAGGTTTAAAAAGCACAGCAAAAACCTTTTGAGATGTTTTCTTGGGTTCGGGGAGTAGATTATAGAAAGGGAAGGTATTAGCACCCTTTCTATCCATGGTTATCCACGGGCTCTTAGTTACTTGCTTAGATCAACTTGCCTTTTGTTTTCAATTTGTTTGAAATGGTGCTTTGTGTGTGTGGGTTTGAAAATGTTTTGAAAAGAGGCCAATGTGGTGGCAACCTTTGTAATGATCCATGTTGGGATGTATACAAAGGTGTATGTCTTTTGAAAAGGTTTTCATTTGTTTTTGAAAGTTTGTTTTGAAAGTGTTGTGAGGTGTGGTTTTAGAAAATAGGCAAGTGTTTTGTTTTTGCAAGTTTGATTCAAGTAACTAAGAGGTTATCTACTCCTAAATTTCTCAAAGATTATTGTTATGTTTTAACCCTTTTGACAAGTTTGTTCCCACCATTGTATTTGGTGGACAATCTTATGTTAGGATGTGAAAGGGACGGGCGCGGGTCATCGTTTAGACCATAATTGCAATGGTGCCAAGTATCTTTGGGCAATTTTTCTTTAAGGGACTTGATCATTTTTAGGCAACCTTCGAAAGCATCATCGAGGGACTATGATCATTTGATTTGTGTTTGTTTTGCCCAAAGAGACCTAACATGCAATATGGCCCATTTATTGAAGGCAACAAGTAGAATACCCTAGGGGGTGCAAGTGTGATTTGTGTTGTCCATTTTCATGCTTGTTTATCTTTAAATTAGGTCAAACTATTTTGTTGTTTTCACATACAAACCCTAATTCTAACATGGTATAATTAGAAAGCAATAAAGTGCGAAAAATAAAATTACTAAGCTATTACAACACAATATATGGGAAAGGGGGTACAAATGTTCAAATGGGGATTTTGACAAGGAATTTAAACCTAAAACTATTACATCAATTTGAAATTATTTACAAGGTAATTAATTGCACAAATTAAATAGAAATAAAATAAATATGCAAGATGCAAGAAGGTTTTTTATATGTATGAAAAAAAGTATTTTTACATGTCAAAATAAAATAAAATGAAAAGTATTATTTTTTGAGTATTTTCCATGCTTTTAGGGCAAAACCCTAATTTATTAGGTAAATATATTAATTATTTAATATGTACAAATATTTATCAATTATATACAAAATAAAATAAAAAATGAAGTATATTTCTCAAAAAAGGTATTTTTTATATTAAATATTAACAAAAAAATAAAAGTGTGTATATTTTGTATTTTGACCTAAATATACTAATAAATATGTGTATTTATATTATTTGTTAAATATATTGAATATATACAAAAATAATAATATTTAATATTTTTTTAAAAAAAGTATATTTATATAAAATATTTTCAGAAGATAAAATAAAAATAAAAATGGTATAAAAATGTGTTTGCACTATTTTTAGTATTTTTAGTAAAAAGTATATCTATTTATTTATTTATGCACAAATAACTCATTCAAATAAATAAATGCCTAATAAATATGAAAATGATATAAAAAATATTTTTTTATATTTTCAATAATGTGAGAAAAAATAAATGAGTCAGAACAAAAAAAAAGAAAAATCAAAAATCATTAAAATAAGCAAAATGGGCTCAGGGGGTGCAAAAATAAAATCAGGGTGCAAAAAGAAATGTGAAACAGGCCCAGCCCAAAGGACCTTCTTCAACCTCCAGACTGTTTGAATCAAGAACAAAGCGCGCATTTTCCATTGTCAAGCCTAAATCCTGATTCTTTGACTTTCATCAAAAACTCACAACAGCAAAGTTATAGAGCATCATGTCACGATTCTAAACATGTAAAGAAATCAATCTAACTCTCAGAAATGAGAGAGAATTTCTTCTCCCCCAATTCCTGACCTAGTTTTTTATCAATATTCAGACTTGAAATTCTCTAAGCATACATAATATAAATGAAATCTAATCACATGGGCATGTTCAGGGCTATGAATGTGACATGTTTTCTTCACAAACCTAAAGCTAACAATGCCTGGATAGAGAGATTCGAGTTCATGAACTTACCTGTTCAGTTGAAGTTGTATCTGGTGATTGAGGTGTCTTCAATGCAAGGTGATGATTGGTACAGCTTCCTTGATGTCCAGGGATGCTATTCCAAGCTTTACTTTGTCTTGAAACCTTTTGAATCGTGCTATAGAACTTCAACTGCAAAACAAGAAAATGAAAATGGTGATGCTGCCTGGGAGTGTTACAGGTCGTGTTTGAGGTTTTGGTTAGCTTCAAGGGATGTTAGGGAATGTGTTTGATGTGTTTTTAGCAAGAAAGCATGGAAGGTTTGAGCTATGGAACTCAAATTGCAGGGATGCCCTGTTTTGAGCAGTTTGAAGGTGATTATGGGAATGAGAGTGTTTGGGACTTGGTTGGTTTGTGTTCTAGCTCAGAATGGATGTCTTGAATCTGTTTTACCACTTTTCCTCAGCCTTGGTTAACTGATATGAGAGTTGGTCTATGTTATGCAATGTTTCTTACACTTTAAGCAAGCAATGGCCAAGTTGAGTTCTAGACAGGTAGAGGCCCCTCTAATGTGCTGCATAACTCAGTCTTGATCAGTGTGATTAACTCATAAACTTGTGCCAAAGAGATTTCAAATGTACTTGCTTGGATTTTCTTTTGACATAAAGTGTAACTTTTGCAAAAATGGATATAATGCTTTTTCCAATTTGGGATTAAACCTTTAGGCAATGCTTGAACACATAGAACATGGTCTTGGCACAAAGGATTGGCATTAAATTTATGAGTGTAATTGAGATAAAAGACCTGTAATCAAGGGAAGCATGTTGAATTCAAAGTGGCACAAATGTATGAACATGTAACTTGGCCAATTCAAAAGTGAGTTTTTCCCATATTGTCAAATTCGATTCTCCCTAACCATGAGGTTGTTTGATGAGTTCTTGGACATTTTGGAAAGCTTGGAATGTTTACTACAATCCATCTTTGAAATGCAAATTTAAATTCCAAGTGGAAGTGTGTGAAAAATGGTCTTGAAGTTAGGTAAAAACCTTGCCTAAAATAGGTCAAATTTTCTCTAAGTTAAGAATGGTTTGGTACCCTTGTTCCAAAAATTGTAACTTGAGATACAAGCCTCTTTTGGGAAAACTTTGTGAATCAAAGTTGTATATTATGCAATAGGCTACAACTTTCATGTTTTGACTTTTTCTTGAATCCAAATGAATCTTGGTGAGAAAGTGGGGCAAAGTTAGGAAAAAATTAGGTTTTTTCATAACTTAGAAAAATTCTAAGTTATGAAAAATCTTCATTTCAAACCCTAATTTGCATTTCTTGATTTCTTGATGGACAAGTTTCATGATTTGGCATGTTTTGATGAAAAATGAATCTTGACCCTTGATTTTGACCAAAAAGTCAAAGTTTGACTTTTCAGTATACAGTCAAAATTGATCAATTGACTGGGAAATTCAACTGTCAATCTTGTGTATTTGGGATCTTTTGAACTTGTTGAGCATGTCAAGACAATTCCATGGGGTCCTTGAGTCCATATGTGAGATTGGTTTGCCATTGGCTAGGTCAAACAGTCAAAAATTGCCTTTGTACAGTCAAAACCCTAAAAATGACCATTTTGCCCTTTTGATGATCTGATCAAATTTCTTGTGGAATTGTGATCTAAACTTGATCAAATGGTCCATGTGAGTTCACAATGTCGATGTGGGTCAATTTTCATGAGATTTGACTGTCAATTGGCCACAGTTGACTTTTTCCCCAATACAGTTGATTTCTAGGTCAACTGTCCAATTGACTGGGCAAAATTTGGAATCAAGACTTGAAACTTGGTATGGATAAACTTGGGAGTCCAACATGAAGCATGAAAGTCATCTTAGGCATTTTAGGTCAAAATATCTTTGTGCAAACACAAACCCTAATTTGGGTCAACAGTGCAAGGAGAAGTCTTGAACAGAGGAAACCCTAATTGGGTCTTTATCTTCAAGGGTCTTGTGATGAGAAAATGTTGAGGAAATGGGAGGGCAAATTTTGGGGTACAACAGTTGCCCCTGTTCAATCTTCTTGAACCTGAAGAGTTAGATTGGCAAGTTTTCCTTTCGTGACTCGAGGGTAAAAGGAGATTGGACACTAGAGTGCCCGGAAATTTGCACTCGCATGTTGGAGTATCAGCAATGTGATGTCGGGAATGGGCTTATAGATGCCATTTGGAGAGATGGTGGATAGGGAGATGGGCTTATAGATGCCATCTGGAGATGTGACAGAACCTTGTCGGGAATGGGCTTATAGATGCCATTTGGAAGCGTTGATCGCATAAGAGATTCCTTAGCGAGAACTTGTGTATTTGAGAAAGACAGATGTTTTCCTGGCTTGTTACAGGTGTTTGATCTTCAATCTCCTCATGCAGATATGCCCTGGATAGATACAGGTGTCGAATCTACAATCGGTTGCTCACAAATGTGCCCTGGCTGGATACAGGAATCGAATCCGGAAATAGTCGTCAACAGATATGCCCTGGCTGGATACAGGAATCGAATCTGGAAATCTTCAGACATGCCCTGGCTAGATACATGAATTGAGTCTGGAAATGCGATCAACAGATATGCCCTGGCTGGATACAGGAGTCGAATATGGAATTGTGATAGTTGATAGATATGCCCTGGCTGGATACAGGAATCGAATCTTCGAACTCTTCAGACGTGCCCTGGCTAGATACAGGAATCGAGTCTGGAAACTGATCACTCACAGATGTGCCCTGGCTAGATACAGGTATCGAATCTGGAATTGTGACAGTTGAAGGTAGTTGTCTTTGGGATTGTCTTTTTCCCTGAAAAGGCAAAAACATCAGTTGTATGCAATGTCATGATGCATGATGTCATGATGTTCAACATGAGATAATGTTGTATGCATTTTATCATGTATGTAAGCAAGATGTATGAAATGTGAAATGTTTATGAATGTATTTTCGTCTAGGAAAATAAATCCTTGACGACCGGCCGGGGAATTGAATCCTGGGCTGATATTGAAGAGTAGAGCTCTTCGCTTCCGCTGGGGATGACGGTTGCGAGAATACACTGGTAGGAGAAGATGACTCCATTGAGGAATAAACTTGTTGGAGAGATCACTCTGCGGGGAATTGCTCTGTGGAAGAGATACTTTGCTGAAGTTTGACGAGAGCTTCACTGAGGATTTCAATGATGGACTCCACTAGGGATAATGATGATAAACTCCGCTGGGGATGGTGTTGATAAGTTATGTTGGGGAATTTTGATGAACTCCGCTGGGGGATAGGAAGAACTTTGCCGAAGGCGATCTTCCGTGGCAATTAGCTGAGGATAACCCAGTTATAAGCCCTTGTGAGGAATAACTTTGAATAAAGCTCGGGAGAGACGTCCGTACTCTGCAGGGAACAAGCTTCCAGGATCTACTGGGGATAAGCTTTAAGACCTGCTGGGGATAAGAATTCCACTTTCCTGGGGAAACTTTTGGAATTGCACTGGGGTACTGATATTCCGCCGGGGAACCATCTTAGGTCAAGACCGTCGGGGACGCTTGCTAATGAATGCCTATACTCCACTGGGGAAAGTTGCTATTTTGTCTTACTCTGTGGGGAGTTGAGAGAACTTGATCACATCCTTCAGTTAGAATCTACCTTGGTACCTTGGTGGACAAAGCAACCAGACTGCATTAAACAACTCTACATTGCCCCTGTTTCTGATGTCACCTGTAATTAGTCTTTTGTTTCATATGCAAATATTTATGAATCAACAATTTAATGTCAAGTGCATATATCAAAAATGAACATTGGACGTTCTTCGCAAGACAAAACAGAAAAAGGAAAAACAATGGCAATTTGTATGGAAAAGTGAATTTGTATTGATTTTGAAATTTGCCTGTGAATAGGCGTTTTTGTACAAGAGGCTGACATCCTAGTAAGAGAATGCCGCTGAATAACATAGAATTTACAATTTTGGAAAGGAAACAAAACAGCTATGTGTACAATATTCCCACCGGGTTCCAACTCTGCTATCGCCTTTATGTCTTCAAGCGTCTCATCACTTTGCTGCTTAGTTGAAGATGAAGCTGATTGGTCGATGCCGAAGTCTGAGCCAGATAGTTGATGCCGAATTCTGGATGCAAGGTGATCCAATGAGACATAATGTTACGCTTTATCCCTAACTTTTGCCTGGACCGCCCTTTCGGGTTTTCAGTCCACCGGGATACCCATTTTTGCCCAAGCCGCCTTTTCAGGTTTTCGACTTGCCGGGTGTATAGATTTTTTTCATTTTATCCCTTATTTTTGCCCGAACCCTTTTGGTTCGCCAGGAAGCCCTTATTTTTGCCTAGGTATGTCAACCTAGCGGGTCTTTTATTCATGCGTAGTATCTTTTCACTATGTCTGCATTGGCGGGGTGAGGAAGGTCGTCACCATCCATGGTGGCTAGAATCATGGCTCCTCCTGAGAACACATGTTTAACCACAAATGACCCTTCGTATGTAGGGTTCCATTTGCCCCGGGGATCACTTTGAGGAAGGATGATGCGCTTGATCACCAGGTCCCCAACTTGATACTCTTGTGGTCTGACTTTCTTGTTAAATGCCCTGATCATCCATTTTTGATACATCTGACCATGACAGATAGCGGTGAGTCTTTTTTCGTCAATCAGGTTTAATTGATCAAGTCGAGTCTGGATCCAGTCATCTTCACTCAGATCTGCATCCTTCATTATCCGGAGAGAGGGTATCTGGACTTCAATCGGCAAGACTGCCTCCATGCCATAGACCAAGGAAAAAGGAGTTACCCCGGTTGACGTCCTTGCTGAGGTACGGTACCCGTGAAGAGCAAACGGTAACATTTCGTGCCAATCTTTATAGGTCACTGTCATCTTCTGCACAATTTTCTTGATGTTCTTATTGGCTGCTTCTACAGCCCCATTCATCTTCGGCCGGTAAGGAGAAGAGTTGTGGTGCTGTATCTTGAATTCTTCGCAGAGCTCAGTGATCATCTTGTTATTGAGATTGGTACCATTGTCCGTAATGATTCTTTCCGGGACGCCGTACCGACAGATCAGGTTATGCCGGATGAAACGTGCCACGACGCTCTTGGTTACCGTGGCGTAGGAAGCTGCTTCAACCCACTTCGTGAAGTAATCGATTGCTACCAAGATGAAGCAATGCCCGTTGGATGCCGTCGGTCGGATTTCACCGATCATATCGATGCCCCACATTGCAAAAGGCCAAGGTGCCGTCAGGACGTTTAGAGGAACCGGAGGGATGTGCACCTTATCAGCATAAATCTGGCATTTATGACAAGTTCGAGAATGTTGGTAACAATCGGCTTCCATTGTGGACCAGAAATATCCTGCCCTAAGGATTTTCTTTGCCATGGTGTGTCCACTGGAATGTGTTCCGAATGTACCTTCGTGCAGTTCTATCATGATCTTCTCTGCTTCATCCTTATCCACACAACGCAGTAGAGTCGAATCATGATTCCGTTTGTAGAGAATGTCGTTGCTGAGGAAGAATTTTGCAGCAAACCTCCTCATGAACTTCTTGTCATTGACAGATGCACCTTCAGGGTATTCCTGAGCTTCCAAGTATCTCTTCACCTCATGATACCAGGGTTTTTCAGTCACTTTTTCGGCCTCAAGATCGCAGCAGTATGCCGGTTCGTCCAATTTCCAGATAATGATGCAGGGAGCCTCATTGTCCCATTTGACTTTGAACATTGAAGACATCGTAGCTAGTGCGTCCGCTAGCTGATTCTCCTCTCTTGGGAAATGTTCAAAAGTTATCTCTTCAAAGTGGGGAAGCAAAGTCAACACATACTCCTTGTAAGGAATAAGATTCGGGTGTTTCGTATCCCACTCGCCTTTGATCTGATTGATCACGAGGGCGGAATCTCCGAAGACACTCAGAAACTTGATCCTTAAGTCGATTGCAGCTTGAAGACCCATGATACATGCCTCATATTCTGCCATGTTGTTGGTGCAGTTGAAACATAATCGGGCGGTGAGTGGAGTATGAGTTCCTTTGGGAGATATGATTACAGCGCCGGCGCCGTTACCCAAAGCGTTGGAGGCTCCGTCAAAATGCATAGACCATCGGGATCCTTCCTCAGGTCCTTCATCCGGTCCAGGCACTTCACAATCAGTTACCACCATGATGTCTTCGTCCGGAAATTCAAAGTTCAATTATTGGTAATCGTCCACAGGTTGGTGTGCCAAATGATCTGCCAGTACACTTCCTTTGATTGCTTTCTGAGTTGTATACTGGATATCATATTCTGTCAAGATCATTTGCCATCTTTCTATTCTTCCAGACAGAGCAGGCTTTTCGAATATGTACTTGATGGGATCCATCTTTGAAATCAACAGAGTGGTGTGAGTCAGCATATACTGTCTCAGCCGGCGAGCAGCCCATACCAGAGCGTAGCAAGTTTTCTCGAGCAGTGAGTACCGAGACTCACAGTCGGTAAACTTTTTGCTCAGGTAATAAATAGCGTGCTCTTTTCAGCCAGACTCGTCATGCTGCCCCAGCACACACCCCATCGAGTTGTCAAGTACTGTCAAGTATAGTATTAGAGGTCTCCCTTCCACTGGTGGCATAAGAATGGGTGGCTTTTGGAGATACTCTTTTATCTTTTCAAAAGCAGCCTGACATTCATCGTTCCAACGTACTACTTGATATTTCTTCAGTAATTTGAAGATTGGCTCACAAGTAGCAGTTAGATGTGAGATGAATCGGGCAATATAATTCAGTCGTCCCAGAAAGCCTCTGACTTCTTTCTCTGTCTTGGGAGTTGGAATATCTTGTATGGCTTTCACCTTGGCAGGGTCCACCTGAATACCTTTATCACTTACAATGAAACCTAGCAATTTTCCTGACCTCACCCCAAAGGTGCATTTGTTGGGATTCAACCTCAGCTTGTATAACTTCAATCGGTCAAACAGCTTCTGCAGATGATCAAGGTGCTCCTCCTCAGTTTGGGACCTTGCAATCATGTCATCAACATATACCTCAATCTCATGATGGATCATATCATGAAATAAAGCAACCATGGCACGTTGGTAGGTTGCCCCAACATTTTTCAACCCGAATGGCATGACCTTATAGCAAAAGGTGCCCCACTGAGTCACAAAGGTAGTCTTTTCCATATCTTCCGGAGCCATCTTGATCTGATTATACCCTGAAAAACCATCCATGAAGGAGAACACCTTGTGTTGAGCAGTATTGTCAACAAGAACGTCGATGTGAGGCAGAGGGAAATCATCTTTGGGGCTGGCCCTGTTCAAATCCCTGTAGTCGACACACATTCTGACCTTACCGTCCTTCTTCGGCACTGGCACCACATTAGCAACCCACTGAGGGTAAGAGGTCACTGCAAGAAACCCGGCATCGAATTGCTTCATAACCTCAGCCTTGATCTTTTCGGACATCTCTGGGCGCATACGGCGGACCTTTTGCTTTACCGGAGGGCAGTCTTCCTTGGTAGGCAGGTGATGGACCACAATATCGGCATCCAAACCGGGCATGTCTTCGTAAGACCAAGCAAATATCTCCATGTAATCATGTAGCATCAGGATCAATCGTTGCTTCACGCTGAGCTCTAGATTGGCACCAATCTTGACCTCTTTTCTATCTGTCTCAGTACCCAGGTTAACTGTTTCCACCGGCTCTTCATGCGGTTGAATAGCCCTCTCTTCCTGGAGTAGCAGTCTTGCGAGTTCACCAGGAACTTCACAATCATCTTCACCTTCGTCTTCGGCCAAGTTGATCGGATTCTCGAAGTCATAACTGGTGGTAGCAGAGCTGTTACCAGTGAGATCCAGAGTGGATTGAAACCTGTATAAGTGAGTGTGTGTAAATATAGCTGTTTTGCAATATATAACACAGAAAGAAAAAGAGCGCAAGGTTTGAAATGCAACAAACGTCCAATGTTTTGATTGATGATATATGGAAATGTCATACAAAAAGCCCTCACAAATGGAGCTATGATGCCCCGGGTAGGACACCGAGCCAATAAAGTTTCAACATATTGTTTGTTAAAAATTGAAAATCAAAAGAGTTAATTACTGCGTGACAAATGTGATAGGTGTAAAATCCTTTGCCGTCCAGTTGCTTGGTCCGTTGCTGGTGGTTGGATAGATCCAACTGTCAAACTCTGCTTCCTCTACGTCCTCCTCGATAGCATTCACCCTTGGGTTGGAGATAAACACCGGAGCCTTTCAGATCCTTTCCTTGCGCACAGCCCTCTGAGCCTCTGCAGTGAAGCCCAGCCCAAACTTGTCATTCTTTTGAGTGAAGTCAGGAAGCTGACCCCAGTTTGCACAATTGCCTTTCTCGATTACAGCCCGGGCATCCTTCAAGGACGCCATCTTCAATGGAAAGTCTTCTTCAACCACTGTTTCAGCCGATGCCAACGTTGGAGGTACTTCCTCAAAATGCTGAAAGGGGGTTTCAATAAACTCCCCGTCCATCTCGATATACCGGAATGAATTCAAGTGACTAACCATGTATTCCTCCTCACCCTGCACAGTAACAATCTTCCCTTTGACAGGGTATTTGAGCTTTTGGTGTAGAGTGGATGTTACTGCCCCAGCCTTGTGAATCCAGGGTCGACCCAACAAGCAGGAATAAGATGGACGAATATCCATTACATAGAATGTTGAGTCGAAGACTTGGGAACCCACACGAATAGGAATGTCTACTTCGCCATGCACCATCCTCTTAGAACCGTCGAAGACTCTAACAATGATGTTACTAGGTTTCAACTCCAGGCCCTCACAATCCAAGCGATCCAATGCCTTCTTGGGCAAAACATTCAGAGAAGAGCCGGTATCCACCAACACGTGTGCGAGAGTAGTGCCCCTGCACTCTATAGAGACGTTCAGGGCATCATTGTGATCTTTCCCTTTGGCGGTAAGGTCAGCATTTGAGAACCCCAAACCATTGGCAGCTGTCAAATTATCCACACAGTCAGTGAATTGATCTGCAGAGGTCTCTTGCGGCACATGGGCCGTTTTCAAAAATGAAATCAGGGATTTTTCATGGGCCTCTGAGCATAGCAGCAATGATAGCATAGAGATTTTGGAGGGGGTATGCCCCAACTGTTCAACAACATTGAAGTCACTCTTTTTAATGATTTTAAGGATTTCCTCCATTTCTTGTTGGGAGGCTTCGACAGCAGTCTTTTTCGGTGCCTCCGTCCTGGCAGGAAAATCGGCAGCAACTTCTTTGCCCCGAGCATCAGAGGACTCGGCGGCAGTAGTAGACACATGAACTTGATTTGGAACATGCACACTTGCGGGTGTGATGATGAGAGGTTTTCGGATAACTGGTGGTGCAATGTCAGGCGAGAAGAGCCTGCCACTGCGAGTAATCTTGGCGGGACCAGTGATGTTACTGATACTGGTATTGGTGTTGAACTCCTGCTTCACCCCAAGCACATACACGTCGGCCCCATAATGCCATAGGACAGCTTTATCAGACTCATAGGGGAGAGGCCCCGGAACAGTAATAGTAATGGGTGCAACAGACATAATTTGGACTGGCTTCCTCGGGGGAGCTTTGGTAGGATTGTAAATTGTGACAACAGATATTTCTTCAGCGGAAACAAATGGAACAGCAGTTTTCTTGAACATAATTTCTTTGCTGTCCATCAGGCTTTGGATGCCTGATTTCAGCAGTGGACAACCGGTAGGGATAACAGCACACAGGAGGCAACCCTCGCTACAACCCAGAAATAAACCGGCTAGTAGTAAGTTCCTCTTAACAGTCAACAGAGGGGTAGCAACATCATTCACCGAAACAGCATACAAATCCTCCTCGATGGCATTTACTCTATGCTGGGGCATAGGAGCAGTTACAACATTTGGCCTCTCAGGCGCCTCAAACTGAATTTCCTTCGCATCGATAAGGTCTTGCACCTTATTTCTCAAGGCCCAGCAATCATCAGTAGTATGCCCGGGGCTATCGGAATGATAAGCACAACGGGCATTTGGGTTATATTTAGGAGATGCAGTATTCACGACCTTTGGAGCCTCTTTGATGGTCACCAAGTTGGTTGATAACAGTTGCGGTAAGATTTGTGACAAGGTCATACTCAACCGAGTATACTGTCTCTTGGGCCTTTCACCTCTTTGTTGATTGTACTGCTGAGGAGCAGCAACAGGCTTTGAAATGACCAAGGCATTGACGGCTTGGCGACTTTCTGGCTTGACTTGTCTTCTAGGACCATAGACGACACTTGCTTCTTTCTTGAAAGGCCTCTTCTCAGTACTTGTGGAGGCAGCTTTTTGTATCTTTCCTGATCTGATGCCGGCTTCAATCCTTTCACCCGTCAGAATCAAATCCGTAAATCCAGCTGAGGAATTGCCAACCAAATGATTGAAAAATGGACCAGACAAGGTCCCTAGAAACATATCAACCAGCTCACGATCAGTCAATGGAGGTTGCACCCTGCCAGCCAAATCTCTCCATTTTTATGCGTATTCTTTGAACCCTTCGCCCGTTCCTAGAGACATACCCTGAAGTTGGGTACGCGTAGGAGCGAGGTCAGAATTGTATTGATATTGTCTATAAAATGCGGTTGCCAAATCTTCCCAATGTCGGATACTAGTTCCATCTAGTTGATAGAACCACTCAAGCTGTGACCCCGAAAGGCTATCTTGGAAGAAGTGGATCCAAAGATTTTTATCTGACGTGTAAGGTTGGATCTTCCTTACGTACGACCTGAGGTGCAGCTTTGGACAGGAAGCCCCGTCGTATTTGGAAAAGGCAGGCGCCTTAAACTTGTGTGGGATTACTACCCCAGAAGATAACCCCAAATCTCCGAAATCCAGCCCCGGCACATTCTGAATCTCCATGGCGCTCAAGCGGTCCTCTAATTGCTTGTATCTGTCAGCAGCATGTGGGTATTGTTCGTCATTGTAGTCCATCTCGTTGTCAGAGACTGCCAGACTAGGAGCTCCTCCCCCTTGGGGACTGTCTTTCTCAGCAGAGGAAGTAGTTGGATCAGCCTCATTGTGGAGTGTGTTCCCAAACCTGCGTCCAGTGTTGAACAACGCAGTCCTCTTTTTCTTCTTCTTCTTCAGGAGTAGAGCCTTCAACTCTTGCTGACCTTGGGCCAGGCTCAGGACCATTTCTTGAAACTGGGCACTTTGGGCCTGAAGGGCCTTGATTGCTTGCTCACTGGATGAATCTGGATCCATGATGACTGTTCAAATAAACAGCGAAGAAGATTAAACAACCTGTGGAAAGGGTACCTGTTATGCATATGGTGCAATGAGATGCGTATATTTTATGTTTTCAAAGACAAACAAGATTCAACTTTGTAGACAAAAGGGAAACACACTTCATTAGATTCAAATTTTAAATTGTTCAACAACTTGCCCTTAGGCATTACAAGAATGAAAAATACTGAAAAGGAAATAAAAAATGTAAAAGGAAATATCCAAAGCCCATCAGTGCTCCCATGGCCTCCTCTTCTCAGTGTGGATGTAGTCATTTAGGACCCGCTCTTCCTCCAATTGCTTGGTCAGCCTCTGGATCTTCCATTCCTGTTCGTTGAACTTTTCCCGATAAAAATCCCGTTCTTCTTTTAGCTGCGCCCAAGATCTTTTCATTGTGTCAAAATCAGTGGGTATCTGAGGAGGGAGGACAGTTGGAGGAACCCCGTCTTCATCAGGAGGTTCAAGAATGATAGGTCTGACAGCTTCGTATGGCATACCTAACTTCTGAGCACGGATGCGGACCCATCTGCAATAGGGTTCCATTGGTAGAGAAGTCTTTGGTCCCAACTCATGTGGGTCAGCTTTGTGAATTCTGTCCCAAGCCTTAATGAATCCATGGCGTAGTTTGTCACTGTCTACCTGAAATTCAAAATGGAAGTGAGGAACCAACATTTCATGAGGCCCTACTCTTCTGGCTCTTCCAAACTGGTGGAGAGCTAAGCATGGATTATAAGAGATTCCCCCTTGGATACCAATCAACGGAACATTAGGATATTCTCCGCAACGATCAATAACAGCTACCTCATCCAAACCTCAGAGAGTCCAAGTGATGTCACTATCAGTGAGAGACATTAGCCTATGAGCCCAACCCTTTCCTTCTTCATTCTTCAGCACGAACTTAGGAAGGTGCGAAATAAACCACCTCACTAGCAAAGGAGCACAACACCACGGAGTTCCCCGTTTTCGAGCAGTACGAGCATAGAGTTGTTGCAGGATATCACCCAAAAGAGTGGGTACAGGATTCCGAGACATGAAAATCCTTATGGCATGGATACTGATAAAGGTGTCAGGGTTGGGAAACAAAATCAGACCATAGATTAAAAGAGCCAGAATGTCTTCGTACGCCTTGAAGTCCAAGTCATTCCAGAAATCATTAGCCTTGCCAACCAGAAATTTGACCAAAAGGCCCTTAACTCCACTTCTAGTTTCCCAGTTAGCCAATACCTCTTCTTTGGTCAAGGGGAGAACTGCAGCAACCTCTTCAGGCCTAGGAGTCTTTTCCAAACCAGTGAATGGAGTTTGCTCCAAGACAGGGATCCCAAGCAAATAAGAGAATTCTTCCAGGGTAGGAACCAGCTGGAAGTCTTGAAAGGTGAAACAATGATACAGGGGGTCATAAAACTGGGTCAGAACACTTATCAGTTGTTGGTCCCACTTTGCAGTGATCAAGCCAAGGAGAGAACCATGCCTCTTGATGAAGGAAGTAGTGTTTGGAATCCTACCAACCAAATCCTTGAGCCGGATAGTATTCCTACGCACGGGCATCATGATGTCCTACAAAACAGAGCAAAGATGAAACTTTTTTGTCTTTGAAATGGGTTAGTCCTTTATACAGGATGCATGCAATGGTATGATGGCATGATGCTATGATGAAGCACACCACAAGTATTCACACAGGCAAGCATGATAAGGCACACAAGTCACACAAGACAACCCTTAGGTTTCAGGCCAGCATGAAGTTTAGGTATTACCCTCTTTTAGTTTTGTTGGTTAAAACCTGTCCTATCAAAAGTAACTGGGTTCTAGAGGATCTCAAATCATTGACTACCCTCAATAGGTCATAACTCCAGCATCGCAATCTTTTCTTGCGGCCAGAACCATCGCGAGAGTTTAGCCTCAATGAGTGTAGCATACTGCTACTGTTCTAGTGGCCAAGTTTGGTTAATTTAGGGTTCTAAGGTCGGTTGGTGTTTAATGACTCCTTAGAAGACCCATATTCTCCTCGTTGCAACACAAGGGATATAGGTACAGACCAAGGTGCCACACCAACGTAGCCACTGTTTCACCCATGTCGGTCTACGCCGGACAGGTCCCTCACAGATTATGCTACCTAAAAAGAAAGGGTACTCCCCAGATCCGGTTTAGGATCTATGAAACTCCGATGCAAAACCCACAAATATAAAAGCAAACAAGGCAAACAATTGAAAACAAAGGTGATCTAAGCCGTAAGGTTACTCTACTTTTAATTTTGTCCCCAGCAGAGTCGCCAGTTCTGTGATACGGTGGGAGAACTGACTATGGTTTTGCGTTTGTTTTCGCAAATGTTTCGGTTGAGCAAGAGTCGCCACCGACTTTTTATTTTATCCTAAGGAAAGGTTTAAAAAGCACAGCAAAAACCTTTTAAGATGTTTTCTTGGATTCGGGGAGTAGATTATATAAAGGGAAGGTATTAGCACCCTTTCTATCCATGGTTATCCACGGGCTCTTAGTTACTTGCTTAGATCAACTTGCCTTTTGTTTTCAATTTGTTTGAAATGGTGCTTTGTGTGTGTGGGTTTGAAAATGTTTTGAAAAGAGGCCAATGTGGTGGCAACCTTTGTAATGATCCATGTTGGGATGTATACAAAGGTGTATGTCTTTTGAAAAGGTTTTCATTTGTTTTTGAAAGTTTGTTTTGAAAGTGTTGTGAGGTGTGGTTTTAGAAAATAGGCAAGTGTTTTGTTTTCGCAAGTTTGATTCAAGTAACTAAGAGGTTATCTACTCCTAAATTTCTCAAAGATTATTGTTATGTTTTAACCCTTTTGACAAGTTTGTTCCCACCATTGTATTTGGTGGACAATCTTATGTTAGGATGTGAAAGGGACGGGCGCGGGTCATCGTTTAGACCATAATTGCAATGGTGCCAAGTATCTTTGGGCAATTTTTCTTTAAGGGACTTGATCATTTTTAGGCAACCTTCGAAAGCATCATCGAGGGACTATGATCATTTGATTTGTGTTTGTTTTGCCCAAAGAGACCTAACATGCAATATGGCCCATTTATTGAAGGCAACAAGTAGAATACCCTAGGGGGTGCAAGTGTGATTTGTGTTGTCCATTTTCATGCTTGTTTATCTTTAAATTAGGTCAAACTATTTTGTTGTTTTCACATACAAACCCTAATTCTAACATGGTATAATTAGAAAGCAATAAAGTGCGAAAAATAAAATTACTAAGCTATTACAACACAATATATGGGAAAGGGGGTACAAATGTTCAAATGGGGATTTTGACAAGGAATTTAAACCTAAAACTATTACATCAATTTGGAATTATTTACAAGGTAATTGATTGCACAAATTAAATAGAAATAAAATAAATATGCAAGATGCAAAAAGGTTTTTTATATGTATGAAAAAAAGTATTTTTACATGTCAAAATAAAATAAAATGAAAAGTATTATTTTTTGAGTATTTTCCATGCTTTTAGGGCAAAACCCTAATTTATTAGGTAAATATATTAATTATTTAATATGTACAAATATTTATCAATTATATACAAAATAAAATAAAAAATGAAGTATATTTCTCAAAAAAGGTATTTTTTATATTAAATATTAACAAAAAATAAAAGTGTGTATATTTTGTATTTTGACCTAAATATACTAATAAATATGTGTATTTATATTATTTGTTAAATATATTGAATATATACAAAAATAATAATATTTAATATTTTTTTAAAAAAAGTATATTTATATAAAATATTTTCAGAAGATAAAATAAAAATAAAAATGGTATAAAAATGTGTTTGCACTATTTTTAGTATTTTTAGTAAAAAGTATATCTATTTATTTATTTATGCACAAATAACTCATTCAAATAAATAAATGCCTAATAAATATGAAAATGATATAAAAAATATTTTTTTATATTTTCAATAATGTGAGAAAAAATAAATGAGTCAGAACAAAAAAAAAGAAAAATCAAAAATCATTAAAATAAGCAAAATGGGCTCAGGGGGTGCAAAAATAAAATCAGGGTGCAAAAAGAAATGTGAAACAGGCCCAGCCCAAAGGACCTTCTTCAACCTCCAGACTGTTTGAATCAAGAACAAAGCGCGCGTTTTCCATTGTCAAGCCTAAATCCTGATTCTTTGACTTTCATCAAAAACTCACAACAGCAAAGTTATAGAGCATCATGTCACGATTCTAAACATGTAAAGAAATCAATCTAACTCTCAGAAATGAGAGAGAATTTCTTCTCCCCCAATTCCTGACCTAGTTTTTTATCAATATTCAGACTTGAAATTCTCTAAGCATACATAATATAAATGAAATCTAATCACATGGGCATGTTCAGAGCTATGAATGTGACATGTTTTCTTCACAAACCTAAAGCTAACAATGCCTGGATAGAGAGATTCGAGTTCATGAACTTACCTGTTCAGTTGAAGTTGTATCTGGTGATTGAGGTGTCTTCAATGCAAGGTGATGATTGGTACAACTTCCTTGATGTCCAGGGATGCTATTCCAAGCTTTACTTTGTCTTGAAACCTTTTGAATCATGCTATAGAACTTCAACTGCAAAACAAGAAAATGAAAATGGTGATGCTGCCTGGGAGTGTTACAGGTCGTGTTTGAGGTTTTGGTTAGCTTCAAGGGATGTTAGGGAATGTGTTTGATGTGTTTTTAGCAAGAAAGCATGGAAGGTTTGAGCTATGGAACTCAAACGACAGGGATACCCTGTTTTGAGCAGTTTGAAGGTGATTATGGGAATGAGAGTGTTTGGGACTTGGTTGGTTTGTGTTCTAGCTTAGAATGGATGTCTTGAATCTGTTTTACCACTTTTCCTCAGCCTTGGTTAACTGATATGAGAGTTGGTCTATGTTATGCAATGTTTCTTACACTTTAAGCAAGCAATGGCCAAGTTGAGTTCTAGACAGGTAGAGGCCCCTCTAATGTGCTGCATAACTCAGTCTTGATCAGTGTGATTAACTCATAAACTTGTGCCAAAGAGATTTCAAATGTACTTGCTTGGATTTGCTTTAGACATAAAGTGTAACTTTTGCAAAAATGGATATAATGCTTTTTCCAATTTGGGATTAAACCTTTAGGCAATGCTTGAACACATAGAACATGGTCTTGGCACAAAGTATTGGCATTAAATTTATGAGTGTAATTGAGATAAAAGACCTGTAATCAAGGGAAGCATGTTGAATTCAAAGTGGCACAAATGTATGAACATGTAACTTGGCCAATTCAAAAGTGAGTTTTTCCCATATTGTCAAATTTGATTCTCCCTAACCATGAGGTTGTTTGATGAGTTCTTGGACATTTTGGAAAGCTTGGAATGTGTAATACAATCCATATTTGAAATGCAAATTGAAATTCCAAGTGGAAGTGTGTGAAAAATGGTCTTGAAGTTAGGTAAAAACCTTGCCTAAAATAGGTCAAATTTTCTCTAAGTTAAGAATGGTTTGGTACCCTTGTTCCAAAAATTGTAACTTGAGATACAAGCCTCTTTTGGGAAAACTTTGTGAATCAAAGTTGTAGATTATGCAATAGGCTACAACTTTCATGTTTTGACTTTTGCTTGAATCCAAATGAATCTTGGTGAGAAAGTGGGGCAAAGTTAGGAAAAAATTAGGTTTTTTCATAACTTAGAAAAATTCTAAGTTATGAAAAATCTTCATTTCAAACCCTAATTTGCATTTCTTGATTTCTTGATGGACAAGTTTCATGATTTGGCATGTTTTGATGAAAAATGAATCTTGACCCTTGATTTTGACCAAAAAGTCAAAGTTTGACTTTTCAGTATACAGTCAAAATTGATCAATTGACTGGGAAATTCAACTGTCAATCTTGTGTATTTGGGATCTTTTGAACTTGTTGAGCATGTCAAGACAATTCCATGGGGTCCTTGAGTCCATATGTGAGCTTGGTTTGCCATTGGCTAGGTCAAACAGTCAAAAATTGCCTTTGTGCAGTCAAAACCCTAAAAATGACCATTTTGCCCTTTTGATGATCTGATCAAATTTCTTGTGGAATTGTGATCTAAACTTGATCAAATGGTCCATGTGAGTTCACAATGTTGATGTGGGTCAATTTTCATGAGATTTGACTGTCAATTGGCCACAATTGACTTTTTCCCCAATACAGTTGATTTCTAGGTCAACTGTCCAATTGACTGGGCAAAATTTGGAATCAAGACTTGAAACTTGGTATGGATAAACTTGGGAGTCCAACATGAAGCATGAAAGTCATCTTAGGCATTTTAGGTCAAAATATCTTTGTGCAAACACAAACCCTAATTTGGGTCAACAGTGCAAGGAGAAGTCTTGAGCAGAGGAAACCCTAATTGGGTCTTGATCTTCAAGGGTCTTGTGATGAGAAAATGTTGAGGAAATGGGAGGGAAAATTTTGGGGTACAACAGTAGGGATTATAAAATAAATAAAAATAGGTCGCTAAAAATCCTCACCAAAAGAAAAAATGTTACAAAAAAAATGACTGCCTTCTCAAATAAACTTTCGGTGTCCGAACCATCACCAAAATATCAGGGCAAAGATTCCATACTCAATTAGGGTCTAAGCGTACAATTAAGTGAGTATAAGACTGAAGAATATCACGAAGAACGGGTTGGGTACAAATAAAGTTTGAGCATTTATCCTTTGTTTCTTAAACCGTGAACCAGGCTACGTTACAACCCTTAAAAGTCCTAACTAAAGCATGGGTTAGTTTGAAAGTATACTGTTACAAAAGTTATCCTGACTCCCATAAGGTTTACTATAAATCCTGAGTTGAATTCATATTCTTACAAAATTCTGTTTGTTTACTAAAAATGCATTTTCAAAACTTCAAGACAGATATAAGCTTTGAATTTTTAAAAATACTATTGTTTGCATGTGCCGAATTATTCGACAGCAGAGAAATTCACACAACGGATATTCAATGAACAAAAATCCTCTCAGTGAACAGAATCACCTCAGATGAAAAGACATTTCCAGTAACAGGCCTTCCATAATCCAGGGGCATGACATGGTGTCTAACTGATCTATGGCAGTCAAGTCAAGATTCAAAGAATCTCTCAAAAATGCCAAATAGCCAGGGACAGATCTCCATCTGAATCACTTGGGGCATTGAACATGAGTTCCAGTAAAGGGCCATGTACGATCAAGAAAACATTTTCTGGCAGTGCAACAACACTTACTACTATGGACAGTGACAATTCTCTACACCCTGTGAATGCGAACATAGTCGGAAAATACTACACATGAAAAAAAAAAAGAGACCCACTAGGTTGACTGGCCTAGGAAAAAATAAGGGCATCCCGGCGAACCAAAAGAGTTCGGGAAAAAAATTAAGGATATATAAATAAAACTGTACACCCGGCAAGTCGAAAACCTGAAAAGGCGGCTTGGGCAAAAAGGGGTATTCTGGTGGACTGAAAATCTGAAAGGACAATCCAGGCAAAACTTAGGGATTAAAATGTACGACTATGTCCCGTCATCTCGTCACCTTTCTATTAGTAGAAGACTTATCACCCTGATCATCATTTAATCAAGATTCTGGGAGTTAGGAAAAAGCTCAGGTTTTCCACAAATCCCCACAGAATCACTTCCATGGATTATCCCCACAATCTCTCCAGTAGATCGCTCTAGCGGACAAAGGAGTATTGATCATCTCCCGACAAACGCACCAATACATTACACACATCATGCTAGTTCCCAAACAAATATAGATTTCCAACAATTTTTAGATACAGTTCAGATACAATCTAAATATAGATTCATTCTGGAACTCATTCTAGATTCGCTTCATATACAGTTCAAATATGATCTAGATATAGATTCATTCTGACACTCATTCCAGATCCATTTCTAGATACAATTCAGATACAGTCTAAATATAGATTCATTCTGACACTCATTCCATATCCACTTCTAAATACAATGCAAATACAATCAAGATACAGATTCATTCTGGCACTCATTCCAAATTTCTCTTCTAGATACGATCAAGATATGGATTCATTCTGATACTCATTCAGTACATCTTCCAGATGTAATTCATATACGATCAAGATACAGATTCATTCTGATACTCATTCAGTATATCTTTTAGATACAATTCGGATACAGTCCAGATATGGATATCATTCTGATACCCATTCAGTACATCTTTAGATACAATCAATGCATAGACACTCCCTAGATTGAGTATGCTTTTACCATAAATCACCGGCTAAAATCCTCTCCCCAGTGAAGTTGCCACTATCCCTAGAGAGTTTCTATGGAACATGGAATCAAATCAAATATCAGTCAACCTTATCTTCCCCAGATAAGTCGGAAGGTTATCCACCTCTTCCATCCCCAGTCAGGGTATAAATTCCCCAGTAAAGCAATGAACAACCAATAGTCTTGAATTCTTCTTCCCAAGCAATAATTAATACTCTCCAATCGAGTTTCCTCAAACAAAGAGCAAAAATCAATGTTCCCCAGCAGAGTTTCCTCAAAAAAGCAAGCAGGAGTCCCCAGCAGAAACAATCCCTAGAAGATCGAATATACACATACTCCCCAGTGACACTCATGGATTTATTTTCCCCAGACAAATATGTTGCTCGAGTTTGCAAATGCACTTAAAAACATGTCGCATTCATACATCATTTACAAACGTCATAGCATATGCATACAAATTGCATATAACACAGACTCATTTATTTTGAGAACATCATTACGCAATGCATTTCATACATCATGGTATTACATACAGCTAACTCTTTACCTTTTCAAGAAAGATCAATCAACAAACATCATCAACTACTTATATGACCTGTCAATCTTCTCAAAGACTACATTTGACGAAGGGCTATTTCAGCATTTTCCTCAGAAGTTCTTTCTCAAAATATATCAGCGGGTTCAGTTTAAATCGACCAATTGTAACACGGTGGGAGAAATGACTTGGGATCTTTTGCGTTTGATTGCAATTGTTGCGGATAGCAAGAGTCTCCACCGACTTTTCTTTTATCCAATAAAGGAAAGAGTGAAAAGAACAGGAAAGACCTTTTGAGATTTATTTTCTTAAGTTCGGGGGGTAGATTATGAAAAGGGAAGGTGTTAGCACCCTTTTCATCCATAGTTATCTATGGGATCTTAGTTTCTTTCTAGATCATTTGCTTTTGTTTGAAAGTGTGCTTTGTGGTGGGTTTTGAAAGTATTTTTGAAAAGAGCATTCGTTTAGGAAAACTTTATAATGGTTCTTGTCTCTATAATAACGTATACAACGTGTTGGACTTTTGAAAATATTTCATATTTTGGAAGTGTTTGGTGTGTGTTTGAAAGGATGTTTGTTTTAAAAATGAGCAAGAAACTAAGAACTTTTCTACCTACTCAAAAGTATTTATTCTTTTCCTCCTCCTTTAGATGTTGTTATCTTACCATTGATCGGTAAGAAGATTTATATTTGGATGTAAAGGGACGGGTGTGGGTCATCGTATGGACATGATAACAATGTTGTAAGATATCTTAGCATTTCTCTTGAGGGACTGAGGTCATTTGAAAGGCAACATTCGAGGCGTCATTGAGGAACTATGATCTTGTATTTTAATTGTTTTTGCTAAGACATCTCACATGCATAACATGACCATTTTTAGGAAACAAGTGGAGGTAACCCTAGGGGTGAATGTGTGAATAGTGTGTTTGATTTTGCATGCATTTAGTCTTTTATTAGGGGTTTTCTACTTGTTGTTTTTATCTTTCCATACAAATCTTAATTACTAGCATTTATATGAAAGCCATAAATTACAGAAAGTAAATATCCTATGCTATTACAAACATTAGGGGGATGGGGTGTACAAATTTACAAATGGGGATTGTAAGAAATTAAAGTCCTAATTATCTATTACAACCATATTGAAGTAATGTACAAGAATTGAAATGTAAAATAGATTGGTTTTGTTTTGGTTAAGATAAGAAATAAATTTGCTTAAGAAAATATTTTTAGTCTTTTAGTTTTAAAAGAAAAAAAATAAAGTGTGTGAATATAAAGTATTTTTGGTGTTTTTGATTAATGAAAATAAAGTGATGATAAAAATAAATGAGAGTAAGAGTCAGAATCAGCGCGTTGCTGAAAGGATAGAAATAAGGAGCTGAAGTTCTGACTCTGGTGCGCTGCAGATTAGAAAGAAAATGTTAGCAGAAATGAGGAAGGCAAAAAGTTCTGGATCCGGGTGCACTAAAGTTCGGGGGTTGCTGAGAACAAAATAAATCCTAGAAGTTCTGATGAAACTAGGAACCTAAAGGTTCTAATGTTATTGGAAGGTCAGAAGTTCTGGTTGTTGAGAGGGTATGAAAGTTCTGATGTAGCTGGAAACCTAGAAGTTCTGGTGTTACTGGCAAGCTAGAAGTTCTGATAGTGGGTACGTGAGGTGTCAATGCTGTTGGATGTGAATATTTAGAAGTTTTGGTCCAAGATAACTATTTTGACACTCAACTAAAAGGGGGGTGGGGGGTTTATCTAGAAGTTCTGGTCCAGGATCAAGGTTTGACAAATAATGGAGAAAAAATGTCAAGCAACAAACTTAAAAAAAATGTTTCTGGGGCTAGAACCTGGGACTCTTAACACTAATGCCTTAAGCATTCACTCTCTACCACTGGGGTGACTATACATCTGGTATTAGAAACGAAAACATAAACATATATTACAAAGTAAGTTCTGATGATGAACTTCATCTCATTCTCCATGCCAGCCAGAGCATCTGCAACTTAGTTATTTCTCAACAAAAATGAAAAATGAAAACATAGAAGTTATGGAAAATTTCATCATGGTTTCAAAAATATAAAGCATCAAAACTGTAAATATAGCAAGCATGAATTTGGATAATTCTAATTCTGAAACCTAACTTCCTCAAGAAGTTCTGATCTGAAATTCTCTCTACTTAGGAAAAATAAATCAAATTCATAAATATGTACGGAATCGGAGTCATGATGTCTACATTGTATCTTTGGAAATGCATGCCTAACAATGCCTAAGCAATGAGATAAAAGTCAGAAGAAACTTACCTTACAGATGGAAATTGTTTTGTGAATTAGAGCCTAGTTCAGGTTGCTGTGATTTTCTAATCAGCTTCCTCAAGTTCTCAAAAATCCGAAGAAACTCTTAGCTTGAGCTATGAATGATGGGAAAATTATGGTACAGTCAAGGTGCCAATTTCTGGTTTTTTTAAACAGAGAGTGCTGAATGCACCAGAAAATTCTGGTGCAGTCAAGGTGTATTCTAGAAACTATATGGATGATTTGGTTTAGAAACACACAAGAAAAATTAGAGTTTGAATGCAGAAATCAGAAAACTAGCAGGTTTTGTGTTTATGTTTGCAGTTTCAAGTTCTTGGGAAATTTCAACAAGGTTTCAAGGCTTTTTCTCAAATCTTCGTCCCCTCTAATAGTTGTAAATGCAATTCAATTTATAGGAAAAGAATTTAGGAGCTTGGAGAAGTCAAGAGTATAACCATCATGTGTTATGGCATTGACTTGTTCTTGAAGCAAGTTTGGACAAGTATGGTTCAAGGAAAAATATAGTGGTTAGCAGGTTTTAGTCGTGCCTAATCTGAATTTGTAAGCATGATTTATGGAAAAGTACCCTCAGAAGCAAAAGTAAAGCATGGTCCCAGCATAAACTTTGTACAAAAGTTTACTTTCCAAGAACAACAATGGTACTTATATGCCACACGTGGGAAAATCCTTTGGATAAAGACTCAAAAGTAGGTGTGAGCATTAAATGATGATGAGATTTGTCAAAACAGAAAACCTACAATACGAGATTATGCATCATAGCTTAAATCTGGATCAGAAGTTCAGCATCAACGTAACTTAGAACAAATATCCAACTTCTAATCTTTGAATCTCCCTGCTCCAGCATGTTCTGAAGGAGTTCTCAGACTTTTCAGAAAGCTTGTAACATGTTTTATAGACCCTCTTTGAATTACTCTTGCAAACTCTAATTGAAACTACATGAAAACTGGCCTAGAAGTTCTAACCAAATTCTGTCTTGGAAACACCCAGAATTTACTGAGTGTTTCAGTTTCATGGACGTGTCTTCAAGGATTTATAGTTTTAAATCCCAGCACTTCTAGGAGAAGTTCTGTTCTGCAATGTTTTAGATCTCATTGAGATCTACAACTTTCGTGTCAGAAGTTCTTCCTGAATCAACTTGCATCATGATGAAAATCTGGCCAGAAGTTCTGAACTTATCATCTTTTCTTAACACTTAGAAAATTTTCTAAGTGTTTAGAACTTTGACTTTTCCAAAGTAACTTTGACTTTTGATTTTTCTTGATGAAACAGACTTCATATTCTAACATGTCTAGATGAAATATGATTCTTAAAACTTGATTTGACCCAAAAAGTCAAAGTTTGACTTTTTAGTGTGCATTTTAACCATTTTGCCCTGGTGCCAATTCCAAACCTAAATTGATGTATTAGTGTTGCAAACTTGAGCCATAGAGGATCTTGTGAGAAAATTATTGAGAAATGAGAGGGCAAATTTTGGGGTACAACACCAATGATTTATCCTGATTCTTTTTCGGTGGACTCTTTCTCTGGTTCATTTAAATCGACTCGATGTTTTATTTTGATTCTTATTCAGTTAAAGACAATTAAAGACCTCTACTGGTTCAGTTTAAATCGACCAATGATTTTCCTGATTCTTTTCCGGTGGATTCTTTCTTTGGTTCAGTTTAAATCGATCCAATGATTTATTTTGATTCTTATCCAGTTAAAGACAATTAAAGACCTCTGCTGGTTCAGTTTAAATCGACCAATGATTTATCCTGATTCTTTTCAGATGGACTCTTTCTCTGGTTCAGTTTAAATCAACCCAATGGTTTTTTCTGATTCTTATCCAGTCAAAGACAATTCAAGACCTCTTCTGGTTCAGTTTAGATCGACCAATGATTTATCCTGATTCATTTCCGATAGATACTTTCTCTGGTTCAGTTAAATCAACCCTAAGATTTTTCTTATTCTTATCCAGTTAAAGACAATTCAAGACCTCTATTTGTTCAGTTTAAATGTACCAATGATTTATCCTGATTCGTTTCCAGTAGACACTTTCTCTGGTTCGGTTAAATCGATCCTAAGATTTATTCCAATTCTTATCTAGTCAAAGACAATTCAAGACCTCTTCTGGTTCAGTTTAAATCGACCATTGATTTATCCTGATTCGTTTCCAGTAGATACTTTCCCTAGTTCAGTTAAATCGACCCTAAGGTTTTTCTGATTCTTATCCAGTTAAAGACAATTCAAGACCTCTACCGATTCAGTTTAAATCAACCAATGATTTATCCTAATTTGTTTCAAGTAGACACTTCTCTGGTTCAGTTTAAATCGACCCTAAGATTTATTCTGATTCTTATCCAGTTAAAGACAATCAAGGACATCTTCTAGTTTAGTTTAAGTCTCCTAAAGATTTATTCTGATTCTTCTTTTAGTTGAAATCAACAATTACTTTGGATGGCATCTATAAGCCCATCTCCGACGACTCTCTGTCACCTCTCCAAATGGAATCTATAAACCCATCTCTTAAGACTCTTCATCACCTCTCTAAATGGAATCTATAAGCCCATTCCCGACACAATCAACCAATAAGGTCACTTCTTGTACATGCGAGTGCAAATTTCTGGGCACTTAAGTGTTCAATCATCTTCTACCTTCAAGTCACGAATGGCGGACATGCCGATCTAACTCTTAAGGTTTAAGAAGATTGAACAGGGGAAGGTGTTATACCCCAAAATTTTACCTCCCATTTTTCTCAAGACATTCTTCCAAGGCTCCTCAAAAACTCAAGACACTGAAAGGTTGACCACTCAGATGCTCCTCCTAAGCCCAAAGAGCCTGCAATTAGGGTTTTGAGTTTTCTCAAGGTAGTTTGTGTTGAAAATATATCAAGTGGATTCCATGGTTCTTCATAGGTCCTTAATAAGGTTCATGTCAAGTTTCAAGTCCTACATCACAATTTTTCTCAGTCAATGGCTCAAATGTTTGAAAATCAACTATATTGGTCAAAAAGTCAATTATGGTCAACATACAGTCAAACTTCAAGATTTTTGATCAACATCAACATATTTAAGTGATATTCATAATTTTATCAAGGTTTGATCATGATTCCTCAAGGAAAACCCTCATATCATCAAAAGTCAAGAATTGCCAAATTAAGGTTTCCTTAGGAGAAGTCAGCTGAATTTTGACCAGACATAACTTTCACATGCTTCATCAACTTTTCCCTAACCAAAGCCTGTTTTGAAGAAAATTCAATTCCCTACAACTTTTATATTATTACCAAGTCCAAAATATGCTTCATTTGGAAGATATTATCTAGTACATTATAGGTCATTTTCCAAAGTCAACAAAAGACACTTTTTGTCAAGGCAATTTAAATCAATATAATGTCTCCAAATGAAACAATGATCAAAATAGAAAGTGTATAGGACATCTTGAGATTTTCAAAAAGTCCAAGATCATCTTCAAAGGATGAAAATTGAGTAATTTATGAGGTGCACAATTTAGGAAATTTTCAAGAAATGCATGAAATCTCAATTGAGCAAATTTGTGACTTTAGGTTATTGGGCCTAACTTTTTAGAGTTCAAACATACTCATGACATATACAAGAGCCTCTAAAATTATCCATGCATTATTTTTATTTTTATTTCTATTTATTTGAATTTTTATTCATTTAAATACAAAAGAAATCAAGTGAAATATCAATTAAATGGATCAATGCTTAAGTGGACTTCATTTGGATCATTCAAGGGCCCAATAATTCAAGCAAGATACACAAAAATGGTCCAGGTTCATTATAAGTTCAAAAGGGCAAGAATCACTCAAAAATGGCAACTTCCTAATGTGTTGGATTTTTGTCTCATGGCAATGAATGAGTTATTTCCTTGCCATATTTATTTGTTTCCTTCCATTCTTCTATTTAAGCACAATAATGCAAGCTCAAAAGGGACGAAAATCCTTGCATACAAGAGCCCTCTCAAAATTCTCAAAAATCAAAGAAAAGTTGCAAAATCTATAACTTCACTTCTACGCGTTATCAATCCAAACTAATGCCATCAATACACTCCTGAGACCTCCAGGAGTCATATCCAGTCCCTACATAGGTGTGAAGCACGCCAAAACCTTTCCTCCCATTCACGCCAGTTGGTAAGTGTGGTGAAGATTCAAAACTTTGATCTCAAGCATTATTAACCATTGCTGACATGATTAATCTATTCATATGTATCATTGGAATGTATTTGATAAATTACATGTGAGTCTTGATGCAGAAATAAGAACATGCCATTGTTAGGGCACGAAGCGTTTAAAGATTCGGATCTCATGTTACATGCGTCTTTAGGCCGAACTAATGGCACCACTGAGATCGCAGGATCCAATATACTGGATCTAGAGTTTTGCTTTTTTTGTTTGATTGATTTTGCAGGCTTTAAAGAAAAACCCCCATCGGAGATGATGGTGTTTTCCACCCTTCATGGTGGTTTGAAAAATGAAGAGGAGGTCAACGCAGATATGGCAGAACGAAACGTCATGATTGGCCCGTTGCTTTTTTTTATTGTTTGATTTACATAACTAATATTTTCCTTTTAAAAAAATCAGTTTTATTTTAATAAACAAAAAATCAGAAAATCACAAAAATATTATATTTAAATTTTTATTAATTAAATTAATTTTGATTAATTATTTAATCATCCTTTTTTAATTAATTAACTAATTAGAATTAGATTCTTGTAATTTAATTGTATTTCTAAATTAAAAACAACAAAAAAAACATTTTTTTCCAATGCTTAGAACTCGTTTATGGTTTTTCATCTTTTCCCTTTTCTCCTCCGCGCGTTTGTTTGCTTTATTCACATTATTTTCATTGGTTAAGTAATTATACAAAGTTTTTACATTTTTTTCTTTCCCCCATTTCTAGTTTGTATTCCCCCCATCCCGAAGCGATATAATAGCGTAGTTTAAATTTTCGCATTTTTATTTTTCTGCACTTGTATATATTTAACTGCTAGATGTATGCTTAATAGGATTGGATGATAAGACTTAAAAGCAAACACTAGAACACCTAATATCCAATATAAATGTAACTGAAACACAACACACTTCGCACACGCGCACCTCTAAGGTACCTCCACTTCTTGCCTTCGGAAAAACAGTCATGTCCCTCGAACGTGGGGACGCTTTAGCAAATTCCCTCCAATACAAAAAGATTGTAGTCCCTCGATGACCCCCTGATGCTGCCTTCGGTAAATGAACTAGTCCCTTACGATAAAATTGATAAAGTTCCCTACGAGTTACCTCTATGATTGTACGATGACCCGCACTTATCCCTCAAACATCCAATGATAGGGCTACCTACTGACTAATAGTAGGATAGCACTGTCTAAAGGAAAAGACGAAAAGAACAAAGATCGTTCGAGTATGTAGACCGCTTATAGTTTCTTGCTCACAAAAACAAACAATTTTTCACACATACACAAACTCTTTTCTAAATATTTTCAAAGGCAAAAACACTTTGTATGCATTCTCAACGACACGAGAATCATTACAAAGATCGCCACACTAAGGCGTCTTTTCATAAACATTTTCAGATACACTTACACAACAAAAAAGCATTTTCGAAGTGAGCTAGCAACTAAGATCCCGTAGATAACTACGGATGAAAAGGGTGCTAACACCTACCCTTTTAATAATATACCCCCCGAACTCAAAATTTTTAAAAAGGTCTTTCCTGTTCTTTTCACCCTTTCCTTTATTGGATAAAAGAAAAGTCGGTGGCGACTCTTGCTAACCGTAACATTTGCGATAAAACACAAAAATCAGTAAAGTTAGTTCTCCCACCGTATTACAATGGTCTTCCTTGGAGAAGCGACTGTCGAGGTAAATGGTGTAAACCCTCGGCAGAGGCTTGACTTCCTCGGAGCTGGAGGGCAGTGTGGCTCCAGTGGTCATTCGAGGTTGAATGCTGATGGAACTGAGGCCCTTGGCTGAAGCTTTGAAACACCTTCTTGCTGCTTGGATGTCCTCGTGGAGGGTGGCGACCAAGCCTTCAGTGGTTTAGTACTTCATCTTCAGATGCACGGTAGAGGGAACCGCGATGAGTTCGGTGAGAGTGGATCTCTCGAAGACGCACTGGTAGAGAGATAAGAAATCTACCACCAAAAATTAGGTCTTTATGGCTCTAACCGTTACCCCTCTCCTGAAGGGGAAGATCAACTCGACATATCCCCAGGGTTTCGTGCTGGCTCCGCTGAAGCCCTGGAGATTTAATCCCACATATGGGATCAGATGGATCTCATTCAGCTGTAAAGTGGTAAACAGTTGGGCGTACATGATGTTCACCGAGCTGCCTTGGTCGACCAGTATGCGGCGCACGTTGAAATTCGCCATGCGAGCTCTCAAGAGTAGTGGGATGCTCGAATTTGGGGAACCATCCGACAATTCTTCCCTATAGAAGGCGAGGGGATGAGAGCCTCCTTGGAATTTATAGAGCGTGGCGTCCATATATGAGTTGGCTTCGATGAGCTGGTTGAATCTCCTTTTTACCGATACAAATGTGTGCCTATTGAATCCTCCACCGGAGATGATCATGGCTGCATGGAAAGATTCCCAAGGACTATGGAAGGAGAAGTACATGGGGACGTTCTCCATGTACGGATAATAGAAATCTTTCGGTCATGAGATGCACATGGCGACCAAAATTGCGTCGAGATCGTGGGACTTCTTCCCTTCCTCGAAGTTTTTGGTTTCTGGTGCTTCCTCGCAGGCACCCTCCTTATTTTTATGCTGCTTGAGGTTCCCGTCTCTGATTAATATTTCGATTGCATCCTTGAGATGAATGCAATCCTCTGTGTTATGCCCGTGACTTTTGTGGAACCTGCAATATTTGCTCTTGTCGGTTCCCGGTTTGGAAGATGTTTGTTAGGGGAAGCGCACACTGGCTTGCTTAAATTTAGAATTGGCACATTCAGAAAGAATATGCTACCTTGAGGTTGTCAGAGGGGTATAGTCGTGGAAACGACCAGTTAGCCCTTGTAGTCCTTGGAATTTCGGAACTTGTTCTCCTGTTTCTTTTCTCCCCAACGGGATGTCGAGGGCTCGTCCTTCTTCGAGGACTTGGAACTCTCTCTGTGCCTTGATTCCCTGGCGCTATTGGTCGCTTCCTTCTCCTCGTACTTTATGTATGTCTGGGCTTTGAGGAGGAGGTAGTCGAGCGTGGATGGCGTCTCGATGCCTACAACTTTGGCAAAGTCACTTCGGGGATGAAGCCCGCGCTCGAGGAGATACTTCTTTATGTTATTGGTCGTTAAGACCTGGACTGCTTCCTTGTTGAAGCGTTCAATATACGCCCGCAGAGACTCATCCCTACCCTGGATGATTGCTTCGAGCGAAGCCTCCAATTTCGAGTTTCAATGAGAGGCGGTGAAATGCCTCGAAAATATCTTCCCAAGCTGCTTCCATGAGGTGATGGATTCTTCGGGGAGGCTCTTATACCATGACATTACCCCCTTCTTGAGAGTGGTTGGGAAGAGTCTGCATTCAATGGCCCCCCTGACCCCTCGGTAGTCGAGGAGGGTATCTATATTCTTGATGTGCTCGTCAGGATCTATTGTTCCATTGTAGGTTCCCAATGGAGGTGGATTCTCCAGGCCGATAAGAAGTGGGGCTTCTGTAATCTCCCTCGATTGTGGGCCACGAGACTCGTCATATTCACTATCCACGGGAGATGGAGAAGGGGAGTGATATTTTCTTCCCCGTCGATCATCACGGTCTCGTCGAGGAGAGGGGCTTTTCCGTTTCTGCTTTAGTTCGGGTGAAGGAAATCGAGAGAGGTCGATTTTCTGGTTGTCCTTCCTCTTCTTGAGTGAAGGGGAGTCTTGATCTTTCGCAGGAGGTGTGCGGTTGTGTTTCTTGAAGAAAGAAACGTTGCGCCTCTACTTTCTTGGTGGTAGGCCACATCTGGGTGGTGATATACTGGGAGAGTTTCGTCATCGGATTCTCCGAGGAGGATATCTTGATCGCTTGTTCTCCCAGGGCCATATCCTTTGATTCTGTTGTAGGATGAGGGTGTTGGTCTAATTGATAGCAGTGAGTAGTGCTGCCATGGTCGGGTCGGCGTTGATAGGGATGGGAACTGATTGTATGACTTCTGGCAGTTCCTCGGTGGAATTCTTGGGACGTCCCTTGTCCAAGAATTGATCGTCGCTGCGACGGGCGTCAGTTGAATCTAGAGACGTAGTATGTCCGTCTCGGAAATCCAGATTGTCCTGGAGGTGAGGATCTTCTTAACTCCCGTCGGTTTTGTGATCAGGAAAAAGAATAGTCTTTTCGGGCAGATGAAGATCATCATGGTCGTCCATGATTAGTGAGAGGAATCTTGAAAAAAGTTGCTTTGATCTTTAGATTTCGAAGAAAGAAATATTGGGAGAGCAGTTTCCCGCAGACGATGCCACTGATCTTACCGGTTTATCAGAACCTGTGAAGTGGCCTAAAGATGATTTATAGTCGGGTTGTGATGTCGAGGAGAAAATGAGGTTATACCTGCAAGGCACTCCGACGATCAAGTAAGAGTCGGAACAAGGAGATACAAACAAAGTATTAGATGATGAATAGTGAATATTCGATACCTGGCCCTCACAGGTGTGAGGGTTTATATAACGCCCCTGACGCGTGGCCATTGGTTCTTAATTTCACGCCTAGATATGCGGGTCCGTGAAATCAGGTAACTGCTAGGAATTGATCAAACCGAGCAGATGTGTCTGTAACTAGCCGTTGGTTCCAAAGAGGGGGCCAGTTACGGGCGTCTCTCTGGTCGGTTCCTAGTAGCCTGCACGATGTTGATGTCGGGTAGACTGAGAGGGTGGTCACCGATCATCCTAGGCCGGTGCTGACTTGAGAGGACAAATGGTCGATATTGCCTGACAGATAGCGGGCGGTTCGGGTCATGGACATGCGGGCATCATCAAAGAAAAGGTCTAGACTAGGCCCATTCTAATTGTCGGGACAATCCAGAACAATACTTGAATCTTCCAGATCAAACACAAAGACTTAGTTGTGCCAATGCAAATGCTGGTACTACCCGATCTAAATGGTCAAACTCTAAATCAACACAACTCAATCTCGTCAAACCAGATGCTACTCCCTCTAAAAGGCCACACACTCCTGCAATATAAGCTCATAATACCTTGCAAACAAGTTTTCAGCTGTTTCAAAGCCTTTTTCAAGTAGTAAAAGTAGTAAAAATAGGTCAAACAGAAAAACGGTTGCATCTTATCAGGGTCTGCGTGAAACCAATTTTGATATCTACAAGAAAAGTCTTATAATGACATGAGGTGGATTTTCTTAAGTTGAGCTATTGATCAAAAGCGTTTCACTTATAGTTGTATTTAACCTCACATTTTTTGCTACAAAAAGTATTTTTTTTGAAGTTTATTTTATGGTGGCTTTTGGAGGATACAAATGAGAAAGAGGTTCAATTTTACTGCATATGTTTTCTGTTTTAGAAAACCATTTGTTTCTGATTGTACACTTTGGTTATGGTTATGATGTTGTTGGTGTTCTATTCCTCAAGAAGCTAAGAGTGGGAATATTTATGATATCTTGGAAGATGAGTTATGTTTGAAAGAAATTGATACTTGTGATCAAGTTTCAATTGCAACTTTTGATAGAGAAGGTGTAGTAGGATCAACCATATTTGGCACGGGTTATACACTGAAGGAGGTAAAGATAGAACAATGACTCCACCATTTTCACCGATAATACAAAAGGAAGATCATTAGTTAATCTATGAAAGGAAAAGAGGAAAATGATTATTCTTGATTGTTTTGTATAACATCATTGTTTTGTTTGAGATTATCACTTTGCAAGTGAAACTATTCATAATTTACCCATAGTTTATATCATAATATTAAGTCTAAATTTCAAACTACTTATAATTTACTGCTAATCTCATCACTTTGGAAGAGGCCTCAAGTAAATACCAGAGTGATCAATGCGTACCATAAACTTAGCAAGTCTATGTCGAGCAAATTTCTATGGAATTATTCATATTTATGATGCATAATTACAATATAAAAGTTCAATATAATTATATTTAATTATCTAAATAAATATCTTTTATATATTTTTAACATTTTAATATTAATTTTCATACTACTCAATCCGAGCGAACGCACGGATAGATAATTACTTAATTATTTTCTTTATTTTTCTACTAATATATACATTTTCGACGGGGCGGGACTACTTAATTTATATATGAGTGTGAAGTGTACTACATCATATAGTCATATTTTTCAACTAATTTTTATGCATATTCGGACAACTATTATAACATGATAAATTAAATTAATATTGATATGACCATCATCATTAAAACTTTTATTTTTTTAATTCGTATATATTTTTATATATATATTTTAACCATAATTATATAATATTTGTTTAATATTTATATCAACTTTGCGCGACCTGTGTAAGACTATAAACAATTGATCTTTTACTTATTCTTCCACAAAAAAAATTAAAAAATTAAAATTTTTATTTAAGAGATTTGCAAAATCATATGTTTAAATTTTGTAACTTAGCCGTGTTTAAATTTATTTTTTATTAGATGATAAAATCATATAATATTAATAGTATTTGTTGCGACTAGTTTTTAAATGAAGAGTCGTCACTATTAGTTTTTATCTTAGGGAAGGACATCTAATAGAAAATCATAATTCGCAGACAGAGATTCTAGGTTTCAGACTTTATTAGACGAAAGGAAGGTGTTAGACACCTTTCATCTACATTGTTCACAAGGATACAAGGTTTTAAGTTTAAATTTGGGTGAAATAGAGTTTTAAGTTTTAATAGGGGAACTCGCCACGAATTTTGATCGTATGCCTACGTATCCTCTTATGAGGAATCAGAGTTTCAATTTGTAGTTCGTATGGGGTTGGTGTTTTTTAGGGGTTGCAAATATATTTTGAATCACCTCACATTTTGACCGATTGTAGTGATTGCAGAGATTTTGGCTAAATGCGCGATTAGTTCAAATTCGTTTGAAACCCTTTTGTAAAAAACAGTTATTTAGATTAGTTTGTTCGCGAAAAATAGTTTGAGATTAGTTAAATATTTTTTAATCGTATAAATTGCAAAAATTCTTGATTAATGCATGATTAAAAATATTTAATGTAATGTGTAGAAAATAATATATTCATGAGTTTTAAATAAAAAATAACTTACTTACATGATATAATAAATAATAATAATATAATAATAAGAATTAATATTAATAATTATTATTATTATAAAGAAGAAAAAAATAAATATAATATATAAAAAGTAGATAAAAAAAATATAATATAAAAGAAATAATATAAATAATTAAATAACTTAATTAAATCAGGGGAGGTGTAATTCTAGTTAAACAGTAAAATAGGGGGGGTGTTAAAAGAAGTGTTGGGCTAGGCCCAAATATGGATTCAGACAGGGGGGTGTATTGTGTTTCGTGTTTTAGTAATTTAAGGAATGGGGGTGTTAAAATTAATGAGCTTAGGCCCAAACTCGTTTGGAGGGGGCTGGAGTGATTGAGTGTTGTAGGGTGTATGGAACTGCAGTAGGACTTGGCCTTACGGCCGTCCGATGTGATCTAACGGATGAAACTTGAAGGACCATGATAATTATAATAGGCCAACGTGTATGAAATTGGAACGGAATATACATTTGTTTTATTCATTTTCATTGTTATTTTACAATTACAGTAAAACTCTTCCCCTTCTCTCTCGCTCTACCCTTACAAACCCAAATCCTAATTATCCATCCCTCCGGCGGTGACTCTACCAAAACAAACCCCCTACCCACAGTGAATCAAATCCCAAACACCAAAACAAAAGAAAAAGCTAATGATCTTTACCCTTTTCGCGATTATCCTTTTTCTGATTCTCAAACTTTTTCCGATTTCGGTGCTGATTCTCTTCTTCTCCTTCGCTTCTTGCAGGTTCCGGTGATGATCGAAGGTGGTGACAGTGATGCGAGTTTGAAGATGGCGGTGGATGCAGAAGCGGCTAGAGATTAGGGTTTCGGATATCGAAACCCCAATCGCATCAACCTTCTTCTTCAACTTCTTTCTATATATCAGTTTCTTTTGCAAGCTTCGTGGTTCCCTCCGGATTCAAGCTTCTCCCCGTCTTTGTATTATCGATTCCCCCCTTTGTTTGTTACTTTACTTATTTATTTATACTTTCAATTATGGTTTTTAGATCAATTTTGTAACCTTAAATTTAGAGTTTGTAGTAGAATTAGGGATTTTTTATTGATTTGATTCGTAGTTTAAGATTCGATCTACTGTAATTTTCGGATTGATTGAGTAATATAGTGTAATATATTTGATTTGGCAATTTCTTGATTTGATTGTGCAGTATAATTTAAGATCTGATTTTGTTTAAGATTTGATTCAATATCCTGGACTGGACTTTGATTTCTACAGTATCAGTTCATTAAGAAAAAACATGCGTGATTCCTAGATAGGATTGATACAGTTGTTATTTTTTTGGATTTTCGGGTCTGCGCATTATTTTAATCAGCAAACACTGTTATTTTTACTTACAGCAACATGTTTTTTTATATAACTAAGCCCAACTTGCTTATTTCTAAACAAAAGAGAGTGTTTAATAAACAAATTATAAAAGTGATATTTAAAAAAACAATACTGTTATAAAAGGTTTATTAGTAAAAAATATATTATGTTCCCTTTTTTAAATAATATATTATTTATTTTCTTTATTAAAATAATAATAATAAATAATTTTTTTAATAATAATAATACTTCTTTTTTCAAAAACATTAAATGGGCCAGCTTAATGGGCCTCGTATTGCAATTCCACATCTTTCTTTACTAACAACAACTTAAACTTTAGTGGACTTAATAATTTAATAACTTAGTAATTATTAATTTTGAAACAATTTTTCATTTTCGAATCTCATGGGCCATAGGTCAACATGCTTCACGAATGAGTTTATGAGTCTTTCTGATTTAAAAAAGCTCAACCTTTCTGAATTAAAGTACACCTCCTAGTCTTGGATAAAGATGGGTCATCAGATACTGCTGTACCATCTTTAATTAAATATTTCTTCTATTTAAATCTTGAAAAATAAAATCATCGAGGTGGGACAAATTTGAGGTACGACAATATTCATAAATTTACAATACGTCAAAATTTAAAAATTATAGGCAAGTCTGATGGGGCAAACCTATTTTTCTGACGAGCCGACAAAATATTTACTTAAATTGAACAGATATTAGAGATCATATGTTTAATGACTTCTGAATTACTATAGCATATAACTTCTGAATTACTACACAAATTTAACAAACATAATATTATTCAATTCATTAAATCTAATTAATTATTATCAATTTTAATTTTTTATTAAACCAATATATTTTTTTGGTGTATAATATGTTTTATTTTATAATGTTTGTTAATAGGAATTTAAAATTTAAAATTATAAGCAATTATAAAAATTATAGGAGTGTCTAACGGACCAAACCTGTTTTTCCGTCGTATATTTAGTTTAATAGCAATTACCAAATATATAATATTTGTATCGATTCGTATATACTATAATTTGATCAATTAAATTAATATTTGTATGACAATCATCATTGAAATCATCATTGAACAATTAATAGCAATCCTGACATCTACTATAATTTGATCAATTA
Source organism: Vicia faba (assembly GCA_948472305.1). Classification (NCBI taxonomy): domain Eukaryota; kingdom Viridiplantae; phylum Streptophyta; class Magnoliopsida; order Fabales; family Fabaceae; genus Vicia; species Vicia faba. The sequence continues at coordinate 1,241,894,309 of OX451735.1, read as the reverse complement.
AATTAATATTTGTATGACAATCATCATTGAAATCTTTTTTCTATTAATTCGTATATATTTTTATATAAATTTCTTAACCATAATTATATAATATTTGTATCGATTCTTCGCGACCCGTGAGAATGCACGGGTCCTTTACTAGTTTTATTTAATGTTGATTCGATTTGTTCTGGATTTGATTTGGTTTGTTATTGATTTGTTTCACATTTTCTGGACTTGAACTTGTATACTCTTAGGAAGACAAAGATAGGAGGTTGCCATTGCTGAGTAACTTAGGGTTCTAACCCCAATTTTGACTTCGGTCAAACAATCTCAAAACTTAAAAAATAGTAATTTCTAAAAAATAATGTTTGCTGATAAAATATAATAATAATTATTGATAATAATAATAAAATAATAGTAAAATCATAAATAATATAAAAATATAACAACAATTTACAAGAACTTAAATATTGACTTCGATCAACCTTTCTTGAATAATAAGAACAATAAGAAAACAAATAATAAAAGTGATTGAATAAAAAACTATAAAAAACAATTAAATAACCAACAGTCAGGAATTGACTCTGATCAACCCTAATGACCTAATAAACTCTAAGATCTAATAGGCCTTTAGAACTATTTCAGAATACAAAATCTATTTTGACAAAACATATACACCCTCTTACTATTGGACCACATAACATGAAAATAGATCGGGCTTAGCTATTTGGCAAACTAAGCCCAATAATTTAATACGTACACCCCTTCATCTAAACCTTATTCTTTCTACACAAATCTAAAAACAATTAATATAATGCACATCTATGTTATAATTTTAACCAAAGGACAAAATAATGCTAAGATTAAAAAGATAGATTAATTAATAGGACAATTTTGAGATATAACAGCTATTACATTTGAAAGAGACGATATGATGATGATGGAGTGTGGTTTGAAGAAAAACTATAACAGAATGACAAAACTTAAAAGTTTGTATGGTTGTAAAAAAAAAAACACAATTTTGTTTTTATGATTGAGAAATGTATGTTAAAATTTGATATTGACATATTCATTTTTTTTTTAATTTTAGACGGTTCAACCCAGTTTTGATCCACTAACAATTTTAAAAAATTAATCTAACCAAATTCATCTTCTATTCTCGATTAAACTGATATGTTCGATCCTTTAAAACATTAGTGTTAACATATTGATTAGAAGACAATTTTTAATAATATATTTAACTTTAATCCAATATTAGTCTAATTTTCTTTTCTCCATTCTTCTTTTGTTAGATTATTAATAATAGGTAATATTTATAAAATTTCTGAAACTCTTCAAAATATTTAAGTGGAAAATAGAGATGGACCCTTTGTAGTCAAGTCAATGCAAAAACTGAATGTAAATTGGTTTGCCTAATCAAAATTTGGATATTGATTAGTCCTCAACGGAAAACATTGAGATGCATATAATCTTGGATAAAAAACAATTATAATGAAGAATAATGAGTAGATAGAAAGGTGTTGTATAATTTAATGGACAAAATATTATTGAAAAGCAAAAAAGCAAAATCCAAAACAGCTAAAAAGGAGTATTACATGAGTTGTCTAGAAACAATGCATGTTAGGATTGTTAGCTTGAAGGGTAATAGTGACACTACCATACCCTTGACTGGTTCCAATTCTGTCCACTTTTAGTTTTGTCGCTAATGAAGACTTTCCTTTTGTGGTCTTATTTCTCAAGAGTTTGAGAACTTCCCTGGTAAAATGGACAATGGACCCTTCCTAAGGGTAGGGCTATTAAGAGCCTTTAAGGCCATCAACAAAAATTATGTGGGAATAGATATTTTCATGCAGTGAAATATCATCTTTATGGAGAGTAAAACTATATGTAAATTCAGTAATTTTTTTTAAAAAAAAATTAGATGTAAAAGTTGGAGATCATGTCACACATATATTTGTATCGTTTTCCTGAAAAAATGGGATAAGACGGAACGAACATTGTTTAGTGCCTGCTGCTAATAACTTGATTCGTCTTGAAAAAATGAGGATGGAGCGAGACAGACCTCCAGACATTACATCTTTAAAGTTTAAAAATTATAAAAATTTATGTTAATCATGCGCTTGCAAAAACTCACAAAAACGGGACGGAGTGGGATGCATATATCAGCGTGTTGAGATATTAGGTATAATCTAAGTTGTGTAATCCAAGCTCAATTAGGATTTGTTAGCCTACTTAGTATACAAGTTAGTTGTATATAAATAGAATAGTTTGTAAATCAGTTTGTAACAATTCAATTCAATAATAGAATCATTATTTTCTTATTCTCTCTCTTTCCCCCCTCATTAAAAGTGCTTCACACACACTAACAAATTGGTATCTAGAGTTCTAGTTAGATTTTTTATCGTGTTTTCAAGAATCACACGTCGAAGATCGTGTTTCCAGGAAACGTGAATCGCAATCAGTGCAGAGATGAATGGTATAAACGATATTCTAAATTCTCTTTCAATTCTTGACGACAAGAATTGGATTCGATGGAGAAAACAGATGCAATCCTTGTTCGACTTCTATGAAACCCTAGAAGTAGTTAACAATGGCGTCCCTAAGCTAATAGAAAATGCAATTGATGCTCAGAAAGTCGCGCATATGGGTGCGAAGAAGAAAGATTGCAAGGCTGCATATTGCATTCAATCGACGGTTGATGCGACGAATTTCAACAAAATCTCTCATATTGAATCAGCGAATGAGACATGGGATATTCTTTTCAAGTACTATGAAGGAGGTGAAAAAGTCAAGTTGTAAATCTTACGACGATAATATGAATTATTATCGATGGGAGAAGACAAAAAGATTACATGTTATGTCTCGAAGGTGCAGAAACTCGCTCATCTCGTGATAGATTGTGGCGAGACCCTAACTGATAAGGCGATAGTTGAGAAGGTAATGTGTACGTTGACCTCTCACTTTGATCGCATTATCGTAGTTATTCAAGAATCCAACAAATCTTGAAACCATAAAATTGGAAGATTTGGTTCGTTCATTGGAGGCGCATAAGATTAGGATTGTCGAAATGGAAAGGGGTTCAAGATTCGATACAAGCTCTACATGCTTAGTCATGGAAAAAGAATGGTGCTTCCTACAAATTCAAAGACAAAATAGACAAGACTCAAGAGAAGAAGTCTTGGTCGAATTCTCACAAGAATAAGATCGATGATAAGATTTTTGAATCCTCAAAAAGAGGAGAAGGAAATTCCTATCAGAAAGACAAAAAAGAGAAAAAACTAGTGAACTTTTACAATTGTGAAAAGTGGGGTCACTTAACCAAGAATTATTGGTACAAGAAAGACAAGGGATCAACAAAAGGCAAGGACGAAAGAGAGAATCTTACACGTCAAGATTTAGATGATTCAGATGATATGGTGATTATGGCTACAATTGCATATAACTATGTCGAATCTAATATCTGGTTCCTCAACCTAGGCTACCTGAATCACATGACTGGTCAAAAAATGTGGTTAGCAGATTTCGATGAGTCGAAAAAGAGAAAGGTAAAACTTACAGATAATAGCTCGTTGCAAGAAGAAGGTGTTGATAACATAGTTTTCAAAGGAGTAATGGAGCAAAACCTATGATCAAAGATGTACTCTATGTACCTGAAATGAACTGGAATCTACTAAGTGTTGGACAACTGGTCGAAAAAGGTTTCTAAGTGGTTATGAAAGATGGTGCTTTGGAATTGTTCGACACTCAAAATAATTTAGTCTTGAAATCTCCTCTGTCAAAGAACAAGACATTTAAGACCTTGATCGGTTCGACTGAGGTACAATGTCTGAAAACATTAGTCGACCACAAGAATAGCTGGTTGTGGCATTTGAGGTTTGGTCTTAAACTTTTGATCACTCAATCAACTAATTACTCAAGATATGGTAATTGGCATACCAAGTCTTGAGATGCCTGACAAACTCTGTGAAGGTTGTGTCGCTGGAAAGAAATCCAGAAAGTATTTCATTTCGACTATTCCATTGAGATCCTCTTGCATACTCGAAGTTGTACATTCAGATGTATATGGCCCGTTCGAAGAACATACCATTGGCAAAAACATGTATTTCGTCTCATTTTTCAACGAGTATAATCGAAAAATCTGGATCTATGTGATCAAGCGAAAGCATGAAGTATTCGAAATATTTAAGAGATTCAAGATACTTGTCAAAAACCAGAGTGAAAAAAAGATCATGATTCTGCGAATCAATAGAGGTGGCGAATACACATCCAAAATGTTTGAGGAGTTTTGTGTAAAACATGGTGTCAATCATGAGGTTGCTGCTCCTTATACGCCTCAACTTAATGGAATTGCATAAAGAAGAAACATGACCATATTGAATATGGCGATATGCATGTTGAAGTAGAGAGTTTTCCAAAATCCTTATGGGGTGAAGTTGTTTCCACTTCTGTTTATATTCTTAACAGGTGCCCTACCAAGAAATTGAAGAACACGGTTCCTGAAGAAGTCTGGAATGGAAAACAACCATTAGTGAGTCATCTGAACATGATCAGCTATATGTGTTACAAGCATGTTTCTAATGCAAGAAGAAGGAAACTTGATGACAAGAGTGAACCTATGATTTTGATAGGATCTCATAAATCTGGTGTATACAGGCTATTCAATCCAATTAATGAGAAGATTGTGTTGAGTCGAGATATTGTGATTAATGAAAATTCTGCATGGGATTGGAATTCTTTTGATGCAATTAACAAGCCATTAGAAGAAATTTCTAATATTCTAGTCGAAGTCAAAGCAGTTGCTGTCATTCCCAACACTATCGAAGTCGAAGAGGGTGTGGCTAGCACAAGCCAAAGACCTCAAATAACTAGTGTTCTTCTAACAAGACTTCAAGACTATGAAGTGACTGGTGATGATAGAGTAACACCAGATAGAGAATTAGTTCATTTTTTACTTGCAGGTGCAAAACTAATCAACTATAGTGAGGCTTTTAAGAATAAAAATGGAAGTCAGCTATGGTCGAAGAGTACAAAAAATCAAAAGAAATAACACATAAGAGTTAGTCGAATTTCCACACACAGCCATCAAAGTGAAGTGGGTGTTCAAGTTGAAACACAATGTTGATTGTTCAATAGCCAGGCATAAGGAGAGATTTGTAGCTGTAGGATTTCTTCGAAGAGAAGGACTCAACTACTATGAAGTATTTGCTCCAGTAGTAAGATTGAAGATTGTTCGACTAGTGGTAGCCTTGGCATGCAAGCAAGGTTGGTCAATATTTCACTTAGATGCGAAGTCAGCATTTTTGAATCGACCCTTAGACAAAGACGTCTATGTCACACAACCTCTTAGATTTTTTATTCTGAAGGAATCGAGTAAGGTGTATAAGTTGCACAAAGCGCTCTATGGCCTTAAACATGAACCTAGGGCATGGAACAATAAGATTGAATCATACTTAGTCGAATTGGGATTCGTCAAATGCAAATGGTGTATATGTTTAGGTTGTGTCACAAAATATAACAATCATATAATTATATGTCGATAGCTTGCTAGTAATTGGAAATAACTTGGAGAACTTGTTGAAGTTCAAAGAGCTGATGATGAGGGAATTTGAAAAATTGGATCTGGGAAATTGTCTTATTTCCTAGACATGGATTTTCAAATGTCGGTGCAAAGAATGATGCTACATCAAAGGAAGTATGTAAAAGAGATACTCAAGTGATTCATGATGGATGATTCGACTCCAGCATCTTTGTCTGTCAAACCAAATTTGAAGTTGGAGAAGCATGGAGAGGAAGACAAAGTCGACGTAACTTTGTTTAAACAAATAGTTGGATCTCTGAGGTAGGTGTGCAAGAGTCGACCTGATATAGATTTCACAGTCAGGTTAGTGAGCAGATACATGAGTGCACTAAGGGTGTTACACATGAAGGCAACAAGAAGAATTGTGAGATACTTAAAAGGATTGATAAACTATTGAATTTTATTTCAAAGAGATTCTGAAAGCAAAGAAGCTATAGTTACTTGGTTTTCAGATGTTGATTGGTGTGGAGATAAGGAAGATCAAAGAAGAACAACTGGTTATTTCTTTCAAGTCTTTGGTGCCCTAATCTCATGGTGCTCGAGAAAGAAATCTATGGTGGCATTGTCATCGTGTAATGATGAATATATATGTTGCGTGTCAAGCAATTTGGATCAGATCTGTGTTGGAAGAGATCGAGGTCGAAGTGAAGAAACCTCGAGTGTTGTAAATCAACAACAAGTCAGTCAATAATCTTGCAAAGAATCCAGTTTTACATGGAAGAAGTAAGCATATCCAAGCTAGCACTACTACAAATAACGCTTCTCATGTCGGACGTGAAAAGTGTTGTACCTCGACAACAAAAGCGAGGTAAATAAGGTCATCATGAAAAGTCTCCACTTAAAACTTCAGTTTTTCAAAACCCGAGGTGTATAATTATATGCACATGAGTTTGAACCCCAAGAGCCACACGTTTATTATATTCAAAACTATCGTATCTTTTATCTCAGTTTCTCCAAAAAACTGAGGGGTTAATATTTTTTTAAAGTTGTTACATTGTTTACCCAAAATATTACATTGTTTACACGCAATATTGTTTACCCAGAATATTACCTTGTTTACCCAGAAAATAAACATAAAAGTCAAACTCCCTAGGATGTTTCAAGATAAAAATCAAATTCCCTAGGGTGGACAAGATAAAAAACAAATTCCCTCAAGATGTAGATTTAGATCTTCGTATTATTGAATCTTGGAGAAGATTTTCTTGTAGATCTTACATGCAATTGTTTCTGATGGAAAAAAGGTAAGGTAATTAATATTTAAGAAAACAAAAATAAAAAAAAATCATATAATGAAAAAATGTTTAAGAAAACAAATCTTGAATCCAGATGATTTTCTGCTCTCGCAATCCATCACATAGAACTTTTCCAAGCGTCCTTAGGTTTCAAGCGCTTCATATATTTCATATAGGTTAGATTTTCAATATCATAAGAGAACTTATATAGTGGATGTCTCTTAGATTTCATGTGGATCACTAAAGGTGGATTCTTCAGCGTTGATAACTTTTAAAATGGGCGACATAGATTTGTTTAAGGCCGTTGAAAACAGTGAAGAATAACACTTAATTGTCATCTCGATTTTGGAATAATGTATTGGCTAGCTAAACTAAAATAATGTTGTCTTTAAAGACAAACTCATCCAAAGGTATTTCTATGTCTTTTTCTTCTGTAAGATTACAATCTGGACCATTTTGTGGGTGTGATGGTCATATGATTTCGTACCAATGCAAGAAGGAAAAAAAAATAAAGGAATGCTTTTCTCGAGATGTCCATTTTGGAGGAGTGAGACATGTAACTTGTTCATATGGGATGAAGACATGGTGGTAAAAGGTGGAAATGAAGATGGGAGCATTATGAAGTCAGAGTTTGAAGCTATGAGCTATTTGAAGGTTATGTATGAAGATTCAAAGAAGAAGAACAAGAATCTAAAGAACAAATTGAAATCAGAGAAATTTTATGGAAATTTGAAGATGTTCTATTTTGTTATCTCCTTTATGTTTAATATTTACTTTGTTATGAAATGTAATTGACGAAGTAGGGTTTGAATTCATTCTTAATGTTATGTGGAAACTGTAGATGCAATTGAATCTATGTATTGACCTTGTTTGTTAATGAACTGTTAGTTTTGGAATTAAATCTGAAGGGTTAGATTAATTTTTTTAATAAAATGGTTACTTTGTTTATCCAGAATATTAAAAATACAGCATGTCCAGGTCCCATACAAGATGCTAGAGATCCAAGATTGGTTGTTGTTCTATCTTTATCATTGCATCCAAGATTGATTGTTGCACTATCATTATCATTGTCTTCACTAGCATAGACAATGTGTTTGAATGCATCCAACTTCTAATAAGGTGTCTCTTACAAAGATTGAAAATTGTTTTTCTGCACTTGCAATCCATCAGTAACGACGAATATATCATAGTTGTTCAAAACCTTCAACAACAACATCATCAACACCATTGTTTAGATGAATTGCAAAAGCTGAAAAATGGTGGGCGGCTACAAATAAGATATCATTAAGGTTAAATATGTTTAACGAGTGTTTTTATAGTAAAAATCAGATTATTTATCCCATGGTTTATTAAAGAAACTGAAGGGTTAAATAATTTATTTTACACTCTTTTACAAGTAGAAACATAAAGTGCAGTAGCTGGAATTTAAAGCATGTCCGAAATGGTATGTCACCTCGGCTTTCTAAATAAACGAGGGATCAAGTTGTTTTTTTTAAATAAATATATGAGGCATCTTGGTATAAAACCTCAGTTTTTTTCTGGATGACGTGAAAGCTTCGTAATGAAAAGCGTTATTTGTTGTATGTGAACTTGAAGTAAGACATTTCTCAAGTGAAGCACAGTTGGCCGACATTTTCACCAAAGGATTGAAGATCGACAAATTCTTGAATTTAAGAAAGAAATTAAGAATAGTCCAGATCGACAAATTCTTGAGTGATTAAAGTGTCACATCACCTATAAATAAATAAAATATTAAATTATATGAAACATGATTCACATATTTAACACATTAAAATTTTGGATTAAGATGTGACGTTTCTTTCTTATACTTCTTAAATATTGATTTTATTAGTGCTCCTAATTTTTTTAAACTCTCCAACAATAAATCTCATTAATGCTCCGACTCCCCGACCTCTCCAACAATAAACACTATGCAAGTTAAAAACTTTTGCCCTACAATTTGGTAATACTTTCAGGAACTAATCTGAAAGCTTTACTAGCATAAGAAGGTGACATATGAACTAAAATGACTAATGATTAATAACTTTAGAGACGTTTTTTCATTTTGCTAGTAATTTCAAATCAAATTTATCAACATCCAATCAAATTTATCAACCAAATGGTCACATTTCACAAGATTAGAAACCACTATAAGTGATTAAAAGGATATTTATAAATAGCAAAATTGTGCAAATTTAGATGGATAATAAAAGGGAAAAGACAGACAAAAATCATTAAAAAAATAAGTTAAAATGAGTGCTTAGAAAAATATCAACCATTAACGCTTAAGTAGAACATACCTAACATTAGTAGTGGCCCTCATGTGTTTTGATTAATGATTAATAATTTGGTACGTTTAATCAACTCATCCACAGTTTAACAAGATTATTGACAAATGAATAATAAAATAAAACTGTGGAAAGTATTAGAAGGTAAGAATAAATATAAGGGAATAAAAATTGATGGAACTAAGTGTAGTTGAACTCCATTCAATTAAATTAATAAATTAGTCAAAAAATTTATTCAAACAAATTAAGCGGACAAGTTTATTCTAATTTTAAAATATTAATTTAAATGTTAGAATGGAAAATTTATATCAAATTTAAAAATGTTGTGACGTGATAATTACGTAGTAAAAAAAGAAACTGCGACGTGATTATCTAATCGTTCTCCATGTATTTTTATTTCTAAAAACTAAAGTACCACTATCACATGTGTTAGGTCATAAATTTGTAACTAAAAGGTTGAGGCGTGAAAATCACGTCGCAATTCAAAAAAGAAAAAAAAAATCAGATGCAGAGAATTTTGAAAATTTTAAAATATATGTATATTGTGAAAAATATGTCGCAACATTAAAATCAAAAATAAAAAAAATGAAGACAAATTGACTGACGAAAGATTGAATGGGTGGAGGTTGACTGACATATTTAAGTAGTGTCATGATAATTATGTCACTAATTTATTATCGTTACTGCATTGTGACGTGAATATCATTTTGCTAGGTTACGACGTGATTTTCACATTGCAATTTACTGACATCTGCTCTGTCTTCCTTACTCCTATTGAAACTTGTTCTGTCCTCTGAACACTTGTTGTATATCTATGCAAACTGTTGCAACGTGAATTTCATATAACAAAGTTGTAAATTTGAGAATGGAAGCATAATAGTATTCTAATGATAAATAATATTTATATTTTTATAAGTAGTATTATTTTCCCAATTCACACATGCACAAAAACTTAGAAACAACCCCACACATGCCCAAATATATAGAAGCATAACATGTATTAATTTATGCATTTGCTTTTAGTTAGAAATCCCTCAAAAAATTAGTGAGAAAAATGGAAAGAAGAATTCAAGAAAACATGAATCCAAAGAAAAGTGCTAAAGAATCTATTAGTGGATGCATATCTCATGATCATGATTCCAATTTCAACCAAGTTACCAACAACAACAAACCATGTTATGTTTCATCATCAATATCATCAACAACACCTTCAAAATCTTGTTCTAAATCTCATTTTAACATTTTTGTTGGATTTTACAAGAAAACCAAAGCTTCATTGTCAAAACCTATATCTCTTTTAAGAAAAAAATGTTCTTGCTTTGATAAAAATTCTATGCAAGTCAAAGAAAATAACACTTCAACACCAAAAGCCTCAACCTCAACTACTTCATCACCAACACCTCAAATTCAAACTCCCTCACAAAACCAAATTACTAGAAAGTCATCAAAAGGCAAGTTGAAAATAGATGATGAAAATGATCATCATAATGAAATACATGAAAAAGAAGATGAAGACGTAGCTAGTGATGCAAGTTCTGATCTTTTTGAGATAGAGTCCACACAAGCATACCCTATAAGACCTACCATGATAGAGTGCCATGAGAGTTCAACTTCAAATGTTTTATGTGATACTTAGATTGTATTTTTCTTATTCAAAAGTTATAAACTTAACTTATAATATCATTGTTCATATTATCATCAACTTAATATATATCATGTCAAAACAATTATAAATGTGATTTTTTTTATTTATAAATATGATATCAAGTGATGATGCATTATAGATATGGTCATGAACAAAGTTTAGAATAATTTTTTAATAGTTTTTGAAGAGCTCTTAGTATAAAACACTAGTGTAGCAATTGAGAATGAGTTGACGTTTTTGTATAAGAATTGATTTAAATCTTCTAAATATGTTACACACGCACACACATATTCTAATTTAATAGATAATATTTTAGAAATTTTTTGTAATACCCCCATTTTATCTAAGCATGTGTAAAACTTATTGGATGGCTAACTAAGAGTGAGACCTTGGATTAGAAGGCTTAATTAGGAATAAGTGGCATGTTTAGTAATGAACTTAAATGCTAGGGGAAAATGAGTATTTTTCATGGCTAGCTATTTAAGTCACTTGGTAGGAAGAATACCTCATTTTACCATTCTCTTCCTCTCTCTAAGTTCAAAAAAATTGGAGAGAAATAAAGAGTGGAGTGAGAGAGAACTGGTGGGAAAGAGGAAAGGAGATGCATGAGAGATAAAGAAAGTCCAAGAAATCAATCAAGCCAATGCATGTGGGATTCTTGAAAGTGCTTGGCGAAAAGCTTCAAAGGGAAAGCTTAGGAGTATCATCATCTCCACCATCTCCTCCTCAAGTCCAAGTTTAAATTAAAGATGGGGTTCATTAGATAGTTATAGCTTTAAGATGATAAAATTCTTGTTTGATGATGTGGTTGTATGTTCTTGTTGTGTTTTAGTGTGGTCATTTTCTATGTTGAATGCAAGTTTACCTTGAATATTTGTGCCTTAAATTATGGATGAAAATATGGTATATTATTACTCATGATGTTGGGAATAAAAGCTACCATGAATAGATGATAAACTTAGTGAAATTGAAAGTGTGAGCACATTTGATTCATGGAATTGATGCATGACATGTTTATTATGAATATGTGTGAGAATCATTTAATGTGATGTTCTTGGGTGAAAATGTTCTCTAAATATGTTGGTATATGTTATAGTATGTTTTGAGTGGTTTATAGTTGAAAAACCATGTGAAAATCATCCTTATTGGAAAAGTTCTAGAGAACAAATGATTGTATGTTCATGATAATGGGATTATATGGATGAATTTATGAGTTTTTGCATAAATTTCTAGAAAAATACCCAAAAGCAATTGTTTGCCTCATTGTGACAATCTATTGTCACCCTTCAAATTTCTAAAATTTTGTTACAAAATGAAGTAGAAAGAAATTTATTACTACGAAAACTCATTTAATAACGATTGAAAAAAATATATAACAACGCGGATTCAGGCGTTATTATCTAGAGTGAACATATGATATTTTCAATCACGGTCAAGTGACCGTTGTAGTATCTCATAAAGCGTGTGTCATATCACAATGATTATTTAATCCAACCGTTGTGATAGAACTAAAGAAATACATGTTCGATTCTCAGCATCACAATTCTCTGCTTCTCAAATTATTTTCATTTTTTATCCTGTAACTATTATAACCGTATCAGATAATTTACAACAATCCGTATTTTTGTTAACCATACAGAAAGAGCATAAAAAACAGCTAATATTGTGCATCAAAAGCCAAGATTAATATTTACATCAAAGACAATATGTTTAGGTCAAAAGTAATATTTACATTATCATTTACAGAAATTAATAAGTAATTAGCACATCTTAATAAATCAAATAGCAGTACTCTTAAGCACATTATGGATATACGCCCAACATTTACGAAGAACGACAAAGTCCTCTGGGGAATGGGGTTACCTCATTAAACATCTACATAAAAAAGAGCAAAAAAGTATTTAAAATATATGTCAACTTATATATTAATATATGTAAACATACTATGACATATATACCTTATCCCATCAATCAACAACACTGGAAAGGACAATGTTTAACATGTGTTTCATGACATAATACCCACACTCATATGTCCCAGGTTGTTTCCTTGTCTACAAATGAATGTAATTACATATGAATGTAAATAAAAGAAACAGGTAATCAGGCCACTTATTTTAGGAGTGATCCATGCAGACTTTCTTCTCTAACATTGTTCATCATATTCACTTGCTCCACAATACTGTACATTGAATCTGAATTAAACATATTACATGGTAAACTACTTATAATATCAAAGAAAATGAATTAAACATACACTTACGAATTAATAATCTCTTTCATTTTCTTGTTGAGTGGATCATGCAAGGAACACAATACAGTTATCGTATTCATTTTAAATGATATTATGATCAATTGATAATGACCACTGAATAAACATGAGCATATATATTATAAGTATTTGCTAAAACAAAACTAGATATAGAATACATAAACATCAATTACAAAAATACTTACGAATTGAGAAACGGTGCGAAGTAACATTCTTTTCCTCTCTCATTTAACTGTTTTTTCAAGTAGTCTTGAATATCTTTTGGTTCATTATACGCCCATCAAGTAAAAAGCGGATCCAAGATTCCATAAATACTCGATTTATTCAACTCTTTACAAATACGGTGGATGTACCTAAATAGTTAAATAAAATGAATAAATTAATTGAGGAAATACAAAAAATAATAATGTGTATATTCAACTATATACTTACGTGCACCAAACTTACAAAATCCTTACGTCCAGAGACTTATATCAGTTAGAACAACAATAAGCAAATATATATATATATATATATATATATATATATATATATATATATATATATATATATATATATATATATATATATATATATATATATCATAATTTCCGATAAAACACTAAAATCTCAAGTAAAGCACATATCGAATATAACTCTTGAAACCTTTGCACATCTTTCTTCCTTTTTCCCTCTCCTCTTCAAACAACCTCTTTTTTTCTTCTAATTGCTTCTCAAAAGACTTAATCTTTTGTTTTTTTGCAATTAATTCCGAGCTTTCGGTGCTTTTTCTTTGAGACCTAAAGAATAACCTCAAGCCAACACCTTCTCCAACACCACGGATATGCCCATCATGCTCTTTTGTTTTGATTGCTTCTACTAATATGTCATGTCGTGCTTCTAGAACAAACGTGCCTTCATGAGCCGCCTCAACCAAATTATCCTACGCAACATGAAAAACTTACGTATATTGTTATCAACACATTTAAATAACAAATAACGTAAGTAAAATAAATAATACTTACAATTTTCTAAGCAACTACTCTTGTTGCCTTAGAGGTGTACTCTGCATTTAGTCTTAGTAGAGTCCTCTTCCACTTTTCATGTATCAATGATAGAGATGAGATGCGATCATCTCTTGTTATGGTTGTTTTTCAAGCATTATTCTTTTCTCAAGTTTCATGTAACCCCCACAAGACAATTTATGGGGTACATGTTCTTTGTCTTGTTTCGTATTCCTACTTCACTTTTAAGCTGTTATTAAAATAGTGAATAATATATATGGTTAGTATCTATAACTCATTAGCATAATATTATCGGTTAAATAAGACTAGTACTAACCTTGAATTCCTCAGAACGATGTATCTTCGCAAACTTCTTTCGTTGCTTCTTTGATATAAAACTATATATTTTACATGGAAGATCAAGACCGCTCTTAGGCTTCCTAATATAGTGAGGTGTGAGTTGTGACTTAAATCCCCTCCAACGAGTACCGGCATAAGAGATCTACTTTTTTTTTTACAACTTTGAGTCATCAGTAAACTCAAAATTCAACTACATTTAAATCAATGTATTAGAAATTATAGGTAGTGATATCTAATATATGAAAATATTAGTATGTAATACCTTAACATCGGTCCATATGCTTTCTTTGAATTTCGCATCCACTGATTTCCAATCATCTATCAATATACTTACTTTTCTCCATCCAAGGAACACAACATAACTCCTAAAAGTTGAGTAGTGTTCACAATTAACCACTCTGTATTACGAATTAAATTAGATCAGTTTTTTCACCTGATGAGTTACAGACTGATGTGAATTGGGGCATTATTGTGACACCTCTTTGTGATCTTTTTTATTGAGTATCATTTTCTTGAGTTTCATTCGCACAACACTCATTTGTTTCAATTTATTAGCTACAATTTGATGAAGAAATTGATAGGGTTTCTTCTCTTTGTGACATCTATTTTCTTTGTGACATCTCTTTTCTTTGTGACATCTTTTTTCTGTGTGACATCTATGTTCAAACTCAACAACAACAACATGAACATCAAGAACATAAACCAAAACAATGGAAAATGAAGTTTACTGTAGATGTATGGGGAAAATATTTTATGTACCCTAAACGTGATGACTAAGTAAATAATGTTGGTGTTGGTGTTGATGTTGTTGTCGTCTTCCTTCTTTCTTTGTTGCAGCAACGATGGTGTTGTTGTTGTCTTCCTTCTTGACGGTATTGTTGTACTATTTCTTCTTGATGATGATGATGACGATCATGATGTTCTTGTCAACCTTCTTGACGATGATGACGAAAATGACGAATAAACAGTTAATAATGGATACTAAAGAGACAAGCTAGGCTGAACGATGGTGTATTATTTCACAAAGTTAGGGTTTAGGGTTGAAATCGTATATTGTTTCGTCTAGTTTCTTTTTTCAATGGAAAAAAGGATACTGAAGAGAAAAGCAAACTAGTAGTGTATAATATTATAAAGATACCATCACAGTCAAATCCACCAACCGTTGTGATATAAAATTTCATATGAAATTTCATAAAGAAGCGCCAGAGTTTAATTTAAAATTAAAAATTTTAAATAAAAAAAAGTTAAATTATATCATAATGCTGGAACGAACCAACCATATTCATAACCATTTAAGTTTTTTATTTAAAAATAAATAAATAAAAAAAAGAAAAGGTGCGCCTTAATATTAATGAAATAATATATATGGTATCGCTGAGGTTCGAACCCATGACAACTTGACTATTTCACCACGATTGGCTCATCAACCGTTGTTATATACAATTAATTTTAAATCAAAAAACAAAAATAATATGAGAGCGCCTTAGTTTAGAGATGTCACCACGGTGTAGGGAAGAACCGTGGTGACCATGGCATTGTTATTTATGCATTTTATAATAGTGATTGCTTCATGTAGTCAATCGATTGTGCCCCATGAATTCTTGATGTTTGCACTTGTTTGACCATTCTTATGTGATATTTGACTTATGTATACAAATGAATCACGTGTAACATACTTTATGCCATATTTCATTGTTTGAAATATAGTGGTATACTAACTATAACGAAATATCATGAACACGACTTAAAACTTTAATTGGTAGGTAAGTGTCATCTAAGGGATCTCACAGAAACATTTATAAACTCACTGAGTGTGGAATATGGTGTTCAAAACCCTAGTTGGTCATAAGAACATATTAGTATTGTCGCTGAATTCAGGAGATCAAGTTGGGTTGTAAGACTCAGAAACCCTTCATATCATGTATACACTGAAAGGTGTGGCATTACGACTAATAAAATGACCAGTTAGGTGTAATTAAAAACCCTAATGATTGAAATGTATGTATGTGATTGCCTATGATATATTACTTGGTAAGTGATAGAAACCTAGGATTAATGGAGAATCTGATGGTAAGGAAATACGGAAGTGTATACACTTCTAACTTTGGTATAAATCGATGTAATCATTCCGAGATCAAGAGAATATCTTAAGTGATAATTATATCCCTATGTATTGGCTAATTGGTAGTATAAAATGTATAAAAGTAAGAACCAAATGTAGGATGGAATGAAACCATGGATACCGTCATAGTGGACATCATCTGGAAACCAATTGGGCAGGTAATATTGGATATCATCTCGGTGGACCCGGCCTTATGAAAAAGTGTCAGAAACCTCCTTAGATAACCTCCTTGAGGATAGTGGATTAGTTTCTCATATATCATACTCAACTAGGCCAAGATTTGTAGCTTCTATTTTTCTACCTATCAAGGTAAAGTAGTAAGTCGACTTCATTTGTTACAAAGTTGTTATGCTTCGATCCTTAGTTTTGCATGATAAAATGCGAGTGTAATGCTTGTAGAACATGAATGAGGATAGTAAACCCTTTAGAATCGAGTGAAATCGTAAGATAGGGAACTCGTGTTAGATATAGTTATCTCACCCTAATTATGTTATTGTTTTTCAGGAATTCTTATAAAGACATTAAGGAAGGACAAGAAGACTTACAGGATTGAAGACATAGTTATATTTCACTACTACGGATAAGGCCTTTAACAACGGTTGGAAATGATATATAATCATGCGGGACCAGGCATTTTTATGTAGCATGTGGTTGTATATGTGTAACTTTCAATTACAGTTCATGGACCATTGTAGAAAATTGGAAAGCGTGCGTCCTATCACAAGATTTGTTCCAAAGAACTGTTGTGATATGCATATAGGTCCATGGTTCGATTCTTAGCAGCTCCTGTGATACAGTGGGAGAACTGACTTGAAGGTTTTGCGTTTGATCGCAAATGTCGCGGTTAGCAAGAGTCGCCACCGACTTTTCTTTTATCCAAAAGGAAAGGTGAAAAAGCACAAGAAAGACCTTTGAGATTATTTCTTGAGTTCGGGGGGTAGATTATGAAAAAGGAAGGTATTAGCATCCTTTTCATCCATGGTTTTCCATGGGCTCTTAGTTTACTTGCTAGATCACTTGCTTTTGTTTGAAATTATGCTTTGTATGGTTTTTTGAAAGTATTTTGTAAATAGGCCATTGTTTAGGCAAACTTTGTAATGATTCTTGTTCGTAAGAATGTATACAAAGTGTTTGATCTTTTGAAAATGTTTTCAAGTTTGTGAGATATTTTGAAAGTGTAGGTGTTTGTTTTGAAAATAGAAAGGATGTTTGTTTTTGAAATGGAGCAAGTAATTAGTATAATCTACCTACTCAAATGTCTTTCTTGTTCATTTCCTTTTCCTTTGACATTGTTGTCTTATTATTGATTTGGTAAGCAACCCTATCTTTGAATGTAAACGGAACGGGCGTGGGTCATCGTATAACCATGATTAGAAATGTTGCAAAGTATCTTAGCATTCTCTTTTAGGGACTAAGATCATTTGGAAGGCAACTTAGATAGCATCATCGGGGGACTATGATCTTGTATGTTGCTTGTTTTTGCGAAGATACCTTACATGTGTAATATGGCCACTTTATAAAGGCAACCAAGTGGATTTACCTTAGGGGTGTAAGTGTGCAAATATATTGATTCACATGCATTGTTGTCTTTATTAGGGTTTCTAATTGATTGGTTTTAGTCTTTCCATACAAACCCTAATTACTAGCAATATATGAAAGCAATAAAAAGTGTGGAGAATAAATATCCTATGCTATTACAATCATTAGGGGGGGGGGTATACAAATTTACAAATGGGGGTTGCAAATAAAATTAAATCCTAAGTTACTATTACAACCATATTGAATGGGTAAGAATGTACAAGAAAATGTGAAATGGACTTGTTTTGTTTAAGAAAAGAAATAAGTTTTGTTTAAGGAAATATTTTGGATCTCTTTGTTTTAAGAAATAAAATAAAGCATGCAAAATGTAAAATGTTTTTGGTGTTTTTGATTAGTTAAAATAGAAGCGATAGCAAAAAAAATAGTAAGGAAAAAAAGAAAATAGAACCCGTGCATTGCTGAATTAAAAGAGATCAGAAGTTCGGACTCTGGCGTGCTACAAAAAAACAGAAATCATAATAGTAGAAATAGGTAAAGTTAGAAGTACTGGGTCCGCTGGGAACAAAGAAGATTTCATAAGTTCTGATGCCACTGGCAGAGCTTAGTCTCCCTCTCCATGCTAGTCAGAACATCTGCAACTTAGTCATTTCTGAACAGAATAGAAGATGCGCATATCACAGTTACGGCAGGTTTCATAATGTTTCAGAAACAAGAGATATCAGAACTAAAAATCAGAAGCAAGCATGAATTTGCTAATCCTAATTTCCTTAAGAAGTTCTGAACTAATTTACTCCCTACTTAGGCATACAAATACGTGAAACTCAGAATACGTACAACATCAGAATCATGATGTCTACATTGTATTTTTGAAAATGAAAATCTTATAATGCCTAAGTAATATGATGAGAGTCAGCAGAAAGCTTACCTTGCAGCTGGAAAATACTCTATGAGCTGGAGTCTGGTTCTGAACTCTG
The DNA here is from genome assembly GCA_948472305.1 of Vicia faba. Taxonomy (NCBI): domain Eukaryota; kingdom Viridiplantae; phylum Streptophyta; class Magnoliopsida; order Fabales; family Fabaceae; genus Vicia; species Vicia faba. The sequence continues at coordinate 1,241,875,334 of OX451735.1, read as the reverse complement.
GTGATGTTCTAAACAACTTCTTCACGTACTCAGCAGGCTGGAAGCTTTCAACTTGGGCAATGAATGATTAGAAAAATTCTGGAACAACCAAGGGGGCAAAGTTCTGACTTCCTTGAGGTGAATATGGATGAAGAATATGTTACAGTCTAAACACAGAAGTTAGGATGGTTTCTAAATGTATATCAGAAACTGTATGGATGGTTTTGGTCAAGAAATACTTGAGGAAAAAAATGGAGTTTGAATGCAAGAACCAAAAGTTAACAGGTTTTTGTATTTTGTATTTGCAGTTTTGGACTCTTGGAATTTTAGCAGGGGTTCAAGGCTTTTTCTTTCTCAAGAACTCGACCCTTTTACAGTTGCCAATGAAGTCCAATTTATAGGCAAAGGTTTAGTTGTTTGGAGAGGTCAAGGGGTACAACCATCATATGCTAGGCGCTGACTTGTTCTTGAAGCAAGTTCAAATAGGTATGGTGGTTAGCAGTTTCTTAGTCGTGCCTAAGCTGGATTCGTAAGCGGGAATTAAGGAAAATTAATCTCAAAAGAAAAAGCAACGTATGGGCCCGGCATATTTTTGTGCAAAAGTTGCTTTTTCCAAGACAGTGATGGTACTTCTATGCCACACGTGGGGAAATCCTTTGGATAAAGACCCAAAAGTGGTTGTGAGAATTAATGATGATGAGATTTATCAAACCAAAAATCCTGCAATGTGAGATTCTGCATCATTGCTTAATTATGGATCATAAGTTCAGCTTCAGCGTAACTTAGAATAGACATCCAACTTTTGATCCTTGAACCCCTTTGCTTCAGCATGTTCTGAGTGAGTTCTCATACTTTCCCAAAAGCTTGTAACACGCTTTGTAAATCCTCTTTGAATTGCTCTTGCAACTTCTGACTGAACCTACGTCAAAACTGGCCCAGAAGTTGTAGACAACTTCTGACTTGAAAATGCTCAGAATTTGCTAAATGCCTAAGCTTCAGAGACGTGCCTTTGAGGATGTATAACTTGAAATCCCAGCATTTCTAAAAGAAGTTCTGTTCTGCAATGTTTTAGATCTCATTGAAATCTATAACTTTTGTGCCAGAAGTTCTTCCAGAATCAGCTTGCATCATAGTGATAATCTGACCACAAGTTCTGAATTTGTCATATTTCTTAAACACTTAGAAAAATTCTAAGCATTTAGAATTTTGACTTTTCCAAAGTAATTTTGACTTTTGAATTTCTTGATGAAACAAACTTCATGCTTTAATGAAATATGATTCTTGGAACTTGATTTTTTGATCCAAAAGTCAAAGTTTGACTTTTTAGTGTGCAAATGACCATTTTTCCCTTGTGAATGACTTTCTTGGAAAATTTGTAATTCAAGGCTTAAAATTGGATGGGAACAAACCTGAGGGTCCAGGGTGATCCTTTGAGAAATGAGAGGGAAAATTTTAGGGTACAACAACTGCCCCTGTTCAATCTTCTTAAACCTGAAGAGTTAGATTGGCGGATTTGCCATTCGTGACTTGAAGGTGGAAGATGATTGGACACTAGAGTGCCCAGAAATTTGCACTCGAGGATGTGATGGTTGATGGTATAGGGAATGAGCTTAAAGATGCCATTCAAAAATGATTGTTGGGAGCCGAATATGAATGAGTATCAGGATGGAATCTGTATTTGGAGCGTATCTGAACTGTATCTGAGAGTTGAATCTGAATGAGTATCAGGATGGCATCCGTATCTGGAGCGTATCTGAACTGTATCTGAGAGTTGAATCTAAATGAGTATCAGAATGGCGTCCGTGTCTGAAGCGTATCTGAACTGTATCTGAGAGTTGAATCTTAATAATTATCAGAGTGGCATCTGTATCTGGAGCGTATCTGAACTGTATCTGAGAGTTAAATTTGAATGAGTATCAGAATGGTGTTCGTGTCTGGAGTGTATCTGAATTGTATCTGAGAGCTGAATCTAAATGAGTATCAGAATGGCGTCCGTGTCTGGAGCGTATCTAAATTGTATCTGAAAGTTGAATCTGAATGAGTATCAGAATGGCGTCCGTGTCTGGAGCGTATCTGAATTGTATCTGAGAGTTGAATCTAAATGAGTATCATAATGGCATCCGCGTCTGGAGCGTATCTGAACTGTATCTGAAAATCCTTTGAACATTGTTAATGGTAGCTGTTGATTAACCTTATCTTGAAAAGGGTAAAATGTTAGCTAATATGCAATGTCATGTTATGAAATACATGGTATGCATTCATGTTATCGATGTTTATGATACATGGATGCGATGTATGTGTATGTGAGTTAATCTGCTGCACCGCTATTGGATTGGGAAAATAAATCCCTGACTGCCACTGAGGATATGGAGTGTAAGTATTTAATGTTGTGAAGTTGAAGTGTTGATGAATTTCTGCTTAGAGAAATAAACTCTGTTGTAAGGGAAATGCTGTGTACTGCTTGTAAAATCCTGTCGGGGGATCCTGAGAAATTTGGCAACTTCTACCGGGGAGTGATAATTGGAAGTTTTATTCCGCTGGGGATTAAACTGAACATTGTGGGGGATTTCATGGAAATAGCTTAGAGATATTTCCCTACCTCTTAAAGCCATCAGTGACTGTCTTCCTATTTTGTTTATTTGTAAACAGTAATTATGTTCAAATGCATATGTTCAAAAATAAATCATTGGACGTTTTTGTAAACAAAACACAAGAGTAAAGAAAAACAGATAGTTTTGCACTTTCAAAGGGATATCTTTGTATTGACTTTGAGTAAGTATTTTTGTACAATGAGACAAACATTCTAGTAAGAAAATTCTGTCGTAAAAAAATGAAAATTTTGATACAAAGAAAAGATAGCTATGTGCAATAATCCCATGGGGTTCCCATCCTGCTATAGCCTTCGTGTCTCTGGGCATCTTGTCTGTTTGTTGCCTTGTCCGAAGCTGATTGGATTGATCAGAATCTCTGAGTTTGTCAGGTTGTCCATAAGGTGATCCAACAAGACATAGTCATACACTTTAATTCCCTAACTTTTTCCTGGGCCGCCCTTTCGGGTTTTCGGTCCACCGGGATACCCTTTTTTGCCCAAGCCGCCCTTTCGGGTTTTCAACTTACCAGGTGTACAGATTTTTTTTGGTTTTATCCCTAATTTTTGCCCGAAACTTTTTGGTTCGTCGGGATGCCCTTGTTTTGCCTAGGTGTGTCAACCTAGCGGGTCTCTTACGTGTAGTATCTTTTGACTATGTCTGCATTCGCAGGGTGTGGCAGGTCCTCGCCATCCATGGTGGTCAAGATCATTGCTCTACCAGAGAATATGTTTTTGATTACAAATGGTCCTCCGTATGTAGGAGTCCATTTGCCCCTGGGATCACCTTGCGGTAGTATGATGCGTTTGGTCACTAGATCTCCAACTTGATACACTTGGCGTCTAACCTTTTTGTTGAAAGCCTTGATCAACCGTTTTTGATATATTTGAACATGAGAGACAACAGTAAGCCTTTTCTCATCAATTAAGTTTAGTTGATCAAGTCGAGTCTGGATCCAATCGTCTTCATTCAGCCCTGCATCCTTCATAATTCTCAGAGAGGGGATCTGGACCTCAATAGGCAAGACATCCTCCATTCCGTATACCAGAGAATAAGGTGTTGCCCCGGTTGACGTGTAAGTTGTGGTACGATACCCGTGGAGAGTGAACGGTAGCATCTCGTGCCAGTCTTTGTATGTGACTGTCATTTTCTGTATGATCTTTTTAATGTTCTTATTTGCGGCTTCGACAACGCCATTAGTCTTTGGCCGGTAAGGGGAAGAATTGTGATGCTGGATCTTGAATTCCTCGCACAAGACGATAATCATAGTATTGTTTAAGTTTGTACCATTGTCTGTAATAATCCTCTCCGGGATACCGTAACGACATATGAGATTTTGTTTAATGAATCAGGCGACAACATTCTTGGTAACAGAAGCAAAAGAAGCTGCCTCCACCCATTTTGTAAAATAGTAAATGGCCACTAAGATGAAGCGGTGTCCATTAGAGGCTATTGGCTTGATTTCCCCAATCATATCAATACCCCACATAATAAAGGGCCAAGGAGCCGTCAAGACATTTAGAGGGACTGGAGGTACATGCACCTTATCAGTGTAGATCTGACACTTATGGCAGGTTCAAGAGTGTTGATAGCAATCTGCTTCCATGGTAGACCAGTAATAGCCTGCCCGTTGGATTTTCTTTGCCATCGTATGCCCACTAGAATGGGTGCCAAAAGTGCCTTCATGTAACTCAGCCATGATTCTTTCAGCTTCAACCTTGTCTACGCACCGAAGTAACACAGAGTCATGGTTGTGTTTGTAAAGAATTCCATTACTAAGGAAGAATTTACCAGAGAATATCCTGAAGAACTTCTTATCGTTTACTGAAGCTCCTTCTGGATATTCTTGAGCCTTGAGATACCTCTTGACTTCGTGAAACCAAGGCTGGTCCACTACTTCTTCAGTATTAATATCGTGACAGTGTACTGGTTCATCCATTCGTTCAATGGTGATCTCGGGAGCCTCGTTATCCCATTTAAGTTTAAAAATAGATGACATTGTGTCTAGTTTGTTAGCTAGTTGATTTTCTTCTCGCGGGAAATGCTCGAAGGTAATCTTTTCAAAATGTGGGAGCAACGTCAAAACATGTTCTTTGTAAGGGATAAGGTTAGGGTGCTTAGTGTCCCATTCTCCTTTGATCTGGATAATAACCAAAGCTAAATCTCCAAATACATTCAAAGATTTGATCCCCAAGTCTATGGCAGCTTTGAGACCAAAGATGCACGCTTCGTATTCCGCCATGTTATTTGTACAATTGAAGCAGAGTCTTGCCGTAAAAGGAGTATGACATCCTTCAGGAGATATGATTCCATCACCAATACCATTTCCGAGTGCGTTAGATGCCCCATCAAAAACCAGGGTCCATCGGGATCCTTGTTCAGGTCCGTCATATGGCCTGAATTCTTCACAGTTGTTTACCATCATGATGTCCTCATCTGGGAATTCAAACCTCATGGACTGGTAGTCTTCCACATCCTGGTGAGCTAGGTGATCAGGTAGTACACTGCCCTTTATTGATTTCTGGGTAGTATACTGTATGTCATATTCTGTTAGGATCATCTTCCATCTTGCTATTCTCCCCGAGAGAGCAGGTTTCTCGAAGATGTATTTTATTGGATCCATTTTAGATATCAACAAGGTAGTATGGGTCAACATATACTGTCTTAGCCAGCGAGCAGCCCATTCTAGAGCACAACAAGTTTTCTCGAGCAGTGAATATCTTGTTTCATAGTTGGTAAACTTTTTGCTCAGGTAATAAATAACATGCTCTTTTTGGCCAGATTCGTCATGCTGCCCCAACACACACCCCATTGAATTTTCCAAAACAGCTAGATACATGATCAAGGGTCTTCCCTCGACTGGTGGCATCAAAATCGGAGGATCTTGTAGGTACTCTTTGATTTTGTCGAAGGCAGTTTGGCACTCATCATTCCATTTGACTACTTGATCTTTCTTCATTAATTTGAAGATTGTTTCACAAGTAGCTGTCAGGTGAGAAATGAATCTGGCAATGTAGTTTAACCGTCCCAAGAATCCCCTGATTTCCTTCTCGGTACGAGGAGCAGGCATTTCTTGTATTGCTTTCACCTTGGCAGGATCTGCTTCAATACCTTTACTTCTGACGACAAAGCCTGGGAGTTTACCAGACCTCACCCCAAATGTGCATTTATTCGGGTTCAACCTTAACTTGTATTTCTTTAACCTCTCAAACAGTTTCTATAAATGATAAAGATGCTCTTCTTCTGTTTGAGATATGGCTATCATGTAGTCCACATAGACCTCTATTTCGTGATGTATGATGTCGTGAAATAGAGCTACCATGGCACGCTGATAGGTTGCCCCAGCGTTCTTCAGCCTGAATGGTATAACTTTGTAGCAGAATATGCTCCACTGTGTGGCAAAGGTTGTTTTCTCCATGTCCTCAGGCGCCATTTTGATTTGGTTGTAGCCTGAGAAACCGTCCATGAAGGAAAACACTTTATCATGTGTTGTATTGTTAACTAGAATATCAATGTGGGGAAGTAGGAAATCATCCTTAGGGATTGTCCTATTCAAATCTCTGTAGTCCATGCACATTCGAACTTTTCCGTCCTTTTTAGGCACGAGAACAAAATTGTCAACCCATTGTGGATAGAAAGTGATGGCCAAGAATCCGGCGTTGAATTGTTTCATGACTTCAGTTTTAATCTTCTCTGACATGTCTGGCCGCATACGATAGACCTTTTGTTTTACCGGAGGGAAGTCCTGTTTTGTAGGTAGACGATGTACTACGATATCTGTATCAAGTCCTGGCATGTCTTCGTACGACCATGCAAAGACCTCAACATAATCGTGTAGTAACTGAATCAGATGCTCTTTGACACTGGGTTCCAGATTGGCACCCACCTTGACTTCTCTTTTGTCTTCTTTGGTACCTAGGTTAATTGTGTCCACTGGTTCTTCGTGGGGCTTTATGGTCCTCTCTTCTTGTTGTAGTAACCTGGCGAGTTCCCCTGGCACTTCACAATCTTCCTCACCTTCGTCTTCGGCTTGGTAGATTAGATTTTCAGAGTCACAAAAGGCCATAGCAGGATCGTTACCCATGGGATCCCGAGTAGATGTAGATCTGCAATTTGAATGTGAGTGTGTGTAAGAGTATAGCTATCTTTGGAAGAAATGAAAATGTAAAAAGAAAAACAATGAGCACAAAGTTTGTATGCAAAAACATCCATGATTCATTGATGTCATATGGAAATGAGATAATAACCCTTACAAATGGACCATTATGCCCCGGGTAAGACACAAGGTTTTAAGAGTCTGAATTGTTTAATATTACAGATCCAACAAAATTTAAAGACAAATTACTGTTGGATAGAAGTGATCGGAACAAAATATCTAGCTTCCCAGTTGCTAAGCCCTCCACTGACAGTTGGGAAAATCCAATCCTCCAGGTTGTAGTTGTCTTCATCATCCTCCATGGCGTTGACTTCGCGGTTGCTGATCTTCAAGGGAGGTCCTCCGGCACGAGCACAGCGTACAACTTTCTGAGCTCCTGAAGTGAAACCCAAACCAAATTTGTCATATTTGTATGGGATATCTGGGAGTTGGCCCCAAATAGTGCACCCACCTTCTTCTATCACTGCCTTGGCATCCTTTAAAGATGGCATCCGGAGTGGAGGCCTTGTGATCTTGGGAACTTGAGACACATCCTTGGTTACTGCCACATCTTGCGGGACTTCTTCAAAGTGTTGAAATGGAGTTTCAATAAATTCACCATCTAAATCCACATATCTGAAGGAATTGAGATGGCTGATCATATACTCTTCTTCTCCATAAACGGTGATAATCTTCCCTTGAATTGGATATTTCAGCATTTGGTGCAACGTAGAAGTAATAGCGCCAATATTGTGGATCCATGGTCGGCCTAGCAAGCAGGAGTATGAAGGGAGGATATCCATTACATAAAAAGTTGAATCAAATGTTTAGGTTCCAACTTTTATGGGGATATCCACTTCCCCATGCACCATCCTTTTCGAGCCGTCAAAAGCCCTCACTACTATATTGCTCGATTTCAACGTCAATCCTTCGTAGTCAAGATTATCAAGAGCCTTTTTAGGCAAACCATTCAGGGATGAACCAGTGTCTACCAACACATGAGCCAAAGTTGTGCCCCTGCATTCCACTGAGACATGCAATGCCTTATTATGCTTCCTTACTCTTGGCGTTAAATCAGCATTCGAGAAACCTAAACCATTATCTGCAGTCAAGCTGGCTATGCAGTCTTGGAACTGGTCAGCAAATGTTTCTTGGGGTTCATGGGAAGTTTTTAGGAATTTTACCAAGGCCTTTGAATGCGCCTCGGAACATAGTAGTAAAGCCAACATGGAAATTTTGGATGGAGTTTTCCCCAGTTGCTTGACTACGTTGTATTCGCTTCTTTTTATAATCTTTAGAATTTCCTCCATCTCTTTTCGGGAGGTCTCAGGGATAGCTACTGATTGTGCCTTCGTCCGGACAGGCTCAACCAGAATATCTTTGCCTCGAGTCTCAGTTGACTCGGCAGTAGGAATGTCAGTAGGGGTGATAACATGGACTGCAACAATTTTGTCAACAGGAGTATTAGTGGAGAAGATTGTAGGACTGGAAATAGCCTTTGGAGGAGAAACAACAACAGGAATGATTACAGGTCCAGAAATAGCTTTTGGAGGAGCAATTTCTAGAGAGAATACCCTTCCACTTCGGGTAATCTTACTAGTCTCTGCGATATTACTGATATCAGAGTCAACTTTCTCAGAACTTGAATCTTCAGTAGCTGGACAATCTTGCTTGATACCGTGATAGTAGACATCACCTCCATAATTCCATGGGGCGGTTTTGTCTAACGAATACGGGATTGGTCCAGGCATTGTAATTATCAACAAAGCTATTTTAGGAACTGATGTAACTCTAACGGGTCTTTTGGTGGAGACCCTGGAAGAATTGGCGAAAATGGTCACTATGGAAACATCATTATAAGAAAAAGTTGGAATAGAAGTCTTCTCGAACAAAATCTCCTTGTCATCTATTAGGCATTGAACGCCTGCTTTTAACAAATGACAACTAGTTGGTGAGGATAAACAGAAATGACAACTTTTATCACAGCCTGGGAATACACCGGCATTCAACAAATTCTTTTTGATAGTCAGGAGTGGGGTCATAAGTTCATTAATTGAAATAACAAACATATCTTCCTCGATGGCGTTGCCATTATGGCCGTGTTTGGGCATAGGGGCAGAAATGACATTTGGCTTTTCGGGCGCATCGAATTCAATCTCTTTGGCTTTGATGAGGTCTTGTACTTTGTTCTTTAGAGCCCAACAGTTATTAGTGTCATGGCCGGGACTCTCAGAGTGGTATGCACAGCAGGCATTAGGATGATAGTGAGGAGAGGTTGTGTTAGGGTTCTTTGGAGCTTCTTTCAAGGTCACTAGATTGGATCTTAATAGATGTGGCAGTACTTGAGATAAGGTCATGTTAATTCTGGTGAATTTTCTAACTGGTATTTCCATTCTCGGTTGGTTGTTTCTTTGCTGATCAGGCGTAGGTTTAGGAATCATAACAGCCCCTACCATTGGACGGCGTTCGGCCCTATCCTGATTTCTCTGAGGATAAACATCGACCACTTCTTTCTTTTTGATAAATGGCTTCCTTACAGCAGCAGAGGATGCATCTTTTTGAATCTTTCCACTTTTTATCCCGACTTCTACCCTTTCTCCGGTCAATATTAGTTCAGTAAAACCTGTCGATGAACTCCCAATCAGGTGATTGAAGAAGGGACTAGAAAAGGTGCCTAAAAACATGTCTACTAATTCTATTTTAGATAGGGGAGGTTGAACTCTTCCAGCCAAGTCTCTCCATTTTTGCGCATAGTCCTTGAAGCCTTCACTTGAAACCATGGCCATACTCTAGAGATGAGTACGGGTAGGCACAAGATTAGCGTTGTATTGGTATTGTTTGTAAAAGGCTGCAGCAAGATCTTCCCAGTTATGAACATTGGCTCTTTTTAGCTGATAAAACCAATCAAGTTGAGTTCCAGACAGACTGTCTTGGAAGAAGTGTACCCATAAATCTTTGTCGGCGGTATGGGGCTGGATTTTCCTTACATAAGACTGGAGATGCATTTTAGGGCATGAAACTCCGTCATATTTGGCGAACACATGTGCTTTGAATTTTGGAGGAATGACAATCCCCGACACTAAACCCAATTCCTCAAAGTCCAAGCCAGGCACTTTTTGGATTTCCATTACACTCAACCGCTCTTATAGATGCTTATACTTGTCAACGGCTGAGGGATATTGTTCTTCAGAATAGTCTTCTTCTTCCTCTTCTGAACTAGACTGAACAACTGTTTCCTTTCCCTTCCTATCTTGATTGTCTTTCTCACCGGATGTCGTTGCAAAGTCTAAGGTCCTTCTTGTCTGCCCGTGGAATCTTCTTCCCATGTTAAGAACTCCGGTTATTTTCTCCGTCTTCTTTTTCTTCTCCTCAACAAGCAAGGTCTTCAACTCTTCTTGTCCTTTGGCTAGAGTTAAGAACAACTATTGAAACTGTGCATTTTGAGCTTGGAGGTCCTTCACCGTTTGCTCGAGATCCATCTTACTGAAATAAACAGTTGAGAGATGAGGAGACTTGTTGCAAGAAACCTGTTTATGTTATGATGAATGATAAATGCATATGCAATGATTTCCAGGATCTTAAGATTCAAATTTGTTTTAGACAAAAAGGAAACACACATTATATTAATAAATTAAAGCTTTGAGTACATCAATTCTTCTTGGTCAAAATAATACAAAAACTCTAAGATAAAAAGGTAGTACACATCCTCTTTAGTGCGATGTAGGCATTCAGAGTCAGCTCCTCATGAAGTAGTCTAGTGAGTTCCAAAACCTTCTTCTTGCTTGTGTAGAATTAGGCTTTGAAAGTATCTCGCTCCCCCTTGAGTTGTATCCAATCCCTTTGTAGGTCTTCATGAGGGGTGGGCATATCAGGATGTAGGATAGTGTATGGAACGTCTCCTTCCATGACAGGCTCAATGATTACCGAGAGAATGGAGGGATAAGGCATCATAAGGCTCTGAGCACGAGTTCGTACCCATTTGAGGTAAGGCTCAAGAGGGATGTAATTTTTATGCCCCAAAGTCTTACTATCTACCTTGTTCAACATCCTCCAAGCTCGGATAAATCTCTGTAGAAGACCTTGATCGTTGTTGTCGTAGTCAAATACCAAACCTTGAATCAGCATCTCGTGCGGGCCATCCCTTCGGGTGTAAGAAAACTGTCTTAAGGCTAAACATGGATTGTAGGTGATACCTCCCCTAGTGCCAAGTAAAGGGACATTAGGGAATTCTCCACAATGATCGACAATGATAACATTCTCTTTGGATCAGGAGCACCAATGAATGTTCGAATGTTTGAGCGTCATCAACCTTTGTGACCACCTTGAACCTTGCTCATTCTTTAATACAGATTGGGGAAGATGTGAGATAAACCATCTTTCCAAGAGAGGAGTGCAACACATAAGGACACCTTTTTTCCTCATTGTGTGAGTGTGAAAAGTGTGTAGGATATCCCCTAGCAATGTAGGCACCGGGTTGCGAGATATGAAGATTTTGACGGTGTTCACATCTATGAGTTAGTCAGGATTCAGAAACAAAACCACCCCTTTAGATGAGGAGAGCCACAATTTCCTCGAAGACTTGCAAATCCAAGGAGTTCCAACAGTTTTGGGCTTTCTCGAACAAGAATTTTGCTAGGAAACCTTTAACACCACTCCTTGTTTCCCAATGAGTTGTGACATCAGATGAGTGCAAGTGCAGAGCTTGAGCAATCTCTTCTGGCTTTGGGTCTCTTTCCGTACAATTGAAAGGTAGTTGATTGAGAATGGGAATCCTCAAGAGTCGGGAGAATTCTTCCAAAGTAGGCACAAGTTGATAATCGGGAAAAGGGAAGCAATGGTGTAAAGGATCAAAGAACTGAAAGAGAACCTTCATCATGTCCTCATCTGTGTTGGAGGTGACCAAGTTGAGTAGGCGACCATGTCTCTCGGTGAATGGAGAGTTTTCAGGAATCCTTGAAGCTAGCTCCTTAAGTTGTGGAGGGATCCTCACAATACTGACTTGAATAGTTTTCCTGCGAATAGAATTGATGTGCTACAAAACAAGAACAAAGATGAATCCCAAAATCCTTGAAATGGTTAGTGAATGTGTATGATGTTATGATGTTCATGATGTTATGTACAAGTATGTTTATACAAACAAAGCAAACAAGTCCTTAGGTTTAGGCTTGCGTGGAGTCTCATAGGTAAGTACCCTCTTGAAGTTTACTTGGCTCAAACCTGTCCTAGTAATAGTAATCGGGTTCTAAGGAGCTCAATATCACTAGTTTGTTTCCTTGGTCATTGTTTCAGCACAAGCCTCTTTAATGGCGACGGAAATATTCCAAGAAACAAAAACCTCAATGAGTGTAGTATCGAGTATCTACCAACTTCGGACTACACCAAAGTCGGCCATCTCACTACATCCTAAAGGACAAGTTGGTTAAGTAAAGGTTCTAGAAGTTCATTAATGCTTCATGACATCACTCAGCGGCCCCGTATTCTCTTTGATTAACTCAAAGGCTACCGGTACCCACAAATATGTCGCACTAACGTAGCTATTTCTTAGACCATGTCGGTATACCCCGCACAATTTCCACAACGTATTGCTACTTACATATAATGTATCCTAAATATGGGTAGAGGATTCAAACCCAAACAAAGAACCATAATGTAAAGCATACAAGTCAAACAATGCAAGCAAGTAAATGTGATCTAACCCTAAGGTAACCGAACTTTTAGAATTTTCCCCAGCAGAGTCGCCAGTTCTGTGATACGGTGGGAGAACTGACTTGAAGGTTTTCTGTTTGATTGCAAATGTCGCAGTTAGCAAGAGTCGCCACCGACTTTTCTTTTATCCAAAAGGAAAGGTGAAAAAGCACAAGAAAGACATTTGAGATTATTTCTTGAGTTCGGGGGGTAGATTATGAAAAAGGAAGGTATTAACACCCTTTTCATCCATGGTTTTCCATGGGCTCTTAGATTACTTTCTAGATCACTTGCTTTTGTTTGAAATTGTGCTTTGTGTGGTTTTTTGAAAGTATTTTGTAAAGAGGCCATTGTTTAGGCAAACTTTGTAATGATTCTTGTTCGTAACAATGTATAAAAAGTGTTTGATCTTTTGAAAATATTTTCAAGTTTGTGAGATGTTTTGAAAGTGTAGGTGTTTGTTTTGAAAATAGCAAGGATGTTTGTTTTTAAAATGGAGAAAGTAATTAGGAGCAATCTACCTACTCAAATGTCTTTCTTGTTCATTTCCTTTTCCTTTGACATTGTTGTCTTAGCATTGATTTGGTAAGCAACCCTATCTTTGGATGTAAACGGGACGGGCGTGGGTCATCGTATAACCATGATTAGCAATGTTTCAAGGTATCTTAGAATTCTCTTTTAGGGACTAAGATCATTTGGAAGGCAACTTAGATAGCGTCATCGAGGGACTATGATTTTGTATTTTGCTTGTTTTTGCTAAGATACCTTACATGCGTAATATGACCACTTTGTAAAGGCAACCAAGTGGATTTACCCTAGGGGTGTAAGTATGCAAATGTATTGATTCACATGCATTTTTTTGTCTTGATTAGGGTTTCTAATTGATTGGTTTTAGTCTTTCCATACAAACCCTAATTACTAGCAATATATAAAAGCAAAAAAAAGTGCGGAGAATAAATATCCTATGCTATTACAATCATTAGGCGGGGGGGGGGGGGGGGGTGTAGAGATTTACAAATGGGGGTTGCAAATAAAATGAAATCCTAAGTTACTATTACAACCATATTGAATGGGTAAGAATGTACAAGAAAATGTGAAATGGACTTGTTTTGTTTAAGAAAAGAAATAAGTTTTGTTTAAGGAAATATTTTGGATCTCTTTGTTTTAAGAAATAAAATAAAGCATGCAAAATGTAAAATGTTTTTGGTGTTTTTGATTAGTTAAAATTGAAGAGATAGCAAAAAATAGTTAGGAAAAAAAGAAAATAGAATCAGCGCATTGCTGAATTAAAAGAGATCAGAAGTTCTGACTCTGGTGTGCTACAAAAAAACAGAAATCATATTAGTAGAAATATGTAAAGTCAGAAGTTCTGGGTCCGCTGGGAACAAAGAAGATTTCAGAAGTTCTGATGCTACTGGAAGAGCTTAGTCCCCCTCTCCATGCTAGTCAGAACATCTGCAACTTAGTCATTTCTCAACAGAACAGAAGATGCGCATATCACAGTTATGGCAGGTTTCATAATGTTTCAGAAACAAGAGATATCAGAACTAAAAATCATAAGCAAGCATGAATTTGCTAATCCTAATTTCCTTAAGAAGTTCTTAACTAATTTACTCCCTACTTAGGCATACAAATACGTGAAACCTCAGAATACGTACAGCATCAGAATCATGATGTCTACATTGTATTTTTGAAAATGCAAATCTTATAATGCCTAAGTAATATGATGAGAGTCAGCAGAAAGCTTACCTTGCAGCTGGAAAATACTCTGTGAGCTGGAGTCTGGTTCTGAAATCTGGTGATGTTCTGAACAACTTCTTCATATACTCAGCAGGTTGGAAGCTTTCAACTTGGGCAATGAATGATTAGAAAAATTCTGGAACAACCAAGGGGGCAAAGTTCTGACTTTCTTGAGGTGAATATGGATGGAAAATGTGTTACAATATGAACGCAGAAGTTAGGATGGTTTCTAAATGTATATCAGAAACTGTATGGATGGTTTTGGTCAAGAAATACTTGAAGAAAACAAATGGAGTTTGAATGCAAGAACCAAAAGTTAACAGGTTTTTGTATTTTGTACTTGCAGTTTTGGACTCTTGGAATTTTAGCAGGGGTTCAAGGATTTTTATTTCTCAAGAATTCGACCCTTTTACAGTTGCCAATGAAGTCCATTTTATAGGCAAAGGTTTAGTCGCTTGGAGAGGTCAAGGGGTACAACCATCATATGCTAGGCGCTGACTTGTTCTTGAAGTAAGTTCAAATAGGTATGATGGTTAGAAGTTCCTTAGCCGTGCCTAAGCTGGATTCATAAGCGATAATTAAGGAAAAGTAATCTCAAAAGCAAAAGCAACGTATGGGCCCAACGTATTTTTGTGCAAAAGTTTCTTTTTCCAAGACAGTGATGGTACTTCTATGCCACACGTGGGGAAATCCTTTGGTAAAGATCCAAAAGTGGTTGTGAGAATTAATGATGATGAGATTTATCAAACCAGAAATCCTGCAATGTGAGATTCTGCATCATTGCTTAATTTTGGATCAGAAGTTCAGCTTCAGCGTAACTTAGAATAGACATCCAACTTCTGATCCTTGAATCCCTTTGCTTTAGCATGTTCTGAGTGAGTTCTCATACTTTCTCAAAATCTTGTAACACCCTCTGTAAATCCTCTTTGAATTGCTCTTGCAACTTCTGACTGAACCTACGTGAAAACTGGCCCAGAAGTTGTAGACAACTTCTGACTTGAAAATGCTCAAAATTTGCTAAATGCCTAAGCTTCAGAGACGTGCGTTTGAGGATGTATAACTTGAAATCCCAACATTTATAAAAGAAGTTCTGTTCTGAAATGTTTTAGATCTTATTGAAATCTATAACTTTTGTGCCATAAGTTCTTCCAGAATCAGCTTGCATCATAGTGATAATTTGATCAGAAGTTCTGAATTTGTCATATTTCTTAAACACTTAGAAAAATTCTAAGTATTTAGAATTTTGACTTTTCCAAAGTAATTTTGACTTTTGAATTTCTTGATGAAACAAACTTCATGCTTTGATGAAATATGATTCTTGGAACTTGATTTTTTGATCCAAAAGTCAAAGTTTGACTTTTTAGTATGCAAATGACCATTTTGCCCTTGTGAATGACTTTCTTGGAAAATTTGTAATTCAAGGCTTAAAATTAGATGGGAACAAACCTAAGGGTCCAGGGTGATCCTTTGAGAAATTAGAGGAAAATGTTTGGGGTACAACATCTGCCCCTGTTCAATCTTCTTAAACCTGAAGAGTTAGATTGGCGGATTTTCCATTCGTGACTTCAAAACCATAATGTCACAATTAAAACAACCTCTAGTTTACACATTACAAAACATCACATAAATGTATCTTAATGTTTTGGTTTCATGTCTCTAGGTGTCTTTGTCTCTTGGTGTCTTATCTCTTGGTGTCTTGACATATAAATACCTATGATTTCAAATAATCATACTTGAATTAGTAAAAATACGTAGAAATTATAACATACAATTAATATATTATGAATTATCAATAACATACTTACTTGTTAATTTTCCCATATGCCTTCTTCATGATCAATTTGAATAGCATGCACAACATCTCCATCAAAATAGTGAGAAGAACAGGCCATGAAGAATGATTAGTGCTAAGATTACCAAAGGGGTTCATTCCATCAGTGGTAAGCCCGTGCCTAAGGTTTCTTGACTCAATTCAAAAATCCAGAAACAACAAATCAATTTTCTTCCATTGTAAAGAATCATCTACATGGCAAATGTTTCCATCACGTTTCCTTTCATCTGTATGCCATCTCATATTCTTTGCGCCATTTGAATTAGAAAAAAGTATCTTAAATCGTGAAATTATTGGCAAGTACCATAGCACTTTAGCAGGAGGATGCTTCCTACTAACATTGTCATAGTCATTGTCATCATTATTATTGGCATTCATCTTGTAACGTGACATACCATATTTCAGACATTGCTTTAAGTTTTCTCACTCTTTCTTGTATAATATGCAACCATTAGGGAATGCATGTATTTTGATATACTCCAAACCCATTGGACACAATATCTTCTTGGCCTCATAACAATGATCCAACAAATTGTTATCTTCTGGTAACATTTGCTTTAGCAAATCAAGAAGTTCTATGAAACCTTTATCCGACCATCCATTTTTTGCCTTCAGATTAAACAACTTTAACACAGCAGATCGTGTAAAACACATGTATCCCTTATATAAAGGTGAGTCTTTATCACTACATAAAGTATCATAAATATGAGCATTCTTAAAAGATGATCTCCAACATCATGGAACATAGCCTCTAGTCGATCATCCATATATTCATCTTCTTTCACTCTTTGACTTTGTGACGCCCGACTACCCTCATTATCCACCTCATCATGCCACGTCCATATTATATATGATTGATATATACCAACAACACATAGGTGATGGAATATTTCTTCCTTTGTACCTTTATGAATATTCCCGCATTTAACACAAGGACTATAAAATATACCATTATTGTCGGGAAAATTTTTATCAGCATATTCAAGGAATTCATTCTCATAAACTGAACCTAATATATTGGTTTTCATCCAACTACGGTCCATAACAACTTCTGAAATTTATACATGAATAATAATATGAATGACACACCAAAATCTATACCAAAAACTATAACTCTTAACCTTAAGCACATGAATATAATATTTTTGTTTGCTTCTATATCCAAAACAACAACTAAGAAACAACATATAAATCTTCCAAGAAATACATGAACAAATAACAAACAACATATATATCTACCAAGAACAATATATATGAATAGCTAAGAAAGAGAAAAAAATAGAACAACTAATAAAGGTAAAATATTTTTGTTCACTTCTATATCCAACAACACAACTAACAACATTGAATGAAAAAAGGATGAAGAGTATTGTACTTCGAAGAGGAGGACGAGAACAAGAATGAAGATGTTGAAGATTTGTGATTGAAATGAACAAGAATGAATATGTTGGAGATTTCTGATTGAAGATGAAAAGTATCGTTGTCATCTCTGGTTCACTTGTTTTCCTAGGGAATTTTATGAAAGAAAGAAGGATTAAGTTGTTTTAATTTATTAGTAAAACCTTTGATCACGGTTAAACAACTGAATTGTAGTGGAAGTTTAAACAATCTAACAACAGTTGAATCAACCACCGTAGTGACATCCCTTTTATTTTTTATTTTTTTATTTTAAATAAAGAAAAAAGAAAAGGTGCGCCTTAATGTTAAAGTAATAAATTATTTGACGGAGATGAGGTTCAAACCCAAGAAAGGTTAATATTATAAACACGATTATTGCAGCAACTGTTATTATAACCTAACAATTTTTAATAAAAAAACAAAAAAAAAACAAAGTTAGCGCCTAGGTTTAGAGATGTGACCACGGTGTTTGGAAGAACCGTGGTGAATTGGCTTTGTTGTTTGCGCGTTTTCTAGTAGTGTTTGTTCAATTTCCACTGTGTATTTTCTGATATGTTGTATTATACATTCAGGGTATTAGTTCTTATATATTATGTCATGTACATGAATTAATATATTTCAAAATTTTATTTAGATGATGATTATACTCAATACTGAATTTTAATGCTTCAAATAATCAGATTCTAGATGTGTATTTCTTGGGGTTTTATATTTTTTATCTTAAGGTGTGAAGAAAACACAAGAAAGGAGGGGGTTTGAATTGGATTTTCCTTTCTTGACAAACTTTCACTTCTAAGAATTGTTTGTTAAATAACGCTTATGGATATTGCTTCTAAGCAATGCTTCTAATTAAGTTATGAAAACATAAACTATTAGGCATAAGCAAAAGTAAAGAACATGTGATATATCCTGGTTCACTTGAGAAACCCCCCAAGCTAGTCCAGTCCATCCTACTAAGGTGATTTTTCCTTGAACGCAATAACTTAATCCACTATAGCCAATCTGATTACAATCGCATAGGCAACCACCGGTGACTAACATCCAATGACGCGTTCAGGGATCCAAACTGGATATAACGTTCATTGACCCAATAGAATATGATCCCTCAGAATCTCATACCAGGATTTCCTTCCAATGATATCCATCAGTGATCTCACAAGGATGACCTTCACTCAGTCCCCTTTGAGATATGACTACCACTGACCCAATAGAATCCACTACCAGGATTTCATAATGACCTTCATCCACTATCTTCTTGAGCATAGACCTTCACTCAGCCTCTCAAGGTATCATCAAACAACTGTTTGATTTACATTTGTTTACAATAAAATGCTTCTACACAAGTTGGATATAAATAGAATTTAAGCATACATCATAAGATCCTAATACACACTAAAACTATTACATTGTATTGTAGCTTGATGTGTGGTCTTTACTTCTTCAAGTAGGTTCTTCTCGGACAACAGCCCAAAGCACTTGAATGCTGAAGTCTTCTTCTTCATAAGCTTCTGGAAGCTTTGTTGATCTTGATGTAGTAAAGATAAGAACTTCTTCATCTTGATTCACCTTAGAACATCCTGGACAACAACCCTTGTTCTATTTTCTTCTATGATCACTTTAGAGCACAACATTTATGTTATGGATTTGTAACTGGAGCTTTCATGATCATCTTCATTATCTTTTGCGGCTTAGCAAGCTTTGTGCAGCATATGAAATTAGCATAATGTGAATCAATGATTTCATTGTAATCATTATCAACATGATTGAAGAATCATTTTAATAACATATGTTCTTCTTCTTGTTGTTATAGTGGTCGATATATTTTTGGTTGTGTTCCAATAATGACAAATTTTATTTTAACATTGAACCCCAACAACATTTTAAACATACGATTCGTTTCTTATATAGCCAAGAAAAATAGAGTCGTTGACTATTTGAAAAAGATTAGTTACAAATAGTACTGATGTAACACCCCATTTCTACCCAACAAATTGTATAAAATCAGAGTTACAAAATTTCCAACAAACAAATGGAATGCTACAATTTCAACTTAAAATAACGACATTTGACACAGATACATAAAACTTTAAACTCAGATGAACCGACAACAACATAAATTAATCTTTTAAAACCAACAACTTCCATAACTACGCAGCGGAATCATAAAATTTGACTTAAAAGAATGTAACATCTTTATCCAACTGAAACAACTCCAAATAACAAGTACTTAACTAAAATTAACTTAAAATTCAACAAATGAAGTAATAACAATGATAAAGCAACAAGCGTTCATCCCCCCGAGTGTTACGTATAAGATCAATGACACCGGCTCAAACTACTGAAGGTAAACTTCCTTCACTATGGATTACTTGGACGTTACCAACATATGGGTAACATTCAAACAAAAGGGGTGAGATATCGAACAATATAATAGAATGTATGATAAATATTATATTAGAAACAATTCATACAAGATCACCACTTTGCAACTCTTTAACAATAATACATCAGCAATCCATCCGCACAACAACTTAGAATGCAACATGGAATACGCCTTATTTTTATGCACATGCATGTGGTACCAATGGAGTAAAACTCTTAACTTAATAATCTGCCAATTAATAGAGGCATCAACAAGGCATAAGCCTTCAACTTTATATTTTTTGCCAATCCAGTCCAACTTACTGAGCATGAGCTCCAACTTTATATGCTATGCATGCGACAACATGATGAATGTAGTAACAACAACAACAATAATTCAACAACAACTCAACATAACTCAACATTGGTCATAGGCCTACAACTTTATACTTGCCAATAATTAGAGGCATCTCAACAAAATTCATCAACATCTGCCAATTCTCAATTTATAACAGGAATACAATACAATGTATTAACCAAAATAGACTACGACGTCCTGCATAATTATACGAGCAATTCGACTATATCCGACTAAGTAGTTTTCTACTAAAATACTAATTTTCTCTCCTATAGTTACTGAAACTCTACTAAATTACTAGGACTTCTAAACTAAAGTAATTAACCAACTCAACATGCTCAGGCATTAAGGAATAAGGGAGAAATATGTGCCCCTCGACATGCGCAAGAACCAAGAAAGAATTAACAAATAACATGTGCCTCTCGGCACCACCTATCGCTTCGTGCAGCTCAACACAAATATCGTGCTCCTCGGCACGCCTTGCAGCCTAATTCCGCTCGACACCCAACACTTGTATTCCCCGACACACCTTTCAGCCTAATGCCGCTCGGCACCTAGCACATGCGTTCCCCGACATCGCATGTCTTCAAAACTTTTGCACATACGTCATCGATTTTGTGACGAACATTAACCCAGTCGTTCAGTATCCTCCTCGACCACTAATTTTTGGCCAACAACATGGAATAACACAATGACTTAACGACCACATCAACACAATCCCTAGTTTCCGGCCAACCGTTCAGAACAACACAACGACTTAACGACCATATCAACAAGAGATAATCTACACTAACCTATTCATTAATTATATCGGGCGGTACACAGACAATTCATAAACGCTTACAACGTGAAAAACAGCTAAGTTCAAGAAATAAATTCAGAATTAGATGCACGAGACATATATATGGCCAACCCCCACATAACATTCATCATAAGCCCCATTATATGGTCAGAACCTCACCCTTACCTGGATTGATGGTAACTCTAAAAATCTTCGACCGTAATCCTTGTCTTTCCTTGCTCGACAACCATGTAACCTTGCTCGACAACCGTGCAACCTTACTCCTCTTCTACGCAGCTTTTCACGGTCAGCACACCAAGACTTCTATTCTCCAACTAACCAAATTTCTTATGTCAGCTTAACCTTATACCATTAGTCCTATTGGGCTTAACTTACACACTCCCACTTTACTACTTCGAACCAATAAAATAGGCCTAACACAATTATTATATTATTCTACTAATTCTAACATTATTATTATTTGTAATCAACTAATTAATTAACTAATAATAATCTAGAAACTTATGCCAACAATTCACAACATCTTACACTTCAACGAATAATTCGAAAATAATTAATTAAATAACAGGCGTTACAACTCTCCCCACTTAGAATATTTTCGTCCTCGAAAATTTACCTTGTTCAAACAACTCGAGATAGGAGTCCCGCATCTTGCTTTCCAACTCCCACGTCATGCTTTCACCGGCAGCTCCTAACCATACTACTTTCTCCAAAGCAATCCTTTTACCTCTTAGAGTCTTCATTTCACGATCTGCGGTTCGTACAAGCATTGTCTCCATAGTGAGATTATCCATTACTTGCACATCATCCATATGAATCACATGAGATGGATCTGAAATATAATTCCAGAGTTGCGACACCTGTGTTGTACCCCAAAATTTTCCCTCTCACTTATCAAGAATTTTCTCAGAAGATCTCCTTGGGCTCAAGACTGCACTAGGGTTTGATCAGCTCAAGACACCTCCTTAGGCACTGATGACCAAAATTAGGGTTTGAGTTTTCACAAGGATTTTTGAAATATAAATGATTCATATGACTTTAATGGACCATTATGGACCCCCAAGATTGCTCATATCAAGTTTCAAGCCTTGGATCACATTTTTGCTCAGTTAATAGAGCAGTTGACCTAAAAATCAGTTGTATTGGGGAAAAAGTCAACCATGACCAATTTACAGTCAAACTTCATAATTTTTTATCCAACATCAACATTTTAAATCCATATGTATCATTTGATCAAGTTTGGACCATAATTCCTCAGGAAATTTGATCAAATCTCCAAAAAGGCAAAATGGTCAAAATTAGGGTTTTGACTGGGAAAGGGCAATTTCTGATTTTTGACCTAGCAAATGGTCAATTGGTTTAAGGAATGATCTCAAGAGTCCAATTGCATCATTTTGACCTAATGACATGATTCAAAACATTGCAAATCCATTGGATTTCCAGATGAATTTTGCAGTCAATTGATCAAAAGTCAACTGTATACTGAAAAGTCAAACTTTGAATTTTTGGACAAATTCAAGTGCCAAAAATCATAATTCATCAAAAAATGTCAAAATATGAAACTTATTCATCAAGAAATCAAAAATTCAAGATTTCATTTTGAAAAGTCAAAATTTATAAACTTAGAAATTTTTCTAAGTGTTGGAAATTTCATGTTTTTTCATAACTTTGAGTTAAATTTTCACCATGATGCAAGATGATTCAAAGGAAACTTCAAACATGAAAGTTGTATATCTCCATGAAATCTACAACTTTACTTCACACAACTTCTCCTAAAAGTGATTGGATCTCATGTTATAATTTTGTGAATACATGCTCATGAACTAAAAAAGACTTAGTGAAATTTTGCCCTAGTTAGGCAGATATTTGACCTAACTTCATGGAAATTTTTTACATAGTTCCAAGGGGAATCTTAAAAATAAATTCAAATATGAGTTGTAGAGCACATTTCAATCTTTCCAAAATGTCCCCAAACTCCTTGAGATCATTCTTGAGTAGGGAGAATCAAAGAGATGAAGTTGGTGTTTTGTCACTTGAATTATAGGTCATTTTCATGATGAACACAAATGCAAATCAATGTTAGGCTGCATAATCTTTGCTTTGAAGGCCTCAAACTTGTTTTTCACTCCAAAATTAATGGATTACACAAACTTTTGAGCTATAATCTAAGTGATTTAAGCTTTATCCAATTCACATTGCCATTTTGGGAAGAAAGTTAACAATACCATTCTTGAAAAGCAAGCTTTATGCATAAAGTCCACTCTTGAGCCTCTAACTTGTTCCCTCTGATCACATTTCATATACAAAGTCATAAGCAAGTGTGTTTAAAGTATAACCACTCTATCTTAGCAAGTACGCAAGACATTGAAACTTGTTTTCTCAAAAATCACATGTTTAGCTTAAGGATGCAAATTCAAATTCTGATCAACAACAAGTCTCCAAACTTGTTGCTTATAAATAAAAGCACTATTTGTGAGCTAGAACATGAGTTTTGAACACCCTAAAATACACCAGAACTCTCCCAAATTAGAAATTTCCCAAAAACTCCGTTGTTTCACAATTTCTGACCTTGAACCTCAAACTCACATTTCCCTCGTGCGTTTCTTGGCCTTTTAGTTTCTAAAGCTTCTTTGCATCAAGAGTAACTCATCCATGTACCTGTTTCATTTCTGTAACACCATTTTCCCTGTCTTCCATAACGAAAAACAGAGCATCACAGTTGGACTTCTCCAGACCATTCCATCCATCCCCAACTTAAGCCAACCATTGCATTAGCTTCCTAGAGGTCCAAGGAAGCTAACTTGATCATCCACACTGCCTGAAACAAGCTCAAATCCATTTCACGATTTCCAGTTTTGAGGTATTTTTCTTGAACTTATATCTCATTACTTAGGCATTGTTAGGCTTGTATTTGTGAAGATAACATGTAGACCTCATTGCCACGAAGCTGTACATATCCATAGTTTGCATTTACATGGCCTGAGCTTAGAGAATTTTAGAGTTGAAGTTTCTGAAATTTTTAGGGTTCAAATTAGGGCCAGAGAAATTCTCATTTATCTTTGACTTTTAGCTTTAGATATTTACATGGTTAGATTCGTGAGGAAGAATGCAACAACTTTCATTTTGTCATCTTGCATTTTTGTTGAGAAATGAAGAAGTTACAGGTACACCGGCTGGAGGATGAAGATGAAGTCACCAGGACTTGATTTGCCTTACATATTTATTGTTTTGTTTATAAAAACGGATGTATAGCCACCCCAGTGGTAAAGCGCGCGCCTGTTAACCTTAGGGACCTTGGTTCGAGCCCCAGTGGTACCCTTTTGCCCATTTTTTCATTTTTTCTGATTTTCTAACATTTTTTTGCAAGCGCTGGGCCCTTTGGGCCTGACTTTATTTTTTTGCTAACTAACCCCCCCGCCTGCTTTTACACCCCTGACCCAGTTTGTTTTATTTCTTAATTTTATTTGTTTTTTTTTCTTTATTAATTATTTTTTCACTAATATTAAAAATCATAAAAAATATAAAAATAGTAGATTTATGTTTTGACATAATTTAAATATTTTTCTCACACAAAAAAATTATTTTTATTCATCATACTTTATTTATCTTTACTAATTATCTTGTAAATTAAATTAAAACTAGATTATTATTTATTTTCTTTTATACCTATTTAAATATATTACTTTAATAAAGAAAAAAGCCAAAAATATTTTATAATACTATAATTTATTTACAAGACAAAATACAAAAAAAAACTTTTTTCTCTAAACTTATTTTCTTTTAATCAACTAAATAGAATTAGGGTTTTATTCAAAAATCTTTTCTTAATTAATTTTCTTTTCTTAATTTTTAAATTAATTTAATTAATTTTAGTTAATTATTTTTTCTCTAATTAGGGTTAGGTTAAAACCTCTTTTCATAAAAATCCAAACAAAAATCATTTCTTTCAATTTGCATTTATACTTTATATTTATTCATTTCCTTGTACATTTATTCAATTTGGTTGAAATAGATTAATTAGGTTTATATTATTGCAATCCCCATTCATAAATTGTATACCCCCCTCCCACAAGTATTGTAATAGCGTAGTAACTTTAAATTCTGCAATTTATCGCTTTATATACAAATGCTAGTAATCAGGATTTGTATGGAAAGAACAAAATCAATCAAATAGAAAAACCTAATTCAAGTCAAAATCAAGCATGAAAACAATACACTTGCACACATGCACCCTAGGGTTACCCCACTTGGTTGCCTTATAGAAAATGGCCATATTACGCATGTAAGGTATCTTAGCAAAAACAAGCGAATACAAGATCATAGTCCCTCGATGACGCTATCTAAGTTGTCTTACAAATTATCTTAGTCCCTCAAAAAGAATGCTAAGATACCTTGCAACATTGCTAATCATGGCTACAAGATGACCCACGCCCGTCTCGTTTACATCCAAAGATAGGGTTGCTTACCAAATCAATGGTAAGACAACAATGTCAAAGGAAAAGAAAATGAACAAGAAAGACATTTGAGTAGGTAGATTGCTCCTAATTACGTGTTCAATTTCAAACAAAACATCCTTGCTATTTTCAAAACAAACACCTACACATTTCAAAACATCTTACAAAACTTGAAAACATTTTCAAAAGATTAACATCTTTATATACATTCTTACGAACGAGAATCATCACAAAGATTTCCTAAACAATGGCCTCTTTACAAAATACTTTCAAAAAACCACACAAAGCATAATTTCAAACAAAATCAAGTGATCTAGCAAGTAACTAAGAGCCCATCAATAACCATGGATGAAAAGGGTGCTAATACCTTCCCTTTTCATAATCTACCCCCCGAACTCAAGAAATAATCTCAAAGGTCTTTCCTGTGCTTTTTCACCTTTCCTTTTGGATAAAAGAAAAGTCGGTGGCGAATCTTGCTAACCGTAACATTTGCGATCAAACACAAAAACCTCAAGTCAGTTCTCCCACCGTACCACAGAACTGGCGACTCTGCTGGGGAAAACTCTAAAAGTGGGGTTACCTTAGGGATAGATCATATTTATTTGCTTATATTGTTTGACTTGTATAATTTACATTATGGTTCTTTGTTTGGGTTTGAATCCTCTACCCGGATTTAGGATACATTATAGGTAAGTAGCAATACATTGTGGAAACTGTGTGGGGTATACCAACATGGTCTAAGAAATAACTACGTTAGTGCGACATATTTGTGGGTTCCGGTAGCCTTTGAGTAAATCAAAGAGAATACGGGGCCGATGAGTGATGTCATGAAGCACTAATGAACTTTTAGAACCTTTACTTGACCAACTTGGCCTTTAGGATGTAGTGAGATGACCGACTTTGGTGCAGTCCGAAGTTGGTAGATAATCGATACTACACTCATTGAGGTTTGGTTTATTGGGATATTTAGGTCACCATTAAAGAGGCTTGTGCTGAAACAATGACCAAGGAAACAAACCAGTGATATTGAGCTCCTTAGAACCCGGTTACTATTACTAGGACATGTTTAAGCTAACTAAACTTCAAGAGGGTACTTACCTATAAAACTCCATGCAAGCCTAAACCTAAGGATTTGTTTGTTTTGTTTGTATATGCATACTTGTACATAACATCATGAACATCATGAACATCTTATACATCCACTAACCATTTCAAGGATTTTGGGATTCATCTTTGTTCTTGTTTTGTAGGATATGGATTCTCTTCGCAGAAAAACTATTCAAGTCAACCTTGTAAGGATCTCTCCACAACTTAAGGAGCTAGCTTCAAGGATTCCTGAAAACTCTCCATTTATCGAGAGACATGGTCGCCTACTCAACTTGGTCACCTCCAACACAAATGAGGATATGATGAAGGTGCTTTTTCAGTTCTTTGATCCTTTACACCATTGCTTCACATTTCCCGACTATCAACTTGTGCCTACTTTGGAAGAATTATCTCAACTCTTGAGGATTCCCATTCTTAATCAACTACCTTTCAACGATACGAAAAGAGACCCAAAGCCAGAAGAGATTGCTCAAGCTTTACACTTGCACCCATATGATGTCACAACTCATTTGGAAACAAGGAGTGGTGTCAAGGGTTTCTTAGCAAAGTCCCTGTTTGAGAAAGCCCAAAGCTATTGGAATTCCTTGGAATGGCAAGCCTTTGAGGAAATTGTGTCTCTCTTCATCTATGGGATGGTTTTGTTTCCAAATCCTAACCAACTCATAGATATCAACACCGTCAAAATCTTCATATCCCACAACCCGGTGCCTACATTGTTAGGAGATATCCTACACTATTTTCACACTCGCACTATGAGGAAAAGAGGTGTCCTTATGTGTTGCACTCCTCTCTTGGAAAGATGGTTTATTTCGCATCTTCCCCGATCTGTATTAAAAAATGATTAAGGTTTAAGGTGGTCACAAAGGTTGATGACGCTCAAACATTCAGACATTCATTGGTGCTCTCGATCCAAAGAGAATGTTATCATTGTCGATCGTTGTGGAGAATTCTGTAATGTCCCTATACTTGGAACTAGGGGAGGTATCACCTACAACCCATGTTTATCCTTAAGACAGTTTGGTTACGCCCGAAGGGATGGCCCGCACGAGATACTGATTCAAGGTTTGGTATTTGACTACGACAACGACAATCAAGGTCTTCGCCAGAGATTTATACGAACTTGGAGGATGTTAAATAAGGTGGATAGCAAGACTTTGGGGCACAAGAATTCCATCCCTCTTGAGCCTTACCTCAAATGGGAACGAACTCGTGCTCAGAGTCTTATGATGCCTTAACCCTCCATGCTCCCGGTAATCATTGAGACTGTCATGGAAGGAGATGTTCCATACACTATCCTACATCCTGATATGCCCACCTCTCTTGAAGACCTACAAAGAGATTAGATATAACTCAAGGGAGAGCGAGATACTTTTGAATCCCAATTCTATGCAAGAGAGAAGAATGTTTTGGAACTCACTAGGCTACTTCATGAGGAGCAGACTCTGAATGCCTACATCGCACCAAAGAGGATGAGAATTACCTTTTTATCTTAGAGTTTTTGTATTATTTTGCCCGAAAAGGCATTGATGTACTTAAAGCTTTAACTTATTAATATAACATGTGTTTCCTTTTTGTCTAAAACAAATTTGAATCTTTGAAATCCTTGAAATAATTACATATGCATATACCATTCATCATAACATAAGCAGGTCTTTTGCAACAAGTCTCCTCATCTCTCTACTATTTATTTTAGTAAGATGGATCTCGAGCAAACAGTGAAGGACCTCCAAGCTCAGAATACATAGTTTCAACAGTTGCTCTTGACCCTAGCCAAAGGTCAAGAAGAGTTGAAGACTTTTCTAGATGAGGAGATGAAAAAGAAAACAAAGAAGGTAACCGGAGTCCTAAACACGGGAAGAAGATTTCATGGGCAGAAAAGAAGGACCTTAGACTTTGCAACGACATCCAATGAAAGAGACAACCAAGATGGGAAAGGCAAGGTGTGATACGGTGGGAGAACTGACTTGAGGTTTTGCGTTTGTTTTCGCAAATGTTTCGGTTGAGCAAGAGTCGCCACCGACTTTTTATTTTATCCTAAGGAAAGGTTAAAAAGCACAGCAAAAACCTTTGAGATGTTTTCTTGGGTTCGGGGGGTAGATTATAGAAAGGGAAGGTATTAGAACCCTTTCTATCCATGGTTATCCATGGGCTCTTAGTTACTTGCTTAGATCACTTGCCTTGCATTTTCAATTGTTTGAAATGGTGCTTTGTGTGTTTTGAAAAGTGGGCAAGTGTGTTTTGCAAGATTGGTCAAGTAACCAAGAGTTGTCTACCCCTAAATTACTCAAAGGTTTTTCCTATGTTTTAACCCTTTTAACAATTTTGTTCCACCATTGTATTTGGTGGACAATCTTGTGTTAGGATGTTAACGGGACGGGCGCGGGTCATCGTTTAGACCATGATTGCAATAGTGCCAAGTGTCTTTGGCAACTTTTCCTTTAAGGGACTTGATCATTTTTAGGCAACTTTCGAAAGCGTCATCGAGGGACTATGATCATTTGAATTGTTTTGTTTTGCCAAAGAAAACTCAACATGCAACATGGCCCATTATTGAAGGCAACAAGTGGAGTAACCCTAGGGGTGCAAGTGTGATTGGTGTTGTCCATTTTCATGCTTTTTTGTCTTTGAATTAGGTCAAAAT
This sequence comes from Vicia faba, assembly GCA_948472305.1. Classification (NCBI taxonomy): domain Eukaryota; kingdom Viridiplantae; phylum Streptophyta; class Magnoliopsida; order Fabales; family Fabaceae; genus Vicia; species Vicia faba. The sequence goes on along the minus strand of OX451735.1, from coordinate 1,241,846,255 downwards.
ATTTGTTGTTTTTGATTTGCATACAAACCCTAAGTCTATCATGGCATATTTAGAAAGCTTTAAAATGCGTAATTTAAAGTCCTAAATTATTACAAAATAATCATGGGGATGGGGGTACAAATGTTCAAATGGGGATGAGACTTTAATAGGAGAGTAGTATCCAAATATTTACAACCAAATCGAATCGATCACAAATGTAATATGTATCAATCTATAGGAATAAGCAAATGTGTATGTGTAAATGTATTTGTGTAAGTGTATGTGATTTATTTACAAGTGAAATAAAAATAATAAAAAGAGGTTAATTTTGGATATTTTCATGTTTAGGGCAAAACCCTAATTTTTGTAAATAAATGGTATTTATTATTTATATTATATACAATATTTATTAATTATACACTGTTGTACCCCAAAATTTGCCCTCCCATATTCTTCAAAGTTTTGACAAGCATGATCTCAATTTGCTCAAGTCTTCTCAAGGGCTACACAGTCAACCACTCTCCTAAGCCAGTCAAACTAGGGTTTTGGTTCTTGCAAAGAAAGTTGAGGTTTTCAAGGGATCAATCAAGTCCCATATGCTCATATACATTGTCAAGCACCTACATGTCAAGTTTCAAGGCTCACAAGGTCAAGTTGCACAGTCAAAGGTCCTAGTTGCTCCACAATCAACTGTAGGGGTAAAATGGTCATTTGGCAGTCAAAAGTCAAAAATTTTGGTCAACATCTTATTTTGAAGCCACAATCATCATTTGATCAAGTCTTGATCATGATTCCACAACAATGGCTCAAAAATCATCAAGATGCAAAAGTTTCCATTTTTGGATAGCTGAAAAGTCAACTGTAACTTGACCAAGGCATAACTTTTTCATGGTTCATCAGAAAAATCCCATCCAATGCTCATCTTGAAGGGGAAGACATTTCCTACAACTCATCTTCACATTCCAAGTCCAAGAAATGCTCTCACAAAAAGTTATCAATTTCAACATTATAGGTCATTTTCAAAAGTCAACAAAAAGGCACTTTGAGTCAAAGACCATAACTTGAGATTGGTAAATCAAAATGACATGGGACCAAAGACATTGGTTAGAGGACTTCAAGACCTTTACAAAATGTCCAAGAACATGTTCATAGCTTTAAAATTGAGCAAGATATGCATTGGAGAAGTTGGGAAATTTTGTGAAATGGCCAAAGTCAATTATCCTTGAAACTTCGTTTTTGACAAAAGGGGCCCACTTTTTCCACTTGTTTCAGCTTGGCCATGCCTCCCACGTGTCCCACAATTTATTTCAAGATTAAAAGTTAATTTTTCCATTTTTATTTAATTTTATTTGATTTAAATCATTTTAAATCTTTAAAATTCAAATGAAAATCAAGAAAATTAATTAAAGGATATATTTTGTATTGAAATGCTTTGATACACCATCACTCACCTTCCAAATTCGTGCAAGGCCTAATCCAAGCAAGAAATTCAAATTTTGACACAAAAGGCAAGTTGTTTCAATGTTGGTTATGGAGGAAATCAAGAACATAATTGCATAAGCTTAATGACCATTATTCTTATTGATACACTTTACATTACTATAAATACAAGCCTTCCCAACCTCATTCAAAAAAGAGTGTGTGCAGAAACGGCCAAGAGCAAAACCAAAAATTATTCAAAAAAGTGAGAGTTCTAAAACATAGTTGCGAGCATCTTCAGATCAAAACAAGCACGTGGCTAAAGCAACCTTTGCCAAGTCCTGAGGCTCATACCGCGCTGTAAGTTCTTCCCAGGTCCCTTATAATTTCCATATTATTTTCTTCAACGTTTTCCTGTGCAGATTCCAATATGAGGTTCATCATAAGTCCCACTTCCCAGCGCTGCCATATGTCATCAACGCAGATCCAAAGGACAAAAAGTGTAGCACACCATGGTCTGGAGTCAAGCACGCTGCAGGCAACCATGAAAGTCAAACGTGGCTTAGATTTCAGTGGGCTTGGATTGCTTCAATAAACCTCCTATTTGGCCCACACCCCCCTTGGTTTTACTTCTTTTTATTTTTTGTTTTGTCATTTTCTCTTATTTTTAATTGCTAACCCTTTAATTATTTTTATTATTAACAATTAACTTAATTAGCACATTTTCATAAAAAACAAAAAAATAGAATTAACATTATTATCATTATTATTATTTTATTTTGTAAATAAATATTAACCAAAATAGTTTAATTAGGCAATTGTAATTCCTTTTCTTAAATAATTAAAATAACTTAGATTTAGGATTAACTTTTAATTTTGTTTCTTTCATTTTTATTTTATTTCATAAAAACATAAAAAAAACAAAAAAATATTTTCTTTTAATTAAAATAATCAATTAGTCATTAATTAGTTTTTAATTTCATTTAATTACCAAAAAGACCAAAAAAATCAATTTTCTTTTCTAAAAAGGGTCAACACCCTTAGAACATTCCGATTTAATTCGCGCACAGTTTATTATTATGTAATTGCTCCGGACATGTAATAGTAATTAGGACTTTACTGTTTTTATTTACTTTCCGTACTCATTTACTAAAAAATGGGTCCTTGTAATTTTTGGCGATGTATAGACCCGCGCCTTGTAATAGCGTAGGATTTATTTTTCCACAATTTACTTTCCGCACCCCTTAACTGTTAACTTGCATGAAAGAATGTATGTAAATAAAAACAACTCGTAGCTCACTGTTGTACCCCAAATTTTGACCTAAGATCCCACCTCCCATCGGTGTCATTACATAACAAGCGTTCACAAGCGATTCGACCCATTTTTGCCATTTTTTTCGGGTCAGATTTCAAAATTCATAACTTCTTCAAATTGTGATATTTTTTTGAGCGGTTGTTTTTGCACATGATTTTTTTCTGACATCATCTACAACTTTTCTTTACAAGTCAAGGGCAAATTATGCATTGAGAAGCCACGAAAAATTGTTAACGTTAGAAGTCATTTTGTGAATTTTGTGAATTGCACTTAATTTCAACCGTGTTACCCGATTTTTACAAAATCATGCATATTGCATTTTTTTTGTCTTTAATCATCATTAATTTTATTTCATAAAAATCCTAAAATATTTATTTCATGTCATTGTAATTTTTATTTTCATTTTAATTCAAAAATATTAAAAAATATCATTTAGATTTACACTTTTATTATTATCACATTTTAATTCAAAAAAAGAAGTTAATGATAATTTCATCCATTTTCATCATTTAATATTGCATATTTTAATTTTTATTAATAGTCGTCATTTGTATCTTAATTCTTTTTTATTATTATCAACATTTTTTTCTTCTTTTTATTTGTTACTATAACTACTACGTTTTTTTTTCTTTTGTAAAAAATATGGAAATGCAAGTTTGAAACCACAACACCGCTTCACACGTACAATAATTCGATTTTCCATCCTAAATTCAATTTCAAATTCAAAAAACCAAATTACATTCATCACAAACTCTCTTTTTTCATTTGCTTTTTGATCCTTTCCATTTTTGTGTAACAAAGACTCTGCTTTTGTCTGGCTGCTAAAAAACAATTCCAACGGTCAAAAATGCTATGTCACAACCCCTGCCTCAAAAACCTCATTCACGTCCACTGTTCAAAGGAGAAAAAAAACCCTTGAAAATAATCTTGGAACCAGATCCTTCAACATCGCATCTTCGCCAATCACAACCTTAACCTCAGCAACACACTGCCTTAACAACAACAATCTCGATCATGCTCTTTCAAATCTTGTACTTCGTGCTACAAAATCAAGAACCGGTTTCCATTCTGGTTGTCGCTGCGGAATTTACGGGTTTTTTTTGACGAATCCGCATAACAGAAACGACGTCGACCGCACGTCTCTCAATAACCGCACTGCCCATCCCCATCGACTGCGTGATTTCCTGCTACAACCCCACCGGCCGGCGACATCCGCCGCGCCGGAATCATGCACACACAACCCAACTGGACCTCCTGTACTCCTTCCGCGAGGATCAGAACAGCCGCACCGCGAGCCAACCGACAAACTCCATCAACACAACTCAATAACATAACCTGCAAAACTGTATGCATCAGAAGCGGAAATTGTATAAGAAGAGAAAAGAGTGTTAACGTCGTACCTGAACTATTTTCCGCGTTGGATTCATCATCAGAAAACTCTTCTTCTCCACTGTTGCACCCCAAAATTTGCCCTCCCATATTCTTCAGGAAATTGTCAAGCCATGATTCAAAATTCCCCAAGGGTTGCATAGTCAAAAGGCTCCTATACAGTCAAAACTAGGGTTTGAGTTCTGATCAAGAATTTGAAGGTTTCAAAGGCCCAACCAAGTCTCATGTGCCTACAAATATGGTCAAGCATCCTCATGTCAAGTTTCAAGGCATTCAGCTCAAAATTGCACAGTCAAAACCCTAGATTGCACTACAGTCAACTGTAGGGGCAAAATGGTCATTTGACAGTCAAAAGTTCAAATTTTTGATCAACACATCATTTTGAAGCCACAAACATCATTTGATCAATGCTTGATCATGATTCTCAAAATTTGGCTCAGAAATTATCAAAGATGCAAAAGTTTCCTTATTTGGACAGCTGAAAAAGTCAACTGAAATTGACCAGGGCATAACTTTCACATGGATTATCAGAAAAATTCCATCCAAATCTCATTTTGAAGAGAAAGACATTTCCTACAACTCATCTTCATATTCCAAGTCCAAGAAATGCTCTCACAAAAAGTTATCAATTTCAACATTATAGGTCATTTTCAAAAGTCAACAAAAAGGGACTTTAAGTCAAAGGCCATAACTTGGGATTGGTAAATCAAAATGACATGGGACCAAAGACATTGGTTAGAGGACTCAAAGACCTTTCCAAAATGTCCAAGAACATGTGAAAAGCTTAAAAATTGACCAAGTTATGCCTTGTGGAAATTGGGAAAGTTTTGGAAATTTTTGAAAGTCAACTTTGATTCAAATGATCCAAAAATGCTAATAGGCCCATTTTTCTTCCATGATTCTTCATTCCAAGCCTATGCACGACCATTTGGCCCAAAGGGAAGTATTTTATCAATTTTTAATTATTTATTTGAATTTATATTAATATTAATTCATTTAAATCATTTAAATATGTAGAAAATATAAACTTGACCTAAAAAAATCTTTTTGTGCACATTCTACTCTCAAGATCTCGTGCTTAGCCAATTATGGAAGGATTTGGTTTGATTTGAGCTGATTGAACAAAATTGCACATGGAAAAGATTTGAAAAAGTCTTAATAAAATCAAATATTGAAAACAATGAATGGAAGAGATTTTGTGCAATTTTCTTAACCTAATGCCTTCACTATATGATCAGGAAGGTAAACCTAATTGCATTGGACTAGAAGCTGCGCTCAGAAGCCATACAAAACTTGCAAATTTTCCATAAAAACTCAATTCTGAAAAGCCTCCTAGAGGACGATTCAAGCCTCCATTCTGATCTCAATAGCTTCCTTGTGGTCTCTTGAAGGTGTGCCAATCACAAACAACAATCAAAGCTCCAGGAATTGGTAGATAAAACTCAGACTGTATCTCAAAACTTTTGAAATCGTATAGCATAATTCAAGCATCTTTTTGCCTTTTTCTTTATTGATTCATGCTCATAATGATGTTTCTAAGCTAACCAACGTATTCAATTGTGTTTTTGTGCCATATATACGAATCTACCATGACTGAATATTAGGGTTTCGTGAGTTTCAAATTAGGGGTTCTTACTAGAGGAAAAATTGGATGTCCCCAGTACCACCATTGCAATCAGCTCATCAAGACGAAGAAGACTAGACCATCGCGCCTAATTTATGTTTGGATAGGAGCTAATCGCTATTTTCTTGTAGGCCCTCTAAAACCACGTTTGCAAAACCGTTTCCATAGGCTTGTGTTTCAGAAAAAAAGAAAGAAGATGAAGATGTGGCACGCTGTAATTCGCTAGTTCAAAAATTGGCGCGTTGGTGCCCACTAACTTTTGCTTTTCTTTTATATTGTTTAAATGTTATTATATGTTAAAAGAATTCAAAGTGGTTCAGTGGCAGGTGTTAAGCTTGCATTGTCCAAGACCTGGGTTCGAGTCCCAGGTCTGTGTAATCCCCAATATTATTTTTCCATTAATATTCCTATGCAGCGCTTCCATTGAAGGTCTCCATGCACACTCAAAATCCAATGAACACGCGTCCAGCTGCTTACAAATCAAAGGCATAGGATGGATGAACACGCTGCACCTAGTCAAACGCGTCACAGATAATCCAAAAGGTCAACGAAACTCAAAGCTTATTGGGCCAGAAATCACCAGGCCTGTACCTCCAATTGGGGCCTCAACCCCCCCTGGTTTGACTTTCCTTTTATATTTTATTTTCTCAATTGTTATGTTATTTTTTTTTATTTTTTATTTGTTTTAATTAATTAATTATTTTTTTACAAAATATAAAAATATCACAAAAAATTCAGAAAAGACAAAAAAATATAATATTTATTTTAATATAATTATTTTCTTAGCATGTAAATAAATTAATTTCAAATTAGGTTTAATTTATATTTTTCCATAACAAAAATCCAAAAATATAGAATTAGGTTAATTGATAATTTTTATATCTTTTAAATTGTTCCTTTTTTCTTATCACAATAATATTCATTTATTTATTTATTTTCCTATTTAAATTGTATATAAATAAATTAGGGTTTAATTTAGGTTAATTCAATATTTTCACAATAAACTTAAAAAACATTAGAATTAGGGTTTGACTCTTTATTTTAATTTTAATTAATAATTCTTTTCCATTAAATCTAAAAAACATAAAAATACCTAAAAACATTTTCTTTTCAATTTTTAATTTTTATTCTCATTAACTTTTAATATTTTTGCAAAAGGGTCCAACGCCCGTTAATTTATTTAATTTCGCACATTTATTTTATGTTCGTTTATTATAATTATGTACATGTCCCAAAGCCTTGTAATAATTTAACTTTCTCGCACTTTCTTTTTCTTTCGCTTTATTTGCTTTCTTTACTTTCTGTCAAATCGGGTCCGGTTTATTTTGGCGATGTGGACCCGCGCCTTTGTAATAGCTGTAGTTTATTTTCCGCAACTTTTAAACTGTTAACTAAACATGCAAGAATGAATGGACTTAATTAAAATCAAGCGTAGATCACAACAAACATGACAAGATAAAATATCCGAATCTGACACACAAATCACACACCACCCCTAGGGTACGCCTCATTGTTGCCTTGCCCCTCGAAAAGTAATCGTCGAGTAGAGGACGTTTTAGTAAGTCCTCATGATCCAGGAACCTGGCATGAGGGTAGCTTCTAAGGTGTCTTCCCATTACTCCGGTGATCACATTGTTGCCTTGTCCCTCGAAACGTGGCCGTCGACTATAGGACGTCTTAGTGAGTCCTTGTGTCCATTGATCTAGTTGCCTAAAACAAGTTGCCTCAAAACAAGTTGCCTCGGAATAGTTGCCTCGGAATAAAAGATCAATGGCATAAGGGTAGCTTCTAAGGTGTCTTACCTTTGCTCGGTGACCACAATGTCCCTAAACTCGAATTGACTCGAACACCTCCAACGGTGGTGCTACCTACCTCTCAATGGTGGGATGGCACTACCTAAAGGACATTTACACAGACGAATTCCTTAGGGTAGGTAGACGACTCTAGATACTTGCTCTAATTTCAAAACAAATTCAAAAATACTTTTCACACCGACACCTTTTCAAAAAGCTTTCGAAAGCAAATTTTTCAAACACTCTTGAGGACCGATACAAGAGTCGAACTGGAATTTTCAAAGAAACTTTTTAAAACCCACAGTCGAAAAGCAAACAAACCATTTTGAAAACACAAATGAGCAAGTATCTAAGAGCCCATGGATAACCATGGATAGAAAGGGTGCTAACACCTTCCCTTTCTATAATCTACCTCCCGAACCGAGAGCAATCTCTATAAGGAATTTTTCTGTGCTTTTGTCCTTTCCTTGTTGGAGAAAATAAAAGACGGTGGCGACTCTTGCTTCCGCGACATTTCGCGAACCAGCGTTAAACAGTCAGTTCCAGATCCACCGATCACAGAACTGGCGACTCTGCTGGGGATATCTTATAAAGTGAGGTGTACCTTAGGGCTAGCTCATAAACTATGTTTTCAATTGTCTTCTTTGCTTGCTTTATCATTGTGGGTACTGTCTTGGGAGTTCTATAGATCCTAACCCGGATCTGGGGGATACCTTATTAGAAAGTAGCAACAAGGCTGTGAGGGAACTGTGCGGGGTATACCGACATGGTTGAAACAGTCTGCTACGTTGATGTGGCACTTTGGTGTGTACCGGTAACCCTTGAGTTCAGTCAAGGAGAGTACGGGGCCTCCGCGTGGTGTCGTGAAGCATCAACAGACCTTAGGAACCTTAATTGAACTATCTTGGCCTCTTTAGGGTAGTGAGATAACTGACTTTGGTGCAGTCCGAGGTTGGTTGATACTCGATACTACACCCAATTGAGGGTTGCTTTCCTGGAATATTTTGGTCGCCAGTTCAGTGGCTAAATCGAAACGATGAACAATGAAAGCGATCCCGTGATATTGGGAACCTTAGAACCCGGTTACTTTGATTAGGACAGGTTGAACCCACCAACTGAAAGAGGGTAATACCCAAACCTCATGCTGGCCCAAACTTTAAGGGTTGCTCTTGTGTGACTTGTGTGCCTTCGTACTTGACTATTTGCATGCTTGTTATCTGACACATGAACTACTTGCAGGTTTGTTTGTAGTCCTTGATTAGGGCTCATGACAGGGTCATTAAGTCTTGCAGGTTTTGTTTGTAGTCCTTAATTAGGGCTCATAACAAAGTGTACTGAATTTCTTGCAGGGTTTGTTTATAGTCCTTAATTGGGACTCATAACAGGGTTACTTGCATTACCCCACGCATAGCATGACATCATACCATTGCATACATCCTAACCCATTTCAAGGATCTCAAGGGCTTGTGATGCAGGTCATGATGAACCAACTGTCCAGCAAGGGGCAAAGAGGATTTATTTTCCTCTAGCCAAGGTTGTCAGGGGCTATGACCCACTGGATATGGTGAGCTTTTGACCCTTGATGAAGGACTCTCAACAACAGGAAGTACCTTCAATCAAGTTACCAGACCCAAATGCTAATCAATTTTCTTGTTTATCCTGCGAGATCCTTGAAATCATTACATGCATGTCATACATCTCATTGCATTGCAGGTACCCCTTTGACAGGTTGCTTACCCTTCTTCGCTGTTTATTTCAGCCGATTATCATGAATCCTGAATCATCAGCTGAGCAGTCCATCAAAGCCCTCCAGGCTCAGAATGCCCAATTCCAAGGGCTGATCATGAACTTGACCCAGGGGCAGCAAGATCTGAAGGCTCTGCTCTTGAAGAAGGAAAAGAAGAAAAAGAGGACTGTGCTGTTCAGCCCAAGGCGCAGATCTGGGAATACACCGCCGATTGAAACTGAGAGGACGACCCCATCTGTAAGGGAAGACAGTCATCAGGAGGAAAGGGTGCCTAGTCCAGTGGTCTCCGACAACGAGACGGAGTTCAACGACGAGCAGTACCCCCCGGCGGAGGATAAGTACAAACAGTTGGAAGATCGACTCAGTGCTATGGAGATACAAAAGGTGCCTGGCCTGGACTTCGAGGATCTAGGTCTGTCTTCTGGAGTAGTGATCCCGCACAAGTTTAAGGCGCCTGCCTTTGCCAAATATGACGGGGCATCCTGTCCCAAATTGCATCTCAGAGCTTACACAAGGAGGATCCAGCCCTATACAGCTGACAAAAACTTATGGATCCATTTCTTCCAAGAGAGCCTTTCAGGGACTCAGCTCGAGTGGTTCTATCAGCTGAGTGGAGCCAACATCCATACCTGGGAAGACCTAGCCACTGCTTTCTACAAGCATTACCAGTACAATGCCGATCTTGCTCCCACGCGCACCCAGCTTCAGGGGATGTCTATGGGTACAGGCGAAGGCTTCAAAGAGTACGCTAAAAAATGAAGGGACCTTGCTGGAAGGGTACAACCACCTCTGACTGACCGCGAGCTCGTCGACATGTTCTTGGGGACCCTATCTGGTCCATTCTTCAACCATCTGATTGGGAATTCTTCTGCTGGGTTCACAGATCTTGTCTTGACTGGGGAGAGAATTGAAGCTGGTAGCAAGTCAGGGAAGATTCAAGAAACCGCACCTGCTGATGCTCAGAAAAAACCCCACAGTGGAAAGAAAGAGTCCAATGCTATACATGGTAAAAAGGGTCGTCATGATGCAGGGGCAATCCAGATTTCTGATCCCACGCCCGTTCAACCAAGAAAGAGCAATAGGCGTAGGATAAAGCATCAGGATAGGAAGTATACTGACATCAACATGTCCTTGTCTCAGGCATTACAACAATTGCTGAGGGCAAAACTGATCACACTAAAGGATCCTCCTCAAAATCCTGACACTTCCTCTCCCAAGTACAATCCGGGCGTGAGATGTGCCTACCATTCTGACAGTCCTGGACATGACACCGACGACTGTTGGACCTTGAAGAACAAGATCCAGGATTTGATTGACGCCAAGGAGGTCGAGTTTGAACACTAATTCTACACCGAATCATCGAGAATGTCTTTCGTTCATTCAAATATTCAAGTTGTATTTTTCTTTGATTGTTCGAACATTTATTCATGTTAAACATTGTTATCACATTAATGCATCGCTTATGTCTATTTTGAATCAATATATTCACATTCCCTATATGCAAATGGTTTTCATATTTTTCTGATGACAACTCTCGTTAATTCTAAGCCTCTTGAGGGAGGATGACGAAAACGATACCACAATCTACAGTATGCTTTTGAACAGACCCCGCTGATGAGGTACAGGCATTGTTTCAATTCCTAAACACTGGAGTTATAAGGATGATAATCCCTCGTCAACCCATCTGAGCCAAAGAAGTAGGAGTTTTTATTTTCGAAAATCAAAAACCCTTAATCATAACCTGGGGCAGGGTAGTTTCTCAGTCGATCCAAGTGCATGACGCATGGCACCGAAGAGATCTTTACAAAACGAACAAAGACAGTGATGGTTCAGAACAATCAAAAGGACAGGCAGTCATCATCAAAATTCCTAAACGAAAAGCCCAAAAAGTCTAAATGAAACTGGGGCATCTCGCTGACCGTAATTCCAAAAAAGGAAACAGTTCAGGCAAAAAAGAAAGGGATAACAAAAATCAAGAAAGAGGTCCTATAAACCCTCAACAGAAAGGAATGACTGCCTATTCAAAATAAATTGTCAACATCCGAATCATCACCGGAATATCAGGACAAAGACTCAAATAAGGTCTAACACACGATCAGCTGAGTTTAGGATTGAAGAACATCACGAAGAGCGGGTGGGTACAAATAATTTGAGCCTTTATCCTTTGTTTCTTAAACCGTGAACCAGGCCACGTTATAACCCTTAAAAGTCCTAGCTGAAGCATGGGTTGGTTCGAAAGCATACTGTACGAAAGGTATCCTGACTCCTTAAGGCTTACGGTAAATACGGAGTTGACATCACGTTTTACGAACATTCATTTGTTTTATGAAAAAAGAATGCATTTTCAAAATCTTCAAGACAGACATAAGCTTTGCATTTTGATATAACATTGTTTGCATATGACTTTTTGTTTGAACAGCGGAAATTCGCACGACGAATGCCTAATGAACAGAAGTACTTCCAATCAAGGGGCATGATATGATCATGGTCCATCATCTGGGGCAGTCTAATCAAGATTCGGAGAATCTCTAAAAGACCAAATAGCCTGGGGCAAATCTCCGCCTGGGTCACTTGGGGCACTCCAGCAACAAATCTTGCACGATCAGACACCTTCTGGTAATATGGCAATACAAGCAGCCAGGGGCACCTCCCTGCATTCTAAGAGCGTGGACATAGTCGAAAAGATGCTACGCAAAATCAAAGACCCGCTAGGTCGACTGGCCTAGGCAAAAATAAGGGATGAAAAGAAAAATCTGTACACCCGGCAAGTCGAAAACCTGAAAAGGCGGCTTGGGCAAAAATGGGTATCCCGGTGGACTGAAAACCCGAAAGGGCGGTCCAGGCAAAAGTTAGGGATTAAAGCGTACGACTATGTCCTGTTATCCTGTCACCTGCTTACCGAAAGAAGGTTTGTCCATCAACAGTTATCAGCACCTCACAGATCCCCTGCTTCAATATCAGAAACTGGGGCAATGATGAGTTGTCTAAAAGATCCAGTGGCTCTGTCCACCGAAGTGCCAAGGTAAGGTCAGCTAAAGAATGCGACCAAGAGCGAACGCGTCGTCCGGCTTTATTCAAAGAGTTATTTCCTTAACAGGATATAACTGGGTTATCCTCAGCCAAAAGCCATGGAAAGGTCGTCATCAACGCAGTTCTTTCCTATCCCCAGCGAAGTTTATCAACACTTCCAATACAACAAAGGTATCTGCGACAAGTTATCTCCAATCTCAGCAAAGCACCTCTATCCCCACAGAGTATTACTCCCCAGCATGGTCGTTAGGGCATCTTTTCTCCCCGCAGAATCTTCCATTTGCCAAGTGTATTCCGCAACGGAGTTATCTTCTCCTACTGGTATTCTTGCAACTATCATCCCTAGCGGAAGCAAAGATCTATTCTCCAACATCAGCCCAGGAGTGACTTCCCGGCACCCGTCAAGGATCTATTTTCCTAAAGACGAAAGACATACATTTCTAAAACATCACATACATCATTATAGCATGCATAGACGCATCACATCATACAAATCTCATTTATGTTGAGAACATCATTGCTTGATCCATATCATGCATTGCATGTGACTGACTTTTACCTTTCAGGAAAGATGCAGTTAAATTCTCAATCAAGACCTAGACCGGTTCAGTTAAGTCGACCCTAAGATTTTCTTGATTCTTATCCAGTCAAAAGGCCTTCTCTGGTTCAGTCAGATCGACCCTAAGATCTCCCTGATTCTCGTCCAATTGAAGATTTCAAGACCTAGACCGGTTCAGTTAAATCGACCCTAAGATTTTCCTGATTCTTATCCAGTCAAAAGGCCTTCTCTGGTTCAGTCAGATCGACCCTAAGATCTCCCTGATTCTTGTCCAGTTGAAGACATTTCAAGACCTAGACCGGTTCAGTTAAATCGACCCTAAGATTTTCCTGATTCTTATCCAGTCAAAAGGCCTTCTCTGGTTCAGTCAGATCGACCCTAAGATCTCCCTGATTCTTGTCCAGTTGAAGACATTTCAAGACCTAGACCGGTTCAGTTAAATCGACCCTAAGATTTTCCTGATTCTTATCCAGTCAAAGGCCTTCCCTAGTCCAGCTAAATCGGCTCCCATACAGATTTTCCTGATAAAGACTCAGTAGAAGTCATCCAAGGTTCTCTCATCGTCCTGTTGAGATAGTAATCGTCCAAGGTTCCTTCATCGTCCCGTTGAGGTAGTAATCGCCCAAAGGTTCTCTCATCGTCCTGTTGAGATAGTAATCGTCCAAGGTTCCTTCATCGTCCCGTTGAGGTAGTAATCGCCCAAAGGTTCTCTCATCGTCCTGTTGAGATAGTAATCGTCCAAGGTTCCTTCATCGTCCCGTTGAGGTAGTAATCGCCCAAAGGTTCTCTCATCGTCCTGTTGAGGTAGTAATCGCCCAAAGGTTCTCTCATCGTCCTGTTGAGGTAGTAATCGCCCAAAGGTTCTCTCATCGTCCTGTTGAGATAGTAATCGTCCAAGGTTCCTTCATCGTCCCGTTGAGGTAGTAATCGCCCAAAGGTTCTCTCATCGTCCTGTTGAGGTAGTAATCGCCCAAAGGTTCTCTCATCGTCCTGTTGAGATAGTAATCGTCCAAGGTTCCTTCATCGTCCCGCTGAGGTAGTAATCGCCCAGAGATTCTCTCATCATTCTGCTGAGGTAGTAATCGTCCCAGATTCCTTTATCATCCTGCTGAGGTAGTAATCGCCCAGAGATTCTCTCGTCATCCTGTTGAGATAGTAATCGCCCAAAGATTCCTTCATCATCCTGCTGAGGTAGTAATCGTCCCGGATTCCTTCATCATCCTGCTGAGGTAGTAATCGTCCCGGATTCCTTCATCATCCTGCTGAGGTAGTAATCGTCCCAGATTCCTTCATCATCCTGCTGAGGTAGCAATCGTCCCAGATTCCTTCATCATCCTGCCGAGGTAGTAATCATCCCAGATTCCTTCATCATATATTTGGAGTAGCAATCGTCCCTGATTCATTCACCACATCATTATCAACAAAAACCCCTTTCAGATGGTCCCCTCTCCAACGGCGAGTGAGGCGGTAAATCCTTCTTCAGATGTTTCCCTCTCCGGCATGAGCGTGAGGTAATAATCTCTTATGGTCCCCTCTCCAACGGCGAGTGAGGTGGTAATTCCCTTTCAAGGTGTTTGCCTCTCCAACAGCGAGTGAGGTGATAATTCTTTTCAGATTATAATTTCCTATAGTTCCCTCTCCGACGGCGAGTGAGGTGACTCCCTTTGAGGTTATAATACCCTCTGGTTCTCTTCCTGATACTGCAAAGAGGGTATTTCCTACCAAGATTTTCTCAACGAGCGTTGTTGAAGTTAAAATCGTCCAAGGTTCTCTTACCATTCATGCTAAGGAAGTAACCATCCCTGGTTCATTCATCGCATTTGAAGCTCCAGACTCAGCTCCTGTAACCAGTCAGGACACATCTGTATCAAGCATCTAAAAATCAGCTCCTGCAACGTGTCAGGTACTCATTGTTTCTTTTGCAGGTATGCAGGTTCTCGCTAAGGAATCTCTTACGCGATCAACATCCAGATGGCATCTGTAAGCCCATCATCCTACCCAGCAATCTCCCAAATGGCATCTATAAGCCCATTCCCCCAGCACTGCTACTATGTGAGCGCAAATTTCTAGGGCACTCTAGTGTTCAATCATCTTCTACCCTCAGATTACGAAAGGCACATCAGCCAATCTGCATCCTCAGGTCTAAGAAGATTGAACAGGGGCAACTGTTGCACCCCAAAATTTGCCCTCCCATATTCTTCAGGAAATTGTCAAGCCATGATTCAAAATTCCCCAAGGGTTGCATAGTCAAAAGGCTCCTATACAGTCAAAACTAGGGTTTGAGTTCTGATCAAGAATTTGAAGGTTTCAAAGGCCCAACCAAGTCTCATGTGCCTACAAATATGGTCAAGCATCCTCATGTCAAGTTTCAAGGCATTCAGCTCAAAATTGCACAGTCAAAACCCTAGATTGCACTACAGTCAACTGTAGGGGCAAAATGGTCATTTGACAGTCAAAAGTTCAAATTTTTGATCAACACATCATTTTGAAGCCACAAACATCATTTGATCAATGCTTGATCATGATTCTCAAAATTTGGCTCAGAAATTATCAAAGATGCAAAAGTTTCCTTATTTGGACAGCTGAAAAAGTCAACTGAAATTGACCAGGGCATAACTTTCACATGGATTATCAGAAAAATTCCATCCAAATCTCATTTTGAAGAGAAAGACATTTCCTACAACTCATCTTCATATTCCAAGTCCAAGAAATGCTCTCACAAAAAGTTATCAATTTCAACATTATAGGTCATTTTCAAAAGTCAACAAAAAGGGACTTTAAGTCAAAGGCCATAACTTGGGATTGGTAAATCAAAATGACATGGGACCAAAGACATTGGTTAGAGGACTCAAAGACCTTTCCAAAATGTCCAAGAACATGTGAAAAGCTTAAAAATTGACCAAGTTATGCCTTGTGGAAATTGGGAAAGTTTTGGAAATTTTTGAAAGTCAACTTTGATTCAAATGATCCAAAAATGCTAATAGGCCCATTTTTCTTCCATGATTCTTCATTCCAAGCCTATGCACGACCATTTGGCCCAAAGGGAAGTATTTTATCAATTTTTAATTATTTATTTGAATTTATATTAATATTAATTCATTTAAATCATTTAAATATGTAGAAAATATAAACTTGACCTAAAAAAATCTTTTTGTGCACATTCTACTCTCAAGATCTCGTGCTTAGCCAATTATGGAAGGATTTGGTTTGATTTGAGCTGATTGAACAAAATTGCACATGGAAAAGATTTGAAAAAGTCTTAATAAAATCAAATATTGAAAACAATGAATGGAAGAGATTTTGTGCAATTTTCTTAACCTAATGCCTTCACTATATGATCAGGAAGGTAAACCTAATTGCATTGGACTAGAAGCTGCGCTCAGAAGCCATACAAAACTTGCAAATTTTCCATAAAAACTCAATTCTGAAAAGCCTCCTAGAGGACGATTCAAGCCTCCATTCTGATCTCAATAGCTTCCTTGTGGTCTCTTGAAGGTGTGCCAATCACAAACAACAATCAAAGCTCCAGGAATTGGTAGATAAAACTCAGACTGTATCTCAAAACTTTTGAAATCGTATAGCATAATTCAAGCATCTTTTTGCCTTTTTCTTTATTGATTCATGCTCATAATGATGTTTCTAAGCTAACCAACGTATTCAATTGTGTTTTTGTGCCATATATACGAATCTACCATGACTGAATATTAGGGTTTCGTGAGTTTCAAATTAGGGGTTCTTACTAGAGGAAAAATTGGATGTCCCCAGTACCACCATTGCAATCAGCTCATCAAGACGAAGAAGACTAGACCATCGCGCCTAATTTATGTTTGGATAGGAGCTAATCGCTATTTTCTTGTAGGCCCTCTAAAACCACGTTTGCAAAACCGTTTCCATAGGCTTGTGTTTCAGAAAAAAAGAAAGAAGATGAAGATGTGGCACGCTGTAATTCGCTAGTTCAAAAATTGGCGCGTTGGTGCCCACTAACTTTTGCTTTTCTTTTATATTGTTTAAATGTTATTATATGTTAAAAGAATTCAAAGTGGTTCAGTGGCAGGTGTTAAGCTTGCATTGTCCAAGACCTGGGTTCGAGTCCCAGGTCTGTGTAATCCCCAATATTATTTTTCCATTAATATTCCTATGCAGCGCTTCCATTGAAGGTCTCCATGCACACTCAAAATCCAATGAACACGCGTCCAGCTGCTTACAAATCAAAGGCATAGGATGGATGAACACGCTGCACCTAGTCAAACGCGTCACAGATAATCCAAAAGGTCAACGAAACTCAAAGCTTATTGGGCCAGAAATCACCAGGCCTGTACCTCCAATTGGGGCCTGAACCCCCCCTGGTTTGACTTTCCTTTTATATTTTATTTTCTCAATTGTTATGTTATTTTTTTTTTATTTTTTATTTGTTTTAATTAATTAATTATTTTTTTACAAAATATAAAAATATCACAAAAAATTCAGAAAAGACAAAAAAATATAATATTTATTTTAATATAATTATTTTCTTAGCATGTAAATAAATTAATTTCAAATTAGGTTTAATTTATATTTTTCCATAACAAAAATCCAAAAATATAGAATTAGGTTAATTGATAATTTTTATATCTTTTAAATTGTTCCTTTTTTCTTATCACAATAATATTCATTTATTTATTTATTTTCCTATTTAAATTGTATATAAATAAATTAGGGTTTAATTTAGGTTAATTCAATATTTTCACAATAAACTTAAAAAACATTAGAATTAGGGTTTGACTCTTTATTTTAATTTTAATTAATAATTCTTTTCCATTAAATCTAAAAAACATAAAAATACCTAAAAACATTTTCTTTTCAATTTTTAATTTTTATTCTCATTAACTTTTAATATTTTTGCAAAAGGGTCCAACGCCCGTTAATTTATTTAATTTCGCACATTTATTTTATGTTCGTTTATTATAATTATGTACATGTCCCAAAGCCTTGTAATAATTTAACTTTCTCGCACTTTCTTTTTCTTTCGCTTTATTTGCTTTCTTTACTTTCTGTCAAATCGGGTCCGGTTTATTTTGGCGATGTGGACCCGCGCCTTTGTAATAGCCGTAGATTTATTTTCCGCAACTTTTAAACTGTTAACTAAACATGCAAGAATGAATGGACTTAATTAAAATCAAGCGTAGATCACAACAAACATGACAAGATAAAATATCCGAATCTGACACACAAATCACACACCACCCCTAGGGTACGCCTCATTGTTGCCTTGCCCCTCGAAAAGTAATCGTCGAGTAGAGGACGTTTTAGTAAGTCCTCATGATCCAGGAACCTGGCATGAGGGTAGCTTCTAAGGTGTCTTCCCATTACTCCGGTGATCACACTGTTGCCTTGTCCCTCGAAACGTGGCCGTCGACTATAGGACGTCTTAGTGAGTCCTTGTGTCCATTGATCTAGTTGCCTAAAACAAGTTGCCTCAAAACAAGTTGCCTCGGAATAGTTGCCTCGGAATAAAAGATCAATGGCATAAGGGTAGCTTCTAAGGTGTCTTACCTTTGCTCGGTGACCACAATGTCCCTAAACTCGAATTGACCCGAACACCTCCAACGGTGGTGCTACCTACCTCTCAATGGTGGGATGGCACTACCTAAAGGACATTTACACAGACGAATTCCTTAGGGTAGGTAGACGACTCTAGATACTTGCTCTAATTTCAAAACAAATTCAAAAATACTTTTCACACCGACACCTTTTCAAAAAGCTTTCGAAAGCAAATTTTTCAAACACTCTTGCGGACCGATACAAGAGTCGAACTGGAATTTTCAAAGAAACTTTTTAAAACCCACAGTCGAAAAGCAAACAAACCATTTT
Source organism: Vicia faba (assembly GCA_948472305.1). Classification (NCBI taxonomy): domain Eukaryota; kingdom Viridiplantae; phylum Streptophyta; class Magnoliopsida; order Fabales; family Fabaceae; genus Vicia; species Vicia faba. The sequence goes on along the minus strand of OX451735.1, from coordinate 1,241,827,550 downwards.
GAAAACACAAATGAGCAAGTATCTAAGAGCCCATGGATAACCATGGATAGAAAGGGTGCTAACACCTTCCCTTTCTATAATCTACCTCCCGAACCGAGAGCAATCTCTATAAGGAATTTTTCTGTGCTTTTGTCCTTTCCTTGTTGGAGAAAATAAAAGACGATGGCGACTCTTGCTTCCGCGACATTTCGCGAACCAGCGTTAAACAGTCAGTTCCAGATCCACCGATCACATCCACCGGTAATCTCTTCTGTTTCACTTCGCCTTTTTTAGATTGTTTGGTGTTTGCGTGTTGCTGTTTATTTGTTTATATGGATATGTTGTTATTGATCTGTGTTCAATAAACCAAGATTTGAAACAAGAGAGTTCTTTTGTTGTTGTTGAGCGATGAAGAGGAAAGGATGCGATTAAGAAGAAAGAGAAATCTTATTTGTGCTTAAATTCGGTAGATGATCAAGAGGAAGGAGATGGTGGTGTTGATGCATTTGGGAGAGAGATAACCGTTAGTTTTATTTCTCCAAGATTTAACCTTTAATTTATTTTAATTGGGGTATTAAGAGATTAATAATGAGGACCAAATCCCTTCCCAAGACAGCGGCGGCGGCTTGTTTAAGTTGTACTAGGGTTTCTTTTTTTCCCTCTTAATCCATAACCCAGTTGGCCCATTGGGCCCATTTGGCTTAGCTTTTTCTAGTTCCTTTCCTTTTAATTTATTTGAGTTATAGATATAACAATAAGTGAAACAGTTTAATTGGCAAGGCATATTACTAGCAAGCTAAGTGTCCTGGGTTCAAATCTTGGTTGGGTCACTTATCTACCTTTTATTTCTTTTGGCCATATTATTTAATATACTTAGTTAATTATTAATCTACTTTGCCGTAAAATTATTAATTAGTATAAAAAACACATAAAAACATTTAATTAAAATTTCACCTTTATTTAATTTTGAAAACATACCTTTTTCTTCTATTATATTTTTGTGTTGTCGCTTATTTAATTATTCAAAAATACATGTTTCATGATTTAATTTTGTCATGTGTTTAATTATAAAAAAAAATCTATGTTTTCTTAATTTAATCTTCATGTACTTTTATTATTTATTTAATTTTTAAAGATGCATGCTAGTATGATTTAAATTTCATTAGTTAATCGTTTAATTATAATTTTATTTAATTGATCGTTAATCCGTATATCTCTCGTCCGTTTAAACCCAAGGGAATTGTCTAATTTTTTTTGTCGACTTCATGTCATCAAAAAAAAAACATCGTGCGAATACCCTCATTCATCAAAAACTTAAGATAACTTTCCCAAATATTCAATTTTTTCAAAACTCATACCTTTTAAGTCAAAACTTCGACATTAGGTCGTCGTATCTTCAAAAACCCGTCCGTACCCCCTTTTTGGCCAAAACAATTTATTTTTAATCAAACAAACAAATTTTAATAAACAGATATTTCAAAAGGTTCCTATAGAGTACTATAGATATATTGGGTGCTAATACCTTCCCACTGTATAACCAACCCCCGAACCATAGATCTCTTTTCAAAAAACGCCTTGTATTTTTATTACTTTTAAAAAGTATTATTTTACATTGCATATTTAGGGTTTTATTTCGCTCTTTCCCCCTTTCCCTTGGGAATAATAAAGCGCGGTGGCGACTCTTGCTTTTGTGAGACGAATTAATCAATAATTCGATCTCCGATTTACCCCACTACATTTTTTATCGCTACTGAATTGGCGACTCTGCTGGGGAAAGATTGACCTCTTGCTGGTCCATCCCTAAGTGGGTTAAGCCTAATTTGTCTTATCTATTTTATTATTATTTGTTTTGTTTGATTATGTGTTTAAATTGGGGTTGTTTGGGTTTTTGCAAAGGACGAATCCTATACCCGGATTAAGTTACACTTAAGAATAGGACGGGCGGTACAGTCATGTTAACTTTGAGGGAGTAATCCCGAAGAAGGAGGCATGAGATCCCCCACTCGATGGAAGGCCCTCTTGAACTTAATATTTGTTTACCGAGTAATCGGGAAGACGTTATTATTTTCGACCTAGGAGCCAGAGAAATTGAGAACCGTAGAACCCTAACCCATCTTGGCCTTTTAGGTGTAGCGCGGAGACTATAACGGAGTAATTCGGAAGTAGTTGTTACGTGATGCTACGCTTGGATGAGTTTCTCTTGAGAATATTGCTAATTATTGAGTAATCAAGACGTTGGCAATATCCTAAGGAGGAATGTAGACTCTGGGAACTCTTAGAACCTTGTCTTACAGGTGTGATTGAACCATTAGTACATACCTTGGGGTGGGCTTTATCCCTTGACTCCATGCGCAAACGTTGAACCTTTGAACCCCTATATTTGTGAACTTGTGTGTAATTGTTGCATTATCATTCATCCATGCATCCATCAACATTTTTTGAAAAAAACTATCAAAATGAACGATCATTTGCACCACATATCATGCATCATCCAACATTCCATTTCACATGTTTTCTAAAACTGGATTTTGTAACGCATGGAGTGGTTTTTTTTCCAGAACTGGATTGCTATTGATTTTCCTGTTGTGATGCACATCTCTGAGTAATGTTTTGTTTTATTTTTGAAAAAATTTTGCTCTGCCCAAGGCGAAAAGTATTTGTGTCGGGCTATGTTGAAAATAAATCCTTTTGCTCTGCCCAAGGCAAAAGAGAAAATGTCTGGGCTCTTTGTTTCAAGTATTTCCCCTCATGAATAAAAATGTTATTTTGTCCACTACTGTTTTTATTTTTCACCTTTTCTGGGAAATAGTAATGAAAATTAATTGGTAGTAATAGGAAAATATAATAACTTTTTGTCTTATTTGTACAAATCGATTTCTAAAATAAAGCATAATCATATGTGCAGATTAATCCATGACCTAACCATCGAAAACAATGATCCTATGCCCTCTCCCAACTTTGAATTCCCTGTGTTCAGAGCCGAAGAAGAGGATGGTGAAGAGATTCCTGTTGAAATTTCCCGTTTGCTTGAGCATGATGAGAAGATCATTCAACCGTTTGAAGAACCTGTAGAGTTAGTCAATTTGGGTGATGAAGAAGATAGAAAGGAAGTCAAAGTCGGAGCATTGCTGATCCCAGAGGTTAAAGAGAAAATGTTGGAGCTTCTCAAAGAGTATGTTGATGTGTTTGCTTGGTCCTACCAAGATATGCCGGGTTTGGACAACGATATTGTGGAGCATCGTTTACCGTTGAGACCTGAATGTCCGCCGATTAAGCAGAAGTTGAGAAGGACTCGTCCCGATATGGCTGACAAGATTAAAGAGGTGGTTCAGAAGCAGATTAATGCAGGTTTCCTTTTTACATCGGTCTATCCTCAGTGGTTAGCCAACATAGTGCCTGTTGCTAAGAAGGATGGCAAAGTTCGGATGTGTGTAGACTATAGAGATCTGAATAGAGCTAGCCCAAAGGACGACTTCCCATTACCGCATATTGACGTATTGGTCGACAATACCGCAAAGTTCAAAGTCTTTTCTTTCATGGATGGTTTCTCTGATTACAATCAAATCAAGATGGCACCAGAAGATATGGAGAAGACAACTTTCATTACACCTTGGGGAACTTTTTGTTATCGGGTTATGCCGTTTGGTTTGAGGAATGCTGGTGCAACATACCAAAGGGCCATGACTGCTTTGTTCCATGACATGATGCATAAGGAGATCGAAGTGTATGTGGATGACATGATTGCCAAATCACAGACTGAGGAGGATCATTTGGAACATTTGTTGAAGTTATTCCAGCGTTTGAGAAAGTATAAACTCCGTCTGAATCCCAACAAGTGCACTTTTGGTGTTCGTTCTGGAAGACTTCTGGGGTTCATTGTCAGTCAGAAAGGTATTGAGGTAGATCATGATAAAGTCAAAGCTATTCGAGAAATGCCCGCACCCAAGACGGAAAAACAAGTAAGAGGATTCCTTGGGAGACTGAACTATATTTCTAGATTTATATCTCATATGACTGCTACCTGTGGGCCGATTTTCAAGCTTCTCCGAAAGAACCAAGGATGTGTGTGGACAGAAGATTGTCAGAGAGCTTTTGATAGCATCAAAGAATATTTGCTTGAACCTCCCATTTTGATTCCTCCGGTGGAAGGAAGACCTTTGATTATGTACCTGACTATATTGGAAGACTCTATGGGATGTGTGCTTGGTCAACAAGATGAGACTGGAAGAAAGGAACATGCCGTATATTATCTGAGTAAGAAATTCACAGACTGTGAGTCTCGGTACCCATTTCTTGAGAAAACCTGTTGTGCTTTAGCTTGGGCTGCTCGCCGTCTGCGCCAGTATATGATTAACCACACCACTTGGTTGATCTCCAAAATGGATCCGATCAAGTATATCTTTGAGAAGCCCGCCTTATCTGGAAGAATAGCCCGTTGGCAGATGTTGTTATCCGAATATGACATTGAGTATCACACTCAGAAAGCAATCAAAGGGAGTATTTTAGCCGATCATTTGGCTCACCAACCAATTGACGATTATCAATCCATCAAGTTTGATTTCCCAGATGAAGATGTTATGTACTTGAAAGCTAAAGATTGTGAAGAGCCGTTACCTGAAGAAGGACCTGATCCCGAATCGCATTGGGGTTTGATATTTGACGGAGCTGTGAACTCTTATGGGAATGGAATTGGGGCAATCATCGTCACTCCCCGAGGTACTCATATCCCATTCACGGCGAGATTGAAGTTTGACTGCACGAACAACATGGATGAATATGAGGCATGTATTATGGGTCTCGAAGAAGCAGTGGATCTAAGGATTAAGATTCTTGATATTTATGGAGACTCGGCGTTGGTAATTAATCAAATCAAAGGAGAATGGGAGACTCGTCATCCTGGTTTGATCCCTTACAGAGACTATGCTAGAAGATTGTTAACTTTCTTCAACAAAGTGGAATTACATCATATCCCTAGAGATGAGAACCAAATGGCTGATGCTTTAGCTACTTTGTCTTCAATGTTTCAAGTGAATGGTTAGAACGACATGCCTACAATCCGGGTTATGTGCCTTGACAGACCTGCCCATGTGTTCTCAGTAGAAGAGGTTACCGACGACAAACCGTGGTTCTATGACATTAAACGTGTTCTTCAAACTCAAGAGTATCCGCCTGGGGCATCCAATAAAGATAGGAAGACGTTGAGAAGGTTGGAAAGCAGTTTCTTCCTCAATGAAGAAGTTTTGTATAAGAGGAATTACGACATGGTCCTGCTCAGATGTGTAGACAGACGTGAAGCAGACATGCTGATGCAAGAAGTACATGAAGGATCCTTTGGCACTCATGCCAACGGACATGCAATGGCTAGAAAGATGTTGAGAGCTGGTTACTATTGGATGACAATGGAATCTGATTGCTGCAAATATGTGAAGAAATGTCATAAATGCCAGATTTATGCGGACAAGATGCATGTGCCACCGACCCTCCTCAACGTTATCTCTTCACCTTGGCCTTTCTCTATGTGGGGAATTGATATGATTGGAATGATTGAACCCAAAGCTTCAAATGGTCATCGTTTCATCTTGGTAGCGATCGATTATTTTACTAAATGGGTGGAAGCAGCATCTTTTGCTAATGTAACCAGACAGGTGGTAGTCAGATTTATCAAGAATCAGATCATTTGTCGATACGGTATCCCGAGCAAGATCATCACTGATAATGGTTCGAATTTGAATAACAAGATGATGAGAGAGCTTTGTGAAGAGTTCAAGATCGAACATCATAGTTCTTCTCCTTACAGACCGAAGATGAATGGGGCTGTTGAAGCTGCTAACAAGAATATCAAGAAGATTGTCCAGAAGATGGTGGTAACTTATAAAGATTGGCATGAAATGCTTCCGTTTGCTCTGCATGGATACCGTACGTCAGTCCGAACTTCAACAGGCGCAACCCCATTTTCCCTATTTTATGGTATGGAAGCAGTACTCCCCGTGGAGGTTGAGATTCCGTCTATGAGAGTGTTGATGGAAGTTAAACTTTCTGAGGCTGAATGGTGTCAAAGTAGATATGATCAGTTGAATTTAATTGAAGAAAAGAGATTGACAGCTTTGTGTCACGGTCAATTGTATCAGCAGAGAATGAAGAAGGCTTTTGATAAGAAGGTTCGACCGCGCGAGTTCAGAGAAGGTGACCTTGTGCTCAAGAAGATATTATCTTTCCAACCTGATTCTAGGGGCAAGTGGGCTCCGAATTATGAAGGACCGTATGTCGTTAAGAAAGTTTTCTCTGGAGGTGCTTTGATTCTCACCAATATGGACGGTGAGGAGCTCCCGCGTCCCATGAACGCTGATGCAGTTAAGAAGTATTTCGCTTAGATTTGAGTTGACAGTTTGCTAGGTTGAAAACCCGAAGGGGCGGCTTAGGCAGGTTTTTGGTCAGACCAGTCCTGGCACTTGAGCACATTTCGGAATTCGAAGTTGTTAGGGAGAATAGTGATCATGGTTTTTTGTGTAACCTTTTTATTTCATGTACTGTTTCCCAAACTTTTGGAGTCTCCTTGTTAGCGAACTACCATATTATTAATGAAATTTGAGCATTTACCTTTTGTGGGCAAAATTTTAATTTTTATGGAAATACTTGAAACAAATTTACTTAAAGTATTCTTATTTTAAAAATGTGTCGTGAATAACGAAAGGAATATTGACAGTTGTTCCGAGGATGGTCAAACCATGAAATGCGAAGCAGTACATTAATTTATCCTTGCATGATGAACATGTTTTATTTCAAAATCGTCATGAGGTGTTGGTTGTGTAAACTTGTGTTTCTGGTGGTACTAAGTTGGTTGACTCCCCAGCTGTTCCAGTTAAGCATTGTTTTGGCTATCTTTATTTGGGCGATTTCTGAAGTGTGGTACGCTTTGTCTCATACCGTGGTCTATTGGTGTTAGAAGATTGGATTTGGATGCTTTTCTCCTCAGAAGACTTGAGCCTTGTAGCGTGATACGCTCTGACGTTGCTTTGTGTTTCCAGTTCCAGTTATTTTCCGTCTTTTTCAAGATTGGCCAAGTATCTATTATGCTGTGACATCTTATTATCTTCAAGTTATTCCGTCTGTTTGTTTTGTCAGCATAACATTCATTTATTCATTTACACTTATATCACGCATACATATTCCCATTTGCCGTTGATTTTGGGTCGTACTTTGTTTATTCAAACGATGTACAGTTTCTTTCCAAGTAGAAAGTTAGCCTAGGCAGAAAATGTGCTTCCTTTCTAAATTCCCCAACTGAGCTAATCCTCGTGGATGATTTTTGATTTAGCCTACCCTGTCCATTTCTGGATAGGATGAATCCCCAATCAAGTTACTTTCTCGTTGGGTGGAGTCTTGTTTGACTGTTTTCTCTCTAGTTTATTCCTGGATGAAGTTGTTGTCTCTTGCGTAGGCTATCTCATGATTTTCCCCAGTGAAATCGCGACCAAGACGAGTGGTGCATTTATTTTGCACATTTAAGTATGTGATCTCCTCGGGAAGGATTGATTCATGATTCTCTTTGACGAAGATTTTATTCTCTGCCAGTGTCATCGCAATTTCCTTCTGAGTTATTCTTTGGAAAACGACAAGCGGCAGCTCCTCACGAGCAACTTGTGCGTTATTATTATTTTCGGAAAACGACAAGCGGCAGCTCTTCACGAGCAACTTGTGCGTTATCATTTTGGAAAACGACAAGCGGCAGCTCTTCACGAGCAACTTGTGCGTTATCATTTTGGAAAACGACAAGCGGCAGCTCTTCACGAGCAACTTGTGCGTTATTATTATTTTTCTGGAAAACGACAAGCGGCAGCTCTTCACGAGCAACTTGTGCATTATTATTGTTATTGGAAAATGACAAGCGGCAGCTCTTCACGAGCAACTTGTGCGTTATTATTTTGGAAAATGGCAAGCGGCAGTCTCTTTATTTGAGCAACTTGTACGTTATTATTTTTCTGGATTACAGCAAGCGGCAGCTTCTTTATTTGAGCAGCTTGTATGTTATTGGTATATTTTGGAAAACGACAAGCGGCAGCTCTTCACGAGCAACTTGTGCGTTGTTATTTTGGAAAGCGACAAGCAGCAGCTCTTCACGAGCAACTTGCGCGTTATTATTTTCTTTGGAAAACGACAAGCGGCAGCTCTTCACGAGCAACTTGTGCATTGTTATTTTGGAAAGCGACAAGCGGCAGCTCTTCACGAGCAACTTGCGCGTTATTATTTTCTTGGAAAACGACAAGCGGCAGCTCTTCACGAGCAACTTGTGCATTATTATTTCCTTGGAGAACGGCAAGCGGCAGTCTCTTTATTTGAGCAACTTGTACGTTATTATTTTTCTGGAATACAGCAAGCGGCAGCTTCTTTATTTGAGCAGCTTGTATGTTATTGGTATTTTCTTGGAAAACAGCAAGTGGCAGCCTCTTTATTTAAGCAGCTTGTATGTTATTGACACCCCTGGACGACAGCAAGTGGCAGCCTCTTTATTTGAGCAGCTTGTATGTCATAATATTTTTGGAAGACAGCAAGTGGCAGCTTCTTTATTTGAGGCAACTTGTGTATCTACAACCATATTATCCCCGCATTAATGAGTATGTCTCCGGAAATCTCGCAGAGAAAGTTTGTTATGAATCTTTACCTTCCGAAGTCGGTAATCCGTTATCAGCAAATTTGATACTCTCTGTCTATCTTTGACCTTGAGTTGTGAGCTCGCCGATGTTATTTTTGGGTCAATAATCCGTTTTATGGCCTATGCAAGATGCCTTCTTTGTTAGGGTCAGAGGTCGTATTCCCCCAATTTTATTCGCCGTCAAGAGTCTGTCGTTTGAAATTGATGGCTCGTTTCCCCAGTAGTGTATAATCCACGTCTCTGTGTTTTGTTGGTGTTTGATTCCTCCAGCATTGTCTTGTTTCATACAATATCTTTCTCTGTGAATTCAATCACTGCATTCATATCAAACATGATGGCGGCATCTTAGGACAAAGTTTGCGTATTATGTATTTAAGTACCTTCAATCTCGTCGAAACGAAGATTTTAATCTTCATATCTCCGGATAGAAGAAACTTAAATAGGGGCAGCTGTTGTACCCCAAATTTTGATCTAAGATCCCACCTCCCATCGGTGTCATTACATAGCAAGCGTTCACAAGCGATTCGACCCATTTTTGCCATTTTTTTCGGGTTAGATTTCAAAATTCATAACTTCTTCAAATTGTGATATTTTTTTGAGCGGTTGTTTTTGCACATGATTTTTTCCTGACATCATCTACAACTTTTCTTTACAAGGTAAGGGAAAATTATGCATTGAGAAGCCACGAAAAATTGTTAACGTTAGAAGTCATTTTGTGAATTTAGTGAATTGCACTTAATTTCAACCGTGTTACCCGATTTTTACAAAATCATGCATATTGCATTTTTTTTGTCTTTAATCATCATTAATTTTATTTCATAAAAATCCTAAAATATTTATTTCATGTCATTGTAATTTTTATTTTCATTTTAATTCAAAAATATTAAAAAATATCATTTAGATTTACACTTTTATTATTATCACATTTTAAATCAAAAAAAGAAGTTAATGATAATTTCATCCATTTTCATCATTTAATATTGTATATTTTAATTTTTATTAATAGTCGTCATTTGTATCTTAATTCTTTTTTATTATTATCAACATTTTTTTTCTTCTTTTTATTTGTTACTATAACTACTACGTTTTTTTTTTTCTTTTGTAAAAAATATGGAAATGCAAGTTTGAAACCACAACACCGCTTCACACGTACAATAATTCGATTTTCCATCCTAAATTCAATTTCAAATTCAAAAAACCAAATTACATTCATCACAAACTCTCTTTTTTCATTTTCTTTTTGATCCTTTCCATTTTTGTGTAACAAAGACCCTGCTTTTGTCTGGCTGCTAAAAAACAATTCCAACGGTCAAAAATGCTATGTCACAACCCCTGCCTCTAAAACCTCATTCACGTCCACTGTTCAAAGGAGAAAAAAAACCTTGAAAATAATCTTGGAACCAGATCCTTCAACATCGCATCTTCGCCAATCATAACCTTAACCTCAACAACACACTGCCTTAACAACAACAATCTCGATCATGCTCTTTCAAATCTTGTACTTCGTGCTACAAAATCAAGAACCGGTTTCCATTCTGGTTGTCGCTGCGGAATTTACGGGTTTTTTTTGACGAATCCGCATAACAGAAACGACGTCGACCGCACGTCTCTCAATAACCGCACTGCCCATCCCCATCGACTGCGTGATTTCCTGCTAAAACCCCACCGGCCGGCGACATCCGCCGCGCCGGAATCACGCACACACAGCCCAACTGGACCTCCTGTACTCCTTCCGCGAGGATCAGAACAGCCGCACCGCGAGCCAACCGACAAACTCCATCAACACAACTCAATAACATAACCTGCAAAACTGTATGCATCAGAAGCGGAAATTGTATAAGAAGAGAAAAGAGTGTTAACGTCGTACCTGAACCATTTGCCGCGTTGGATTCATCATCAGAAAACTCTTCTTCTCCACCGGTAATCTCTTCTGTTTCACTTCGCCTTTTTTAGATTGTTTGGTGTTTGCGTGTTGCTGTTTATTTGTTTATATGGATATGTTGTTATTGATCTGTGTTCAATAAACCAAGATTTGAAACAAGAGAGTTCTTTTGTTGTTGTTGAGCGATGAAGAGGAAAGGATGCGATTAAGAAGAAAGAGAAATCTTATCTGTGCTTAAATTCGGTAGATGATCAAGAGGAAGGAGATGGTGGTGTTGATGTGTTTGGGAGAGAGATAACCGTTAGTTTTATTTCTCCAAGATTTAACCTTTAATTTATTTTAATTGGGGTATTAAGAGATTAATAATGAGGACCAAATCCCTTCCTAAGACAGCGGCGGCGGCTTGTTTAAGTTGTACTAGGGTTTCTTTTTTTCCCTCTTAATCCATAACCCAGTTGGCCCATTGGGCCCATTTGGCTTAGCTTTTTCTAGTTCCTTTCCTTTTAATTTATTTGAGTTGTAGATATAACAATAAGTGAAACAGTTTAATTGGCAAGGCATATTACTAGCAAGCTAAGTGTCCTGGGTTCAAATCTTGGTTGGGTCACTTATCTACCTTTTATTTCTTTTGGCCATATTATTTAATATACTTAGTTAATTATTAATCTACTTTGCCGTAAAATTATTAATTAGTATAAAAATTACATAAAAACATTTAATTAAAATTTCACCTTTATTTAATTTTGAAAACATACCTTTTTCTTCTATTATATTTTTGTGTTGTCGCTTATTTAATTATTCAAAAATACATGTTTCATGATTTAATTTTGTCATGTGTTTAATTATCAAAAAAAATCTATGTTTTCTTAATTTAATCTTCATGTACTTTTATTATTTATTTAATTTTTAAAGATGCATGCTAGTATGATTTAAATTTCATTAGTTAATCGTTTAATTATAATTTTATTTAATTGATCGTTAATCCATATATCTCTCGTCCGTTTAAACCCAAGGGAATTGTCTAATTTTTTTTGTCGACTTCATGTCATAAAAAAAAATCATCGTGCGAATACCCTCATTCATCAAAAACTTAAGATAACTTTCCCAAATATTCAATTTTTTCAAAACTCATACCTTTTAAGTCAAAACTTCGACATTAGGTCGTCGTATCTTCAAAAACCCGTCCGTACCCCCTTTTTGGCCAAAACAATTTATTTTCAATCAAACAAACAAATTTTAATAAACATATATTTCAAAAGGTTCCTATAGAGTACTATAGACATATTGGGTGCTAATACCTTCCCACTGTATAACCAACCCTCGAACCATAGATCTCTTTTCAAAAAACGCCTTGTATTTTTATTACTTTTAAAAAGTATTATTTTACATTGCATATTTAGGGTTTTATTTCGCTCTTTCCCCTTTTCCCTTGGGAATAATAAAGCGCCATGGCGACTCTTGCTTTTGTGAGACGAATTAATCAATAATTCGATCTCCGATTTACCCCGCTACATTTTTTATCGCTACTCTTACTAATTAACAAGACAAACATTAACTGAATACAACACACAAATATACACACCACTTCTAGGGTACGCCTCACTTGTTGCCTTCGAAAAGTGGTCGTCAAGTATAGGACGTCTTAGCGGTCCTTATGTCCATGATCCAGTTGCCTCGAAACAGTTGCCTCAGAACAGTTGCCTCGAAACAGTTGCCTCGAAACAGTTGCCTCAGAACAGTTGCCTCGAAACAGTTGCCTCGAAACAGTTGCCTCGGATTAAAAAAGGATCAAGGACATAAGGGTAGCTTCTAAGATGTCCTACTGTTGCTTCAGCGACCACACTGTCCCTAAACTCGAATTGACCCGAACACCTCCAACGGTGGTGCTACCTACCTCTCAATGGTGGGATGGCACTACCTAAAGGACACTTACACAGCTTAATTCCTTAGGGTAGGTAGATGACTCATGGATACTTGCTCTTTTCAAAAACAAACAACATACTTTTCACACTACACTTTCAAAAAGCTTTCAAAACAATTTTTCAAACACTCTTGAGGACAGATACAAGAGTTATTCAGAAATCTTTCAAAGAAACTTTTTCAAACCCACTCACATTTTGAAAAGCAAACATTTTGAAAACATAAGAGAAAGTATCTAAGAGCCCATGGATAACCACGGATAGAAAGGGTGCTAACACCTTCCCTTTCTATAAATCTACCTCCCGAACCGAGAAACATTCTCAAAGAAGGAATTTTGCTGTGCTTTTGTCCTTTCCATGTTGGAGAACATAAAAGACGGTGGCGACTCTTGCTTACCGCGACATTTCGCGAAACCAGCTTAAAAAACAGTCAGTTCTATTTCCACCGATCACATACACAAAAAATAAATAAAAGGGAAGCATATTGTAAAAAAGTGATTTTTGAGGTTAAATATTAATAAAAGAAAAAATGTATTATTTTTTATGTTTTTATCCTAAATATTCTAATAAATATATAAGTATTTATATTATATATTAAATATATTAAATATACACAAAAATAAAAATATTTATTATTTACAAAAAAGTATATTTTTTAGAAAATGTTTTCAAAAGGTAAAAATAAAATAAGATCAGAAAATAAAATGTATTTGTATTATTTTCTAGGGTTTAAATAAAAAGTATATATATATATTTATTTACATGTTTATGTTTACTAAAGCAAATAAATGTAAAAAAATATAAAATAAATGTGAAAAAATATAAAATAAATGTGAAAAAATATTTTTTATGATTTTTTATGTTTTGACAAAAATATCAAGTCAGAAGAAAAAATAAAAAGTCAAAAATAATTAAAATATCACATAATGGGCCAAGGGGGTGTAAGTGAAAAAAAGTGGTGTAAACAGAAAAACAAAACTCAGGCCCAGCCCAAGTCTATCTTCTTCAACCTCGAGCCAGTTTGTTTGAAATTCGCGCGCCTCCTTGCTTCAACAACAAACTCCTGATTCTTTGATTTTCAGCCAAAACTCACAACATAAACTATATAGAGCATTAAATCACGAATTCATACATATAAAAAAGTTGTTCTAACTCTCAGAAATGAGAGAGAATTTCTTCTCCCCCAATTTTTAACCTAAGTTTTTTCCAATGTTCATGTCTTAAATTCTCTCAGCACACACAATATAAATGGAAAGTGAGGATATGGGTGGCTTCAGGGACATGAGTAGGACATAACTTCTTCACAAACCTAAGCCTAGATATGCTTGGATAGAGAGATAGAAGTTCAAATTCTTACCTGTTCAGCTTGAATCGTGTACAACAATGGAGGCACTTTCAATGAATTTTGAGGACTTGTACAACTTGCTTGAGGTCCAGGGATGCTTCCTCTATGCTTGGTGTGCTTTGAATCCTTCTGAATCAAGCTATGGAAGTCAACCTGCAAGAGAGAAAAGTGAAAATGGCACGCTTTGCTAGAGGTGTTACAATCTGTATCTAAGGCTTGGGATAGTTTATATGGATGTTATAGAATGTGTTTGAGCTGGTTTGGATGAAAACGCACGATGGAATGATGCTGTGGGATTCAAGTTGCAGAAAAGACTCTGTTTTTGCAGCAAGAAGGTATTTCTGTGAATTAGGAGGTATTGAAGGTGGTTAGGTCGTGCCTTAGGTCTGGTTTTATGTTTGGAAGATGTTTACAAACTTTGCTTTGGCTAGTTGTTACAGGAATGAGAGATGGGATCAGTTTTTCCAAGTTTCTTCCTAGATAACAAAGTTTGTCAAACTTGATTATAGGCTACTACAGGCCCCTCAAGCATGCTGCAAAATCTATCCTTGATCAGTGGGATTAGTCCATAATCTTGTGCCTAAAAGATCTGCTTTGTACTTCTTTGATTTGCTTTTGACATAAAGCACTTCTTTTTCAAAAATGGCTAAAATGCTTTTTCCATTTTAAGACTAAACCTTTGTGTAATGACTTAATGAACAAGATAATGCTAGGACACAATGGTTTTGCATTAAATTATTGAGTAAGAATTGGATTAGAGGCCTGTAATCTAGCTTGGAACATGCTGACTTGAAAATGGCAATGTTATGAACATGTAATTGGCTTATGAACAAAGTGACTTTTTCCCATCTTCACAAATTCGATTCTCCCTAACCACAAGGGTGTTTGAGAAGTTCTTGGACAATTTGGAAAGCTTGGAATGTGTAATACAATCCATATTTGTAATGAAAATTGAAATTCCAAGTGGAAGCATGTGAAAAGTGGCCATGAAGTTAGGCAAAAATCCTGCCTAAAATAGGTCAAAAAATTTCTAAGTTAAGAATGTTTTGCACCCTTGTTCCAAAAATCATAACTTGAGCTACAAGCTTATTTTGAGGAAACTTTGTGAATCAAAGTTGTATATTTTGAAATGGACTACAACTTTCATGTTTTGAGTTTTTCTTGAATCCAAATACATCTTGATGAAAAAATGGGACAAAGTTAGGAAAAAATTAGGAAATTTCATAACTTAGAAAATTTCTAAGTTATGAAATTTCTTCATTTCAAACCCTAATTTGTAATTTTTGATTTCTTGATGAACAAGTTTCATAATTTGACATGTTTTGATGAAAAATGAATCTTGGCACTTGATTTTGACCAAAAAGTCAAAGTTTGACTTTTCAGCATACAATCAAATTTGATCAGTTGACTGGAAAATTCATCTGTCAATCTTGTGCATTTGGGATCTTTTGAACTTGTTGAATGTGTCAATACCATGTCATTGAGTCCTTGAGTCCATATGTGAGCTTGGTTTGCCATTGGCTAGGTCAAACAGTCAAAAATTGCCTTTGTGCAGTCAAAACCCTAAAAATGACCATTTTGCCCTTTTGGTGATCTGATCAAATTTCTTGTGGAATTGTGATCCAAACTTGACCAAATGGTTCATATGAGTTCATAATGTTGATGTGGGTCAAAAATCATGAGGTTTGACTGTCAATTGGCCATAGTTGACTTTTTCCCCAATACAACTGATTTCTAGGTCAACTGTCCAATTGACTGGGCAAAGATTGGAATCAAAGCTTGAAACTTGGTATGGATAGACTTGTGAGTCCAACATGAAGCATGAAAGTCATTTTGGGCATTTTAGGTCAAAACATCTTTGTGCAAACTCAAACCCTAATTTGGGTCAACAGTGCAAGGAGGAGTCTTGAGCAGAGCAAACCCTAACTTGATCTTGAGCTTCAAGGGTCTTGTGATGAGAAAATATTGATGAAATGGGAGGGCAAATTTTGGGGTACAACACAAGGAAACAATTGTCCTGTCAGAATCAGAATCAGAAGAGGAAGAATAAGACTATTCTGAAGAACAATACCCTCCAGCTAATGACATGTATAAACATCTCGAAGAGCATTTGAGAGTATGGCCATGGTTTCAAATGAAGGCTTCAAGGACTATGCACAAAAATGGAGAGACTTGGCTGGAAGAGTTCAACCCCCTCTATATGAGAGATAATTGGTAGATATGTTCTTGGGCACCTTGTCTGGTCCCTTCTTCAATCATTTAATTGGAAGTTCATCTGCAGGTTTTACTGAACTCATATTGACCGGAGAAAGGGTAGAAGCCAATATAAAGAGTGGAAAGATTCAGAAAGATACATCCTCTTCTGAAGCTGTAAGGAAGCCGTTCATCGGAAAGAAAGAAGTGGTTTCCATTTATCCTCAGAGAAATTAGGATAGGGCCGAACGCGACCAATGGTGGGGGCTGTGATGATCCCTAAACCTGCACCTGATCAACAAAGAAACAGTCAACCGAGGATGGAAAGAGCGGTCAGGAAGTTCACCAGAATTAACATGACCCCATCTCAGGTATTACCGCATCTACTAAGATCCAATTTGGTGACCTTGAAAGAAGCTCCGAAAAACCCCAACACAACATCTCCTCACTATCATCCCAATTCCCGTTGCGCATATCACTCTGAAAGTCCCGACCATGACACTAATAACTGTTGGACTCTAAAGAACAAAATACAAGATCTCATTAAAGCAAAAGAGATTGAATTCGATGCGCCCGAAAAGCCAAATGTATTTCTGCCCCAATGCCCAAACATGGCCATAATACCAATGCCATTAAAGAAGAAATGTTTGTTACTTCAGTTGATGAACTTATGATCCCACTTCTGACTATTAAAGTGAACTTGTTGAATGCCGGTGTGTTCCCGAGCTGTGATTAAGTTTTCCATTTCTATTTGTCCACAACAACCAACTGTCCTTTGTTGAAAGCAGGCGTTCAGTGCCTAATAGATAACAAAGAAATTTTGTTTGAAAAGACTTTTGTTCCATCTATTCCTTTTGAAGATGTTTCTATCATTACCATTTCCGCCAATTCTTCTAGGGTCTCCACCAAAAGACCCGTTAGAATTACATTAGTTCCAAAAGCAGCTCCTTTAATAATTACAATGCCTGGACCAGTCCCATATTCGTCAGATAAAACCATACCATGGAATTATGGAGGGGATATCTACTACCATGGTATCAAGCAGGATTGGCCAGCCGACGAAGATTCAAGCTCCGAGAAAGTCAACTCCGACATCACTAATATTGCAGGAACTAGCAAGATTACCCGAAGCGGAAGGATATTCTCTCCAGAAATTGCTCCCCCAAAAGCAGTTTCCAGACCCGTAATCATTCCTGTTGTTGCTCCCCCAAAAGTTGTTCCTAGTCCTACAATCATCTCCACCAATACTCCAACTGACAAAGCTATTACAACCCCTGTTATCATTCCTACAGACACTCCTGCTGCCTAGTTAACCGAAACTAGAGGTAAAAGTATTCATATTGAGCCTGTTCGGACGAAGGCTCAGTCATTGGCTATCCATGAGACCTCCCGGAAAGAGATGGAAGAGATTCTGAAGATCATAAAAAGAAGCGACTATGATGTAGTTGAACAACTGGGGCAGACTCCCTCTAAAATTTCCATGCTGGCATTACTACTATGTTCTGAGGCGCATGCAAAAGCCTTGGTAAAATTTCTGAAAACTGCCCAGGTACCCCAAGAGACATCTGTCTATCAATTCCAAGACTGCGTAGCCAGCTTGACTGCAGATAATGGTCTAGGTTTTTTAGATGCTGATTTAACACTGAGAGGAAGGAAGCATAATTAGGCATTGCATGTCTCAGTTGAATGTAGGGGCACAACCTTGGCCCATGTTTTGGTGGACACTGGCTCATCTCTGAATGTATTGCCTAAAAAAGCTCTTGATAGGCTTGACTGTGAGGGATTGACATTGAAGCCAAGTAACATAGTAGTAAGGGCTTTTGACGGATCGAAAAGGATGGTACATGGGGAAGTAGACATTCCCATAAAAGTTGGAACACAAACATTTGATTCAACTTTTTACATAATAGATATCCGTCCCTCATATTCCTTCTTGCTAGGCCGACCATGGATTCATAATGCTGGCGCTGTCACTTCTACGTTGCACCAAATGCTGAAATATCTGATTCAAGGGAAGATTATCACCGTTCATGGAGAAGAAGAGTATATGATCAGCCATCTCAATTCCTTCATATATGTGGAATTAGATGGTGAATTTATTGAAACTCCATTCCAACACTTTGAAGAGGTCCGGCAAGATGTGGCAGTAACCAAGGTTGTTCCCAAGATCACAAGGCCTCCGCTCCGGATGTCATCTTTGAAGGATGCCAAAGCAGTGGTAGAAGAAGGTGGGTGCAATATCTGGGGATAACTCCCAGATATTCCATATAAGTCTGACAAATTTGGCCTAGGTTTCACTTCAAGTGCTCAGAAGGCTGTACGCCGCGCTCGTGCCGGAGGACCACCCCTTAAGATCAGCAACCGCGAGGTCAACACCGTAGAAGGAGATGAAGATAGCTGTGACTTGGAGGATTGGATATTCTCGACTATCAGTGGAGGGCTCAACAATTGGGAGGCTAGAGATTTTGTCCCGATCAATTTTATCCTACATTAATTTGTCTTTACATTTTGTTGGATTTGTAATATTAAAACAATTCGCACTCTTAAAACCTTGTGTCTTACCAGAGGCACAATGGTCCATTTGTAAGGGTTATTATCTCATTTTCATATGACATAAATGAATCATGGACGTTTTCGCATACAAACTTTTGTGCTCATTATTTTTCTTTTTAAATTTTTATTTCTTTCAAGGATAACTATACCCTTATACACACTCACACTCACAATGCAGGTATACATCCATTCGGGATCCCATGGGTAACGATACTGCTATGGCCTTTTGTGACTCTGAAAATCTAATCTACCAAGCCGAAGACAAAGATGAGGAAGATTGTGAAGTACCAGGGGAACTTGCCAGACTACTACAACAAGAAGAGAGAACCATTCAGCCTCACGAAGAACCCGTGGATACAATCAACCTAGGTACCGAAGAGGACAAAAAAGAGGTTAAGGAGGGTGCCAATCTGGAACCCAGTATCAAGGAGTGTATGATTCAGTTGTTACACGATTATGTCGAAGTCTTTTCCTGGTCGTATGAAGACATGCCAGGACTTGATGCATATATTGTGGTACATCGTCTGCCTACAAGAGAGGATTGTCTGCCAGTAAAGCAAAAGGTTCGCTGCATGAGGCCTGATATGTCAAAAAAGATTAAAGCAGAAGTCATGAAGCAATTCAACGCTGGATTCTTGGTTGTCACCTCTTATCCCAAATGGGTTGCCAATGTTGTTCCTGTGCCCAAAAAGGACAGAAAAGTGCGAATGTGTGTGGACTGCAGAGATTTGAATAGGGCAAGCCCTAAGTATGATTTTGCACTCTCCCACATTGATATTCTAGTTGATAATATGTCACAACACAAAGTGTTTTCCTTCATGGACGGATTCTCAGGTTACAACCAAATCAAAATGGCGCATGAGGACATGGAGAAAACAACGTTTGTCACGCAGAGGGGAACTTTCTGCTATAAGGTGATGCCATTTGAACTGAAGAATGTTGGGGTAACCTATCAGCGTGCCATGGTAGCTCTATTTCACAACATGATACATCACGAAATAGAGGTCTATGTAGACGACATGATAGCCAGATCTCAAACAGTAGAAGATTATCTTGATCACTTACAAAAACTGTTTGAGAGACTGAAGAAGTATAAGCTAAGGTTGAATCCAAACAAATGCATATTCGGGGTACGGTCCGGTAAACTCCTAGGCTTTGTTGTCAGCAACAAAGGTATTGAAGTAGATCCTGCCAAGGTAAAATCAATACAAGAGATGCCTGCTCCTCGTACTGAGAAGGAAGTCAAAGGATTCTTGGGGCGTTTGAACTACATTGCCAGATTCATCTCTCACCTGACAGCTACTTGTGAACCAATCTTCAAACTACTGAAGAAAGATCAGGTAGTCAAATGGAATGATGAGTGCCAAGTTGATTTTGAAAAAATTAAAGAATAATTACAAGATCCTCCTGTATTGATGCCACCAGTCGAGGGAAGACCATTGATCATGTATCTGACTGTTTTAGAAAACTCAATGGGGGTGTGTATTGGGGCAGCATGACGAGTCTGGCCGAAAAGAGCATGCTATTTATTACCTGAGCAAAAAGTTTATCGACTGTGAAACCAGATATTCACTGCTCGAGAAAACTTGCTGCGCTCTGGAATGGGCTTCTCACCGGCTAAGACAGTATATGCTGACTCATACTACTTTATTGATATCTAAAATGGATCCGATAAAATACATCTTCGAGAAGCCTGCTCTTTCTGGGAGAATAGCGATATGGAAGATGATTCTAACGGAATATGACATACAATATACTACCCAGAAAGCAATAAAGGGCAGTGTATTAGCTGATCACCTTGCTCACCAAGTGGTAGAAGACTACCAATCCATGAAGTTCGAATTTCCAGATGAAGACATCTTGACGGTAAATAACTGTGAAGAATTCAGGCCATATGACGGACCTGAACAATGATCCCGAAGGACCCTGTTCTTTGATGGGGCATCCAATGCACTTGGCAATGGTATCAATGTTGTACTCATATCTCTGGAAGGGTGTCATACCCCTTTTAGCGCAAGACTCTGCTTCAATTGTACAAACAACATGGCGGAATATGAGGGATGTATCTTTGGTCTCAGAGCAACCATAGACCTAGGGATCAAATCTTTGAGTGTATTCGAAGATTCAGCTTTGGTTATCAGTCAGATCAAAGGGGAATGGGACACCAAACACCCTAACCTTATCCCTTATAAAGAACATGTTTTGACATTGCTACCACATTTTGATAAGATTACCTTCGAGCATTTCCCACGAGAAGAAAATGAGCTAGCAAATGCTCTAGCCACAATGTCATCTATGTTTAAACTTAATTGGGATAACGAGGCTCCCTAGATCACCATTGAACGAATGGAGGAACCAGCACATTGTCACGAGATTAATACTGAAGAAGTAGTGGACCAGCCTTAGTTTCACGAAGTCAAGAAGTATCTCGAGGCTCAAGAATATCCAGAAGAAGCTTCAATCAATGATAAGAAGTTCTTAAGGATATTCTCTGCTAAATTTTTCCTTAGTAACGACATCGTGTAAAAATGTAACCATGACTCTGTGCTACTTCGATGCGTAGATAAGGTTGAAGCTGAAAGGATCATGGCTGAATTACATCAAGGCACTTTTGGAACCCATTCAAGTGGGCATACGATGGAAAAGAAAATCCTACGGGCAGGCTATTACTGGTCTACCATGGAAGCAAATTTCTATCAACACTCTCAAACTTTCCATAAGTGTCAGATTTATGCTGACAAGGTGCACGTACCTCCGGTTTCTCTGAATGTCTTGATAGCTCCTTGGCCCTTTGCTATGTGGGGAATAGATATGATTGGGGAAATCAAGCCGACAGCCTCTAATGGACACCGCTTCATCTTAGTGGCCATTGATTATTTTACAAAGTGGGTGGAGGCAGCTTCCTTTGCTTCTGTTACCAAGAATGTTGTTCCCCGTTTCATCAAGCAAAATCTTATTTTCTGGTACGGTATCCCGGAAAGGATCATCACTGACAATGTTAAAAATCTAAACAACACTATGATCACCGCCTTGTGCGAGCAATTCAAGATCCAGCATCATAATTCTTCCTCTTACCGGCCAAAGATGAATGGTGCTGTCGAAGCTGCAAATAAGAACATTAAAAAGATCATATAGAAAATGACAGTCACATACAAAGACTGGCATGAGATGCTACCATTCGCTCTCCACGGGTATCATACCACAGCTCACACATCAACCGGGGAAACACCCTATTCTCTGGTTTACGACATGGAGGCTGTCTTGCCTATCGAGGTCCAGATCCCTTCTCTGAGGATTATGAAGGATGCAGGGCTGAATGAAGAAGATTGGATTCAGACTCGAATTGATCAACTAAACTTGATTGATGAGAAGATACTTACTGCTGTTTGCCATGGTCAAATGTATCAAAAACGGATGATCAAGGCTTTCAACAAGAAGGTCAGACGCCAAGTGTATCAAGTTGGAGTTCTGGTGATCAAACACATCATACTGCCACAAGGTGATCCTAGGGGCAAATGGAATTCTACCTATGAAGGACCATTTGTAATCAAAAACATTTTCTCTGGTGGGGCAATGATCTTAACCACCATGGATGGCGACGACCTTCCGTATCCTGCAAATGCGGATATAGTCAAAAGATACTACGCATAAGAGACCCGCTAGGTTGACATACCTAGGCAAAACAAGGGCATCCCGGTGAACCAAAAAGGTTCGGGCAAAAATTAGGGATAAAATAAAAAAATCTATACACCCGGCAAGTTGAAAACCAGAAAGGGTGACTTGCGTAAAAAAGGGTTTCCCGGTGGACTTAAAACCTGAAAGGGCGGTCCAGGAAAAAGTTAGGGAATGTAAAGCGTATGACTATGTCCCGTTGGGTCACCTTACAGACAACCTTTGGCTTCAACCTGCAAACTCAGAGGTTTTGATCAATTCAATCAACTTCGGACGAAGCAAAAAATAGATAAGATGGTCAGAGATACAAAGGCTATAGCAGAATGGGAACCCCATGGGATAAATACACATAGCTATCGTTTCTTTGTATTAAAATTTTCAATTTTTTTTATGACGGAATTCTCTTACTAGAATGTTTGTCTCATTGTACAAAAATACTTACTCAAAGTCAATACAAAGATATCTCCTTAAAAGTGCAAAACTATATGTTTTGTTTACGAAAACGTACAAATAAACAAAATAAAAGAAAATTGTTAATGGCTTTAAGAGGTAGGGAAATCTCTCTAAGCTATTTCAATAAATCCCCCACAATTTGCAGTTTAACTCATAGCGGAACAAGCTTCCAATTATCAATCCCTGATAGAAGTCGTTCAATTTCTCAGGATTTCACAACAGGATTTTACAAGCAGTACACGACATTTCCCTTACAACAAAGTTTATTTATCTAAGCATAATTCATCAACACTTAGACTTCACAACATGAAGACTTATACTCCATATCCTCAATAGCAGTCAGGGATTTATTTTCCCTAATCCAATAGCAGTGCAGCAAACTAGCTCACATACGCATACATTGCATCCACATATCATAAACATTGATAAAATGAATGCATTATACTATGCATTTCATACAACATAAACATTGCATTTTAGCTAACATTTTACCCTTTTCGGGATAAGGTTAACAACTACCATTAACAATGTTCAAAGTTTTCAGATACAGTTCAGATACGCTCCAGATACGGACGCTATTCTGATACTCATTCAGATTCAACTTTCAGATACGCTCCAGACACGGATTCCATTCTGATACTCATTCAGTTTTAACTCTTAGATACAATTCAGATATGCTCCAGACGTGGATGCCATTCTAATACTTATTTAGATTCAACTTCTTCAGATACAGTTCAGATACGCTTCAGACACGGATGCCATTCTAATACTCATTCAAATTCAACTTCTTCAGATACAGTTCAGATACACTCCAGACACAGATGCCATTCTGATACTCATTCAGATTCAACTTCTTCAGATACAGTTCAGATACGCTCCAGACACAGATTCCATTCTGATACTCACTCGGATTCAACTCTCAGATACGGTTCAGATACACTCCAGACCCGGATTCCATTCTGATACTCATTCAGATTCAACTTCTCAAATACAGTTCAGATGCCCTCCAGGAACGGATGCCTTTCTGATACTCATTCAGATTCAACTCTCAGATACGGTACAGATACGCTCCAGACGCGGATGCCATTCTGACACTCATTCAAAATCAGCTCCCAGATACAGTTCAGATACGCTCCAGACACAGACGCCATTCTGATACTCACTCTTTCAGCTTACAAATTACAATACAAACAATCAATTTTTGATGGCATCTTTAATCCCATCTCCTACAACCTTCTATCACCTCTGCAAATGGCATTTTAAGCCCATTCCTTCTACCATCGCATCGCCGAGTGCAAATTTCTGGGCACTCTAGTGTCCAATCATCTTCCACCTTCAAGTCACGATTGGAAAAAACATGCCAATCTAACTCTTCAGGCTTAAGAAGATTGAACAAGGGCAGTTGTTGTACCTCAAAACATACCCTCTCACTTATCAAGAATTTTCTCACAAGATCTCCTTGGGCTCAAGATTGCACTAGGGTTTGATTAGCTCAAGACACCTCCTTAGGCATTGATGACCAAAATTAGGGTTTGAGTTTGCACAAGGATTTTTAAACTATCAATGCTTCATATGACTTTCATGGACCATTATGGACCCCCAAGATTTCTCATGTCAAGTTTCAAGCCTTGGATCACATTTTTGCACAGTCAATTGAGCAGTTGACCTAAAAATCAGTTGTATTGGGGAAAAGTCAACTATGGCCAATTTACAGTCAAACTTCATAATTTTTGATCCACGTCAACATTTTAAACCCATATGTATCATTTGATCAAGTTTGGACCATAATTCCTCAGGAAATTTGATCAAATCTCCAAAATGGCAAAATGTTCAAAATTAGGGTTTTGACTGGGAAAGGGCAATTTCTGATTTTTGACCTAGAAAATGGTCAATTGGTTTAAGGCATGATCTCAAGAGTCCAATTGCATCATTTTGACCTAATGACATGATTCAAAACATTGCAAATCCATTGGATTGACAGATGAATTTTTCAGTCAACTGATCAAAAGTCAATTGTATACTAAAAAGTCAAACTTTGACTTTTTAATCAAATTCAAGTGCTAAAAATCATAATTCATCAAAACATGTCAAAATATGAAACTTATTTATAATTTTGAGTCAAATTTTCACCATGATGCAAGATGAGTCAAAGGAAACTTCCAACATGAAAGTTGTAGATCTCCATGAAATCTACAACTTTGCTTCACACAACTTCTACTAAAAGTGCTTGGATCTCAAGTTATAATTTTGTGAATACATGCTCATGAACTAAAAAAGACTTAGTGAAATTTTTCCCTAGTTAGGCAGATTTTTGACCTAACTTCATGGCAATTTTTCACATAGTTCCAAGGGGAATCTTCAAAAGCAATTCAAAGATGAGTTGTAGATAACATTGCAAGCTTTCCAAAATGTCCAAGAACTCCTTGAGATCATTCTTGAGTAGGGAGAATGGAAGAGATGAAGTTGGTGTTTTGTCACTTGAATTATAGGTCATTTTCATGATGAACACAAATGCAAATCAATGTTAGGCTGCATAATCTTTGCTTTGCAGGCCTCAAACTTGTTTGTCACTCCATAATTAATGGATTATACAAACTTTTGAGCTATAATCCAAGTGATTTAAGCTTTATCCAATTCACATTGCCATTTTGGGAAGAAAGTTAACAATACCATTCTTGAAAAGTAAGCTTTATGCATAAAGTCCACTCTTGAGCCTCTAACTTGTTCCCTTTGATCACACTTCATCTACAAAGTCATAAGAAAGTGTGTTTAAAGCATAACCACTCTATCTTAGCAAGTACACAAGACATTGAAACTTGTTTTCTCAAAAAATCACATGTTTAGCTTAAGGATGCAAATTCAAATTCTGATAAACAACAAGTCTCCAAACTTGTTGCTTATAAATAGAAGCACTATTTGTGAGCTAGAACACGAGTTTTGAACACCCTAAAATACACCAGAACTCTCTCAAATCAGAAATTTCCCAAAAACTCCATTGTTGCACAATTTCTGACCTTGAACCTCAAACTCACATTTCCCTCGTGTGTTTCTTGGCCTTTTAGTTTCTAAAGCTTCCTTGCATCAAGAGTAACTCATCCCTGTACCTGTTTCACTTCTGTAACACCATTTCCCTGTCTTCCATAACCAAAAACAGAGCATCACAGTTGGACTTCTCCAGACCATTCCAGCCATCCTCAGCTCAAGCCAACCATTGCATTAGCTTCTTAGAGGTCCAAGGAAGCTAACCTGATCATCAGCACTGCCTGAAACAAGCTCAAATCCATTTCACGATTTCCAGTTTTGAGGTATTTTTCTTGAACTTCTATCTCATTACTTAGGCATTGTTAGGCTTGCATTTGTGAAGATAAAATATAGACCTCATTGCCACGAAGCTGTACATATCCATAGTTTGCATTTACATGGCCTGAGCTTAGAGAATTTTAGAGTTGAAGTTTCTGAAATTTTTAGGGTTCAAATTAGGGACAGAGAAATTCTCATTTATCTTTGACTTTTAGCTTTTGTTGTTTACATGGTTATATTCGTGAGGAAGAATGCAACAACTTTCATTTTGTCATCTTTCATTTTTGTTGAGAAATGAAGAAGTTACAGGTACACCGGCTAGAGGTTGAAAATGAAGTCATCAGGACTTGATTTGCCTTACATATTTATTGTTTTGTTTATATAAACGGATGTATATCCACCTTTGTGGTAAAGCGCGTGCATGTTAACCTTAGGGACCTGGGTTCGAGCCCTAGTGGTACCCCTTTGCCTATTTTTTCATATTTTCTGATTTTCTAACATTTTTTGCAGGCGCTGGGCCCTTTGGGTCTGACTTTGTTTTTTTTTGCTAGCTAATCACCCCTGGCCCAATTTGTTTTATTTTCTTAATTTTATTTATTTATTTTTTCTTTCTTAATTATTTTTTCACTAATATTAAAAATCATAAAAAATATAAAAATAGTAGATTTATGTTTTGGCATAATTTAAATATTTTTCTCACACAAAAAAATTATTTTTATTCATCATACTTTATTTATCTTTACTAATTATCTTGTAAATTAAATTAAAACTAGATTATTATTTATTTTCTTTTATACCTATTTAAATATGTTATTTTAATAAAGAAAAAAGCCATTTTATAATACTATAATTTATTTACAAGACAAAATACAAAAAAAAAATACTTTTTTCTCTAAACTTATTTTCTTTTAATCAACTAAATAGAATTAGGGTTTTATTCAAAAATCTTTTCTTAATTAATTTTATTTTCTTAATTAGTTTAAATTAATTTAATTAATTTTAGTTAACTATTTTTTCTCTAATTAGGGTTAGGTTAAAACCTCTTTTCATAAAAATCCAAACAAAAATCATTTCTTTCCATTTGCATTTGTACTTTATATTTATTCATTTCCTTGTATATTTATTCAATTTGGTTGTAATAGATTAATTATGTTTATATTATTGCAATTCCCATTCACAAATTGTATACCCCCTCCCACAAGTATTGTAATAGCGTAGTAACTTTAAATTCCGCAATTTATCGATTTATATACAAATGCTAGTAATTAGGGTTTGTATGGAAAGAACAAAATCAATCAAATAGAAAAACCTAATTCAAGACAAAATCAATCATGAAAACAATAGACTTGCACACAAGCACCCCTAGGGTTACCCCACTTGGTTGCCTTATACAAAATGGCCATATTACGCATGTAAGGTATCTTAGCAAAAATAAGCGAATACAAGATCATAGTCCCTCGATGACGCTATCTAAGTTGCCTTACAAATGATCTTAGTCCCTCAAAAAGAATGCTAAGATACCTTTCAACATTGTTAATCATGGCTATACGATGATCCACGCCCGTCCCGTTTACATCCAAAGATAGAGTTGCTTACCAAATCAATGGTAAGACAATAATGTCAAAGGAAAAGAAAATGAACAAGAAAGACATTTGAGTAGGTAGATTGCTCCTAATTACTTGCTCAATTTCAAACAAAACATCCTTTCTATTTTCAAAACAAACACCTACACATTTCAAAACATCTTACAAAACTTGAAAACATTTTCAAAAGATCAACATCTTTGTATACATTCTTACGAATGAGAATCATCACAAAGATTTCCTAAACAATGGCCTCTTTACAAAATACTTTCAAAAAACCACACAAAGCACAATTTCAAACAAAAGCAAGTGATCTAGCAAGTAACTAAGAGCCCATGGATAACCATGGATGAAAATGGTGCTAATAACTTCCCTTTTCATAATCTACCCCCGAACTGAAGAAATAATCTCAAAGGTCTTTCCTGTGTTTTTTCACCTTTTCTTTTGGATAAAAGAAAAGTTGGTGGCAACTCTTGCTTACCGCAACATTTGCGATCAAACGCAAAACCCTTAAGTCAGTTCTCCCACCGTACCACAACGTGAAACAAATCATGCAAATTTAAAAGATTAGGCGGTAAATTCACTCTATAAGAAACTTTCCCAACTCTGTCTGAAATCTAATACGGAGCAATAAAACAAGGAGTGAGCTTCTTAGACTTTAATGCTCGCCCAACTCCGGTCACATGTGTAACTCTCAAAAACACATGGTCACCTGCTTGAAATTCTAAATCTTTCCTTCTCTTGTCATGATAACTCTTCTGTCTACTTTGGTAAGTCTTCATCTTTTCTCGAATCAACTTCACCTTCTCAGTAGTCTCTCGAATAATTTTAAGTGCAAGTACTACACTTTCTCTAGATTCATGCCATAATAAAGGAGTTCTACATCTTCGACCATATAACGCTTCAAAAGGTGCCATTTCAATACTAGAATGGTAACTGTTATTATAAGTGAACTTTATTAACAGAAGATAAGTATCCCACAAACCTCCCTGCTCAAGAACACATGCTCTCAATAAATCTTCCAATGAATGAATAGTCCTCTCTGTCTGACCATACGTCAGAGGGTGATATGCTGAACTCAACCTCAACTTAGAACCCAACGCCTCTTGCAAACTCTTCCAAAAATCTGAAGTAAACCTCAGATCTCTATCTGAAACAATACACAAAGGAATACCATGCAGTTTCACAATTACACTAGTGTAAATCTACGCCAACTTTGATACTGGAAAACTGATGTTAATAGGAATAAAGTGAGCCATCTTCGTAAGCCTATAAAAAATGACCCAAATTGTATCATGCCCTCTTGAAGTATTAGGTAACCCCGTCACAAAGTCCATTGAAATGCTATCTCATTTCCATTCTGGAACTTCTAACGGTTGCATCAACCTTGCAGGCTTCTGATGTTCAACTTTCGACTTCTGACAAGTTAAACACGCATACACAAACCGAGCCACGTCACTCTTCATTCTAGACCACCAAAACAAATTCTTCAAATCTTGTTACATTTTTGTAGCTCCCGGATGAATTCTCAACTTGCTTCTATGAATTTCCTTGAGAATCACTTTCTTCATCTTCGCGTCATCAAGAATACAAATTTGATTACGGAACCTCAACATACCTTGCACATCTAACTTAAAATCATTATTCTCGGACTGATCGATCCCAACCATCGAGTCTACCAATTTCACATCTAACTTCTGAGCTTCTTTGATACTGTCCAAAAATTCATTATTAATTTTCAACATTCGCAACATAACACTTCGCGGTGTCACTTTGCAAACTAAGCTCATATCTCTGAACTATTCAATTAATTTCAACTCTTTAACCATCATTGCCAACATATGTAAAGTCTTTCAACTTAACGCATCGTCCACCACATTCTCTTTTCCTGGATGATAATTCAAACCGAAATCGTAATCCTTTAACAACTCCAACCATCTTTGTTGTCTCATGTTCAATTCTTTCTGATCAAATAAATATTTTAGACTCTTATGGTCACTAAATACTTCAAATCTAGAACCATAGAGGTAGTGTCTCCAAATCTTCAGCACAAAAACAACTGCATCAAGCTCTAAATCATGCATAGGATAGTTCTTTTCATGAGTCCTCAACTTCCTTGACGCATAAGCAACTACCTTTTCATTATGCATAAGCACACCTCCTAAACCCATCTTGGAAGCATCACAATATACCACAAAAGGTTCTCCTGGATTAGGTAATGTCAAAATTGGAGCCGACGTCAATCTTTTCTTCAATTCAGTAAAACTTCCTTCACACTGAATGTCCCTCACAAACGCTTTACCTTTATAAGTCATCTTAGTCAATGGAAGTTCTAACTTAGAAAAACCTTCGATAAACCTTCTATAATAACCAGCTAGTCCCAAAAAGCTTCTAATCTCAGTAGCCTACTTTGGAGTTTCCCATTGCAACACAACATCTACTTTAGATGGATCTACAACCATGCCACTACCTGAGATAACATGACCAAGAAAACTAATCTCCTTTAACTAAAATTCACACTTAGACAACTTTGCATACAACTTCTTCTCTTTCAAAAACTTGCAATAATATTATTAAGTGTTATGCTTGCTCTTCTTCCAATTTAGAGTAAATCAAAATGCCATCAATGAACACCACTACAAAACGATCCAAATAAGCATGAAAGATACAATTCATGTACTCCATGAATAATCCCGGTGCATTAGTAACACCGAAGGGCATCACCAAATACTCATAATATCCATAACGCGTTCTGAAAGCCGTCTTCTGGATATCTTCATCCTTCACTTTAATCTGATGATAACCCGACCTCAAATCAGTCTTACTAAACACTTGAGCACCCACCAATTGATCCATCAAGTCGTCTATTCTCGGAGGCGGATACTTGTTCTTAATCGTCACTTTATTCAATTGTCTATAATCAACACAAAGTCTCACACTTCCATCTTTCTTCTTTACTAGCAATACTCGAGCTCCCCACGATGATACACTTGGTTTTACAAATTTCTTTTCAAGTAACTCTTTGTTGTACCCTAAAATTTTCCCTCTCATTTCTCAAGATATTTCTTACAAAGATCTTCAATGACTCAAGTTTGCGCAAACTAAGTCAAATAATCTCCTCAACACTGATGCCTCAAATTAGGGTTTGAGTTTGTACAAAGGCAGTTGGATTTCTAATATTTCAGGTGACTTTCATGGATCATTATGGACCCTCAGGATTACTTCTGTCAAGTTTCAAGTCTTGGATCACAATTTTCCAAGAAA
This sequence comes from Vicia faba, assembly GCA_948472305.1. Classification (NCBI taxonomy): domain Eukaryota; kingdom Viridiplantae; phylum Streptophyta; class Magnoliopsida; order Fabales; family Fabaceae; genus Vicia; species Vicia faba. The sequence goes on along the minus strand of OX451735.1, from coordinate 1,241,796,757 downwards.
GTCATTCAAATTATCAAAAGGGAAAAATGGGAAAATTAGGGTTTTGACTGAAAATGACCGAACTTTGATTTTTGACCTATTACTTGACTTATTGGTTGGAAGCATGATCTCAAGGATTCGAGCGCGTCATTTTGACCTAATCGCATATTTCAATTCATCTCCTGAGATCAGTGGATTGATAGACAAAATTCGGTCAACTGGTGGAAAAAGTCAACCGTACACTAAAAATTCAAACTTTGACTTTTTGACCAAAATTGAGTCACAAAAATCATATTTCATCAAGACATCCAAAATATGAAATTTGATCATCAAAAATCAAGAGAGTAAAAAATCCAACTTTGCAAGACTTGGAAATGTTTCTAAGTATTTTCTATACTTGTTAATTTCATTGCTTCATGACATCTTTTCACTACAATTCAAAATAATTCAAGATGTTACAAATGATTCGAGGTGTTATAAATAATTCAAGTTATTACAAAGTGGCATTTTTGCAAGATTATAAATTCTAAACTTTGTCTTGGTTGAACTTTTCCCTTTGACTCAAACCTTGCCACTATGCTTTATCTTTGTTATAATCTGCATAAATTTGTCCACAAACCAGATTTTGTGCCATGCTACAATATGATGCCAAGTCTAAGCCTGCTTACTACAAGCTCAAAATCATGTTTAGAAGGAAGTCTGTTGTCCTAAACAAAACAACCCTGCTATGCTATCTCCAAACACTGCCACAACACTCCAAAACTGTTGTAAAACAACCCTGGTATGCTGCTCCTAACCCAATCCAAACCTACATTATCTCAGCCCCATATTTGCACCAAATTAGCACATAAGAACTGCATCAAAAAATCTATGAAGACAACATACCCAAACAGTTTAAATTGTTATTTGTTTCCCTCCTAAAATCCCAGCAAAACTCATCTATAAATAGACTGTTTTCACAACACATAAAGGGGGGCTTTTGGAGAGAGAATAGAGAGTTTGTGAACAGAAAAAAAATAGCATTCTTTGCAACCCTTGCTCATTCAAAAGACCAACTCTACTTTCATTCAAAACAGAACCTCAATCTAGTATTCCATCTTACAAACTCTCCCATAAACCAAACACCTTATTAGATAGAGATTGTTCAAACACAAGAATAATTTCTGTAGTGCCATTATCTTCACCCTCCAAACATGAAAACAATACTGTACAACTTGACTGAGTTAGTGTGATTCAACAGTTTGGAATAGCTTTCTGGAGATTCATTGGAGCCATCACATCATCTTGAGAAGTATTCAGGCTTAAAACACCAAGTGCAGTCTCAAGGTAAGTCTTCTTGACTTTGCATTTTTTCATACATCATTTATGATTTATTTTTGAAGATAAAATATAGTAATCATTGCCCTTTGAGCTAACCATTTTCTTGTTGTTTTATGTTTATCAATCATATGCTGTAAACTGATCTGTCCAGACAATAAAACAATGTTTAAGGAAAAAAACGGCAGCATGAGTCGACTCATTCTAATGAAAAAATAAGGTATGAGTCGACACATAGTCTTATGCATCGACTCATACTGTTATTTAGGCCCAAAAACAGAAGGATGAAAGGTGCATGAGTCAACACAAAACGCGTACGTGTCGACACAAACAGGTGCATGAGTCGATACATCCCATTATGCATCGAATCATACTAAGTTGGTTTAGTTTTTAAGGAGAAAGGAAAGTTATGTGTCGATGCATAACAACATGTGTCGACACATATCAATTCAAAATGAAAATTTTCCTTTATTTTACACTATTTTTACATTGTCTTCATTTTTATTCGATATGGTTGTAATATTTAAGTTTCTACTTCATCCCCATTTGTAAATTGTACCCCCACTCCCTTAGTGATGTAATAACTTAGGATTTTAATTTCCTTAAGTTACCGCTTTAATATAAATTATTAGTAATTAGGGTGTGTATGGCAAGATAAAATCAACCGCTAGAAAACCCTATTCTCAAAGACAAAAATGCATGTAATCAAACACACTATTCACACGTGCACCTCTAGGGTAACCTCGCTTGTTGCCTCAGAAAATAGTCATGTCCCTCGAATATGGGCGTTTTAGCAAAAACCCTCGATAAAAAAGATCGTAGTCCCTTGACGTCCCTTGATGTTGCCTTCGGTAAACAATCGATCCCCTTATGAAAACTGCTAAAATGTCTCATAAGTTTCCTACTATGAATGTACGATTGACCCACGCCCGTCCCTTCACATCCAATGATGGGGATTCTTACCAATTAATGGTAAGGTAGTAATATCTAAGGGAGGAGGAAAAGAATAAATACCTTTTGAGTAGGTAGGACGTTTGTAGTTGCTTGCTTACAAACTAAAACCATTTCCGCACTCACACTTTTAAAACACCTTCAAAAATAAACATCTCTTTGAACTATTCTCAAAACTAACACTTTGTATACATTCTTATAGAGACGAGAATCATTACAAAGTTTGCCGAAACAAAGTCGTTTTCAAAAAACTTTCAAAAATTCACCACAAACACATTTCAAACAAAGCATTTTTCAAAGTGATCTAGAAAGCAACTAAGAGCCCGTAGATAACTACGGATGAAAAGGGTGATAACACCTTTCCTTTTCATAACCCACCCCCTGATCTCAAGAAAATATCTCGAAAGGTATTTCATGTTCTTTTTACCCTTTCCTTTATTGGATAAAAGAAAAGTCGGTGGCGACTCTTTCTATCCGCAACAATTATGATAAAATGCAAAACACCCCAGTTAGTTCTCCCACCGTATCACAGAACTGGAGACTCTGCTGGGGACTAAAACTTAAAAGTGGGATTACCTTAGAGTTAGATCATATTTAATTGCTTTCATTGTTTGATTTGTTTGATTTATATTTATGGGTCCTTGTTTGGGTTTGTATTGATCCTCTACCCGGATCTAGGAACACCATTAGCTAAGTAGCAATAGATTATGGAAACTGTATGGCGTAGATTGATATGGTTGAAGAAATGGCTACGTTAGTGTGACGCATTTGTTGGTACTAGTATCCCTTGTGTTTAATTGAGGAGAATACGGGTCCGCTGAGCGGTGTCATGAAGCACTAACTGACCGTAGAACCTTTAATTGAACAACTTGGCTATTAGGAAGTAGTGAGATAGCCGACTTTAGTGTAAAGCTGAATATTTGTTGATACTCGATACTACACTCATTGAGATCAGACTTTTGGGATATTTCGGCCGCAAGAAAAGATTGATTATGCTAATACAATGCCCAATGAAGAAAGATCAATGATATTGAGATCTCCTAGAACTCGATTACTTTCTAGGACAAGTTGAACCAACTAAACTTCAAGAGGGTACTTACCTATGAAACGCATGCAATCCTAAACCTAATATCTTGGTGTGCTTTCTTTGCGATTATTATTCATGACATCATAAGCATCATGACATCATAGGAATTCTCACTAACCATTTTAAGGATTTAGGGATTTATCTTTGCTCCGTTTTGTAGCTCATGACTTCCATTCGTAGGTGTAACACGGTGGGATAACTGACTTGGTGTTTTGCGTTTTATCGCAATTGTTGCGGATAGAAAGAGTCTCCACCGACTTTTCTTTTATCTAATAAGGAAAGGGTAAAAATAATAGGAAAGAACTTTAAGATTATTTTCTTGAGATCGGGGGGTAGGTTATGAAAAGTGAAGGTGTTATCACCCTATTCATCTGTAGTTATCTACGGGCTCTTAGTTCCTTACTAGATCACTTGCTTTTGTATGAAAATTTGCTTGTGGTGTAGGTTTTGAAAGTATTTTGAAAAGTGTCTTTGTAATGGTTCTCATTTCTATAAGAACGCGTACAAAAAGCTTTGTCTTTTTGAAAATGTGTTAAATGAAAGTGTTGGTGTATAAAATGTTTTTGTTGTGAGCAAGCGAGCAACTAGGAGCATCCTACCTACTCAAAAGCTCTACATTCTTTTCCTCCTTATTTAGATGTTACTATCTTACCATTGATTTGGTAAGAAGCCCCATCATTGGATGTGAAGGGACGGACGTGGGACGTTTGTATAGTCATAGAAGGTAACCTATGGGACCTTTTACCAATTTTCATTTAGGGACTAGATCGTTTACCGAAGGCAACATTAAAGGTCATCGAGGGACTACGATATTTTATCGAGGGTCTTTGCTAAAACGCCCATATTCGAGGGACATGACTATTTTTCCGAGGAAACAAGTGAGATTACCCTAGGGGTGCATGTGTGTGAATAATGTGTTTGATTTTCATGCATTTGGTCTTTGATTAAGGTGATCTACTTATTGATTTTTATCTTGCCATACATCCTAATTACTAAACAGTTATACAAAAGTAAATAAAATGTAGAAAATAAATCCTACACTATTACAACCATATTGATCAGCAAGAAAATATAAAGACAGAACAAAAATAAAAGGAAGAAAAAAAATCCGCTCTTCGATCTAGGAAGAGACACCCTTCGATTCTTCCCTTCCTGGCTTCCTTCGATTTGGGTCTGGAAGTCAGCGTGACCATCCTTCTGGATGCTTCTTTCATTTGAGACCCGGTAGTCAGTATGGACATCCTACTGACTACTTCTATCATTTGAGGCCTGGGGTCAACATGAAGTGCACTCTTTGCCTCAGGCTCCTTTCTTCCTCCTTCGACTGCAGGAATGATAGGCCCTCAGGTTGAGATTCGAAAGGCTTGAGTACTTAGCCAATCGAAGCATACAGAGAACATGTTTTAAACTTTTAAAATGCAACATTCAAGTGTAACTTTCGAAAGCTACAGGACAGGGGTTAGCACAAAATTGTTGGGTCTCAAAGTCCAAAGCCTAACTAGTCAGGGTTGATATTTTTAACATATGGGCAGCCAAGATCGAAGGTTAAAAGATGGTCAAGCTCCCTAGATGAAATATCTACATTTTCTCTTTATTGGTATGTACACATGAGATTTAAATGAAATAGTTCCAAGTTTAAAGAGAACTTACCTCTTGAAGTGCTTAAATCGAAGGAAAATGCAAGTGTATTCCTTGGTGGTGAATGGAAGTTCGTTGGGGCCTTCTTGAGACTAGTCCATTTACTACTTTGTTCAAGCATTCATTGAATCGAAGGAGGATATGTGAGTGAATTGAAGCTTACTCTGTAACAGGTAAAGGAATGAATCAAGAGATTATTATATTGTGGTTGGGGGAATGGGTCGAAGATTAGTTATCTGGCCACTAGAGGAGTGAATCAAAGGATTCACTTAGTGTATGAAGGGGTCTGAGTTTTTTAGGAGTGTTAGGAATATTTGAAAAAAATATACGTTGGATGGAGGTTTGAGAGTTTCGAGATATTTCTCACAACCAGAGTTTTCTTGCAACTACCCAGGGTCCCCTAAGATGTGTGGTGGAGGCTCATATTTATAAATGGCTTTGGCTGATGTTTTAGGAGGGAAAACAAAAAGTTTAAACAAAAAAGGCATGTTGTGCTTGTAGCTTTTGGGGGGCAGCATTTGTATGCTAAATTGGTGCAAGAATAAGGGCAGTGTTGCAAGACTGCTGTGCAGTAGTTTTGGAGTGTTATGGCCAGTGTATCAGGCCTGAACATGGGAGCGCATGGGACTTTGGTCAGCAAGTACCTTTGGACATCTCAACCTTTTGTTTTGACTTCCTAGCCCTATCCTTCGACCAGACTCCTCAACAACATTTATTTTCAAATCAAAGTGTCCTTTGAATGACTCATATGGATATCCTTTGAAAGGGTCCAAATAGGTGTATTTCGACTAGGCCTTTTGTATGTTCCTTCGAATGAACTAAATGTATGCCCCTGGAATGGATCACCAAAGTATGTCATTCAATCGGGACATCCATGTATATCTGGCAAGTCCTTCGAATGTGCTATCATGATACTTCTTTCAGACGAGACAATGGCATAGTGTAGAATTTGTATGTTGAAGAAAACTATTTCCAAGGGGGATACTGCCCAGTCGAAACTAGCGTGAAAGTAACCAATATTTTGTGGGCACCATTGCCTTATAAATGCTAGCCATGGGGAAGTTTTTGCCTTGTGCATTCTGGCCTAAAGGGAGTCTTGATTCTTGTGAGTCGAAGGGATCATGCAAAGGGAAAATGGCCTCTGAATCTAAGAAAAGCTTTAGGAGGCTATTGCTTTATGACTCTAAGAAAACATGCAAGGATCCTTTGCTCAAACAAAAGCTTGCATGAAGAAACATTGCCCACTCAAACTTTCCTGCAAGGGGTCATATGGCCAAACGAAAGGGTGTATGTAGGAGGTCTCTGCTTTGTAACTTCAAGAAAACATGCAAGAGGTATTTGCTCAAACGAAAGCTTGCATGAAGGGAGCCACATGCCCAAACGAAAGGTGTAACCAAAACTTGTATTGAAGGATTCACAAGCCCCAAACGAAGAATGCATGTAGAGGGTAAAGGGCAAAATTGAAGCTTGCGACAAAGGAGGGCCACATGCCCCAAACGAAAGAGGCATGCAGGAGGCAAAATGTGTAATCGAAGGAGACAAGAAAAGAGGCCTTTGCCTCCTGAATCGAAGGACCTCAACAAGAGGCTTTTTGCCTTGTGAATTAAAGCTAGTTGAAGATAAGTGTTGCCATATCGAAGCTTGCAACAAGTTGTTTCAAAGGGTGGCTTTGGCCTTGTGCATGCTAGCATGGTGGAAAATTCTACCTTGTGAATTTGGCAAATATGCAGGAAAGAGGCTATATGGCCGTACGAAAGATGTATACCAATCTTGCACAAAGATACTAAAATGTTCAAACGAAACAGGAATTGAACTTGTCCAAAAGAAGTCTAGTTTCCAAATGAAGCAGGAAATTAACTTGCCCAAAAGGAGTCCAGTGCCCAAATGAAGGGTGTAACCAAAGCTTGCATCGAAGGAGCCAAAGTGCCCAATTGAAAGATGTAAAATCGAAGAAAACTTAAGGAGTTAGCATCAAGGATTCCTAAAAACTCTCTGTTGTACCCCAAAATTTGCCCTCTCTTTCTTCAGGAAATCATCCTGGATTCTCATAGTCCCTCTGAAACAAATCCAAGTCCTGAATTATCATTTCTTCCCAAGCAAACCATTTACAAGAGCAAGATGATCACACAAGCTCTAAAGGAAACGCTTTTATCTAGAGAAAAATTAAATTCTAAACATTTGGAATTTTTCTCTAAAAATGGGTGTTTAAGAAGAAATTAGCGCTTCAGAACTTCTGGACCAAACTCCAGATAGAAACGGTCAGAAGTTACAAGCTTGGCTCAACGGTCAGAAGTTGCAAGCTTGGCTCAACGCAGTCAGAAGTTGGCTCTTCAAGCAGCTACATCAACTCAGTCAGAAGTTGCAAACGTGGTTCAACACGTAAGCCTCAAACAGAACATAGCTCTTTCAGCAATTATGCAAGTTCAGCCAGAGTTTTCTAAAGGAAAGCAAAGGAAGCAAGGAAGTCTGAAGGCTCCTTTAGAACATGCTGAAATCAGAAGATGAAAGGGTCAGAAGAGTGGGTGTTACACTGATACAGAATATCTAAGTCCAGGATTTCCAGAAGCAAATCCAAGGAATGTGTCAGAAAGTCAGGAGAATCTCCAGAATTTGCTAAGACAACAAGAGGCCAAGACCAGAGTATGGTTCACGTTGTTTTGGTAAAGTAGAACTGCTGGTTCAAGTTTTTCTCCTATTACTAGAATTTTGGTGTTGATAAGTCTCATCACCATTTAATGCTCATTAATGCTCCCAACCACTCCTGAACATTCATCCAAGGGGTCTATTCACGTGTGGCTTGGTAAACGCCTTTATGCAGGTTTAGGCATGGGTCTAGGCGCGACCGTCCACCTAAGAGGTCACTTCTCCCCAATCCATGCCTGCTGTTCCAGCCTAGGCTGAAAGGCTATCTATAATCACAACTTCCCAGGAACTTCTCTCAAAGAACAATTCAACCTCTGTTGGTGCCTTTAATGTTCAAGAATCCACAAGAGCTTTGCCTATAAATAGAGAACCATTGTCCGCTGAAAAAGCGCGTCCAAAAACCAGAAAAATTGCTAGAAGAGAAACAAAATTTTTTAGCAAGAAGGTGCTGTGAAACTCTGCCAAAATCTCCAGTGTTTCATAACTTTGAATATCTTACCTTCAAACTTCATCAATACCCAGCTTTCTTTGTGACTAAAGAACACCCTTTCAGCCTCTGACCATACATACACCTTCATCTACCCCATTCAAAAAAGAACCTGTCCAGAACACTATCAGAGCTGAAAGCTAGCTCTCATTCACAAACTTTTCCAACAGTCAGGTAAGCACCTGCTGACCTTCGTCACGCTGCTAAGCATCATCAGCTTTGCATGTTCAAATAAACATAATGTAAACATCATGTTGCTGTTGTTTGTGTTCTGAGGATTTTCATACCTCAGAACGTTTAGATAGGAAGTGAGTCAGCATAGAACCTGCCTGTGACCTTGTTGGTTCTGTCCCCTGAAACACTTTGACATTTGCTGAAGCTGTTCCAAACATGTTTTCTGTTTTGTGGAAAAATAACAAAATTGCAGATGTTCTGACTAGCACAGGGAGAAGCCAAGTGCTGACTTTGACATTAGCACATCTGAAGCCTGTTTTGCTGTCAATAGTATCAGAACTTCTGAGAATTATTGTATTTCCAGCAGGATCAGAACTTCTGATATCCCCACTAACAAACTTTTGTCTTGCAGCGCATGGGGGTCAAAACTTCTGATCTTCCCACTAACAGGTTTCTGTTTTGCAGGTGCCAAAGTCAGAAGTTCTGACTCATACAGTTTAACCAAAAGGTTGATCATCTGGCAGCGGGCCTGAGTCAGAACTTCTGATGACCTCTCAGCAGCGCGCTGGCTCCCTCTCTCTTTCTCTCTATCTTGTTTTTGTTACTTTCTTTTCTTATCTATTTTTTCTCGTTGAACCACCCCATGTACAAATATGTATCCCCACCCCCTAATTGTTGTAATAGCGTATGATTTTATATTCCTGCTTTTTATTGCTTTTAAATATAAATGCTAGTAATTAGGATGTGTATGGCAAGATAAAATCAATGAAATAGAAAATCCTAATTCAAAGATAAACTCTTGCATGACAATCAATACACTAATCACACTTGCACCCTTAGGGTTACTCCACTTGTTGCCTTTAAAAATAGGTCATGTTACGCATGCAAAGTATCTTGGTAAAACAAACAAAATCAAAAGATCATAGTCCCTCGATGACGCTATCCAAAGTTGCCTTACAAAAATGATCTTAGTCCCTCAAAAAATGCTAAGATACTTTGCAAAATTGCTATCATGGTCTAAACGATGACCCGCGCCCGTCCCGTTAACATCCTAACACAAGATTGTCCACCAAATACAATGGTGGAACAATACTGTTAAAAGGGTTAAAACATGAGAAAAATCTTTGAGTAAATTTAGGGGTAGACAACTCTTAGTTACTTGATCAAACTTGCAAAACACACTTGCCTACTTTTCAAAACCCACTCCACAACACAACTTTCAAAAACAACTTTCAAAAAACATTGAAATATCTTTTCGAAAAGACAAACACCTTTGTAAAATATTCGAGTAAAGAATTGTTACAACGGTTGCCTAGACAAGGCATCTTTTTCAAAACATTTTCAAACACACACACACCACCATTCCAAGCAATTGAAAATCAAAGGCAAGTGATCTAAAACAAGTAACTAAGAGCCCATGGATAACCATGGATGAAAAGGGTGCTAATACCTTCCCTTTTCATAATCTACCCCCCGAACCCACGAAACATCTCAAAAGGTTTTTCCTGTGCTTTTTAACCTTTCCTTTAGGATAAAATAAAAAGTCGGTGGCGACTCTTGCTAAACCGAACAAGTGCGAATACAAACGCAAAACCTCAAGTCAGTTCTCCCACCGTATCACAGAACTGGCGACTCTGCTGGGGAGAAATTTAAAAGTGGGGTTACCTTAGGGTTTAGATCACCTTTACATTCTTGCTTTGATTGCCTTGATTGCTTTACTTTTTGGGTCCTTGTTTGGGTTTGTTGTAAATCCTACACCCGGATTTGGGGGCACCTTTTTAGGTAAATAGCAATAAAACTGTGAGGGAACTGTGCGGGGTATACCGACACGGTTAAAGCAGTAAGCTATGTTAGTGTGACATATTTGTGAGTACCGGTAACCCTTGAGTTCAATCAAGGAGAGTACGGGGCCGCTGAGTGATGTCGTGAAGCACTAACGAACTCTTAGAACCTTACTTGACCATCCTAGCCTTTTTAGGGGTAGTGAGATGACCGACTTTGGTGCAGTCCGAAGTTGGTAGATACTCGATACTACACTCATTGAGGGTTGTTTTCTTGGAATATTTTGGTCGCCAGTTAAGTGGCTAAACCAAAACAATGAACATAGAAAACAATCCAGTAATATTGAGCTCCTTAGAACCTGGTTTCTATTTTTAGGACAAGATGAGCCAACTAACTTCAAGAGGGTACTTACCTACAAACCCTATGCAAGCCTAAACCTAAGGACTTGTTTGCTCTGTGTGAATATGATTACCTGTATATACACTTACTTGCTTTTGCATACATGTACATAACATCATAACATCATACCATAGCATTTTCAATAACCATTTCAAGGATCTCGAGGGTCTTTTGATGCAGAGTCACGTTGAACCAGACGTCTACCAAGAGGCAGGAGCTTTTCTCCTCTAGACAAATGCCATCAAAGATCAAGTGCAACAACTTGAATCAGGGGCTATGACCCACTTGACATGGTGAGCTTGATTCTCGTGGAAAGACATCCACGGGTGCAAAGTTCTCCAATCAAAAATCGAAGTTTAACCTCTAACATTCTCTTGTGTTTACCCCAAGAGATCCTTGAAAACATTGCATATATATCATACATATCATTGCATAACAGGTTTCTCCCATACAGGTCTCCTTATCTTCCTACTATTTATTTCAGTAAGATGGATATGGAACAAGCGGTGAAAGATCTCCAAGCTCAAAACGCTCAATTCCAACAAATGCTTCTGGCTATGGGTAAAGGGCAAGAGGATCTGACAGCTCTCCTTCTCAAAGACAAGAAGAAGAAGTCCAAGAAGGCAGCGAGCATCCTGAACTTGAGAAGAAGACCTAAGACCCTAGACCTTGCAACTCCATCCAACATAGGGGGTAGTCTTGAAGAAGACCACAATTTGGAGATTGATGAAGCTGACTACTCCGAGGAGCAATATCCTCCCGCTGATGACAAGTACAAACAGTTGGAGGATCGCCTCAGTGCTATAGAGATTCAACAAATACCTGGCTTGGATTTATGAGACATGGGTTTAGTTCCTGGATTGGTCATCCCGCCAAAGTTCAAGGTCCCTACCTTTGCCATGTACGATGGAGTCTCTTGCCTTAAGATGCATCTAAAGTCTTATGTTCGCAAGATTCAACCATACACAACTGATCCAAGGCTTTGGATCCATTTCTTCCAAGAAAGCTTGGTAGGGGCTCAACTCGAGTGGTTCTATCAATTGGAGAGTTCTCGCATCCACACCTGGAAGGACTTAGCTGTTGCTTTTTATGAGCAGTATCAGTACAATGCTGATCTCGCACCTACTCGTGTCCAATTGTAGAACATGACTATGGGTCCTGACGAGAGCTTCAAAGGATATGCCCAAAAGTGGAGAGATCTGGCTGGTAGAGTGCAACCTCCTTTAACTGACAGAGAGCTGATTGACATCTTCATGGGAACTTTGACGGGGCCTTTCTTCAATCACTTAATTGGAAGCTCCTCAGCCAGGTTCACCGAGCTAATACTGGCGAGAGGGTCGAGGCTGGCATCAAAAGTGGAAAGATCCAAGGAACTATATCCTTGGATACTCAAATAATTCCCTACAATGGAAAGAAAGAGTCCAATGCTGCGAACAGTCAAAAGAGTCACCATGACCAACACGTAGGAGCAATCTTGATCTCTAATCCTACGCCTGCTCAACAAAGACAGGGGCATCAGCATAAGGAGGTCGCACCTAAGAGGCAGTTCACCAACATCAACATGCCGTTGTCTCAAGCACTGCAACACTTGTTGAAGAGGGATCTGATTACGTTGAGGGCTCCCCTCCAGAACCCAAATACTTCTGCTCCCACCTATCATCCCAATGAAAGGTGTGCATACCACTCTGACAGTCCGGGGCATGACACAAACAACTGTTGGCCTCTGAAGAACAAGGTCCAGGACATGATCGATGCCAAAGAGATCGAGTTCGACCCTCCGGAGACTCCAGCATAATCAATGCTCCTTTGCCAAATCATTGAGAATGTCTTTGTTTTCATTTGAATTTTCTAAGTTGTAATTTCTTTTGTTGTTCAAACAATTATCTCTTAATGTCAAACTTTGTTTCATTAATGCATTGCATATGTTTGTCTTGAATTCATCCATTCGTTTTCACTACTCTTATGCTTTCTTTATGACATTTAACTCTTGCAAAAGCTACAAGCCTTTAGAGGGAGGATGACGAAACAATACCATAATCTCATACAATATGCTTTTGAACAGACCGTGCTGATGATGTACAGGCATTTCTTTCAATTCCCAAACACTGGAGTTATAAGGAAGATAATCCCTAGTCAACCCCTTCGAGCCAAAGAAGTAGCAGTTTTCTGTTCTAAACAATTTGAAACCTTTGATTTAAACCTGGGGCAGGGTAGTCTCTCAGTTAATTCAAAAAAAAAAAAGAGCGCATTGAAGTCGCAAACTCTCAGTTCGTAATACAACAAACGACATCAAAAAGAGAAAAGCATTCCTCTGGAATCAAAAGACAATGATGGTTCCTTATCTCATAGGCAGTCATTATCTCTCAAAAAAAAAATAAATAAATAAATAAAAAAGCCCACTAAGCCAAAACCTATAAAGGAGGCTTAAGAAAGCTGAGGCATCCCGCTGACTGTAATCTCGAAAACAGGAACAGTCAGGCAAAAGTTAGGGATAACAAATCAAAAGAAAGAGGTCATTATAAATCCTCAACAACATGAAAAAGGTTGCAAAATAAAAAGGAGATGATGACTGTCTTCCAAAATTAAACTGGTGAACCATCACCCAAAAGTCGTTCCAAACTCGAACAGAGTTTGACGCACAATTAACTGAGCTTAGGATTGAAGAACATCACGAAGAACGGGTGGGTACAAATATACTTTGAGCCTTTATCCTTTGTTTCTTAAACTGTGAACCAAAGCCACATTACAACCCTTCAAAAGTCCTAATTGAAGCATGGGTTAGTTCGAAAGCATACTGTTACAAAAGGTATCCTGACTCCTGTAAGGCTTTGCTCTAAATATTGTGTTGAATTTGTCTTATAAAAAGTTTTCTGCTAAAAAACGCATTTTTCAAAACTTCGAGACAAACATAAACTTTGCATTGCTTGAATATCATTGTTTGCATGTGGCTATTTGTTTGACAGCAGAGAAATTCACATAATGAATATCCGATGAACGAAAGCTATCTCAGTGAACCAAATCACTTCAAAAAAGATGACACTTCCATTGACAAATCTCCTATCAACAAGGGGGCATGACATGTCACTATCCAGCACACCTGGGGCAGTCCAATCAAGGTTTCAACAGATCTTTCAAAGTTCAGTTAACCTGGGGCAGTCCAGTCAAGATTTCAACAAAATCTCTCAATTGCAGATTAACCTGGGGCAAGTCTCCGTCACCATCACTTGGGGAATTCGAATGTCAATCTTAAGGGTTACGAACAGTCCAAGTTTCCTGGCAATATCACATGCATCTGATACTGGGGGAAGTGATGAAACCTCTCTAGAAGACCTGCAGTCATGGGTTTATTTCCCCAACTTTTGTCAAGGATTTATTCTCCAGAACAAATTACATTTCAACAACATTCTTAACATATGTAGATTGATCGACAGATAAGGTTCCTTCATCTTTTGAAGTAGTAATCATCAAGGTTCCTTCATCTTTTGGAGTAGTAATCGTCAAAATTTCCTTCATCACCTGCTGGAAGTTACAACCACCAACAAGATAACAGACAACTGAAAAATCTGTTTCTCTCATGAAGACTCTCATCCTTAAGACCTCAGAAGATTGGTATACTCCTAATTTCTGACCCTTAACAAAATCAAGATCAAGATTTCATTCTAGAGATAGTTCAGATGTGACCCAGAGATGGCGACATTCCGATACTTATTCCAGATTTTATTCTAGAGATAGTTCAGATGTGACCCAGGTTTGGCGACATTCCGAAACTTATTCAAGATTTCATTCTAGAGATAGTTCAGATGTGACCCTGGTTTGGCGACATTCCGAAACTTATTCAAGATTTCATTCTAGAGATAGTTCAGATGTGACTCAGGTTTGGCGACATTCCGAAACTTTTTCAAGATTTCATTCTAGAGATAGTTCAGATGTGACCCAGAGATGGCGACATTCTGATACTTATTCAAGATTTCATTCTAGAGATAGTTCAGATGTGACCCAGATTTTGGCGACATTCCGAAACTTATTCAAGATTTCCTTCTAGAGATAGTTCAGATGTGACCCAGAGATGGCGACATTCCGATACTTATTCCAGATTTCATTCTAGAGATAGTTCAGATGTGACCCAGAGATGGCGACATTCCGATACTTATTCCAGATTCCCTTCTAGAGATAGTTCAGATGTGAACCAGAGATGGCGACATTCTGATAATTATCCCAGATCAATACCTGCAGCAATCAAAAAATTCTCGCAATCCCCAGCAGAGCTAAAACTTCCAACTATCAATCCCCAAGCAGAATGAAGACTATCATTCTCAGTTCCTCACAGGATATTCAGATATTCCCCAGTGAAGATATCCTCAGGATAGGAATCCCCAATAGATTGGCATATAACCCAAGCTCCTGATTCTCCAGCAGTAGTCAACAAGGATGTCTCATCTTCAGCAATCAGAGATTCTTGCAATCCCCTGCAGCAGTCAAGGAATTACTTTCCCCGGCGGCAGTCAAGCTTCTATTATCTCCAGCCATCCAGGATTCATCTATCCTCAGCAAGACAGCCCATCAGCTTACATGCGCATTCATCACATTCATATCATAAACATTGATATAACATACATTGCATCATGCATCATGACATTGCATACAACTAACTCTTTACCTTTCAGGAAAGATCAAGTCGACAGACAAAGATTATCATCTTCCGAGATTCTTTCTAGAGATAGTTCAGATGTGACCCAGACATGGCGACATTCTGATACTTATTCCAGATTCATTCAGATGCAGTTTTACATGGACTCATCATCAGGAAACCCTACACCGGTTCCTTCTCCACTTCTCAACTTTTGAAAACGGTTTACGGACGCTTCCCAACAACGAATGCTGCTCTATTGCTTATTCAACTTCAAGACTTCTGAAAACAGTTTACGGATTCTCCAAACACGGATGTTAATCTATCGCTTGTTCAGATGCAAATTTTGAAAACAGTTTACGGACGCTTCCCAACAACGGATGCTGCTCTATTGCTTATTCAATTTCAAGACTTCTGAAAACAGTTCACGGGTTCTCCAACAACGGATGTTAATCTATCGCTTGTTCAGACTCAACTTCTGAAAACAGTTCACGGGTTCTCCAGTAACGGATGTTAACCTATCGCTTGTTCAGATTCTTCAACCTCTGAAAACAGTTTACGGATTCTTCCCAACAACAGATGTTAATCTATCGCTTGTTCAGACTCAACTTCTGAAAACAGTTCACGAGTTCTCCAGTAAAGGATGTTAACCTATCGCTTGTTCAGATTCTTCAACCTCTGAAAACAGTTTACGGACGCTTCCCAACAACGGATGCTGCTCTATTGCTTATTCATTTTCAAGATTTCTGAAAACAGTTTACGGGTCCTCCAGTAACGGATGTTAACCTATCGCTTGTTCAGATTCTTCAACCTCTGAAAATAGTTTACGGATTCTTCCCAACAACGAATGTTAATATATCGCTTGTTCAGACTCAACTTTTGAAAACAGTTTACGGACGCTTCCCAACAACGAATGCTGCTCTATTGCTTATTCATCTTCAAGATTTCTGAAAACAGTTTACGGGTCCTCCAGTAACGAATGTTAACCTATCGCTTGTTCAGATTCTTCAACCTCTGAAAACAGTTTACAGATTCTTCCCAACAACGGATGTTAATCTATTTCTTGTTCAGACTCAACTTTTGAAAACAGTTTACAGACGCTTCCCAACAACGGATGCTGCTCTATTGCTTATTCAACTTCAAGATTTCTGAAAACAGTTTACGGGTCCTTCAGTAACGGATGTTAACCTATCGCTTGTTCAGATTCTTCAACCTCTGAAAACAGTTTACGGATTCTTCCCAACAACGGATGTTAATTTATCGCTTGTTCAGACTCAACTTTTGAAAACAGTTTACGGACGCTTCCCAACAACGGATGCTGCTCTATTGCTTATTCATCTCCGAGACTTCTGAAAATAGTTCACGGGTTCTTCAGTAACAGATGTTAACCTATCGCTTGTTCAGATTCTTCCACCTCTGAAAACAGTTTACGGATTCTTCCCAACAACGGATGTTAATCTGTCGCTTGTTCAAACTCAACTTTTGAAAACAGTTTACGGACGCTTCCCAACAACGGATGCTGCTCTATTGCTTATTCAATTTCAAGATTTTTGAAAACAGTTTACGGGTTCTCCAGTAACAGATGTTAACCTATCACTTGTTCAGATTCTTCTCAACTTTTGAAAACAGTTTACGGACGCTTCCCAACAACGGATGCTGCTCTATTGCTTATTCAATTTCAAGATTTCTGAAAACAGTTTACGGGTTCTCCAGTAACGGATGTTAACCTATCGCTTGTTCAGTTTCTTCTCAACTTTTGAAAACAGTTTACGGACGCTTCCCAACAATGGATGCTGCTCTATTGCTTATTCAATTTCAATACTTTTAAAAATAGTTTACGGACGCTTCCCAACGACGAATGCTGCTCTATTGCTTATTCAATATCAAGATTTCTGAAAACAGTTTACGGGTTCTCCAGTAACGGATGTTAACCTATCGCTTGTTCAGTTTCTTCTCAACTTTTGAAAACAGTTTACGGACGCTTCCCAACAACGGATGCTGCTCTATTGCTTATTCAATTTCAAGACTTTTGAAAACAGTTTACGGATTCTCCAAACAAGGATATCAATCCATTGCTTATTCAAGACCCCCAGTTCAGAGATGTTCCAAAACATGGACACCTTTCTGATACTCATTCCAGATGGCATCTTTAAGCCCATCCCCGACAAAATTCTGTCACCCTTCTAGATGGCATCTTTAAGCCCATCTCCAGATGGCATCTTTAAGCCCATCCCCGACAAAATTCTGTCACCCTTCTAGATGGCATCTTTAAGCCTATCCTCGACAAAATTCTGTCACCCTTCTAGATGGCATCTTTAAGCCCATCCCCGACAAAATTCTGTCACCCTTCTAGATGGCATCTTTAAGCCCATCTCCAAATGGCATCTCTAAGCCCATTCCCGCATCCATGTCTTGACGAGTGCAAATTTAAGGGTACTCTGGTATCCAATCTCCTTTTACCTTCGAGCCACGAAAGGCAAATCTGCCAATCTAACTCTTCAGGTCCAAACAGATTGAACAGGGGCAACTGTTGTACCCCAAAATTTGCCCTCTCTTTCTTCAGAAAATCATCCTGGATTCTCAGAGTCCCTCTGAAACAAATCCAAGTCCTGAATTATCATTTCTTCCCAAGAAAACCATTTACAAGAGCAAGATGATCACACAAGCTCTAAAGGCAACGCTTTTATCTAGAGAAAAATTAAATTCTAAACATTTGGAATTTTTCTCTAAAAATGGGTGTTTAAGAAGAAATTAGCGCTTCAGAACTTCTGGACCAAACTCCAGATAGAAACAGTCAGAAGTTACAAGCTTGGCTCAACGGTCAGAAGTTGCAAGCTTGGCTCAACGCAGTCAGAAGTTGGCTCTTCAAGCAGCTACATCAACTCAGTCAGAAGTTGCAAACGTGGTTGAACACGTAAGCCTCAAACAGAACATAGCTCTTTCAGCAATTACGCAAGTTCAGCCAGAGTTTGCTAAAGGAATGCAAAGGAAGCAAGGAAGTCTGAAGGCTCCTTCAGAACATGCTGAAATCAGAAGATGAAAGGGTCAGAAGAGTGGGTGTTACACTGATACAGAATCTCTAAGTCCAGGATTTCCAGAAGCAAATCCAAGGAATGTGTCAGAAAGTCAGGAGAATCTCCAGAATTTGCTAAGACAACAAGAGGCCAAGACCAGAGCATGGTTCACGTTGTTTTGGTAAAGCAGAACTTCTGGTTCAAGTTTTTCTCCTATTACCAGAATTTTGGTGTTGATAAGTCTCATCACCATTTAATGCTCATTAATGCTCCCAACCACTCCTGAACATTCATCCAAGGGGTCTATTCACGTGTGGCTTGGTAAACGCCTTTATGCAGGTTTAGGCATGGGTCTACGCGCCACCGTCCACCTAAGAGGTCACTTCTCCCCAATCCATGCCTGCTGTTCCAGCCTAGGCTGAAAGGCTATCTATTATCACAACTTCCCAGGAACTTCTCTCAAAGAACAATTCAACCTCTGTTGGCGCCTTTAATGTTCAAGAATCCACAAGAGCTTTGCCTATAAATAGAGAACCATTGTCCGTTGAAAAAGCGCGTCCAAAAACCAGAAAAATTGCTAGAAGAGAAACAGAAATTTTTAGCAAGAAGGTGCTGTGAAACTCTGCCAAAATCTCCAGTGTTTCATAACTTTGAATCTCTTACCTTCAAACTTCATCAATACCCAGCTTTCTTTGTGACTAAATAACACCCTTTCAGCCTCTGACCATACATACACCTTCATCTACCCCTTTCAAAAAAGAACCTGTCCAGAACACTATCAGAGCTGAAAGCTAGCTCTCATTCACAAACTTTTCCAACAGTCAGGTAAGCACCTGCTGACCTTCGTCACGCTGCTAAGCATCATCAGCTTTGCATGTTCAAATAAACATAATGTAAACATCATGTTGCTGTTGTTTGTGTTCTGAGGATTTTCATACCTCAGAACGCTTAGATAAGAAGTGAGTCAGCATAGAACCTGCCTGTGACCTTGTTTTTTCTGTCCCCTGAAACACTTTGACATTTGCTGAAGCTGTTCCAAACATGTTTTCTGTTTTATGGAAAAATAAAAAATTGCAGATGTTCTGACTAGCACAGGGAGAAGCCAAGTGCTGACTTTGACGTTAGCACATCTGAAGCCTGTTTTGCTGTCAATAGTATCAGAACATCTGAGAATTATTGTATTTCCAGCAGGATCAGAACTTCTGATATCCCCACTAACAAACTTTTGTCTTGCAGCGCATGGGGGTCAGAACTTCTGATCTTCCCACTAACAAGTTTCTGTTTTGCAGGTGCCAGAGTCAGAAGTTCTGACTCATACAGTTTAACCAAAAGGTTGATCATCTGGCAGCGGGCCTGAGTCAGAACTTCTGATGACCTCTCAGCAGCGCGCTGGCTCCCTCTCTCTTTCTCTCTATCTTGTTTTTGTTACTTTCTTTTCTTATCTATTTTTTCTCGTTGAACCACCCCATGTACAAATATGTATCCCCACCCCCTAATTGTTGTAATAGCGTAGGATTTTATATTCCTGCTTTTTATTGCTTTTAAATATAAATGCTAGTAATTAGGATGTGTATCGCAAGATAAAATCAATGAAATAGAAAATCCTAATTCAAAGATAAACTCTTGCATGACAATCAATACACTAATCACACTTGCACCCTTAGGGTTACTCCACTTGTTTCCTTTAAAAATAGGCCATGTTACGCATGCAAAGTATCTTGGTAAAACAAACAAAATCAAAAGATCATAGTCCCTCGATGACGCTATCCAAAGTTGCCTTACAAAAATGATCTTAGTCCCTCAAAAAATGCTAAGATACTTTGCAAAATTGCTATCATGGTCTAAACGATGACCCGCGCCCGTCCCGTTAACATCCTAACACAAGATTGTCCACCAAATACAATGGTGGAACAATACTGTTAAAAGGGTTAAAACATGAGAAAAATCTTTGAGTAAATTTAGGGGTAGACAACTCTTAGTTACTTGATCAAACTTGCAAAACACACTTGCCTACTTTTCAAAACCCACTCCACAACACAACTTTCAAAAACAACTTTCAAAAAACATTGAAATATCTTTTCGAAAAGACAAACAACTTTGTAAAACATTCGCGTAAAGAATTGTTACAACGGTTGCCTAGACAAGGTATCTTTTTCAAAACATTTTCAAACACACACACACACACCACCATTCCAAGCAATTGAAAATCAAAGGCAAGTGATCTAAAACAAGTAACTAAGAGCCCATGGATAACCATGGATGAAAAGGGTGCTAATACCTTCCCTTTTCATAATCTACCCCCCGAACCCACGAAACATCTCAAAAGGTTTTTCCTGTGCTTTTTAACCTTTCCTTTAGGATAAAATAAAAAGTCGGTGGCGACTCTTGCTAAACCGAACAAGTGCGAATACAAACGCAAAACCTCAAGTCAGTTCTCCCACCGTATCACACTCTCCATTTACCGAAAGACACGGTCGCCTATTAAACTTGGTCACCTCTAACACTGATGAAGACATGATGAAAGTTCTCTTTTAGTTCTTTGATCCCTTACACCATTGCTTCACATTTCCCGATTATCAACTTGTGCCAACTTTGGAAGAATTCTATCATCTCTTGAGGATTCCCGTTCTCAATCAACTACCTTTCAACGGTACGGAAAGAGATCCAAAGCCGGAAGATATTTCTCAAGCTCTACACTTGCAATCATCTGATGTCACAACCAATTGCGAAACAAGGAGTGGTGTCAAGGGTTTCCTAGAATAGTTCTTGTTTGAGAAAGCCCAAAACTGTTGGAACTCTTTGGATTTGCAAGCTTTTGAGGAAATTGTGGCTCTCCTCATCTATGGGATGGTTTTGTTTCCAAATCCTGACCAACTCATAGATGTGAACACTGTCAAGATCTTCATGTCTCGTAACCCGGTGCCTACTTTGCTAGGGGACATCCTACATTCTTTTCACACTCGCACTATGAGGAAAAGAGGTATCCTTATGTGTTGTACTCCTCTCTTGGCAAGATGGTTTATTTCTCATCTTCCCCAATCTGTACTAAAGAACGAGCAAGGTTAAAGGTGGTCACAAAGGTTGATGATGCTCAAACATTCAAACATCCATTGGTGTTCCCGATCCATAGAGAATGTTACTATTGTCGACCGTTATGGAGAATTCCCTAATGTCCCTTTACTTGGAATTATGGGAGGTATCACCTACAACCCCTGCTTAGCCTTAAGAAAATTTGGTTATGCCCGAAGGGATGGCTCTCATGAGATGCTCATCCAAGGTTTAGTATTTGACTACGAGAACGACGATCAAGGTCATCGCCAAAGATTTATCCGAGCTTGGAGGATGTTAAACAAGGTAGATAGAAAGACATTGGGGCATAATAATTCCATCCCTCTTGAGCCTTACCTCAAATGGGTGCGAACTCGTGCTCAAAGTATTATGATGCCTTATCCCTCCATTCTCTCAGTAATCATTGAGCCTGTTATGGAAAGAGATGTTCCATACACTGTCCTGCATCCTGACATGCCCACCTCTCTTGAAGACTTACAAAGAGATTGAATACAACTCAAGGGGGAACGAGACACCTTCGAATCCCAATTCTACGCTAGCGAGAAGAAGGTTTTGGAGCTCACTAAGCAACTTCATGAGGAGCGGGCTCTGAACGCCTACATCACACCAAAGAGGATGCGTACTACCTTTTTATCTTATAGTTTTCGTATTATTTTTCCAAAAAAGGTATTGATGTACTCAAGCTTTAATTTATTAATATAACGTGTGTTTCCTTTTTTGTCTAAAACAAATTTGAATCTTTAAAATCCTTGAAATCATTACATATGCATCTACCATTCATTATAACATAAGCAGGTTTCTTGCAACAAGTCTCCTCATCTTTCTACTATTTATTTCAGTAAGATGGATCTCGAGCAAACGGTGAAGGACCTCCAAGCACAAAATGCTCAGTTTCAACAGATGTTCTTAACTCTAGCCAAAGGACAAGAAGAGTTGAAGACCTTGCTGGTTGAAGAGAAGAAAAAGAAAGCAAAGAAAATAACTGGAGTTCTAAATATGGGAAGAAGATTCCAAGGTTAAGCAAGAAGAACCCTAGACTTTGCAACATCATCTGGTGAGAAAGACAATCAAGATAGGAAAGGCAAGGAAGCAGTTGTCCAACCAGATTCAGAAGAGGAAGAGGAAGAAGAAAATTATTCTGAAGAACAATATCCTCCAGCCGACGATAAGTATAGGCATCTGGAAGAATGGTTAAGTGCAATGGAAATTCCAAAAGTGCCTGGATTGGACTTTGAGGAGTTGGGTCTAGTATCCGGGATTGTCATTCCCCTAAAATTCAAGGCACCGGTGTTCGCTAAATATAATGGAGTTTCATGTCCCAAAATACATCTCTGGTCCTATGTGAGGAAAATACAGCCTCACACTGTCGACAAGGATTTATGGGTACATTTCTTTCAAGACAGCTTGTCCGGGACTCAACTTGATTGGTTTTACCAGCTATAAAGAGCCAATGTTCATAATTGGGGAGATCTGGCCGATGCCTTTTACAAACAATACCAATACAATGCTGATCTTTCTCCCACCCGTACTCAACTTCAGAGTATGGCCATGGTTTCAAGTGAAGGCTTTAAAGACTACGCGCAAAAATGGAGGGACTTAGCAGGAAGAGTCCAGCCTCCCCAATCTGAAAGAGAGTTGGTAGACATGTTTTTGGGCACCTTGTCTGGTCCTTTCTTCAATCACTTAATTGGGAGTTCATCGGAAGGCTTTACTGAGTTGATACTGACCGGAGAAAGAGTAGAGGCTGGGATAAAGAATGGGAAGATTCAAAAAGATGCATCCTCTACTGCTGTAAGGAAACCATTCATTGGGAAAAAAGAAGTTGTTGTTGTATATCCTCAGAGAAATCATGATAGGGTTGAACGCCGTCCAATGGTGGGGGCTGTCATGATTCCTAAACACGCGCCTGCTCAGCAAAGAAGCAACTAGCCAAGAACGGAAAGAACAGTCAGACAGTTCACCCAAATTAACATGACACTATCTCAAGTATTGCCACATTTGTTGAGATCCAATCTATTGACTTTGAAAGAAGCTCCAAAGAATCGTAACACAACCTCTCCTCATTATCATCCTAACGCCCGCTGTGCATACCATTCTGAGAGTCCCGACCATGAGACTAACAACAGTTGGGCTCTAAAAAACAAAGTACAAGACCTTCTTGAAGCCAAAGAGATTGAATTAGACATGCCAGAAATTCCCAATGTAATCACTGCCCCTATGCCCAAGCACGACCGTAATGTCAACGCCATTGAGGAAGATATGTTTGTTACTTTGGTTGATGAACTTGTGACTCCACTCCTGACTATCAAAAAGAACTTGTTAAATGTCGGTGTATTCCCCGGCTGTAATGAAAGCTGTCATTTCTATTTATCCTCACCAACCAGCTGTCATTTGTTAAAAGCATGCATTCAATGCCTAATATATAACAATGATATTTTGTTCGAAAAGACTTCTATTCCAACTGTTTCTTATAATGATGTTTCCATTGTGACCATTTCCGCCAATTCTTCCAGGGTCTCTACCAAAAGACCCGTTAGAATTACATCAGTTCCTAAAGTAGCTCCGTTGATAATTACAATGCCTGGACCAATCCTGTATTCGTCAGACAAACCGTCCCATGGAATTATGGAGGTGATGTCTACTATCACGGTATCAAGCAAGATTGGCCAGCTGCTGAAGATTCAAGTTCTGAGAAAGTTGACTCCGATATCAGTAACATCTCAGGGACTACTAAGATAACCCGTAGTGGAAGGGTATTCTCTCCATAAATTTCTCCTCCAAAAGCTATTTCTGGACCCGTAATCATTCCTATTGTCGTTGCTCCTCCAAAAGCTATTCCCAGTCCTACAATCATCTCTGCTAATACTCCTGTTGACAAAACTGTTACAATCCCTGTTATCACCCCTATTGACATTCATGCTGCCGAGTCAACTGAGACTCGAGGTAAAGGTATTCTGGTTGAGCCTGTCTGGATGAAGGCACAATCAGTAGCTATCCCTGAGACCTCCCAAAAAGAGATGGAGGAAATTCTAAAGATCAGAAAAAGAAGTGACTACAACGTAGTCGAGCAACTGGGGAAAACTCCATCAAAAATTTCCATGCTGGCTTTATTATTATGTTCCGAGGCTCATGCAAAGGCCTTAGTAAAGTTCCTTAAAACTGCCCATGTACCCCAAGAAACATTTGCCGATCAGTTCCAAGACTGCATAGCCAGCTTTACCGCATATAATGGTTTAGGTTTTTCAGATGTTGATTTAACGCCAAGGGGGAGGAATCATAATGAGGCATTGCATGTCTCAGTCGAATGCAGAGGCACGACTTTGGCTCATGTCTTGGTTGACACGGTTCGTCTCTGAATGTGTTACCTAAAAAACTCTTGATAGGCTTGATTGTGAAGGATTGATCTTGAAGCCTAGCAACACAGTAGTGAGGGCCTTTGACGACTCAAAAAGGATGGTGCATGGGGAAGTAGACATCCCCATAAAAGTTGGAGCACAAACATTTGATTCAACTTTTTATGTAATGGATATTCGCCCTTCATATTCCTGCTTATTAGGCCGACCGTGGATTCACAATGCTGGTGCCGTTACCTCTACGTTGCATCAAATGCTGAAATATCCAATTCTAGGGAAAATTATCACTGTTCATGGAGAAGAAGAGTATATGGTCAGTCATCTAAATTCCTTCAGGTATGTGGAATTAGATGGTGAATTTATTGAAACTCCATTCCAGCACTTTGAAGAAGTCCCGCAGACTATGGCAGTAACCAAGGTTGTGTCTCAAGTCCCCAAGATTACAAGGCCTCTGCTCAAGATGTCGTCTTTAAAAGATGCCAAGGCAGTGATAGAAGAAGGTGGGTGCACTATTTGGGGCCAACTCCCAGATATCCCATACAAATCTAAAAAAATTGGTTTGGGTTTCACTTCAGGAGCCCAAAAAGTTGTACGCCACGCTCGTGCTGGAGGACCACTCTTGAAGATTAGCAACCGCGAAGTCAACGCAGTAGAGGATGATAAAGACAGGTGTGACCTAGAGGATTGGATTTTCCCAACTGTCAGTGGAGGGCTCATCAATTGGGAAGCTAGAGACTTTGTCCCGATCACTTTTATCCCACAATAATTTGGCTTTGAATTTTGTCGGATCTGTAATATTAAACAATTCCGACTATTAAAACCTTGTGTCTTACCCGAGGCACAATGGTCCATTTGTAAGGGTTATTATCTCATTTCCATATGACATTAATGAATCATGGACGTTTTTCATACAAACTTTGTGCTCATTGTTTTTCTTTTTACATTTTCATTTCTTTCAAAGATATCTATACTCTTAGACACACTCATACTCACAATGCAGGTCTACATCCATTCGGGATCCCATGGGTAACGGTTCTGATATGGCCTTTTGTGACTCTAAAAATCTAATCTACCAATCCGAAGACAAAGGTGAGGAAGATTGTGAAGTGCCAGGGGAACTCGCCAGGTTACTACAACAAGAAGAGAGGACCATTCATCCCCACGAAGAACCAGTGGACACAATTAACCTAGGTACCGAAGAAGACAAAAGAGAAGTCAAGGTGGGTGCCAATCTAGAACCCAGTGTCAAAGAGCATATGATTCAATTGCTACACTATTATGTTGGGGTATTTGCATGGTCGTATGAAGACATGCCAAGAATTGATGCAGATATCGTGGTACATCGTCTATATACAAAAGAGGACTGCCCACCGGTAAAGCAAAAGGTCCGTTGCATGCGACCAGACATGTCAGAGAAGATCAAAGCTGAAGTCATGAAACAATTCAACACCGGATTCTTGGCTGTCACCTCCTATCCGCAATGGGTTTCCAATGTTGTTCTCGTGCCTAAAATGGACAACAAGGTAAGAATGTGCATGGACTACAGATATTTGAATCGGACGAGCCCTAAGGATGATTTACCACTTCCCCACATTGATATTCTAGTTTACAATATGACACAACACAAAGTGTTTTCCTTCATGGACGGTTTCTCAAGCTACAACCAAATCAAAATGGCTCTTGAGGACATGGAGAAAACAACCTTTGTCACACATTGGAGCATATTCTGCTACAAGGTTATGCCATTTGGGTTGAAGAATGGTGGGGAAACCTATCAATGTGCCATGGTAGCTCTATTTCACGACATGATACATCACGAAATAGAGGTTTATGAGGACGACATGATAGCTAAATCTCAAACAGAAGAAGAGCATCTTGATCATTTACAAAAACTGTTTGAGAGGCTAAAGAAGTACAAGCTGAGGTTGAACCCAAATAAATGCACATTTGGGGTGAGGTCCGGTAAACTCCTAGGCTTTGTTGTCAGCAATAAAGGTATTGAAGTGGATCCTGCCAAGGTGAAAGAAGTATAAGAGATGCCTGCTCCTCGTACCGAGAAGGAAGTCAGACGATTCTTGGGACGGTTAAACTACATTTCCAGATTCATTTCTCACCTGACAGCTACTTGTGAACCAATCTTCAAATTACTGAAGAAAGATCAAGTAGTCAAGTGGAATGATGAGTGCCAAACTGCTTTCGACAAGATCAAAGAGTACCTGCAAGAGCCTTCTGTTTTAATGCCACCAGTCAAGGGAAGACCCTTGGTCATGTATCTAACTATTTTGGAAAATTCAATGGGGTGTGTGCTGGGGAAGCATGACGAGTCTGGCCGAAAAGAGCATGCTATTTATTACCTGAGCAAAAAGTTTACCGACTGTGAAACAAGATATTCACTGCTCGAGAAAACTTGCTGCGCTCTGGCATGGGCTGCTCGCCGGCTAAGACAGTATATGCTGACCCATACTATCTTATTGATATCTAAAATGGATCCAATAAAATACATCTTCGAGAAGCCTGCCCTCTCTGGGAGAATAGCGAGATGGCAGATGGTATCAGTGATATACTCATATCTCCTGAAGGATGTCATACTCCCTTTACTGCAAGACTCTGCTTCAATTGTACAGAAAATGACAGTCACGTACAAAGACTGGCATGAGATGCTACCATTCGCTCTCCACGGGAATTTTACCACAACCCGCACATCAACCGGGGCAACACCCTACTCTCTGATATACGGCATGAAGGATGTCTTGCCTATTGAGGTCTAGATCCCCTCTCTGATAATTATGAAGGATGCAGGGCTGAATGAAGAAGATTGGACCCAGACTCGACTTGATCAACGAAACTTTATTGATGAGAAAAGGCTTACTGCTGTTTGTCATGGTCAGATGTATCAAAAACGGATGATCAAGGCTTTCAACAAAAAGGTCAGACGCCAAGTATATCAAGTTGTGGATCTGGTGATCAAACGTATCATACTGCCGCAAGGTGATCCCAGGGGCAAATAGACTCCTACGTATGAAGGACCATTTATGATCAAAAGCATATTCTCTGGTGGAGCAATGATCTTGACCACCATGAATGGCGACGACCTGCCGCACCCCGTGAACACGGACATAGTCAAAAGATACTACGCATAAGAGACCCGCTAGTTTGACACACCTAGGAAAAACAAGGGCATCCCAGCGAACTAAAAAGGTTCTGGCAAAAATTAGGGATAAAACAAAAAAATCTGTACACCTGGAAAGTTGAAAATCCGAAAGGGCGGCTTGGGAAAAAAAGGGTATCCCGGTGGACTGAAAAATTGAAAGGGCGGTCCAGGAAAAAGTTAGGGAATTAAAGCGTATGACTATGTCCTATTGGATCACCTTACGGACAACCTGCAAACTCGATGATTCTGATCAATTCAATCAACTTCAGACAAGTCAACAAATAGATAAGATGCTCAGAGACACAAAGGCTATAGCAGAATGGGAATCCCATGGGATTATTTCACATAGCTATATTTTCTTTGTATCAAATTTTCATTTTTTTACGACAAAGTTCTCTTACTAGAATGGTTGTCTCATTGAACAAAAATACTTACTCAAAGTCAATACAAAGATACCCCTTTGAAAGTGTAAAACTATTTGTTTTTCTTTACTCTTGTGTTTGTTTACGAAAATGTCCAATGATTTATTTTTGAACATATGCATTTGAACGTAACTACCATTTACAAATGAACAAAATAGAAAGACAATCACTAATTGCTTTAAGAGATAGGTCAATATCTTTAAGCTATTCCATAAAATCCCCCATAGTGTGCAGTTTAATCCCCAGTGGAACAAAACTTCCAGTTATCACTCCTTGTTAGAAGTCGCCAAATTTCTCAGGATTTCCCAACAGGATTTCACAAGCAGTACACGGCGTTTCTCTTACAAAAGAGTTTATTTATTTAAGAAGGAATTCATCAACACTTCAAAACATGAAGACTTGCACTCTGTCCTCAGCAAAAGTCGGGGATTTATTTTCCCCAATTCAAACAAGAAGTGCAGCAGATTAGCTCACATACGCATACATCGCATCCATATATCATAAACATTGATAACACGAATGCATGTATCACAATCTCATTATACCATGAATTTCACACAACATGACATTGCATATTATCAAACATTTTACCCTTTTCAGGATAAGGTTAATCAATAGCTGCCATTAACAATGTTCAAAGGCCTTTCAGATACAGTTCAGATACGCTCCAGACACGGATGCAATCCTAATACTCATTGAGATTCAACTTTTAGATACAGTTCAGATACACTCCAAGTACGGATGCCATCCTGATACTCATTCATATTCAATCCTCAGATACAGTTCAAATACGCTCCAGACACGGATGCCATCCTGGTACTCATTCAGATTCAATCTTCAGATATAATTCAGATATGCTCCAGACATGGATGCCATCCTGATACTCATTCAGACTCAAATTTCAGATACAGTTCAGATACGCTCCAGACACGGATGCCATCCTGTTACTCATTCAGATTCAATCTTCAAATACAATTCAGATACGCTCCAGACACGGATGCCATCCTGATACTCATTGAGATTCAATCTTCAGATACAATTCAGATACGCTCTAGACACGAATTCCATCCTGATACTCATTCAGATTCAACTTTCAGATATGCTCCAGACAAGGATGCCATCCTATAGTCATTCAAATTCAATCTTCAGATACAGTTCAGATACGCTCAAGACACGGATGCCATCCTGATACTCATTCAGATTCAATCTTCAGATACAGTTCAGATACGCTCTAGACACTGATGCATCCGGATACTCATTCAGATTCAACTTTCAGATACAGTTCAGATACGCTCCAGACAGATTCCATCCTGATACTCATTCAGATTCAATCTTCAGATACAATTCAGATACGCTCCAGACACGAATGCCATTCTGATACTCATTCAGATTCAGCTTACAAATATGGTTCAACAATCATTTATGGATGGTATCTACAAGCCCATCTCCAACAACTTTCCATCATCTCTCCAAATGGAATATTTAAGCCCATTCCTTATACCATCAATCATCACATCACCGAGTACAAATTCCTGGGCACTCTAATGTCCAATCATCTTCCACCTTCGAGTCGCGAATGGCAAAACTCGCCAATCTAACTCTTCAGGCTTAAGAAGATTGAACAGGGGAAGCTGTTGTACCCCAAAATTTCCCTCTCATTTATCACTAATTTTCTCACAAGATCTCCTTTGACTCAAGACTGCATTAGGGTTGATCAGCTCAAAACACCTCCTTAAGCACTGATGACCAAAATTAGGGTTTGAGATTGCACAAGGATATTTGAACTTCCAATGCCCCATATGACATTCATGGATCATTATGGACCCTCAAGATTGCTCATGTCAAGTTTCAAGCCTTGGATCACACTTTTGCTCAGTCAATTGAGCATTTGACCTAAAAATCAACTATATTGGGAAAAAGTCAACTATGGCCAATTTACAGTCAAACTTCATAATTTTTTATCCACATCAATATTATAAACTCATATGTACCATTTTATCAAGATTGGACCATAATTTCCCAAGAAATTTGATCAAATCATCAAAAAGGCAAAATGGTCAAAATTAGAGTTTTGACTGAGAAAGGGCAATTTCTGATTTTTGACCTAGCAAATGGTCAATTGGTTTGAAGCATGATTTCAAGAGTTCAATTGCATCATTTTTACCTAATTACATGACCTAAAACATTGCTCAAGGTCATTTGATTGATAGTTGATTTTCAGTCAACTGATCAAAAGTCAACTGCACACTGAAAAGTCAAACTTTGACTTTTTTGTCAAAATTCAATGTCAAAGATCACAATTCATCAAAACATGTCAAAATATGAAACTTATTCATCAAGAAATCAAAAAGTCAAGATTTCGTTTTGAAAAGTCAAAGTTTTCTAACTTCGAAATTTTTCTAAGTGTTTAAACTTCATGTTTTTTCATAACTTTAAGCCAATTTTTCACCATGATGCAAGAGGATTCAGAAAAAACTTTCAACATGAATGTTGTAGATCTCCATGATATATACAATATTTATTTACACAACTTATCCTAAAAGTTCTGGGATCTCAAGTTATTAGTTCATAAAGTTGTGGTCTTGAAATTGGACACTTAGTGAAATTTTGCCCTTGTTTTTGGTCAAGATTTTGACCTATCTTCTTGACACTTTTTCATATAGTTCCAAGGGGAATTTTCAAAGTGATTAAAATAGGGGTTGTAGAGCACATTACAAGCTTTCCAAAATGTCCAATAACTCCTTGAGATCATTCTTGAGTAGGGATAATCGAAGAGATGAAGTTAGGGTTTTCACACTTGAATTACAAGTCATTTTGTGATGAAGAAGAATTCAATTTCAAACCTATGTTGCACAATCTTGTTTTGAAGGCCTCTAAACCTCAAGATCTATCCATAATCAGAAGATTACACTTGCTTTTGAGCTATTATCCTTTTGATTCAAGCTTTGTCCAAGTAAATTTTCCATTAATGGAACAAAGTTCACACTTCCATTTTGGAAAAGTGACTTTAATCACAAAGTCAACTTTTATGGAGTTTTGCACCTGTTCTTTCTGCACAAGAATGCTCTATAAACTCAGAACAAACATGTTTAAAGTTGCAAGCCATCCTACAAGACATGTACCTTGCATTGAAACCATGTTTTTCAAGATAACTTCAAAAACAAGTCAAAAACTCATAACATGTGATCTTTGTTTTCTGACCTCCTCAAGTACTCTAAACTCTTCCATATACTTATACAAGTGCATTGCAAGCTAACACACGATTGAACAAGTCCCAAAACTCCCCAAAACCAGAAATTTCCATACAAGCACAAAAACTTGTCATTTCTAATTTTTGAACCCAACCTCCAAATCCCCTGGTGTGTTTCTTGGCCAAACCATCCACAAAGCTTCTAATACACATATAAAACTATCCCAACCCCTGTTTTCAAATTGTAATACCATTTACACCATTCTCCATTTTCAAAAAAGGGAATTGCACATTGACTTCTTCAGCTTGATTCAAGAACTTTCAGCACAAAGTAAGATTTGCAATAGCTTCCTGGAGGTGCAAGGAAGCTCACCCAATCATCAAAACACTTTGAAAGTAGCTCTAACTCAAAACACGATATTCAGATGTAAGGTGAGTTTTCTGACTTTTCATCTCATTATTTAGGCATTGTTAGGTCTTAATTTGTGAAGATAAAATGTAGATAACTTTGCCATGATACTGTACATATCCATAGTTTGCATTTTTATGACCTGAGCTTAGAGAATTTTAGAGTTGAAGTGTCCTGAAATTTTTAGGTTTTTAATTAGGGCCATAAAATTCTCCTTTATCTTTGATTGTTAGTTTAAATTATTTACATGGTTGGATTCGTGGGAAGGAATGATACAACTTTCATGTTTGAACTTTTCATTTTTGTTGAGAAATGAAGAAGATACAGGTCCTTTGGCTGGAGGTTGAAGATGAAGTATATTCAGGATGCGTTTTGTGTTATGTATTTATTGTTTTAGTTATATTAACGGATGTATAGCCACCCCAGTGGTAAAGTGCACGCCTGTTCACCCTTAGGTCCTGGGTTCAAGCCCCAACATGACCTTTTGCTATTTTATTTACAATTTTCTGACTTTTTTATGTTCTTTTTTGGCAGCGTTTGGGCTCTTCATGTGGCCTAGTTTTTTCTCTCTCTCATAATACTCCTTATACTGATTAACCCCCCTGACTTTTCTTTACTTTTTTTATTTTTATTTTATTTTTTTCATTATTATTATTATTAATATTAATATTCTCATTATTATTATTATTATTATTATTTTCATAAAATCATAAAAAATTCCGAATTAATTTTTATTTATTTTTTATACTAATGTATTTTATTTTCCATAAAACAAAAAGATAAAAACAACATTTTTCTTAAAATAAATAAATTTTCCTCTCTTTTCTCAAATAAATAATTTTAGACTTAGGATAAATTAATATATTGTTTTGTTTTCTTAGTTAAAATTAATTTAGAACTTAGTTCATTTTAGTTAATTAATTTTCATTAATTAAAAACCTTTTCATAAAAAAACCCTAAAAAATCCTTTTCAAATTAATTTCTTTCCTTAGTTAGTTTAAATTAATTTTATTTAATTTTAATTACTCATTTTCTTTATTTAGGTCAAGATAAAACCCTTTCATAAAAAACAATAAAAATCATTTCTTTTTCCATTTATATTCTTGCATTTTTATTTTCAATTTTGTACAATATTCAATATGGTTATAATAGATAATTAGGTTTAACTTTCTCGCAATCCCCATTTGTAAATTTGTACACCCCCTCCCCCAATGATGTAATATCATAGTAATTTTATTTTTTGCAATTTATCGCTTTATATAAATGCTAGTAATTAGGGTTTGTATGAGAAGATAAAATTAACAAGTAAAAAACCCTAATCAAAGACTAAACAAAGCATGAAAATCAATACACTGCACACTAGCACCCCTTGGGTAAAATCCACTTTGTTGCCTTATAAAAATGGTCATATTATGTGTTGTACCCCAAAATTTTCCCTCTCGTTTTACTCAACACATGTCCATTGAGGTCCTCAACTTGCTCAAGGATGCCCAAGAGTTGACCAGAGAAACTCTCTCCTAAGGCAATATACCTTAAACTAGGGTTTCCATTTTCATCAAGATGTGTGAACTTCAAAAGTCTCAAATGATTTCCATGGTCCTAATATGTTCTCAAGATCATCCATGTCAAGTTTCATGCCTTGCACAAGAAGTTTGCTCAGTCAACTGCTCAGATGCCTGAAAGTCAACTACACTAGGTCAAAAGTCAACTCCACTAGGTCAAAAGTCAACTATGGCCCACATACAGTCAAACTTCAAGATTTTTGGTCAAAATCAACATTTTGAAGTTATATACATCATTTGATAAAGGGTTGATCATGATTCCCCAAGGAATGCCCCAAATTCATCAAAACCCAAAAGTTGCTAAATTAGGGTTTCTTAGGAAAAGTCAACCAAACTTTGACCAAGAATAACTTCTTTATACTTTATCATAAATTTTCCCTCCAAGGCTCATTTTGAAGAGGATGAAATTCCCTACAACTCATCTTCATCCCACAAGTTCAAAATATGCACTCATCAAAAGATATGAATTTCTACATTATAGGTCCTTTTGAAAAGTCAACAAAAACACCTTTTGGGTCAAAGCTTCTTACATGAACATGGAAGACCCAATTTATATGAGACCAAAAGTGTTGTTTAAGGGAAATCCTAAGCTTTCTAAAAAGTCAAAGAACACCTCTCTAGGGTTAAAATTGGAGGAGATATGCCTTGTCAAAGTTGACCATTTTTAAAAAATTGCCAAAAGTCAAATGTGCTAAAAAATGCAATGTTTTGTCAAATGGGCCTAGTTTTTCATGATTGCATCTTGCTTGTGACATGGTCCATGACCCAAATCAGCATCTACACTTTATTTTCTTCATTTTTTATTTTATTTTGATTTTTTATTATTTAAAATTCAAATTGAATCAAATAAATAGCAAAAAATGCAAAAGATTGATTTTTGATCTGATTTCTTGTAGGAATCAAATCCAATTAAGCTGACAAATCAGATCAAATCGTGCAAAGAAAATTGAAGCAAAAATTGGCATGATTAGGCCTATTTTGAAAACATATCATACAAGAACAAAATCAAATCCAATCTTCATAATATTCAAAGATACAATGCGTTTTTGTTGACCTAATCAGTTGTAATACATATATAGGACACAACCAGTGCATAAAAACAAGGATAGAGGTCGTGAAAGCAAAAAACCAAACTGAAAATTTTGACAAAAAGTGTGGATCCGATTTCTAATCTAGAGGATGATTCAAAATCATCCAAAGCCACAAATCCCTTTCTGGATATCTCCTGAAGCTAACAGGACCATTTGCACGCTTCAAAGCTCCAAGAATCATCACCTAATCCTCTCACGGTTTGTCACTTCTTCCAAATTCGTATCTCTTCATTCTTGCATGGTTAACATGTTTTGATTTCATATTCGTGTTCATATGAATGCCTGGAATCTTTCTGTATATTTAATTCCCAACTTTGATGCGTAAATGATGAATTGCCATTATTAGGGTTTTGTCCTCCGTTTTAGGGCTTTATTATACAGGTAAAATCAGGGCCAAATAGGAGTACTATCAGGCTCACGAGATCAAGCCTGGTTGATTGGTATATTTGGAATTAATTTATCTTACTTGTTTGAGATTATGGAAAGATGCAGGGTTATAGTTACAGACACAGGCCATAGGTAAAAGTCTGAGACCTAAGACGACGAATCTGTGAAGAAGACGATAACGTGTCCAGCCACCACTGGTCCATTTGAATAATAACGCGTGCGTTTCTGGCTTTCCAGCTATCCACCTTGTTTCATATATTACTAATTGTTGTTATTATATTAACAACTAAAACATGGTAGCCCAGTGGTGAAACGCGCATGGTATGAGTGGGAGGACCTAGGTTCGATCCCAGGTCCCAGCATTTTGCTATTTTCTTAACATTTAATTGCAGGTTCTATAAATTACACCTCCAAGCGCTCACCATGCACCACAATATCCAACCAATGGATTCATGATCAATCCAGATCCAATGCCTAACACTCAGGGCCTACCATAGACATCAGGAAGAGCATCACATGGAATCTAACGCCAGGACTGGGCTTGAGCATCATTGGGCCTGAATAATTCAACATACACCCCCTGATTTTTTCAATACAGGCCTATTCTCTATCCTTTTCTATTTTTATCTCTTTTTTTTATTTATCAATTATTTTCTATTTACAAAATAACAAAAATCATTTTTTTATTAAATCAAAAAATCACGAAAAAAAACCTAAAAAATCTTTTTTTTCATAAAAAATATTTTTGTTTCCTTAATTAATAATTGGTTTAATTATTTAGGGCAATTTAATTGTTTTTTTTATAATTTAAATTAATTAGAAATTAAGGTTTTAATTTGTACATAACCTAATTGATTTTTCTCAAATAATAACCTAAATAATTATTCAATCAAATTTTTAGGGTTCTTTAATTCTCGCATTTAATTCGTCACGCGCATTTTAATTCTTTTTCTATTATTGTATCTGCTTCGAGGTTGTAATAAATTAATTAGGGTTTTAAACTTTCGCATTTTTATTTTCAGTCAAGATAATTATGTATCTGCAAAAGCCATGTAATAGCTAGGACCTTTAAA
The DNA here is from genome assembly GCA_948472305.1 of Vicia faba. NCBI lineage: Eukaryota > Viridiplantae > Streptophyta > Magnoliopsida > Fabales > Fabaceae > Vicia > Vicia faba. Next base: position 1,241,760,952 of record OX451735.1, on the reverse strand, counting down.
CTTTCCCGCATTTTAATTTTCGCAAACTATAAACTGCTTAGATGTATTTTAATAGGATTGTATGGAAAGACTAACTAAAAATTAGAACATGAGATCACCTTAATTATGCAAAGATTAAATAACTGAAGTCAAACACATGCACATGCTCACTCTTAGGGTTTCTTCACTCCGGCTGCCTTTGGTAAACGGTCATGAAGTATAGGGTTTGTTAGTGGTTGTCCTCTAGCCCCGAAAGATCTAAAATGACCCATTCGGATGTTGCCTCAGAAAAAGATATTAAAGGCTTTAGGATGATTACTAACGTTTCCTAACATTACTTTTGTGATCGTATTTGTCCCTTCGAATGTCCCTAAAAAACTCCAACGACGATGCTACCTATTTCTCAATAATGGGATAGCATTGTCTAAAAGGAAAACGAAAAGACCTTTTTCGAGTAAGTAGATTAGTTCTTAGGTACTTGCTCAAACAAACAAACTTTTTCACACCTAACACTTTTCAAACCAAGTTTTTTTCAAAAACAACTTCGTAGCACTCTTGAGGACAGAAACAAGGGTTAAAACGAAGTAAAAAAAACTTTTCAAAACAAGCACACACAAGCAATTTTAGAAAATGAGCAAGTACCTAAGATCCCGTGGAAAACCACGGATAGAAAGGGTGCTAACACCTTCCCTTTCTATAATCTACCCCCCGTACTCAGAAACTCTCGAAAAAAAGGTTTTTTCTGTTCTTTTTACTTTCCTTTGTTGGATGAAATAAAAGTCGGTGGCGACTCTTACTTACCGTGACATTTGAGAATACAAAATGCAAACTAGTATTAACAGTCGATTCTGCCACCGTATCATAGAACTGGCGACTCTGCTAGGGAAAATAATAAAGTGGGGTACACCTTAGGATCTAGGTCATTTTAAAATTGCTTACTTGTTTTGTCTTGCCTGCTTTAAATTCAAGGGTTTTGTTCGGGTATTATTAAAGATCCTACACCCGGATTTAGGGAAAAATTTTAGGTAAACATCAATAGATCGTGGAGACTGTACGCCGTAGACCGATATGGTTTAAGCGATGGTTGTGTTGGTGTGACACTTTGGTTGGTACCGGTATCCTTCGTGTGGAAACGAGGAGAATACCGGGCCGCCGCATGGTGTCGTGAAGCACTAACGTACCTTAGAACCTTAGTTGAACAAAATTGGCCATTAGGAAGTAGTGAGATAGCCGGCCTCAGTGTAAAGTTGAGGATTGGTTGATACTCGATGCTACACTCATTGAGATCAGACTTTCAGGATATTTCCACCGCAAGAAAAGATTGATTGAGCTGAAACAATGCCCGATAAAGGATGATCAGTGATATTGAGAATCTTTAGAACCCGGTTAATTTTCTAAGACAGGTTTGAAACCAACTAAACTTCAATAGGGTACTTACCTTTAACCTCATGCAAGCCTTTGAACCTAAGGTCTATTGTGGGTTTTGCTTATATGTGATTTATCCTATTTGAACATGACATCATGCATCATAACATAGCATCCATTCTTATTGCACTAACCATTTCAAGGACCAAGGGAATTTATCTTTGTTCTGTTTTGCAGATCATAGCTTCCGCTCCTAGAAACACTATCTGAATCAGCTTTGTGAAAGTACCTTCCCAACTCAAGGAGCTAGTATCAAAGGTCCCTGAAACTTCTGCGTTCACTAAGAGACATGGTCGACTTCTCAACCTAGTTACTTCAAACTTTGATGAAAAGATGATGAGTGTACTCTTTCAGTTCTTTGATCCCAAGCACCACAGCTTCACCTTTCCAGACTATCAGTTGGTGCCTACCATGGAAGAGTTCTCTCAGTTATTGGATATACCCATTCTGGAACAGTTACCTTTCACAGGTCTGGAAGAAATTCCTAAGCCAGAAGTCATTTCCTCAACTTTGCATCTGAAACGGGTAGGCGTGGTATCCAATTGGGAAACAAGAAGCGGAGTCAAGGGTTTTCTAGCCAAGTTCCTAATAGACAAGGCCCATCTTTTTTGGGATGATATGGATTTGCAGGCTTTTGAGGAGAGCTTTTCCCTTCTAATCTATGGGTTGGTACTATTCCCTAATCCAGACTTATTCATAGATGTGAATGTTATCAAGATCTTCCTCTCTCGCAACCCCATGCCTACCTTGCTCGGAGATATTTTGCACGCGCTCCATACTCGTACCATGAAGAAAAGAGGGGTTCTTATGTGCTGCATGCCATTGTTGTCGAGGTGGTTTATTTCTCACCTCCCTAAGTCTGTACTGAAGAATGAAGAAGGTTTGGGTTGGTCACAAAGGATAATGTCACTCGCTCACACGGATATTCTCTATTGTTCCCGAGCTATGGAAAACACTGATATTATTGACCACTGCGGGGAGTAACCTAATGTCCCATTACTTGGCATCAAAGGGGGCATAACCTACAATCCTTGTTTAGCTCTGTGAGAATTTGTTTACGCTCGAAGGGATGGTCCCCATGAGTTACTTATCGAGGGCATTATATTTAACTATGAGGATGATGTTCAAGGGTATCTCCAAAGGCTCATACGAGCTTGGAGAATGGTAAACAGATCTGGCGCCAAGGCTTTGGGGCCAAAGGCTTCCATTCCTATGGAATCTTATCTCCAATGGGTACGAGCTCGCGCCCAGAAACTTAGGATGCCCTATATGGCCATTTTACCAGTGATTGTGTAACCCACTACCGAAGGAAGTATTCCTTACACGATTCTCCATCCTGATATGCCCACTGATCTTGGAGAATTACAGAGGTCTTGGATTCAGTTGAAGAAAGAGTGGGATACCTATAGAGATCAGTTCTATGCCCAGGAGAGGAAGGTTTTAGAGCTCACAAAGCAGCTCCATGAGGGAAGAGGACTCAATGTCTATCTCAGCACAAAGAGGAAGCATCCATGGGAATTTTTAGTTTTTCTAGTTTTTAGATTTGTTTTTAACTGTAACGCCTAAAAGGAATTTGAACTTTGAATTCAACTAATAAAATATTTGTTTCATTTTGGTTCGCAAATTTAAATTTCCCAAAGTCTTTGAAATCGTTGCATACGTATTCCATTCATAGAATTGTATGTACAAGATTCATAACAGGTTTCTCATCTCCTCTGCTGTTTATTTCAGAAATGGCTCTTGAATAAACTGTGAAAGATCTTCAGACTCAGAACACGCAATTCCAGCAAATGATTGTGGCTCTGGCCAAAGGACAAGAAGAGTTGAAGGCTCTGATTGTTAAGAATAACAAGAAGACCAAGAAGACAGATGGTGTGGCACATATGAGCAGAAGGTTCAGAGGGCCGCCAAGACGGATTGTTGATTTAGCTTCTTCATCTAAAGAGGGAGAGAACCAAGAGGTTGAAGCCAGAGAAGAGGACCCTAGTCCTAAAGAGTATGATAATGAAACTGATTACAATGAGGAGCAGTACCCTCCGGCTGATGAAAGGTATAAGCAATTAGAAGAGCGTCTGAGCGCTATGGAAATCCAGAAGGTTCCTGGGCTGGATTTTGAAGAGTTGGGTCTGGTCACCGGGGTTGTCATCCCCCTAAATTTTAAGGCACCGGTATTTTCTAAGTATGATGGGGTCTCTTGTCCTAAAATGCATCTTTGTTCCTATGTGAGGAAGATACAACCTCATACTGCTGACAAAGACTTGTGGGTTCACTTCTTCCAAGACAGTCTATCTGGAACACAACTAGATTGGTTCTATAAGTTGGAAAGAGTCAATGTTCGTAACTGGGAAGACCTTGTTGCTGCATTTTATAAGCAATATCAGTATAATGCAAACCTTTATCCCACCCGTACATAACTCCAAAATCTTCCTATGGGTTCGAATGAGGGTTTCAAGGATTATGCTCAAAAGTGGAGAGATTTGGCTGGAAGAGTTCAACCTTTCTTGGCTGATAGGGAGCTCGTGGATATGTTTCTGGGAACCTTGACTGTGTCATTCTTCAACCATCTGATTGGAAGTTCATCGAAGGGTTTTACTGAAATGATCTTAACGGGAGAAAGAGTGAAAGCTGGAATCCGAAGTGGAAAAATTCAGAAGGATTCCTCTTATAGTACTGTAAGGAAGCCGTTTGCAGGAAAAAAGGAAGTCAATGATGTCTATAACAAAAAGAATCAGAATCGAACCAAGCGTCGTCCGGTGGTAGGGACTGTTATGATTCCTAACCCTGCACCTGCTCAGCAAAGAAATAATCAGCCAAGAGCAGAAAGGCTAGCTAGACAGTTCACTCGGATCAACATGACGCTGTCTCAGGTTTTACCTCAGTTGCTGAAGTCTAATCTGGTTACTCTGAGAGAGGCTCCGAAGAATCCGAACACCACTTCTCACTACTATAAACCAAATGCTCGTTGTGCTTACCATTCGGAAAGTCCAGGCCATGACACCAATGACTGCTGGACTTTGAAGAACAAAGTACATGATTTGATTGATGCTAAAACATGGTCGGAGTGTTAATGTCGTTGAAGAAGATGGGTTTGTAACCTCTATGGAAGAATTGGTCACCCCACTCATGACCATCAAAGAGAGTTTGTTGAAGGCCGGTTTATTTCCGGGCTGTGGTGAAGGTTGCCACTTTTGTTCATTTCTACCGACCGATTGCCCTTTGTTGAAGGCAGGTATTCAACACCTGATGGAGGACAAAGAGACTCTGTTTGAGAAGGCTTCTGTTCTGACCGTTTCCTGTGAAGACATTGCTATCATAACCATTTCCGCCAATCCTCCCAGGGCTTCCACTAAGAGACCCGTCAGGATTACATCAATTCCGAAGGTGACTCCGTTGACATAACCATGCCTGGACCAATCCCATACACCTCAGACAAAGTTGTTCCTTGGAACTATGGGGCCGACATCTATTACCACGGCGTCAAGCAGGACATGCTAGCCATTAAAGACAAGATTGCTGAAAATGTTGATTCCGACATCGTCAATATTGCCGGAGCCAGTAAAATAACAAGAATTGGAAGAGTGTTCTCCCTTGATATTTCTCCCCCGAAGACTGCTACCGGACCTGTGATCATTCCTGTTATGATTCCACCCAAGACTACTACTACAATTCCAGTAATCACTCCTGTTGACCCTCCCATCACCGAGTCGGCCGAGACTCGAGGCAAAGACATACTGCTTAAGCCTGTCCTGACAAAGGCTAATTCAGTAACCCTACCAGAAGCTTCCAAGAAAGAAATGGAAGAAATTTTGAAGATAATAAAGAAGAGCGACTACAATATGGTCGAGAAGCTGGGGCAGACCCCATCCAAAATTTCCATGTCGGCTTTGTTGTTGTGTTCCGAGGCCCATGCGAAGGCTTTGGTTAAGTTTCTAAAGACGGCTCACGTGCCACAAGAGATATCCGCTGATCAGTTTGAAGATTGTGTGACTAGTTTGACTGCTGATAATGGTTTGGGTTTCTCTGATGCAGATTTGACACCAAAGGGGAGGAAACATAATGATGCTCTTCATGTTTATGTGGAATGCAGGGGCACGACTCTGGCCCATGTTTTGGTAGATATTGGCTCCTCGTTGAATGTGCAACCTAAAAAAGCTCTAAACATATTAGACTGTGAAGGCTTGACCTTGAAGCCTAGAAATATAGTAGTGAGAGCTTTCGATGGTTTGAAGAGGATGGTGCATGGAGAAATGGATGTCCCTATCAAAGTTGGTTCCCAGACCTTCAACTCCACTTTCTACGTAATGGATATCAAACCATCATATTCTTGCTTGTTGGGATGCCCTTGGATACATGGGGCTGGGGCTGTTACTTCTACCCTTCACTAGATGTTGAAGTACCCAATAAGAGGAAAGATTGTCACTATGCATGGTGAAGAGGAGTACATGATCAGTCACTTGAACTACTTCAGGTACGTAGAGATGGATGGCGAGTTCATCGAGACTCCTTGCCAAAACTTTGAAGAGGTACCTCAGATTATGGCTACAGCAGAAACTACTGACAGCCCTCCAAAGGTCACCAAATCTCCCTCAAAGATGGCTTCTCTCAAAGATGCACGACCAGTGGTTGAAGAAGGTGGGTCTACCATTTGGGGTCAGATCCCGGTTATTCATTACAAGTCTGAAAAATCTGGTTTGAGATTTACTACAGGTGCTCAAAGGGTCGTTCGTCGTGCTCGGGCTGGAGGACCTCCCTTACGCATCAGCAATCCTGGGGTCAATGCACTTGAAGACAGTGATGGTGATTCCGACATTGGAAGCTGGATCTTCCCCACTACCAACGGTGGACTCAGTAACTGGACTTCCAAGGACTTTGTACCGATTACTTTTGTTCAGGAGTAATTGTCTTTTTGATTTTTTTCAGATATGTAATTTAAAAACAATATAAACTCTATAGCCATGTGTCTTACCCGTGGCACAATGGTTCTATTTGTGAGGGTTATCATGTTTCATTTTCATATGACATTAATAAAGCATTGGACGTTTTCATACAAATTTTGCGCTCTTTGTCTTTCTTTTCTTTTATTCTGTCTATACAGCTATGCTCTTACTCACACTCATGTATCCAAATGCAGATCCATATCCACTCTGGATCCCATTGATAACAATTCTGCTACTGCTCATTATGACTTTGAAAATCCGATCAACCAAGCCGAGGACGAAGGTGAGGAAGATTGTGAGGTACCCGGAGAACATGCTAGACTATTACATCAGGAAGAAAGGGCCATACAGCCTCATGAAGAGCCGGTTGAGACAATGAACTTGGGTACAGAGGAAAACATAAAAGAGGTTAAGATAGGTGCAAATCTAGAGCTTAGTGTCAAACAGCGGTTGGTACAGATGTTGCATGAGTATGTTGAAATCTTTGCCTGGTCATATGAAGACATGCCGGGATTTGACACAAATATAGTGGTTCATCGTTTGCCGACTAAAGAAGACAGCCCTCCGATAAAGCAAAAGGTCCGTCGTATGGGCCCCGAGATGTCAGCGAAGATTAAAGCAGAGGTTATGAAGCATTTCAATGCAGGGTTCTGAAAAAGTGAAAAACACAAGAAGGGGGGGTTGAATTGTAAAACTTGAAATCAACTGCAGACAACGCGTTATTTTTATCCTGGTTCGTTTGATCTCAAATTACTCCAGTCCACCCGTCAAGGTGATTTCGCCTCTCTCCAACGAGGTCTTAATCCACTATATTCAACTGAATATTACAACTGCTTTAACAACTGCTAAATCCTTCTTGAGTCTAAACCACAGACCGGTTTCTCAAGGAAGTTCTTTCTTACAGATAAATGAAAATTATGTGTTGAATGTTTTCTACAAAAACTTTATATCACAACTGTGATAATACACAAATTAAGCTTATGTGAAACTAGGATGCTATAACTAGAGAGTAAGCAATTTGAGAGATATAGCAAATTGTATGAGTGAGGATGATGATGATTTGCTTCAGGCGTGTAAAGAGTTGTAGAGCATTAGCCATTACATTTCTCACTGTCTTGTTTTTATAGCCTTGGAAAAGATACGTTGAAGTCAATTATTCCATTTCAATGCCCATTACGTTCTTTCCATATTGAGAAGATCTTTGTCTTGGAATGCAGCCGTTGGTAATAAAGCGTCTTGAATGCACAGTACCGTTGTCAATTCAGCACGTTATTTGGCTTTGGCTTATTCTGACGCTTCTAAGTGCTGATGATATTGTTTTGGTCTTGATCAGAGTTTAGAGTATATTAAGCGCGGATCTGATCATCAAGCTTCAGCGTAAGCACATGCTTTGATCGTCTGATGCTGGCATGTGATATTTTATCTTCTGACGCTGGCATATGATGTTTCATATTCTGATGCTGATGTTGACATTCTTATGCTGATATTCATCAGAGTTTCTACTAATGCACAATATAATTTTTAGGTAGCATATATATCTCATATGAATTATACAATTTATTTAATCTTGCATTTTGTTATCATCAAAACTTTAACTTAGGGTAGTAGATTCAAACTTTGTTCTAACAATCTCCCCCTTTTTGATGATGACAAAAACCGGATTTTTTCAATTGAAATTTAAAGAAAAAAAGAATCATAGATAACCAAATAATAAATTGTATCAGAGATAATCAAAAAGTTATCAAGGATAAGACGATAGGGAATAAAAAGGTAACCGAGTTATGGTTAGAAAAACTCCCCCTGAGTTTATTACTTCCCTTTAGTTCCATGAGTCCTTTAGCATCAGATCTTTATTGAACTTTCTTTGAGCATCAGATATTTCCTTTGCCAGAGCAGAGCTTCAGTGTATTGGAGTTCATCAGATTCTTGTACCTGTAAGCTTATTGCAGAACAAGGAAACATTCAAGTATATCAGAGTGTTAGAATGTTTGAGACTTTTGTCTCAGTAATCCGTTATTGAAAAATATCATTCTTTCTCCCCCTTTTTGTCAACAATCAAAAAGTGCAAATAATATGAAGTTAAAAAAACGATCAGTGCAGAAAAACGATTGCATTCAGTTCAGAGCTCAGAAAATATTACAGATAACATGTAAAGAAAACAATGAAAATATCAAGAAACAAAATCTAAGGAGCGGGTGGAAGGCGTGTGAACAGAGCTTCTAGCATGTTCTTAATCTGATCAGTGGTTTCCTTCTGCTGATGCACCATGCTGGCTACTGAGTCAATCTTACTGTCCTGAACATCCATCCTTTCCTTCATTCGTTGATCATTCTCATCCATTCTTTCCTGCAGTCTAAGATCATTTTGCTTCAGCTCTTCAAGAGTTTGCCTATCCAAAGCAGCTTGAGAAGAGTCGGAGTCAGGATGCTTCTGAGAGCTTTCTGCAATAACTTCTTCTTGACTCAAATCTTCAGCTGGAATCGTCTGTTCTTCTGCTGGTTGAACTGTTGAAGCTGGACGCTTTTCAGACCAAGGCTCACTGTCCAGATGAAGAACTTCATCCTTCAACAGCTGACTCAAAACTGGACCTTCCATTTCTTTCAGCAGTTTGCTGAAGTTCTGCTGAGCCTGTCCATAGCTTTGGTCCTGCAGCTTAAAGGTTTCAGCGCATACCCATCTTCTGAAGAGTGTCCAGAGGTGGTCTGAAACAGCGGGATCAATTATTTCCAAACTAGCCTGCTTTAGAGAGGAAATCCACTTCTGCATATCTGTTTCAGAATTCAAGATGCTGGAACCAACATCTGGTTGTTTGGGTTTGGGAATGGCAGTTTTATTGATAATGGCAGCAAAGCGTTCAAGGACTGTTAGATCAATGAAGGCTTTGCTGTGGTTATCTGGATTTTGCTTGGGTGAGGGAGTAGGAGAATCAAAAATGATTATTGGACTGTGTGGAGTGTGTGGAGGAGTTGTTTCTGGTGAGGATGGTAATTGAGGTATGTTCACGGTTGTACCAGAAGGCAGTTGAATGACCAAGGGTTGTGGTTCAGGAGACTCAGGGGTTTGTGCCTCAGAGTTTTGTGTCTCAGGTTGAGGTTCAGTGGATTGAGCCTCAGAGTGTTGAGACTCAGGTTGTGGAGATGATTCGTGTTGAGGTGAAGGTGGATTAAGTACTGGTTGTGGAGATGGAGGTTGTGGAATTTCTGGTTCTTCTGGTATTGGTGAAAGTGTAGTTTCTGGTTGTGGTGAATGGGGAGTTTCTGGTTGAGGATTTGGATTTTCTGTATGGGGAGCGGAAGAGTGTTGGTTTATTTCAGAAAGAACTTCTTGAAGTTCTGGTTCTGTTGAGGTTGTAGGTTTGGGATTATGAGGTTTGGCGCGGGATCTTCTGAGGGTTAATGACTCAGAAGGGTCAAACTCAGGTTCAGTATCATCAATGGTTGGAATGGGAATTGGGATTTCAAATGAAGCTGGGGTTGGAATAAATGTTGGAACAGCAGATGAATTTAAAACATTAACAGAAGACAGATTACCTCTCTTCTTTGGGGTCTGTTGAGACGATCCTTCTGATACAGCCTTTCTCTTCTTAGTCTTCTTCAAAGTAACTTCTGGTGTTTGCTGGTGCAGATCTTTAATGTTCAGAGTGGGATCTGTGCCATCATCCTTACAAGCATCCAAGTATCTGAGAACAATGACTGGTTTAGAGTCAATCTCAGAGAATATAGGAAAGTCGTCCAGAGGGACTCTTCTGTTGGTGATTTCAGCATGAGGAGTGACGCTGGGCTCCTTCCTTATGTTCTCTATCAACTTCATCTTCTTCAGATTCTTGGCATTCAGCTGCTTGCCAACAGAAGGTTCTAGAGAGCTTATTTCCTGTGCCTCTGTCAGGTGTTCAATCAGTCTATTCTCCGTTAGAATATCTGATATCAATCTGCCGAAGGGTATCCAATCCCTTTTAGTCCTTTCTTCTTCTCTAGTCTCCTTGACGCTGGTCCTCAGATGTTTGAACAGAAGATGAGCTAGATTAATCTTTACCTTCTGATTAATAAAATTGATCAGAAACTGCTGATCTATGTTTATATAATCAGGAGAGCTTGTGGGCTTCCTGTGATTGAAGCAGCCCAGAATAGTCTTTGCCCAAATTCTGTGCTGATCTTTCAAGTCTCTTATTTTGCTGGAGGGAACCCCATGAGTGAAAATCTCTCTTGCAATAACAGCAGCATCTGAGCATCTTTCTGCCATGTCAATACAGCGGATACCACCACCAGTGTATCCAATCAGCCTTGCAATGTGATCTTCAGTAATCACAATCTTCTTTCCCATGATATACGAAGTAACCTGATGAGTTGAGGAAGACGCATGTATCCAGAATTCTTTAACCAAAATGGGGAACGTTGGACTCACCAACCTATCAAAGTACCTTTCCCATCCTTGTGCCTTAATTTCTTCAGACAAATCAAAGCCATTTTCCTTCAAACTGTTGAAATCTACTATCAGTTCTGACAGAACTTCCAAGTTCTTGACCGGAGTGAGGAGTGTTTTGAAAGGAATCTGATATTGTTCAGAGGAAGCATCTTGCTGGGAACCTGCAGAAGGAGTGCTAGAGGATGCCATGTCCACACAAGGGTTTTTGAGAGAAAGCTTGAAAAAGGGTTTCACACAGTAAGAAGTGAAAAAAATACAGAGGAGATTTGAGATTGTAAGTGACGGTAAAAATGCATAAATGATGTTTAAGGTGTTTAAATAGGTTTAAAAAATTGTTTTGAAAACATAAACAAAAACGTTTCAAAAATAAATCATGATTACTTGCATTTAATGTTGGCTGATTTTAGGGGATTTAGAAAGATATTGGAACGGTTACCCATGACATGTGTCTCAATGCATCCAATCAACGTTTTGCCTTCTCAGAAGCGTCCACGCATGTTCTGCCTCAGGAATTGGCTGATGACTGGATGGCACTTGTTTGATTTAGTGAACAACACATCTATCCTTGAAATGAGACGCTCAGATCTTTAAGGGTAGAGTCTGATACAATCTGCATGTCTATATTTTTAAGCAAATGGCAGAAGTGTTGTCACAGAGTATAGGAATGTTACTCTCAAATATCTGAAAGTCTTCAAGCTGACTTTTCATCCAGAGCATTTGTGTGCTGCATCCTGCTGCTGCTATGTATTCAGCTTCTGCTGTTGATAGCGCAATTGTTGATTGCCTTTTGCTGGACCAAGAGATCATATTTTCTCCCAGAAACTGGCAGCTTCCAGAAGTACTTTTACGCTCTACTCTGTCTCCAGCAAAGTCAGCATCACAGTAACCTACTAAGCTGTAATCACTAGATTTTCTATAAAATAAACCCAGATTAGTAGTACCTTTCAGATACTTGAAAATTCGCTTAACAGCTGTTAAGTGAGATTCTCTAGGATATGATTGGAATCTTGCACAAATTCACACACTGAATAAAATATCAGGCCTTGAAGCCGTCAGATAAAGAAGAGAACCAATCATACCTCTGTAGACCTTCTGTTCTACCTGTTTGCTTACCTCTTCTCTTTCTAGAATGCACGTGGGATGCATTGGAATCTTTGATGGCTTACATTCTGAGAGATCAAATTTCTTCAGAAGTTCTCTGACATATTTGCTCTGATGAATGTAAGTTCCCTCTGGAGTTTGATTGATCTGAATTCCTAGAAAGAACTTCAGTTCCCCCATGAGGCTCATCTCGAATTCTGCTTGCATACACTTAGCAAATTTTCTTCCAAGAGAAGGATTAGTAGATCCAAATATAATATCGTCAACATAAATCTGACACACTAAGATGTCATTCTTAACTGTCTTACAGAATAAGGTTGTGTCCACCTTCCCTCTGGTGAATTCCTTTTCTAACAGAAAGTTACTTAGTCTTTCATACCAAGCTCTGGGAGCTTGTTTCAGACCATACAGTGACTTCTTTAGTTTGAAAACATATTCTGGATTTTTTGTACTTTCAAAACCAGGGGGTTGGTGCACATAAACCTCTTCTTCTATATAGCCATTTAAGAATGCACTCTTGACATCCATCTGATATAGAGTGATGCCTTTATTAACAGCAAAAGAAATCAAAAGTCTGATAGATTCTAACCTGGCGACTGGAGCAAAGGTTTCTGTATAGTCTATCCCCTCTTGCTGACTATAACCTTGTGCTACCAGTCGTGCTTTGTTTCTGATGACTTCACCTTGTTCGTTCAGTTTGTTTCTGAACACCCATTTTGTTCCAATGACGTTGAATCCTTTTGGTCTGGGAACTAGATCCCACACGTCATTTCTGGTGAATTGATTCAGCTCTTCTTGCATTTCCAGAATCCAGTCGTTGTCCAGAAGTGCTTCATCAATTGAAGAAGGTTCAATCAGAGAAACAAGTCCCATGAGGGATTCTTCAGAGTTTCTGAAGCTGGCTCTTGTTCTGATTGGATCTTCCTTTCTTCCTAAGATTGTTTCTTCTGGGTGATCCAAGCTGCTTCTGGGTAGTCTTTTCTGAGGTTGCTCAACAGATGTTGCTGGATTGCTTGCAGTGCCTCTTTCTGATGTTGAAGGAGTGTCTTTGTTGAGAGCTTCTGATGACTTGTCTTCAGAACCTGTGAATTCAACTTCCATACCTGCAAAGACTTCATTCTGCTTTGACTTTTCAGAGTCAAGCTTATCATCAAAACGAACACTGATTGATTCTTCCACAATCTGTGTTTCTGTATTGTATACTCTGTACCCTCTTGAGCGTTCAGAGTATCCTAACATAATACACTTCTGTGCTTTAGAGTCAAACTTGTTCAAATAATTTTTTGTATTTAACATAAAACAAGTACATCCAAATGGATGAAAATATGAAATGTTGGGCTTTCTGTTCTTCCATAATTCATATGGAGTCTTTTCCAGAATAGGTCTTATGGAGATTCTATTCTGAATGTAGCACGCTGTGTTTATTGCCTCTGCCCAGAAGATCTTAGCAACGTTTGTCTCATTGATCATGGTTCTGGCCATTTCTTGCAATGTTCTGTTCTTTCGTTCTACAACTCCATTTTGCTGGGGAGTTATAGGACAAGAGAAGTCATGCAGAATGCCTCTGTTATTAAAGAATGACTCAAAATCTTTGTTTTCAAATTCTCCACCATGATCACTTCTGACTTTAACGATTCTAAGATCCTTTTCATTCTGAACTTGGTTACAGAAGGTGACAAACACAGAGTGTGACTCGTCCTTGTGTCTTAAGAACTTTACCCATGTCCATCTGCTATAGTCATCTACGATTACTAACCCGTACTTCTTGCCACTGACTGAAGCAGTTTTAACTGGTCCAAATAAGTCAATGTGCAGAAGTTCTAATGGCTTAGAGGTGGAAACAACGTTTTTAGATTTAAAAGCAGGTTTTGCAAACTTGCCTTTCTGACATGCTTCACACAGAGCATCTGAATTGAACTTCAGATTAGGAAGTCCTCTGACCAGATTGAGTTTGTTAATCTGAGATATTCTTCTCATACTAACATGCCCCAATCTTCTGTTCCAGATCCATTGCTCGTTGTTGACAGACAAAAGACATTTTACATTCTGACTTTTCAGTTCAGAAAGTTTGATTTTATAAATGTTGTTTTTCCTCTTTCCATTGAATATGATAGTCCCATCTTTCTGACTAACAGCTTTACATGATTTTTTATTAAAGATTATATCATAACCGTTATCACTTAATTAACTTATGGATAACAGATTATGCATTAATCCATCTACTAATAGAACATTATTTATAGAGGGAAGATTTCCATTACCTATTGTTCCAGAGCCAATGATCTTTCCCCTTTGATTGCCTCCAAAGCCTACGTGGTCTCCAGGCTTAAGTTCCAGGCTTTGGAACATATGCCTTCTTCCCGTCATGTGTCGTGAGCAGCCAGAGTCCAGGTACCATGACTGGTGTTTCTGATTTGCTGCTAAAGATATCTGCAACATGTATTATTTTATCCTTAGGTACCCATATTTTCTTGGGTCCTGATTTGTTAGCTTTACCAAAACTCTGGTTGAATTTTGGTTTCACAGAATAATTATTACTAGTATATTTAATGTCATGTGTGTGACCATACACAAAGTGTGAATTCAGAGGAGTGCGTTTAATAATTAGATCCATGGCATTCTTTGGTGTAGGTACCTTACCTTGGTATCCTATTCCCTTTCTGCCGTTTCTGCTAACTCCATAGATCATTGAAGCCATTTTGCTTCTATCTATGCTTTTAGCAAGGAACTTCTGAAAGCTGTGATCATACTCCTTGATGATCTCATCAGCGCTGCTGGGAGTTTCAGAAATTGTTTCCTTCTGAGAGTTTTGTAAAATATTTTCTAATTTTGAAACTTTATTTTTCAACACAGAATTTTCCAACTTGAGACTCTCAGATTTATCAGAGTCAGAATCAAGATTCCTTTTCAGGTTTCTGAATTTAACTCTGATCTGCTGATATCTTTCCAGAATTTCGTTAAGGCTTTCAGCAAGTTCAGCCTTAGTAAAATTAATTGCAAAGTCGGGGAATACCTCTTCGGTGTCTGATTCAGAGTCTGATTCAGAAGCTTCACTGTCTTCTGATATGTTGGCCATGAGAGCTATGTTTTCTCTCTCGTCATCTGATTCTGAGTCAGCTTCAGATGAGTCAGAGTCATCCCATGTAGCCATGAGACTCTTCTTCTTTTCCCTTCCAAACTTCTTTTTGGGCTTTTCCCTCTAAAGCTTTGGACAATCACTCTTGTAGTGTCCTTGTTCGTTGCATTCATAACAGATGATGTCCTTGGTGTTTGGATTTCTGCTTCCCGAAGAGCCTTCAGATCTTCTGTATCCAGAGGAGGAGTCTGACCTTCTGTATCTCGAGGAGGACTCATTCTGATCGGATCTTCTGGTATTCCTGAACTTTATTTTCCTCTGCTTCCATAGTTGATTCACTCTTCTGGAGAGGAGGGAAAGTTCGTCTTCTTCTGATGAGGACCCATCAGAGGTTTCTTCAACAGCCTGCAAAACTTTGGAGTCAGATTTTCTGTTAGATTTTAAGGCTAAAGGCTTACCTTGCTTCTGAGGTTCGTCAGCTTCTATTTCTATCTCGTGACTTCTGAGGGAGCTGATAAGTTCCTCCAGAGATATTTTGTTGAGATCTTTAGCTAGCTTCAGCGCTATAACCATTAGCCTTCACTGTTTTGGCAAGCTTCTGATGATCTTTTTGACATGATCAGCAGTAGAATACCCTTTGTCCAGAACTTTGAGACCAGCCACCAGAATTTGAAATCTTGAGAACATCGTTTCAATTGATTCACTTTCTTCCATTTTGAATGCCTCATACTTCTGAATGAGCGCAAGAGCTTTAGTTTCTTTGACCTGAATGTTGCCTTCATGCGTCATTCTGAGGGAGTCAAACATGTTCTTTTCAGTATCTCTGTTAGATATCTTTTCATATTCAGCGTAAGAGATGGCGCTGAGAAGAATAGTTATGGCCTTGTGGTGATTTTTGAAGTCACGCTTTTGTTGATCAGACATTGCCTTCCTGTCAATCTTCTGACCACTTGCATTCACTGGGTGCGTGTATCCATCTGTCACCATGTCCCACAGATCAGCATCATGTGCCAGAAAGAAGCTTTCAATTCTGTCTTTCTAGTAATCAAAATTCTCTCCATCAAAGACTGGAGGTTTGCCGCTGAATCTGTCTCTATCTTCATTGTTGTCATTGCTGGTGTGTTGATATGTTCCTGCCATTGTGTTTTTCTGACGCTGGATCTTGTACTGACACGGTTAAGTGTTTTAGCTTAGAACCAGGCGCTCTGATTCCAATTGAAGAAGTGAAAAACACAAGAAGGGGGGGTTGAATTGTAAAACTTGAAATCAATTGCAGACAACGCGTTATTTTTATCCTGGTTCGTTTGATCTCAAACTACTCCAGTCCACCCGTCAAGGTGATTTCGCCTCTCTCCAACGAGGTCTTAATCCACTATATTCAACTGAATATTACAACTGCTTTAACAACTGCTAAAGCCTTCTTGAGTCTAAACCACAGACCGGTTTCTCAAGGAAGTTCTTTCTTACAGATAAATGAAAACTATGTGTTGAATGTTTTCTACAAAAACTTTATATCATAACTGTGATAATACACAAATTAAGCTTATGTGAAACTAGGATGCTATAACTAGAGAGTAAGCAATTTGAGAGATATAGCAAACTGTATGAGTGAGGATAATGATGATTTGCTTCAGGCGTGTAAAGAGTTGTAGAGCATTAGCCATTACATTTCTCACTGTCTTGTTTTTATAGCCTTGGAAAAGATACGTTGAAGTCAATTATTCCATTTCAATGCCCATTACGTTCTTTCCATATTGAGAAGATCTTTGTCTTGGAATGCAGCCGTTGGTAATAAAGCGTCTTGAATGCACAGTACCGTTGTCAATTCAGCGCGTTATTTGGCTTTGGCTTATTCTGATGCTTCTAAGTGCTGATGATATTGTTTTGGTCTTGATCAGAGTTTAGAGTATATTAAGCGCAAATCTGATCATCAAGCCTCAGCGTAAGCACATGCTTTGATCTTCTGATGCTGGCATGTGATATTTTATCTTCTGACGCTGGCATATGATGTTTCATATTCTGATGCTGATGTTGACATTCTTATGCTGATATTCATCAGAGTTTCTGCAAATGCACAATATAATTTTTAGGTAGCATATATATCTCATATGAATTATACAATTTATTTAATCTTGCATTTTATTATCATCAAAAATTTAACTTAGGGTAGTAGATTCAAACTTTGTTCTAACAGGTTCTTAGCTATCACCTCTTATTCGCAATGGGTTGCTAATGTGGTTCCAGTACCTAAGAAAGATGGTAAAGTACGAATGTGTGTGGATTACAGAGACCTGAACAGGGCAAGCCCCAAGCATGACTTCCCGCTTACCCACATTGATGTTCTGGTTGACAACACTGCACAACACAAAGTGTTTTTCTTCATGGACGGTTTCTCTGGCTATAATCAGATCAAGATGGAACCTGAAGACATGGAGAAGACAACCTTTGTTACACAGTGGGGAACCTTCTGCTACAAAGTGATGCTGTTTGGGTTGAAGAATGCTGGGGCAACTTATCAACGAGCTATGGTAGCTCTGTTCCATGACATGATTCACCATGAAATAGAGGTTTATGTCGATGACATGATATCCAGGTCTCAAACTGAGGAAGAACATCTTGATCATCTACAAAAGTTGTTTGATCGGTTGAAGACGTACAAGCTGAGGTTAAATCCAAAAAAGTGCACCTTCGGGGTAAGGTCTGGAAAGCTGCTAGGATTCATCGTCAGTGACAAAGGTATTCAGGTAGACCCTGCAAAGGTGAAGGCCATACAAGAGATGCCGGCTCCCCGCACTGAGAAGGAAGTTATAGGTTTCTTGGGACACCTAAATTACATTGCCCGATTCATTTCACATATGAATTCTACTTGTGAGACGATCTTCAAGCTTCTGAAGGAAAACCTTTGATAATGTACTTAACAGTGTTAGATAATTCAATGGGGTGTGTGCTGGGGCAGCATGACGAGTCTGGTCGAAAAGAGCATGCAATATACTACCTTAGCAAAAATTTTACCGACTTTGAAACACGATATTCATTGCTCGAGAAAACTTTCTGCGCTTTCGCATGGGTTGCTCGCCGATTGAGACAGTATATGTTGACTCACACTACTTTATTGATATCTAAGATGGATCCGATCAAGTATGTTTTCGAGAAGTCCGCTCTCTCCGGAAGGATCTTAACTGAGTACGACATCCAATACACAACCCAAAAAGCAATCAAGGGAAGTGTGTTAGCTGATCATTTGGCGCATCAGGCCGTGGACGACTACCAGTCCATGAATTTCGAATTCCTGGATGAGAACATCATGTTAGTAACCGACTGTGAAGAACCTGGACTGGATGAAGGACCTGAGGAAGGATCCCGATGGTCTATGTATTTTGATGGAGCCTCAAACGCACTGGGTAATGGTATTGGGACCGTAATCATATCTCTCGAGGGTTGTCATACCCCGTTCACTTCCCGATTAAGTTTCAACTGTACCAACAACATGGTGGAGTATGAAGCATGTATTATGGGTCTTAAAGCTGCTATTGACCTAAGGATCAAGTTCTTGAGTGTATTCGGGGATTCCTCTTTGGTGATAAGTCAAATAAAAGGCGAGTGGGATACGAAGCACCCGAACCTTATTCCTTACAAAGAGTATGTACTAACACTACTGTCGCATTTTGAAGAGATCACCTTTGAAAATTTCCCATGAGAAGAGAATCAGTTAGCGGACGCGCTAGCTACTATGTCGTCAATGTTCAAGGTCAGGTGGGACAATGAAGCTCCCCTAATCACTATTGAGAGGTTGGATGAACCGGAATACTGCTGTGAGATTGATACTGAGGAGATAGCCGGCAAACCTTGGTTTTATGATGTGAAAAAGTATCTCGAGCCTCAAGAATACCCCGAGGGGGAATCTATCAATGACAAGAAATTTCTGAGAAGGTTTTCTGCAAAGTTCTTCCTCATCAATGGAATCCTCTATAAGCGCAATCATGACTCTACCTTATTGCCGTGTGTAGACAAGAGCGAAGCAGAGAGGATCATGGCAGACCTACACAAAGGTACCTTTGGCACTCATTCCAGTGGACATACCATGGCAAAGAAGATCCTACGGGCAGGATACTACTGGTCCACTATGGAAGCAGATTGTTATCAACATTCTCAAACCTGTCACAAGTGCCAAATCTATGACGATAAGGTGCATGTACCTCCAGTTACCTTGAATGTTTTGACGGCTCCTTGGACCTTTGCAATGTGGGGCATTGACATGATCAGCGAGATCAGACCTACCACGTCCAACGGGCATCGCTTCATCCTAGTGGCCATTGATTACTTTATGAAGTGGGTTGAGGTTGCCTCGTTTGCTACAGTTACCAAGAATGTGGTGGCACGGTTCATCAAGCATAACTTGGTTTGTCGTTATGGCATCCCTGAAAGAATAATCACGAATAACGGTACTAATCTCAATAACTCGATGATCACTGAAGTCTGTAAACAGTTCAAGATTCAGCATCACAACTCTTCTCCTTACCGGCCGAAGATAAATGGGGCTGTTGAAGCTGCTAATAAGAATATCAAAAAGATCATACAGAAGATGACGGTGACGTACAAAGACTGGCACGAGATGTTACTGTTTGCTCTTCACGGGTACCGTACTTCAGCATGTACGTCGACAGGGGCAACACCCTATTCTCTGGTATATGGCATGGAGGTTGTCCTACCCATAGAGGTCCAGATCCCTTCTATACGGATTATGCAGGATGCGGGTTTGAGCGAAGACGATTGGATCCAGACTTGACTGGATCAATTAAACATAATCAACGAGAAAAGACTTACTGGTGTCTGCCATGGCCAAATATATCAGAAACGGATGATCAAGGCCTTCAATAAGAAAGTCAGACAACAAGTGTATCAAGTAGGGGACCTAGTAATCAAACACATCATACAGCCTCAAGGTGATCCTAGGGGAAAATGGACCCCCACCTATGAGGGACCATTTGTAGTCAAGAACATATTTTCCGGTGGAGCCATGATCCTGACCACCATGGATGGTGACGACCTTCCACACCCTGTCAATGCAGACATAGTGAAAAAATACTACGCATAATAAAGACCCGCAAGGTTGACATACCTAGGCAAAAATAAGGGCATCCCGGCGAACCAAAAGGGTTCGGGAAAGAATTAGGGATAAAAAATGAAAAAATCTGTGTACCCGGCAAGTTGAAAATCCAAAAGGGCGGCTTGGGAAAAAAAGGCTATCCCAGTGGACTGAAAAACCGAAAGGGCGGTCCAGGAAAAAGTTAGGGATTAAAGTGTATCACTATTTCCCGTTGAATCACCTTGCGATCATTCCTCAGTAATCAGATATCGAGCTCAAACGGTACCGATCAATCTAGTCAGCTTCTGACAAACAGCAAAGTGATGAGATGCTTGAAGACATAGGGTCAATAGCAGAATTGAAACCCAATGGGATCACTACACATAGCTGTTTTCTTTTTGTACACAATTTCTGTAATAATTTTCATTTTTACGACGGTGTTCTCTTACTAGAGCGTCAGCCTCCTTGTAAAAAACGCCTGTTATAGGTAAATTTCAAATCAATACAAATCATCTTTTAAGTACAAAACTATGTGTTTGTTTTTCCATTTTCTGTTTTGTTTTGCAAAAACGTCAAATGTTTTATTCTTGACATATGCATTTGAATATGATTATTATTCATAAATATCTGTATATAAAACAGAAAGATAGTTACTAAGAACTCAAAGAAACTGGTATAAAACCTAAATATCGACAGTCACCCCGTCCATCATGGTACAAGGGGGCAGAGACAGTTGGAAGCGAAGTCACTATCACATATAAACCAGTGATACCTATACTCACCACAGGGACGAGACAACTAAAGTTCGACCTCTGTATCCCCAAGCAGGAATTCCTTCCCCAGCGGGTTCATTCAGAAAGCTAATGTCTGCATTCCCCAACCGAGCTTTATAACCATAAACAATTTATAAAGTTTTTCTCCTGAGTAGAGCTCTTCTCTCCGGAAATGGAAGCTCATCCCCAGCTGAGTTTATTTCTCCAAATTAACAGATCTTCCAACAGAGTATCTCTCTTCCCCACAGATTCGTTCCCCCACAGGATTATCCTCAGACAGAGTCTCCTCCGGCAGAATGTGCTCAAGAAGAATGGATATAAATCTCCAGCTAATCATCTTCAGTCACTATCCCCAGTAGAAACGAAGAACTCAACTCTTGATACTCTCAAGCAGCAATCCAGGATTTATTTTCCCCAGTTAGAGAATATCACAATAGCATTGCATATCCATACATCATGGCATGTGCATACATATTATACATCACAATCTCATTTATTTTGAGAACATCATTACTCAATACATTGCATACATCATGACATTACATACGACTAACTCTTTACCTTTCAGGAAAAGATGCAATCAAGTTCTCACGAGTTCTCTCTTGTTCAGTCAAACCGACACCAAGGTTTCTATTCTAGTTGAATATGTTTTAAGACTTTCATCTGGGTCGGTCGAATCGCCGCTAAGATTCCCCTGGTTTCTATGCCAATCAAAGTTATTCCGAGACCTCTCACGGGTTCAGTCAAATTAATACTAAGATTTCTCTCCCAGTTGAAGTTCTCACAAATTTTCTCTGGTTCAGTCAAACCGACACCAAGGTTTCTATTCCAGTTGAAGATATTCCAACATTTTTTCTGGTTTAGTCAAACCGACACTACAGGTTTCTATTCTAGTTGAAGATGTTCTAAGACTTTCATCTGGGTCAGCCGAATGCCGCTAAGATTCCCCTGATTTCTTTGCCAGTCAAAGTTAATCTGAGACCTCTCCCGGGATCAGTCAAATCGAGACTAAGATTTCTCTCCCAGTTGAAGTTCTCATAAGTTTTCCCTGGTTCAGTCAAATCGATACTAAGATTTCTATTCCAGTTCAAGCTATGAAGCCCGGAAATCGATCGGATAATATCTTGATTTCTCTAAAATACTACGAAGCCTGGAATCGACCAGATAGTGGTAAATCTCAAATTCAAGCTATGAAGCCCAGAAATCGACCAAATAATATCTTGATTTCTCCAAAATACTACGAAGCCTGGAATTGACCAGATAGTGGTATATCTTAAATTCAATCTATGAAGCCCGGAAATCGACCGGATAACAACTTAATTTCCCCATCATACTGTGAAGCCTAGAAATCAACCGGATAACAGTACAAGATACTACGAAGCCTGGAGTCGACCAGATAGTGGTAGAAGACGTTGTGAAGACTAGAGAACGACCAAATAGCGGCAAGAGACACTGTGAAACCTGGAGCACGACCAGATAACAGTATGAGGTACTGCAAAGCTTGGAATTCGACCAAATAACAGTTTAATCGGCCATTTACTATGAATCTCGGAAATCGACCAGATATTAGTATGCCTTAAATTCAAGTTGAAACCCGGACGCGACCAGATAACCACTTAAATCCTTCTGAAGCCTGGAACACGACCAGATAAGAATTGAGAAATTGCAAAGCCTGGAGCACGACCAGATAGCGAGTTTAATCTCATCTCCCCAGTAAGTCACTGTGAAACCTAGAGCACGGCCAGATAGCAGTTAATCTTATTATCCTCAGCAAATCACTGTAAAGCCTAGAGTACAACCAGATAGCAATTCACTTTCACCTCCTCGACTAAGAGATGATTCCCCAGTAGAGTAACGAGAAACTGAAGCTCCTAAAATTCTATTACCCTAAGACAGAGACCAACATCCCTCAACAGATTCCTCCTAAACGACAGGAACAGGAGTTTTGATCAAAGGAATATCTCAGGAAATCAACATCCTCTAGATGGCATCTTTAAGCCCATCTCCGACGATTCTCCATCATATCTTCCAGATGGCATCTTTAAGCCCATCTCTGGTGACCTTCCGTCGTCTCCTCCAAATGGCATCTTTAAGCCCATTCCCGATACTACCTACACAGTCCAGCACCATCTCAGACGAGTGCAAATTTCTGGGCACTCTAGTGTTCAATCATCTTCCACCTTCAGATTACGAAAGGCAGACAACCAATCTACATTATCAGGTTTAAGAATATTGAACAGGGGTAGATGTTGTACCCCAAAATTTGCCCTCTCATTTTACTTAACACATGCCCATTGAGGTCCTCAACTTGCTCAAGGATGCCCAAGAGTTGACCAGACAAACTCTCTCTTAAGGCAATATACCTCAAACTAGGGTTTCCATTTTCATCAAGATGTGTGAACTTCAAAAGTCCCAAATTCTTTCCATGGTCCTAATATGTTCTCAAGATCATCCATGTCAAGTTTCATGCCATGTACAAGAAGTTTGCTCAGTCAACTGCTCAGATGCCTGAAAGTCAACTACACTAGGTCAAAAGTCAATTGTGGCCGACATAATGTCAAACTTCAAGGTTTTTGGTCAACATCAATATTTTGAAGTTATATCCATCATTTGATCAAGGGTTGATCATTATTCCCCAAGGAATGCCCCAAATTCACCAAAACCCAAAAGTTGCTAAATTAGGGTTTCTTAGGAAAAGTCAACCAAACTTTGACCAGGCATAACTTCTTTATACTTTATCAGAAATTTTCCCTCCAAGGCTCATTTTTAAGAGGATGAAATTCCCTACAACTCATCTTCAGCCCACAAGTTCAAAATATGCACTCATCAAAATATATGAATTTCTACATTATAGGTCCTTTTGAAAAGTCAACAAAAACACCTTTTGGGTCAAAGCTTCTTACATGAACATGGAAGACCCAATTGAGATGAGACCAAAAGGGTTGTTTAGGTTACATCCTAATCTTTCTAAAAAGTCAAAGAACATCTCTCTAGCGTTAAAATTGGAGGAGATGTGCCTTGTCAAAGTTGACCATTTTTGCAAAATTGCCAAAAGTCAACTGTGCTTAAAAATGCATTTTTTGTCAAATGGGCCTAGTTTTTCATGATCGCATCTTTCTTGTGACATGGTCCACGACTCAAATCAGCATCTACACTTTATTTGCTTCATTATTTATTTTATTTTGATATTTTATTATTTAAAATTCAAATTAAATCAAATAAATAGAAAAAATGCAAAAGATTGATTTTTGATCTGATTTCTTGTAGAAATCAAATCCAATTAGGCTGACAAATTAGATCAAATCGTGCAAAGAAAATTGAAACAAAAATTGGAATGATTAGGCCTATTTTGGAAACATATCATACAAGAACAAAATCAAATCGAATCTTCATAATGTTCAAAGATACAATGCATTTTTGTTGACCTAATAAGTTCTAATACATATATAGGACACAACCAGTGCATAAAAACAAGGATAGAGGTCGTGAAAGCAAAAAACCAAACTGAAAATTTTGACAAAAAGTGTGGATCCGATTTCTAATCTAGAGGACGATTCAAAACCATTCAAAGCCATAAATCCCTTCCTGGTTATCTCCTGAAGCTAACAGGACCATTTGCACACTTCAAAGCTCCATGCATCATCACCTAATCCTCTCACAGTTTGTCACTTCTTCCAAATTCATATCTCTTCATTCTTGCATTGTTAACATGTTTTGATTGCATATTTGTGTTCATATGAGTTCCTGGAATCTTTCTGTATATTTAATTCCCAGCTTTGATGCGTAAATGATGAATTGCCATTATTATGGTTTTGTCCTCCATTTTAGGGCTTTATTATACAGGTAAAATCAGGGCCAAATAGGAGTACTATCAGGCTCACGAGATCAAGCCTGGTTGATTGGTATATTTGGAATTAAATTATCTTACTTGTTTGAGATTTTGGAAAGATGCAGGGTTATAGTTACAGACACAGGCTGTAGGTAAAAGTCTGGGACCTAAGACGACGGATCTGTGAAGAAGACGATAACGTGTCCAGCCACCACTGGTCCATTTTAATAATAACGCGTGCATTTTTGTTTTTCCAGCTATCCACCTTGTTTCATATATTACTAATTGTTGTTATTATATTAACAACTAAAACATGGTAGCCCAGTGGTAAAGCGCGCATGGTATGAGTGGGAGGACCTGGGTTCGATCCCAGGTCCTAGCGTTTTGCTATTTTCTTAACATTTAATTGTAGGTTCTATGCATCACACTTCCAAGCGCTCACCATGCACCATAATATCCAACCAATGGATTCATGATCAATCCAGATCCAACGCCTAACGCTCAGGGCCTACCATGGACATCAGGAAGAGCATCAGATGGAATCTAACGCCAGGACTGGGCTTGAGCATCATTGGGCCTGAATAATTCAACATACACCCCCTGATTTCTTCAATACAGGCCCATTATTTATCCTTTTATATTTTTTCTCTTTTTATTTATTTATCAATTATTTTCTCTTTAGAAAATAACAAAAATCATTTTTTTATTAAATCAAAAAATCACAAAAAAAACCTAAAAAATATTTTGTTTCCTTAATTAATTAATTAGTTTAATTATTTAGGGCAATTTAATTGTTTTCTTTTATAATTTAAATTAATTAGAAATTAGGGTTTTAATTTGTACATAACCTAATTGATTTTTCTCAAATAATAACCTAAATAATTTTTCAATCAAATTTTTGGGGTTCTTTAGTTCTCGCATTTAATTCGTCGCGTGCATTTTAATTCTTTTTTCTATTATTGTATCTGCTTCGAGGTTGTAATAGATTAATTAGGGTTTTAAACTTCCGCATTTTTATTTTCAGTCAAGATAATTATGTATCTGCAAAAACCCTGTAATAGCTAGGACCTTTAAACTTTCCCACATTTTAATTTTCGCAAACTATAAACTGCTTAGATGTATGTTAATATGATTGTATGGAAAGACTAACTGAAAATTAAAACAGTAGATCACCTTAATTATGAAATTATTAAATAACTGAAATCAAACACATGCACATGCTCACTCTTAGGGTTTACTCCACTCTGGTTGCCTTCGGTAAACGATCATGAAGTATAGGGTTTGTTAGTGGTTGTCCTCTAGCCCCGAAAGATCTAAAATGACCCATCCGGATGTTGCCTCGGAAAAAGATCTTTAAGGCTTTAAGATAATTACTAATGTTTCCTAACATTGCTTTTGTGATCGTATCTGTCCCTTCGAATGTCCCTAAAAACTCCAACGACGATGCTACCTATTTCTCAATAATGGGATAGTATTGTCTAAAAGGAAAACGAACAGACCTTTTTTCGAGTAAGTAGATTAGTTATTAGGTACTTGCTCAAACAAACAAACTTTTTCACACCAAACACTTCGTAACACTCTTGAGGACAGAAACAAGGGTTAAAATGAAGTAAAACAAAACTTTTCAAAACAAGCACATACAAACAATTTTAGAAAATGAGAAAGCACCTAAGAGCCCGTGGAAAACCATGGATAGAAAGGGTGCTAACACCTTCCCTTTCTATAATCTACCCCCCGTATTCAGAAACTCTCGGAAAAAAGGGTTTTTATGTTCTTTTTCCTTTCCTTTGTTGGATGAAATAAAAGTCAGTGGTGACTCTTGATTACCGCGACATTTGCAAATACAAAATGCAAACCAGTATTAACAGTCGGTTTTGTCACCGTATCACATTATGCATGTGAGGTATCTTAGCAAAAACAAGAAAAAAATACAAGACCATAATCCCTCGATGACGCTATCCATGTTGCCTTTCAAATGATCTTAGTCCCTAAAAAGAGAATGCTAAGATACCTTGTAATATTGCTAATCATGGTTATACGATGGCCCACACCCGTCCTGTTTACATCCAAAGATAGGGTTACTTACCAAATCAATGGTGAGATAACAATGTCAAAGGAAAGAGGAAATTAACATGAAATACTTTTGAGTAGGTAGAATTCTCCTAATTACTTGCTCAATTTCAAAAAACAAAACATCCTTGCTATTTTCAAAAACAAACAC
The DNA here is from genome assembly GCA_948472305.1 of Vicia faba. Classification (NCBI taxonomy): domain Eukaryota; kingdom Viridiplantae; phylum Streptophyta; class Magnoliopsida; order Fabales; family Fabaceae; genus Vicia; species Vicia faba. The sequence goes on along the minus strand of OX451735.1, from coordinate 1,241,734,103 downwards.
CTACACTTTCAAAACATCTTTCAAACTTGAAAACATTTCAAATGATCAACATCATTGTTTACATTATTACAAACGAGAATCATTACAAAGTTTGCCTAAACAATGGCCTCTTTACAAAATACTTTCAAAAACCACACAAAGCACAATTTCAAACAAAAGCAAGTGATCTAGCAAGTAACTAAGAGCCCATGGAAAACCATGGATGAAAAGGGTGTTAATACCTTCCCTTTTCATAATCTACCCCCCGAACTCAAGAAACAATCTCAAAGGTCTTTCCTGTGCTTTTTCACCTTTCCTTTTGGATAAAAGAAAAGTCAGTGGCGACTCTTTCTAAACCGCAACATTTGCGATAAAACACAAAATACCCAAGTCAGTTCTCCCACCGTATCACAATGCATATCATCACATAAACAGGTTTCAGAACCGATTTCTTATCTTTTCGCTGTTTATTTTAGAAAAAAGAAATAGCTCTCGAACAGAATATTACGGACCTTCAAGCGCAAAATGCTCAATTCCAGTCGATGTTCCTAGCTTTGGCTAAGGGACAAGAGGACCTGAAGGCTCTCATTCTCAAAGACAAGATGAAAAAGACAAAGAAACCAGTGGGTGCCCTGAATATGGGAAGAAGATTTAGAGGACCAGAAAAGCGAGCTATAGAATTTTCAACTCCGTCAAATGAGGGGGACAATCAGGAAGAGAAGACAAAAGAAGAGGACCACAGTCCATGGTCTGATGAAGAAGAGGTTAACTACACTGAAGAACAATATCCTCTTGCTGATTACAAATATAAACAGTTGGAGGGTCATCTCAACGCCATGGAAATTCACAGAGTACTTGGTCTGGATTTTGAAGAATTAAGGTTGGTTTCTGGAGTAGTCATTCCACAAAAGTTCAAGGTTCTCGCCTTTGCTAAATATGAAGGGGTTTCATGTCGTAAGCTGCATCTGAGGTCTTATCTCAGGAAGATCCAACCTCACACCACTGATAGGAATTTGTGGGTGCATTTCTTCCATAAAAGTTTATCGGGTACTCAATTGGAATGGTTCTATCAGCTGGAGGGAACCAACATTCGCAACAGGTAGGATCTGGCTGCTGCTTTCTACAGGCAGTACCAATACAATGCTGACCTCGCTCCAACCCGTACACAACTTAAAAGCATGTCTATGGGTTCTGGTGAGGGATTCAAATATTATGCCTAGAAGTGGAGAGATATTGTAGGAAGAGTCCAACGTCCTCTGTCTGATAGATAGTTGGTAGATATGTTCTTGGGTACTTTGTCAGGCCCATTTTAAACCATCTGATCAGAAGCTCTTCAGCTGGGTTCACCGAGCTGATATTGACAGCTGAGAGAGTAGAAGTTGGCATAAGATGTGGCAAAATTCAAGGGGTTGCATCTTCGAATGCTGTAAAGAAGCCTTTCAGTGGGAAGAAGGAAGTTAGTGTAGCCTATTGAAACAACCGTCTGAAAATCATCAAACAATGAAGTCGCCATCGAACGTCTTTTATCCCACATGTAGAGAAAGGTAAACGTCAAGAAAACCTGAGAAGGGAGAAGTCACGGTCTTGCGACCAAGAGATCGGATAAGGGAGTCTGTTACGCGATGGGAACGTATTAGCACCCCACACGCCCGTAGTACTCTACAGTATCCACTCTTGTTATCTATCTTATAGGTGTGTTTAAACTATGCTTACTGTTTACTATACTACTGAAGGGAGAATTCATGCAAAATAAAGGGGAAAAGAATGTTAGGAAAATAAAATTATGCTTTCTTGGGCCCTACCCCAATGCATATGTATCCGTTTTGAGGAATCAGGGCTACCGTAGTTCAGCTCACATGTTTTGTTCGTTTGTGTTTTTTTAATGGACAATGTTAATCCCGCCTTCTGCTGCAGCTCGACCTTTGGAGACTTATGCGTTGTCACAGAAGTAAACTAATCATGTCCTTACTTGAAAAGGGTTTTAGAGAAAGGTGCTTGAGCGCACAAAAAGATTTGAATTGGTTTGTGTTTTATTACCTTGAAAAAGGGTTTAAGTGTGATTAGCATGTTTTTGATTTGCTAAGAAAATGAATTTTAGTTTTAGAATGCAAGGATGAAAAGAGGGAAGAAAAGAGTCTAATGGAGACTAGCCTATTTCTAACCTAATGTTATCATACAATGGTAGCCCTAAGTCAAGGATGAACAAAAGGGAAACGTCTACCTAATGTTAGCATGCATGGTTTACATGGATAAAGAAAACAAGCCAATAAACTCAAGAGAGCACACCTAGAGAGATCCTATCTAAGTTAGCATGCCAAAGAAATTCTAATAAAACTATCCTATAGGGAACATGCAATGAGAGTGAAGTCGTGATCTCAATTTCTAAATTGAGTGACTCATCGATCAACAAGAAATAAAGGAAAGCGATAAAATCCTATAGGGAGCATGCACTGAGAGTGAAGTCGTGATCTCAATTTCTAAATTGAGTGACTCATCGATTAATAAGAAAGTAAACAAACACAAGCAAAACACATATAGAAAATGAAGTGAGAAATGCCTGCTACAGGTCTTTAAACAGCGACTTCGAGCACACGCTCTTTATTTCCTACTTCACATGATATCTAGAAAAGAGGTAAATAAGCATAATAAAGTGCCAAGAAAAACGAAGATAGTAGCGGCGACTACCAAAGCGAGCAAGTCGTCAAGAGCAGATGAAATCACTGAAAAAGCAGGGAGCACGCGTCGAGCAAGCTTTACCAAGAAACAAACAAAGTCAGAAATAATATCCAACTAAGATAAAGGCAAACGTGTATTGTGAATGCAATGCATAATCGGAAGTTCCTTGCACAATGAACAAACGCGTCAAAAATGCTATAGCAAAGCGGCATGAAAATACGGATGACAACTAAAAAGAAAAAGTATTTTTTATTATTTATTCATATGAGGAAAATTCTATCAAAAACTAAAGAAATAATTTCTAAAATCAACTAAGAGGTCTGACAATTTTTATTGATTTTATTACAATTTATCCTAACAAAAGTATAGGAAAAAAATTAAAGAAAGTCCTAAATTCTACAAAGAGTTAGAAGAATCAGGGGGTGCAAAGCTGGGTCCAGTGGTGTATTGTAGCAAATATGTGCTAGGCCCAATCAATAGAGCCCAATGCTGTTTTTTTGTACAATGTTAACAGGCTCCCAAAAATGGTGTAACAGGCCTACCTGGGGTGCAAGCAGCACGAGGCGTTAGGCCCATTGAAGGTCCGAGAGATTTTTCCAACAAGGCAATCATGTAAAAAAACAGAACGGACCTAAGAATTCAATTTCGATCCATGGTCCAAAATTCAGTAGGTTTAGTCCATCTTTATTATTATTATTGAATTGAGAAAAAAATTAAACAATTTAATTGTAAAAAGAAAGGGATTAGGGTTCAAGAATAACGACCCTTCATCTTCTTCGTCAAAATCGCTCCTCCCTCTCTTCTCTCTCAATCGTGGCGACAATGACATCTTCTCTTTCTTCGTTCAAATCACGTCGGCTCAACCTCCCCTCCGTATTGCTCTGTTTCTCACTGTGGCGCCACTACCGCATTGATTCCAACAAAGGATAACACACATGCCACACATTTACGCGTAGAAGTTTGGAAACTGTAAAAGCTTACCTTATGGAGAACTCTGGTAGTTCTTCATGGTGGAAACAAGCAAGAAGTCTAGAGAAGATATCATCAGATACGATTCTTCTTCTCCGATTCTGTGATTTCTTCTTCTATCGTTCTTGTGCGTTTATGGTCTTCTGCATTGATTGTGTTGTTGTCACGTTTTACAATGCAATGATGTGCGATTTGATGTTGATGGAGATTGATGTAGGATGAAAGGTCTTGACTCACAGATGAAAATGATGATGAAGGCCTGTACGGAAGAATATCGAAGTGCGATGAGGAGCTTCGTTTAGAGGTTGATGAAGATTGATGAAGGTAGAAGGTGTGATGATGAAGGTTGTAGTAGGTGATGAAGAACGATGATGGAGATTTCAGAGAGAGAGAGAGCATAGATTCACGAGGGTTTGATTATGGAGAGAAAACAGAGAGATCAGAGAATGAGGGTGGAGGTTGAGGATGGAAGAGCGAGAGCAGAAGAAGTGATCCCCGAAAAATAACCTTCTGGTGAGCTTTTTCTCTATTTTCTGTATCTTTTTTCTGTTACGAAAACCGTGTCTCTTCTCCCTCTCATTTTCTGTTATAGTTTGTTAGAACACAATTAGGAGTTAGAGGATTTAGTTACAAGTTTGGGTGAGTTTCTGTTATAAGTCGTTGGCAAACAATTAGTGATAGCTATTAAAATCGGTTAGGGAATGTTTAGCGTTTGATTTATTATAGTTAGCTGTTTTTTTGTTTTTTACTGTAAGGCTGATCTAGTATTTTAACTGATGCAGGGCCATTTTTTCTCTTCTCCCTTTGGATGAATGATTATATGCAGATTTTTTGTAACAAATTTCTGTGGACTGATTTGGTGAACTGGTTTCTTGAATAAAATGCAGGGCTGCCCATTCGTTTGAATAAAAATCCGGTCAGATTTTGAGGTATTAACGAAGGGATAAAGAATAGGATGTCCAAGGCATGTGCATTGCTAGAAAATTGAGAAGTGAGCAAGGGTTGAGAACAACATGAAGATTGAAGATGAACAATCATAAGCTTAGGATAGTATTTATGGGTAGCTTTTGATGTATGATTTGTAACTTTTGGTAATTTCTATGTAAAGGATATGGAAATGTGTAATGGCATTGATCATGAAATATACATAGTAATGCTATTTTTACTTCAAAGGACATTTAAAATTCCGTTTCCTTCCTTTTGCACTTCAATGTTCTTCATGCTTAAATACTTCCAAATGCAAAATACAAATATGAATGAATGCCTAGAATTACGGTAATGGCAAAGTAATCGTACAAAAGTCCATATGACTTGGCCTATAAAAGTCATTATTCAAAAGTTAACTTTCTAACCAAATGAGAACATATTCATCCTTGCACCTTTGTAACAAGTCGCATATGAAAAGCCTAAGAGTTCAAAATGGACTTTGAAATTATCCAATGCCTTCAAACTGCCTTCAAACTCGAAATAATTCATAAGACAACAAATGAATTTCAACCCTTGCATCAAATCAACAATGTTGTCTTACGATGCAAATAACCAAGTGAACCAAACTCTGATGATGATAAACAAAAGAAACCCTAGATATGAGAAATGTGTTGCATGAAAGCCATGAAACCAAACCCTTAAGATCCTTATGATAACCACTTGGCATACATAAGTAAATCTTTATCCATGATTAATGAAAGTACTTGTTGAAACAGAACCCTATCTCACAATATCCTCCTTCAAAGTGTCGTAAGAAACCATTTTGTTATCATAAACCTAATCCACTTTCTTTTGAGGCATCTTAATGAAGAAGTTTGATGAAAGAAAAAGTCACCAATGAATATGAACATAGAACCTTAGCTTCACAAACCATAAACAAAGAACAAACCAGTTGATTTAAACCTGAGTGAAGATAACAGCTTAAAAACATATAGAATCCCTTATTCCTCAATATCTTTGATCGCATGCCCATTTGATTGATTAATGATGCATGATGTTCTTAAATGACCTAATAGAGGTTATATACATAAGAAAACTGCGAGATGCGTAAGCCAGGTAAAAGTAAGAGGGTAGGACAAATTTGGGGTATTACAGTTGCCCCTATTTAATCGTCTTAAACCTGAAAGTACGATTGGCGCATGCCTTTCGGAAGTTCAAGGTTGAAGATGATTAAATACTAATGCCAAAAATTTATTCTTGGAGAAAGTGTGAGTATTTATTTATTTTTGTGATATCTGCTGGAGAAACAATTTTCCCTTTTTCTAGTGAAGAGACAGAGTTTGGACTTACAACATGGCGTGATGCCAATACAAGACAAATATTGGTAAGAAAAGACAGCGGATAAGGTCTACGGGTGGCCTATAATCCTAAGATGAAACATGAGAGTGATTTGTCGGAGAACCTAGCCTAAGGGCGATCTCAGGTTCTAAGACAAGATTTGTGGGAAGAACCTAACAAACGGGCGATCTCATGTTCGACGATGATCTATGGGAAGAACCTAGACAAGAGGCAATCTCAAGTTCGATGATCTGAGGAAGAACCTAACCTACGGGCGATCTCAGGTTCGACGATGATCCAAGGAAGGAATCTAACCTACAGGCGATCTCAAGCTCGACGATGATCTATGGAAAGAACCTAGCGAAAAGGCGATCTCAGGTTCTAAGATGATCTATGGGAAGAACCTAGTGTGATACGGTGGCAGAACCGACTGTTAATACTGGTTTACGTTTTTTGTTCGCAAATGTCGCGGTAAGCAAGAGTCACCACCTACTTTTATTTTATCCAATCAGGAAAAGGAAAAAGAACAGAAAAAACCTTTTTCGAGATGTTTCTGAGTACGAGGGGTAGATTATAGCAAGGGAAGGTGTTGGCACCCTTTATATCTGTATTTTTCTACAGGCTCTTAGGTACTTGCTCATTTTTCAAATTACTTGTGTGTATTTGTCTTGAAAATGTTTTACTTCGTGGTAACCCTTGTATCGGTCCTCAAGGATGTGACGAAGTTTGTTTGAAAATTTGTTTGAAAAGGTGTTTGTGTGAAAATTTTCTTCTTGAGGAAGTACTTAAGATTTTCCCTACTCGAAAAAATGATTGTTCATTCTATTTCCTTTATATAGCACTATCCTACTATTAAGGAGTAGGTATCACCTCCGTTGGAGTTGTAAGGGACATTCGAGAGGGACAAGTACAATCACTAAAACAATAGTTAGAAAACTTTAGTAGTAACCCTAGAGTCTTAAGATCTTTCCGACAACATTCGAATGGGACACTTTGATCTCTTTAGACTGGAGGGAAACCACTAAAATCTCCTATGCTTAATGATTGTTTACCGACAACAACCGAAGTGAGGTAAACCCGAGGAGTGAATATATGCATATGATTTGTTTCAGTTATTTAATCTTTGTACATTAGGTGATCTACCATTTTAATTTTCCATACATTCTTGCCATACAATCCTATTAGCCATACATCTAGACAATTAAAGATTATGGAAATTAAAAGCGAAAAAGTAAATCTAATTATTACAAGGCTTCGAGAAATGGGGATTACATAACCAAAACTCGAGGGGAAATTAAACAGTAAATAAAACCCTAGTTTAAAAGACTATTACAACCTCGGAGCAATTACAAAAATATAATGAAAAGTACGTACGACAAATGTAAATCCGAGAAATTAGGGTTTTAACTCTTGAAAACCAAATTCAATTTAATTAAAGAAAAAAAATCATTTTTTGTCATTTTTATTTAAGGAAATAAAGAATAAATTGCAAAATATCCTAATCACTAATTAAGTTTTAATTATTAAAAATCATTAAATTAATGGAAAAAAAAACAATTAACCTATTTTTGTGTTTTTATTTTGAGAAGGAATTAAAATTTAGAATTAAACCTAATTCTATTTGATTTAAATTATGAAAAAAAGATTTAAGTTAACCTAATTAAACTAATTAATGCAATTAAATATTTTATGAAAAAAAAGACTAAACCTCATATTGTTTGTGATTTTCTGATTTTTATGTTATGATTAAAAGTGATTTTTGGAAAATAAATAAAATAAATAAATTAAAACAATAAAAAGAATTGAAATAAAATAAAAAAGAAAAGATTGGGCCTGTGTGGTAGAATGCAGACTGGGGGGTGCATTTCCACATTGTTAGGCCCAAATTGGTTGGCCCATGTTCCTTGCGTGTGATCCCATGTGGATTAGCTTCAGAGAGTGCACCATGGGCTGCTGTGGTTGGACGTTGGATTTGGACCAAGGGATGATCCAAAGGGTAGGATTTGTGAGCGTATGATGGACGCATGGAATGATGATGTACTGAATCTGCAGTAAATTGTTAGGAAAATAATAAAAGTGTGAATTAATAATTAAAAACCTAACTCTGATTAATTTACAAGTTAATTATGAAATAAAATCAATATTGATTAAATCAAAACAACTTTTATGTCAAAAATTATTTTAATTAATTGAAAGCCTAAAACTAATATTTAATGATTTTTTTGTGATTTTATATGTTATTTAAATTAATGATAGAAAACAAATCAAGTGAAAAATAAATAAATGAAAAGGGTTAGAAAAGAAAATAGTCAAAAAAGTGAAAAATGCATGGGGTGGGTGATGAACCCATGCCCCCTGGGTCACAGTTAGGCACCTCATCCACCAAGTCAAGCTATTGTTTGTGATTCAAACCCATTCTACGTAACAACAAGAACTCATTTGGACAGTTAATAAACATTAGCAATGCATGAAATTAATTATATGAATGTTTGAAAGAAAAGCAAATCGGAGAAGATGAGTATGCTTGTTTCAAGCATCAATGGCCATGACTTTCGACCTATTCTTACCTTTAGATACCTCAGGAATGATTTATAATTGATGGCTTGGAATGAAAGTGGCTGGATCTTCGGTTTTGACTTTGCACTAGTTTTGACAGAATTTTAGGTTTTTAGAGAGCATTCTTGGGCAGCCAATTTCATGCTCCCTAGTGTATGAGGGTGTTGTGTTTATATAGAGGAGGAATTTAGGTCAAAAATAATGGAAGAAATCTCATAGTATCTTGAGGAATTATAAAGATTTGATTTGATTTTGGCCTTGTATGATTTCTTTCCAAAATAGCTCCAATCATGATTTTTTCAATCTAAATCATCCTTGCACGAATTACATGCCATACTAGCTGTATATGGACTCATAATGTGCACAAAAATCCCAAGATTTTATTTGCTTTTATTATTTTACCATTTAATTTGATTTATTTTGGTTTAAATGAATAAAAAATCAAAATAAATGATAAAAATAATAAAATAATAGTTGGAAAAGCTCAGAGGTCGTGGGTCCTATTAGAAAGATGTTTTAAACAAGAAAACATGGGCCCCTTTAGAAAAAAATGCAAATTTGATCAATGTTGACTTTTGACAATTTTCCAAAAATTGCCAACTTTGACAATGCACAACTCTCTCAATTTTGACCCTATGAGGGTGTTCTTTGACTTTTTAGAAAGCTTAGGATGTCCTCTAAACAAAAATTTTGGTTTCCTCTCAATTGGATCTTCCATGTTCATATATGAAGCTTTTACCCAAAAGGTGTTTTCGTTATCTTTTCAAAAGGACCTATAATGTCAAAATTCATATCTTTTTATGAGTGCATATTTTAAACTTGAGTGCTGAAGATGAATTGTAGGGAATTACATCCTCTTCAAAATGAGCCTTGGATGGCAAATTTATGATAAAGTATAAAGAAGTTATGCATGGTCAAAGTTGGGTTGACTTTTACTAAGAAACCCTAATTTAGCAACTTTTGGGCTTTGATGAATTTGGAGCATTCCTTCAGGAATCATGATCAACCCTTGATCAAATGATGGAAGTCACTTCAAAATGTTGATGTTGACCTAAAATCTTGAGGTTTGACTGTATGTGGGCCACAATTGACTTTTGACCTAATAGAGTCGATTTCCCAAGCATCTGAGCAGTTGACTGAGCAAACTTCTTATGCAAGGCATGAAACTTGACATGTAGGGTCTTGAGAACATATTAAGACCATGGAGAGCATATGAGACCTTTATGGTCCACCCATATTGATGAAAATAGAAACCCTAATTTGGGGTATACGGCCTTAGGAGAGAGTTTGTCTGGTCAACTCATGGGCAACCTTGAGCAAATTGGGGACCTCACTTGACATTTGTTGAGTAAAATGAGAGGGAAAATTTTGGGGTACAACAGCTGCCCCTGTTCAATCTTCTTAAAACTGTGGATGTAGATTGGCTTGTCTGCCTTTCGTAATCTGAAGGTGGAAGATTATTGAACACTAAAGTGCCCAGAAATTTGCACTCGATGATGTGGCACTCGACTTGTGACATCGGGAATGGGATTACAGATGCCATTTGGAGGTTGATGATAAAATATTTGTCGAAGATGGGCTTAAAGATGCCATCCTGGATGTGACGGAGAATTGTCTGAGATGGGCTTAAAGATGTCATCTAGAGAATGTGGATTTCCTGAGATATTCCTTTGAAGAGAGTCCTTGTTGCTGTTATTGAGGAGGAATCTGCTGAGGAATGTTGGTATCTGTCTCGGGAGATATATAATTTTAGGAGCTTCATCTATCCGTTACTCTATTGGGAAATTAACTCCGGAGGTGAATTGCATATCTGGTCAGTGTACAGGTTGCACCGCGAATTACTGGGGAAAGGTTAAACCAATCGTGTTTGATCAGGTCCAGGTCTTACAGTGTTGTGGACTTTCGTCTGGAGATAAGAGAAAAGAAACCTAGATGGTAAGGTTATGAGAAGGAACCTGGATAGTAGGGCTTATGGGAAGGAACCTGGGTAAGGTTGTTTCGTGAGGAGTTTGGGTAAAACTACATCTGAACCGAGAAGGAACCTGGGTAAGGTTGCTTTGTGAGGAGTTTGGGTAAAACTGCATCTAAACTAAGAAGGAACCTGGGTAAGGTTGCTTTGTGAGGAGTCTGTGTAGGGCTTTAGGAGGAACCTGGGTAGGGTTACTTCGGGATAAGTCCGTGTAAAACTTCGGCAGGAACCTGGGTAAGGTTACTTTGGGATAAGTCTATGTAAAACTTCAAGAGGAACCTGGGTAAGGTTACTTTGTGATAAGTTCGTGTAAAACTTCAGAATGAACCTGGGTAAGGTTACTTTGAGATAAGTTTGTGTAAAACTTCAAGAGGAACCTGGGTAAGGTTACTTTGTGATAAGTTCGTGTAAAACTTCAGAAGGAACCTGGGTGAGGTTACTTTGGGATAAGTTCGTGTAAAACTTCAGGAGGAACCTGGGTAAGGTTACTTTGTAATAAGTTCGTGTAAAACTTCAGGAGGAACCTGGGTAAGGTTACTTTGTGATAAGTTCGTGTAAAACTTCAAGAGGAACCTGGGTAAGGTTACTTTGTGATAAGTTCGTGTAAAACTTCAAAAGGAACCTAGGTAAGGTTACTTTGTAATAAGTTCGTGTGAAACTTCAGAAGGAAATGTATGAGAAAGGACCCGTGTAAGATTTTTCAGGATAAACCCGTGTGAAGCTGCATTTAGGAGAAACCCGTGTAAGATTGCTTCGTGACGAACCCGTGTAAAGCTGCATTTGATCGTGCAGATAATTACTCTGTTTAGTTTCAGGAGCTAATCTTGAACTTGCTGGAAGTTGTTGATGATAACCATCTTTCCTGAAAAGGTACATGATTAATCATATATGATGCATGAAATGCATTGTATGGTGACGTTCTCAAAATAAATGAGACTGTTGTATGCAATGTGTATGCGCATGTCATGATATATGAACATGAAATGCTATTGTGACATGTTTGAGCGGGAAAATAAATCCCCGACCGCTGCTGGAGAGTAACGGAAATTGAGTTCCTGACCGTCATAGAAAAAGTGGTTCTTCTACTTCCGCTGGGGATGGTGAACCGAAGATGACTATGTTGGGGATTTTCCCCTTGTTTACAGCTACTCTACTGGGGGAGAGACTCTGTTTGAGAATAACTCTGCGGGAGAATAAATCCGTTGGGGATGAGCTTCCGTATTCAGAGAAATAAACTCTGCTCAGGAGAAAACTATATGAACCGCTTGCGATTACAAAATTCGGCTGGGGAATATAGACGTCGGCTCCCCGAAAGAGCTTGGATGGGGAAAGTAACTCCTGTTTGGGGAAGCAGAGATCAAAACTTAGGTTGCTTTTACTCTGTGGGGAGTGTAGATGTTACTGTGACACATGCTGAGGATATGACAATGACTTCGCATCAAGACTTTTCTGCCCCTGTACCTGCTGGAGAAAGTTCCTGCGGAGGCCTTGTGGATTGAGTGTCATCCCAACTTATGAGGTGCTTGGTAACTGCCGATCGGAATGATAAGTCTTCTACTAATAGGCAAGTGACAAGATAACGAGACATAGTCGTACGCTTTAATCCCTAACTTTTGCTTGGACTGTCTTTTCAAATTTTTAGTCCACCGGGATACCCTTTCTTGCCCAAGCCGCCTTTTCAGGTTTTTGACTTGCCGAGTGTACAAATATTTTTTGTTTTTATCCCTAATTTTTTCCCGAACCCTTTTGGTTCGCCGGGATGCCCTTATTTTTGCCTAGGCCAGTCAACCTAGCGGGTCTTTGTTCATGGGCAGTATTTTCTGACTATGTCCACGCTCTGAGGGTGTAGGGAGTTGTCACTGTCGGTAGTGTTGTGTTTCCACACTACCAGAAGATGTTTGTTTGATCGTACAGGATTCGTTACTGGAATTCATGCCCAATGCCCCCAAGTGATTCAGATGGAGATCTGCCCTTGGCTATTTGGCATCTTTGAGAGATTCCTTGAATCTTGACTTGACTGCCCCGGATGATGGATAATGATCATGTCGTGCCCCTTGGTTGGAAGTGTTTTTCCACTTAAGGTGATCCTTTTTATTGAGAAGGTTTTTGTTCACTAGATATTCGTCATGCGAATTTCTCTGCTGCTGAACAAATAGTCATATGCAAACGATGTTATTTTAAGAATGCAAAGCTTACGTCTGTCTTGAAGTTTTGAAAATGCAGTTTATTTTATAGAAAAAATAGAATTTTGCAAAGATGTGATATCAACTCAAGATTTGTAACGGACCTTCAGGAGTCAGGATACCTTTTGTAACAGTATGCTTTCGAACTAACCCATGCTTCAGCTAGGACTTTTAAGGGTTATAACATGGCTTGGTTCACGGTTTAAGAAACAAAGGATAAAGGCTCAAATTTTATTTGTACCCACCCGTTATTCGTGATGTTCTTCGATCCTAAACTCAGCTAATTGGGCATTTAGATCCCGTTTGAGTCTTTGCTCTGATATTCCAGTGATGGTTCGGGTACTGACAGATTAGTTTGAATAGGCAGTCATTTCCTTTTTTGTTGAGAGTTTGTAGGACCTCTTTCTTTTTGATTTTATTATCCCTGTCTTTTGCCTGAACTATTTCTTTTTGTGATTACAGTCAGCAGGATGCCCCCGTGTATTTTCTTAAGTCTTCTTCATGGGTTTTTACTTAATGGGCTTTTATTTCGAGAGATAATGACTGCCTGTCTTGATGAATATAGGGAACCATCACCATCTTTTGTTTTAGAAGGACGTCTTTGATGCCATTCATTATGTATGAAGCGGTAGATTATGACTGAATGCGCCTCTGGATTAACTGATAAAACTACCCTGCCCCAGGTTATGATTAAGGGTTTTAATATGTGTGAAAAGAAAAACTCCTACTTCTTTGGATCGAAGGGGTTGACTAGGGATTATCTTCCTTATAACTCCACTGTTTAGGATTTGAAACAATGCTTGTACATTAATCATATTCTGAATCTTGTATTTCAGTGCCCAACAATCGTTAGTATCGTGCCCCGGACTGTCAGAATGATAAGCACACCTTGCCTCCAGATTGTAGTTAGGAGAGGAAGTCTTAGGGTTCGGATGAGGGTTTATCACCGTAATCAGATTCATCTTCAACATATGTTGCAATGCTTGTGACAATGGCATGTTGATTTGGGTGAACTGCCTTTGAGGTCTTTCCACCCTTGGCTGATTGTTTCGTTGTTGTGGTCGTTGTGTGCGTGCCAAATTAGAGATCAACACTGCCCCCACAGGATTGGTGGTAGTCTGCCTTGCTATGCCCCTTCTGGCCGTACACATCATTAGCTTCCCTCTTGCCACTAAATAACTTTTTATCTGTACTCGAAGAGGTATTTTTCTGGATATTGCCACTCCGGATCCCAGCTTCTACTCTTTCTCCAGTCAGAATCAGCTCGGTGAAACCTACTGACGAGCTACTGATCAAATGATTAAAGAATGGACCAGAGAGCGTACCCAGAAACATATCAACAAACTCCCTATCAGACAACGGGGGTTGGACTCTTCCAGCCAAGTCTCTCCACTTCTGGGCATAGTCTTCAAAGCCTTCACTTTCCCCCATAGACATACTCTGGAGTTAAGTACGAGTAGGAGAAAGGTCGGCGTTGTATTGATACTTCTTATAGAAAGCATTAGCCAGATCTTCCCAATTTCGGACATTGGCTCTCTCCAGCTGGTAGAACCATTCAAGCTGAGTCCCTGAATGACTATCTTGAAAGAAATGAACCCACATATTTCTATCAGCAGTGTGGGGCTGGATTTTCCTGACGTAGGAACAGAGATGGAGCTTTGGGCAGGACACCCCATCATACTTGGAAAAAACTAGAGCTTTGAACTTCTGCGGGATGACCACTCCCGAACCCAAACCCAATTCTTGAAAATCTAATCCAGGTATCCTCTGAACTTCCATGGCACTCAAACGATCTTCCAACTATTTGTATCTATCCTCAGCAGGAGGATATTGCTCATCGTTATAATCAGTATCATTGTCAGAGACTGCAGGACTAGGGTCCTTCTCTCCTTCTTGGTTCTCCCCTTCCTTAGATGAAGAGGTCAGGTCGACTTGTTGCTTCAACCGCTCTCCAATCCTTTGGCACATGTTCAGAATACCAGTATCCTTCTTCTTTATCTTCTTCTCTTTTAGGATGAGGGCTTTCAGATCCTCATGCCCCTTTGCCATACTAATGAACATTTGTTGGAATTGGGCGTTCTGTGCCTGTAGGTCCTTAATGCTTTGTTCGAAAGACATTTCTGCTGAAATAAACAGCGAAGGAGATGAGAAACCTGTAATGGTACCTGTAATGATGTGTATGATAATGGGATGCGTATGCAATGATTTCAAAGACTTCGGAAATTTAAATTTGCAAACCAAAATAAATAAAAACTTTATTAGCTGAATTTGAAGTTCAAATGCCTTATAGGCATTACAATTAAAAATAAATATAAAACTAGAAAGAAAAATCAAAATTCCCATGGATTCTTCCTCATTGCACCGAGATAATCATTCAGTCCTTTTTCCTCATGGAGTTGCTTTGTGAGCTCTAAAACCTTCCTCTCATGAGCATGGAACTGATCCTTGTAAGTATCCCTATCTTTCATCAACTGAATCCAAGACCTCTGTAATTCCCCAAGACCAGTGGGCATGTAAGGATAGAGAAACGTGTAAGGAATGCCTTCTTCAGTAGTGGGTTCCATAATCACTAGCAAAACAGCCACATAGGGCATCATAAACTGCTGAGCACGAGCTCGTACCCATTGTAGATAAGGTTCCATTGTAATGGAAGTCTTTGGCCCCAAAGCCCTGACGCTCGATCTGTTTACCATTCCCCAAGCTCGTATGAACCTCCAGTGATACTCTTGAATATCATCTTCATAGTTGAATACAATACCCTCGATAAGTAACTCATGGGGACCATCCCTTCGAGCGTGACCAAATTGTCGCAGAGCTAAACAAGGATTGTAGGTTATACCCCCTCTGATACCAAGCAGTGGGACATTAGGGTACTCCCCGCAGCGGTCAATGATAACAATGTTTTCCATAGATCGGGAACACCAAAGAATATTCGTATGAGCGAGTGACATTATCCTTTGTGACCAAACCAGACATTCTTCATTCTTCTGTATGGACTTAGGGAGGTGAGAAATAAACCACATCGACAGCAATGGCATGCAGCAGACGAGAATCCATCTTCTCCTCATGGTACGAGTATGGAGAGTGTGCAAAATATCTCTAAGCAAAGTAGGCACCGGGTTGCGAGAGAGAAAGATCCTGATAACATTCACATCTATGAATGAGTCTGGATTAGGAAAGAGAACTAAACCATAGATAAGAAGAGCCAAGACCTCCTTAAAATCCTGAAAATCCATATTATCCCAAAACAGTTGGGCTTTGTCTATCAGAAACTTAGATAGAAAACCCTTGACTCCGCTTCTAGTTTCCCAATTGGATACCACGTCGGCCGGTTTCAGATGTAAAGATGAGGCAATGACTTCTGGATTAGGAACTTCTTCTAGACTTGTGAAGGGTACCTGTTCAAGAATAGGTATATCCAATAGCTGAGAGAATTCTTCCAAGGTAGGCACCAACTGATAGTCTGGAAAGGTGAAGCAGTGGTGCTTGGGATCAAAGAACTGAAAGAGTACACTCATCATGTTTTCATCAATGTTTTAAGTAACCAGGTTGAGAATTTGACCATGTCTCTTAGTGAACGTAGAAGTTTTAGATAGTGTTTCTACGAACAGAAGCCATGATCAGTAAAACAGAACAAAGATAAATTCCCTTGGTCTTTGAAATGGTTAGTGCAATAAGCATGGATGCCATGTGTTGCACCCCAAAATTTTCCCTCCCGTATTTCTCAGCACATGGCAAGTGAGGTCCCCAAATGGCTCAAAGAAGTTCAAGAGTTGACTAGACAAACTCTCTCCTAAGGCAGTATACCTCAAATTAGGTTTTCTATTTTCATCAAGATGTGTGAAACACAAAGGACTCAAATGCTCACCATTGTCCTAATATGTTCTCAATATCATCAATGTCAAGTTTCAAGCCTTGCAGAAGAAGCTTGCTCAGTCAATTGCTCAAATGTCTGAAAATCAACTGTACTAGGTCAAAAGTCAACTGTGGCCCACATAAAGTCAAACTTCAAGATTTTTGGTCAACATCCTCATTTTGAAGTATTATTCATCATTTTATCAAGGGTTGATCATGATTCCTCAAGGATTGCTCACAATTCATCAAAACCCAAAAGTTGCTAAATTAGGGTTTTGCAGGAAAAGTCAACTCAACTTTGACCAAGCATAACTTTCTCATACGTTATCAGAAATGACCCATCCAAAGCTCATTTTTAAGAGGATGCAATTCCCTACAATTAATATACATCTACTAAGTTCATAATATACACTCACAAAAAGATATGAATTTTGACATTATAGGTCCTTTTGAAAAGTAAACAAAAACACCTCTTGGGTCAAAGCTTCATACATGAACATGGAAGACTCAATTGAGATGAGAACAAAAGGGTTACTTATAGGACATCCTAAGATTTCTAAAAAGTCCAAGATCACCTTTCTAGGGTAAATATTGAGAGAGTTATGCATTAGCCAAGTTGACCATTTTTGCAAAATTGCCAAAAGTCAAATGTGCTCAAATTTGCATTTTTTTGCCAAATTGGCCCAACTTTTTATGCTTGCACCTCAATTATAATGTGGTCCACGACTCAAATGTTCACTCACTCATTATGTGCTTCATTTTTCAATTTATTTTGATTTTTTATTAATTAAAAAGTGCATTAAATCAAATAAATGATGAAAATGATCAAAGATATGATTTGATTTGTTTTTCTGACAGTTTGGCAATCAAGATATGATGAGTAAACAAGATCAATTCGAGTTAAGGCCAATTGGTACAAGAAAGGCATAATTTGGCTAAAAATAGGAATATATCATACAACTAGAAAATCAAATCGAATCTTTGATAAATGCAAAGATTCATGCCAAGTTTGTTAACCTAATTCATTCTAGGTTATATAATGAAGCTTGCCAGATCAAAAACCAAGGGTTAGAGGTCGTGATAAGTGCAGGACAAAACTGAAAAAAGTTGGCAAAAATGCGAATTGGTTTTCACTCTACAGGCCATCTCAAGCCATCCTAGTGATCCTAATCGCTTGATAGACATCTCAGGAAGCTAATAACATCCTTTGTAAGCTTCAAAATTCCCAGAAACGCGCGCTACGCCTCCCATGGTTTGACACATTTTTGTAATTCGATTATCACAATTCTTGCATCATTAGCACTTTTGATTGTTATATTCATATTTGTCATCATGTTTGCAAGCTAACCATTCCATCTAATTGTGTTTTTAATGCATATACATGATATTTCCTTTGCTAGGGTTTCTGTATTCGTTTTAGGGGTTTTCCATGCAGGCAAAATTAGGACTTGATTTTGGTACCATGATGCTCGTGAGGATGAGACGAGTTGATTGGTACCAGTACTATTGTTTATCTTGCTCGTGTGTAATTTTGGAGATGAACAGGTTTGTACCTACAGTAAACGTTCGTAGGTAAAGGTGCCAGAGTCTAAAACGACGGAGAAAGGAGGAAGACGCTTGCGTGTCAGCCAGCCATTGGGACGTTTAAATCTCGCGCGCTTTGGAATCAGTTCTTTTGATTTTCTTATATTATATTTTATTATTATTGTAGTTACAACTAACCATCATAGCTCAGCTGGCAAGCAAGCATTGGAATTGAGTATAAGGACCTAGGTTCGATCCCCAGATCCTTGTGTTTCATTTATTTTATTTGCATTCAATAGATCCAGCGCCTCTCTCATCATGATGCCCACCATAAAATCTCAACATCCAGCCATTTGATGCCCAACTAGCCAGATCCAACGTGCCAACCATGAATGGTCTACCATGCTCCTTAAGTCAACACACGCACCAGATCAGGCGTGGTCAAACAGGCTTTGGAGTGTTGGGCCAGAAAATCCAAAGTTACACCCCCCTCTTCAGCAACACTATCAGGCCCATTTCTTCTCTTTTTTTTTATATTTTTAATTCTTTTAATATTTTCCTTAATTATTTTAATTAACAAAATTAATCACTTGTTTTTGCAAAATCACAAAATCAAGAGTTCACAAAAATTAGAATTAGTTTTTTTTCTTTTTATCAAATTTAACTTAATTTAGTTTAATTTAACTTAGGGAGATTTTAACTTGTTTTTATAATTAAAACCAATTAGAAAATTAGTTTTAAGTTCTTGATTTAATTCTTTTCTTTTTCAAACAAAAAAAATACAACAATAGGTTGTTTAGAATTAATTAATTTATTTTCAAAAATTAACATTAATTAGAACTTAGGATTTTCTTTTAATTCAATTATTCCATTATTTTTTTTTAAATAACAAAACATGACAAAAAAATGATTTTTCTTTAATCAATTACAATTAGGTTTAGTCAAGGGTCAAAACCCTAATCGCCTCCATTTAATTCGCCGCGCGCTTATTTTATTTTCCATTATTTTGTAACTGTTTTGAGGATATAAAAGTTTTAACTAGGGCTTTTACTTATCGCTTTTTCCCCGATTTTTTGGTTATGTAATTAATCCCCATCCCCGAAGCCTTGTAATATCTAGGTTTATTTTCTCGCATTTTTAATTCCCGCAAATACTTAACTGTCTAATTGTATGCTAATAGGATTGTATGGCAAGAATGCATGAAAAATTAAAATGGTTAGAAAACCCTAATGTGCAAAGATTAAATAACTGAAACAAATCACTCACAAATATTCACTCTTAGGGTATACTCTCACTTCGGTTGCCTTCGGTAAACGATCATTAAGCATAGGGTGTCTTAGTGGTTGCCCTCCTGTCTAAAAAGATCAAAAGACCCATTGAATGTTGTCTCGGAAATGTTGCCTCAGAAATGTTTCCTCGAAATGATCTTAAGACTATAGGGTTATTACTAAGGTGTCCCAATATTACTTTAGTGATCGTACGTCCCTTTCGAATTGATCCTTACAAACTCCAACGACGGTGCTACCTATTTCTCGATAGTAGGATAGCGCTGTCTAAAGGAAACAAGAATATAAACAATCTTTTTTCGAGTAGGTAGATGCTAGTAGGTACTTTCTCAAATCAAAGCTTTTCACACTTACACCTTTCAAAACAATTTTCAAAACAAACTTCGTCACATTCTTGAGGACTGATACAAGGGTTATCACGAAGTAAAAACATTTTTCGAAAACAAGCACATAAACACAAGCAATTTAAAAATGAGCAAGTACCTAAGAACCCATGGAAAACCATGGATACTCAGAATATCTCAAAAAAAGGTTTTTTCTTTTCTTTTTCCTTTTCCATGATTGGATAAAATAAAAGTCGGTGGCGACTCTTTCTTACCGCGACATTTTGCAAACAAAAAATGCAAAACGCAAACTATCATCAAACAGTCGGTTCTGCCACCGTATCACAGAATTGGCGACTCTGCTAGGGAATTATAAGTGGGGTATACCTTAGGATCTAGGTCATAAAAATTGCTTCTCTTTATTTCTTTGTTTGCTTTATTTTTGAGGTTTTTGTTTGGGGTTACTATAGATCCTACACCCGAATCTGGGGAACACCTTTTAGGTAAGTAGCAATAGACTGTGAGGGAACTGTACGACGTAGACCGATACGGTTGAAGCAGTAGCTACGTTGGTGTGGAACTTTTGTTGGTATCGGTATCCCTTGTGGTGAAACAAGGAGAATACGGGACCGCTGCATGGTATCGTGAAGCATCAACTGACCTTAAAGCCTTTAATTGCCCAACTTGGCAATTAGAAAGTAGCGAGATAGCCGACCTCGGTGTAGAGCTGAGAACTGGTTGACACTCGATGCTACACTCATTGAGACCAGCCTTTCAGAATATTTCGGCCGCAAGAAAAGATTGCATGAGCCGAAACTATGACCGATAAAGGATGGTCAGTGATATTGAGATCCTCTAGAACCCGGTTACTTTTCTAGGGCAGGTTTGAAACTAACTTAACTTTAAGAGGGTATTACCTTTGACCTCATGCAAGCCTTAAACCTAAGGGCTTTGTGTGATTTGATTGTGCTTGCAATACCTAAGTTTGCTATACCTGTGGTTTATCATGACATCATGCATCATAACATGACATTCATGCTTCATTACACTAACCATTTCAAAGACCAAGGGAATTTATCTTTATTCTGTTTTACAGATCATGGCTTACGTGCGTAGATATACTATCTGAATCAGCTTTGTGCAGATACCTTCCCAACTCAAAGAGCTAGCATCAAGAGTTTCTGAAACTTCTACTTTCATTAAGAGACATTGTCAACTTCTCATTCTGGTTACTTCAAACCTTGATGAACAGATGATGAGCGTACTTTTTCAGTTCTTCGATCCCAAGCATCACTGCTTCACCTTTCCATATTATCAGTTGGTACCCACCTTGGAAGAATTCTCTCAGCTATTGGGCATATCCATTCTTGAACAGGTACCCTTCACAAGTATAGAAGAAGTTCCTAAGCCAGAAGTCATTGCCTCAGCTTTGCATTCGAAACGGGCCGATGTGGTATCCAATTGGGAAACTCGAAGCAGAGTCGAGGGTTTTCTAGCCAAATTTCTGATAGACAAAGCTCAGCTATTTTAGGATGATTTGGATTTTCAGGCTTTTGAGGAGGTATTGGCTCTTCTTATCTATGGTTTAGTTCTCTTCCCTAATCCGAACTCCTTTGCAGATGTGAATGCTATCAAGATTTTCCTTTCTCGCAACCCTGTGCCTACCTTGCTTGGAGATATTTTGCAAGCTCTCCATACTCGTACCACGAAGAGAAGAGGGACTCTTATGTGCTGCATGTCGTTACTGTCTAGGTGGTTTATTTCTCACCTCCCTAGGTCTGTAGTGAAGAACGAAGAAGGTTTGGGTTGGTCGCACAGGATAATGTCACTCGCTCATACGAATATTCTTTGGTGTTCTCGAGCTATGGAAGACATTTCTATTATTGACCGATGTGGGGAATACCCGAATGTCCTATTACTTGGTATCAGAGGGGGTATAACTTACAATCCTTGTCTAGCTTTGCAAAAATTATGTCATGCTCGAAGGGATGGTCCCCATGAGTTACTTATCGATAGCATTGTATTCAATTATGAGGACGATGTTAAGGAGTACCGCCGGAGGTTCATACGAGTTTAGGGCATGGTAAATAGATCTGACCCCAAAGATTTGGGACCAAAAACTTCCATTCTTATGGAGCCTTACCTCCAATGGGTACGAGCTCGGGCCCAAAATCTTATGATGCCTTATGTGGCCGTATTACCTGTGATTGTGGAGCCCACTAATGAAGAAGGAGTTCCTTACACGGTTCTCTATCCTTACATGCCCACTGATCTTGGGGAGTTACAAAGGTCTTGGATTCAGCTGAAGAATGAGCGGGATACTTACAGGGAGCAGTTCCATGATCAAGAGAGGAAAGTTTTAAAGCTCACCAGGTAGCTCCAGGAAGAAAGAGTGCTCAATGATTATATCAGCATAAAGAGAAAGCGTCCATGGGACTTTTAATTTTTATTTTCTAGTTTTAGATTTTGTAACGCCTTAAAGGCATGTTGAACCTTCAAATTTAAGCTAATAAAGTTTTGTTTATTTTGGTTTGCAAATTTAAATTTCCCGAAGTGTTTGAAATCATTACATGCACATCCCATTATCATACACATCATTACAGGTACCACTACAGGTTTATTATCTTCTTCACTGTTTATTTCAGCAGAAATGTCTTTCGATCAAGCCATCAAAGATCTTCATGCACAGAATGCCCAGTTCCAACAGATGTTCATAAGTCTGGCTAAGGGGCAAGAGGATCTGAAAGCCCTCATTCTGAAAGAGAAAAAGAAGAAGAAGAAGAATAAGAAGGCTGTCGGTATTCTGAATATGGGCAGAAGGTTTGGAGAAAGGTTGAAGCATCAAACTGATCTGACCTCTTCATCCAAGGAAGGGGAGAACCAAGAAGGGGAAAAAGACCCTAGCCCTGCAATCTCTGACAATGATACTAATTACAATGATGAGCAATATCCTCCTGCTGAGGATAGATACAAATAGTTAGAGGATTGTCTGAGTGCCATGGAAGTTCAGAGGATACCTGGGTTGGATTTTGAAGAATTGGGTTTGGTATCGGGAGTGGTCATCCCTCATAAGTTCAAAGCTCCGGTTTTTGCCAAGTATGATGGAGTGTCCTTCCCAAAACTCCATCTATGCTTTTATGTCAGAAAAATCCAACCCCACACTGCTGATAGAAATTTATGGGTGCACTTCTTTCAAGATAGTCTGTCAGGGACTCAGCTTGAATGGTTCTACCAGTTAGAGGGAGCCAGTGTCCGAAACTGGGAAGATCTTGCTGCTGCTTTCTACAAGCAGTATCAGTATAATTCCGACCTTGCTCCCACTCGTACTCAACTCCAGAGTATGTCCATGGGTGCAAGTGAAGGTTTTAAAGATTATGCTAAAAAATGGAGAGACTTGGCTGGGAGAGTCCAACCCCCTTTGTCTGATAGAGAGTTGGTTGATATGTTTCTGGGGACGCTATCTGGTCCATTTTTCAATCACTTAATCGGCAGCTCGTCATCTGGTTTCATCGAGCTGATTTTAACTGGAGAAAGAGTAGAAGCTGGAATTCGGAGTGGTAAAATACAGAAGGATGCCTCCTCGAGTTCAACTAAGAAGCCTTTTGCTGGTAAGAAGGAAGTCGGTGCAGTCTATAGCCCAAGAGGCCAAAGAATATCTGAACACCGTCCAACGGTAAATGCTGTAGTGATACCAAGACCCACAGCTGCTCCACAATGCAACAATAAACAAAGGGTGGAAAGACCACAGCGGCAGTTTACCCGCATCAACATGACTTTGGCTGAAGTTCTACCTCACTTATTAAAATCTAACTTGGCAACCTTGAGAGAGGCTCCCAAGAATCCAAATACTACATCTCCCAGATACAATCCCAACGCGTGATGCGCCTACCATTCTGAGAGTCCTGGCCACGATACAAATGATTGCTAGGCTCTGAGAAACAAAGTACAAGACTTGCTCGAAGCCAAGGAGATAGAGTTCGATGCTCCAGAAAAGCTGAATGTTATAACCGCACCCATGCCCAAACATGGTCATGGAGTTAATGTTGTTGACACTGATTGTTTTGTGACCTCTGTTGAAGAAATTTCCACTCCTGTTACGATGGTCAAAAAGAATTTGTTGTTGGCCGGTTTATTTCCGGGTTGTGGTGAAGGTTGCCGCATGTGTTCGATTCTACCTTCTGGTTGTCGTTTGTTAAAGTCGGGTGTTCAGCGCCTGATGGATAATAAAGAGATTTTGTTCGAGAATACTGTGATCCCTGTTGTTCCCCTTGAAGACGTCGCTATTATAACCATCTCCGTCAATCCTTCCAAGGTTTCCTCGAGAAGACCTGTTAGGATTACACCTGTTCAAAGAATTTCTCCATTGATAATCACTGTTCCTGATCCCATCCCCTACACCTCAGATAAGGTTGTCCCATGGCATTATGGCGCTGATGTGTACTATCACGACATTAAACAAGATCTGAAGATTGAAGAAGATGATACTCATGTCAGTAATATTGTTGGGACTAGCAAAGTTACCCGAAGTGGAAGGGTCTTCTCTCCCGAGATTTCCCCGAAGAATGTCAACAAACCTATTGTTATTCCAACTGCTGCTCCAACCAGCACTCCTGACGTTTCTCCTGTTCCTACTCCAGTTATTACCCCTGCTGCTGAGCCATCTGGGACTCGGGGAAAGGAAATTATAGGTGAGCCTGCCCGGACAGAGGCACCTAAGAAAATCGTTGTGGAAGCCTCTAAACAAGAAATAGAGGAAATACTGAAAATCATTAAGAAAAGCGACTACAATGTGGTCGAGCAGCTGGGACAGACCCCATCAAAGATATCCATGTTGTCTCTGCTGTTGTGTTCTGAAGCCCATGCGAAGGCTTTGATTGTATTTCTCAAGACTGCGCATATGCCGCAGGAAACTTCAGCATATTAGTTCAAAGATTGTGTGGCCAACCTGACTACTGACAATGGGCTGGGTTTTTCGAATGTAGATCTGACACCGAAAGGAAGGAACCATAATGATTCTCTACATCTCTCGATTAAGTGCAGGGGCACCACTATGACCCATGTGCTAGTAGATATCGGATCTTCACTGAATGTTCTGCCGAAGAAAGCGTTGGACCGTTTGGATTGTGAGGGTTTGACTCTAAAGCCTAGTAATATTATGGTAAGGGCTTTTGACGGATCGAAGAGAATGGTGCACGGGGAGGTGGACATCCCTGTTAAAGTGGGTTCTCATACTTTTGGGTCCACCTTCTACATAATGGATATCAGGCCGTCGTATTCTTGCTTGCTGGGTCGTCCTTAGATCCATGAGGCTGGGGCAATTACCTCCACACTCCATCAAATGCTAAAGTATTCAGTGAAGGGAAAGATTGTCATAGTGCGAGGTGAAGAAGAATATATGGTGAGTCACCTCAATTCCTTCCGCTATGTAGAGATGGACGGGGAATTCATAGAAACTCCTTGTCAGAATTTCGAAGAGGTCCCTCAGGTCTTGGCATCAACTGAAGTGACTACCAACA
The DNA here is from genome assembly GCA_948472305.1 of Vicia faba. NCBI lineage: Eukaryota > Viridiplantae > Streptophyta > Magnoliopsida > Fabales > Fabaceae > Vicia > Vicia faba. The sequence continues at coordinate 1,241,709,002 of OX451735.1, read as the reverse complement.
AACCTCCGTTGAAGATGGCTTCTCTCAAGGACGCCAAGGTTGTGGTTGAAGAAGGTGGGTGTACCAATTGGGGTTAGCTCCCTGATTTCACTCACAAAATTGACAAATTTGGTTTGGGCTTTACTACAGGGGCTCAAAAGGTTGTCAGGCACGCTCGGGCAGGAAGACCTCCTCTACACATTAGTAATCGGGAAATTAATGCAATTGAAGACAATGAAGAGGATTTAGACATTGACAGCTGGATCTACCCAACAACCGACGGTGGACCAAATAACTGGACGGCCAGGGACTTCATACATGTTTCTTTTATTCCGCAGTAATTGACTCATTTGTTTTAAGATTTGTAATAAACAATGTGAAATTTTAAGGCCCGGTGCCTTGCCCGAGGCACCTTGGCTTTGCTTGTGAGGGCTATTATTTGTCATTTCATATATCATTAATAAAGCATTGGACGTTTCTTGCATACAAATTTTGCGCTCCTTGTTTTTCTTTTCTGTCTCACTTTATCAAAACAGTTATTCTCATACACACACTCACGTATAATACTGCAGATCCATATCCACTCTGGATCCCATTGATAACAACTCTGTTATTGCCAGTTATGACTTCAAAAATCCGATCAACCAAGCCGAGGACGAAGGTGAGAATGATTGTGAGGTGCCTGGAGAACTTTCTAGACTATTACAGCAGGAAGAAAGGGCCATACAACCGCATGAAGAGCCAGTTGAGTCAGTGAATTTGGGTACAGAGGAAGACATGAAAGAGGTTAAAATAGGTGTAAATCTGGAGCTTAGTGTCAAATAGAGGTTGGTACAGATGCTACACGACTATGTTGAGATCTTCGCCTGGTCCTATGAAGATATGCCTGGTTTGGACACTGATATTATGGTACATCACCTGCTAACTAAAGAAGACTGCCCTCCGGTAAAGCAGAAAGTCCGCTGTATGCGCCCTTAAATGTCATAGAAAATCAAGGCAGAGGTCCTGAAATAGTTTGGAGCAGGATTCTTAGCTGTCACTTCTTATCCGCAGTGGGTTTCCAACGCCGTTCCGGTACCTAAGAAGGATGGTAAGGTACAGATGTGTGTGGACTACAGAGATCTGAATAGGGCAAGCCCCAAGGATGACTTCCCACTTCCTCACATTGATGTTCTAGTCGACAATACCGCGCAGTATAAGATCTTCTCCTTCATGGATGGTTTTTCTGGCTACAACCAAATCAAGATCGCTCCTGAGGACATGGAGAAGACAACCTTCGTCACACAGTGGGGCACCTTCTGCTAGAAAGTGATGCCTTTTGGGTCGAATAATGTTGGGGCAACTTATCAGCACGCCATGGTCGCTTTGTTCCATGATATGATTTACCACGAGATCGAGGTTTATGTTGATGACATGATAGTCGGGTCCCAGACTGAGGAAGAGCACCTTAATCATCCCCAGAAACTGTTTGATAGGTTGAAGACGTACAAGCTGAGGTTGAATCCGAACAAGTGTACCTTCGGGGTAAGGTCTGGTAAGCTTCTGGGTTTTGTTGTCAGTGACAAAGGTATTCAGGTAGATCCTGCAAAGGTAAAAGCCATACAAGAGATGCCGGTCCCCCGCACAGAGAAGGAAGTTAGAGGTTTCTTGGGACGTCTGAATTACATCGCCATGTTCATTTCACATCTGACTGCTACTTGTGAGCCAATCTTCAAGCTGCTGAAGAAAGATCAAGTGGTAAAGTGGAATGATGAATGCCAGACTGCTTTCGAAAGAATCAAGGAATACCTTCAAGAACCACCAATTTTAATGCCTCCAGTTGAAGGAAGACCTTTGATATTATACTTGACAGTGCTAGACAATTCAATGGGGTGTGTGTTGGGGCAGCATGACGAGTCTGGTCGAAAAGAGCATGCAATATACTACCTTAGCAAAACATTTACCGACTATGAGACTCGATACTCATTGCTCAAGAAAACTTGATGTGCTTTGGCATGGGCTGCTCGCCGACTGAGACAGTATATGCTGACTCACACTACCTTGTTGATATCGAAGATGGATCCAATCAAGTATATTTTCGAGAAGCCCGCCTTATCCGGAAGAATAGAAAGATGGAAGATGATCTTAACCGAGTACGAAATCCAATACACAACCCAAAAAGCAATCAAAGGGAGTGTATTGGCGGATCATTTGGCGCACCAGACCGTGGATGACTACCAGTCCATGAATTTCGAGTTCCCGGATGAGAATATCATGTTGGTAACCGACTGCGAAGAACCTGGACCGGATGAAGGACCTGAGGAGGGATCCCGATGGTCTATGTATTTTGATGGAGCCTCGAACGCATTGGGTAATGGAATTGGCGTTGTAATCATATCTCCTAAGGGTTGTCATACTCTGTTCACCGCCCGATTATGTTTTAACTGCCCCAACAATATGGCGAAGTATGAAGCGTGTATCATGGGTCTTTGAGTTGCTATTGACCTGAGGATTAAGTTCTTGAGTGTATTCGGAGATTCCGCTCTGGTGATAAGTCAGATCAAAGGCGAGTGGGATATGAAGCACCCGAATCTTATTTTTTACAAAGAGTATGTACTGACATTGCTCCCACACTTTGAGGAGATAACCTTTAAACATTTCCCACGAGAAGAGAACCAGCTGGCGGATGCGCTAGCTACCATGTCTTCTATGTTCAAGGTTAGGTGGGACAATGAAGCTCCCCAGATTACCATTGAGAGGTTGGATGAACCCGCACATTGCTGTGACATTGAGACTAAAGAGGTAGCAGATAAACCCTGGTTTCACGAGGAAAAGAGGTATCTTGAGGTTCAAGAATACCCCGAGGGGGAATCTGTTAATGATAATAAGTTTCTGAGAAGGTTCGTTGCGAAGTTCTTCATCAGTAATGGAATTCTCTATAAGCGTAACCATGATTCAACCTTACTGCGGTGCATAGACAAGAGCGAGGCAGAAAGGATCATGGCAGAGTTACATGAAGGTACCTTCGGGACTCATTCCAGTGGACATACCGTGGTGAAGAAATCCTACGGGCAGGATATTACTGGTCCACTATGGAAGCCGATTGTTATCAGCACTCTCGAGCATGTCATAAGTGCTAAGTCTATGCTGATAAGGTGCATGTACCTCTGATTCCCCTGAATGTTTTGACGGCTCCTTCGCCTTTTGAGATGTGGGTTATTGATATGATTGGCGAGATCAGTAATACTGCGTATAATGGACATTGCTTCATTCTGGTAGCAATTGATTACTTCACGAAGTGGGTTGAGGCAACTTCCTTTTCTACATTAACCAAGAATGTTGTGCCGCGGTTTATCCGACACAATCTGATCTGTCAATACGGTGTACCAGAGAAAATTATTACTAACAATGGCATAAATCTCAATAACACAATGATCACCGAGCTCTGCAAACAGTTCAAGATTCAACATCATAACTCTTTTCCCTACCGGATGAAGATGAATGGGGTTATTGAAGCGGCTAACAAGAACATCAAGAAGATTGTGCAGAATATGACGGTGACATATAAAGACTGGCACGAGATGTTACCATTCGCTCTTCATGGGTATCGTACCTCAGCACGGACGTTGACAGGGGAAACACCCTACTCTTTGGTGTATGGCATGGAGGCAATCATACCCATCGAAGTCCAGATACCCTCTCTCAGGATTATGAAGGATGCGGGTTTGAACGAAGACGAATGGATCCAAGCCCGACTTGATTAGCTGAATCTAATCGATGAAAAGAGACTTACTGCTATCTGTCATGGTCAGACGTATCAAAAGCGAATGATCAAGGCTTTTAACAAGAAAGTCAGACGTCAAGAATATCGAGTCGGGGATCTAGTGATCAAACGCATCATACTACCGTAAAGTGATCCCAGGGGTAAATGGATCCCCATATACGAAGGGCCATTTGTGGTTAAGAACATTTTCTCGGGAGGAGCTATGATTCTAACCGCCATGGACGGTGACGACCTTCCTCACCTCGTCAATGCAGACATAGTGAAAAGATACTATGCATGATCAAAGACCCGCTAGGTTGACTAGCCTAGGAAAAAATAAGGGCTTCCCAGCGAACCAAAAGGGTTCGGGAAAAAGTAAGGAATGAAAATGAAAAAAATGTACACCCGACAAGTCGAAAACCTGAAAAGGAGACTTGGGCAAAAAAGGGTATCCCGGTGGATTGAAAACCCGAAAGGGAGGTCCAGGAAAAAATTAGGGATCGAAGCGTAACACTATGTCTCAATGGATCATCTTGCAACCAGACTTCAGTATCGACTATCAAGCTCGGACAGCGCCAATCAATCTGATCAACCTTCGGCCAAGTAGCAAGGTGATGAGACGCTTGAAGATATAAAGGCAATAGCAGAGTTGGAACCCAATGGGATTGTTTCACATAGATGTTTTTATTTATTTTATGCAAATTGTAATTTCTTTCAGCGGCGTTCTCTTACTAGGACGTCAGCCTCCTTGGACAAAATGCCTATTACGGGCCAATTACAAAAATCAATACAAGTCATTTTCACAAGAAATTTCAATTTGTTTTTATTTTTCTATTTTCTTTTGCAAGAACGTCCGATGATTCATTTTTGATATATGCATTTGAAAATAATGACTGCTCACAAATATTTACATGAGAAACAAAGACAATTATTCGTAATTCCAGGAACAGGGAAAAACAAGAAGTGCCCAAACCTTACAGTTACTCTGCCCGTCAGGTACCAGGATAGAGCCAGCTTGAGAACATGAGTAGTGGTACATACAGTCCCCACAGAGTAAAAAGTATCCAAAGACAGTGATGTTAGCTTTCCTAAACAGGACATAACCCTCCCCAGTTGAGGTTCACAATCGCGAGTGAGTCAGCAAATTTTTCCCCAAGCAGAGTTTATTTCTCTCACAAGCAGAAATTCAATTGCCAACAGAATTCATTATTACCAGCAACGGAAATTCATCCTCAGCTGAGTTTATTTCTCCAAATTAGAAGATCTATCAACAAAGTATCTCCTCTCCAACAGAGTTATTCTCCCGCGGAGTTGTTCTCAAATAGAGTCTCTCCTCGGCAGAATATCCATAAACGAGGGGCAAATCCCCAGCATAGTCATCTTTGTTCACCATCCCCAACATAAGTAGAAGAACTATTATTTTTTACAGCAGTCAAGAATACCATTTCTCATACTCTCCAAGCAGCAGTCAGGGATTTATTTTCCCGGACTCAAATTATTACGTCAACATTTCATGTTCATACATCATGACATGTACATACATTGCATATGACATAATCTCATTTATTTTGAGAACCTCATCACAACATTATCAACAATTTCCAGCAGGTCCATGATCAACACTCGAAGCTAAATAGAGTAATCATCGGTGCGACAAATGCAACCTTACCCAGGTTCCTCACAGAAGTCCGACACAGACTCATCACAAAGCAACCTTACCCAGGTTCCCTCTGCAGTTTTACCCCAAACTCATATCGAAGTAACCCTACTATCCAGGTTCCTTCCCACAGCCCTACTATCCAGGCTTTCATCTCGAAGTAACCCTACTATCCAGGTTCCTTCTCACAACCCTAATATCCCGACTTTCATATCGAAGTAACCCTACCATTCAGGTTCCTTCTCACAGCCCTACTATCCCGGCTTTCACATCGAAGTAACCCTACTATCCAGGTTCCTTCTCAAGCCCTACTATCCAGGCTTTCATCTCGAAGTAACCCTACCATCCAGGTCCCTTCTCACAGTCCTACTATCCCGACTTTCATATCGAAGTAACCCTACTATCCAGGTTCCTTCTCAAGCCCTACTATCCAGGCTTTCATCTCGAAGTAACCCTACCATCCAGGTCCCTTCTCACAACCCTACTATCCCGGCTTTCACATCGAAGTAACCCTACTATCCAGGTTCCTTCTCACAGCCCTACTATCCCGGGTTTCATATCGAAGTAATCCTACCGTCCAAGTTCCTTCTAACAGCCCTACTATCCCGGCTTTCATATCGAAGTAACCCTACTATCCAGGTTCCTTCTCAAGCCCTACTATCCAGGCTTTCATCTCGAAGTAACCCTACTATCCAGGTTCCTTATCAAGCCCTACTATCCAGGCTTTCATCTCGAAGTGACCCTACCATCCAGGTTCCTTATCACAACCCTACTATCCCGGCTTTCATATCGAAGTAACCCTACTATCCAGGTTCCTTCTCAAGCCCTACTATCTAGGATTTCATATCGAAGTAACCCTACTACCCAGGTTCCTTCTCACAGCCCTACTATCCAGAATTTCATCTCAAAGTAACCCTACTATCCAGGTTCCTTCTCGTAACCTTACTATTTGGGTTCTTCCTCTCTTATCCCCAGACAGCAGTCCACAACACTGTAAGACCGGGACCCGATCAAACCCAATTGATTTCATATTTCCCCAGAAAATCGCGGTGCAACATATACCCCGACCAAACATACAGTTCACTCCCGCTTCCCAAACCGGAGTTATTCCCCAGTAGAGTAACGGACAACTGAAGCTCCTAAAACTCTATTTCTCCCAAGACAGAGACTAGCATTCCGCAACAAAGTCCTCCTCAACAATAGGTATACGGGTTCTCACAAAGGAATCTCTTATGCAATCGACACCTCTTCGGATGGCATCTTTAAGCCCATCCCCGACAATCTTCCATCGTCGACTTCCAAATGGCATCAATAAGCCCATTCCCGATATCACAAATCAAGTGCCACTTCATGCGAGTGCAAATTTTTGGGCACTCTAGTGTTTAATCATCTCCCACCTTCAGATCACGAAAGGCAAAGCATCCAATCTACATCCTCAGGTTTAAGAAGTTCAAGAGTTGACCAGACAAACTCTCTCCTAAGGCAGTATACCTCAAATTATAGGGTTTCTATTTTCATCAAGATGTGTGAACCACAAAGGACTCAAATGATCACCATTGTCCTAATATGTTCTCAAGATCATCCATGTCAATTTTCAAGCCTTGCAGAAGAAGTTTGCTCAGTCAATTGCTCAAATGTCTGAAAATCAACTATATTAATTCAAAAGTCAACTGTGGCCCACATACAGTCAAACTTCAAGATTTTTGTTCAACATCCTCATTTCTAAGTATTATCAATAATTTGATTAAGGGACAATCATGATTCCTCAAGGATTGCTCACAATTCATCAAAACCCAAAAGTTGCTAAATTAGGGTTTTGTAGGAAAAGTCAACTCAACTTTGACCAAGCATAACTTTCTCATACATTATCATAAATGACCCATCAAAAGCTCATTTTTAAGAGGATGCAATTCCCTACAATTCATATTCATCTCCCAAGTTCAGAATATGCACTCACAAAAAGATATGAATTTTTCCATTATTGGTCCTTTTGAAAAGTCAACAAAAACACCTTTTGGGTCAAATCTTCATACATGAACATGGAATACTCAATTGAGATGAGGCCAAAATGGTTACTTAGAGGACATCCTAAGATTTCTAAAAAGTCCAATAACACCTCTCTAGGGTCAAATTGAGAGAGTTATGCATTGGCCAAGTTGACCATTTTTGCAAAATTGCCAAAAGTAAAATGTGCTCAAATTTCCATTTTTTGCCAAATGGGCCCAACTTTTTATGCTTGCGCCTCAATTATAATGTGGTCCACGACTCAAATGTCCACTCACTCATTATGTGCTTAATTTTTTAATTTATTTTGATTTTTTATTAATTAAAAAGTGCATTAAATCAAATAAATGATGAAAATTATCAAAGATATGATTTGATTTGTTTTTTTTACAGTTTGGCAATCAAGATATGCTGAGTAAACAAGATCAATTCGAGTTAAGGCCAATTGGTACAAGAAAGGCATGATTTGGCTCAAAATAGGAACATATCATACAACTTAAAAATCAAATCAAATTTTGGATAAATGCAAAGATTCATGCCAAGTTTGTTAACCTAATTCATTCTAGGTTATATAATGAAGCTTGCCAGATCAAAAAATAAGGGTTAGAGGTCTTGAGAAGTGCAGGACAAAACTGAAAAAAGTTGGCAAAAGTGTGAATTGGTTTTCACTTTACAGGCCATCTCAAGCCATCCTAGTGATCCTAATCGCTTTCTAGACATCTCAGGAAGCTAACAACATCCTTTGCAAGCTTCAAAATACCCATAAACCCGCGCTACGCCTCCCACGGTTTGACACGTTTTTGCAATTCGATTATCACAATTCTTGCATCATTTGCACTTTTGATTGTGATATTCGTATTTGTCATCATGTTTGCAAGCTAACCATGCCATCTAATTGTGTTTTTAATGCCTGTACATGATATTGCCATTGCTAGGGTTTTTGTATTCGTTTTAGGGGTTTTCCATGCAGGCAAAATTAGGACTTGATTCTGGTACCATGATGCTCGTGAGGATAAGACGAGTAGATTGGTACCAGTACTTTTCGTTTATCTTGCTCGTGTGCAATTTTGAAGATGAATAGGTTTGTACCTACATAAACATCCGTAGGTAAAGGTGCCAGAGTCTAAAACGACAGAGAAAGGAGGAAGACACTTGCGTGTCAGCCAGCCATTGGGACGTTTAAATCTCGCGTGCTTTGGAATCAGTTCTTTTGATTTTCTTATATTATATTTTATTATTATTGTAGTTTCAACTAACCATCATTGCTCAGCTGGCAAGCAAGCGTTGAAATTGAGTATAAAGACCTGGGTTCGATCCCCAGGTCCCAGTGTTTCATTTATTTTATTTTCATTCAATAGATCCAGCGCCTCTTTCATCATGATGTCCACCATACAATCTCAATATCCATCCATTTGATGTCCAGCTAGCCAGATCCAATGTGCCAACCATGAGAGGTCTACCATGCTCCTTAAGTCAACACACGCACCAGATCAGGCGTGGTCAAACAGGGTTTAGAGTGTTGGGCCAGAAAATCCAAAGTTACACCCCATCTTCAGCAACACTATCAGGCCCATTTCTTCTTTTTTTGTTTCTTTTTTTTTAATTCTTTTAATATTTTCCTTAATTATTTTGATTAACAAAATTAATCACTTGTTTTTGCAAAATCACAAAATCAAGAGTTCACAAAAATTAGAATTAGGTTTTTTTTCTTTTTATCAAATTTAACTTAATTTAGTTTAATTTAATTTAGGGAGATTTTAACTTGTTTTTATAATTAAAACCAATTAGAAAGTTAGGTTTAAGTTCTTGATTTAATTCTTTTCTTTTTCAAAAAAAAAAACAAAAATAGGTTGTTTAGAATTAATTTATTTATTTTCAAAAATTAACATTAATTAGAACTTAGGATTTTCTTTTAATTCAATTATTCCATTATTTTTTTTAAATAACAAAACATGACAAAAAAATGATTTTTCTTTAATCAATTACAATTAGGTTTAGTCAAGGGTCAAAACCCTAATTGCCTTGCATTTAATTCGCCGCGCGCTTATTTTATTTTCCATTATTTTGTAACTGTTTTGAGGATGTAATAGTTTTAACTAGGGCTTTTACTTATCGCTTTTACCCGATTTTTTGGTTATGTAATTAATCCCCCTCCCCACAGCCTTGTAATAGCTAGGTTTATTTTCTCGCATTTTTAATTCCCGCAAATACTTAACTGTCTAGATGTATGCTAATAGGATTGTATGGCAAGAATGCATGAAAAATTAAAATGGTTAGAAAACCCTAATGTGCAAAGATTAAATAACTAAAACAAATCACTCACACATATTCACTCTTAGGGTATACTCTCACTTCGGATGGCCTTCGGTAAACGATCACTAAGCATAAGGTGTCTTAGTGGTTTCCCTCCTGTCTAAAAAGATCAAAAGACCCATTCGAATGTTGCCTCGAAATGATCTTAAGACTCTAGGGTTATTACTAAGGTGTCCTAATATTTCTTTAGTGACCGTACGTCCCTTTCGAATTGACCCTTACAAACTCTAACGACGGTGCTACCTATTTCGCGATAGTAGGATAACGCTGTCTAAAGGAAACAAGAATAGAAACGATCTTTTTTCGAGTAGGTAGATGTTAATAGGTACTTGCTCAAATCAAAGCTTTTCACACTTACACCTTTCAAAACAATTTTCAAAACAAACTTCGTCACATTCTTGAGGACTGATACAAGGGTTATCACGAAGTAAAAACATTTTTCGAAAACAAGCACACAAACACAAGCAATTTAAAAATGAGCAAGTACCTAAGAGCCCATGGAAAACCATGGATAGAAAAGGTGCTAACACCTTCCCTTTCTATAATCTACCCCCCGTACTTAGAATATCTCGAAAAAAGCTTTTTCTGTTCTTTTTCCTTTTCCATGATTGGATAAAATAAAAGTCGATGGCGACTCTTGCTTACCACGATATTTTGCAAACAAAAAACACAACGCAAATAAGCATCAAACAGTCGGTTCTGCCACCGTATCACACCATGTTATGATGCATGATGTCATGGTAAAACATAGGTATAGAAAACACAGGTATAGCAAGCACAATCAAACCACACGAAGTCCTTAGTTTTAAGGCTTGCATGAGGTTAAAGGTAGTACCCTCTTGAAGTTTAGTTGGGTTAAACTTGTCCTAAAAAGTAAGCGGGTTCTAGTGATTCTCAATATCACTGACCATCCTTTATTGGGCATTGTTTCAGCTCTCAATCTTTTCTTGCGGCCAAAATATCCTGAAAGTCTGATCTCAATGAGTGTAGCATCGAGTATCAACCAGTTCTCAACTCTACACCGAGGTCGGCTATCTCACTACTTTCTAATGGTCAAGTTTGTTCAACTAAGGTTCTAAGGTCCGTTAGTGCTTCACGACACCATGCGGCGGCCCCGTATTCTCCTCGTTTCCCCACGAAGGATACTGGTACCAACCAAAGTGACACACCAACACAGTCATCGCTTAAACCATATCGGTCTATGTCGTACAGTCTCCATGATCTATTATTGTTTACCTAATGAGTGCCCCCAGATCCGGGTGTAGGATTTATAGTAACCCCAAACAAACCCTCAAAAGTAAAGTAAACAAGACAATAAAGAGAAGCAATTTAATGACCTAGATCCTAAGGTATACCCCACTTATAATTCCCCAACAGAGTCGCCAGTTCTGTGATACGGTCGATGAACCGACTGTTAATACTGGTTTGCGTTTTTTGTTTGCAAATGTTGCGGTAAGCAAGAGTCGCCACCGAATTTTATTTTATCCAATCACGAAAAGGAAAAAGAACAGAAAAAACCTTTTTCGAGATGTTTCTGAGTACGGGGGGTAGATTATAGAAAGGGAAGGTGTTAGCACCCTTTCTATCCGTAGTTTTCTACGGGCTCTTAGGTACTTGCTCATTTTTCAATTTGCTTGTGTGTATTTGTCTTGAAAATGTTTTACTTTGTGATAACCCTTGTATCGGTCCTCAAGGATGTGATGAAGTTTGTTTTGAAAATTTGTTTGAAAAGGTGTTTGTGTGAAAAGTTTTTTATTGAGCAAGTACTTAAGATTCTACCTACTCGAAAAAAGGATTGTTCGTTCTATTTCCTTTAGACAGTGATATCCTACTATTAAGGAGTAGGTAGCACCATCATTGGAGTTGTAAGGGACATTCGAAAGGGACAAGTATAATCACTAAAACAATAGTTAGAAAACTTTAGTAGTAACCCTAAAGTCTTAAGATCTTTCCGAGACAACATTTCCGAGGCAACATTTGAATGGGACACTTTGATCTCTTTAGACTGGAGGGAAACCAATAAAATCTCCTATGCTTAATGATTTTTTACCAAAGGCAACCGAAGTGAGGTAAACCCTAGGAGTGAATATGTGCATCTGATTTGTTTCAGTTATTTAATGTTTGCACATTAGGTGATCTACCGTTTTAATTTTCCAGACATTCTTGCCATGCAATCCTATTAGCCATACATCTAGACAGTTAAATATTGCGGAAATTAAAAGCGGAAAAGTAAATCTAATTATTACAAGGCTTCGGGGAATGGGGATTACATAACCAAAACTTGGGGGGGGGGGGGGGGGGGGGAATTAAACAGTAAATAAAACCCTAGTTTAAAAGACTATTACAACCTCGGAGCAATTACAAAAATATAATGAAAAGTACGTATGACAAACGTAAATACGAGAAATTAGGGTTTTGACCCTTGAAACACAAATTGAATTTAATTAAAGAAAAAAATCATTTTTTTGTCATTTTTATTTAAGGAAATAAAGAATAAATTGCAAAATATCCTAATCACTAATTAAGTTTTAATTATGAAAAATCATTAAATTAATGGAAAAAAAACAATTAACCTATTTTTGTGTTTTTATTTTGAGAAGGAATTAAAATTAAGAATTAAACCTAATTTCAATTTGATTTTAATTATGAAAAAAAGATTTAAGTTAACCTAATTTAACTAATTAATGCAATTAAGTATTTTATGAAAAAAAGACTAAACCTAATATTGTTTGTGATTTTCTGATTTTTATGTTTTGATTAAAAATGATTTTTGGAAAATAAATAAAATAAATAAATAAAAACAATAAAAAGAATTGAAATAAAATAAAAAAGTAAAGATTAGGCCTGTGTGGTAGAATGCAGACTGGGGGGTGCATTGCCAAATTGTTAGGCCCAAATTGGTTGACCCATGTTCCTTGCGTGTGATCCCATATGGATTAGCTTCAGAGAGTGCACCATGGGCTGCTGTGGTTGGACGTTGGATCTGGACCAAGGGATGATCCAAAGAGTAGGATTTTTGAGCGTATGATGGACGCATGGAAAGGTAATGTACTGAATCTGCAATAAATTGTTAGGAAAATAATAAAAGTGTGAATTAATAATTAAAAACCTAACTCTGATTAATTTACAAGTTAATTATGAAATAAAATCAATATTGATTAAATCAAAACAACTTTTATGTCAAAAATTATTTTAATTAATTGAAAGCCTAAAACTAATATTTAATTATTTTTTTGTGATTTTATATGTTATTTAAATTAATGATAGAAAACAAATCAAGTGAAAAATAAATAAATGAAAAGGGTTAGAAAAGAAAATAGTCAAAAAAGTGAAAAATGCATGGGGTGGGTGATGAACCCATTCCCCCTGGGTCACAGTTAGGCACCTCATCCACCAAGTCAAGCTATTGTTTGTGATTCAAACCCATTCTACGTAACAACAAGAACTCATTTGGACAGTTAATAAACATTAGCAATGCATGAAATTAATTATATGAATGTTTGAAAGAAAAGAAAATCGGAGAAGATGAGTATTCTTATTTCAAGCATCAATGGCCATGACTTTCGACCCATTATTACCCTTAGATACCTCAGGAATGATTTGCAATTGATGGCTTGGACTGAAAGTGGCTGGATCTTCGGTTTTGACTTTGCACTAGTTTTGATAGAATTTGAGGTTTTTAGAGAGCGTTCTTGGGCAGCCAATTTCGTGCTCCCTAGTGTATGAGGGTGTTGTTTTTATATAGAGGAGAAATTTAGGTCAAAAATAATGGAAGAAATCTCATGCTATCTTGAGGAATTATGAAGATTTGATTTGATTTTGGCCTTGTATGATTTCTTTCTATAATAGCTCCAATCGTGACTTTTTCAATCTAAATCATCCTTGCACAAATTACATGCCATGCTAGCTGTATATGGACTCATAATGTGCACAAAAATCCCAAGATTTGATTTGCTTTTATTATTTTACCATTTAATTTGATTTATTTTGGTTTAAATGAATAAAAAATCAAAATATATGATAAAAATAATAAAATAATAGGTGGAAAAGCTCAGGGGTCGTGGGTCCTATTAGAAACATGTTTCAAACAAGAAAACATGGGCCCCTTTGGAAAAAATGCAAATTTGATCAATGTTGACTTTTGAGAATTTTCCAAAAATTGCCAACTTTGACAATGCACAACTCTCTCAATTTTGACCCTAGGAGGGTGTTCTTTGACTTTTTAGAAAGCTTAGGATGTCCTCTAAATAAAACTTTTGGTTTAATCTCAATTGGACCTTCCATGTTCATGTATGAAGCTTTGACCCAAAAGGTGTTTTTGTTAACTTTTCAAAAGGACCTATAATGTCAAAATTCATATCTTTTTATGAGTGCATATTTTGAACTTGAGGGCTGAAGATGAATTGTAGGGAATTGCATACTCTTAAAAATGAGCCTTGGATGGAACATTTATGATAAAGTATGAAGAAGTTATGCTTGGTCAAAGTTGGGTTGACTTTTACTAAGAAACCCTAATTTAGCAACTTCTGGGTTTTGATGAATTTGGAGCATTCCTTGAGAATCATGATCAACCCTTGATCAAATGATAGAATTCACTTCAAAATGTTGATGTTGACCCAAAATCTTGAGGTTTGACTGTATGTGGGCTACAATTGACTTTTGACCTAATACAGTCGATTTTCCAAGCATCTGAGCAATTGATTCAACAAACTTCTTATGCAAGGCATGAAACTTGACATGTAGGGTCTTGAGAACATATTAAGACCATGGAGAGAATATGAGACCTTTGTGGTCCACCCATCTTAATGAAAATAGAAACCATAATTTGGGGTATACTGTCTTAGTAGAGAGTTTGTCTGGTCAACTCTTGGGCAACCTTGAGCAAATTGGGGACCTCACTTGACATTTGTTTGAATAAAATGAGAGGGCAAATTTTGGGGTACAACACCTAGCCTACGGGCGATCTCAGGTTCTAAGATGATCTAAGGAAGAACCTAGCCTACGCGCGATCTCAGGTTCTAATATGATATAAGGAAGAACCTAGCCTACACGCGATCTCAGGTTCTAAAATGATCTGAGGAAGAACCTAGCCTACGAGCGATCTCAGGTTCAAAGATGATCTAAGGAAGAACCTAACCTACGGGAAATCTCAGGTTCTAAAATGATCCGAGGAAGAACCTTGCCTACGGGCAATCTCAGGTTCGACGTGATATAAGGAAGAACCTAGCCTACGAGCGATCTCAGATCCTAAGATGATATAAGGAAAGAACCAATCCAAAAGGCGATCTCAGGTTCTAAGATGATCTATGGGAAGAACCTAGCCTACAGGCGATCTCAGGTTGTAAGATGATCTAAGAAAGGACCTAGCCTACGGGCGATCTAAGGTTCGACAATGATCTATGGATAGAACCTAGCTAAGAGACGATCTCAGGTTCTAAGATGATCTAAGGAAGAACCTAGCCTACTGGCGATCTCAGGTTCGAAGATAATCTAAGGAAAGAACCTAGCCAAAAGGCGATCTAAGGTTCTAAGATGATCTATGGGAAGAACCTAGTCTACGGGCGGTCTCAGGTTCTAAGATGATCTGAGGAAGCACCTAGCCTACGGGAGATCTCAGGTTCAAAGATGATATATGGAAAGAACCTAGCCAAAAGGCGATCTCAGGTTCTTAGATGATCTGAGGATGAACCTATCATACGGGTGATCTCAAGTTCGACAATGATCTATGGAAAGAACCTATCCAAAAGGCGATCTAAGGTTCTAAGATGATCTATGGGAAGAAATTAGCCTACGGGCGATCTCAGGTTCTAAGATGATCTGAGGAAGAACCTAGCCTACGGGAAATCTCGGGTTCGACGATGATCTATGGAAAGAACCTAGCCAAAAGGAGATCTCAGGTTCTAAGATGATCTGAGGAAGAACCTAGCCTACAGGCGATCTCAGGTTCGACGATGATCTATGGAAAGAACCTAGCCAAAAGGCGATCTCAGGTTCTAAGATGATTTATGGGAAGAACCTAGCCTACGGGAGATCTCAAGTTCTAAGATGATCTGAGGAAGAACCTAGCCTATGGGTGATCTCGGGTTCGACGATGATCTATGGAAAGAACCTAGCCAAAAGACGACCTCAGGTTCTAAGATGATCTGAGGAAAAACCTAGCCTACGGGCGATCTCAAGTTCGAAGATGATCTATCGAAAGAACCTAGACAAAAGGAAATCTCAGGTTCTAAGATGATCTGAGGAAGAACCTAGCCTACGGGCGATCTCAGGTTCGACGATGATCTATGGAAAGAACCTAGCCAATAGGCGATCTCAGGTTCTAAGATGATCTATGGGAAGAACCTAGCCTACGGGTGATCTTAGGTTCTAAGATGATCTGAGGAAGAACCTAGCCTACAGGCGATCTCAGGTTCGACGATGATCTATGGAAAGAACCTATCCAAAAGGCGACCTCAGGTTCTCAGATGATCTATGGGAATAACCTAGCCTACGGGAGATCTCAGGTTCTAAGATGTTCTGAGGAAGAACCTAGCCTACGGGCGATCTCAGATTTGACGGTGATCTATGGAAAGAACCTAGCCAAAAGGCGATCTCAGGTTCTAAGATGATCTGAGAAGAACCTAGACTACGAGAGATCTCAGGTTCAAAGATGATCTAAGGAAAGAACCTAGCCAAAAGGCGATCTCAGGTTCTAAGATGATCTATGGGAAGAACATAGCCTACGGGAAATCTCAGGTTCGAAGATGATCTATGGAAAGAACCTAGCCAAAAGGCGATCTCATGTTCTAAGATGATTTGAGGAAGAACCTAGCCTACGGGCGATCTCAGGCTCGACGATGATCTATGGAAAGAACTTAGCCAAAAGGCGATCTCAGGTTCTAAGATGATTTATGGGAAGAACCTAGCCTACGGCCGATCTCAGGTTCTAAGATGATCTAAGGAAAGAACCTAGCCAAAAGGCGACCTCAGGTTCTAAGATGATTTATGGGAAGAACCTAGCATACGGGCGATCTCAGGTTCTAAGATGATCAGAGGAAGAACCTAGCCTATGGGTGATCTCAGGTTCGAAGATGATCTATGGAAAGGACCTAGCCAAAAGGAAATCCCAGGTTCTAAGATGATCTAAGGAAGAACCTAGACTACGGGCGATCTCAGGTTCTAAGGTGATCTACGAACGATCTACTAGGGAGGATCTATGGTCGACCCACAAGGGAATCTAAGAAGGTGGCGGTATTGGTCACGACACGACAATCGGAGATACGAGAATGACCAAGTTTACCGCATTGGATTTATTGGGAATTAAAAAGGTGAAATTCATCAACTGGGGGTTTTTAGAATGATATCCTCTTGTAGGGACGTATTGTTGTCCTTGAATGATTCAGATTTTTCTGTGTAAGGTACTTGATTTGGCTTATGCTTCGTATGCATGTTTAAATTTCTTTTGACGCAAAGATCCATTCTGATGCATCGGCTACACGCCTTTGAGGATGCAATGTTATGCAGTGATAACTATATGCAATGAAAAGAAATAGACTTCATGGGGATAAGCGAAAGCTTGCTGGGAACCATTTCTCATCACTGGGATGTCAATACATATCGGCGCTGGAAGCCTACAGTACCAAAGATCGTTTGGGATACTGATAAGAGTATGCATTGGGCAGCCCATGATATCGAAGATTGTTGATGACTCTGCCGGAGACTGAGTCGCTAACGAAGCGAGCCTTTAGATACGCTGTTGAATTCTGAATCGTACCATTAGGGAAGAGATAATCTGGCTAGACTTCCATATACACCTGCGAACGCCTTGGTTTAGCTCTGTGAATTCCCCTGTTTAGCTCTACAAATGCCCCGGTTTAGCTCTGTGAATGCCCCAGTTTAGCTTCACTGGGGACGTTCTTGATTAACTCCACTGGGGTTGCACTTGCGTGTGCTGATTCAAACGACGACTCCGAATTTTCTGAACTCACTTGGGGAATCAAATTCGAAGTTGTCTGCAGTAGATGAAGGCGGCTTCGTGTACTGGATAGGTCAGGGTGACCGTTAAAAATTGCTACCTGCAAAGAAACACAACACTTGGAATGCATACGATATTCCCACATTGTTATACATCTACGTAAAGTCAAGTTTTATCTCAGCTTGAGAATTTTTATTCCCCGTGTTTCTAATGCAATGTTTAATAACAAATAAAATACATTCTACATACGAAAACATTTCATGATAATAAAAGACAACTTTTGATGGAAGCAGATTTTATTGATTGGCCTATGAATAGGCATTTGTACAAGGAAGCAACTCCTATATGAGGTAGCTGCGAAATAGAAATGGAAAATACAACAAGTATAAATGGCAATGAGAGATGCTCAAATCTCCATTAAAACCGGTATTGCTACAGTTCCCATATCCTAAGTAGTCTCAATTCCTTGCCTCTGAAGAGTAGTAGTTGGACCGATCAATTCGCTTCCAAGGTGCTATAGATGTGCATGTGTCATTCGTGAAGAGTATTCATACTACAGCCTCTCTCTTAAGATCCCTAACTTTTGTTTGGATCTCCCTTTCGGGTTTTCGACCCAACGAGATACCCATTTTTGCCTAAGTCTCCCTTCTGGGTTTTCAACTTAGCGGGTTGTTATCTTTTTTTCATTTTATCCTTAATTTTTGCCTGGACTTTCGTGTCCATCGGGATGCCCTTTTTTTTCCCTAAGTCGCCCTTTCGGATTTTCGACCTAGCTGGTCTCTTTACGCGTATAATTTTTTGACTGAGTCTGAATTGAATGGGAGTGGAACATCTTCCCCATCCATGTCTGTCAGGATTAGAGCACCTCTTGAAAAATCTCTCTTCACGATATATGGTCCCTCGTAATTGGGAGTCCATTTTCCCCTTGGATCGGAATGGCTTTGCACGATGACCCTTCTCAAGACCAAATCACCATGATAGAATTTTCAAGGACTGATCTTTTTGTCGAATGCTTTGTTCATCCTTTGTTGGTACAACTGGCCATGACAAATGGCCGCCAGACGCTTTTCATCAATCAGGTTGAGTTGGTTGAATCTCATCTGAACCCATTCTGCCTCATCAAGATCGGTTTCCATCAAAACCCTCAACGAAGGAATTTATACTTCGACAGGAAGCACGACATCCGTTCCATAGACAAGCGAAAATGGAGTTGCCCCTGTTGAAGTGCGCACAGACATTCTGTGGCCATGTAGAGAAAAAGGCAACATTTCATGCCAATCTTTGTATGTTCTAACCATCTTCTGGACGATCTTCTTTATGTTCTTGTTAGCAGCTTCGACTGCACCGTTCATTTTTGGTCGATACGGCGATGAATTGTGATGTTCAATTTTAAACTCTTCACACAATTCCTTCATCATGTTGTTGTTATGATTAGAACCATTATCGGTGATGATTCTATGAGGAACTCCATAACGACATATGATTTCTTTCCTGATGAAGTTGGTAACGACCTGTTTGGTTACATTCTTGTAAGAAGCTGCTTCCACCCATTTGGTGAAATAGTCAATAGCCACTAGGATGAATCTATAACCATTCGAAGCACTTGGTTCAATCCTTCCCATCATATCAATTCCCCACATTGCAAACGGCCACAGGGAGGTTATAACATTCAAAGGAGTTGGAGGAACATGAATTATGTCTGCATATACTTGGCATTTGTGGCACAATTTTGCATATACGCAACAATCGCTCTCCATTGTCATCCAGAAGTATCCTGCTCGTAGGATTTTCTTCGCCATAGAATTCCCGCTCGAATGAGTCCCGAAAGAACCCTCATGGATTTCCATTATGATTGACTCTGCTTCGTGTCTATCCACGCATCTGAGCAGAACCGAGTCATAATTTCTCTTATACAGGACGTCTCCTGATAAGAGGAACTTAGATGCTAACCTTCTAAGCATACGCTTATCACAAATTGTAGCATTTTTAGGATACTCTTTCTTCTCGAGGAACTGTTTAATGTCGTAATACCACGACTTCTCATCAGACATATCCTCGGTTGAGAGACAATGGGAAGGAAAGACATGTGCCGGCTCTTTGTACCTGAGGATGCGTATATTAGGTGCCTGATTTGGAAAGCTCTCCAAAAACATAGATGCTAATGTGGCTAAAGCATCAGCCAGCTGGTTTTCGTCTTTGGGAATATGTTCAAAGGTGATTTCATCAAAAGCGGGTATTAGCTGCAAGATGTAGTCTTTGTACGGAATCAAACTGGGGTGTTTCGTCTCCCAATCACCTTGTACCTGATGTATGACCAAAGGAAAGTTTCCAAAGACTTCAAGGACTTTGATTTTAAGGTTGATAGCTGCCTCTAGACCCATTACGCATGCTTCATATTCCGCCACGTTGTTCGTACAATCGAAACATAACCGGGCCGTAAACGATGTATGAGTATTCCGTTGAGAAGTCAGTATTGCCCCAATGCCATGACCTGAAGCATTCGAGGCACCATCGAACGTAGGAGTCCATCGCTCTCCCGGACCGACCTCATCACAATCGTCAAGCTTCATAACATCTTTGTCATGGAAGTCGAATTTCATTGATTGGTACTCTTCCAACAGCTGATGAGCAAGATGATCCGTAAGAATGCTAGCTTTGATAGCCTTTTGTGTAACATACTGAATGTCATATTCAGATAAAAGAATCTTCCATCGAGCAATCCTGCCTGCGAGTGATGGCTTCTCAAAGATATACTTTATCGGATCCATTTTTTATATTAGAAAGGTTGTGTATGTCAGCATATACTGCCTCAGACGTCGAGCAGCCCAAGCAAGCGCACAACAAGTTTTTTCAAGTAAAGAATACCTGGATTCGCAATCGGTAAATTTTTACTCAGATAATAAATGGCGTGCTCTTTACGTCTTGTTTCATCCTGCTGCCCGAGAACACAACCCATGGACCCTTCCAGCACCGTCAAGTACATGATGAGTGGCCTCCAAGACACTTGAGGGATAAGGATTGGTGGCTCTTGGAGCTACTGTCTGATATTTTTAAAGGCTTCCAGGCAATTATCATCCCATCGGACATCTTGATTCTTGCGCAGCAATTTAGAGACGGGTTCACAAATAGCTGTGAGATGAGAAATGAACCTGGCTATGTAGTTCAGTCTCCCAAGGAACCCCCTTACTCATTTTTCATTTTTTGGAGCTGGCATATTCTGTATTGCTTTTAATTTGTCGGGATCTACCTCAATTCCTCACTGACTTACGATAAAACCGATTAGTTTGTCGGATCGCACCCCGAAGGTACACTTATTCGGATTAAGCCTTAGTCTAAACTTTTGCAGACGCGCAAATAAATTTCGCAGATGGACCAAGTGTTCGTCCTCGGTTTGTGATTTTGCAATCATGTTATCAACATATACTTCAATCTCCTTATGAATCATATCATGGAAAAGCGTCACCATGACACGTTGATACGTTGCACCAGAATTTTTTAGGCCAAAAGGCACGACCTTATAACAATAAGTACCCCATGGAGTAGTGAATGTCGTCTTTATCATGTCTTCTGGGGCCATCATTATTTGACTGTATCCCGAAAAACCATCCATGAAGGAGAAAACTGAGGACTGAGCCGTATTATCAACCAATATGTTGATGTGCGATAATGGGAAGTCATCCTTTGGGCTTGCTTTGTTCAAATCTCGATAGTCTACGCACATGCGCACCTTCCCATCTTTCTTAGGGACAGGTACGATGTTGGCAATCGAATCTGAGTATTCACATACAAACAAAAAGCCTACGCTCAACTGCTTCTCAACATCTTCTTTGATTTTGAGAGACATTTCTGGACGAGTTCTCCTCGGCTTTTGCTTTACCGGAGGACATTCTGGTTTGAGTGGCAAGTGGTGCATAACTATATCCGTATCTAGACCAGGCATATCTTCATACTACTAGGCAAAGATGTAGGAGTACTCTCTGAGAAGCTCAATCAACCCCTTCTTTACGTCATCTTGCAAAGCGGCCCCTATCTTGACCTCCTTTTTTACTGTTTCGGTGCCGAGATTGATGACTTCAATAGCTTCTTGATGAGGCGAGATCATTTTCTATTCCTGTCTTAACAGCCTTGCCAATTCCTCTGGAATTTCACAATCTTCCCCACTACCCTCATCAGCTTGGTCATTCGGATTTCCCAGGATATTGATGCAAGGAACTGTAACATCATCGTTTTTTATGGAATTCGAGGCAGACCTGCATGATTGATGAATCATGCCTTATTTTAGAATATGGATGCGAATTGGAAAATGGTTAAAGAGTTAGAAGGAAAAACATTGCCATTTTTATTTTACGAAAATAAGAAAAGATAGAGAGCAAAAATTTTATGCAAAAATGACATTTTATTCAATTTTTAAACAAACATAGAAACATGAGGGGGCCCTTTTCACAAGCTGTCAACATTCTTCGGGTAAAAGCATGCGACTTATTTAAAACAAGAACATTACATGTCAAAGAAAACCACTTCGGGAATATCAGTGGTAGTCCAATTGCCGAGATCTTAATCAGGTGCAATCTGGTAGATATACCGAGCCATGTCTGCATCGTCTTCATCATCCACTGCATGGATTTGTCCTTGAGCCCTCGGACCGGCCCTAACAAATACCTCTGAAAGCGGATGAACTTGTTTTCCTTTGAGCACAATTAGACCCGTACCAACACGGTCTGAAAAAGAGGACCCGAACCCAAGTCCAGACTTGTCTAGCTTTTCGTGCACCTCTATCACTTTTCCCCAGTCTTCATTAGGAATCCCATATTCCACAATGGCTTTAGCATCCCTCAAAGAAACCATTGGAACTGCAGACTTCTTTGTAGTTTCCAGCAGGGCGGGGAATCTATCAACAGAAATGATTTCCAAGGCTTGGAAAGGGGTTTCATGAACTTCCTCATCCACTTCGACATAACGGAAGGAAGTAACATTGTTGATCACGACATCTTCCTCTCCGCCAATAATGATGACCTTGTCTTGGACGATGAACTTCAAACGTTAGTGCAGAGCTGAGGTAACGGCCCCTGCCATATGGATCCACGGGCGTCCCAGTAAGCAAGTGTAAGATGGACGAATGTCCATGACATAGAACGATAGGTAGAACACATGGGGGCCGACTTTGATGGGCAAGTCAACTTCCCCTTCCACAGACATCCTCGACCCATCAAAAGCATTGATTGTCAGCATACTGGGTTTCATCATAACCCCATCCATGTTCAGCTTGAATAGAGTATGCTTAGGCATCACGTTCAAAGAAGACCCAATGTCTACTAGGACTCGAGACATTATAGTATCTAAGCATCTGATGGAAATATGCAACGCCTTATTATGAGCTCGACCCTCAGGAGGGAGCTCGTCATCACTGAAGCCCAAACGGTTTCCTGCAGAAATATTTGTAACAACCCCTTCAAATTGGGCCACTGAAATTTCAAGATTCACATGGGAACCGTGCAGAAATCTCATCAAGGCAGTTCGATGAGCTTCGGAGTACAGGAGGAGGGATAAGATTGAGATCTTTGCAGGCGTCTGATTCAGCTGGTCAACCACCTTGAAATCGCTCTTCTTGATTACCCTGATTAGCTGCTCCACTTGTTGTTCAAAAGACGTCCCAGGAGAATCATTAACTACCTGTTTCCCTTTATCTCTCACAAGAATATCTTTGATAACTTCTTCAAGAGGTGGTGGAGTAGGAGCAAAGACTCTCCCGGTTCGAGTTATTTTACTAGTCCCAGCAATGTTGGTTACATCCTTATTTTCAATCGGCGACAAACAACTTTCTTTCCCTGAATGTAAACAGCATTATATTCCTATGGCACTGCCCTGTTATTAGTTAACGGACCAGGAACCGAACTTGGAAGTGTTGATGCTTGGGTTGGCAGGGGAGCAACCAGATTCATATTTGGCGCAGGGAGTGTTGAAACTTGTATAACCAATGGAACTCTTGAAGTATTCCTCTGAACATTGGCCGGATAATATGGAATCTCCAGAATAGCGACATCACCTTCGGGGATGACTTTCTCA
Organism: Vicia faba; assembly: GCA_948472305.1. NCBI lineage: Eukaryota > Viridiplantae > Streptophyta > Magnoliopsida > Fabales > Fabaceae > Vicia > Vicia faba. The sequence continues at coordinate 1,241,685,290 of OX451735.1, read as the reverse complement.
ACTCTAACAACCCCTTCGTCCATCAGTTTCTGAATGGAGTTTTTCAAATCCTCACACTCGTCCGGATTGGATAAGCACTTTAAACAAAAGTTGTGAAGCTCTTGTAGAACTTCTTGCTGTAAAAGATGCTTTCTAAAAATTTCCATTGACATCTGAATCTCTTCAACCCGAGTCACTAAGTCGTGTTCATCGTCAAACCCAATAGCATTGGCAGCAGCCCCATGGTGGGGAGGCATAGGATTATTCTGAACATTAGGGCCTATAGGAGCGAAGCTTAACTCCTTGGTATCTAAAATGGGTTGTACCATATACTTTAGAGCTTTGCAATTTTCGATCGAGTGGCCTGGAGCGCCTGAATGAAATTCACAATGTGCATTAACATCATAATCCCTTGGGAGTTCTGCTGGTGGAGGAGCTAATTCTCGAAGTTGTACCAACTGAACGGCTAACAATTGTGGAAGCAATTGAGCATACGACGTCAAGATTGGATTGAACCTCCTTTCGGGATACCTTTGCGGCCTTTATTGACCCCTTTGTCCTTGGGGACTTTGGTTCTGCTGATAGTTTTGCGGTGGTGCATACTGTTGTTGTGGAGCAGTAACGAGGGTTTGGTAATATGGAACCTGTACAATAGCTTTCCCCTTATCATCAGAGGCATTTCTCACCTCTCCTTCCTTTTTCTTAACGAACCGCTAGAGTACGGTTTCTTCCCACCACCTGAGTTGTTGTTACCATTTGTGCCAGATGCACCTGAAATAATCCCTACTTTAATACATACTTCAACCCGCTCCCCGATGATGACCATATCCAAAAATGAATCAGAAGTATTGCTGAGCATATGTTGCAGATACGGGCCTCAGAGGGTACTCATAAACAGATCTACCAGTTCCCGGTCTAGGAGAGGAGGTTGAACTCTTGCAGCCAAACTGCGCCATCTCTAGGCATACTCTTTGAAAGACTCGCTAGTCTTTTGAGACATACCCTACAGCTGTGCACAGCTAGGTGCCATGGCATTGTTGTAGTGATAATATTTTAGGAAAGCGTCAACCAGCTCGCTCTAAGTGCTAACATGAGTTTGCTCCAATTGCATGTACCATTCTAATGGAGCTTCAGCCAGACTGTCCTGAAAGAAATGCATAAGCAACGACTCATTTCTAGCATAAGCAGCCATCTTTCTGCAGTAAGATCGGAGATGAGTCTCTAGGCATGTAACCCCCTTATACTTGTCGAAATCAGGTACCTTAAACCTTGGTGGAATCATAACCCCTGGAACCAAACACATAGCAGCGACACTGAATCCTGGTTTATTAGAAGTCTTCATAGCCTTCAAGTGTTCTTCCAAAGCCTTGTACATCTTAGCAGTTTCAGATAAATCAGCCGTAGAATCCTTTGGAGGGTCATCGAGATCGATGACATCATGGTGGTCATCCACAATCAGTCGTGGGTTCTCCTTAGGAATCCCCCCCCCCCATGGTCATTCCTGGGTACGCCATTCTCGGACGTGAAGGCACTGTCTACTAGTTTATTAACGCTTATTCTGAGCTCCTCCTGCCCTTGGATGACGGCATGAAGAGTTTCTAGGAGCTGATTCATTCAATCACCCATGGTGTCCATGTCTTTGTGGAGAGCGGCCTGGCTCTTCACAATATGTTACATAATCCTCAACTTGTTGGCTCGAGTGCGATAAGGATGTAGGTAACTCGTCTTGTAGATTATGATAATAAGAAGCAAAACCATCAGATAAAAATCCCGCAAGAAAACCTGCAATTCATGAAATGCATGATATGTATGATGTATGAAATGATTGTCCATTCCGGTTTTCCACGGTTCAATTACCGTCAGCAGTAATCGAGCAACATGATGATAAGAACGACCTTATGAAGAAAATATCCAGCAATAAGAGAAATTCTCACAGAATTGAATACAAGAAAGTTTTGGGAGTACAAGATGAGCAACTCCATCTAACAAGCTTGTCGGTAATTGAAGTAACAATATAATAATCAGTCTGGAGGCAAGCTACCCTTCTTCTTCCATTTCTATTTCACATCATCAAGGCCCAAATAAAGGGCCTTAGCGATAGTTTCAAAATCATGCTCGTTCGGACTAGCAACAAATGTGTGCTCGATAATCTTGAACAAACGAGAGTATTTTTCTGGAGTTGGAACAAACTGATAGTCCTGGAAGGTGAAATAGTGTAACTCGTGGTCGTAAAAATGAGGTAGAGTCAAAGCACCACCATGTCTTCCAATAAGATTTTTTTCATTAGGACGGACTAAACGGTCTTTTAAACTCTTCAAAAAATAGGCCAAGAACTTGAGCTGAAACCTTGGGTAGCACGAATAAGTACAATCGTCCCTCCTGATCCTCTTGAGAGAACATCAATGTTGCTAGACGTCACTGACGGAAACCGTAACTTCGTGAAATAACCCGGAATGGACGTGCACATGCAGGGTTAGTATATAGTTTTATTTTTCTGACATTTCTTTTGAAAAATAAATATGATATGATGTGAGTGCAAATGATCACGGGGTTTCTACTTCCATGATACATGTTTCTGTTGTACTGTTTCTGCAGTCTGTGAGTACCAAGATCATAGGTCTGGGACATGAACCAAATAACCTCATGAACAGATTCGGGGCCCAGAAAATAAATCTGAGATTCCCCTAGTTACTGATAGAAATCCAGGACATAACCATTAGAACCAATAATCACTATCTGAGCATGGTCACCATCTGAATATGAGCAATCATCTGATCATAGTCACCAACTGTACCTGTGATAATAATTCCCTCCCCACTCACGGGTGAAAACTTGGTCAGGGTAAGGCAATGGTAACTCAGAATCGAGGGTACTCCTGAAAAACTATCGCCGTATCACCTACGTGAAAACGATAGCCCCTCATTTGTACCTCATCTGAGCATGGACGACATGGCGGCGGTAGTGAGACCTAAGTCAACTAGCCGTTCATGTTCAACTCTATTCCTAGGGTTCCTATGGTATACAACTCTGGCCTGGGTATTGGGTCTTTTACCTCAATAGTAACACCCACCCAATAAGGAGCAGATCCAGTACAACAGTAGTATATGAAAGACAGTAAAATGCAATGCATACATATGTTCAAGTATATACAAAATGAGTGAATAAACTGAAAGCATAAAAATAAACACCCAAAGAAAATAAAGAAAGAGCTAGGAGAGACTCCGGGATGGACCAGCATTTGGTCGACCTGTCCCCGGTGAAGTCACCAGCTGAAACAACCGGCTGAAAATCATCAAACAATAAAGTCTCCATCGAACGTCTTTTATCCCACATGTAGGTAAAGGTAAACATCGAGAAAACCTGAGAAGGGAGAAGTCACGGTCTTGCGACCGAGAGATCGGGTAAGGGAGTTTGTTACGCGAGGGGAAGGTATTAGCACCCCACACGCCCGTAGTACTCTACGGTATCCACTCTTGTTATCTATCTTATGGGTGTGTTTAAACTATGCTTACTGTTTACTATACTACTGAAGGGAGAATGCATGCAAAAGAAAGGGGAAAAGAATGTAGGAAAAATAAAATTATGCTCGCTTGGGCCCTACCCCAATGCCTACGTATCCGTTTTGAGGAATCAGAGCTACCGTAGTTCAGCTCACATGTTTTGTTCGTTTGTGTTTTTTAATGGACAATGTTAATCCCGGCTTCTGCCGCACCTCGACCTTTGGAGACTTATGCGTTGGCACATAAGTAAACTAATCATGTCCTTACCTGAAAAGGGTTTTAGAGAAAGGTGCTTGAGCGCACAAAAAGATTTGAATTGGTTTGTGTTTTATTACCTTGTGTTGTACCCCAAAATTTGCCCTCCTCTTTTTCACAAGAAATCATAGCTTCGGGCTTTTCCTGATTTTTCAGATTGGCAAGAATTGGTCAAACAGGCTTTTCTTATCAGTAAATCCAAAATTAGGGTTTGCGCACGCATTCTCAAAAGAATTTTAATCCACAGTATTTCAATTGACTGTCACATTGTTTTGACGCTTGTTCAAGATTGCTGTTTGTTTCTCAAAACCTAAACATTTAGGTTAGGAGCTGAGGCTTCTGATTGAAAGATTGAAGTGTTGGTTTAATCAGTAAGGTAAAAGGCGTATGGACGTTTGTTTGTTTAACTGTGCGATGCATTTGGTTATTTGGAACGCCGGACATTTGTTGATTATTTATAATTTCTAAGTTATAATTATTGGGATGCATTTCCAATTATTATAATTCAAGAAATTTAAGTAATTAAATAAACAAGTGCAGAAGAAATCAAGAATTATCTGACAAAAGATTTTTATTCATTTTCAATTGTTGTTACAAATGTTTATTTGATACAGTAAATTTATTTACGGTATTTACAATAACGTTTATTACAATGATTAAAAATAAAATAAACTAAATCTACATCCTAAGTTTCTTGAAGTCTTCATCTTCTACTGCTGCTTCCCTTGCCCCAATTGATATTTACCTGCAAAGCCAGAAAAGGAGAAGTCAACACAATTAATTTGGAAAAGTATTTTTCAGACAGATAAGCAAAAACTCATCATTAAAGGTTGTTGGCCGGAATCAGTTTGTTCGTCCTCTCTGCAAATCGCAAGAAGATGTCTCTCCTTGGTTCACAAAGAGGGAAAGAAAAATTGTTTGCAAGCATATGAATTAGTTAAATACAAATCAATTCAAAAGTTCCCAAAGCTGCATAAATTCAAACAGTCAAAGAGGCCAACCAAATTGCAAACTGAACAAACAAGTTGCACAATGCATAAAGGCAAACAAAACTGTCAACCAAACTAGGCAAACCAAACTATCAATGAAAGGCAAACTAAGTTGTCAACAAAACTGTCAAGAAAGATATCAAAACAGAAAAACTGTCAAGAAAGATATCAAAACAGAAAAACTGTCAACAAGTACACAAAAGGCAATGCAGAAAATCTGGAAGATAAGAAAGTATTCATAGGAAAACCAAATTGCAAGCCAGCAATATTGTCAAAGCATTTTTCATCATTTTCCCTAGGCCAACAACCTTTTCAGAAAAAGCTATTCTAAAGCAATAAAATATACTTTATGGAGAGAGAGAAAGAGAAAAGTGAAACAGGCTTACAGTTTTTGGGCAGGCTTAGAGGACAAATAAATATAACAAGAGCTAAGAGTTAAAAGGGGGAGAACACATAAAGAAAAATATACCACAAAACTGTAAACACCCTTCAACAAGCCTTGAGGCCTGTTACCCACAAAACCTGTTCAAACACCAAACTTACAAGAAGCAAGCCTAAGGCAACAAGCCTTGAAGCCTATAACCTAAAAACCTGTTACAACATTCAAGCCATATCAATCTGCATAACCTTTAACCTTCAAGAAACCTGCTAAAAACCTGTTAAAACCTGTCAAACTGCAAATTTCCAACAAGCCAAGCCTTCCTAAAATCAAAAGCAAGCTTGCCTTTAATCCCAATACCAAACAAGCAAATAAGCAACTCAGAAACAAGCAATCTCAGAAATCATCATCATTGAGAATCAAAATCCGAAGAAAGGAAGAAGTCAGAAGTAAAAATAACAACAAAGGTAAGCATTCAAATACTCAAAGGAAAGCATGTCCAGAAGAAAGGTTTTCAGGATATAATATCATCACAAAACCTAGACAAAGCAAAAGATACAAATACCAGGAAGCCAGCAAGCAATATTGCGCGTCCCCTCCGCCTTGGCCACCTAAGAGCGCCGCCGTCCACTCCTTCGTTTCCTCTCCAAAACTAAACCCAAAGGTATTGTCCCGTCTTCCTTTTTTACACCTCATACAAATGTAACACAGAAGATCAAAACGTGTCAAAGATAAAACATGCAAGAGAAAATATGAAAACCCTAAAAGCGTTGGAATGAAAATCGTTACCTCTTTATCACCGCCTGAACGACCATGGAGAGAGGAAAGTGGAGGTGGCGCCTGGTAGCCTGAGGCAAGGAGAGGAGACATCAGGAGCCATGGTTGAGAACGAGGAAGAGGCGATGAAGAAGATGGAAAGCAACGCCGCTCATAAAACATTGCAACCCTAATTCTGAGACAAACAAACTCAAACCCTAAAAAATCTTGTTACAAACCAACTGGGCCTGCCCCTTGCACAAAACCCTTAAGCCCAACGTGTACTGGCGCCTTACCCCCCGTTTTTTTTCTTACCTTATTTTTTATTTTGTTTTCTTGGGCCAAGAACATCCTTTAAGGCCCATCTATTTTTCTTTATATTTTGAAAACATTTATTTTTATAATTTCATAACTTATTTTGTTAAATAAAAAATGACATGTTAATTTTCGTATAATTTTTTCTTAATAATTTTCATTGCCTTAAAAAAACCAAAAATACATAAATATTAGGTTTATTAAGTTTAAATAATTTTCTTGTGTTTAAAACCTTTTTTTGTTTAATTAAACCTTTTATGTAAAACATTAACTAAAATACATAAATAATAGTTTTTTTTATTTAAACAATTTTTTTTCTTTTTTTAAAAAGTTTATTGTTTATATAATTAACAAAAACACAAAAATAATAAAATACTTAATAATACATTAGGTTAACATTTTGATCACTTGTAAATAATCATGTGCATCATACATTGCTTTTGATTCCTTTTTATTCTTATATTTTTACATTGAGAATGCGATGATTCGATTTGGTTGTAAATAATATTTGGACACTACTATCCTGATAAGACTCATCCCCATTTGTAAACATTTGTACCCCCATCCCCGGAATCTTATTTGTAATAGCTTAGACTTTAAATTCCCGCAATTTATCGCTTTCCATATACTGTATAGTAATTAGGGTTTGTATGCGAAGATTCAAAATCAACCGCTAGATAACCTAACACAAAGATAAATGCATGAAAATCAATACACAATTCAAACTTGCACCTCTAGGGTAACCTCGCTTGTTGCTTCGAAAAAATGCAATCATGTCCCTCGAGTATGAGACACTCTAGCAAATGTCCCTTCAATAAACAAAGATCGTTAGTCCCTCGATGACCCTCGATGTTGCCTTCGATAAAATGATCTCATCCCTTACAAGATTTCTAGAGCGTCTCACAAGTTGCCTTCAATGATTGTATATGATGACCCGCGCCCGTCCCGTTTAACATCCTAACGCAAGGTTGTTCACCAAACACACTGGTGAAACAACACTGTTAAAAGGGTTAAAGCATAAGAAAAATCTTTGAGTAAAATAGGGTAGACAAACTCTTAGTTACTTGATCATCAAACTTGCAAAACATCCTTGCCAACTTTCAAACACACTCCACAACACAACTTTCAAAACAAACTTTCAAAAACATTGAAACATCTTTTCAAAAAGACAAACACCTTTGTATATACTCAAACAAGAGTAATTACAATGGTTGCCTAGACAAGGCATCTTTTTCAAAACATTTTCAAAACCACACACACAAAGCACCATTTCAAACAATTGAAAAGCAAAGGCAAGTGATCTAAAATAAGTAACTAAGAGCCCATGGATAACCATGGATGAAAAGGGTGCTAGCACCTTCCCTTTTCATAATCTACCCCCCGAACCCACGAAAACGTCTCAAAGGTCTTTCCTGTGCTTTTTGACCTTTCCTTAGGATAAATAAAAAGTCGGTGGCGACTCTTGCTAAACCGAACAAATGCAAAAACAAACGCAAAACCTCAAGTCAGTTCTCCTACCGTATCACAGAACTGGCGACTCTGCTGGGGAATTTCTAAAAGTGGGGTTACCTTAGGGTTTTAGATCACCTATACATGCTTGCTTTGATTGCTTTGATTGCTTTACTTTTTGGGTTCCTTGTTTGGGTTTGTTGTAAATCCTACACCCGGATTTGGGGGCACCTTTTTAGGTAAATAGCAATAAACTGTGAGGGAACTGTGTGGGGTATACCGACATGGTTGAAGCAGTAGCTATGTTAGTGTGACATATTTGTGAGTACCGGTAGCCCTTGAGTAGTCAAGGAGAATACGGGGCCGCTGAGCGATGTCACGAAGCACTAACGAACTCTAGAACCTTACTTGACCATCTTGGCCTTTTTAGGGGTAGTGAGATGACCAACTTTGGTGCAGTCCGAAGTTGGTAGATACTCGATACTACACTCATTGAGGATTGTTTTCTTGGAATATTTTGGTCGCCAATTAAGTGGCTAAACCAAAACAATGAACACAGAAAATAATCCAGTGATATTGAGCTCCTTAGAACCCGGTTTCTATTTTAGGACAGGATGAGCCAACTAACTTCAAGAGGGTACTTACCTACGAACCCCATGCAAGCCTAAACCTAAGGACTTGTTTGCTCTGTGTGAATATGATTACCTGTAGATACACTTGCTTACTTTTGCATACATGTACATAACATCATAACATCATACCATAACATTTACCATAACCATTTCAAGGATCTCGAGGGTCTTTTGATGCAGGGTCACGTTGAACCAGACGTCTACCAAAGGGTAAGAGGTTTCATTTTCCTCTAAACGAATGCCGTCAAAGATCAAGTGCAACAACTTGAATCAGGGGCTATGACCCACTTGACATGGTGAGCTTGATTCTCGTGGAAAGACATCCACCATTACAAAGTTCTCCAATCAAAGATGTTGACCAAAGTTCAATCTCTAACATTTTCTTGTGTTTACCCCACGAGATCCTTGAAAACATTGCATCCACATATCATACATCGCATCATGACAGGTTTCTCATACAGGTCTCCTTATCTTCCTACTGTTTATTTCAGTAAGAGGATCTGAAGGCTCTCCTTCTCAAAGACAAGAAGAAGAAGTCCAAGAAGGCAGCAGGCATCCTGAACCTGAAAAGAAGACCTAAAACCCTAGATCTTTCAACTACATCCAACATAGGGGATAGTCTTGAAGAAGACCACAATTTGGAGATTGATGAAACATACTACTCCGAAGAACAATATCCTCTCGCTGATGACAAGTACAAACAGTTGGAGGATCGCCTCAGTGCTATGGAGATTCAACAAATACCTGGCTTGGATTTAGGAGACATGGGTTTAGTTTCTGGATTAGTCATCCCTCCAAAGTTCAAAGTCCCTACCTTGGCCCTGTACGATGGAGTCTCTTGCTCTAAGATGCACTTAAAATCTTATGTCTGCAAGATTCAACCATACACAACTGATCCAAAGCTTTGGATCCATTTCTTCCAAGAAAGCCTAGTAGGGACTCAACTCGAGTGGTTCTATCAATTGGAGAGTTCTCGCATCCACACCTGGGAGGACTTAGCTGTTGCTTTTTATAAGCAGTATCAGTACAATGTTGATCTTGCACCAACTCGTGTGCAATTACAGAACATGACCATGGGTTCCAACGAGAGCTTCAAAGGATACACCCAAAAGTGGAGAGATCTGACTGGTAGGGTGCAACCCCCTTTAACTGACAGAGAGCTGATTGACATCTTCATGGGAACTTTGACAGGGCCTTTCTTCAATCACTTAATTGGAAGCTCCTCAGTCGGGTTCACCGAGCTAATACTGACCGGTGAAAGGGTCGAAGCTGGCATCAAAAGTGGGAAGGTTCAAGAAGCTACACCTTCTGATGCTCAGAAAAAGCCCTACAATGGGAAGAAAGAGTCCAATGTTGTATATGGTCGAAAGAGCCGTCATGACCAACACGTAGGAGCAACCTTGATCTCTAATCCTGCGCCTGCTCAACAAAGGCAGGGGAATCAGCGTAAGGAGGTCGCGTCTAAAAGACAATATACTAAGATCAACATGTCACTAGCTCAAGCGCTACAACACATGTTAGAGAAAGAGCTGATTACATTAAAGGCTCCTCATCCGAACCCTAAGACTTCTTTTCCAAACTACAACCCGGATGCAAGATGTGCTTATCATTGTGGTAGCCCAGGGCATGACACAAACAACTTTTGGGCTTTGAAGAACAAGGACCAAGACATGATTTATGCCAAGGAGATCGAGTTTGACCCTCCGGAGACTCTAGCATAATCACTGCTCCTTTGAAGAATCATTGAGAGCATCTTTGTTTCATTTGAATTTTCAAGTTGTAATTTCTTTTGTTATTCGAACAATTATCTGTTGATGTCAAACTCTGTTTCATTAATGCATTGCATATGTTTGTCTTGAATTCATCCATTCGTTTTCACTATTCTTGTGCTTTCTTTATGACATTTAACTCTTGCAAAAGCTACAAGCCTTTAGAGGGAGGATGACGAAATAATGCCATAATCCTATACAGTATGCTTTTGAACAGACCTTGCTGATGATGTACATGCATTTCTTTCAAATCCTAAACACTGGAGTTATAAGGAAGATAATCCCTAGTCAACCCCTTCTAGCCAAAGAAGTAGGAGTTTTCTGTTTTGAACGCCAATTTGAAACTTTTGATTTAAACCTGGGGCAGGGTAGTCTCTCAGTTAATAATAAAAAAAAGGATGCGCATTGAAGTCGCAAACTCTCAGTTCGTAATACAACGAACGACATCAAAAAAAACATTCCTTTGGAATCAAAAGACAGTGATGGTTCCTTTTCTCATAGGCAGTCATTACCTCTCAAAATAGAAAAGCCCACAGAGCCAAAACCTACAAAGGAGGCTTAAGAAAGTTGGGGCATCCCGCTGACTATAATCTCGAAAACAGGAACAGTCAGGCAAAAGTTAGGGATAATGAATCAAAAAGAAAGAGGTCACTACAAATCCTTAACAACATGAAAAATGTTGCAAAAATGACTGCCTTCCATAAAATTCAACTGATGTGAACCATCACCAAAAAGTCATTCCAAACTCGAATAGAGTTCGACACACAATTAACTGAGTTTAGGATTGAAGAACATCACGAAGAGCGGGTGGGTACAAATATACTTTGAGCCTTTATCCTTTGTTTCTTAAACCGTGAACCAAGCCACGTTACAACCCTTCAAAAGTCCTAATTGAAGCATGGGTTAGTTCGAAAGCATACTGTTACAAAAGGTATCCTGACTCTTGTAAGGCTTTGCCCTAAATCTTGTGTTGAATTTGTCTTATAAAAAGTTTTCTGCTAAAAAAAACGCATTTTTCAAAACTTCGAGACAAGCATAAACTTTGCATTACTTGAATATCACTGTTTGCATTTGGCTATTAGTTTGACAGCGGAGAAATTCACACAACGAATATCCGATGAACGAAAGCCCTCTCAGTAAGCAAAATCACTTCAAAAAGGATTACACTTCCATTGACAAATCTCCTATCAACAAGGGGGCATGACATGTCACTATCCAGCACACCTGGGGCAGTCCAGTCAAGATTTCAAGAAATCTCTCAATTGTAGAGTAACCTGGGGCAAGTCTCCATCTCCATCACTCGGGGCGTTGAACATCAATCTCAGTGAAGGGTTACATACAATGCCACCGACATTCGCTACTAGGGGCAATGACGAGTTTCCCCAAAGTCCTTCTCATGGGATGACTCCTCAGCAAGGGTTTAATCTTTGAAAACCTTTCCCCAACTGAATCAACCTCAAGAATCCTCGAGGACTTCACCCAACGAAGATGTCACCTCTCTAGCTGACTGACGACATGGTTTATTTCCCCAATAACACCAGGATTCCCCAGCTTGAGTTTGCCTCTCCGACTACTACAAATCAAAGGACCACAACTCCTCTTCCCCAGTAGACTACTCTACAATCCCCAGCAAGTTACTGCGAAACCTGGACCCGACTAGATATCAGTTCAACTTCGACTCCCCAGTAGAGCAACGGACGACTAAGACTCCTAAACTCTTTTCCCAAGCAGGAATAAACATTCTCCCCACAGAGTTTTTCAACTTCCCCCAGCGGACTTCTCCTAAAACAACAAAACAGGAATCCATTGAAAATATTCTAGGCAAAGTTTGAAGACACACATACTCTTCAACAGCAGTCTAGGGTTTAACGACTCCTCAGCACTTGTCAAGGATTTATTTTCCCAGACAAGAGTACATTCATTAAACATTTCACATTTCATACATCCTATTCTCATACATAATAAATGCATATAACACAAATCTCATTTATTTTGAGAACATCATTATGCATTTCATACATCATGACTTTGCATACAACTAAGGTTCTACCTTTTTTAGGAAAGATCGATCAACAGATGATTACCATTAACCTTTTCAAGTTCCAGATTAATACCTGTAGCAAGCCAGGAAAACCATCTGTGGACGAGGGATTAAAGATTAATACCTGTAGCAAGCCAGGAAACTATCTTTCTTTCTCAGGTCAGAGATTAAATACCTGAAATCAGCCAGGACGACTATCTCGTCGACCAACCTTTTCAAGTTCCATATTAATACCTGTAGCAAGCCAGGAAAATATCTGTGGACGACTGATCGTAGATTGATACCTGTAACAAGCCAGGAAAATTATCTACATGAAGAGATTCAAGAGTAATACCTGTAACAAGCCAGGAAGACCTTTCTTTCTCAGGTCAGAGATCAATACCTGAAACCAGCCAAGACAGTATCTCCTTGACCAACCTTTTCAGGCCCCAGTTTAATACCTGTAGCAAGCCAGGAAAATATCTGTGGACGACTGATTGTGGATTGATACCTGTAACAAGACAGGAAAATTATCTACATGAAGAGATTGAAGAGTAATACCTGTAACAAGCCAGGAAGACCTTTCTTTCTCAGGTCAGAGATCAATACCTGAAACCAGCCAGGACAGTATCTCATTGACCAACCTTTTCATGTCCCAGTTTAATACCTGTAGCAAGCCAGGAAAATATCTATGGACGACTGATCGTAGATTGATACCTGTAACAAGCCAGGAAAATTATCTACATGAAGAGATTGAAGAGTAATACCTAAAACCAGCCAGGAGAATTATCTTTCTTTCTCAGGTCAGAGATCAATACCTGAAACCAGCCATGACAATATCCCCGTGACCAACCTTTTCAGGTCCTAGTTTAATACCTGTAGCAAGCCAGGAAAATATCTGTGGACGACTGATCGTAGATTGATACCTGTAACAAGCCAGGAAAATTATCTACATGAAGAGATTGAAGAGTAATACCCGTAACAAGCCAGGAAGACCTTTCTTTCTCAGGTCAGAGATCAATACCTGAAACCAGCCAGGACAGTATCTCCTTGACCAACCTTTTCAGGCCCCAGTTTAATACCTGTAGCAAGCCAGGAAAATATTTGTGGACGACCGATTGTGGATTAATACCTGTAACAAGCCAGGAAAATTATCTACATGAAGAGATTGAAGATTAACACCTGAAACCAGCCAGGAGAATTATCTTTCTTTCTCAGGTCATAGATCAATACCTGAAACCAGCCAGGACAGTATCTCCTTGACCAACCTTTTCAGGTCCCAGTTTAATACTTGTAACAAGCCAGGAAAATTATCTACATGAAGAGATTGAAGAGTAATACCTTGTAACAAGCCAGGAAGACCTTTCTTTCTCAGGTCAGAGATCAATACCTGAAACCAGCCAGGACAGTATCTCCTTGACCAACCTTTTCAGGCCCCAGTTTAATACCTGTAGCAAGCCAGGAAAATATCTGTGGACGACTGATTGTGGATTGATACCTGTAACAAGCCAGGAAAATTATCTACATGAAGAGATTGAAGAGTAATACCTGTAACAAGCCAGGAAGACCTTTCTTTCTCAGATCAGAGATCAATACCTGAAACCAGCCAGGACAGTATCTCCTTGACCAACCTTTTCATGTCCCAGTTTAATACCTGTAGCAAGCCAGGAAAATATCTGTGGACGACTGATCGTAGATTGATACCTGTAACAAGCCAGGAAAATTATCTACATGAAGAGATTGAAGAGTAATACCTGTAACAAGCCAGGAAGACCTTTCTTTCTCAGGTCAGAGATCAATACCTGAAACCAGCCAGGACAGTATCTCCTTGACCAACCTTTTCAGGCCCCAGTTTAATACCTGTAGCAAGCCAGGAAAATATATGTGGACGGCCGATTGTGGATTAATACCTGTAACAAGCCAGGAAAATTATCTACATGAAGAGATTGAAGATTAACACCTGAAACCAGCCAGGAGAATTATCTTTCTTTCTCAGGTCAGAGATCAATACCTGAAACCAGCCAGGACAGTATCTCCTTGACCAACCTTTTCAGGCCCCAGTTTAATACCTGTAGCAAGCCAGGAAAATATTTGTGGACGACCGATTGTGGATTAATACCTGTAACAAGCCAGGAAAATTATCTACATGAAGAGATTGAAGATTAACACCTGAAACCATCCAGGAGAATTATCTTTCTTTCTCAGGTCATAAATCAATACCTGAAACCAGCCAGGACAGTATCTCCTTGACCAACCTTTTCAGGTCCCAGTTTAATACTTGTAACAAGCCAGGAAAATTATCTACATGAAGAGATTGAAGAGTAATACCTTGTAACAAGCAAGGAAGACCTTTCTTTCTAAGGTCAGAGATCAATACCTGAAACCAGCCAGGACAGTATCTCCTTGACCAACCTTTTCAGGCCCCAGTTTAATTCCTGTAGCAAGCAAGGAAAATATCTGTGGACGACTGATTGTGGATTGATACCTGTAACAAGCCAGGAAAATTATCTACATGAAGAGATTGAAGAGTAATACCTGTAACAAGCCAGGAAGACCTTTCTTTCTCAGATCAGAGATCAATACCTGAAACCAGCCAGGACAGTATCTCCTTGACCAACCTTTTCATGTCCCAGTTTAATACCTGTAGCAAGCCAGGAAAATATCTGTGGACGAATGATCGTAGATTGATACCTGTAACAAGCCAGGAAAATTATCTACATGAAGAGATTAAAGAGTAATACCTGTAACAAGCCAGGAAGACCTTTCTTTCTCAGGTCAGAGATCAATACCTGAAACCAGCCAGGACAGTATCTCCTTGACCAACCTTTTCAGGCCCCAGTTTAATACCTGTAGCAAGCCAGGAAAATATCTGTGGACGACCGATTGTGGATTAATACCTGTAACAAGCCAGGAAAATTATCTACATGAAGAGATTGAAGATTAACACCTGAAACCAGCCAGGAGAATTATCTTTCTTTCTCAAGTCAGAGATCAATACCTGAAACCAGCCAGGACAGTATCTCCTTGACCAACCTTTTCAGGTCCCAGTTTAATACCTGTAGCAAGCCAGGAAAATATCTGTGGACGACTGACTATGGATTAATACCTGTAACAAGCCAAGAAAATTATCTACATGAAGAGATTGAAGATTAACACCTGAAACCAGCCAGGAGAATTATCTTTCTTTCTCAGGTTAGAGATCAATACCTGAAACCAGCCAGGACAACTATCTCATCGACCAACCTTTTCAAGTTTCAGATCAATACCTGTAGCAAGCCAGGAAAACCATCTGTGGACGAGGGATTGAAGATTAACACCTGAAACCAGCCAGGAGAATTATCTTTCTTTCTCAGGTCATAGATTAATACCTAAAACCAGCCAGGACAACTATCTCATCGACCCACCTTTTCAAGTTCCAGATCAATACCTGTAGCAAGCCAGGAAAACCTTCTGTGGACGAGGGATTGAAGATCAATACCTGAAACAAGCCAGGAAAACTATCTTTCTTTCTCAGGTCAGAGATCAATACCTGAAACCACCCAGGACAACTATCTACTCGACCAACTCAAACAATTCAATAATCATTTCTGGATGGCATCTTTAAGCCCATCTCCATCAACTATCCATCATATCTCCAAATGGCATCTGTAAGCCCATTTCCGACATCACAATACCTGTAGCAAGCCAGGAAAACTATCTACATGAAGAGATTGAAGATTAATGCCTGTAATAAGCCAGGAAACTATCTTTGTTTCTCAGGTCAGAGATTAATACCTGAAACCAGACAGGACAAATATCTCCTTAACCAACTCATGCTTATTCAACTTCAAGACTTCTGAAAACAGTTTACGGATACTTCCAAATACGGATGTCAATCTATTGCTTATTCAGACCCCTAACTCAGAGATGTTCCAAAACATGGACACCTTTCTGATACTCATTTCTTTCACCTACAACATACATTCCAGATGGCATCTTTAAGCCCATCCCCGACAAGATTTTGTCACATCTCTAGATGGCATCTTTAAGCCCATTTCCAAATGGCATCTTTTAAGCCCATTCCCTCAAATACGCTTTGACGAGTGCAAATTTTTTGGGCACTCTAGTGTCCAATCTCCTTTTACCCTCGAGTCGCGAAAGGCAAACCTGCCAATCTAACTCTTCAGGTTCAAGAAGATTGAACAGGGGCAACTGTTGTACCCCAAAATTTGCCCTCCTCTTTTTCAAAGAAATCACAGCTTCGGGCTTTTCCTGATTTTTCAGATTGGCAAGAATTGGTCAAACAGGCTTTTCTTATCAGTAAATCCAAAATTAGGGTTTGCACATGCATTCTCAAAAGAGTTTTAAATCCACAGTATTTCAATTGACTGTCACATTGTTTTGACGCTTGTTCAAGATTGCTGTTTGTTTCTCAAAACCTAAACATTTGGGTTAGGAGCTGAGGCTTCTGTTTGAAAGATTGAAGTGTTGGTTTAATCAGTAAGGTAAAAGGCGTATGGACGTTTGTTTGTTTAACTGTGCGATGCATTTGGTTATTTGGAACGCCAGCCGTTTGTTGATTATTTATAATTTCTAAGTTACAATTATTGGGATGCATTTCCAATTATTATAATTCAAGAAATTTAAGTAATTAAATAAACAAGTGCAGAAGAAATCAAGAATTATCTGACAAAAGATTTTTATTCATTTTCAATTGTTGTTACAAATGTTTATTTGATACAGTAAATTTATTTACGGTATTTACAATAACGTTTATTACAATGATTAAAAATAAAATAAACTAAATCTACATCCTAAGTTTCTTGAAGTCTTCATCTTCTACTGCTGCTTCCCTTGCCCCAATTGATATTTACCTGTAAAGCCAGAAAACGAGAAGTCAACACAATTAATTTGGAAAAGTATTTTTCAGACAAATAAGCAAAAACTCATCATTAAAGGTTGTTGGCCGGAATCAGTTTGTTCGTCCTCTCTGCAAATCGCAAGAAGATGTCTCTCCTTGGTTCACAAAGAGGGAAAGAAAAATTGTTTGCAAGCATATGAATTAGTTAAATACAAATCAATTCAAAAGTGCCCAAAGCTGCATAAATTCAAACTATCAAAGAGGCCAACCAAATTGCAAACTGAACAAACAAGTTGAACAATTCATAAAGGCAAACAAAACTGTCAACCAAACTAGGCAAACCAAACTGTCAAAGAAAGGCAAACTAAGCTGTCAACAAAACTGTCAAGAAAGATATCAAAACAGAAAAACTGTCAAGAAAGATATCAAAACAGAAAAACTGTCAACAAGTACACAAAAGGCAATGCAGAAAATCTGGAAGATAAGAAAGTATGCAGAGGAAAACCAAATTGCAAGCCAGCAATATTGTCAAAGCATTTTTCATCATTTTCCCTAGGCCAACAACCTTTTCAGAAAAAGCTATTCTAAAGCAATAAAATATACTTTCTGGAGAGAGAGAAAGAGAAAAGTGAAGCCGGCTTACAGTTTTTGGGCAGGCTTAGAGGACAAATAAATATAACAAGAGCTAAGAGTTAAAAGGGGGAGAACACATAAAGAAAAATATACCACAAAACTGTAAACACCCTTCAACAAGCCTTGAGGCCTGTTACCCACAAAACCTGTTCAAACACCAAACTTACAAGAAGCAAGCCTAAGGCAACAAGCCTTGAAGCCTATAACCTAAAAACCTGTTACAGCATTCAAGCCATATCAATCGGCATAACCTTTAACCTTCAAGAAACATGCTAAAAACCTGTTAAAACCTGTCAAACGGCAAATTTCCAACAAGCCAAGCCTTCCTAAAATCAAAAGCAAGCTTGCCTTTAATCCCAATACCAAACAAGCAAATAAATAACTCAGAAACAAGAAATCTCAGAAATCATCATCATTGAGAATCAAAATCCGAAGAAAGGAAGAAGTCAGAAGTAAAAACAACAACAAAGGCAAGCATTCAAATACTCAAAGGCAAGCATGTCCAGAAGAAAGGTTTTCAGGATATAATATCATCACAAAACCTAGACAAAGCAAAAGATACAAATACCAGGAAGCCAGCAAGCAACATCGCGCGTCCCCTCTGCCTTGGCCACCTAAGAGCGCCGCCGTCCACTCCTTCGTTTCCTCTCCAAAACTAAACCCAAAGGTATTGTCCCCTCTTCCTTTTTTACACCTCATACAAATGTAACACAGAAGATCAAAACGTGTCAAAGATAAAACATGCAAGAGAAAATCTGAAAACCCTAAAAGCGTTGGAATGAAAATTGTTACCTCTTTATCACTACCTGAACGACCACGGAGAGAGGAAAGTGGAGGTGGCGCCTGGTAGCCTGAGGCAAGGAGAGGAGACATCAGGAGCCATGGTTGAGAACGAGGAAGAGACGATGAAGAAGATGGAAAGCAGCGCCGCTCACAAAACATTGCAACCCTAATTCTGAGACAAACAAACTCAAACCCTAAAAAATCTTGTTACAAACCAACTGGGCCTGCCCCTTGCACAAAACCCTTATGCCCAACGTGTACTGGCGCCTTACCCCCCCTTTTTTTTTCTGACCTTATTTTTTATTTTGTTTTCTTGGGCCAAGAACATCCTTTAAGGCCCATCTATTTTTCTTTATATTTTGAAAACATTTATTTTTATAATTTCATAACTTATTTTGTTAAATAAAAAATGACATGTTAATTTTCGTATAATTTTTTCTTAATAATTTTCATTGCCTTAAAAAAACCAAAAATACATAAATATTAGGTTTATTAAGTTTAAATAATTTTCTTGTGTTTAAAACCTTTTTTTGTTTAATTAAACCTTTTATGTAAAACATTAACTAAAATACATAAATAATAGTTTTTTTATTTAAACAATTTTTTTTCTTTTTTTAAAAAGTTTATTGTTTATATAATTAAAAAAAACACAAAAATAATAAAATACTTAATAATACATTAGGTTAACATTTTGATCACTTGTAAATAATCATGTGCATCATACATTGCTTTTGATTCCTTTTTATTCTTATATTTTTACATTGAGAATGCGATGATTCGATTTGGTTGTAAATAATATTTGGACACTACTATCCTGATAAGACTCGTCCCCATTTGTAAACATTTGTACCCCCATCCCCGGATACTTATTTGTAATAGCTTAGACTTTAAATTCCCGCAATTTATCGCTTTCCATATACTGTATAGTAATTAGGGTTTGTATGCGAAGATTCAAAATCAACCGCTAGATAACCTAACACAAAGATAAATGCATGAAAATCAATACACAATTCACACTTGCACCTCTAGGGTAACCTCGCTTGTTGCTTCGAAAAAATGCAATCATGTCCCTCGAGTATGAGACACTCTAGCAAATGTCCCTTCAATAAACAAAGATCGTTAGTTCCTCGATGACCCTCGATGTTGCCTTTGATAAAACGATCTCGTCCCTTACAAGATTGCTAGAGCGTCTCACAAGTTGCCTTCAATGATTGTATACGATGACTCGCGCCCGTCCCGTTTAACATCCTAACGCAAGGTTGTTCACCAAACACAATGGTGAAACAACACTGTTAAAAGGGTTAAAGCATAAGAAAAATCTTTGAGTAAAATAGGGTAGACAAACTCTTAGCTACTTGATCATCAAACTTGCAAAACATCCTTGCCAACTTTCAAACACACTCCACAACACAACTTTCAAAACAAACTTTCAAAAACATTGAAACATCTTTTCAAAAAGACAAACACCTTTGTATATACTCAAACAAGAGTCATTATAATGGTTGCCTAGACAAGGCATCTTTTTCAAAACATTTTCAAAACCACACACACAAAGCACCATTTCAAACAATTGAAAAGCAAAGGCAAGTGATCTAAAACAAGTAACTAAGAGCCCATGGATAACCATGGATGAAAAGGGTGCTAGCACCTTCCCTTTTCATAATCTACCCCCCGAACCCACGAAAACGTCTCAAAGGTCTTTCCTGTGCTTTTTGACCTTTCCTTAGGATAAATAAAAAGTCGGTGGCGACTCTTGCTAAACCGAACAAATGCGAAAACAAACGCAAAACCTCAAGTCAGTTCTCCTACCGTATCACACCTTGAAAAAGGGTTTAAGTGTGATTAGCATGTTTTTGATTTGCTAAGAAAATGAGTTTCAGTTTTAGAATGCAAGGATTCAAAGAGGGAAGAAAAGAGTCTAAGCGAGACTAGCTTATTTCTAACCTAATGTTATCATACAATGGTAGCCCTAAGTCAAGGATGAACAAAAGGGAAACGTCTACCTAATGTTAGCATGCATGGTTTACAACCTAAGGTCTAACTTGCATCCGAATGGAGCAAGCACATCCTAAGGGAACATGGTATATACAGGGATAAAGCAAACAAGCCAATAAACTCAAGAGAGCACACCTAAAGAGATCCTATCTAAGTTAGCATGCCAAAGAAAGTCTAACAAAACTATCCTATAGGGAACATGCAATGAGAGTGAAGTTGTGATCTCAATTTCTAAATTGAGTGACTCATCGATCAACAAGAAATAAAGGAAAATTCTATCAAAAACTAAAGAATTAATTTCTAAAATCAACTAAGAGGTCTGACAATTTTTATTGATTTTATTACCATTTTATCCTAACAAAAGTATAGAAAAAAATTAAAAAAAGTCCTAAATTCTACAAAGAGTTAGAAGAATCAGGGGGTGCAAAGCTGGGTCCAGTGGTGTATTGTAGCAGATATGTGCTAGGCCCAATCAATAGAGCCTAATGCTGTTTTTTGTACAATGTTAACAGGCTCCCAAAAATGGTGTAACAGGCCTGCCTGGGGTGCAAGCAGCACGAGGCGTTAGGCCCATTGAAGGTCCAGGAGATTTTTCCAGCAAGGCAATCATGTAAAAAAACAGAACGGGCCTAAGAATTCAATTTCGATCCATGGTCCAAAATTCAGTAGGTTTAGTCCATCTTTATTCTTATCATTGAATTGAGAAAAAAAATTAAACAATTTAATTGTAAAAAGAAAGGGATTAGGGTTCAAGAATAACGACCCTTCACCTTCTTCGTCAAAATCGCTCCTCCCTCTCTTATCTCTCAACCGTGGAGACAATGACATATTCTCTTTCTTCGTTCAAATCACGGTGGCTCAACCTCCCCTCCGTATTGCTCACTTTCTCAATATGGCGCCACTACTGCATTGATTCCAATGAAGGATAACACACATGCCACAAATTTACGCATAGAAGTTTGGAAACTGTAAAAGCTTACCTTCCGGAGAACTCTGGTAGTTCTTCACGGTGGCAACAAGCAAGAATTCTAGAGAAGATATCTTCAGATACGATTCTTCTTCTCCGATTCTGTGATTTCTTCTTCTATCGTTCTTGTGCGTTTATGGTCTTCTGCATTGATTGTGTTATTGTCACGTTTTATGATGCAGTGATGTGCGATTTGATGTTGATGGAGATTGATGTAAGATGAAAGTTCTTGACTCACAGATGAAGATGATGATGAAGGCATGTACGGAAGAATAGCGAAGTGTGATGAGGAGCTTCGTTCAGAGGTTGATGAAGATTTATGAAGGTCGAAGGTGTGATGATGAAGGTTGCAGTAGGTGATGAAGAACGATGATGGAGATTTCAGAGAGAGAGAGTATAGATTCACGAGGGTTTGATTATGGAGAGAAAACAGAGAGATCAGAGAATGAGGGTGGAGGTTGAGGATGGAAGAGAAAGAGCAGAAGAAGTGATCCCCAAAAAATAACCTTCTGGTGAGCTTTTTCTCTATTTTCTATATCTTTTTTCTGTTACGAAAACCGTGTCTCTTCTCCCTCTCCTTTTCTGTTATAGTTTGTTAGAACACAATTAGGAGTTATAGGAGTTAGTTATAGGTTTGGGTGAGTTTCTGATATAAGTCGTTGGCAAACAATTAGTGATATCTATTAAAATTGGTTAGGGAATGTTTAGCGTTTGATTTGTTGCAGTTAGCTGTTTTTCTATTTTTGATTGTAAGGCTGATCTGGTATTTTAACTGATGCAGGACCATTGTTTCTCTTGTTCCTTTGGATGAATGATTATATGCAGATTTTTTGTAACAAATTTCTGTGGACTGATTTGGTGAACTGGTTTCTTGAACAAAATGCAGGGCTGCCCATTCGTTTGAATAAAAATCGGGTCAGATTTTGAGGTATTAACGAAGGGATAAAGAATAGGATGTCCAAGGCATGTGCATTGCTAGAAAATTGAGAAGTGAGCAAGGGTTGAGAACATCATGAAGATTGAAGATGAACAATCATAAGCTTAGGATAGTATTTATGGGTAGCTTTTGATGTATGATTTGTAACTTTTGGTAATTTCTATGTAAAGGAGATGGAAATGTGTAATGGCATTGATCATGAAATATACATAGTAATGCTATTTTTCCTTCAAAGGACATTCGAAATTTTGTTTCCTTCCTTTTTCACTTCAAGGTTCTTCATGCTTAAATACTTCCAAATGCAAAATACAAATCTGAATGAATGCCTAGAATTACGGTAATGGCAAAGTAATCGTACGAAAGTCCATATGACTTGGCCTATAAAAGTCATTCTTCAAGAGTTAACTTTCTAACCAAATGAGAACATATTCATCCTTGCACCTTTGGAACAAGTCGCATATGAAAAGCCTAAGAGTTCAAAATGGACTTTGAAATTACCCAATGCCTTCAAACTACCTTCAAACTTGAAATAATTCATAAGACAACTAATGAATTTCAACCCTTGCATCAAATCCACAATGTTGTCTTGTGATGCAAATAACCAAGTGAACCAAACTATGATGATGATAAACAAAAGAAACCCTAGATATGAGAAATGCGTTGCATGAAAGCCATGAAAACAAACCCTTAAGATCCTTATGATAACCACTTGGCATACAAAAGTAAATCTTTATCCCTGATTAATGAAAGTACTTGTTGAAACAGAACCCTAGCTCATAATATCCTCCTTCAAAGTGTCGTAAAAACCATTTCATTATCATAAACCTAATCCACTTTCTTTTGAGGCATCTTGATGAAGAAGGTATTACACCTATGGCCAGAGATATCAGGTTAAAGCTGAACGCCATCCAACGGTATGAGCTATAATGATCTCCAACCCTGTATCGATCTAACGACAAAATAATCAGCACAGGCAGGATGTGCCTAGAAGACAATTCACCAGACTTAACATGCCTTTATCTTAAGTATTGCAACATTTAATGAAGGCTAGCTTGGTCTCTCTGAAAGAGCCTCCTCAAAATCTAAACACTACATCTCCCCGTTATAATCCCAATGCTCGGTGTGCCTACCACTCCAACAGTCCAAGGCATGATACAAATGATTGTTGGGCTCTGAAGAATAAAGTTCAGGATCTTATTGAGGCAAAGGAGATTGAATTTAACCCTCCTGAAACCCCCAATGTGATAACTGCTCCAATGCCCAAGCATGGCCAGGGTATTAATGATGTTGATAATGTTCTTTTTGTTTCTTTTATGGATGATTTGACTACCCCTCTTCTAACTGTTAAGAAAAACCTCTTACAAGCCGGTTTATTTTCGGGCTATGGTGAAGGTTACCACTTGTGTCTGTCTCTGCCCAATGGTTGTTTGTTGTTGAAGATAGGTGTCCAACGCCTGATGTACAACAAGGAAACTCTGTTTGAGAAGACTCCCTCTATGAAAGGTCTATGTGAAGATGCAAGATGTGAAGATGTGTCAATTATTACTATTTCCGAAAATCCTCGCAGGGTCTCCTCCAAAAGACCGGTCAGGACTACAATCACTCCTAAGGTTGCTCCTTTAATTATCACCTTTCCAGGACCCATACCATATTCCTCCGACAAAGCTGTTCCTTGGAATTATGGAGCCGAGGTTTATTATCACGGCGTCAAGAAGGACCTCTTGGCCATTAAGAATGAAGTTACTAAAGATGCTGATCCTAACATCGATAACATTGTTGGGACCAGTAAAATTACCAGAAGCGGAAGGGTTTTCTCTCCTGAAATCTCTCCAAAGACTGTTGCCACTCCTTTGGTTATTCCTGCTAAAACACCTGTTGCTCCTGTTGTTATTCCTGTTACTGAGTCAGCTGAGACTCGGGGAAAAGAAGTATTGGTTGAGCCTGCCCGGACGGTGGCACCCAAAGAAGCCATTCCTGAAGCCTCCAAACGAGAAATGGAGGAAATTTTGAAAATCATACGGAAGAGTGACTATAATATTGTGGAGCAATTGGGGTAGACCCCCTCAAAGATTTCAATGCTGGCCTTATTGTTATGCTATGAAGCCCATGCTAGGGCTTTGGTTAAGTTCCTCAAATCTACTCATGTGCCGCAAGAGTCTTCTGCCGACCAATTCGAGAACTGCGTTGCTAGTATGACTGCTGACAATGGACTTGGTTTCTTTGATGCTGATTTGACGTCCAAAGAAAGAAAATATAATGACGCCATGCATGTATCTATTGAGTGCAAGGGCACTACCCTAGCTCATTTTCTAGTTGATACGGGTTCGCCACTAAATGTTCTACCCAAGGGTGCTTTAGACAGATTGGACTGTGAATGACTGACTTTAAAGCCCAATAATATTGTGGTGAGGGCTTTTGATGGTTCCAAGCGAATGGTACACGGGGAGGTGGACATTCCTATTAAAGTCGGTTTCCAAACTTTTGGCTCCACTTTCTATGTGATGGACATTCGCCCATCTTACTCTTGTTTGTTGGGACGCCCTTGGATTCATGGAGTCGACGCTGTCACTTCCACCTTGCATCAGATGTTAAAATATTTGGTTAATGGAAAGATTGTTATAGTCCATGGAGAATAAGAGTATATGGTGAGCTATCTGAACTCTTTCTGATATGTCTAGGTTGACGACGAGTTCATTGAGACCCCCTACCAGAATTTTGAAGAGGTTCCTCAGACAATTGCTGTTACCAAAGTTGCTATCGCGGTTCCAGAGATTACCATACCTCCACTGAAGATGGCTTCCCTAAAAGATGTTAGGGATGTAATTGAAGAAGGATCTCAAAAATCCATTCGTCATGCTCGCATCGGAGAACCACCACTACGCATCAGCAACCATGGAGTCAATGTTGTAGAAGACGCTGACAGTGACTGTGACCTGGACAATTGGATCTTCTCTGCTACCAACAGTGGACTCAACAATTGGACGGCTAGAGACTTTGTTCCCATTACTTTCATCCAGGAGTAATTGTCTTTTTGTTTTTTGGGATATGTAATATTTGAACAATTTAAATTTTAAAGCCTTGTGTCTTACCCGAGGCACGATGGTTTATTTGTAGGGTTATCATTTCACTTTCATATGTCATAAATAAATCATTGGATGTTTTGCATACAAATTTTGCGCTCTTTGTCTTTCTTTTCTGCTTTTACTTTATCAAAATAAATATGCTCTCTTACAAACACCCGCATATCAAACTGCAGATCCATATCCACTCTGGATCCCATTGATAACGATTCTGTTATTGCTAGTTATTACTTTGAAAATCCGATCTACCAAGTTGAGGATGAAGGTGAGGAAGATTATGAAGTACCAGGAGAACTTGCTAGACTATTACAACAGGAGGAAAGAGCAATACAGCCTCATGAAGAACCAGTCGAGACGGTAAACTTGGGCACTGAAGAGGATAAAAAGAAAGTCAAGATAGGTGCCAAGTTGGAGCATAGTGTCAAAGAGAATTTGATCCATATGTTACATGAATACATTGAGATCTTTTCCTGGTCATACGAAGACATGTCGGGGTTGGACACTGATATTGTGGTTCATCGTCTACCAACGAAAGAGGATTATTCTCCAGTGAAGCAAAAGGTTCATCGTATGCGTCTTGGATGTCAGGAAAGATGAAGGTTGAAGTTATGAAACAATTTAACACGGGGTTCTTAGCTATTACTTCTTATCCATAATGGGTTGCAAACGTGGTACCAGTACCTAAAAAGGAAGTCAAGGTGCGTATGTGTATGGATTACAGAGATTTGAATAGGGCGAGCCCCAAAGATGAATTTCGGCTTCTTGATATTGATGTCTTGGTTGACAATACTGCACAACATAATATATTCTCCTTCAAGGACGGTTTCTCCGGGTATAATCAGATTAAAATGGCACCCGAAGATATGGAGAAAACGACTTTTGTCACGCAGTGGGGTGCCTTCTGCTACAAAGTTATGCCATTTGGGTTGAAGAACGTTGGGGCAACCTATCAGCGTGCTATGGTAGCCTTGTTTCACAATATGATCCATCACGAGATAGAGGTCTACGTCGATGATATGATAGCCAGGTCTCGGACTGAAGATGAGCACTTGGATCACTTGCAGAAACTATTTGAAAGACTGAGGAAGTACAAGTTAAAACTGAATCCGAACAAGTGCACCTTTGGAGTAAGATCTAGTAAGCTCCTAGTTTTCGTTGTCAACACCAGAGGTATCAAAGTAGATCCTGCGAAGGTTAAAGTTATTCAAGAGATGCCAACTCCCTGCATTGAAAAGGAGGTAAGGGGATTCTTGGGACATCTAAACTACATTGGCAGATTCATTTCCCACCTAACCGCTACTTATGAGCCAATTTTCAAATTACTAAAGAGAGATCAAGTAGCATAGTGGAATGACGACTGCCAGACTTCCTTTGACAGAATCAAGGAGTATCTTCAAGAACCTCCAATTTTGATGTCGCTGGTTGAAGGAAGACCTCTGATCATGTACTTAATAGTATTATAAAATTCAATGGGTGTGTGTGTGTTGGGGCAGCATGATGAGTCTGGTCGAAAAGAGCATGCATAATACTAACTTAGAAAAAAGTTTACCGACTGTGAAACAAGATACTGATTGCTCGAAAAAACTTGTTGCACTTTGGCATGGGCTGCTCACCGACTAAGATAGTATATGTTGACCCACACCACTTTATTGATATCTAAAATGGATCCTATCAAATACATATTCGAGAAGCCAACTCTCTCTGGAAGAATAGCAAGATGTCAAATGGTCCTGAACGAATATGAAATTCAATACACTATCCAAAAATCAATAAAAGGAAGTGTACTAGCTGATCATTTGGCTCATCAGGCTGTGGATGACTACCAATCCATGAATTTCGAGTTCTCGGACGAGAACATCATGTTAGTGACTGATTGTGAAGAACTTGAACTGGATGAAGGACCTGAAAAAGGTTCCCGATGGACTATGGTTTTTGATGGAGCTTCCAACGCACTTGGAAATAGAATCAGTGTTGTGATCATATCTCCCAAAGGCTGTCATACTCCTTTCAATGCAAAGCTATGTTTCAACTGTACAATATGGCTGAATATGAAGCATGCATTATGGGCCTCAAAGTTGCTATCAACTTGAGAATCAAATTCTTTAGTGTATTTGGAGACTCGGCCCTGGTAATTAGTCAAATTAGAGGAGAGTGGGAAACGAAGCATCCTAATTTAATCCTAATTTAATCCCTTACCGAGAGCATATATTGACATTGATTCCACACTTTGAAGAAGTTACCTTTGAGCATTTTCCACGAGAAGAAAGTCAATTAGCGGACGTGCTAACTACTATGTCATCTATGTTTAAAGTCAGATGGGATAATGAAGCTCCTCAGATCACTATTGAGAGATTGGACGAACCAACATACTGTTATGAGGTTGATACTGAAGAAGTAGTGGACAAACCCTGGTTCCACGAAGTGAAACGATACCTCTAAGCCCAAGAGTATCCCGAGGGAGCTTCCGTTAATGATAAGAAGTTCCTAAGAAGGTTCTCTGCCAAGTTTTTCCTCAGTAACTGAATCCTCTACAAGCGCAACCATGATTCTACTTTACTTTAGTGTGTAGACAAGAGTGAAGCAGAGAAGATTATGGCAGATATGCACGAAGGTACCTTTGGCACCAATTCTAGTGGGCGCACAATGGCTAAAAAGATTCTGAGGGCAGGGTACTACTGGTCCATGATGGAAGCAGACTGTTATCAGCATTCCCGAACTTGTCACAAGTGCCAGATTTATACTGATAAAGTACATGTGCTTCCAGTTCCCTTGAACGTCTTGACTGCTCCCTGGCCTTTCGCAATGTGGGGAATTGATATGATCGGAGAGATTAAACCTACCTCTTCTAATGGGCACCACTTCATCCTAGTTACCATTGATTATTTCACAAAGTGGGTCGAGGCAGCTTCATTTGCTTCTCTTACCAAGAACGTCGTGGCCCGGTTCATCATACATAACCTTATCTATCGGTACAGTATTCTAGAAAGAATCGTCACAGATAATGGTACCAATCTCAATAATATTATGATCACCGAGTTCTACACACAATTCAAGATTCAACATCATAACTCTTCTCCTTACCGGCCGAAGATGAATGACATTGTATAGGCCGCTAATTAAAACATCAAGAAGATCATACAAAAGATGATGGTTGTGATCGGTGGAAATAGAACTGACTGTTTTGGAATGCTGGTTCGCGAAATGTCGCGGTAAGCAAGAGTCGCCACCGTCTTTTATTTTCTCCAACAAGGAAAGGACAAAAGCACAACAAAATTCCTTTTCGAGATGTTTCTCGGGTTCGGGAGGTAGATTATAGAAAGGGAAGGTGTTAGCACCCTTTCTATCCGTGGTTATCCACGGGCTCTTAGGTACTTGCTCACTATGTTTTCAAAAGATGTTTGCTTTTCTTGTGTATGTGGGTTTTGAAAAAAGTTTAGTTTGAAAACTTCTAGGTAACTCTTGTATCAGTCCTCAAGAGTGTATGAAGTGTTTGTTTGAAAACTTTTTGAAAGTGTAAGTGCGAAAAGTTGTCTTTGTTTTTTGAAAGTGCAAGTACCCAGGAGAAATCTACCTACTCTAAGGAATTAAGCTGTGTAAGAGTCCTTTAGACAGTACTATCCCACTATTGAGAAGTAGGTAGCACCGTCGTTGGAGTTATTCGGGTCAATTCGATTATAGGGACATGTGTGGTCACCAAAGAAATAGTAGGACACCTTAGCGGTACCCCTAATGTCTTAGATCCTTTTTATCCGAGGCAATCGTTTCGAGGCAACTTGGATCTTTAGACAAGAGGGCGACCTCTAAAACATCCTATACTCAATGACCACCTCGAGGCAACCAAGTGAGGCGTACCCTAGGAGTTGCATGTGCATGTGTGTCAGGTTTCATGTTAAGATTATCTTTGCACATGTATTATGGTGAGCTACGAGTTGATTTTATTTTTCAGACAAGTCTTGCATACATAATTAACAGTTAATAGTTGTGCGGAAAATAAATTGCGGAAAGTAAATCTACGCTATTACAAGGCGTCGGGTATTTACATCGCCAAAAACATAACCCTTGAAAATAAATGCGAGAAAATAAAAGAAAGCGATAAAAGTCCTAATTAACTATTACATTCTCGGAACAGGTACATAAATATGATCAAAATAATAATGCGCGCAAAGAAATTAAATTGGGGACGTCTTTAGGGTTTTGACCCTTTTTGAGAAAGAAAGAAATTTTGGTCCTTTTTGCATTTAATTAAATATTAAACCTAAAACTAATTAATTAAATAATTACAAGAAAAAAGTATTTTTTTAGTTTTTTATGTTTTTATTGAAAATAAAAATAAAATAAAAAGAAATTAAAAGTTAGTAAAACCTAATTCTAAATTGATTTTATTTATTATAAAAGAAAAGTCACAATTAAACCTAATTAGATTAAATTAATTTGTTAGCATTTTATTTACAAAATAATAATTAAAGGTGAAATTAATAAATAATAATAATAATAAGAAAATATTGTTTTCCGAATTAATTATGAAAATAATTATCTGTTAATTAAATAATAATAATAATTAATGAAAAGATTAAATGGAAATAAAAAAAAGAAAATAATAGAGAAACCAGGGGGGTGCTGGGCCCTTAGGAGGTGTTGATTGGAAATCTGGCCCATTAAGGTGCGGGCCTGCTTTGACTTTGGAGATTGCCTAGGCGCAGGGTTGACCAGGAACATGGTGTTCATCATCTTTTGGCCTTTGGATGCATGCCTGTAGCCACTTGGCACCTGGATGTTTGGGATGCATGGTGGGACGCTTTGGATAGCCTGCATAGGAACGCATGAAGAAAAGAACAAACAAATATTTTGGGGGACCTGGTGTGATCGGTGGATCTGGAACTGACTGTTTAACGCTGGTTCGCAAAATGTCGCGGAAGCAAAAGTCGCCACCGTCTTTTATTTTCTCCAAATGGAAAGGACAAAAGCACAGAAAAATTCCTTATAGAGATTGCTCTCGGTTCGGGAGGTAGATTTATAGAAAGGGAAGGTGTTATCACCCTTTCTATCCATGGTTATCCATGGGATCTTAGATAATTGCTCACTATATGTTTTCAAAATGGTTTGTTTGCTTTTCAACTGTGGTTTTTTTAAAAAAGTTTCTTTGAAAATTCCAGTTCGACTCTTGTATCGGTCCTCAAGAGTGTTTGAAAAGTTGCTTTCGAAAGCTTTTTGAAAAGGTGTCGGTGTGAAAAGTATTTTTGATTTGTTTTGAAATTAGATCAAGTATCTAGAGTCGTCTACCTACCCTAAGGAATTCGTCTGTGTAAATGTCCTTAAAGTAGTGCCATCCCACCATTGAGAGGTAGGTAACACCACCGTTGGAGGTGTTCGGGTCAATTCGAGGTTCGGGACATGGTGATCACCGGAGAAATGGGAAGACACCTTAGAAGCTACCCTCATGCCAGGTTCCTGGATCATGAGGACTTACTAAGACGTCCTCTACTCGACGATCACCTTTCGAGGGGCAAGGCAACAGTGAGGCGTACCCTAGGGGTGGTGTGTGATTTGTGTGTCGTTTTCAGATATTTTGTCTTGTCGTGTATTGGTGATCTACGCGTTGCTTTTATTTTGACATTCATTCTTTCATGCGATAGTTAACAGTTTAAAAGTTGCGAGAAATATAAAGGTCCTACGCTATTACAAAGGCGCGGGTCCACATCGCCAAATTTAATCCAGGACCCGATTTGAAATAAAATAAAGAATGCGGAACAGATAAATATCTAATTATTCTATTACACGGCTTTGGGAGAATTACATGAATATTATAAGAAAGGAAATAAATGCGCGAAACGAACTGATAATCGAAAGCGAGGGCGTTGGACCATTTTTAATGAAATTAAATTACGATTAACAAATTAATTAAATTAAAATAAAAGAGATTGTTTTGGAGTTTTTTTGTATTTAAAGATTTTAATGAGAGAATTAAATGAAATTAAAAAGTTAATTAACCCTAATTCTAACTATTTTTATTTATTAAGAGATATGTTAAAGTTGAATCTAAAGTTAACCTAATTATTTAATACAATTTTATTTACAACCCTAATTCTACAATATTTAAATTTATAAAAAATATTAAGATTTAAACCTAAAATTAAGACTAAATTAATTAATATCATTTATTTACAAGAAAACATTTAAATAAAATATGTTTTTATATTTTTGTGACTTTCTGATTTTTTGTTATTTTTATATTAAAGGAAAATATTAATTTAAAGATTTAATAGGAAATAATTAAATTAAACAAAAAAAAAAGATAGAAAAAGAAAAGAAACACAAACCCTAGGGGGGTGTTGACCCCAATTTGGAGGTATCTCCAGCATTTTTGGCCCAATGTTTAAGGCCTTCAGTTGACTTTTCAGGGCCACATACGTATGCGTTGACTGGTGCCCATGGTACTCTTCAGATCAGGGCCCTTGGATGGAGATTATTGAGCGCGTGGCACGTCAGATTATGGGGACGCATGATGGTCATCAGGTAGTGCGCTGCATAGGAAGATATTAGAAAAAAATAATATTGAAGGGATAGGGGGACCTGGGAATCGAACCCAGGTCCCATTGCTTACCAAACCATGTGCCTGCCAACTGAGCTACCAACGCGCTTTGTATATAATATAGAACATGAACAACATAATGCAAAACAAATGGTAAGTGGTTAATTTCGCGCGAAATTCAAACGAGCCAACCATGTCTTGACACCTGATCTTCTTCTCCATTCGTTTGCATTTTTACCTGAAAAAACAAGCTAAATAGCGGGGGTTTTAAACCCCCACAATTTGAAAGGCAAAATAATAGCGAATAGGAATTAACAAAATATAAAAACAGCGCGATGGATGTTTTGGACTCCTTGGAACGTCACGATTTTAATGGTACAAGTCTCATGGACTGATTTTACCCTATGCCAGAATCCCCAATTCAAGGTTTCTGAAAACCTAGAAAGCTCCAATGGTGGATCCTTCTATAATGCACGAAAACTCAATTGAAGGGCATGGTTAGATTCAGAATGGTTCAATTAGTATAAATCAACAAAGAAAATGCAATGAGGATGATTAAAAATTGAAACACGAATATGCATCAAGTGTGAGAAATTTTGAGTTCTATGTACCAATTCTTGATGCTATGGGCGTGGAAAAGTATCCAGTCAGGTTCAGTAATGCCTTAGGAAGCTTTTGGGATCAATATTTTCCTTTGAATCGTCCTCCAAGGCAGTTTTCAGTTTATGATTTTTTTGACAAAAATGCAAACTTGGTTCTTGAGATCAGGCGCAGCTTTCAGGTTTCTGGCATTAGGTTTTGCTTATGACTTATGTATGGGATGGATTAGGGTTGAATTGTGAGTCCAAATCCCTTGGCATTGATGAAAAAGATATTTGATTTTCAATGCATATTTTCAAATCTTTTCCACATGAATATCATGCCAATTTGCACCAAATCTTCCCTTTTTTGATATGCACGAAATCTTGAGTAACCAATGAGTGATTATACTGCATAAAAAGATTCAACCACATTTGTTTAGTATTTTTTTCATATTTTAATTAATTAAATGAATTAATGATGATTAAAATTCAAATAAATAATAAAAAATGATGAAATAAATCCCCTTTGGGCCAAATGGTCGTGCATAGCCTTTGGATGATGAATCTTGGAAGAAAATGTGGCCCATTAGCAATTTTGAGGCATTTGAAGCAAAGTTGACTTTTCAAAATGCCCAAAAATTTCCCAACTTCCACAAGGCATATCTTGCTCAATTATTAAGCTTTGATCATGTTCTTGGACATTTTGGAAAGGTCTTGAAGTCCTCTAACCAATGCCTTTGGTCCCATGTCATTTTGATTTACCAATCTCACGTTATGGACTTTGACTTAAAGTCCCTTTTTGTTGACTTTTGAAAATGACCTATAATGTTGGAATTGATAACTTTTTGTGAGAGCATTTCTTGGACTTGAAGTGTGAAGAGGAGTTGTAGGAAATGTCTTTCTCTTCAAAATGAGATTTGGATGGAATTTTTCTAATAAACCATGTGGAAGTTATGCCTTGGTCAAGTTACAGTTGACTTTTTCAACTGTCCAAATATGGAAACTTTTGCATCTTGAGACTTTTTGAGCCATACTTTGAGAATCATGATCAAGCATTGATCAAATGATGTTTGTGGCTTCAAAATAAGATGTTGACCAAAATTTTGAACTTTTGACTGTCAAATGACCATTTTGCCCCTGCAGTTGACTGTAGGGCAAATAGGGTTTTTGACTGTGCAATTTTGTGCTGTAAGTCTTGAAACTTGGTATGTGGATGCTTGACCATGTTTGTAGGCATGTGGAACTTGATTGGACCCTTGGAAACTTCAATTTCTTTGTCAGAACCAAAACCCTAGTTTTTGACTGTTAGGAGGCCCTTGAACTGTGCAACCCTTGGGGAGATTTTGAAGCTTTGACTTGGCAAATTTTAAAGAATATGGGAGGGAAAATTTTGGGGTACAACAGTTGCCCCTGTTCAATCTTCTTAGACCTGAGGATGCAACTTGGCTGACGTGCCTTTCGTAATCCGAAGGTGGAAGATGATTGAACACTAGAGTGCCCAGAAATTTGCGCTCACATAGTAGTGTGATGGTGGAATGGGCTTATAGATGCCGTTTAGAGATTGATGGATATGATGATGGGCTTATAGATGCCATACTGAGAGGTGATGGAAGGTGGATGGGCTTATAGATGCCATCTGGTTGTCAATCGCGTAAGAGATTCCTTAGCGAGAACTTGCGTACCCGGAAAAGAAAATGATTACCTGGCCTGTTACAGGAGCTGGTCTTCAAATTCTTTATGTAGATGTGTCCTGACTGGTTACAGGAATTGAATCTGGAGCTTCAAAAATGTGATGAATGAACCAAGGATGGTTACTACCTCAACAGGAACACTGAGAGAAACTCGGGTGATTACTACCTCAACAGGGTCGCTGAGAGAATCTCGAGGCGATTACTACCTCAACAGGGACGCTGAGAGAATCTTGGGGCGATTACTACCTCAACAGTAACGCTGAGAGAATCTTGGGCGACTTCAACCTCAACAGTAACGCTGAGAGAATCGTAGGCGACTTCAACCTCAACAGTAACGCTGAGGGAATCTTGGGCGACTTCAACCTCAACAGTAACGCTGAGAGAATCATAGGCGACTTCAACCTCAACAGTAACGCTGAGGGAATCTTGGGCGACTTCAACCTCAACAGTAACGCTGAGAGAATCATAGGCGACTTCAACCTCAACAGTAACGCTGAGAGAATCTTGGGCGACTTCAACCTCAACAGTAACGCTGAGAGAATCTTGGATGTCTTCTACTGAGTCTTTATCAGGAAAATCTTTTAGGGATCAATTTAACTGGACTAGAGAAGGCCTTTGACTGGATAAGAAACAGTAAAATCTTAGGGTCGACTTAGCTGAACCGGTCAAGGTCTTGAAATCTTCAACTGGATAAGAAACAGGGAGATCTTAGGGTCGATCTGACTGAACCAGAGAAGGCCTTTGAATGGATAAGAAACAGAAAAATCATAGGGTCGATTTAACTGAACCGGACAAGGTCTTGAAATCTTCAACTGGATAAGAAACAGGGAGATCTTAGGGTCGATCTGACTGAACCAGAGAAGGCCTTTGACTAGATAAGAAACAGGAAAATCTTAGGGTCGATTTAACTGAACCGGTCTAGGTCTTGAAATCTTCAACTGGATAAGAAACAGGGAGATTTTAGGGTCGATCTGACTGAACCAGAGAAGGCCTTTGACTGGATAAGAAACAGGAAAATCTTAGGGTCGATTTAACTGAACCGGTCTAGGTCTTGAAATCTTCAACTGGATAAGAAACAGGGAGATCTTAGGGTCGATCTGACTTAACCAGAGAAGGCCTTTGACTGGATAAGAAACAGAAAAATCTTAGGGTCGATTTAACTGAACCGGACAAGGTCTTGAAATCTTCAACTGGATAAGAAACAGGGAGATCTTAGGGTCGATCTGACTGAACCAGAGAAGGCCTTTGACTGGATAAGAAACAGGAAAATCTTAGGGTCGATTTAACTGAACCGGTCAAGGTCTTGAAATCTTCAACTGGATAAGAAACAGGGAGATCTTAGGGTCGATCTGACTGAACCAGAGAAGGCCTTTGACTGGATAAGAAACAGGAAAATCTTAGGGTCGATTTAACTGAACCGGTCTAGGTCTTGAAATCTTCAACTGGATAAGAAACAGGGAGATCTTAGGGTCGATCTGACTGAACCAGAGAAGGCCTTTGACTGGATAAGAAACAGGAAAATCTTAGGGTCGATTTAACTGAACCGGTCTAGGTCTTGAAATCTTCAACTGGATAAGAAACAGGGAGATCTTAGGGTCGATCTGACTGAACCAGAGAAGGCCTTTGACTGGATAAGAAATAGGAAAATCTTAGGGTCGATTTAACTGAACCGGTCTAGGTCTTGAAATCTTCAACTGGATAAGAAACAGGGAGATCTTAGGGTCGATCTGACTGAACCAGAGAAGGCCTTTAACTGGATAAGAAACAAGAAAATCTTAGGGTCGATTTAACTGAACCGGTCTAGGTCTTGAAATCTTCAACTGGATAAGAAACAGGGAGATCTTAGGGTCGATCTGACTGAACCAGAGAAGGCCTTTGACTGGATAATAAACAGGAAAATCTTAGGGTCGATTTAACTGAACCGGTCTAGGTCTTGAAATCTTCAACTGGATAAGAAACAGGGAGATCTTAGGGTCGATCTGACTGAACCAGAGAAGGCCTTTGACTGGATAAGAAACAGGAAAATCTTAGGGTCGATTTAACTGAACCGGTCTAGGTCTTGAAATCTTCAACTGGATAAGAAACAGGGAGATCTTAGGGTCGATCTGACTGAACCAGAGAAGGCCTTTGACTGGATAAGAAACAGGAAAATCTTAGGGTCGATTTAACTGAACCGGTCTAGGTCTTGAAATCTTCAACTGGATAAGAAACAGGGAGATCTTAGGGTTGATCTGACTGAACCAGAGAAGGCCTTTGACTGGATAAGAAACAGAAAAATCTTAGGGTCGATTTAACTGAACCGGACAAGGTCTTGAAATCTTCAACTGGATAAGAAACAGGGAGATCTTAGGGTCGATCTGACTGAACCAGAGAAGGCCTTTGACTGGATAAGAAACAGGAAAATCTTAGGGTCGATTTAACTGAACCGGTCTAGGTCTTGAAATCTTCAACTGGATAAGAAACAGGGAGATTTTAGGGTCGATCTGACTGAACCAGAGAAGGACTTTGACTGGATAAGAAACAAGAAAATCTTAGGGTCGATTTAACTGAACCGGTCTAGGTCTTGAAATCTTCAACTGGATAAGAAACAGGGAGATCTTAGGGTCGATCTGACTGAACCAGAGAAGGCCTTTGACTGGATAAGAAACAGGAAAATCTTAGGGTCGATTTAACTGAACCGGTCAAGGTCTTGAATATAGCTGAGAACTTAACTGGATCTTTCCTGAAAGGTAAAGGTCAGTCATATGCAATGCATGATATGGATCAAGCAATGATGTTCTCAACATAAATGAGATTTGTAAGATATGATGCATATATGCATGCTATAATGTATGGAAGTGCAATGTTCATGAATGTATCTTTTTGTTTTAGGAAA
The DNA here is from genome assembly GCA_948472305.1 of Vicia faba. Lineage (NCBI taxonomy): Eukaryota > Viridiplantae > Streptophyta > Magnoliopsida > Fabales > Fabaceae > Vicia > Vicia faba. The sequence continues at coordinate 1,241,648,336 of OX451735.1, read as the reverse complement.
ATAAATCCTTGACGGGTGCCAGGAAGTCACTCCTGGGCTGATGTTGAAGAATAGATCTTTGCTTCCGCTGGGGATGATAGTTGCAAGAATACCGGTAGGAGAAGATAACTCCGTTGGGGAATAAACTTGGCGAATGGATTACTCTGCGGGAAGAAAAATACTCTAGCGATCTTGCTGGGTAACAATACTCTGTGGGGGAGAGAGGTACTTTGCTGAAATGTTGATGGTAACTTCGCTGGGGATACCATTGTTGTGTTGGAAGCGTTAATAGACTTCGCTGGGAATAAGAAGACTTCGCCGAGGATGATCTTTCCATGGCTTTTGGCTGAGGATAACCCAGTTATATCCTGGTAGGGAAATAACTCTGTGAATAAAGCCGGGAGACGCGTTCGTGCTCTGCGAGGGATAATCTTCCAGAATCTACTGGGGATAAGCTTACTGCTTGGGGAGATGGATTCCAACTTTCCTAGGGAACTGGATTGGACTCTCCTGGGGAAGTTTTTGAACTGTATCGGGGAGGTGACTCCATTGAATGTTTGATATGCCGCCGGGGAACAATCTTTAGACAAAGATCGCCGGGGATGCTTGTTAGGAATGTCTGTACATTGCTGGGAATGTTGAGATTTGCTGGAGGATACCCAACTTCCTTAAGGCTGACTGTAACTTTGCTTGGGGGAGAGTGCACTGACTTACTGACTCTTTGGGGAATTAAGGTATACTGGTTACGTTCTTTAGCTGAACCTATCTTGATACTTTGATGGACAGAGCAATTAGATCGCTTAGACAACTCTTTATTGCCCCTGTTTCTGATGTGGGAGAGGAAGACCTGTGAGGTGCCGATAGTTGTTGATGGACCAACCTTCTTCTGGTAGGCAGGTGACAAGATGACAGGACATAGTCGTACGCTTTAATCCCTAACTTTTACCTGAACCGCCCTTTCGGGTTTTCAGTCCACCGGGATACCCATTTTTGCCCAAGCCGCCTTTTCAGGTTTTCGACTTGCCGGGTGTACATGTTTTTCATTTCATCCCTCATTTTGCCCGAACCCTTTTGGTTCGCCGGGAAGCCCTTATTTTTGCCTAGGTGTGTCAACCTAGCGGGTCTTTGATTACGCGTAGCATTTTTTCGACTATGTCCATTCTCTCAGAATGTAGGAAATTGCCCCTGATAGAAGTGTTTTGTCATGTTACCAGAAGATGTTTGATCAGGCAAGATTCGTTGTTGTAATGCCCCAAGTGACTCAGGCGGAGATTTGCCCCAGACTATTTGGCCTTTGAGAGATTCTCTGAATCTTGATTGGACTGCCCCAGATGATGGACAATAGTTATGCCATGCCCCTTGATTGGAAGTGCTTTTGTTCGCTAGGTATTCATCGTGTGAATTTCCCTGATGTTCAAACAAATAGTCATATGCAAGCAATATTATATCAAAAATGCAAAGCTTATGTCTATCTTGAAGATTTTGAAAATGCATTCTTTTTCATAAAACAAGTGAATGTTTGTAAAACGTGATGTCAACTCGTTATTTTATTGCGAGCCTTAAGGAGTCAGGATACCTTTCGTAACAGTATGCTTTCGAACTAATCCATGCTTCAGCTAGGACTTTTGAGGTTTATAACGTGGCCTGGTTCACGGTTTAAGAAACAAAGGATAAAGGCTCAAATTATTTGTACCCACCCGCTCTTCGTGATGTTCTCCAAACCTAAACTCAGCTGATCATGCATTAGACCTTGTTGGAGTCTTTGTCCTGATATTCTGGTGATGGTTCGAATGTTGACAATTTATTTGGAATAGGCAGTCATTTCCTTTTTGTTGAGGGTTTATAAGACCTCTTTATTTTTTGGTTTTGTTATCCCTGTTTTTTGCCTGAGTTGTTTCCTTTTTTGATTACAGTCAGCGGGATGCCCCAGTTTTGTAAGTCTCCTTCATAGGTTTTGACTTATTGGGTTTTTACTTTTGAGATATAATGACTGCCTATTCTTATGATTATTCGGAATCATCACTGTCTTCTTTTTTTTTGTAAGGACCTCTTTGGTGCCATTTGTTATGCACTTGGATCAACTGAGAGAACTACCCTGCCCCAGGTTATGATTAAGGGTTTTAATTTTCGAAAAGAAAAACTCCTACTTATTTGGCTCAAAGGGGCTGACTAGGGATTATCTTCCTTATAACTCCACTGTTTAGGATTTGAAACAATGCCTGTACCTCATCAGCGGGGTCTGTTCAAAAGCATACTGTAAAGATCGTGGTATCGTTTTCGTCATCCTCCCTCAAGAGGCTTAGAATTATTGAGAGTTGATCATCAGAAAAAATATGAAAATCATTTGCATATAGTGAATACGAATATATTGCTTCAGAACAGACATATGCGATGCATTAATGGAATAACAACATTTTAACATGAGTAAATGTTTGAACAAAAGAAAATTACAACTTGAAAATCCTAATGAACAAAGGTCTTTTCATCTCAAGGCTTGTTACTTCAACTGGTGAGCCTTGGAGGGATGGTAGAAAAACTCAGCCTGACCATCTTGTGTGAACTCTAATGCTCCTTCATCGATCAGGTCCTGGATTTTGTTCTTCAGGGCCCAACATTCATTTGTATCATGTCCTGGACAGGCAGAGTGGTATGCACACCTTTTATTGGGATCATAGATAGGAGATGTTGTGTTGGGGTTCCGGGGATGAGCCCTTAATGTGATCAGATTCAACCTCAACAGGCGTTGCAAAGCTTGAAACAGCGACATGTTAAGCTGGGTGAATTGCCTTCTGGGCTTGTCTGGCTGAAGCTGGTGAGGTCGATGCTGAACTCTTGACACTGAAGCCATTTGAGGAGCTTTCCCCTTATCTTCTTGTCTCAAAGATGGTTGAATGATGACTGGCCCTTCAACCTTAGATGTTTGCCCCAGCTGGTTACCCCGAAGCAGTTGGTTGACGAGAACCCTGAGCTCATCTTGCCTTTGAGCTAAGTCTTGAATGATAGTCACCTGCCCCAACATCTGGGCTCTCATTGCATCCACCTCAGTTTGTAGATGTTTCAGCCGTTCGTCCTTGTCATCCTCAGCACTGTTCTTGACCAAAGTCTCCATGAGAAGTGTCCTTAATTCCTCCTGTCCCTTGGATAGATTCAGGAGGATTTCCCCGAACCGAGTCTCTTGAGCAAGAAGGTCCTGGTTGTCTTGTTGGGAAGCCATTGCTGAAATAAACAGCGAGAAAGGTGAGTGACCTGCAACAAGGATACCTGTTATGCAATGATGTGTATGACATGCATGTAATGTTTTCAAGGATCTCGCGGGATAAACAAGAAAATTGTCAGAATTGGATCCGGTAGTTTGATTGAAGGAACTGCACGTTGTTGAGAGTCCTTCTTCAAGGGTCAAGGCTCACCATATCTAGTGGGTCATAGCCCCTGACAACCTTGGCTAGAGGAAAATAAATCCCCTTTTCCCCTTGCTAGACATTTGATTCATCATGACCTGCATCACAAGCCCTTGAGATCCTTGAAATGGATTAGTCCTTATGTAGGATGTATGCAATGGTATGATGTTATGCTATGCATGGGGTAATGTAGGTAAACCCTGTTATGAGTCCCACTTAAGGACTATAAACAAAACCTGCAAGAAACTCAAGTGTCAGATCATAGGCATGCAAATAGTCAAGTTGGAAGGCACACAAGTCACACAAGAGAGCCCTTAGAGTTTAGGCCAGCATGAAGTTCAGGTATTACCCTCTTTCAGTTTGTTGGTTCAGACCTGTACTATCAAAAGTAACCGGGTTCTTAGAGGATCCCAATATCACTGACTACCCTCAATCGGTCATAACTCCAGCATCGCAATCTTTTCTTGCGGCCAGAACCATCGCGAGAGTTTAGCCTCAATGGGTGTAGCATACTGCTACTGTTCTATTGGCCAAGTTGGGTCATTTATAGTTCTAAGGTCTGTTGGGGCTTAATGACTCCTCAGAAGACCCATATTCTCCTCGTTGCAACACAAGGGATATCGGTACAGACCAAGGTGCCACACCAACGTAGCCACTGCTTCACCCATGTCGGTCTACGCCGGACAGGTCCCTCACAGCTTATGCTACCTAAACAGGGTATCCCCAGATCCGGGTTAGGATCTATGAAACTCCCATGCAACCCACAATTTTAAAGCAAACAAGTCAATACAATTGAAAACACAGTTATGAACTATCCTAAGGTAAACCCCACTTTATAAGAGTGTCCCCAGCAGAGTCGCCAGTTCTGTGATCGGTGGATCTGGAACTGACTGTTTAACGCTGGTTCGCGAAATGTCGCGGAAGCAAGAGTCGCCACCGTCTTTTATTTTCTCCAAATGGAAAGGACAAAAGCACAGAAAAATTCCTTATAGAGATTGCTCTCGGTTCGGGAGGTAGATTTATAGAAAGGGAAGGTGTTAGCACCCTTTCTATCCATGGTTATCCATGGGCTCTTAGATTCTTGCTCACTATGTGTTTTCAAAATGGTTTGTTTGCTTTTCAACTGTGGGTTTTTTAAAAAAAGTTTCTTTGAAAATTCCAGTTCGACTCTTGTATCGGTCCTCAAGAGTGTTTGAAAAGTTGCTTTCGAAAGCTTTTTGAAAAGGTGTCGGTGTGAAAAGTATTTTTGATTTGTTTTGAAATTAGATCAAGTATCTAGAGTCGTCTACCTACCCTAAGGAATTCGTCTGTGTAAATGTCCTTAAAGTAGTGCCATCCCACCATTGAGAGGTAGGTAACACCACCGTTGGAGGTGTTCGGGTCAATTCGAGGTTCGGGACATGGTGATCACCGGAGCAATGGGAAGACACCTTAGAAGCTACCCTCATGCCAGGTTCCTGGATCATGAGGACTTACTAAGACGTCCTCTACTCGACGATCACCTTTCGAGGGGCAAGGCAACAGTGAGGCGTACCCTAGGGGTGGTGTGTGATTTGTGTGTCGTTTTCAGATATTTTGTCTTGTCGTGTATTGGTGATCTACGCATTGCTTTTATTTTGACATTCATTCTTTCATGCGATAGTTAACAGTTTAAAAGTTGCGAGAAATATAAAGGTCCTACGCTATTACAAAGGCGCGGGTCCACATCGCCAAATTTAATCCAGGACCCGATTTAAAATAAAATAAAGAATACGGAACAGATAAATATCTAATTATTCTATTACACGGCTTTGGGAGAATTACATGAATATTATAAGAAAGGAAATAAATGCGCGAAACGAACTGATAATCGAAAGCGAGGGCGTTGGACCCTTTTTAATGAAATTAAATTACGATTAACAAATTAATTAAATTAAAATAAAAGAGATTGTTTTGGAGTTTTTTTGTATTTAAAGATTTTAATGAGAGAATTAAATGAAATTAAAAAGTTAATTAACCCTAATTCTAACTATTTTTATTTATTAAGAGATATGTTAAAGTTGAACCTAAAGTTAACCTAATTATTTAATACAATTTTATTTACAAAAATAAATAATTAGTTATTAATAATGATAAAAGAAAAGAAAAAGATAAAAGTGATTACAACCCTAATTCTACAATATTTAAATTTATAAAAAATATTAAGATTTAAACCTAAAATTAAGACTAAATTAATTAATATCATTTATTTACAAGAAAACATTTAAATAAAATATGTTTTTATATTTTTGTGACTTTCTGATTTTTTGTTATTTTTATATTAAAGGAAAATATTAATTTAAAGATTTAAGAGGAAATAATTAAATTAAACAAAAAAAAAAGATAGAAAAAGAAAAGAAACACAAACCCTAGGGGGGTGTTGACCCCAATTTGGAGGTATCTCCAGCATTTTTGGCCCAATGTTTAAGGCCTTCAGTTGACTTTTCAGGGCCACGTACGTATGCGTTGACTGGTGCCCATGGTACTCTTCAGATCAGGGCCCTTGGATGGAGATTATTGAGCGCGTGGCACGTCAGATTATGGGGACGCATGATGGTCATCAGGTAGTGCGCTGCATAGGAAGATATTAGAAAAAAATAATATTGAAGGGATAGGGGGACCTGGGAATCGAACCCAGGTCCCATTGCTTACCAAACCATGTGCCTGCCAACTGAGCTACCAACGCGCTTTGTATATAATATAGAACATGAACAACATAATGCAAAACAAATGGTAAGTGGTTAATTTCGCGCGAAATTCAAACGAGCCAACCATGTCTTGACACCTGATCTTCTTCTCCATTCGTTTGCATTTTTACCTGAAAAAACAAGCTAAATAGCGGGGGTTTTAAACCCCCACAATTTGAAAGGCAGAAAAATAGCGAATAGGAATTAACAAAATATAAAAACAGCGCGATGGATGTTTTGGACTCCTTGGAACGTCACGATTTTAATGGTACAAGTCTCATGGACTGATTTTACCCTATGCCAGAATCCCCAATTCAAGGTTTCTGAAAACCTAGAAAGCTCCAATGGTGGATCCTTCTATAATGCACGAAAACTCAATTGAAGGGCATGGTTAGATTCAGAATGGTTCAATTAGTATAAATCAACAAAGAAAATGCAATGAGGATGCTTAAAAATTGAAACACGAATATGCATCAAGTGTGAGAAATTTTGAGTTCTATGTACCAATTCTTGATGCTATGGGCGTGGAAAAGTATCCAGTCAGGTTCAGTAATGCCTTAGGAAGCTTTTGGGATCAATATTTTCCTTTGAATCGTCCTCCAAGGAAGTTTTCAGTTTTTGATTTTTTTGACAAAAATGCAAACTTGGTTCTTGAGATCAGGCGCAGCTTTCAGGTTTCTGGCATTAGGTTTTGCTTCTGACTTATGTATGGGATGGATTAGGGTTGAATTGTGAGTCCAAATCCCTTGGCATTGATGAAAAAGATATTTGATTTTCAATGCATATTTTCAAATCTTTTCCACATGAATATCATGCCAATTTGCACCAAATCTTCCCTTTTTTGATATGCACGAAATCTTGAGTAACCAATGAGTGATTATACTGCATAAAAAGATTCAACCACATTTGTTTAGTATTTTTTTTCATATTTTAATTAATTAAATGAATTAATGATGATTAAAATTCAAATAAATAATAAAAAATGATGAAATAAATCCCCTTTGGGCCAAATGGTCGTGCATAGCCTTTGGATGATGAATCTTGGAAGAAAATGTGGCCCATTAGCAATTTTGAGGCATTTGAAGCAAAGTTGACTTTTCAAAATGCCCAAAAATTTCCCAACTTCCACAAGGCATATCTTGCTCAATTATTAAGCTTTGATCATGTTCTTGGACATTTTGGAAAGGTCTTGAAGTACTATAACCAATGCCTTTGGTCCCATGTCATTTTGATTTACCAATCTCAAGTTATGGCCTTTGACTTAAAGTCCCTTTTTGTTGACTTTTGAAAATGACCTATAATGTTGGAATTGATAACTTTTTGTGAGAGCATTTCTTGGACTTGAAGTGTGAAGAGGAGTTGTAGGAAATGTCTTTCTCTTCAAAATGAGCTTTGGATGGAATTTTTCTGATAAACCATGTGGAAGTTATGCCTTGGTCAAGTTACAGTTGACTTTTTCAACTGTCCAAATATGGAAACTTTTGCATCTTGAGACTTTTTGAGCCATACTTTGAGAATCATGATCAAGCATTGATCAAATGATGTTTGTGGCTTCAAAATAAGATGTTGACCAAAATTTTGAACTTTTGACTGTCAAATGACCATTTTGCCCCTACAGTTGACTGTAGGGCAATTAGGGTTTTTGACTGTGCAATTTTGTGCTGTAAGTCTTGAAACTTGGTATGTGGATGCTTGACCATGTTTGTAGGCATGTGGAACTTGATTGGACCCTTGGAAACTTCAATTTCTTTGTCAGAACCAAAACCCTAGTTTTTGACTGTTAGGAGGCCCTTGAACTGTGCAACCCTTGGGGAGATTTTGAAGCTTTGACTTTGCAAATTTTGAAGAATATGGGAGGGCAAATTTTGGGGTACAACACCTGGGATTCGAACCCAGGTCCCAATGATCAATACACAAACGCCTTGGCCATCTGAGCTGCACGCTTCATTCGTTATTAAGACAACACACAATTATTATATTAGTAAACCAAAACATATGCCTGAAAAAAAAAAGAAAAAAAATATAAACGCGCGATTTTTGAAAAGGGCGAATAGGAGAGAGACGCGTCAGTGTCTTCTTCGTTTATCACTGGTTTTTTACCTGCGAATTTTTATCCGCAAGAAGCTCCGTAGGTTCTTCCTAAAATTGTCCCTAGGCTTCAAAAACTCATTCCAAGACCATGGTTATGATCGTCCATGTCCCCTGAGTCCATCCATGCTCATGATTTGTTCTAATTTTACCTGGAAACAAAATGCCTAAAAACAACACAAACAAACCCTAGACGCGGGTATCATCATATAAGGCCTAAAAACGAAATTGAATATTGCCATTAGGTTAGAAATCAAATAAGGAACACAAGCTTTTGAGAAAAAGTGCAAGAATAGAGGATCATGATTCCATGTTCAGAGGTCCATTCGTGACAACTTACAGCGCTGTTCAGGGGTCTTTGGACGTGGTATTGATCGCGTTAGCTTCAGTGGACGGCAAGGAAGAAGGCTACGTGCTCCTTTGGGTCTGAAAACGCCTGCAATACTGTTCTTGATCTCCCACTTTTCCAACAATTTTTCAGTTTTTCCTTGGCCGTTTTAGCAATGCTTAGGTCGTGAATTAGGTTTAGGCTTCTTGTATATGTATAAGGCAATCAGTCTAGGTCAAAATTTGGGTTTGTATCTTTGTGTATTGAAGTTTGGAGATTTGATTGACCACCATTGAAAACCTTTCCAAATTTGAAGCAAATCTAAGATTTTATGCACAAAAAAGGCCTAGCACGAATTGGTTAGTTGGCACATGATATATGAAAGCTGTTCAAATAATAAAGATACTATTCCATTGATTTTTAGATTTTATTTGAATTATTATAGATTTAAAATGAATTAAATCAATAAAAATTAAATAAAATAGAAAAATAAATGTTTGATCTTGAAATTAATCATGGGACACGTGTGTGGCATGACAAGGCTGAATCAAGTGGAAGAAAGTGGGCCCTTTTGTCAAAAATTGAAGTTTTAAGGATAGTTGACTTTTGCAATTTCACAAAAATTTCCCAACTTCTCTAATGCATATCTTGCTCAATTTTGATCATATGAACATGTTCTTGGACATTTTGGAAAGGTCTTGAAGTCCTCTAACCAATGCTTTTGGTACCATGTCATTTGGATTTACCAATCTCAAGTTATGGTCTTTGACTTAAAGTGCATTTTTGTTGACTTTTGAAATTGACCTATAATGTAGAAATTGATAACTTTTTGTGAGAGCATTTCTTGGACTTGGAATGTGAATATGAGTTGTACTAAATGTCATCCCCTTCAAAATGAGCATTGGATGGGATTTTTCTGATGAACCATGAAAAAGTTATGCCCTGGTCAAGATATAGTTGACTTTTATGTTGTCCAAAAATAGTAACTTTTGCATCCCTGATGATTTTTGAGCCATTCTTGTGGAATCATGATCAAGACTTGATAAAATGATGATTGTGTGCTCAAAATAAGATGTTGACCAAAAATTTTGACTTTTGACTATAAAATGACCATTTTGCCCCTACAGTTGACTGTGGATCAAATGGAGCTTTTGACTGTGCAATTTGATGCTGTGAGTCTTGAAACTTGACATGTAGATGCTTGAGAATATGTATAGGCATATGAGACTTGATTGAGACATTGAGAAACTCAAATTCACTGAAGGAACCAAAACCCTAATTTTGACTGGTTTAGGAGGCATTTGGACTGTGCAACCCTTGAGTAGTCTTGAACCAATTGAAGATGATTCTTGACAAATCTTGGAGAATATGGGAGGGAAAATTTTGGGGTACAACAGTTTCCCCTGTTCAATCTTCTTAAACCTGAGGATGTAGATTGGCTTGCGTGCCTTTCGTGATCCGAAGGTGGAAGATGATTGAACACTAGAGTGCCATGAAATTTGCACTCGCATAATGTGGTATCAACAATGTGATGTCGGGAATGGGCTTACAGATGCCATTTGGAAAGATGATGGATGGGAGGATGGGCTTATAGATGCCATCTGGATATGTAATGGATAGTTGTGGAGATGGGCTTAAAGATGCCATCCAGGTGTGTCGATCGCGTAAGAGATTCCTTAGCGAGAACTTGCATACTTGAGAAAGAAAGATGGTTTCCTGGCTTGCTACATGTATTGATCTTCAAACTCTTCATGCAGATACTTTCCTAGCTAGTTACAGGTATAGATCTACAATCAATCGCTCACAGATATGCCCTGGATAGATACAGGTATCGAATCTAGAACTTCAAAATGTTGATCGAGATGGCTTTCCTGGCTGGATACAGGCGTAGACATCTAATCAGTCGCTCACAGATATGCCCTGGCTAGATACAGGTATCGAATCTGCAACTCAAAAAGGTTGATCGAGATAGCTTTCCTGGCTGGATACAGGCGTAGACCTCTAATCAGTCGCTCACAGATATGCCCTGGCTAGATACAGGTATCGAATCTGGAACTTCAAAAGGTTGATCGAGATAGCTTTCCTGGCTGGATACAGGCGTAGACCTCTAATCAGTCGCTAACAGATATGCCTTGGCTAGATACAGGTATCGAATCTGGAACTTCAAAAGGTTGATCGAGATAGCTTTCCTGGCTGGATACAAGCGTAGACCTCTAATCAGTCGCTCGCAGATATGCCCTGGCTAGGTACAGGTATCGAATCTGGAACTTCAAAAGGTTGGTAGAGATAGCTTTCCTGGTTGGATACAGGCGTAGACCTCTAATCAGTCGCTCACAGATATGCCCTGGCTAGATACAGGTATCGAATCCGGAACTTCAAAAGGTTGATCGAGATAACTTTCCTGGTTGGATACAGGCGTAGACCTCTAATCAGTCGCTCACAGATATGCCCTGGCTAGATACAGGTATCGAATCTGGAACTTCAAAAGGTTGATCGAGATAGCTTTCCTGGCTGGATACAGGCGTAGACCTCTAATCAGTCGCTCATAGATATGCTCTGGCTAGATACAGGTATCGAATCTGGAACTTCAAAAGTTGATGGTAGTATCCTTTGATTTGACTTTTTCCTGAAAAAGGAAAAACATTAATTGCATGCAATATCATGATGTATGAAATGCATGATGTCATGATGTTCTCAGAACGAGATCGTGTCGTATGCACTTTATCATGTATGAAAATAGGAGATATGAAATGTGACATGTTTATGAATGTATTTTCGTCTGGAAAATAAATCCTTGACGAATGCCGGGAGTTTGATGAATCCTGGGCTGATATTCTAAGAGTAGAGTTCTTCGTTTCCGCTGGGGATGATGATTACAAGATTATTGCAAGAATAAACCTGTATGAGAAGATGACTCCGTTGGGGAATAAACCGGTGAAGAGATTATTCTGTGAGGAATTACTCTGTGGGGAAGAGATACTTCGCTGAGATTTTAACGATAACTCCGCTGGGGATTCCGTTGATAAGCTCTGTTGGGGAATTTGATGAACTCCGCTGGGGATAGGAAGAACTTCGCCAAGGACGATCTTTCCGTTGCAATTTTCTGAGGATAACCCAGTTAGACTCTGGTGGGGGAATAACCTTTGAACATGGCCGGGGAGAGATGCATTCTGCAGGGGATAAGCTTCCGGAATCTACTGGGGAGATTGATTCAACTCTCTTGGGGAAACTTTTGACTACACTGGGGAAATGGCTCCACTGGGGTGTCTGGTATTCCGCCGGGGAACAATCTTATATTTCTGTCGAGGAATATTAAGACTGCCGGGGATGCTTGTTGAGGAATATTTGTATACTCTGCTGGAGAATATTGAGATCTTTTGGGGATACCCAACTTCCTTAAGGTTGACAGTAGACTAACTCTGCTTGGGGAGAGAATCACTGACTTGCTGGGGATACTGTGCCTTTTTAGGGCCGATGGGAGACCAACTCTACTTGAGGAGAGAGCATGGCTGACTCTTGTCTTACTCTGCGGGGAGTGGAGGTAACTTGGTCATATTCTTCAGCTGAACTTACCTTGGTACCTTGGTTGACAGAGCAACTAGACCACTTGGACAACTCATTATGGCCCCTGTTTCTACTATCACCTGTAATTAGTCCTTTGTTTCGCATGCAAATATTTGTGATTAGCAATTAATGTCAAATGCATATATCAAAAATGAACATTGGACGTTCTTTGCAAAACAAAACAGATAAAGGAAAAACAGTTGGCAATTTGTCTGGAAAAGTGAGCTTGTATTGATTTTTGGAATTTGCCTGTAAATAGGCGTTGTGTACAAGAGGCTAACATCCTAGTAAGAGAACACCGCCGAACAAAGTAGAGTTTATACAATTTGTAAAAAGGAAAACAAAACAGCTATGTGAAAAATCCCACTGGGTTCCAACACTGTTATCGCCTTTATGTCTTCAAGCGTCTCATCACTTTGCTGCTTAGTTGGAGAGGAAGCTGATTGATCGATGCCGTCTGAAATAGATTGTTGGTACCGAAGTCTGGATGTAGGGTGATCCAATGAGACATAGTATTACGCTTTAATCCCTAACCTTTGCCTGGACCGCCCTTTCGGGTTTTTGACTTGCCGGGTGTACAGATTTTTTTTCATTTCATCCCTTATTTTTGCCCGAACCCTTTTGGTTCGCCGGGAAGCCCTTATTTTTGCCTAGGTGTGTCAACCTAGCGGGTCTTTAATCATGCGTAGTATTTTTTTACTATGTGTGCATTGGCGGGGTGAGGAAGGTCGTCACCATCCATGGTGGTTAGAATCATAGCTCCTCCTGAGAAGATATTCTTAACCACAAACGGCCCTTCGTACGTGGGGGTCCATTTGCCCCTGGGATCACCTTGAGGGAGAATGATGCGCTTGATTACCAGGTCTCCGACTTGATACTCTTGTCGTCTGACTTTCTTGTTAAATGCCTTGATCATCCGTTTTTGGTACGTCTGACCATGACAAATAACCGTGAGTCTCTTTTCGTCGATTAGGTTTAATTGATCAAGCCGAGTCTGGAACCAGTCGTCTTCTCTCAAACCTACATCCTTCATTATCCGGAGAGAGGGTATCTGGACTTCAATTGGCAAGACTGCCTCCATGCCATAGACCAAGGAAAAGGGTGTTGCCCCTGTTGACGTCCGTGCTGAGGTACGGTACCCATGAAGAGCAAATGGTAACATCTCGTGCCAATCTTTGTAGGTCAGTGTCATCTTCTGCATAATCTTCTTGATATTCTTGTTCGCCGCTTCTACAGCCCCATTCATCTTCGGCCGATAAGGAGAAGAGTTGTGGTGCTGTATCTTGAATTGCTCACAGAGCTCAGTGATCATCTTGTTGTTAAGATTGGTACCATTGTCCGTAATGATCCTCTCTGGTACACTGTAGCGACAGATCAGGTTGTGCCGAATGAACCGTGCCACGACATTCTTGGTTACGGTAGCATAGGAAGCTGCTTCGACCCACTTCGTGAAGTAATCAATCGCTACCAGGATGAAACGATGCCTGTTGGATGCCGTAGGTATGATCTCGCCGATCATATCAATACCCCACATTGCAAAAGGCCAAGGTGCCGTCAAGACGTTCAAGGGAACTGGAGGAATGTGCACCTTATCAGCATAGATCTGGCATTTATGACATGTCCGAGAATGCTGGTAACAGTCAGCTTCCATTGTGGGCCAGTAATATCCTGCCCGAAGGATTTTCTTTGCCATGGTATGTCCACTGGAATGCGTTCCGAAGGTACCTTTATGCAGCTCTGCCATGATCCTTTCTGCTTCAGTCTTATCCATACAACGCAGTAAGGTTGAATCATGGTTTCGTTTGTAGAGAATGTCGTTGCTGAGGAAGAACTTTGCCGTGAACCTTCTCAGGAACTTCTTGTCATTAACAGATGGGCCCTCGGGGTATTCTTGAGCTTCAAGGTACCTCTTTACTTCATGATACCAAGGCTTTTCTGTTACCTCTTCAGTTTCAAGATCACAGCAATGTGCAGGTTCATCCAATTTCCAGATAACGATCCGGGGAGCCTCGTTGTCCCATTTGACTTTGAACATAGAAGACATCGTAGCTAGCGCGTCCGCCAACTGATTCTCCTCTCTTGGGAAGTGTTCAAAAGTTATCTCCTCGAAATGGGGAATCAACGTCAACACATATTCCTTGTAAGGAATAAGATTTGGGTGTTTCGTATCCCACTCGCCTTTGATCTGACTGATCACGAGAGCGGAATCTCCAAAGACACTCAGAAACTTGATCCTTAGGTCAATTGTAGCTCGAAGACCCATGATGCATGCTTCATACTCCGCCATGTTGTTGGTGCAGCTGAAACATAGTCGGGCGGTAAGTGGAGTATGAGTGCCTTTAGGGGATATGATCACAGCGCCAATACCGTTACCCAAAGCGTTTGAGGCTCCGTCAAAGTGCATAGACCATCGGGATCCTTCCTCAGGTCCTTCATCCGGTCCAGGTACTTCACAATCAGTGACTACCATGATGTTCTCGTCTGAAAATTCAAAGTTCATAGATTGGTAGTCATCCACTGCCTTATGTGCCAAATGGTATGCCAATACACTTCCTTTGATTGCTTTCTGAGTCGTGTACTGGATGTTGTATTCTGTCAAGATCATCTGCCATCTTGCTATTCTTCCGGACAAGGCGGGCTTTTCGAATATGTACTTGATTGGATCCATTTTTGTAATCAACAGAGTAGTGTGAGTCAACATATACTGTCTCAGCCGGCGAGCAGCCCATACCAAAGCGCAACAAGTTTTCTCGAGCAGTGAGTATCGGGTCTCACAGTCGGTAAACTTTTTGCTAAGGTAATAAATAGCGTGCTCTTTTCGGCCAGACTCGTCATGCTGCCCCAGCACACACCCCATTGAGCTGTCAAGTACTGTCAAGTATAAGATTAGAGGTCTCCCTTCAACCGGTGGCATAAGGATGGGTGGTTCTTGGAGATACTCTTTAATTCTTTCGAAAGTGGCCTGACATTCATCGTTCCAACGCACTACTTGATCTTTCTTCAGCAGCTTGAAGATTGGTTCACAGGTAGCAGTTAGGTGCGAGATGAATCGGGCAATGTAGTTCAGCCGTCCTAGAAAGCCTCTGACTTCTTTCTCTGTCTTGGGAACTAGCATCTCTTGTATGGCTTTCACTTTGGCAGGGTCCACTTGAATACCTTTATCGCTCACGACGAAGCCTAGCAATTTTCCAGATCTCACCCCAAAGGTGCACTTGTTTGGGTTCAACCTCAACTTGTACAACTTCAAGCGGTCAAACAGCTTCTGTAGATGGTCAAGGTGTTCCTCTTTAATTTGGGACCTTACAATCATATCGTCGACATATACTTCAATCTCATGGTGGACCATGTCATGAAACAGAGCAATCATGGCACGTTGGTATGTTTCCCCAGCATTTTTCAACCCAAAAGGCATGACCTTGTAACAGAAGGTGCCCCACTGAGTAACAAAAGTGGTCTTCTCCATGTCTTCAGGAGCCATCTTGATCTGATTATAACCGGAGAACCCGTCCATGAAGGAGAATACCTTATGCTGAGCAGTGTTGTCCACCAGAACGTCGATGTGAGGCAGAGGGAAGTCATCCTTAGGGCTCGCCCTGTTCAAATCCATGTAGTCAACACACATTCGGACCTTACCATCTTTCTTCAGCACTGGAACCACGTTGGAAACCCACTGAGGGTAAGAAGTCACTGCTAGAAAACCGGCATCAAATTGTTTCATAACCTCAGCTTTGATTTTCTCGGACATCTCTGGACGCATACGGCGGACCTTCTGTTTTACCGGAGGGCATTCTTCTTTGGTAGGCAAGTGATGAACCACAATGTCAGTATCCAACCCAGGCATATCTTCGTAAGACCAAGCAAAGATTTCCACATAGTCATGCAGCATCTGAATCAAACATTGTTTCACACTAGACTCTAGATTGGCACCAATCTTGACTTCCTTTCTGTCTGTCTCAGTACCCAGATTTACCGTTTCCACTGGCTCTTCATGTGGCTGAGTGGCCCTCTCTTCCTGGAGTAGCAGTCTTGCAAGCTCACCAGGCACTTCACAATCATCTTCACCTTCGTCTTAGGCTAAGTTGATCGGATTTTTGAAGTCATAACTGGCAGTAGCAGAGTCGTTACCAGTGAGATCCAGAGTGGATTGGAACCTGTATAGGTGAGTGTGTGTAAATATAGCTGTTTTGCAATATATATAATAAAGAAAGAAAAGGAGCGCAAGATTTGAAATGCGAAAACGTCCAATGCTTTTATTAATAATATATGAAAATGACAAATAATAAGCCCTCACAAATGAAGCCACGGTGCCCCGGGTAAGACACCGGACCATAAAGTTTCAAATTATTGTTCGTTACAAATTTAAAACAAAGGAGTTCATTATTGAGTGACAAAAGTAATAGGTATGTAGTTTTTGGCAGTCCAGTTGTTCGGTCCACCGTTGGTCGTTGGGTAGATCCAGCTGTCGAATTCAGATTCCTCCGCATCATCCTCGATAGAATTTATTCCCGGGTTGGTGATGAATACAGGAGGTCTTCCAATCCTTGCCTTACGAACAGCCCTCTGAGCTTCTGCAGTGAAACCCAAACCAAATTTGTCAGTCTTCAGAGTGAAATCAGGAAGTCGGCCCCAGTTTGCGCACTCACCCTTCTCAATAACAGCCCGGGCATCCTTTAAGGAAGCCATCTTCAATGGAGAATCTTCAACCACAGTCTCTGCTGACGCCAGTGTTGGAGGCGCCTCTTCAAAGTGCTGAAATGGGGTCTCAATGAATTCCCCATCCATCTCTATGTACCGGAACGAGTTGAGATGGCTGACCATGTATTCCTCCTCCCCCTGCACTGTCACAATTTTCCCCTTGACCGGGTACTTTAGCTTCTGATGCAGTTTGGAGGTCACAGCTCCAGCCTTATGGATCCAAGGACGACCCAGCAAACAAGAGTAGGACGGTCGGATGTCCATCACATAGAATGTTGAATCAAAGACCTGCGAACCAACCCTGATTGGAATATCAACTTCACCATGCACCATCCTTTTGGACCCGTTAAAGGCCCGGACAACAATGTTACTTGGCTTGAGCTCTAAATCCTCACAATCCAGCCTGTCTAGAGCTTTCTTGGGCAATACGTTTAACGAAGAACCAGTGTCAACCAGCACATGGGCAAGAGTAGTTCCCCTGCATTCAATGGAGACATGCAAGGCATCGTTGTGGTTCTTCCCCTTAGCAGTCAGATCGGCGTCAGAGAAACCCAACCCATTATCGGTAGTTAAGTTGGCCACACAGTCGATAAATTGATCTACTGACGTCTCTTGTGGCACATGGGCCGTCTTCAGGAAGGTAATCAAGGCCTTGGCATGGGCCTCTGAACACAACATCAGTGATAGCATAGAAATCTTTGATGGGGGGTGCCCCAGCTGCTCAACTACATTGAAATCACTCTTCTTGATAATCTTGAGGATCTCTTCCATCTCTTGCTTAGAAGCTTCAACATTGGTGGTCTTCGGTGCCTCCGTCTGGGCAGGCACATCTGTAGCAATCCCTTTGCCCCGAGCGTCAGATGACTCGGCAGCAGGGGTAGAAACAGGAACTTGATCAGGAAGGGAAGCAGGCACACTTGCAGGTGTGATGACAAGAGGTCTCTGAATAGCTGGTGGCGCAATATCTGGTGAGAACAGTCTACCACTGCGAGTGACTTTGGCAGGCCCGGTGATGTTACTGACGCCGGTACTAGTATCAAACTCTTGTTTAACTCCAAGCACATAAACATCTGCCCCATAGTGCCACGGGACAACTTTGTCAGATTTATAGGGGATGGGCCCCGGAACAGTGATGATGATAGGAGCAATCTTCTGAATAGACATGATTTTGACAGGCTTCTTTGAGGGAGCCTTAGGAGAGTTGTTGAAAATAGTAACAATGGACACTTCTTCAGCAGGGATAGCAGGAACATCAATCTTCTCGAACAAGATCTCTTTATTATCCATCAGGCTTTGGATACCTGATTTCAACAAAGGACAACCAGCAGGTGAAACAGGACATAGAAGGAAACCTTTACCACATCCCGGAAATAAACCGACTAGCAACAGGTTCCTTTTGACATTCAACAACGGAGTAACAATCTCATCCACAGAGGCTACATACAGCTCTTCTTCCACAGCATTCACTCCATGCTGGGGCATGGGAGCAGTCACAACATTGGGCCTTTCGGGCGCCTCGAACTGTATTTCTTTAGCATCAATAAGGTCCTGAACCTTATTCCTCATAGCCCAACAATCATCCGTAGTATGCCCCGGGCTGTCAGAGTGATAAGCGCAGCGGGCGTTGGGATTGTACTTTGGAGATGTGGTGTTCACTAACTTCGGAGCTTCTTTGACAGTTACCAGATTGGTTGACAGCAGTTGTAGCAATATCTGAGACAGGGTCATACTGAGCCGAGTGTATTGCCTTTTGGGTCTATCACCCCTTAGTTGGTTATATTGCTGAGGAGCAGCAGCAGGCTTAAAAATTACCACCGCGTTGACAGCTTGGCGGCGTTCCGGTTTATTCTGTCTCCTTGACCCATAAACAACACTAGATTCTTTCTTGAACGGTTTCTTTTCAGAGCTCGAGGAGGCACCTTTTTGTATCTTCCCAGACATGATACCAGCTTCTATTCCCTCACCAGTCAGGATCAGATCTATAAACCCAGCAGAAGAATTCCCAATCAGATGGTTGAAGAACAGACCAGACAGGGTCCCCAAGAACATGTCCACAAGTTCACGGTCAGTCAAAGGTGGCTGCACCCTTCCAGCCAGGTCTCTCCACTTTTGCGCATACTCCTTAAAACCTTCACCCGTTCCTAGTGACATACCCTGGAGTTGGGTACGCGTAGGAGCGAGGTCAGAATTATACTGATACTTCTTATAAAACGCAGTAGCCAAGTCCTCCCAGTTACGAATGCTGGCTCCATCTAGATGATAGAACCATTAGAGTTGAGTCCTTGAAAGACTATCCTTGAAGAAATGGATCCATAAGTTCTTGTTTGCAGTATAAGGTTAGATTTTTCTGACATACGACCGGAGGTGCAACTTAGGACATGAAGCGCCGTCGTACTTTGCAAAAGCAGGTGCTTTGAACTTGTGGGGGATCACCACCCCAGAGGATAAGCCTAGGTCTCCAAAGTCCAACCCGAGCACATGTTGAATCTCCATAGCACTTAAACGGTCCTCCAGCTGTTTGTACCTGTCCTCAGCAGGAGGGTACTATTCATCATTATAATCTGCCTCGTTGTCGGAGACCACGGGACTAGGAACCCTTCTCTCTTGGGGACTGTCTTTCCCTACAGAGGAAGTAGCCAGATCAGCCTCACTTTGCAGTCCATTCCCAAACCTCCGTCCAGTGTTGAACAGCACAGTCCTCTTCTTCTTCTTCTTCAAAAGCAGAGTCTTCAATTCCTGTTGTCCCTGGGCTAAGCTCATGACCAACTCTTAGAACTGGGCATTCTGTGCCTGGAGGGCCTTGATAGCTTGTTCAGTAGTAGGCTCGGAAGACATGATGATTGCTGAAATAAACAGCGAAGAAGATGAGTGACCTGTAAAAAAGAGTACCTGTTATGCACATGATGCATGATATGCTATTTATGCAATGCATTCAAAGGTTCGAAAATTCAAATTCATTGTATACAAAAAGGAACACACGTTATATTAAGAAATAATCTGTTCAGTACATCAATGCCTCATGGGCGAAACATTACAAAATACTTAATCCCAAAAGACACTGCGCATCCTCTTTGGAGCAATGTAAGTGTTGAGGGTCTTTTCCTCGTGAAGTAGGCGGGTGAGCTCCAAGACCTTCTTCTCACTGGCATGTAAACTGGTTTCAAGAGAATTCCGCTCTTCCTTAAGTTGGACCCAGCTCTTTTGCATTTCTTCCCAAGATGTTGGCATGTCTGGATGTAGAATGGTGTAGGGCACCTCTCCTTCCAAAATAGGCTCTTTGATTACGGGAAGAACATGAGGATATGGCATCACAAGCTTCTGGGAACGGGCTCGTACCCACTTGAGATAAGGCTCAAGGGGGATGGAGTTCTTGTGCCCCAGTGTCTTACTATCCACCTTGTTAGGCATCCTCCAAGCTCTGATAAACCTCTGGCGAAGTCCTTGCGTATCGTTGTCGAAGTCAAAAACTATGTCAGGAATCAACATGTCATGAGGGCCATCCCCTCGAGCATATCCAAACTGTCTCAAAGCCAGACATGGGTTGTAAGTAATGCCTCCTCTAATTCCAAGTAAAGGAACATTAGGAAACTCTCCGCAACGATCAATGATAATGACATTTTCTCTGGACCGAGAACACCAATGTATATCAGCATGTGTAAGAGTCATTAATCGTTGTGACCATCTCAAACCCCGCTCGTTCTTCAAAACTGATTGTGGAAGGTGAGAAATAAACCACCTTGCCAGGAGAGGAGTGCAGCACATGAGAACACCTCTTTTCCTCATGGTTAGAGTGTAACATGAGTGGAGGATGTCCCCAAGCAACGTAGGTATAGGATTCCTGGACATGAAAATCTTGACAGCATTGATATCTATAAGATGATCCGGATTCGGGAACAACACCAACCCATAGACAAGGAGTGCCACAACTTCTTCAAAGGCTTGTAGGTCAAGGGAATTCCAACATTCTTGGGCCTTCTCAAACAGGAACTTTGCCAAGAATCCTTTGATACCACTTCTGATTTCCCAATGCCCCTTGATATCAGATGGTTGCAGACGTAATGCTTTAGCAACCTCTTCAAGTTTTGGTTCCTTTTTCGTACCGTTGTAGGGTAGTTGACTAAGGATAGGAATCTTCAGAAGTTGAGAAAACTCTTCCAAAGTAGGCACCAATTGATAATCCGGGAAAGTAAAACAGTGGTGCAAGGGGTCAAAGAACTGGAACAACACTTTCACCATATGCTCTTCAATGTTGGTATTGACCAAGCTGATGAGTCTACCATGCCTTTCACTGAAGGAAGAGTTCTCGGGAATCCTGGATGTAAGCTCCTTAAGCTGAGGAGGGATCCTTACAAGGTTGACCTGAATTGTCTTTCTACGGAGAGATTCCATGTCCTACAAAACAAGAACAAAAATGAAGATTCGAACCCTTGAAGTGGTTAGTAAATGCATATGATGCTTTATGATGTTATGATAAAACACACCACAAGTATTCACGAAAGGCAAACATGATAAGGCACACAAGTCACACCAGACAACCCTTAGAGTTTAGGCCAGCATGAGGTTTAGGTACTACCCTCTTAAAGTTGGTTGGCTCAAAACCTGTCCTATCAAAAGTAACCGGGTTCTAAGGAGCTCAATATCATTGGATTGTTTTCTATGTTCATTGTTTTGATTTAGCCATTGCACTGGCGATCAAAATATTCCAAGAAAACAACCCTCAATGAGTGTAGTATCGAGTATCTACCAACTTCGGACTGCACCAAAGTCGGTCATCTCACTACCCCTAAAGAGGCCAGGATGGTCAAGTAAGGTTCCTAAGGTCAGTTGATGCTTCACGACACCACGCGGCGGCCCCGTACTCTCCTTGACTTGACTCAAGGGTTACCGGTACTCACTAAAGTGCCACATCAACGTAGCAACTGCTTCAACCATGTCGGTATACCCTGCACAGTTCCCTCACAGTTTGTTGCTACTTCTAAAGAGTATCCCCCAAATCCGGGTTAGGATCTATGAAACTCCAAAACAAGCCCACAATTTTAAAGCAATCAAAGAAAGCAATTGAAAACAAAAGTGGTCTAATCCTAAGGTACACCTCACTTATTAAGTGTCCCCAGCAGAGTCGTCAGTTCTGTGATCGGTGGAAATAGAACTGACTGTTTTGGAATGTTGGTTCGCGAAATGTCGCGGTAAGCAAGAGTCGCCACCGTCTTTTATTTTCTCCAACAAGGAAAGGACAAAAGCACAGCAAAATTCCTTTTCGAGATGTTTCTCGGGTTTGGGAGGTAGATTATAGAAAGGGAAGGTGTTAGCACCCTTTCTATCCATGGTTATCCACGGGCTCTTAGGTACTTTGCTCACTATGTTTTCAAAAGATGTTTGCTTTTCTTGTGTATGTGGGTTTTGAAAAAAGTTTAGTTTGAAAACTTATAGGTAACTCTTGTATCAGTCCTCAAGAGTGTATGAAGTGTTTGTTTGAAAACTTTTTGAAAGTGTAAGTGCAAAAAGTTGTCTTAGTTTTTTGAAAGAGCAAGTACCCAGGAGAAATCTACCTACTCTAAGGAATTAAGCTGTGTAAGGGTCCTTTAGACAGTACTATCCCACTATTGAGAAGTAGGTAGCACCGTCGTTGGAGTTATTCGGGTCAATTCGATTATAGGGACATGTGTGGTCACCAAAGCAATAGTAGGACACCTTAGCGGTAACCCTAATGTCTTAGATCCTTTTTATCCGAGGCAATCGTTTCGAGGCAACTTGGATCTTTAGACAAGAGGGCGACCTCTAAAACACCCTATACTCAATGACCACCTCGAGGCAACCAAGAGAGGCGTACCCTAGGAGTGGCATGTGCATGTGTGTCAGGTTTCATGTTAAGATTATCTTTGCACATGTATTATGGTGAGCTACGAGTTGATTTTATTTTTCAGACAAGTCTTGCATACATAATTTACAGTTAATAGTTGTGCGGAAAATAAATTGCGGAAAGTAAATCTACGCTATTACAAGGCGTCGGGTATTTACATCGCCAAAAACATAACCCTTAAAAATAAATTCGAGAAAATAAAAGGAAGCGATAAAAGTCCTAATTAACTATTACATTCTCGGAACAGGTACATAAATATGATCAAAATAATAATGCGCGCAAAGAAATTAAATCGGGGACGTCTTTAGGGTTTTGACCCTTTTTGAGAAAGAAAGAAATTTTGGTCCTTTTTGCATTTAATTAAATGTTAAACCTAAAACTAATTAATTAAATAATTACAAGAAAAAAGTATTTTTTAGTTTTTTATGTTTTTATTGAAAATAAAAATAAAATAAAAAGAAATTAAAAGTTAGTAAAACCTAATTCTAAATTGATTTTATTTATTATAAAAGAAAAGTCACAATTAAACCTAATTAGATTAAATTAATTTGTTAGCATTTTATTTACAAAATAATAATTAAAGGTGAAATTAATAAATAATAATAATAATAAGAAAATATTGTTTTCTGAATTAATTATAAAAATAATCATTTGTTAATTAAATAATAATAATAATTAATGAAAAGATTAAATGGAAATAAAAAAAAAGAAAATAATAGAGAAACCAGGGGGGTGCTGGGCCCTTAGGAGGTGTTGATTGGAAATCTGGCCCATTAATGTGCAGGCCTGCTTTGACTTTGGAGATTGCCTAGGCGCAGGGTTGACCAGGAACATGGTGTTCATCATCTTTTGGCCTTTGGATGCATGCCTGTAGCCACTTGGCACCTGGATGTTTGGGATGCATGGTGGGACGCTTTGGATAGCCTGCATAGGAACGCATGAAGAAAAGAACAAACAAATATTTTTGGGGACCTGGGATTCGAACCCAGGTCCCAATGATCAATACACAAACGCCTTGGCCATCTGAGTTGCACGCTTCATTCGTTATTAAGACAACACGCAATTATTATATTAGTAAACCAAAACATATGCCTGAAAACAAAAAAGAAAAAAAAATATAAACGCGCGATTTTTGAAAAGGGCGAATAGGAGAGAGACGCGTCAGTGTCTTCTTCGTTTATCACTGGTTTTTTACCTGCGGATTTTTATCCGCAGGAAGCTCCGTAAGTTCTTCCTAAAATTGTCCCTAGGCTTCAAAAACTCATTCCAAGACCATGGTTATGATCGTCCATGTCCCCTGAGTCCATCCATGCTCATGATTTGTTCTAATTTTACCTGGAAACAAAATGCCTAAAAACAACACAAACAAACCTTAGACGCGGGTATAATCATATAAGGCCTAAAAACGAAATTGAATATTGCCATTAGGTTAGAAATCAAATAAGGAACACAAATATGCCAATGCTTTTGAGAAAAAGTGCAAGAATAGAGGATCACGATTCCATGTTCAGAGGTCCATTCGTGACAACTTACAACGCTGTTCAGGGGGTCTTTGGACGTGGTATTGATCGCGTTAGCTTCAGTGGACGGCAAGGAAGAAGGCTACGTGCTCCTTTGGGTCTGAAAACGCCTGCAATACTGTTCTTGATCTCCCACTTTTCCAACAATTTTTCAGTTTTGCCTTGGCCGTTTTAGCAATGCTTAGGTCATGAATTAGGTTTAGGCTTCTTGTATATGTATAAGGCAATCAGTCTAGGTCAAAATTTGGGCTTGTATCTTTGTGTATTTAAGTTTGGAGATTTGATTGACCACCATTGAAAACCTTTCCAAATTTGAAGCAAATCTAAGATTTTATGCACAAAAAAGGCCTAGCACGAATTGGTTAGTTGGCACATGATATATGAAAGTTGTTCAAATCATAAAGACACTATTCCATTGATTTTTAGATTTTATTCGAATTATTATAGATTTAAAATGAATTAAATCAATAAAAATTAAATAAAATAGAAAAATAAATGTTTGATCTTGAAATTAATCATGGGACACGTGTGTGGCATGACAAGGCTGAATCAAGTGGAAGAAAGTGGTCCCTTTTGTCAAAAATTGAAGTTTTAAGGATAGTTGACTTTTGCAATTTCACAAAAATTTCCCAACTTCTCCAATGCATATCTTGCTCAATTTTGATCATATGAACATATTCTTGGACATTTTGGAAAGGTCTTGAAGTCCTCTAACCAATTCCTTTGGTCCCATGTCATTTGGATTTACCAATCTCAAGTTATGGTCTTTGACTTAAAGTGCATTTTTGTTGACTTTTGAAATTGACCTATAATGTAGAAATTGATAACTTTTTGTGAGAGCATTTCTTGGACTTGGAATGTGAATATGAGTTGTAGGAAATGTCATCCCCTTAAAAATGAGCATTGGATGGGATTTTTCTGATGAACCATGAAAAAGTTATGCCCTAGTCAAGATACAGTTGACTTATCTGCTGTCCAAAAATAGTAACTTTTGCATCCCTGATGATTTTTGAGCCATTCTTATGGAATCATGATCAAGACTTGATCAAATGATGATTGTGTGCTCAAAATAAGATGTTGACCAAAAATTTTGACTTTTGACTGTAAAATGACTATTTTGCCCCTACATTTGACTGTGGATCAAATGGAGCTTTTGACTGTGCAATTTGATGCTGTGAGTCTTGAAACTTGACATGTAGATGCTTGAGAATATGTATAGGCATATGAGACTTGATTGAGCCATTGAGAAACTCAAATTCACTGAAGGAACCAAAACCCTAATTTTGACTGGTTTAGGAGGCATTTGGACTGTGCAGCCCTTGAGTAGTCTTGAACCAATTGAAGATGATTCTTGACAAATCTTGGAGAATATGGGAGGGCAAATTTTGGGGTACAAAAATGGTGACATACAAAGACTGGAAAGAGATGTTACCATTCGCTCTTCATGGTTACCGTGCCTCAGTACGCATGTCGACAAGGGCAACTCCTTTCTCTCTGGTATATGGTATAGAAGTTGTCCTACCCATCGAAGTCCAGATCCCTTCCTTGAGAATCATGAAGGATGTAGGTTTGAATAAAGACGAATGGGTTCAAACTTGACTTGATCAATTAAACCTAATTGACGATAAAAGGCGCGCGGCTGTTTGTCATGGTCAGATGTACCAGAAACATATGATCAAAGCTTTTAACAAGAAGGTTAGACGTTAGGAATATAAAGTTGGCGACCTAGTAATCAAGAGCATTATCCTACCATAAGGTGATCCCAGGGAAAAATGGACTCCCACTTAAGAAGGACCATTTATGATCAAGAACATATTTTCTGGTGGAGCCATGAAATTAACCACTATGGACGGCGACGATCTTCTGCATCATGTAAATGCAGACATAGTTAAAAAATACTACGCATAAACAGAGACCCGCTAGGTTGACTGGCCTAGGAAAAAATAAGGGCATCCCGACGAACCAAAAGGGTTCGGGAAAAAGTTAGGGATATATATATATATATGAAAAAATTTGTACACCCGACAAGTCGAAAAACTGAAAAGGCAGCTTGGGAAAAAAGGGTATCCCGATGGACTGAAAACCCGAAAAGGCGGTCCAGG
This sequence comes from Vicia faba, assembly GCA_948472305.1. NCBI lineage: Eukaryota > Viridiplantae > Streptophyta > Magnoliopsida > Fabales > Fabaceae > Vicia > Vicia faba. Next base: position 1,241,622,097 of record OX451735.1, on the reverse strand, counting down.
AAAAAGTTAGGGATTAAAAGCATACAACTATGTCCCGTTGGATCACCTCATAGACAGACTTCAGTATCAAGTGTCAAATTCAAATGGTACTAATCAATCCAGTCAGCTTCGGTCAAGCAGCAAAGTGATGAGACATTCAAAGATATAAGTGCAATAGCAGAATAGGAACCCAATGGTATCATTTCACATAGTTGTTTTTCTTTGTATACTGCTTTGTATAATTTTCATTCCTACGACGAAATTCTCTTATTAGGATATCTTTCTCCTTGTACAAAAATGCTTGTTATAGGTAGACTTCTTCAAATTAATACAAAAGCTATCTCTTTGAAAGTGCATAAACTATTTGTTTTTATTTTTATGCTTTGTTTTGCAAAAACGTCTAGTGATTATTTTCAACACATGCATTTTAATGTAATCACCGTTTATAAATACACGCATAAAAAACAGAAAGACAGTTATTAATGGATTTAAGAAACGGGACAATGTCTAAAAAGCCGTCTACAAATCCCCACAGATACATCCCACTATAAATACAGAGGCAAAGACACCCTGCTGCAAAGTCACTGCCATATCTTTAGCATACAACCTATTGATGTCATAGATTCTGATATCCCCCGTAGAGCAAGAGTCTCTAATCATCTCCCCATCCTCTTGAAGAATTCCACAACATGGTTCATAAACTTCTTGGGTTCCCCAACAGGGCTTCATAAGAATCCCCAAACAGTTTACGGAGTTTTATTTCCCCAGTAGAGCTTATTTCTCTAGCCATGGAAATCCATCTCCCATCAATTCAACTTCAACAAATAATGAAGAATCACACTCTTCATTTCCAACAGCAGTCAGGGATTTATTTTCCCTCAATTCAATGACGAACAACTGATCAGTTCATATATTAAAAACATCACAACATATGCATACAAAGTACACATAGCACAATCTCATTTATTTTTTAGAACATCATTACACAATGTATGTCATGCATCATGACATTGCATACAACTAATTCTTTACCTTTTCAGGAAAGATCAACAAACAAATATCATCATTAATTTTTAACATGTTCCAGATTAATACCTGAAACAAGACAGGGCAACTATCCGTGAACAAATGTTTATAGATTAATACCTGAAACAAGACATGACAACTATCTACATGAGCATATTTAAGATTAACTCCTGAAACAAGATGGGGAAACTATCTTTATTTCTATAAGGTCAGAGATTAATTCCTGAAACAAGCCAGGGAAACTATCTCTACGACCAACAAAAAAATAGGTTCCAGATTAATACTTGAAACAAGACAGGATAACTATCTGTAGACAACCAATTATAGATTAATACTTGAAACAAGACAAGACAACTATCTACATGAGCAGATTGAAGATTAACTCCCGAAACAGGACGGGGAAACTATCTTTCTTTCTCTCTGGTTAGGTAAAGATCAATTCCCGAAATAGGACGGGGCGACTATCTTTATCACTAATGGCATGAACTCTCGAAACAAGACGTGTTTACCTATAAATTGATTGTAGATTAATTCCCGAAATAAGACGGGGCGACTATCTACATGACAAACACTTCCTTCAAGACATATATTATTTAAGTATAAATTGACCAAAGATTTACCCTGATACTTCTTCCAATCTCAATCAAAAATCCTTTGGATGGAATCTATAAGCCTATCTCCGATGACTCCCCATCACTTCTGGATGGCATCTATAAGCACATCTTCGACAATATACCGTCACTCTCCAAATGGAATATACAAGCCCATTCCCGAAACAATCAACCAATCAACCAACCTACCTTCGAAACAATCACTGGCTTTTGTTTGAAAATGTGCTTGTGGTGTGAGTTTTGAAAGTATTTTGAAAAGTATCTTTGTAATGGTTCTCGTCTCTATAAGAATGCGATAAAAGAGCTTTGTCTTTTGAAAGTGTTTGAAATGAAAGTGTTGGTGTATAAAATGTTTTTTGTTATGAGCAAGCGAGCAACTAGGAGCATCCTACCTACTCAAAAGGTCTAATATTCTTTTCCTCCTCCTTCAGATGTTGTTATCTTACCATTGAATTGGTAAGAATCCCCATAATTGGATGTGAAGGGACGGGCATGGGAAATTAGTATAGTCATAGAAGGCAACCTATGGAACGTTTTAGCAATTTTTATTTAGGGACTAGATCGTTTACCGAAGGCAACATTAAGGTTCATCGAGGGACTACAATATTTTATCGAGGGTCTTTGCTAAAACATCCATATTCGAGGGACATGACTATTTTTATAAGGAAACAAGGGAGATTACCATAGAGGTGCATGTGTGTAAATAGTGTGTTTGATTGCATGTATTTTGTCTTTGAATTTTAGGTTGTCTACTTGTTGGTTTTATCTTGCCATACATCCTAATTACTAACATTTGTACAAAAGCAATAAGAATGCAGAAAAATAAATCCTACATTATTACAACCATATTGAATAGCAAGAAAATATAAAGGCAAAATAAAATAACAAAAGGAAAATGGGCTTTTTCGATTCAGGCAGCCACACTCTTCGATTTTGCAATTCTTGGCTTCCTTCGATTTGGGGTTGAAGTCAACAAGGTCATGTCTTCCGATTTCACCCTTTGCCTGCTTCCTTCGATTGGGACCTGGAAGTCAGCATGACCACCCTTCTGGCCACTTCTTTCGTTTGAGACTTGGCAGTTAGCATGGACATCCTACTGTCTACTTCTTTTGTTTGAGGCCTGGGGTCAACATGAGATGTGCTCTTTGCCTCAGACACCTTGCTGCCTCCTTCGACTGCAGGCATGCTGGGCCCTCAGGCTGAGATTCGAAAGGCTTGAGTACTTAACCAATCGAAGGATATAGTGAACATGTTTTAAACTTTTAAAATGCAACATTCAAGTGTAACTTTCGAAAGCTACAGGCCAGGGGTTAGCACAAAATTATTGGGTCTCAAAGTCCAAGGCCTAACTAGTTAGAGTTGAGATTTTCAACACATGTACAGTCAAAATCGAAGGTTAAAACATGGTCAAGTTCTCTATATGAAATATCTACATTTTTCTTTATTGGCATGTACACATGATATTTAAATGAAATAGTTTCAAGTTTAAAGAGAACTTACCTCTTGAAGTTCTTAATCGAAGGAAACTGCAAGTGTCTTCCTTGGTTGTGAATGGAAGTTCGTTGGGCCCTTCCTGAGACTAGTCCATTTACTACCTTGTTTAAGCAGTCACTGAATCGAAAGAGGGTGTGTGAGTGAATCGAAGGTTTTTTCTATAACAAGTAAAGGAGTGAATCAAAGGATTACTATATTATAGTTGGGGAAGTGGATCGAAGGTTAGTTATCTGGTCATTTGGGGAGTGAATCGAAGGATTCACTTATTGTACACGGGGGTTGAGTTTCTTAGGAGTGTTAAGAATATTTAAAAAAACGTTGGACAGATGTTTGAGAGTTTTTTGAGGAATTTCTCACAAGAGTTTTCTTGCAACTATCCAGGGGCCCCTAAGATGTGTGGTGGAGGCTCATATTTATAGATGGCCCTGGCTGATGTTTTAGGAGGGAAAACAAAAAGTTTAAACAAAAAAGGCATGTTGTGCTTGTAGCTTTCGAGGGACAGTGTTTGTATGCCATTTTGGTACAAGAATCGGGCAGTGTTTCAGGAATGTTGTGCAACAGTTTTGGAGTGTTATGGCCAGTGTATCAGGCCTGAACTTGGCAGTGCATGTGACTTGGTTAGAAAGTACCTTTGGGTATCTCAACCTTTTGTTTTGATCTCCTAGCCCCATCCTTCGACCAGACTCCTTAACAACATTTCCTTTTTTCAAATCAAAGTGTCCTTCGAAGGGCTCATATGGGTATCCTTCGACCAGGAATTTTGTGGGTTCCTTCGAATGGTCCAAATACATGCTCCTTGAGTGGATCAACAAAACATGTCATTCGATTGGGACCTTCAGGCATGTCTGGCAAGTCCTTCGAATGTGCCATCATGGTACTTCTTTCGCACGAGACAATGGCATAGTGTAGAGTTTGTGTATTGAAGCAAACTATTTCCAAGGGGAATACTACCCACTCAAAATTTCCTGCAAGGGGGCATATGGCCAAACAAAAGGGTGTATGTAAGGGTTCCCTGCTTTGTGACTTCATACAAACATGTAAGAGATCTTTGCTCAAACGAAGGCTTGCATGAAGTGAGCCACATGCCCAAACAAAAGGTGAACCCAAAAACTTGTACTGAAGGATTCACACGCCCCAAACGAAGAACGTATGAAGAGGATAACGGGCACAATCGAAGCTTGCAACAAAGGAGGGCCATGTGCCCTAAAAGAAAGAGGCATGCAGGAGGCCAAATATGCAATCGAAGGAGACCAGAAAAGAGGCCTTTGCCTCCTGAATCGAAGGACATCAATCAGGAGGCTCTTTGCCTTATGGATTAAAGCTAGTTGAAGATAAGTGTTGCTCTGTCGAAGCTTGCAATAAGTTGTTTAAAAGGGTAACTTTGGCCTTGTGCTTGCTAACATGGTGGGGAATTCTGACTTGTAAATTTGGCTAACATACAAGAAATAAGCTATACGGCCAAAACGAAAGATTTGCATGAAGAGAATAAAATGTTCAAACGAAGGCATGAAATGTACTAGTCCAAAAGAAGTTTAGTGCCCAAACGAACCAAGAGATGAACTTGCCCAAAAGGAGTCCAATTCTCAAACTAAGAGTGCAACCAAAGCTTACATCGAAGGAGCCAAAGTTCTCAATCGAAAGATGTAAAATTGAAGGGAACTTGTTTTTCCTTCAATATTGTCAAAAATAATATTTTCATCTGCTTTGCCCTTTTTAACAGTTTCCTCCTTAACTTGATGCTAAAAAATCCAATAGTACTTGTGTAAGCTTGAATTTTTTAGAATCCTTTGTGAAAAATTCCTTGATAAATGAGAGGGAAAATTTTGGGGTACAACAGCTTCCCCTGTTCAATCTTCTTAAACCTGAAGAGTTAGATTGGCAAATCTACCATTTGTGACTTGAAGGTGGAAGATGATTGAACACTAGAGGGCCCAAAAATTTTCACTTGATGATGTGGTGGTTGATTGTGTAGGGAATGGGCTTAAAGATTCCATTTAGGGAAATGATGGATAGTTGTCAGAGATGGGCTTATAGATGCCATCCAAAGGTGATTGTTGACATAAATTAAACTAAGTCTTAACTTGACTTTAACTGGAAAAGAATCAGAATAGATCTTTGGAGTGATTTGTCTGAACCAGAGAAAGTGTCTACCATAAAGGAATCAGGATAAACCATTGATCGATTTAAACTGAACCAGCAAAGATCTTGAATAATCTTTAACTGGAAAGAATCAAGATAAATCTTTGGAGCGATTTATCTGAACCAGAGAAAGTGTCTGCCAGAAAGGAATCAGGATAAACTATTGATCAATTTAAACTAAACCAGCAGAGGTCTGGAAAAGAATCATAATAAATCTTTGGAGTGATTTATCCGAACCAGAGAAAGTGTCTACCGGAAAGGAATCAGAATAAATCATTGATCGATTTAAATTGAACCAGCAGAAATCTTGAATAATCTTCAACTGGAAAGAACCAGGATAAATCTTTGGAGCGATTTATCTGAACCAGAGAAAGTTTCTATTGGGAAAGAATCAGGATAAACCATTGATCAATTTAAACTGAACCAACAGAGGTCTGGAAATGAATCAGAATAAATCTTTGGAGCAATTTATCTGAACCAGATAAAGTGTCTACCGGAAAGGAATCAAAATAAATCATTGATCGATTTAAACTAAACCATCAGAGGTCTGAAGGAAGTATTTGTTATGTAGATAGTCACCCAGTCCTGTTTTGGGAATTGATCTATAAATGATTTGTTCATAGATAGTTGTCCTGTCTTGTCGAAAATTTGTTGATGATAATTTTCTGTTGATTGATCTTTCCTGAAAAGGTAAAGAGTTAATCGGATGTAATTCCATGATGTATGAAATGCATGGCGTAATGATGTTTCTTAAAATAAATGAGATTACGATATATGCATTTATGTTGTCGATGTTATGATGTATGAATGCGATGTATGCACATATTAGTTGTTCTGCTGTAGTGTTGTTAGACTGGGGAAAATAATCCCTGACTGCTGCTGGGAATGCGGAGTGTAAGTCTTCATATTTGTTGAAGTTGAAGTATTGATGGATGGGTTTCCATTATTTAGAGAAATAAACTCTGTTGGGGAAAGGAAGGGTCGTGCATTTCCTGTGGACTCGGTGAAATCCTGTTGGGGAATCCCGAGAAGTTGGGAAACTTTCATTGGGGAATATTTGGAGCGATAATTGGAAATTTTTCTCCGTTGGGGATATGAGAGCAACTGATACCATTAGGCTGCATACTGGAGATACGACAGTGATCCTGTAGCAGGATGTGTTTGCTTCTGTTCCTGCTGGAGAAAGTACCTGCGGGGATTTTATGGAATGACCTATAGATATTATCATGTTTCTTAAAGCCATGAGTAATTGTTTCTGTTTTCTATTCCCCCTTTTTTTATGCGCACATTTGTAAACAATAATTATGTTCAAATGCATATGTTCAAAAATAATCACTTGAGGTTTTTGCAAACAAAACAGGAAAGTAAAAGAAAAACAGAAAGTTTTGCACTTTTAAAGGAATAGCTTTGTATTAACTTGAATAAGTATTTTTGTACAAAGAGACAAACACCCTAGTAAGAGAATGTCATCGTAAGAATGAAAACTAATACAAAGAAAGAAATCTATGTGAAATAATCCCATGGGGTTCCCATTCTACTATAGCCTTTATGTCAATGAGTGTCTCCTTCACTTGCTACTTTATCCGAAGCTGATTGGATTGATTAGTACCGTTTGAGTTTGAAAATTGATACTGAAGGTTGGCTGTAAGGTGATCCAACGGGACATAGTCATACGCTTTAAATCCCTAACTTTTTCCTAGACCACTCTTTCGGGTTTTCAGTCCATCGGGGTACCCTTTTTTGCCCAAGCCTCCTTTTCAGGTTTTCAGCTTGCCGGATGTACATATTTTTTGTGTTTATCCCTAATTTTTTCCTAGGCCAGTCAACCTAGTGGGTCTTTTTCATGCGTAGTATCTTTTAACTGTGTCCATGTTTATAGGGTGTGGAAGGTCGTCGCCGTCCGTAGTGGTTAAGATCATGGCCTCACTAGAAAATATGTTTCTGATCACAAATGGTCCTTTGTATGTAGGAGTCCATTTCCCCCTGGGATCACCTTGTGGCAGTATGATACGTTTGATTACTAGGTCACCAACTTGATATACCTGACATATGACCTTCTTGTTAAAAGCTTTAATCATACGTTTTTGGTACATCTGACCATGGAAGACAACCGTAAGCCTCTTCTCATCAATCAGGTTCATTTGGTCAAGCCGAGTTTGAATCCATTCATCTTCATTCAATCATGCATCCTTTACGATTCTCAAAGAAGGTATCTGGACTTTAATTTGTAGGACAACTTACATGCCATATACCAAAGAGAAAGGAGTTGCCCCTGTTGATGTGCACGCTGTGGTACGGTAACCGTGGAGAGCAAATGGTAACATCTCATGCCAATCCTTATAGGTCACTGTCATCTTTTGTATGATCTTCTAGATGTTTTTATTAGCGGCTTCTACATCGCCATTCATCTTCGGTCGGTAAGGAGAAGAGTTATGATGTTGGATCTTGAATTGCGCACATAGTCCGGTGATCATAGTATTGTTGAGATTGGTACCATTATCTATAATGATTCTCTCCGGAATATCATACCGACAGATAAGATTCTGTCTGATGAATTGGGCCACAATGTTCTTGGTAACAGAAGCAAATGAAGCTGCCTCGACCCACTTCGTGAAGTAATCAATGGCAACCAAGATGAAGCGGTGCCCATTAGAAGCTGTAGGTTTGATCTCTCCAATCATGTCAATGTCCCACATTGCGAATGGCCAAGGAGTAGTCAGGATGTTTAGAGGAATCAGAGGCACATGTATTTTGTCAACATAGATATGGCACTTGTGATAAGTTCGTGAATGCTGATAACAATCTACTTCCATGGTGGACCAGTAGTATCCTGCCTGTAGGATCTTTTTAGCCATCGTGTGCCCACTAGAATAGGTGCCAAAGGTACCTTCGTGTAAATCAGCCATGATCTTTTCTGCCTCACTCTTGTCTACACACCGAAACAAAGTAGAATCGTGGTTACGCTTATAGAGGATTTTGTTACTGAGGAAGAATTTAGCAGAGAACCTTCTCAGGAACATCTTATCATTGACTAAAGCTCCCTCCGGATATTCTTGGGCCTCGAGATATCTCTTAATTTCATTGAACCATGGTTTGTCCACTACTTCTTAAGTATCAATCTCGTGACAGTATGCTGGTTTGTCCATCCTCTGAATAGTGATCTGAGGAGCCTCATTATCCCATCTAATTTTGAACATGTATGACATAGTGGCTAGCGCGTCTGCTAGTTGATTTTCCTCTCGTGGAAAATGCTCAAAGGTAATTTCCTCAAAATGTGGGATTAGTGTCAACACATGTCCTTTGTAAGGGATGAGATTATGATGCTTCGTGTACCATTCTCCTTTGATCTGACTGATGACTAAGGCCGAGTCTCCAAATACACTTAAGGACTTGATCCCCAAATCTATTGCAGCTTTGAGACCCATAATACACGCTTTATATTTAGTCATATTATTGGTATAGTTAAAACACATCCTGGTAGTGAAGAGAGTATGAAAACCTTCAGGGGATATGATCACAACGTCGATGTCGTTTCCGAGTGCGTTGGAAGCTCCGTAAAAAAATATGGTCCATCGGGATCCTTATTCAGGTCTGTCATACGGTCCGAGTTCTTCACAACCATTTACCAACATGATGTCTTTATTTGGGTATTCGAAATTCATGGATTGATAGTCCTCCACAGCTTGATGAGCCAGGTGATCAGCTAGTACACTTCCCTTTATTGCTTTTTGGGTAGTGCACTGAATGTCGTATTCAGTCTGGACCATCTTCCATCTTGCTATTCTTCCAGAGAGGGCGGGCTTCTCGAATATGTATTTAATTTTATCCATCTTGGATATCAATAAGGTAGTGTGAGTCAGTATATACTGTCTTAGCCGGCGAGCAGCCCATGCCAGAGCGCATCATGTTTTCTCAAGCAGTGAATATATGGTTTCACAATCGGTAAACTTTTTGCTCAGGTAGTATATTGTATGCTTTTTTCAGCCAGACTCATCATGCTGCCCCAGCACACACCCCATTGAATTTTCCAAAACTGTTAGGTACATGATTAGAGGTCTTCCCTCAACTGGCGGCGTCAAAATGGGAGGCTCTTGAAGGTACTCCTTGATCTTGTCAAAGGCAGACTGATAGTCGTCATTCCATTCCACCACTTGATCTTTCTTCAATAATTTGAGGATTGGTTCACAAGTAGCGGTCAGATGGGAAATAAATCTGGAAATGTAGTTTAGCCATCCTAAGAATCCCCTAACTTCCTTTTCAGTGCAAGGAGCGGGAATTTCTTGTATTGCTTTTACCTTTGTAGGGTCCACTTCAATACATTTTCCGCTGATAATGAAGCCTAAGAGTTTACCGGATCTTACTCCGAAAGTGCATTTATTTGGGTTCAACCTTAGTTTATATTTCTTCAGTCTTTCGAACAGCTTCTGCAAATGGTCAAGGCATTCCTCTTCAGTTTGAGATCTGGCTATCAAATCATCCATGTAGGCCTCTATTTCGTGATGGATCTATCTTGAAACAAAGCTACCATGGAACGCTGATAGGTTGCCCCGATGTTCTTTAGCCCAAATGGCATAACTTTGTAACAAAAAGGGCCCCATTGTGTGACGAAGGTCGTTTTCTCCATGTCCTCAGGTGCCATTTTGATCTGATTGTATCCGGAGAAACCATCCATGAAGGAGAATACTTTATGCTATGTGGTGTTGTCAACTAGAATATCAATGTGGGGAAGCGGGAAGTCATCCTTGGGGCTTGCCCTATTCAGGTCTCTGTAATCCACACACATACGTACCTTACCATCCTTCTTAGGTATCGGAACAAAGTTGGCGATCCATTGCGGATAGGAGGTGACAGCTAAGAATCCGGTGTTTAACTGCTTCATGATTTCAGTCTTGATTTTTTCTGACATTTCTGGCCGCATACGACGAACCTTTTGTTTCATTGGAGGGCAATCCTATTTTGTCGGCAGTCGATGGACCACGATATTAGTGTCGAGTCCTGGCATGTCTTTATATGACCAGGCAAAAACCTCAACATATTCATGTAGTATCTGAGTTAAACGCTTCTTGACACTATGCTCTAGATTGGCACCTATATTGACTTCTTTCTTGTCCTCTTCAGTACCTAAGTTAATTATTTCAACCGACTCTCCGTGGGGCTGTATGGTCCTTTCTTCCTGTTGTAATAATCTAGCAAGTTCCCCTGGCACCTCACAATCTTCCTCACCTTCGTCTTCGGCTTGGTAGATCGATTTTTCAAAGTCATGATAGGCCATAGCAGAACCGTTACCTATGGGATCCCGAGTGGATATGGATCTGCATTTCGATATGTGAGTGTGTGTAAGAGCATAACTATCTTTGATAAAATAAAAGGTAGAAAAAGAAAACAAAGAGCGTAAAAATTTGCATGCAAAAACGTCCCTTGATTTATTAATGGCATATGAAGATGAAGTAACAACCCTCACAGATGGACCATTGTGCCTCGGGTAAGACACAAGGTTAAGTCTAAATTGTTTAAATATTACAAGTCCGAAAAATTTAAAAGACAATTACTCTTGAATTAAAGTAATAGGAACAAAATGTTTGGCCTCCTAATTGTTGAGTCCACCGCTGATGGTTGGAAAAATCCGCTCCTCCATGTCACAGCTACTATCACTGTCTTCCAATGCATTGATTCCCTGATTTCTTATGCGTAATGGTGGTCCCCTAGCGCGAGTACGTTAGACAACTCTTTGGGCCTCCGAAGTAAAACCCAAACCAAATTTGTTTGGTTTGTAGGGAATATCCGGAAGTTGACCCCATATGGTACATCCACCTTCCTCAACTATTGCTCTAGCATCCTTCAGAGAGGCCATTTTCAATGGAGGTCTGGTAACCTTCGGAGTCTTGGTAGCAGTCTTGGTCGTAGCAACCTTCTGTGGGACCTCTTCAAAATTCTAACATGGTGTCTCAATGAACTCGCCGTCCATTTCAACATACCTGAAAGAGTTTAGGTGGCTAACCATGTATTCCTCCTCCCCCATGGACTGTGAAAATCTTTCCCTTGACTGGGTACTTCAACATCTGATGTGGGGTAGAAGTGACGGCACCAGCCCCATGGATCCAGGGTTGCCCCAATATTCAGGAATAGGATGGGCAGATATCCATCACATAGAAGGTTGAATCAAAAGTCTGAGTTCCAACTTTGATAGGGATGTCTACTTCTCCATGCACTGTTCTTTTAGAACCATCGAAGGCCCTCACCACAATGTTGTTGGACTTTAATGTGAGTCCTTCGCAATCTGACCAGTCAAGAGAATTCTTGGGTAAGACATTCAGTGACAAACCTGTATCCACCAGAACACGGGCTAATGTAGTGCACCTGCACTCAATGGAGACATGTAAGGCATCATTGTATTTCCTTCCTTTGGGAGTTAAATCAGCGTCAGAAAAACCCAGTCCATTATCAGCATTTATATTGGCTACACAATTCTCGATTTGATTAATGGAGGTCTCTTGGGGCACGTGGGTGGTATTCAGAAATTTTACCAAGGCCTTAGCGTGGGCCTCAGAGCATAAAAGTAAAGCCAGCATTGATATTTTTGATGGGGTCTGCCCCAACTGTTCCACGAAGTTGTAATCACTTTTCTTGATTATCTTTAATATCTCTTCCATTTCCTTCCTAGAAGCCTCAGGAATGACAACTAGATGCACCTTCGTTTGGACAGGCTCAAACAAAACCTTTTTCCCCATGTCTTGGCCGACTCGGTAGCAGGGATAACAACGGGACTAACAATAGGAGTAACACTAGGAATACTGACAAGAGCGGTAGCGGGAATAATTACAGGAGTAGCCATGGTCTTTGGAGATATCTCGGGAGAGAAAACCCTTCCACTTCTTGTTATCTTACTGGTTCCAACGATATTGTCGACGTCAGGATCAGTACCTTCAGCAACTTTGTCTTTGATAGCCAATAGATCTTGCTTGACACCATGGTAATAGACGTCAGCCCCATAGTTCCAGGGAACATCTTTATCCGAGGAATATGGTATTGGCTCCGGCATGGTGATGATTAGAGGAGCATACTTTAGAACAGATGTAATCCTTACGGGTCTTTTGGTGGAGACCATGGGAGGATTTTCGGAAATGGTGATTATTGAAACATCTTCAGAGGAATTTTTGGCAAGAGGAACTTTCTCGAACAGGATTTCTTTGTTAACCATCAGGCGTTGGATGCCCATTTTAAGTAACGAACAACCATCTGGTAGAGACATACATAAGTGACAACTTTCATCACAGCCCAGAAACATACCGGCTTGTAATAGATTTTGTTTAATAGTCAAAAGGGGAGTAGTTAACTCATCCACGGAGGAAACAAAACAGTCATCATCAACAACATTAACCCCTTGGCCATGTTTAGGCATTGGCGCCGTTATTACATTAGGTGTTTCTGGGGGGTCAAACTCAATCTCTTTTGCCTCGATAAGGTCTTGTACCTTATTCTTTAAGGCCCAACAATTGTTTGTATCATGCCCCGTACTTTCAGAATGATAGGCACATCGGGCATTCAAGTTATAGCGGGGAGAAGCAGTATTGGGGTTCTTGGGAGCTTCCTTTAGAGTCACAAGATTGGACTTCAATCAATGTGGAAAAACTTGTGACAAGGTCAAATTGATCCGGGTGAATCCTCTTACGGGTGCCTCCGACCTACGTTGATAGTTTCGCTGTTGATTTGATACAGGATTGGAGATCATAATAGCCCCGACTGTCGAGCAACATTCAATTTTGTTTTGATTCCTGTGATCATAAGCAACACTGACCTCCTTTTTCCAGTAAAGGGTTTCTTCATCGTGCTTGAGGATGCATCCCTTTTAATTTTTCCGCTCTTAATACCGACTTCCACCCGCTCACCAGTCATGATTAGTTTAGTAAATCCAGCCGAAGAGCTTCTGACCAGATGGTTGAAGAATCCAGACAACATGCCCAAGAACATATATGTTGTACCCCAAAATTTGCCCTCTCATTTCTCAAAGGATCACCCTGAACCCTCAGGTTTGTTCCCATCCAATTTCAAGCTTTGAATTATAAATTTTCCAAGAAAATCATCCACAAGGGAAAAATGGTCATTTGCACACTGAAAAGTCAAACTTTGACTTTTGGATCAAAATCCAGTTTCAAGATTCATATTTCAGCAAGACATGTTAAAATATCAAGTTTGTTTCATATAGAAATTTAAAAGTCAAAAGTTACTTTGGAAAAGTTAAATTTCTAAATACTTAGAAATTTTCTAAGTATTTAAGAAATATGACAAGCTCAGAACTTCTGATCAGACTATCACCATGATGCAAGTTGATTCTGGAAGAACTTCTTATACAATAGTTATAGATTTAAATGATATCTAAAACATTGCAGAACAGAACTTCTCCTAGAAATGCTGGGATTTCAAGTTATAAATCCTTGAAGACACGTCCCTGAAATTAAAGCACTTAGCAAATTTTGGACACTTTCAAGACAGAGTTTGGTAAGAACTTCTGGGCTTGTTTTCACAAAGGATCAGTCAGAGGTTGCAAGGGTAAGTCAAAGAAGGTTACAAAAGCATGCTGCAAGCTTCCTGGAAAGCCTGGGAGCTCCTTCAGAACATGTTGTAGCCAGGGGATACAAGGATCAGAAGATTGGATGTCTATTATAAGCTACTCTGAAGCTGAACTTCTGATCCAGAATTAATCAATGATGCAGAGTTTCACATGGAAGGATTTCTGATTTGATAAATCTCATCATCATTTAATGCTCACGACCACTTTTGAGTCTTTATCCAAAGGATCTCCCCCACGTGTACCTCTATTGTCTTGGGAAAGTAAACTTTTATGCAAAAGGGTGCTAGGCCCATGTGTTGCTTTTGCTTTTCCTTAATTTTGGCTGACAAATCCAGCTTAGGCGCTGCTAAACCTGCTAGCCATCCTGCTTTGTGCCTTGAACCATGCTTGTTTAAACTTACTTCAAGAGCAAGTCAGTGCCTAGAATATGATGTTGGTGCCACTTGACCTCTAAAAAATACAAAATCTTTGCCTATAAATTGAACTCCATTGGCAACTGTAAAGAGGTCGGAAATTTGAGAAAGAAAAGCCTTGAACCCCTACAAAAATTCCAAGAGTCCAAAAAACTGCAAACACAAACTACAAAAACCTGTTGGCTTTTAGAGAGAGAATTGTCAAAAGAAAGAAAAGAAAACTGTGATACCTTCATAAAAAACCCAGAATTCCCAAACAGAAAACCAAAACCTTTGTTCTTCCCTTGAAGTAAGAGAATTTGGTATTCTCTCTTTCATTGTTCTTGCTGACTCCAGAATGTCTGAAGGAAGCAACTCAAGTTCCAAACACACGCTCCAGGTTCAAGTTAAGTCTCCCTGACTCTGCATCTTTTCATTCAGAACATCATCAAACATGTAAATATCATAGTATTGATGTTGTTCATATCACCGCGTAAGTAGAAAAACTGTGGATCAGAACTTCCAGATTAAGGCTAGACTCAGGACCAGGATCAGAACTTCCATAAATTGTTGTGCTTTTACCCTTCTGATTTGCTGTTTGCTGAAAACTGAATAAGTTATCATTGTGTTGATTGATATAAGGAAAGACTTAAAATGTAACACAAAAATTCTGTTTTTCACTCACTATTATAACACATAACTTTTGTTTTTTACTCACATTTCTAACACATAGAACTTCCATGATTCCCTCACTATTCTAACAAAGCACAGAACTTATGAGTTCTCCCTACATGTCAAACATACTGAACTTCTGATGTTTCCACTTGCTGTTTTTACACACTCAGAGTTTCTGATTTTTACATGCTGACAATACATTGAATTTTTGGGGTTTAATCACTGTTTTAGTGTAATACAGAACTTCTGACTTGTGGTTGTCTGAATACCACCCAGAACTTTTGTGTTTCCCCTCTAATGTTCATTGCAGGACCTCAGAGCTTACCAACTCAGAACTTCTAATACCCACTGAAGTCTCCTGCTGATTCACATCGCTCTTGGCTTCAGAACCTCTGATTCTGTTTGTTTTGCTTGTAGCAGCACGCTGGTCTTATATCTCATTTATTTTCCTTTTTATCACTTTCAACATTAAAACTATTTTCATAAATATAGAAAGGCATAAAAATGTCTTCTTTTTTACTAAGCTAATTCATTCCCCTTTTTATTTATCAACACAAAAAACCCTTTTTTAAACAAGGTCCCTTTTCTTTCTTACATTATTATTTCAATATGGTTGTAATAAATAATTAGGATTTATTTTCTTGCAAACCCCCATTCGTAAATTTGTACACCCCATCCCCCTAATGATTGTAATAGCGTAGAATCCTTACTTTCCGCGCTTTTATTGCTTTCGTACATTGTTGCCTATCGAAATCGACAAATAGATCACTATAATCAAGACTAAAATGTATGCTAACAAACACACTTGCACACTAACACCCTTAGGGTTATCCCACTTTGTTGCCTATCGAAAAAAAGTCATGTCCCTCGAACATGGGCGTTTTAGCAAAAGACTCGCGATAAAAGATCGTAGTCCCTCGATGACCCTCATTGTTGCCTTCGGTAAACGATCTAGTCCCTAAAACGATATTGCTAAAACGTCCCATAGGTTGACTTATATGACTATATAAACATCTCACCCTCGTCCCTTCACATCCAACGATGGGGCTTCTTACCAAATCAATGGTAAGATAGCAATATCTAAAGGAGGAGGAAAATAATATTTAAGACCTTTTGAGTAGGTAGGTTCGCTCTTAGTTACTCTGACAACAAAAACATTTTATACACCAACAATCTCATTTTGAAACATTTTTTAAGACAACACTTTGTACGCGAGAACCGTTACAAAGACACCTTCTCAAAATCACTTTCAAAAACACATTTCACAAACACATATTTGAACTATTTTCCAAACAAACACTTTGTACGCGTTCTTATAGAGACGAGAACCATTACAAAAACGTTTTCAAAATACTTTCAAAACCCACACCACAAGCACATTCAAACAAAAGCAAGTTATCTAGTGAGTAACTATAAGCCCATGGAAAACCATGGATGAAAAGGGTGCTAACACCTTCCTTTTTCATAATATACCCCCCGAACTAAAAAAAAACATCTCTAAAGGTCTTTCCTATGCTTTTTGACCTTTCCTTTTTGGATAAAAGAAAAGTCGGTGGCGACTCTTGCTAAACCGCAACATTTTGCAAACACAAACGCAAAACCCTCTAAGTCAGTTCTCCCGCCGTATCACAGAACTAGCGACTCTGCTAGGGAAATATATAATTCTAAAGTGGGGTTACCTTAGGGCTAGATCACATCTACTTGCTTTCATTGTTTGACTTGTATGCTTTAAGTTTTGGGTCCTTGTTTGGATAAATGTTAAAAATCCTACACCCGGATTTGGGGACACCTTTTTACGTAAGTAGCAATAAACTGTGAGGGAACTGTGCGGGGTATACCGACACGGTTGAAGCAGTAGCTACATTGATATGGCACTTTGGTTGGTACTAGTAACCCCTGAGTCAATCAGGGAGAGTGTGGGGACGCCGCGTGGTGTCATAAAGCATCAACTGACCTTAGAACCTTTAAATTGCACAACCTGGCCAGTAGGACATAGCGAGGTTACCGGCCTTGGTGTATTCCCAAGGTCGACAGATACTCGATGCTACACTCATTGAGGTTTGACTCTTGATTTTTGTTTGGTTGCGAGTCAATCGCCTATTGGACGAAGTTGGGGGAAAGGTCAGTGATATTGAGATCCCTTTAGAACCCGATTACATATTTATAGGACAGGTTGAACAAATCCAACTTCAAGAGGGTATGACCTTAAAACTCAAGCAGGCCTTAAACCTAAGGACTTGGTGTGATTTGTCTGTTCCTGCTATACCTGTGATTTATCATGACATCATAAACATCATAAACATGGCATATCACTGACTAAGCATTTCAAGGGTTTCTAGGGCTCATCTTTGCTTTGTTTTATAGGACATGGCATCCTCCCGTAGGAACACTATACAGATCAATCTTGTGAAAGTGTCCCTCCAACTGAAGGATATGGCATTAAGGGTTCTTGAAAGCTCTCATTTCACTAAAAAGAATGGTCAATTGCTAAACTTGGTCACTGCCAAACCTGATGAAGAATTATTAAAAGTGTTGTTTCAGTTCTTCGATCATGTGCAACATTGTTTCACCTTCCCGAATTACCAACTAGTACCTACTATGGAGGAACTTTCTCAGCTGTTAGGGGTACCTATTCTGGACCAGCTACCATTCAACGGTACTGAAGAACATCCAAAGCCTGGAGAAATTGCTAGAGCATTGTCTTTACAACGGTATGACATAGTGGCAAATTGGGAGACTAGAGGGAGCGTTCAAGGGATTCTGGTTAAGTTTCTGTTCGAAAAGGCCTACCATTTTTGGGATACCTTAGATTTACAAGCTTTCAAAGAGGTGTTGGCACTTCTCGTTTATGGGATGGTACTTTTCCCTAATGTTGATCAACTCGTAGATGCGAGCACTATCAAGGTTTTCCTGTTTCATAATCCAGTACCTACATTACTCGGGGATATTCTGCACTCTTTGCATACTCTCACTCTAAAAAGAAGGGGGACCCTCATGTGTTGCACTCCTCGTTTGGCTAGGTAGTTTATTTCGCACCTACCCAAGTCTGTTTTAAAGAACGAGCAGGGTCTGAAATGGTCTCGTAGGCTGATGTCCCTTAAGCATTCAGACATTCATTGGTGTTCGCGGTTCTCGGAGGATATCACCATTATCTATCGTTGTGGTGAATTCCCTAATGTCCCTCTCTTAGGCAATAGGGGAGGAATCACTTACAACCCTTGTTTGGCCTTGCATCAGTTTGGTTATGCAAGGAGAGATGGTCCTCATGATACGCTTATCCAAGGAATCTCCTTCAACTATGAGAATGATGCTCAGGGTTACCGCAAAAGGTTCGTAAAAGCTTGGGGCATGGTACATAGAATTGACAGCAAGACGTTGGGGCGCAAGAATTTCATCCCTCTTGAGCCCTATCTCCGATGGGTACGAGCCCACGCTCAAAGTATTATGATGCCTTACCCTGATTTCCTACCAATAATTGTGGAACCAGTTTCTGAGAGAGATACGGCTTCCCTTATTCATCATCCTGACATGCCAACCGATCACAAGGAGTTGCAGAAATCATGGGTCAAATTAAAGAGGAGCGAGGCACGTTTGAAGCTCAGTTTTATGCCAGTGAGAAGAAGGTCCTGGAGCTCACTAGGCTACTCCATGAAGAAAGGAACATAAACGCCTACATTGCACCAAAGAAGATGCGCTCCTGGGAAACCTAGTTTCTTTTTGCTTTGAGTTTTGTTTTGTTTAAACTGTAAGCCTAAAAGGCATTTTTTGTAACGATTTAAACTCATTAATACAATTAACGTGTGTTTTCTTTTTGTTTAAGTAAACTTGAGCTTTTAAGAATCCTTGAAATCATTGCATACGTATACCATCCATGACATTTCATAAGCGGGTACTGTAACAGGTTTCTCATCTCCTCTGCTGTTTATTTCAAGCAGATATGTCTTCTGAACAAAGCATCAAAGATCTTCAGGCACAAAATGCCCAATTTCAACAGATGTTCATAACTCTGGCAAAAGGGCAGGAAGATCTAAAGGCCCTCATCCTGAAAGAGAAAGAGAAGAAGAAGAAGAAGAAGCGTCGTTACCCTCAATATGGGCAGAAGATTCGGGGGGCCACTAAAGCAATCAGTTGATGTGACTTCCTCATCTAAAGAGGGGGAAAATCAAGAGAGACAGAGAAGGGAAGAGGACCCCGTTCCTGAAGTCTCTGACAATGATACCGACTATAATGATGAGCAGTATCCCCCCACTGAGGATAGGTACAAATAGTTAGAGGATCGGTTAAGTTCTATGGAAGTCCAGAGAATACCAGGGCTGGATTTTAAAGAACTGGGTTTGGTGTCCGGGGTGGTCATCCCATGAAAATTTAAAGCTCTAGTCTTTGCAAAGTATGATGGGGTGTCTTGCCCAAAACTCCATCTCCGTTCCTATGTAAGGAAGATCCAACCCCACACCGCTGATAGAAACTTGTGGGTTCATTTCTTTCAAGACAACTTATCAGGGACTCAGCTCGAATGGTTCTACCAATTGTAAGGAACCAATGTCCAAAACTGGGAGGATTTGGCTGCTGCTTTTTATAAGAAGTATCAATACAATGCCGACTTGGCCCCTACTCGTACTCAACTCCAGAGTATGTCCATGGGTGCAGGTGAAGGCTTTAAGGACTACGCACAGAAGTGGAGAGACTTGGCTGGGAGAGTTCAACCTCCATTATCTGACCGGGAGTTGGTTGACATGTTTCATGGGATGCTGTTTGGTCCATTCTTCAACCATTTGATTGGTAGCTCACCGACTGGTTTTACTAAGATGATATTAACTGGAGAGAGGGTAGAAGTTGGGATTCGAAGTGGTAAAATACAGAAAGATACCTCGTCAAGTTCAGCAAAGAAGCCTTTCACTGCTAAGAAGGAGGTCAACTCCATTGATAACCCAAGAGGTTAAAGCCGAACTAACTACCATTCAACAGTAGGTGTTGTGATGATACTGAGACCAGCAGTTACCCCACAATGCAACAATCAATAAATGGTAGAAAGACCATAAAGGTAGTTCACCCGGATTAATATGACATTAACAAAGGTTCTACCCCACCTGTTGAGATCTAATTTGGCAACCTTGAAGGAGGCTCCCAAGAATCCTAATACCTCCTCTCCTTGATACAACCCAAACGCTCGGTGTGCCTATCATTCTGAGAGTTTTGGTCATGATACAAATGATTGTTGGGCTCTAAAAAACAAAGTACAAGATTTTATTGAAGCCAAGGAGATTGAGTTCGACGCCCCGGAAAAGCCCAATGTCATAACTGCTCCCATGCCTAAACACAACCATGGAGTTAACGCTGTTGACACCAATTTGTTCGTAACTTCAGTGGATGAAGTTTATAATCCTCTTGTGACTGTTAATAAGAATTTGTTGTTGGTCGGTTTATTTCCGGGTTGTGGTGACGGTTGCCACATGTGTTCATTTCTACCTTCTGGTTTCCATTTGCTGAGGTCAGGTGCCAATGCCTGATGGACAACGGAGAAATTCTGTTTGAAAAGACTCTAATTCCAACTGTTCCATATGAAGATATTGCTATTATAACCATTTCTGCAAATCCTTCCAAAGTCTCCTCGAGAAGACCTGTTAGGATTACATCTGCTCCAAGAATCGCTCCGTTGATAATCACATGTCCTGGTCTTGTCCCGTATGTCTCAGACAAAGCTGTCCCCTGGCATTATGGCGCCGATGTTTACTATCATGGCGTTAAACAAAACTTGAAGACCGAAGAAGCTGATCCTGATGTCGGTAACATTGTCGGGACCAACAAGATTACTAGAAGTGGAAGGGTTTTCTCTCCTGAGATCTCCCCGAAGACTGTCATTAAGCCTGTCGTTATTTCATCTTCTGCACCCGCTAGTACTTCAGTTACTACTCCTGTTCTTACCCTGACTGTTACCCCTGCCGATAAGTCATCTGGGACTCGAGGAAAAGAAGCTGTAGGTGAGCCTGCCCGGATGGAGGCACCTAGAAAAATTGTTGTGGAAGCCTCTAAGCAAGAGATAGAGGAAATACTGAAAATCATTAAGAAGAGCGACTACAATATGGTCGAGCAGCTGGGGTAGACCCCATCAAAGATATCTATGTTTTCTTTGTTGTTGTATTCTAAAGCACATGCAAAGGCTTTGATTGCATTTCTCAAGACAACGCATGTGCCGCAAGAGACTTCAGCTGATCAATTTAAAGATTGCATGGCTAGCCTGACTGCTGACAATGGGCTGGGTTTTTCAGATGTAGACTTAACACCAAAGGGAAGAAAGCATAATGATGCTCTGCATGTCTCGATTGATGTAGGGGAACCACTATGGCTCATGTGTTGGTGGATATCGGGTCTTTGCTGAATGTTTTTCCTAAGAAGGCTCTCGATCGACTAGATTGTGAGGGTTTGACCTTAAAACCCAGTAACATTGTGGTAAGGGCTTTTGACGGATCGAAAAGAATGGTGCATGGGGAAGTAAATATCCCTATCAAGGTAGGATCTCAGACTTTCGAGTCCACTTTCTATGTGATGGACCTCAGGCCATCGTACTCTTATTTGTTGGGTCGTCCTTGGATCCACAAAGCTGGGGTTGTTACTTCTACCCTACACCAAATGTTGAAGTATCCGGTAAAGGGGAAGATAGTCACTGTACATGGAGAAGAGGAGTATATGGTGAGCCACCTGAACTCCTTCAGGTACGTATAGATGGACGAGGAATTTATAGAGACTCCATGTCAAAACTTTGAAGAGGTTCCCCAGATCTTGGCGTCAGCTGAGACCATTACCAGCACCAAACCTCCTTTAAAGATGGCTTCTCTCAAGGATGCTAGAGCAATGGTTAAAGAAGGGGCTCAGAGGGGTGTTCGGTGCGCTCAAGTTGGAGGACCTCCCCTACGCATCAGCAATAGAGAGGTCAATGTTGTTGAAGACAGTGAGGAAGATTTTGATATCGACAACTAGATTTACCCAACTACCAACGGTGGATCGAGTAATTGGACGACCAGAGATTTCATATCAGTTTCTTTTATTCAGCAGTAATTGTCTTACTTGTTTTCTAAGTTTGTAATGAACAATTTGAACTTTATGGCCTTGTGTCTTGCCCAAAGCATAATGGTTCTATTTGTGAGGGTTATTATATGTCATCTCATATATCATCAATGAAGCATTGGACGTTCTTTGCATATAAATTTTGCACTCTCTATTTTTTCTTCTTTGTCTTTACTTTATCAATACATCTATGCTCTTACACACACTCACATATCAAATTGCAGATCCATATCCACTCTGGATCCCATTGCTAACAATCCTGCTATTGCCAGTATGACTTCGAAAATCTGATCAACCAAGCCGAGGACGAAGGTGAGGACGATTGTGAGGTACCTGGAGAACTTGCTAGCTTGCTACAATGAGAAGAGAGGGATATACAACCTCATGAAGAGCCAGTTGAGACAATAAACTTGGGCACAGAAATGGACAAAAAAGAAGTAGAGATCGGCACGAATCTAGAGACTAAGATCAAACAGAAACTAATACAGATGTTGCACGACTATGTTGAAATCTTCGCCCGGTCCTATGAAGACATGCCTGGTTTAGACACTGACATCGTGGTACACCGTCTTCCAACTAAAGAAGGCTGTCCTCTGGTTAAAGAGTAGGTCCGCCATATGCACCCTGAAATGTTAGAGAAAATCAAGGCAGAGGTCATGAAGCAGTTCGATGCGGGGTTCTTAGCTATCACCTCTTATCTGCAGTGGATTGCTAACGTCGTTCCGGTACCTAAAAAGGACGACAAGGTAAGGATGTGTGTGGATTACAGAGATCTGAACAGGGCAAGCCCCAAGGATGACTTCCCGCTCCCCCACATTAATGTTCTGGTTGACAACACCGCACAACACAAAATATTCTCTTTCATGGATGGTTTCTCTGGCTACAACTAGATCAAGATGGCTCCTGAAGACATGGAGAAAACAACCTTTGTCACATAGTGGTGCACCTTATGTTACAAAGTGATGCCTTTTGGGTTGAAGAATGTTAGGGCAACTTATCAGCATGCCATGGTCGCTTTGTTCCATGATATGATTCACCATGAGATCGAAGTTTATGTCAATGACATGATATCCAGGTCTCAGACTGAGGAAGAACACCTTGATCATCTCCAAAATCTGTTCGACAGGTTGAAAATATATAAGTTGAGGTTGAATCCGAACAAGTGCACCTTCGGGGTAAGGTCTGGTAAACTTCTGGGTTTTATCGTCAGTAACAAAGGTATTCAGGAAGACCCCACAAAGGTAAATGCTATACAAGAAATGCCAGCTCCCCGTATGGAGAAGGAAGTTAGAGGTTTCTTGGGACGCTTGAATTATATCTCCAGGTTCATTTCACATATGACTGCTACTTGTGAGCCGATCTTCAAGCTATTGGAGAAAGATCAAGTGTTAAAGTGGAATGATGAATTCCAGACCGCTTTCGAAAGAATCGAGGAATACTTTCAAGAACCACCAATTATGATTCCTCCAGTTGAAAGAAGACCTTTGATATTGTACCTGAAAGTGCTAGATAATTCAATGGGGTGTGTGCTGGGGCAGCATGACGAGTCTGGTCGAAAAGAGCATGAAATTTATTACCTTAGCAAAAAGTTCACCGACTGTGAGATACGATACTCACTGCTCGAGAAAACTTGTTGCACTTTGGCATGGTCTGCTCACCGATTGAGAAAGTATATGCTGACCCACACTACCTTGTTAATATCAAAGATGGATCCGATCAAGTACATTTTCGAGAAGCCCGCTCTCTCTAGAAGGATAGCAAGGTGGCAAATGATCCTAACTGAATACAACACAAATATACAACCCAAAAAGAAATAAAGGGGAGTGTATTGGCTGATCATTTGGCTCATCAGGCCGTGGATGACTACCAGTCCATGAATTTTGAGTTCCCGGATGAGAATATTATGCTGGCGACTGACTACAAAGAACCTGGACCCGACGAAGAACCCGTGGAAGGATCCCGATGGTCTATGTATTTCGATGGAGCCTCAAACGCACTCGGTAATGGCATTGGCGCCATGATTATATCTCCTGAGGGCTGTCATACTCCTTTCACTGCCCGACTGTGTTTCAACTGCACTAATAATATGGCAGAGTATGAAGCCTGTATCATGGGTCTTCGAGCTGCTATTGACCTGAGGATTAAGTTCTTAAGTGTATTCGGGGATTCCGCCCTGGTGATAAGTCAGATCAAAGGAAAGTGGGACATGAAGCACCCAAATCTCATTCCTTACAAAGAGCACGTACTGACATTGCTCCTACACTTTGAGGAAATAACCTTTGAACATTTCCCACGAGAGGAGAATCAGTTAGCGGACGCGATAGCCACCATGTCTTCTATGTTCAAAATCCGGTGGGACAAAGAAGCTCCCTGAATCACCATTGAGAGATTGGATGAACCAGCACACTTCTGCGAGATAGATACTGAAAAGGTAGCAGACAAACCTTGGTTTCACGAAGTCAAAAGGTATCTCGAGGCTCAAGAGTATCCGAAGGGGAATCTGTCAACGATAAGAAGTTTCTGAGAAGGTTCGCTGCAAAATTCCTCCTCAGTAATGAAATCCTCTATAAATGCAACCATGACTTCACATTATTACAGTGTGTAGACAAGAGCGAAGCAGAGAGGATCGTGATAGATCTACATGGAGGAACCTTCGGAACCCATTCTAGTGGACATAACATGGATAAGAAGATCCTACGGGCAGGATATTACTGGTCCACCATGGAGGACGATTGTTATCAGCACACTCGAACTTGTCATAAGTGCCAAATCTATGCTGATAAGGTGCACGTACCTCTGGTTCCTCTAAACGTCCTGACAGCTCCTTGGCCCTTTGCGATGTGGGGAATCAACATGATCGGCGAGATCATACCTACTGCATCTAATGGGCATCGTTTCATCTTAGTAGCCATTGATTAATTTACAACATGGGTTGAAGCAACCTCTTTTGCTAATGTGACCAAGAACGTCGTGGCATGGTTCATCCGACACAATCTGATCTGTCGATATGGTATACCAGAGAGAATCATCATTGATATTGGTACGAATCTCAATAACACAATGATCACCAAACTCTGTAAGAAATTCAAGATACAACATCACAACTCTTCTCCCTACCGGGCAAAGATGAATGGCGTTGTTGAAGAGGCTAACAAGAACATCAAGAAGATTATACAGAAGATGACGGTGACATACAAAGACTAGCATGAGATGCTACCATTCGCTCTTCATGGGTACCGTACCTCAACACAAACATCAACAGGGGAAACACCTTACTCTCTGGTATATGGCATGGAGGCAGTCCTACCCATTGAGGTCCAGATCCCTTCTTTAAGGATTATGAAAGATACAGGTTTAAACGAAGATGACTGGGTCCAGACTCGACTTGATCAACTGAATTTGATCGATGAAAAGAGACTTACTTCTTACTTCCATGTGTAGCGATAAAAAATGTAGCGGGGTAAATCGGAGATCGAATTATTGATTAATTCTTCTCACAAAAGCAAGAGTCGCCACCGCGCTTTATTATTTCCAAGGGAAAAGGGGAAAGAGCGAAATAAAACCCTAAATATGCAATGTAAAATAATACTTTTAAAAGTAATAAAAATACAAGGCGTTTTTTGAAAAGAGATCTATGGTTCGGGGGTTGGTTATACAGTGGGAAGGTATTAGCACCCAATGTATCTATAGTACTCTATAGGAACCTTTCGAAATATCTGTTTATTAAAATGTTCGTTTGATTAAAAATAAATTGTTTTGGCCGAAAAAGGGTACGGATGGGTTTTTGAAGATACGACGACCTAATGTCGAAGTTTTTGCTTAAAAGGTATGAGTTTTGAAAAGATTGGATATTTGGGGAAAAATTGTCTTAAGTTTTAATGAGATGCGAATGTTCGCGTGATTGGATTTGAGGACATGAAGTCAACAAATTTAATCATTTTCCCTTGGATTAAGAAGTAAACAGAATAAACGAGTAAAGACGAAATAGTTGACAGAAAATTATGCAGATAATGATATACAACAATTAAATAAAAGACTAAATGGTGTGAACATGCATTTTTTATATTTTTGTTTAATAGGTATAACGCAAGAGGATTAATTAAAGAAAAGATAAAATGTTTTAATTCTTAAATTCTATTTTTTTTATATTTTTATATTTTTGTATTAGTATTACTAAAGCGAGGGAAATAATTTAAAGAAAATAACATGTTTTTAATTTTAAGTCATTTTTATTTTTATATGTTTTTTTTTTAATATTAATATAAAGCATTATTTTTAAGAGATGTTAAATAATTCTAAATTAAATTAAAACTTTAAAATTACTAACTTAAATCTAATTAAAAAAGGGAATACTAAAAAAAAATTAAATTACAAACTAAAGCTAAACTTAATAAAAATTGGTCTAATATTAAAATGTTTTAATTAAACCTCAACTCTTATTGATTAAGTTCTATTAATTAACTAAATTAATAATAATCTAAAAAAACTAAAGGAAAGTAAATAGAAAAAAGGGTATCAAAATATAAAGGGGTGGTGTTAGTAGAAGACATTTGGGGCTAAAGGGTTTAAGGGCCCAAAACAGAAAACAGAAATAAGGGGGTGTACAAGAAATTCGTTGGGCTCAGGCAAGGAAAACAGGTTTATTCCAATATCCATAATTGTTTTAAGGTTAAACATAAAGTGTTTAGTTGAATTAGGGATTAGGGTTTGGTTACGCAGCGCCGTTCTTCTTGTTCATTCACGCATTCTTGATTCGTCTTCTTCTCGTGATTCATCTTCTTCGTTCGCTTCTGACCTTTTGCCTGAGCTTTTCTCGCCCCAATGGCCACCAGCTTCCAATCTTCTTCTTCCCTCCAACTAGACGCTAGGGGGCGACGAATTTACGGTACAAATTTTATCTTTTAATTCGTTAGGTTTTTGGTCACTGCATGTTATAATCTTTGATCCATTTTGTGATTCTGACTTCAAATTTCTTACATGATTATTTGAGGTATTATGAAAGTAAAAGAGGGAAAAAATGTTACCTGGAGACGGAGACGGAGGAGGAAGGTTGGACGTGCGTAGGAGGCCAAAACGGCGGGGAAGACGGTGACGGCGTGATATTCGCTTGGTATCCTGGTTTGTCCTCTTTGCCCCTTTTGTTTAATGATGAAATCCCTGAAAACGAACTTTATCTTCTTCCTCTTGGTAGCCTTTGTGTGCTTCACTGTGGTCTTTGAATACTTTGCTCTCTTCTTCTTTTGCTGTGATTTTGTTGCCTCGTGATTGGCCTATGATGATATGCTATGAGGCTTTTCTGTATGCTTGGGTTTAGGATGGTACAGGTTTGTGGCCATATTGGTTGTTCTGGTTTTTGGCTGTAGAATTGGTTATGGTTTCAACAGGTTTGGCCTTGAGTTTACTGGTTTTACTGGTTTTAGGCCATTACAGGTTTTATGGTTTTAGCTTCAGGTTTTGGGTACACTGGTTTTTGATTTGGCCATATTGGTTGAGGTTTTTATAGGTTATGGTTATGGTAGCAGGTTAATGGTTTTTAGGCCATATTCGTTTGATGGTTTATGCAAGTTAATGGTTTAGGCCATATTGTTTTGGCTTTTCTGGTTTTTCTGCAGGTTATGGAAATAGGTTTGTGGCTTAGGCCATGGTTTTGGAATGGTTATAGTTAGGCTGGAAAGTTTTGAGGTTTTATGGTTTAGGCCATAAGGTTTTGAAACAAGGCTTTGGTGATGGTTTTAGGTTGATGGTTCATGCTTGTTAGACTTTGAGAAAATTGTTTTGTATATTTTTTGACAGTTTTTGGTTTTCAGTCTTGAAGGCTTCATGAACAGGTTGTGAACTCTTTCTTGTTTTGAAGGGGTTTGTGTTATGTTATAACAGTTTTGGCCTTCCTCCTCTGAGGTTTACGTTACAGGTTGAATACTTTTATTATATTTTTTTGATGCCTCTGCACATTACTGCTTCATATGGTTTGTCTCTATTCCTATTTCATGCTTTCTCTTTTCTTACTGCATTGCTGCTGTTCTGTTGGCTATCTATTTCCTGCCTAAACCAAAACCTGTAAAACCATACTTCTTTCTCTCTTCTCTCTCCTCAATACAATTTGACATAAAAATGTGATGTTATGTATTGGTTCTGAAAAAGCATTATGCTGGAAAATGATGTAAATGGAATATTACTTGCTTGCATATTTGATCTTTAAACTGCACACTTCTTTGACTTCTGCATATGCAGCATGGAGCCTTTGATTTTTTTGGCCTCTTCCACATTAGTTTACGTTGGACTTTTGTCTTTGAACATTGCATATGCTGTTAATTCGAAATATGCTGTTTTGAAAATAAAATGAATTTGTGCATCTTTTAACTTGTGCAGTTTATTTTGAAAATAAAAATTCATCCCTTTTTGTGAACCGGGAGAAATCCCGTGATTTGCAAAAAGGGTAAAAACTGATTCCAGCCGTTTGCTTTTAATGATGAACACTAAAAATAATTTTCTGCTTTTAATTATTTATTTATTTCTGACTTTTTTCTTTTAATTGTTTTGCAGGTAAAATTAAATGAGCAGACAAAGAAGCATTGGATAGAAGATGAAGATTTAGAATTTAGGAAAAATTAGAATAGTTTTTATTTTTCTTTAAGCATTTTTTATAATTGTTATTGTAAATATTTTGTAAATAATACAATATTTAAATAACAATTGTAATAATTAGAATAAAGTAAATAAAATTCCAATATTTTACCAATTAATTCTTTTCTTCTTTCCAATTATTTATTTTATCATTTATAATTCTTTAAATTATAACAACTGAAAATGAATTCCAACTATTAAATTCAGAATATAAACAATTAAATAAACATCATTGATCAATAAACTTCTCTTCAATTATTTAATTCATTATTCATAATTCTCTAAATTATAATAACTGAAAAATAAAATTTCAATTATTTAAACTTAGAATGATAAATAATTAAATAATCATTGTTGACCAATTAATAAACCTCTTTTCAAATATTTATTTTATTATTTATAAATCTTTAAATTATATAATAACTGAAAATAAATTCCAATTATTTAAATTTAAGATAATAAATAATTAATAAACATTGTCTGATCAATTAATAGACTTCTTTCAAATATTTACTTTATTATTTATAAATCTTTAAATTAAATAATAACTGAAAATAAATTCCAATTATTTAAATTTAAGATAATAAATAATTGATAAACATTGTTTTAGCATTGATCGATTAATAAATTTAGCGTTCAAAAATAGACAGCTCTCGACTTGAAAAAGTTATGAATTTTAAAATCAATAGATCAAAACGCTTGCAATGTAATGATGCAGATGGGAGATGGTATCTTAGGTCAAAATTTGGGGTACAACACCATGGTCAGACGTATCAAAACAGAATGATCAAGGCTTTTAACAAGAAAATCAGGCGTCAAGAATATCAAGTTGGGGATCTAGTAATAAAACGCATCATACTGCCGCAAGGTGATCCCAGGGGCAAATGGACCCCCACTTACGAAGGGCCATTTGCGATTAAAAACATTTTCTCGGGTGAGGCCATAATTCTAACCACCATGGACGGTGACGACCTCCCTCACCTTGTCAATGCAGACATAGTGAAAAGATATTACGCATGATAAAAGACCCGCTAGGTCGACTGGCCTAGGAAAAAATAAGGGCTTCCCGGCGAACCAAAAGGGTTCGGGCAAAAATAAGGGATGAAAATGAAAAAAATCTGTACACCCGGCAAGTCGAAAACCTGAAAATGCGACTTGGGCAAAAAAGGGTATCCTGGTGGACCGAAAACCCGAAAGGGCGGTCCAGGAAAAAGTTAGGGATGAAAAGCGTATCACTATCTCCCATTGGATCACCCTGCGATCTGACCTCTGTATCAACTGTCAAACTCAAACGGCATCAATCAATCTAAGCAGCTTCAGACAAACAACAAAGTGAGGGGACGCTCGAAGGCATAGTGGCAATAGTTGATTTGAAACCCAATGGGATTGTTGCACATAGTTGTTTTCTTTTTTTTGTACACAATATTGTAAATCTTTCATTTTTACGGCGGCGTTCTCTTACTAGAGCGTCGGCTTCCTTGTACAAAAACACTTGTTATAGGTCAACTTCAAAAATTAATACAAGTCATCTTTACAAAAACTATTTGTTTTTCTTTTTCTATTTTGTTTTTTCAAGAACGTCCAATGATTCATTCTTGACATATGCACTTGAATATGATTTCTATTTACAAATATTTGTATAAAAAAAAGAAAGATAATTGCTCATAATTTAAGAAACAGGGACGAAAAACTAAAATATCAAACCCGATAGTTACCCCGTCTAGCAGGTACCGGGACAGAGACAGTTCGGAGCACAGTCATCTATGAGTGTGACCTTTTAACATCTGTATTCCCCACAGAGTAGAAGTAATCAAAGCCTCGATAATAAATTCTCTCAAAACGGGAAGTAATCTCCCTAGCCAGGGTCGTCCGGGTCCCCGGGCCAAATTTCGTAATCACGAATGGACCATCTTGAATTTCTAATCCCCCAAGCAGAGTTTATTTCTCTGGATACATGAGCTCAATCCCCGACAGAGCCCATTACTTCAGCTATGGAAATTCACCTTCCAAGATGTTCCCCCGCAGAGCTATTCCCGAATAAGTCTCTCCTTGGTAGAATGTGCACAGACGGCAAAGAACAAATCTCCAGCACAGTCACTTCCATCCATCATCCCCAGCAGAAGTAGAAGAACCACAATTCTCTATAACAATTAGGAATGTTATACTCTCCAGCAGCAGTCAGGGATTTATTTTCCAGGGATCGGACACGTCCCAACAACATTTCATATACATACATCATGACATGCGCATACATCATAATCTCCATTATTTTGAGAACATCATCTCACAATGCATTTCATGCATCGCATTTTACTAACCTTGTTATCTTTTTAGGAAAGATAGTTATCACCAACAATTTCAGCAGTTAAACATGTCATATCTGCAAGCAATCAAGGGAAAATCAGTTCTCGAAACCAAATGGGTCAACTAATAGGCTTTCATCTCGAAGTAACCCTACTATCCAGGTTCCTTCCTACAAGCCCTACTACCCAGGATTTCATTTTGAAGTAGCCCTACTACCCAGGCTTTCATCTCGAAGTAACCCTACTATCCAGGTTCCTTCCCACAAGCCCTACAACCCAGGCTTTCATCTCGAAGTAGCCTTACTACCCAGACTTTCATCTCGAAGTAACCCTACTATCCAGGTTCCTTCCCACAAGCCCTACTACCCAGGCTTTCATTTAGAAGTAACCCTACTATCTATGTTCCTTCTCCCTTGTCTCCAGACAACAGTTTACAACACTGTGAGGCTTGGACCCGACCAGATATGGTCAATTCCATATTTCCCCAGTAAGTCGCTGTATAGCTTGGACCCTGACCAGGTGTACATTTTACTTTCATCTCTTCAATCAAGATTTAGTTCCCAGTAAAGTAATGGACAACCAAAGCTCCTAGACTTTACTTCCCAATGCATAAATCAACATTCCCCGGCAAAGTCCTCCTAAACGGCAGGTACAAGAATTATCGCCAAGGAATCTCTTACGTAACCAATCTTTTATGAATGGCATCTTTAAGCCCATTCCCTATACCCTCAGTCATCACATCACCGAGTGAAAATTTCTGGGCACTCTAATGTCCAATCATCTTCCACCTTTATATCACGAAAGGCTGACCAGCCAATCTACATCCTCAGGCTTAAGAAGATTGAACAGGGGCAAATGTTGTACCCCAAAATTTGCCCTCTCATTTCTCAAAGGATCACCCTGAACCCTCAGATTTGTTCCCATCCAATTTCATGCTTTGAATTATAAATTTTCCAAGAAAATCATCCACAAGGGCAAAATGGTCATTTGCACACTGAAAAGTCAAACATTGACTTTTGGATCAAAATCAAGTTTCAAGAATCATATTTCAGCAAGACATGTTAAAATATGAAGTTTGTTTCATCTAGAAATTCAAAAGTCAAAAGTTACTTTGGAAAAGTCAAATTTCTAAATACTTAGAAATTTTCTAAGTATTTAAGAAATATGACAAGCTCAGAACTTCTGACCAGACTATCACCATGATGCAAGTTGATTATGGAAGAACTTCTGATACAATAGTTATAGATTTCAATGAGATCTAAAACATTTTAGAATAGAACTTCTCCTAGAAATGCTGGGATTTCAAGTTATAAATCCTTGAAGACACGTCCATGAAACTAAAGCATTCAACAAATTCTGGACACTTTCAAGAAAGAGTTTGGTCAGAACTTTAGGGCCTGTTTTCATAAAGGATCAGTATGAGTTTGCAAGGGTAAGTCAAAGAAGGTTACAAAGCATGTTGCAAGCTTCCTGGAAAGTCTGAGAGCTCCTTCAGAACATGCTGGAGCTAGGAGATACAAGGATCAGAAGATTGGATGTCTATTACAAGCTACGCTGAAGCTGAACTTCTGATCCAAAATTAAGAAATGATGCAGAGTTTCACATGGAAGGATTTCTGATTTGATAAATCTCATCATCATTTAATGCTCATTTAATGCTTACAACCACTTTTGAGTCTTTATCAAAAGGATCTCCCCCACGTGTACCTCTACTATCTTGGGAAAGTAAACTTTTATGCAAAAGGGAGCTAGGCCCATGTGTTGCTTTTGCTTTTCCTTAATTTTGGTTGACAAATCCAGCTTAGGCACTGCTAAACCTGCAATCCATCCTGCTTTGTGCCTTGATCCATGCTTGTTTAAACTTACTTCAAGAGCAAGTCAGCGCCTATCATATGATGTTGGTGCCACTTGACCTCTAAAAAATACAAAATATTTGCCTATAAATTGAACTCCATTGGAAACTGTAAAGAGGTCGGAAATTTGAGAAAGAAAAGTCTTGAACTCCTTCAAAAATTCCAAGAGTCCAAAAAACTACAAACACAAACTACAAAAACCTGTTGGCTTTTAGAGACAAAATTGTCAAAATAAAGAAAATAAAATTGTGATACCTTCATAAAAAATCAAGAATTCCAAAACAGAAAACCAAAGCCTTTGTTCTTCCCTTGAAGTAAGAGAATTTGGTATTCTCTCTTCCCTTGTTCTTGCTGATTCCAGAATATCTGAAAGCGGCAACTCAAGTTCCAAACACACGCTCCAGGTTCAAGTTAAATCTCCCTGACTCTGCATCTTTTCATTCAGAACATCATCAAACATGTAAATATCATAGTATTGATGTTGTCCATATCACCGCGTAAGTAGAAAAAATGTGGATCAGAACTTCCTGATTAAGGCTAGACTCAGGAACAAGATCAGAACTTCCATAAACTGTTGTGCTTTTATCCTTCTGATTTGATGTTTGCTGAAAACTGAATAAGTTATCGTTGTGCTGTTTGATATAAGGAAAGAGTTGAAATGTAACACAGAACTTCTGTTTTTCACTCACTATTCTAACACATAACTTCTGTTTTTCAATCACCATTCTAACACATAGAACTTCCATGATTCCCTCACTGTTCTAACATAGCACATAACTTCTGAGTTCTCCCTACATGTCAGACATACTGAACTTTTGATGTTTCCACTCGCTGTTTTTAGACACTCAGAGTTTCTAATTTTTACATGCTGACAATACACTGAATTTCTGGGGTTTACTCACTGTTTTAGTGTAATACAGAACTTCTGACTTGTGGTCCACTGTCTGAATACCAGCCATAACTTTTGTGTTTCCCCTCTAATGTTCCTTGCAGGACTTCAAAGCTTACCAACTCAGAACTTCTGATACCCACTGACGTCTCCTGCTGAGTCACATAGCTCTTGGCTTCAGAACTTCTGATTCCGTTTGTTTTTCTTGTAGTAGCACGCTGGTCTTATATCTCATTTATTTTCCTTTTTATCACTTTCAACATTAAAACTCTTTTCATCAATATAGAAAGGCATAAAAATATCTTCTTTTTTATTAAGCTAATTCATTCCCCTTTTTATTCATCAACACAAAAAACCCTTTTTTTAACAAGGTTCCTTTTCTTTCTTGCATTATTATTTCAATATGGTTGTAATAAATAATTAGGATTTATTTTCTTGCAAACCCCCATTCGTAAATTTGTACACCCCATCCCCCTAATGATTGTAATAGCATAGAATCCTTACTTTCCGCGCTTTTATTGCTTTCATACATTGTTAGTAACTAGGGTGTGTGTGATACGATGGGAGAACTGACTTGAGGTTTTGCGTTTTGTGTTCGCAAATGTTTCGGTTTGGCAAGAGTCGCCACCAACTTTTTATTTTATCCTAAGGAAAGGTCAAAAAGCACAAGAAAGACCTTTGAGATGTTTTCTTGGGTTCGGGGAGTAGATTATGAAAAGGGAAGGTGCAAGCACCCTTTTCATCCATGGTTATCCATGGGCTCTTAATTACTTGTTTAGATCACTTGTTTTTGCTTTTCAATTGTTTGAAATGGTGCTTTGTGTGTGGTTTTGAAAATGTTTTGAAAAGAGGCCATCGTTGTGGCAACCTTTGTAATGATTCTTGTTTAAATTTATACAAAGGTGTTTTGATTTTTTTAAAAGAGGTTTCAATGTTTGAGAGTTTGATTTGGGAAATGTTTTGAAATTGTGTTGTGAAGTGTGTTTGAAAATAGCAAGGATGTTTTGCAAGTTTGATCAAGTAACTAAGAATTGTCTATCCTATTTTACTCAAAGATCTTTCCTATGTGTTTTTTAACCCTTTTGACAGTGTTATTTCACCATTGCATTTGGTGAACAACCTTGTGTTAGGATGTTAAACGGGATAGGCGCGGGTCATCGTATAGACCATGATAGCAATTGTGTTAAATATCTTTGGAAAATTTTTGAGGGACTTGATCATTTTGTTTAGGCAACCAAGATAGCGTCATCGAGGGACTATGATCTTTTGTTTTGTTTTTGTTTTGCCAAAGTACCCAACATGTATAACATGGCCCATTTTTGAGGCAACAAGTGGATTGTAACCCTAGGGGTGCAAGTGTGCATTGTGTATTGATTTTCATGCATTTTTGTCTTTGTATTAGGTCAAACTACTTGTTGATTTTAGATTTTTGCATACAAACCCTAATCTCTAATCATGGCATAATTGAAAGCATAAAGTGCGAGAATTAAAAATCTAAGCTATTACAACATGATTATGGGGATGGGGGTACAATCTTTGAACGGGGGTGTATTTGACAAGAAATAAAAACCCTAGTTTACTATTACCTCCAAATTGAATCAAATGCATAAATAATAAATGGACAATATTTAAATAAACAAAATAAATAAATATATCAAATAATATGAATTATGCAAAAAAAGGTTTTTGTTTATTTATGTATTTAAAAAATATTTAATATAAAAGGAATAATAAAAAGGGATTATTATTTTTATTAAGGGTAAACCCTAATTTCCTTTAAGAAAATAAATATATTAATTACATTATTTATATACAATATAAAATAATATATATACAAAAAATTAAATATATTTAGAAAAAGGTATTATTTTAGATATAAGTAATAATAATTAAAAAAAAGTATATTTTTCATGTTTTTTTATTCCCAAGTATTTATTTAAATAAAATAAAAGTGTATATTTATATTAATTATATTAAATATGTATAAAAATAAAATAAAATATATACAAAAAATAAAAACATATTTAGAATGATATTTTTTTGGTGTGAATAAAATAAAGATTAAGATAAAAATATAATTTATTTTTAAGTTTTCAATAAATAAAATAAAAGTATATAATCAATAAATTAATTTTATGTTAGAAAAAATGAAAATAAAATACAAAATAAATATGAAAAATTTATAAAAATATTTTTGAGTACTTTTTGTATTTGGAAATAATAACATAAAATCAGAAATGAAAATAAAATACAAAAATATAAAATATAAAGAAATTGGGTCAGGGGGTACAAAAAGTAAAAGGAGGGTGTCAATAGTGAGCCAGGACCAAGCCCAGCCCACCACTTCATCTTCAACCTCTGACTTTCAAACAAAACGCGTGCGCCTGTTATCAAACCTGGACATCCTGCATACGAGCTCTATTGCAAAAACACATAACATCAAAGTTGTAGAGCTTTTCAAGACGAATCTAACTATATAAAAAACTAATCCTAACTCTTAAAGACCAGAGAGAATTTCTCTGGCCCTAAAATCAAACCTAATTTTCTCAGTATGTTCATGGATCAAATTCTCTTAGCATGCTTAATAAAAATGAAAACTGAGCATATGTACAGCTTCATGGCAATGAATACTACATTTCTTATTCACAAACCTAAGTCTAAATGTTCCTAAATAGAGAGATAGGAAGTTGACAGTTGGCAAAATGAAAATGAAAATGAAAACTGAGCATATGTACAGCTTCATGTCAAAATGAAAATGGCAAACCCTGTAAATGGAGTTACAGTTGGTGTTTGAGGTTTGGGATAGCTTGGATGGATTGAATGGAAGGTGTTTGAACCAGTTTGGGACAAAACGCACGATCCAAATGAGCTATGGAAGTCAAGTTGCCCTGTTTTTCCAATGGAAGGTGATTTCTGGATATGGGAGGTTTGAGGGCTCAAAGAGTCGTGTTTCTGGCTCAAAGAGGTGTAAGAAAGATGGTTCAAATGTTTGCACAAGTTGGTTTTGGCTGATGTTCAAGTTCTCATGTATTTGGCATATTTCTTGTATATGAAGCAAAAGTGGGAAGTGATGTCCAACAGGCCTGTACAGGCTATCCTTATGCTTTCACACTTTTCCCTTGGCCCCTCCAACTTGTGGATTTGATTTGCTGTATGAGATATGCACCAATGCTCAAGATATCAGTTTTGACATAAAGCATGATTTAAGCAAAAATGGAAATTTTGCTTTTTCTACTTAGGGATTAATCCAAGGTGCAATGCTCTAATGACCAAAACAATGCCTTAGACCAATGGTTTTGCACTTAATTATTGAGTGTGAAATGGTTTTGAGGCCTGTATTCTAGTGCAAAGCAAGCTGACTTGAAATTGCAATTTGTATGAACATGAACATGCCATGGATGAAAAGTGAGTTTTTGCCAACTTCAAGCCTTCGATTCTCCTTAACCACAAATGAGTTTGGGGAGTTCTTGGACATTTTGGAAAGCTTGTAACATGATCTACAATCCATATTTGAAATTCAACTTGATATTCCAAGTGGAACTATGTGAAAAATGGCCATGAAGATAGGTCAAAATCTTGCCTAAACTAGGGCAAAATTTCACTAAGTTAAAAGTTTTAGGGACCCTTGTTCCAAAAATCATAACTTGATATCCAAGCTTCTTTTGGGAAAACTTTGTTAATAAAAGTTGTAGACTTTGTGGAGGACTACAACTTTCATGTTGGAAGTTTTGTTTGAATCCAAATGAATCATGGTGAAAATGTTGGGCAAAGTTAGGAAAAATTAAGAAAATTTCATAACTTAGAAAAATTCTAAGTTATGAAAATTTTCAACTTTAAACCCTAATTTGAAAAAATGGGTTTCTTGATGAACGATTTTCTTGTTTTGACATATCTTGGTGAAAAATGACCCTTGGCACTTGATTTTGACCAAAAAGTCAAAGTTTGACTTTTCAGTGTACAGTCAAATTTTGATCAGTTGATTGAAAAATTCATCTGTCAATCCAATGCACTTGAGATCTTTTGAACCTTGTGAATAGGTCAAGATGATGCCATTGAGTCCTTGAGTCCATGATTGAAACCCATTTGCCATTGGCTAGGTCAAAAGTCAGAAATTGCCTTTGTACAATCAAAACCCTAAAAATGACAATTTTGCCCTTTTGGTGATCTGATCAAATTTCTTGTGAAGTTGTGGTCCAAAATTGATCAAATGGTTCATATGAGTTTATAATGTTGATGTGGGTAAAAAATCATGAGGTTTGGCTATAAATTGGCCATAGTTGACTTTTTCCCCAATACAGCTGATTTCTAAATCAACTGTCCAATTGACTGGGCAAAAATTTGATTCAAGGCTTAAAACTTGGTATGGACAAACTTATGAGTCCAACATGAAGTATGAAAGTAATTTTGAGCATTAGAAGTCCAAAAATCCATGTGCAAACTCAAACCCTAATTTAGGTCATCAGTGCAAGGAGATGTCTTGGGCAATGTAAAAACCCTAATCTTGTCTGGAGTTCAAGTAGCCTTGTGAGGGGGAAATCTTGATAAAATGAGAGGGAAAACTTTGGGGCACAACAGCTGCCCCTGTTCAATCTTCTTGAACCTGAAGAGTTAGATTGGCGAGTTTGCCTTTCGTGACTCGAAGGTAGAAGAGGATTGGACACTAGAATGCCCGTAAATTTGCACTCGTCAAAATGCAGGTTGAGGAAATGGGCTTAAAGATGCCATTTGGAGATGACAGAATCTTCCTGGAGATGGGCTTAGAGATGCCATCCAAAGTATTTGTTGAATATCAGTAGAATGAACATCAGAATGGTATCCGTATTTGGAACGTATCTGAGTTGTATCTGGAGATTGGATTCATATGAGTAAAGGAATGGCGTCCGTGTCTGGAGCGTATCCAAGCTGTAACTGTATTTGATTCTTGAATGAATATCAGAATGACTGCCGTGTCTGGAGTGTATCTGTATTGTATCCGAAATCTGAATGGGCGACATAGAAACATCTGTGTATGGAGCATCTCCGGGCTGGGGATGAATTCCGAATGAATAACAGAATGGCAACCGTGTCTGGAGCGTATCTGGACTGTATCTGAAGTTGAGATCTGTATGAGTAGCAGAATGACTTTCGTGTCTGGAGTGTATCCGTACTGTAACTGGCATCTGGATAAGTGACAGAATGACTTCCGTGTCTAGAGTGTATCTGAACTTGAAGTTGATAGTTGATTTTGAATGAGAGATAGAATAGCTTCTGTGTCTGGAGCATATCTAGTCTGTATCTGATTGCTGAAGTCTGAATGAGCAATAGAATGACCGCCGTGTCTGGGGTGTATCCATACTGTATCTGAGGTCTTTGAATATTTGTTAAAGATAGCTTTTAATCTTATCCTGAAAAGGGTAAAATGTTAGCTAAAACACAAAGTTATGTTGCATGATATGTATGGTGCAATAAAATGTACCCTATCAATGTTTATGATATATGAATGTAATGTATGCACATGTAAGCTGATTAGCTGTCTTTCTGAGGAAAATAAATCCTTGATAACTGGAGATAATGAACTCTTTGACTGCTGCTGGGGAAAATACACCCTTGACTGCTGTTGGGGATTCAAAAACCTTTGATTGTTGAGACTGAGAATGTCCTTTGGACTACTGCTGAGGATTGAAAATTCTTGGTAACTTGTGGGGAATTGAGAATCCTTTATGACTTTCATAGGGAAATAAGGACAACTCCGACAATCTCTACTGGGGAATTAAAACCTGGGAGGTTTCAACTGGAGAAATGAGAACAAGAATCTTTGTTCTGCTGGGAAGTAACTCTGTGGGGAGAATGTTTATCCTGTTGGAGAATTCTTCGAAAGCTTGGGTTGTATGCCAATCTACTGGGGAATCAGAGGAAGTTGGATAGTGTGATCGGTGGATCTGGAACTGACTGTTTAACGCTGGTTCGCGAAATGTCGCGGAAGCAAGAGTCGCCACCGTCTTTTATTTTCTCCAAATGGAAAGGACAAAAGCACAGAAAAATTCCTTATAGAGATTGCTCTCGGTTCGGGAGGTAGGTTATAGAAAGGGAAGGTGTTAGCACCCTTTCTATCCATGGTTATCCATGGGCTCTTAGATACTTGCTCAATGTGTTTTCAAAAATGGTTTGTTTGCTTTTCAGAGTGGGTTTAAAAAGTTTCTTTGAAAAATTTCAGTTCGACTCGTACGTCAGAGTGTTTGAAAAGTTTGTTTTGAAAGCTTTTGAAAATGTGTGGTGTGAAAAGAGTTTTGATTTGTTTTTTGAGATTAGAGCAAGTATCCTTGAGAACCTACCTACCCTAAGGAATTCGTCTGTGTAAGAGTCCTTTAAAGTAGTGCCATCCCACCATTGAGAGGTAGGTAGCACCACCGTTGGAGGTGTTCGGGTCAATTCGAGTTTTAGGGTCAATTCGAGGTTCGGGACATGGTGATCACCAGAGCAATGGGAAGACACCTTAGAAGCTACCCTCATGCCAGGTTCCCGGATCATGAGGACTTACTAAGACACCCTCTACTCGACGATCACCTTTCGAAAGGCAACAGTGAGGCGTACCCTAGGGGTGGTGTGTGCGGTTCGTGTGTCGTTTTCAGATATTTGTTTTATCATGTTTGTTGTAATCTACGCTTGATTTTAATTATTGCCATACATTCTTTCATGCTTATTTAACAGTTTTATAGTTGCGGGAAAATAAATCTATGATTATTACAAATGGCGCGGGTCCACATCGCCAAAATAAACCGGACCCGATTTAGCGGAAAATAAATAAAGCGATAAAGAAATAAAAGTGCGGACAATATAAATTACAACGCTTTGGGGCAGTTACAAAATTATAATGAACGACATAAAGTAAATACGTGAAATTAAATAAATTATGAACATGGGCGTTGGACCCTTTCGCAAAAAATTAAAGTTAATGAATTAATTAATTAGAATTAATGTGGAATTAAAAATTAAAGATTTAAAAGGAATGTTTTTTTTTGTATTTTTGTATTTTTAGATTAAATAAGAAAAAGGATTAATTATAATTAAAGTAAAATGTCCAAACCCTAATTCTAATGTTTTCTTTATTTATTATGGAAGAATTAAATTAAAACCTAAATTAAACCCTAATTTTTATTCATGTACATTTAATTATAAAAATAAAATAATAAATAAATAATATTGTGAGAAAAAGGAAAAATTAAAAAGATATAAAAATTATCAATTAACCTAATTCTACATTTTTTTGGATTTTATTAAAAAAGAATTAAAGTTAAAAACCTAATTAAACTAAATAATTTACATATTAATTTGTAAGAAAATAACTATTATTAATTATATTTTTCTTGTCTTTTCTGAATTTTAGGATATTTTTCATATTTTTTGTAAAAATAATTAAATAATTAAAACAAAGCAATAAAATAATTAAAACAATTATTGGAAGAAAAAAAAATAAAATATGAAGGAAAGGCAAACCAGGGGGGGTAACCCCAAATTGGAGGTGTTGATCCAAAGGTTCTGGCCCAATATGCAGTAGCCGGTTGACTTTCCCAATTCATGTGTCACAAGGTTGACTTATGCCCACGGTGCGTTTCAATCCTGAGCCCTTGATTTGTATCACTTGGACGTGTGGCTGTCTGGATGATGATGGAGCATGGTGCGTCTTAGGGTGATGCCTGTATAGGAAGATGAATTGAAAAATAATGTGAACAATATACAGACCTGGGATTCGAACCCAGGTCTTTGGACATCAACGCGTTAATAGCTTGCCAGCTGAGCCACTTAGCCAATTTGTCAATTAAATAAACATAAACATTATAACGTAAAACGAAAACTAATGCATATTTCCGCGCGCGATTTCAAATTCCCCAATCAGCTTGTGCCACGCTATCATCGTCTTCGTGGTCCCTGTAAACAAAACATATAGGCAACGGTTTTCGTTGTGTTTCCTTAGGGCCTCTACCAGAAAATAACGAATAGCCCCTCGACGCTCATAAATTGAGCGCGAGGGGTGGAATCTCTCCGTCTAGATATGCTGAGTCCAATGGCGTGAGTCTAGAACCTTAATTTTGCCATGGGTAGAAAACCCCAATTCAAGAACCCTGAAAACCCTAAAAGTCAACTATGGCGTTTTTGTGTATAACGCGTAAAAACCAAATTAAACCACATGATAAGCATCAGCAAACATCATTGAGCAAGAATATGTAAATCAAATGTCATGAAAATGCCTTAAACTCAAGATGCGTGTATGCAATTTTGTGAGAAAACTTTGAGTTCTGTACAGCGATTCTTTGCCCTTTGATGAGTGTTATGGATTGGAATATGCTTAGTGAACCACCAGGAAGCTATTCTGAAAGGAATTAGGCTTTGAATCCACCTTTTGAATGCTTTTCAGTTCTTGAGTTTATGGACAATTTTTCAAGTTTGTATAGTATTCTTATGCGCAGCTTTTAGTCTTATGCCATTAGGTTTTGATTCCTGAATATGTATAGAGCATGCTAGGTCAACAAAATTGCACAAAATCCATGGTATTGATGATTTTCAATATTTGATTTTGTTAATATCTTTTTTGAATCTTTTTCTATGGATTTTGCTTTCAATCATGCCAAATCAAACCAAAAATTGCCTAATTTGGGTGTGCACGTGATATTGAGAATAAACATGCATGAAAAGATTTTTTTTAGGTCAAGTTTGATATTTTTCATGTATTTAATTAATTTAAATGAATTAATATTAATATAAATTCAAATAAATAATTAAAAAATGAGAAACTACTTCCCTTTGGGCCTAATGGTCGTGCATAGGCTTGGCATGAAGAAACTTGGAAGAAAAATGGGCCCATTTGCATTTTTAGGCCTTTTGCATAAATGTTGACTTTTCAAAATTCCCAAAAATTTCCCAACTTCCACAAGGCATAACTTGGTCAATTTTTAAGCTTTTCACATGTTCTTGGACATTTTGGAAAGGTCTTTGAGTCCTTTAACCAATGCCTTTGGTCCCATGTCATTTTGATTTACCAATCTCAAGTTATGGCCTTTGACCTAAAGTCCCTTTTTGTTGACTTTTGAAAATGACCTATAATGTTGAAATTGATAACTTTTTGTGAGAGCATTTCTTGGACTTGAAGTATGACGATGAGTTGTAGGAAATGTCTTTCTCTTCAAAATGAGCTTTGGATGGAATTTTTCTGATAATCTATGTGAAAGTTATGCCCTGGTCAATTTCAGTTGACTTTTTCAGCTGTCCAAATATAGCAACTTTTGCATCTTTGATGATTTCTGAGCCAAATTTTGAGAATCATGATCAAGCATTGATCCAATGATGCTTGTGGCTTCAAAATGATATGTTGATCAAAAATTTGAACTTTTGACTGTCAAATGACCATTTTGCCCCTACAGTTGACTATAGTGCAATTTAGGGTTTTGACTGTGCAATCTTGAGCTGAATGCCTTGAAACTTGATATGAGGATGTTTGACCACATTTGTAGGCACATGAGACTTGATTGGACCTTTGAAACCTTCAAATTCTTGATCAGAACTCAAACCCTAGTTTTGACTGTATAGGAGACAGTTGAGCTGCACAACCCTTGGGGAATTTTGTGACTTGGCTTGACAAATCTTGAAGAATATGGGAGGGAAAATTTTGGGGTACAACAGTTGCCCCTGTTCAATCTTCTTAGACCTGAGGATGCAGATTGGCTGACGTGCCTTTCGTAATCCGAAGGTGGAAGATGATTGGACACTAGAGTGCCCAGAAATTTGCGCTCACATAGTAGTGTGATGGTGGGAATGGGCTTATAGATGCCATTTGGAGATTGATGGATAGGATGATGGGCTTATAGATGCCATGCTAAGGGATGATGGATGCGTAAGAGATTCCTTAGCGAGAATCTGCATACCTGCAAGAGAAAAAATGAGTACCTGACACGTTGCAGGAGCTGATTTTCAGATGCTTGATACAGATGTGTCCTGACTGGTTACAGGAGCTGAGTCTGGAGCTTCACAGGATGATGAATGAACCAGGGATGGTTACTACCTTAGCATGAATGGTAAGAGAACCTTAAATGATTTTAACTTCAACA
Source organism: Vicia faba (assembly GCA_948472305.1). Classification (NCBI taxonomy): domain Eukaryota; kingdom Viridiplantae; phylum Streptophyta; class Magnoliopsida; order Fabales; family Fabaceae; genus Vicia; species Vicia faba. The sequence goes on along the minus strand of OX451735.1, from coordinate 1,241,578,403 downwards.
ACGCTCATTGAGAAAATCGTGGGTGTCTTCTACTGGGATAAGCATCAGGGAGATCTTAGGGTCGATCTGACTGAACCAAGAGAAGGCCTTTGACTGGATAAGTATCAGGAAAATCTTAGGGTCGATTTAACTGAACCGGACAAGGTCTCGAAACATCTTCAACTGGATAAGCATCAGAGAGATCTTAGGGTCGATCTGACTGAACCAAGAGAAGGCCTTTAACTGGATAAGCATCAGGAAAATCTTAGGGTCGATTTAACTGAACCGGTCTAGGTCTTGAACTATCTTCAACTGGATAAGCATCAGAGAGATCTTAGGGTCGATCTGACTGAACCAAGAGAAGGCCTTTGACTGGATAAGCATCAGGAAAATCTTAGGGTCGATTTAACTGAACCGGTCTAGGTCTTGAAATATCTTCAACTGGATAAGCATCAGGGAGATCTTAGGGTCGATCTGACTGAACCAAGAGAAGGCCTTTGACTGGATAAGCATCAGGAAAATCTTAGGGTCGATTTAACTGAACCGGTCTAGGTCTTGAAATGTCTTCAACTGGATAAGCATCAGGGAGATCTTAGGGTCGATCTGACTGAACCAAGAGAAGGCCTTTGACTGGATAAGCATCAGGAAAATCTTAGGGTCGATTTAACTGAACCGGTCTAGGTCTTGAAATGTCTTCAACTGGATAAGCATCAGGGAGATCTTAGGGTCGATCTGACTGAACCAAGAGAAGGCCTTTGACTGGATAAGCATCAGGAAAATCTTAGGGTCGATTTAACTGAACCGGTCTAGGTCTTGAAATATCTTCAACTGGATAAGAATCAGGGAGATCTTAGGGTCGATCTGGCTGAACTAGAGAAGGCCTTTGACTGGATAAGAATCAGGAAAATCTTAGGGTCGATTTAACTGAACCGGTCTAGGTCTTGAAAAACATCTTCAACTGGATAAGCATCAGGGAGATCTTAGGGTCGATCTGACTGAACCAAGAGAAGGCCTTTGACTGGATAAGCATCAGGAAAATCTTAGGGTCGATTTAACTGAACCGGTCTAGGTCTTGAAATATCTTCAACTGGATAAGAATCAGGGAGATCTTAGGGTCGATCTGACTGAACCAGAGAAGGCCTTTGACTGGATAAGAATCAGGAAAATCTTAGGGTCGATTTAACTGAACCGGACAAAGTAATGAGATATGATTGAGAGTTTAAACTGCTTCCTTCCTGAAAGGTAAAAGTCAGTCATATGCAATGCATGATATGGATCAAGCAATGATGTTCTCAACATAAATGAGATTTGTAAGATATGATGCATATATGCATGCTATAATGATGTATGTGCTGTTTTAGGAATGTATGTTTTCATCTTTAGGAAAATAGATCCTTGACGGGTGCCGGGAGGTCACTCCTGGGCTGATGTTGAAGAAATAGATTTCACTTCCGCTGGGGATAATAGTTGCAAGAATACCGGTAGGAGAAGATGACTCCGTTGGGGAATAAACTTGGCGAATAGATTACTCTGCGGGGAGAAAAGACACTCTAGTGATCTTGCTGGGAAGCAATACTCTGTGGGGAGAGAGATACTTTGCTGAGTGTTGATAATAACTTGTTGGGGATAAGAAGACTTCGTCGAGGACGCTCTTTCCGTGGCTTCTGGCTGAGGATAACCCAGTTATATCCTGGTAAGGAAATAACTCTTTAAATAAAGCCAGACGACGCGTTCGTGCTCTTGCGAGGATAAGCTTCCAGAATTTACTGGGGGTAAGCTTACTGCTTGGGGAGATATGAATTCCAACTTTCCTGGGGAAACTGGGTTGGACTGGACTCTTTGGGGAAGTTTTGAACTGTAATGCTGTAGATTGAAAGAGGGAACCTATGTAGGGTTGCCTGCTGATGAGCTCGTGTAAAACCGCATCTGAAATGGAGAAGGAACCTGGGTAGGGTTACTTTGATGAGGAGTTCGTGTAAAACTTCGTTCTTGGAAAGGGAGAATCTGTGTAGGGTTTCCGGGTGACGAGTCCATGTAAAACTGCATCTTGAAGAGAGGGAACCGGTGTAGGGTTGTTTGGTGAGGTAAGTTCGTGTAAAACTTCTTGACGAACCGAGGTAAGGTCACCTTGAGATAGGTCCATGTGAGACTCCTGGAGGAACCGGGGTTAGGTTATCTTGGATAAGTTCGTGTAAAACTTTTTGATGAACCGGGGTTAGGTCATCTTGAGATAGGTCCATGTAAGACTCTTGGAGGAACCGGGGTTAGGTTACCTTGGATAAGTTCGTGTAAAACTTTTTGATGAACCGGGGTTAGGTCATCTTGAGATAGGTCCATGTAAGACTCTTGGAGGAACCGGGGTTAGGTTACCTTGGATAAGTTCGTGTAAAACTTTTTGATGAACCGGGGTTAGGTCATCTTGAGATAGGTCCATGTAAGATTTCTTGATGAACCGGGGTAAGGTTGCTTGTGGAGAATGAGTCTATGTATGACTTTGTCTGAAAATTGAGAGGGAACCGGTGTAGGGTTGCATGATTTCGATTAAGTGGATGATTGTCCTGTTTGGTTTCGGATGTTAACCCATGATCTGGGATTTGTAAATGTAGATGGTAATCATCCTTATGTTGATCTTTCCTTTATACTTTGGTTGACAAGAGCAATTGGATCGCCTGGATAACTCATTATTGCCCCTGTTTCTGAGGTGAAGGGCAAAGGATACCTGTGTGGGTGATTGACAAATCTTCGGGTAGGCAAGTGATGAGATACTGGAATATAGTCGTACGCTTTGATCCCTAATTTTTGCCTGGACCGCCCTTTCGGGTTTTCAGTCCACCGGGATACCCATTTTTGCCCAAGCCGCCTTTTCAGGTTTTCGACTTGCCGGGTGTACAGATTTTTTTCATTTCATCCCTTATTTTTGCCCGAACCCTTTTGGTTCGCCGGGAAGCCCTTATTTTTGCCTAGGTGTGTCAACCTAGCGGGTCTTTGATTACGCGTAGTATTTTTTCGACTATGTCCACGCTTTTGGAATGCGGGGAGTTGCCCCGGTTGGAAGTATTTTGTCATGCCCCAGATACTGGGCAATGCTCCTGCTGTGCCCCTTGATTGGAGTTACTTCTGTTCATAAGGTATTCATCGTGCGAATTTCCCTGCTGTTCGAACAAATAGTCATATGCAAACAAGGTTATTTTAAGAATGCAAAAGTCTATGTCTGTCTTGAATTTTGAAAATGCATTTTTTGTAATACAGTGCGATGTCAACTCAATATTTTACAGCAAACCTTCAGGAGTCAGGATACCTTCGTAACAGTATGCTTTCGAACTAACCCATGCTTCAGCTAGGACTTTTAAGGGTTATATCGTGGCCGGGTTCACGGTTTAAGAAACAAAGGATAAAAGGCTCAAATTATTTGTACCCACCCGCTCTTCGTGATGTTCTCCAAACCTAAACTCAGTTGATCATACGTTAGACCTTGTTTGAGTCTTTGCTCTGATTTTCCGGTGATGATTCGGATGTTGATAACTTATTTTGAATAGGCAGTCATTCTTGTTTTTGTTGAGGGTTTGTGAGACCTCTTTCTTGATTTTTGTTATCCCTTTCTTTTTTGCCTGAACTGTTTCCTTTTTTTGGAATTACAGTCAGCGGAATGCCCCAGTTTTGCAAGTCTCCTTCATGGGTTTTGACTTAATGGGTTTTTTATTTTTTGAGATAATGTCTGCCTTTCTTTATTGGTTATTCGGAACCATCACTGTCTTTCTTTGTAAGGACTCTTTTGGTGCCATTTGTTATGCACTTGGATCAGCTGAGAGAACTACCCTGCCCCAGGTTATGATTAAGGGTTTTGATTTTCGAAAATAAAAACTCCTACTTCTTTGGCTCAGATGGGTTGACGAGGGTTTATCATCCTTATAACTCCAGTGTTTAGGAATTGAAACAATGCCTGTACCTCATCAGCGGGGTCTGTTCAAAAGCATACTGTAAAGATTGTGGTATCATTTTCGTCATCCTCCCTCAAGAGGTTTAGAATTTTTAATTAAGAGTTGACCATCGCAAAAATATGAAAGCAGTTTTAAGCATAGTAAACATAATTAAATCAAGACAGACATGTGTAATGCATTCATGAAATAAAAGAGTTTAACATGATAATCGTTTATCTGAACAAGAAAGGAAAATACAGCTTGAATTCAAATGAACAAAAAAAAAAAAATCTCAATCCTAGCCATGTTTTGGCAATGGAGCATTGATCACGTTGGGGGTTTCAGCAGGCTCGAACTCGATCTCTTTGGCGTCGATCATGTTCTGAATCTTGTACTTTAGTGCCCAACAGTCCTCAGTATCGTGCCCCGGGCTATCAGAATGATAAGCACACCTCGCTTCGGGGTTGTAGCTTGGAGAGGAGGTCTTAGGATTTGTAGGAGGATTAATCACCGCAATCAGGTTCATCTTTAACATGTGCTGCAATGCTTGTGACCATGGCATGTTAATGTTGGTGAATTGTCTTCTAGGCTCGTCCGGCCTTCGCTGATTCCCCTTTTGTGGTTGTCGGCGTGGTGCAGAGCCAGAGATCATGACTGCCCCTGCGTGTTGGTCGCGACGACTCTTTTGACTGTATGCAGCATTAGATTCTTTCTTTCCCGTGTGAGGCTTTTTGTGGGTGTCCGAAGGTGTGGCCTCTTGAATTTTCCCACTCTTGATACCAGCTTCAATTCTTTCGCCAGTCAGGATGAGGTCGGTAAATCCAGCAGATGAATTACCAATGAGGTGATTGAAGAACGGCCCGGATAGGGTCCCCAAGAACATATCAACGAGTTCCCTATCAGTTAATGGAGGCTGCACCCTTCCATCAAGGTCTCTCCATTTCTGTGCATACTCTTTGAAACCTTCGCCTGCACCTATAGTCATTCCCTGAAGCTGAGTGCGTGTGGGAGCAAGGTCAGCATTGTACTGGTAATGTTTGTAGAAAGCGGTGGCTAAGTCTTCCCAGGTACGGATGTTGGCTCCATTCAATTGATAAAACCACTCGAGCTGAGTCCCTGAAAGACTCTCTTGGAAGAAATGGATCCATAAGTTCTTGTCAGCTGTATAGGGTTGGATCCTCCTTGTGTAAGCTCTGAGATGCAATTTGGGACAGGATGCCCCATCGTACTTAGCAAAGGCCGGTACCTTAAACTTGTGCGGGATCACTACCCCAGAAGACAGACCTAGATCCTCGAAGTCCAGGCCAGGCACTTTTTGTATCTCCATAGCACTTAACCGTTCCTCCAACTGTTTGTATTTATCCTCCGCCGGGGGGTATTGCTCGTCGTTGAACTCCGTCTCGTTGTCGGAGACCACTGGGCTTGGCACCTCTCTCTCATGGTGGCTGCTTTCCCTCACAGATGGGGTTGTCCTCTCAGCTTCAACCTGTGGTGTATTCCCAGATCTGCGTCTAGGGCTGAACAAAACAGTCCTCTTCTTCTTCTTCCCTTTCTTCAAGAGCAGAGCTTTCAGATCTTGCTGCCCCTGGGTCAGGTTCATGATTAGCCCTTGGAATTGGGCATTCTGAGCCTGGAGGGCCTTGATAGTCTGCTCGGCTGATGATTCAGGATTCATGACGATCGGCTGAAATAAACAGCGAAGAAGGTAAGTAACCTGCAGAGAAAGGGTACCTGTTATGCCATGATATGTATGACATGTATGCAATGATTTCAAGGACCTCGCGGGGTAAACAGAGAAACTTGTTAGAGTTGAAAGCCGGTAACTTGATTGAAGGTACTTCATGTTGTTGAGAGTCCTTCTTCAAGGGTCAAAGGCTCACCATATCCAGTGGGTCATAGCCCCTGACAACCTTGGCTAGAGGAAAATAAATCCTCTCTGCCCCTTGCTGGGATAGTTGGTTCACCATGACCTGCATCACAAGCCCTTGAGATCCTTGAAATGGGTTAGGATGTATGCAATGCTATGATGCATGGTATGCATGGGATGATGTGAGTAGCCCTGTTACGAGTCCCAATTAAGGACTACAAACCAAAACCTGCAAGAAACTTAGGGTACTCTGTTATGAGTCCTGCAAGAAACAGGTGTCAGGTAACAAGCATGCAGATAGTCAAGTACGAAGGCACACAAGTCACACAAGAGAAGCCCTTAGAGTTTAGGCCAGCATGGGGTCTGGGTATTACCCTCTTGAAGTTGGTGGGTTCATACCTGTCCTAATCAAAGTAACCGGGTTCTAAAGTTCCCAATATCACGGGATTGCTTTCATTGTTCATCGTTTCGATTTAGCCACTGAACTGGCGACCGAAATATTCCAGGAAAGCAACCCTCAATTGAGTGTAGTATCGAGTATCAACCAACCTCGGCCTGCACCAAAGTCAGTTATCTCACTACCCTAAAGAGGCCAAGATAGTTCAATTAAGGTTCCTAAGGTCTGTTGATGCTTCACGACACCACGCGGAGGCCCCGTACTCTCCTTGACTGAACTCAAGGGTTACCGGTACACACCAAAGTGCCACATCAACGTAGCAGACTGTTTCAACCATGTCGGTATACCCCGCACAGTTCCCTCACAGCCTTGTTGCTACTTTCTAAGAAAGGTATCCCCCAGATCCGGGTTTAGGATCTATAGAACTCCCAAGCAACCCACAATTTTAAAGCAAGCAAAGAAGACAATTGAAAACACAGTTATGAACTAACCCTAAGGTACACCTCACTTTGAGTATCAGTCCCCAGCAGAGTCGCCAGTTCTGTGATCGGTGGATCTGGAACTGACTGTTTAACGCTGGTTCGCGAAATGTCGCGGAAGCAAGAGTCGCCACCGTCTTTTATTTTCTCCAAATGGAAAGGACAAAAGCACAGAAAAATTCCTTATAGAGATTGCTCTCGGTTCGGGAGGTAGGTTATAGAAAGGGAAGGTGTTAGCACCCTTTCTATCCATGGTTATCCATGGGCTCTTAGATACTTGCTCAATGTGTTTTCAAAAATGGTTTGTTTGCTTTTCAGAGTGGGTTTAAAAAGTTTCTTTGAAAAATTTCAGTTCGACTCGTACGTCAGAGTGTTTGAAAAGTTTGTTTTGAAAGCTTTTGAAAATGTGTGGTGTGAAAAGAGTTTTGATTTGTTTTTTGAGATTAGAGCAAGTATCCTTGAGAACCTACCTACCCTAAGGAATTCGTCTGTGTAAGAGTCCTTTAAAGTAGTGCCATCCCACCATTGAGAGGTAGGTAGCACCACCGTTGGAGGTGTTCGGGTCAATTCGAGTTTTAGGGTCAATTCGGGGTTCGGGACATGGTGATCACCAGAGCAATGGGAAGACACCTTAGAAGCTACCCTCATGCCAGGTTCCCGGATCATGAGGACTTACTAAGACACCCTCTACTCGACGATCACCTTTCGAAAGGCAACAGTGAGGCGTACCCTAGGGGTGGTGTGTGCGGTTCGTGTGTCGTTTTCAGATATTTGTTTTATCATGTTTGTTGTAATCTACGCTTGATTTTAATTATTGCCATACATTCTTTCATGCTTATTTAACAGTTTTATAGTTGCGGGAAAATAAATCTATGATTATTACAAATGGCGCGGGTCCACATCGCCAAAATAAACCGGACCCGATTTAGCGGAAAATAAATAAAGCGATAAAGAAATAAAAGTGCGGACAATATAAATTACAACGCTTTGGGGCAGTTACAAAATTATAATGAACGACATAAAGTAAATACGTGAAATTAAATAAATTATGAACATGGGCGTTGGACCCTTTCGCAAAAAATTAAAGTTAATGAATTAATTAATTAGAATTAATGTGGAATTAAAAATTAAAGATTTAAAAGGAATGTTTTTTTTTGTATTTTTGTATTTTTAGATTAAATAAGAAAAAGGATTAATTATAATTAAAGTAAAATGTCCAAACCCTAATTCTAATGTTTTCTTTATTTATTATGGAAGAATTAAATTAAAACCTAAATTAAACCCTAATTTTTATTCATGTACATTTAATTATAAAAATAAAATAATAAATAAATAATATTGTGAGAAAAAGGAAAAATTAAAAAGATATAAAAATTATCAATTAACCTAATTCTACATTTTTTTGGATTTTATTAAAAAAGAATTAAAGTTAAAAACCTAATTAAACTAAATAATTTACATATTAATTTGTAAGAAAATAACTATTATTAATTATATTTTTCTTGTCTTTTCTGAATTTTAGGATATTTTTCATATTTTTTGTAAAAATAATTAATTAATTAAAACAAAGCAATAAAATAATTAAAACAATTATTGGAAGAAAAAAAAATAAAATATGAAGGAAAGGCAAACCAGGGGGGGTAACCCCAAATTGGAGGTGTTGATCCAAAGGTTCTGGCCCAATATGCAGTAGCCGGTTGACTTTCCCAATTCATGTGTCACAAAGTTGACTTATGCCCACGGTGCGTTTCAATCCTGAGCCCTTGATTTGTATCACTTGGACGTGTGGCTGTCTGGATGATGATGGAGCATGGTGCGTCTTAGGGTGATGCCTGTATAGGAAGATGAATTGAAAAATAATGTGAACAATATACAGACCTGGGATTCGAACCCAGGTCTTTGGACATCAACGCGTTAATAGCTTGCCAGCTGAGCCACTTAGCCAATTTGTCAATTAAATAAACATAAACATTATAACGTAAAACGAAAACTAATGCATATTTCCGCGCGCGATTTCAAATTCCCCAATCAGCTTGTGCCACGCTATCATCGTCTTCGTGGTCCCTGTAAACAAAACATATAGGCAACGGTTTTCGTTGTGTTTCCTTAGGGCCTCTACCAGAAAATAACGAATAGCCCCTCGACGCTCATAAATTGAGCGCGAGGGGTGGAATCTCTCCGTCTAGATATGCTGAGTCCAATGGCGTGAGTCTAGAACCTTAATTTTGCCATGGGTAGAAAACCCCAATTCAAGAACCCTGAAAACCCTAAAAGTCAGCTATGGCGTTTTTGTGTATAACGCGTAAAAACCAAATTAAACCACATGATAAGCATCAGCAAACATCATTGAGCAAGAATATGTAAATCAAATGTCATGAAAATGCCTTAAACTCAAGATGCGTGTATGCAATTTTGTGAGAAAACTTTGAGTTCTGTACAGCGATTCTTTGCCCTTTGATGAGTGTTATGGATTGGAATATGCTTAGTGAACCACCAGGAAGCTATTCTGAAAGGAATTAGGCTTTGAATCCACCTTTTGAATGCTTTTCAGTTCTTGAGTTTATGGACAATTTTTCAAGTTTGTATAGTATTCTTATGCGCAGCTTTTAGTCTTATGCCATTAGGTTTTGATTCCTGAATATGTATAGAGCATGCTAGGTCAACAAAATTGCACAAAATCCATGGTATTGATGATTTTCAATATTTGATTTTGTTAATATCTTTTTTGAATCTTTTTCTATGGCTTTTGCTTTCAATCATGCCAAATCAAACCAAAAATTGCCTAATTTGGGTGTGCACGTGATATTGAGAATAAACATGCATGAAAAGATTTTTTTTAGGTCAAGTTTGATATTTTTCATGTATTTAATTAATTTAAATGAATTAATATTAATATAAATTCAAATAAATAATTAAAAAATGAGAAACTACTTCCCTTTGGGCCTAATGGTCGTGCATAGGCTTGGCATGAAGAAACTTGGAAGAAAAATGGGCCCATTTGCATTTTTAGGCCTTTTGCATAAATGTTGACTTTTCAAAATTCCCAAAAATTTCCCAACTTCCACAAGGCATAACTTGGTCAATTTTTAAGCTTTTCACATGTTCTTGGACATTTTGGAAAGGTCTTTGAGTCCTTTAACCAATGCCTTTGGTCCCATGTCATTTTGATTTACCAATCTCAAGTTATGGCCTTTGACTTAAAGTCCCTTTTTGTTGACTTTTGAAAATGACCTATAATGTTGAAATTGATAACTTTTTGTGAGAGCATTTCTTGGACTTGAAGTATGAAGATGAGTTGTAGGAAATGTCTTTCTCTTCAAAATGAGCTTTGGATGGAATTTTTCTGATAATCTATGTGAAAGTTATGCCCTGGTCAATTTCAGTTGACTTTTTCAGCTGTCCAAATATAGCAACTTTTGCATCTTTGATGATTTCTGAGCCAAATTTTGAGAATCATGATCAAGCATTGATCCAATGATGCTTGTGGCTTCAAAATGATATGTTGATCAAAAATTTGAACTTTTGACTGTCAAATGACCATTTTGCCCCTACAGTTGACTATAGTGCAATTTAGGGTTTTGACTGTGCAATCTTGAGCTGAATGCCTTGAAACTTGATATGAGGATGTTTGACCACATTTGTAGGCACATGAGACTTGATTGGACCTTTGAAACCTTCAAATTCTTGATCAGAACTCAAACCCTAGTTTTGACTGTATAGGAGACAGTTGAGCTGCACAACCCTTGGGGAATTTTGTGACTTGGCTTGACAAATCTTGAAGAATATGGGAGGGCAAATTTTGGGGTACAACAGATAGTAGACAGGGGTTTAAGATTTGGAGTTTTGGACTCTGTTGGGGAAGAAAGTTTCATCTTCACTGGGGATCTGTAGTTCAAAGTTTTCGGGCTCCACTGGGGATCGAGAGTTTAGAAACTTAACTCTGATGGGAATTTTTAAACTTAACTCCGCTGGGGATATATACTCCAAGGTTTTAGCTCTGTTAAGGATCTGAACGACATACTGTAGAGGATTTCTTCTGGAATAGCCTAAAGACGTTTTCCTATAATTTCGACCTATCAGTAATTATCCTTTCTCATTTCATTTTATTTGTAAGCAGTGATTACATTCAAATGCATATGCTCATTTAACAAATCATTGGACGTTTTCAAATAAAACATAAGTGTAAAAAGAAGGAAAAGGCAAGCGAATTTCTGCACTTTGAAGTATCTTTGTATTAACTTTGTAAGTATTTTTGCACAAAGGAGACAGTTATCCTAGTAAGAGAATGTTGTCGTAAAATTGAGAAAATTTTATACAAAGAAAGATGGCTATGTGTAACAATTCCATGGGGTTCCCATTATGCTATAGCCTTCACAACTCTGAGTATCTTGTCCATTCGTTGCTTCGTCCGCAGATGATTGGGTAGATCAGAAGCTCGGAGCTTGTCCGTGAAGAGATTGTCCTTAAAGTGATCTGACGAGACATAGTCATACGCTTTAATTCCCTAACTTTTGCCTGGACCGCCCTTTCGGGTTTTCGATCCACCGGAAAACCCTTTTTTCCCAAGTCGCCCTTTTGGGTTTTCAACTTGCCGGCTGTACAGATTTTTTTTATTTATCCCTAATTTTTGCCTGAACCGCCCTTTCGGGTTTTCGATTCACCGGGATGCCCATTTTTGCCTAAGTCGCCCTTTCGGGTTTTCAACTTGTCGGGTCATTTTATGCGTAGTATCTTTTAACTATGTCTGCGTTCGCAGGGTGCGGTAGGTCGTCGCCGTCCATGATGGTCAGAATCATTGCCCCACCAGAAAAGATGTTCTTGATCATAAACGGTCCTTCATAAGTAGGAGTCCATTTTCCCCTGGGATCACTTTGCAGCAAGATAATTCGCTTGATTTCAAGGTCCCCGACTTGATATACTTGTCTCTTGACTTTCTTGTTGAAGGCCTTGATCGTACGTTTTTGATACGCCTGACCATGGCAAACAGCAACAAGTCGCTTTTCGTCAATCAAGTTAAGCTGATCAAGCCGAGACTGAATCCAATCGTCTTCACTCAAACCAGCATCTTTCATAATTCTCAAGGAGGGAATATGAACCTCGATAGGTAAAACAGCCTCCATGCCGTATACTAAAGAAAATGGTGTTTCCTCAGTTGAAGTGCGTGTCGTGGTACGGTACCTGTTGTACCCCAAAATTTGCCCTCCCATATTCTTCAAGATTTGCCAAGATCAAGGTTCAAAATCTCTCAAGGGTTGCACAGTCCAATTGCCTCCTAACACAGTCAAAATTAGGGTTTTGATTCTTGCAAAGAAATTGAGGTTTTCAAGGGTCCAATCAAGTCCCATATGCCTATATACATTGTCAAGCATCCATATTCCAAGTTTCAAGACTCACATCATCAAATTGCACATGCAAAAACCCTAATTGCTCCACAGTCAACTGCAGGGGCAAAATGGTCATTTGACAGTCAAAAGTCAAAAAATTTGGTCAACATCTTATTTTTAAGCCACAAACATCATTTGATCAATTCTTGATCATGATTCTCAAAGCATGGCTCAAAAAGTCTCAAGATGCAAAAGTTTCTATTTTTGGACAGTTGAAAAAGTCAACTGCAAATTGACCAGGGCATAACTTCTTCATGGTTTATCATAAAAATCCCATCCAAAGCTCATTTTGAAGAGGATGACATTTCCTACAACTCATCTTCAAACTTCAAGTCCAAGAAATGCTCTCACAAAAAGTTATCAATTTCAACATTATAGGTCATTTTCAAAAGTCAACAAAAAGGCACTTTAAGTCAAAGACCATAACTTGAGATTGGTAAATCAAAATGACATGGGACCAAAGGAATTGGTTAGAGGACTTCAAGACCTTTCCAAAATGTCCAAGAAAATGATCATAGCTTCAAAATTGAGCAAGATATGCCTTGTAGAAGTTGGGAAATTTTTGGGAATTTTGAAAAGTCAACTTTGCACAAAAGGCTTCAAAAATGCTAATGGGCCTCAATTTCTTTCATGAATCATTACTCAAAGGCTATGCACGACCCATTAAGCTCAAAGGGATTTATTTTCTTATTTTTAATTAATTAATTGAATTTTTATTCTTATTAATTCATTTAATTAAATTTAATTATAAGAAAAATATCAAATAATGCTTTCAAATCTTTTTTGTGCATCAAATATGTTCATCATATCCAAAAGATTTCGTGCACCATCTCAAGGGGACAATATCATCCATATTTGGCAAGAATTGCATGGAAAAAGATTGGAAAAGATATGAACAAAATCAAATATTCAAAACATCAATTCATGGACCTTGGGCTTGTTTTCTTGACCTAATCACGTTCAGATACATATACAAGACTAAACCTAATTGATACACATACGAAAAACTGCTGAGAAAGGCATAATCAATTTGCAACTTTTGGCCAAAATTTGAAAACTGATTTCACAGTTAGAGCACAATTCAAAGCTTCAAAAGCATTCCAATACATTGCCAAAACATCCAGGAAGAATTTGCAATCGAGAACGAGTAAAAACGTGCAAGGAATTGAAGAACACAGGTTATACGGTTTGCCAAAATTCCTTGAATCCCATATCATGATTCATGCAGTTTTAGTCATTTTTCTTGATTGATTTATACTAATATAAACTTTCTGAAGCGATTGGTATAACTGAATTGAATTAATATTGCCTGAATCAAGATTCACCATGGACGAAAATTAGGTTTTCAGGAAGCTTCCAATTAGGGCTTTCTTGATATGGAAAAATTAGACCACCAGACTTATACAGTTGAATTCGTGGCAACAGGACGAATCCATTGATGACCTCGCGCCTTTTTTATATTACAGCATGTTCTAATCGCTATTTTTTCAGGCTTCATTTAGTGGGGGTTTAAAACCCCCGCTATTTGTTTTCTATTTACAGGAAAGATGAGGAAGAAGATGGACGTGTCTTCATGTGATAGGGAGGTTCAAATAATTGGCGCGTTTTTCTTTTGTTTCAGAATAATTGCTTTTTTCACATATAATAATCACGCTCCATTATATTAACAAAGAAACGCAACAGCTCAGTTGGCTGGCAACGTGTCCTTCTAGCGCTGGGACCTGGGTTCGATTCCCAGGTCCCCCCATATACTTAATAATTTTTGTTGTAACGTATTCATGTGCAGCATGCTCTCAACGTCCCACCATACGTCCTAGCGCGTGGGCTTGCCAGATGGCCTGAATGATCAATCCAAAGGCTGTAGGAGGAGGTCTATCATGAACCTCAGTCAACCATCCCACACGTGATCCCAAGAAGTCAGAAAAGGCCTTGATTCAATGGGCCAAATTTCTCAAAAAAACTCCCAAATGGGTCAGACACCCCCCAATGTTTGTATTATATTTTTTTAATTTCCTTTTCTTTTCTTTTTTGTTTTAATTTGTTTTTATTGTTTTAATTATTATTTAATTCACGTAAAATAATTTCCATAATAAAAAATCAGAAACCAAAAAAATGTTTAATATTTAATTCTTATTATTTCACCATTAAAATAGTTTTTTTTTGTGAATAAACTCTAACAATTAATTAGATTAATTTAGGTTTCAATTTTAATACTTTTTTTAATAAATAAAATAAGTAGAATTAGGGTTTTTAACCTTTTCATCTTTTTTTTTTTATAAATAATTTTCTCATCATTATTATTATTATTATTAATTACTAAATATTTTTGTAAATAAACATGTAAATAATTAATTAGTGTAAATTAGGTTAAACTTTAATATTTTCTTAATAATTAAAATAGACTTAGAACTAGGATTTCCTTCTAATTTTAATTCTTTTCTTATTTTCATTAAATACCAAAAACCTAAAAAAAAACGTTTCTTTTCTTAATTAAATAATTAATTAGCTTTTTAATTTCATTTAATTTCTCAAAAGGGGCAAAACCCTCGGACGTTCTATTTTTATTCTTTTCGCACGTTTATTTTCTTTCAAATATTATGTAACTGCTCAAGGCTTGTAATAGTAATTAGGTCTTTTACTTTCCGCATTTTTATTAAAACGGGTCTTTGTAATTTGGCGATGTATAGACCCGCGCCTTGTAATATCGTAGGATTTATCTTTCTGCATTTAAATTTCCGTACTCTTAAATTCTAAACTTTGCATGAAAGAATGTATGGCTAATTAAAAATAACTCGTAGCTCACAAATGCCATGATCAAAGATAATTGCTAAATTGAAAACAACACACAAATTCACACACCACTCTTAGGGTACGCCTCACCTGTTGCCTTCGAAATGTGGTCGTCAAGTATGGGATATCTTAGTAAGTCCTTATGTCCATGATCCAATTGCCTCAAAACAAGTTGCCTCGAAACGGTTGCCTCGGAATAGTTGCCTCAAAACGGTTGCCTCGGAATAAAAAAAGGATCAATGGCATAAGGGTAGCTTCTAAGGTATCCTAACTGTTGCTTCGGTGACCACAACGTCCCTACACTCGAATTGACCTGAATACCTCCAACGGTGGTGCTACCTACCTCTCAATGGTGGGATGGCACTACCTTAAGGACATTTACACAGCCTAATTCCTTAGGGTAGGTAGATGACTCGTAGATACTTGCTCTATTCAAAAACAAATTAAAAAACTCTTTTCACACCGACACTTTCAAAAAGCTTTCAAAACAATTTTTCAAACACTCTTGAGGACTGATACAAGAGTTATTCTGAAATCTTTAAACGAAACTTTTTCAAACCCACTCACACTTTGAAAAGCAAACACTTTTGAAAACACAATGAGCAAGTATCTAAGAGCCCATGGATAACCATGGATAGAAAGGGTGCTAACACCTTCCCTTTCTATAAATCTACCTCCCGAACCGAGAGACAATCTCATAAGGAATTTTGCTGTGCTTTTGTCCTGTCCGTGTTGGAGAAAATAAAAGACGGTGGAGACTCTTGCTTACCGCTACATTTCGCGAAACCAGCGTTAAACAGTCAGTTCTAAATCCACCGATCACAGTACCCATGCAGAGCAAACGGTAACATCTCATGCCAGTCCTTGTAAGTGATTGTCATCTTTTGAATGATCTTCTTGATATTTTTGTTCGTAGCTTCAACAACACCGTTCATCTTTGGACGATAGGGAGATGAATTGTGATATTGAATCTTAAACTGCTCGCACAGAGCGGTGATCATAGTATTGTTCAAATTTGTACTGTTGTCTGTAATGATCCTGTCGGGGATACCATACCGGCATATGAGGTTCTGCTTGATGAAGCGGGTAACCACATTCTTTGTAACGGAAGCGAAGGAAGCTGCTTCGACCCACTTGGTAAAGTAATCAATGGCCACCAGGATTAAATGGTGTCCATTGGATGTTGTAGGCTTGATCTCTCCAATCATGTCGATTCCCCACATCTCGAATGGCCAAGGAGCTGTTAATACATTTAGAGGAACTAGAGGAATATGTACCTTGTCAGCATAGATTTGGCATTTGTGACAAGTACGGGAATGTTGATGAAAATCAACTTCCATGGTAGACCAGTAGTAGCCTTCCCTTAGAATCTTCTTAGCCATCGTGTGACCGCTCGAGTGGGTGCCAAAGGTGCCATTATATAGTTCATCCATGATCTGCTCAGCTTGAACCTTGTCCACACAACGAAGTAGGACACAATCAAGATTATGCTTATATAGGATACCATTGCTCAGAAAGAACTTGGCTGCGAACCTCCTTAAGAACTTTTTGTCATTGACTGAAGCTCCTTCAGGGTATTCTTGTGCTTCGAGATACCTTTTGACGTCATGAAACCAAGGTTGGTCCACCACTTCTTCGGTATTAATCTCGTGACAATGTGATGGCTCGTCCATTCGTTCAATCGTGATTTGAGGTGCCTCATTATCCCAGTTGAGTTTAAACATGGAAGACATTGTAGCCAGAGCATCCGCTAGCTGATTTTCTTCTCGCGGGAAGTGCTCAAAGGTAATCTTCTCGAAATGAGGCAACAATGTCAGGACATGTTATTTGTATGGGATAAGATTAGGATGTTTAGTGTCCCACTCTCCTTTGATTTGACTGATAACCAAAGATGAGTCCCCAAATACAATCAGAGATTTGATTCCCAAGTCAATAGCAGCCTTGAGACCAAAGATACAAGCTTCATACTCGGCCATGTTGTTGGTGCAGCTGAAGCGGAGTCTAGCAGTGAAAGGTGTATCGCAACCTTCTGGAGAGATAAGTATCGCGCCGATACCGTTGCCAAGTGAATTTGAAGCACCATCAAAGTACAGGGTCCATCGGGATCCTTGTTCAGGTCCGTCGTACGGTCCGTTACCTTTAATGTTGTCCAATGTCATAATATCCTCGTCAGGGAAGTCGAACCTCATAGATTGGTAATCTTCGACGGCTTGATGAGCTAGATGGTCAGCTAGTACACTCCCCTTTATAGCTTTTTGGGTTGTGTACTGGATATCATACTCAGTCAGGATCATCTTCCATCTAGCGATTCTTCCGGATAAAGCAGGCTTCTCGAAGATGTACTTGATCGGATCCATTTTGGAAATCAGCAAAGTGGTATGTGTCAACATATACTGCCTTAGCCGGCGAGCAGCCCATACCAAAGCGCAACAAGTTTTCTCGAGCAGTGAGTAGCGAGTCTCACAGTCGGTAAACTTTTTGCTAAGGTAATAAATGGCATGCTCTTTTCGGCCAGACTCGTCATGTTGGCCCAGTACGCACCCCATTGAGTTGTCCAAAACAGTCAGATACATGATTAAAGGTCTTCCTTCGACGGGTGGCATTAAGATAGGAGGCTCCAGCAAATACTCCTTGATCTTATCAAAAGCAACTTGACAATCATTTTTCCATTCAACCACCTGATCTTTCTTCAACAGCTTGAAGATTGGCTCACAGGTAGATGTTAGGTGAGAGATGAACCTTGCAATATAGTTTAAGCGTCCCAAGAAACCTATAACCTCCTTCTTAGTGCGGGGGGCAGGCATTTCTTGTATAGCTTTGACTTTGGCAGGATCAACCTCGATGCCTTTGTTACTGACGATGAATCCCAAAAGTTTACCGGACCTGACTCTGAAAGTCCACTTGCTAGGGTTCAGTCTGAGCTTATATTCCTTTAACCTGACAAACAACTTTTGCAGATGGTCGAGGTGTTCTTCTTTTGTCTGTGAACGGGATATCATGTCGTCTATGTAGACTTCGATTTCATGATGTATCATGTCATGAAACAAAGCTACCATGGCTCGCTGATAGGTTGCCCCGACATTCTTCAGTCCGAATGGCATCACTTTATAACAGAAGGTACCCCACTGCGTAACAAAAGTAGTCTTCTCCATGTCTTCGGGGGCCATTTTGATCTGGTTGTATCCCGAGAATCCATCCATGAAGGAAAATACCTTGTGTTGAGCTGTGTTGTCAACCAAGATGTCAATGTGTGGTAGTGGAAAATCATCTTTAGGGCTAGCCCTATTTAAGTCTCTGTAGTCCACACACATTCTGACTTTGTCGTCCTTCTTAGGTACGGGCACAATGTTAGCAACCCATTATGGATAGGAAGTAACAGCCAGAAAGCCAGCATTGAATTGTTTCATCATCTCAGCTTTGATCTTTTCGGACATGTCGGGCCTCATTCGGCGTACTTTCTGTTTGATTGGTGTACAATCTTCTCTTGTAGGGAGACGGTGAACCACAAAATCTGTATCCAGTTCCGACATATCTTCATAGGACCAGGCGAAGATCTCAACAAACTTATTCAACAGCTGAACTAAGCGCTCTTTGACACTTGGCTCCAGGTTGGAACCCACTTTAACCTCTTTTCTGTCTTCCTCTGTTCCCAAATTGATAGTCTCTAACAACTCTTCATGGGGTAGAATAGACCTTTCTTCTTGTTGCAAAAGTCTAGCTAACTCTCCAGGCACTTCACAGTCTTCATCACGTTCGTACTAGGCATGATTGACCAAATCTTCAGAGTCACTAAAGGCCAAAGAAGAATAGTCACCCATGGAATCCGGAGTGGATGGGTACCTGCATTTTGTGAGAGTGGGTGTGCGTAAGGGATAGCCATCCTTAAAAAAAATAAAATGTAAAAGGAAATAAAATGAACACAAAAGTTTATAGATGAAAACGTCCATGATTCATTAAAAATGGCATATGAAAATGAAAAATCAAAACCCTTACAAATGGACCTATGTGCCTCGGGAAAGGCACAAGGCAAAAGAGTGTACGAATTGTTTAAAAGTTATTACAAACCAACATAAATGTCTCAAAAGATAAATTACTGATTGATGAAAGTAATGAGAATGAAGTCTTTCGCCTCCCAGTTGTTTAGTCCTCCTTCAATGGTTGGAAAGATCCAATCTTCAAAATTTCCTTCTTCATCATCATCTTCTAAAGCATGAACCCCGTGATGAGTGATCTTTAAGGGTGGTCCTCCATCCCGGGAGTGACGCACAGCTTTCTGGCTAGCAGCAGTGAAACCCAATCCGAACTTGTCTGTCTTGTGAGGAAAATATGGCAGTTGACCCCACACTGTACTTCCTCCTTCCTTGATTACAGCCTCCGCATCTTTAAGGGATGACATCCGGGACACAGGCTTGGTAATGATAGACACATCAGTCATTGTCTTTGCTACTGTGACCTCAGGAGAAACCTCTTCAAAGTGTTGGAAAGGTGTTTCTATGAATTCGTTGTCTAACTCCACATAGCGGAAAGAGTTAAGGTGACTTATCATATACTCCTCCTCACCATGAACCATTATGATTTTACCCTGGACTGGGTATTTTAGCATTTGGTGTAGAGAAGAAGTCACTTCCCCAGCGTTGTGGATCCATGGCCTTCATAACAAGCATGAATATGAAGGACGGATGTCCATCACATAAAATGTAGAGTTGAAAATTTCCATTCCCACCTTGATTGGGATGTCCACTTCTCCGTGAACCATCCGCTTAGAACCGTCGAAGGCTCTAACAATGATATTAATGGGCTTTAGGGTCAAACCTTCATAGTCCAATCTGTCCAATGCTTTCTTTGGTAGAACATTTAAAGATGAACCGGTATCAACCAGAACATGATCAAGTGTGGTCCCTCTGCACTCTACCGAGACATGCAGCGCATCATTATGCTTTCTTCCCTTAGGGGTCAAATCAACATCAGAGAAGCCAAGACCATTGTCGGCTGTAAGGCTAGCCACGCACTCTTGAAACTGGTCTGCAGAAGTTTCTTGAGGCACGTGTGCCGTCTTTAAATTTGATCAAGGCTTTGGCATGAGCCTCGGAGCAGAGTAATAGAGCCAGCATAGAGATTTTTGAAGGGGTTTGCCCCAGCTGCTCTACGACATCATAGTCGCTCTTCTTAATTATCTTTAAAATTTCCTCCATCTCCTTTTGGGTGGTCTCGGGGATAACCAAAGTCTGAGCCCTCGTCCTGACGGGCGCTTCTTGGATCCCCTTACCTTTATCGGCAGTAATAGTATAGGGTATAGCTTCGGGAGCATCAATTTCTTCAATAACCGGACTTCGCACAGATATCTTGACAGGCGCAGGAGCACTTGAGGGTCCGAAGACTGCCCGTGGAGGAGCAATCTCCGGAGAGAAGATTCTTCCGCTACGAGTTATCTTACTTGTCCCTGCAATATTCCTTATGTCAGGAGTTTCTTCATCGGAATTCTCTTGGGCTGATTCGATCTGCTTAACACCATGGTAGAAGATCTTTCCTCCATAATTCCATGGTATCGTCTTGTTGGACTTATATGGGATAGGCCCCGGCATGGTAATCTTCAGTTGTACAAGCTTTAGATCAGGCGTAATCTTAACATGCCTTTTGCAGGTCTTGGAAAGATTGTCGGAAATGGTGATTATAGCAATGTCATTGATTGGAGTAACAAAGGTAACATGAGTAACATGAGTGATAGTAGCAACATGAGTTTTCTGAAAGAGGATCTCTTGAGTATCCATCAGGCGTTAGATGCCTGATTTCAACAGTGGGCAGTTAGATTGCAAGGTTGAACAGAAGTAACAATCTTTTTCACATCCCAGGAAAATCCCGGCTTTCAATAGATTCATTTTAATCATTGGCAATAGAGTCATTAATTCATCAACAGCGGTAACATGAAGATCTTCCACAATTGTATGGACATTATGACCATGTTTTGGCATATGAGTGGATATCACATTAGGTTTTTCAGGGGCATCAAACTCTACCTCCTTGGCATCTATCAAATCTTGGATCTTGTTTTTAAGGGCCCAACAGTTGTTGGTGTCAAGCCCTACAATGTCCGAATGGTATGCACATTTTGCATTTGAATGATAATAGGGAGAAGAGGTATTTGGGTTTTTCAGCGCTTCTTTCAAGTTCGTAAGATTTAACTTTAACAGATGAGGGAGGACCTGAGCCGGTGTCATATTGATCCGGGTGAATTGCCGTTGTGGCCTTTCTACCCTTTGTTGGTTAGCTATTGGTTGATTGCTGCGAGGTTGATCGGCCGAGGAGTTCTGGATCATCACAACCCCCACCGTGGGTCGGCGCTCCATTCTCCCTTGATTTCTCTGGTTATGAATAGTAGAAACTTCCTTCTTGGCTGGGAAGGTCTTCTTGATAGCAGTGGAAGCGGAGGCATCCTTCTGAATTTTACCACTCTTAATGCCAGCTTCGACCCTTTCACCGGTCAGAATTAATTCGGTGAACCCTGCAGATGAGCTCCCGATCAAGTGATTGAATAATGGACCTGACAGAGTCCCTAAAAACATGTCAACCAGCTCTCTATCCGACAATGGTGGTTGCACCCTACCAACCAGATCCCGCCACTTCTGGGCATACTCCTTAAATCCCTCATTAGAGGCCATACCCATACTCTGTAGTTGAGTACGAGTAGGCGCTAATATGTGTTGTATTGGTATTTTCGGTAGAAAGCAGCAGCCAAATCTTCCTAGTTATGGACATCAGATCTCTCAAGTTGATAGAACCAGTCCAATTACGTACCCTGCAAACTATCTTGAAAAAAGTGGACCCACAGATCCTTATCAGAAGAGTGAGGTTGGATCTTTCTGACGTAGGATCTCAGATGCATCTTCGGACAGGACAAATCATCGTATTTAGCAAATGTAGGCACTTTGAACTTGGGAGGAATGACGATCCCAGCAACCAACCCTAGTTCTTCGAAATCTAGCCCAGGTACCCTTTGCACTTCCATGGCTGCCAACCGGTCCTCAAGATTCTTATACTTATCGTCCGCCGGAGGGTACTGATGTTCGGAGTAATCTTCATCCTCTTCCTCTTCCTCTTCTTCTTCTTCAGCTTCATATTCGGAGGGCATTGCAACTCCCTTTCCCTTACCAACCCCTTCGTCAGACGTTGAGGGGAATTCCAGAACTCTCCTAGCCTGATGCTCAAATCTTCTTCCCATAGTGGCCACACCAATTCTTTTCTTTTTCTTCTTTTCTGGTTCCTTCTCTTTCTCTAACAGTGCTTTAAGATCCTCTTGACCCTTTGCCAAGGTTATGAGGAGTTGTTGGAATTGCGAATTATGTGCTTGCAGATCTTTAACTGTCTGCTCTATATCCATCTTGCTGAAATAAACAGAAGAAAGATAAGGAAACCTGGTGTGAAGACCTGTTAATGCATATGATGAATGATGTGTATTCATGTAATGTATTCAAGGATTCAGAAATTCAAATTTGTTGTAAACAAAAAGAACACACGTCATATTAATAATAAGAAATTTGTTAGTACATAAATGCCGCATGGGCAAAATATTACAAAGCTTCTTAATGTAAAAAGACGTTGCGCATCCTCTTTGGTGCGATGTAAGTGTTGAAAGTCTCCTCTTTGTGAAGTCGACGGGTAAGTTCCAAAACCTTCTTCTCACTGGCATAGAAGCTGGCTTCAAAAGTGTTTTGCTCTTCCTTGAGTTGTATCCAACTCTTTTGCAATTCTTCCAATGATGTTGGCATGTCTGGATGTAGGAGGGTGTATGGAACCTCTCCTTCCATAACAGGCTCTTTGATCACGGGGAGAATGTGAGGGTATGGCATCATAAGATTCTGGGCGCGGGTTCGTACCCACTTGAGATAAGGCTAAAGGGGGATGGAATTCTTGTGCCCCTGTGTCTTACTGTCCACTTTTTTAGGCATCCTCCAAGCTCGGATAAACCTTTGTCGAAGTCCTTCAGCGTCGTTTTCAAAGTCAAAAACCAAGTCAGGAATCAGCAAGTCATGAGGGCCATCCCTCCGGGCATATCCAAACTGCCTCAAAGCTAAACAGGGGTTGTAGGTAATGCCTCCCCTAATGCCAAGTAGTGGGACATTAGGGAATTCCCCACAACGATCAATGATGACGACATTTTCTCTGGACCGAGAACACCAATGAACATCAGAATGTGTGAGGGTCATCAACCGTTGTGACCACCTTAAAACCTGTTCATTCTTCAAAACTGTTTGGGGAAGGTGAGAAATAAACCACCTTGCTAGAAGAGGAGTACAACACATGAGAACACCTCTTTTCCTCATTGTTTGTGTGTGAAATGAGTGTAGGATGTCCCCAAGCAATGTAGGCATAGGATTCTGAGATTTGAAAATCTTGACAGCATTCACGTCTATAAGCTGATCAGGGTTTGGGAACAAGACCAACCCATAGATGTGAAGTGCTACAATCTCCTCAAAAGCTTGCAGATCTAGAGAATTCCAGCAGTCTTGTGCCTTCTCAAACAGAATTTTTTCCAAGAAACCCTTGACACCACTTCTGGTTTCCCAATGACCTTTGATATCAGATGGTTGCAAGTGTAAGGCTTGAGCAACATCTTCAGGCTTTGGTTCTCTTTCCGTACCGTTGTAGGGTAGTTGATGAAGAATAGGAATCCTCAGGAGTTGAGAAAATTCCTCCAAAGTAGGTACTAGTTGGTAATCAGGGAATGTGAAACATTGGTGTAGGGGGTCAAAGAACTGGAAGAGGACTTTCACCATGTCTTCTTCAATGTTGGAGTTGACCAAGTTGAGAAGTATACCATGTCTTTCACTGAAGAGGGAATTCTATGGAATCTTGGAAGTAAGCTCCTTGAGTTGAGGATGGATTCTCACAAGGTTGACTTGAATTGTTTTCCTGCGAAGAGATTCCATGACCTACAAAACAAGAACAAAGATGAAGATCCAAACCCTTGAAATGGTTAGTGGATGTATATGATGCTTTATGATGTTCATGATGTATGCACAAACATATGTACAAACAAGTCACACAAGATCCCAGTTTCAGGCTTGCATGGGGTTTCATAGGTAAGTACCCTCTTGAAGTTAGTTGGCTCAACCCGTCCTATAAGTAGTAACCGGGTTCTAAGGATCTCAATATCACTGGATTATTTTCTGTGTTCATTGTTTCAGTTAAGCCACTTAACTGGCGACCGAAATATTCCAAGAAAACAACCCTCAATGAGTGTAGTATCGAGTATCTACCAACTTCGGACTGCACCAAAGCCGGTCATCTCACTACCCCTAATAAGGCCAAGATGGTCAAGTAAGGTTCTAAGAGTTCATTAGTGCTTTATGACATCACTCAACGGCCCCGTATTCTCTTTGATTGACTCAAAGGCTACCGGTACCCATAAATATGTCGCACTAATATAGCTATTGCTTCAACCATGTCGGTATACCCCGCACAGTTTCCACAACGTATTGCTATTTACCTATGAATGTTTCCAAAAATCCGGGTGGAGGATTCAAACCCAAACAAGAGAACCAAATGTAAAGCAATAAAAGCAAACAAGATAAGCATGCAAAGGTGATCTAAACCCTAAGGTTACTCCACTTTTTAGATATCTCCCCAGCAGAGTCGCAAGTTCTGTGATACGGTGGGAGAACTGACTTGAGGTTTTGTGTTTTGTGTTCGCAAATGTTTCGGTTTAGCAAGAGTCGCCACCGACTTTTTATTTTATCCTAAGGAAAGGTCAAAAAGCACAGGAAAGACCTTTGCGATGTTTTCTTGGGTTCGGGGAGTAGATTATGAAAAGGGAAGGTGCAAACACCCTTTTCATCCATGGTTATCCATGGGCTCTTAGTTACTTGTTTATATCAGTTGCTTTTGCTTTTCAATTGTTTGAAATGGTGCTTTGTGTGTGGTTTTGAAAATGTTTTGAAAAGAGGCCATCGTTGTGGCAACCTTTGTAATGATTATTGTTTGAATGTATACAAAGGTGTTTTGTTTTTTTGAAAAGAGGTTTCAATGTTTGAGAGTTTGATTTGGGAAATGTTTTGAAATTGTGTTGTGAAGTGTGTTTGAAAATAGCAAGGATGTTTTGGAAGTTTGATCAAGTAACTAAGAATTGTCTACCCTATTTTACTCAAAGATCTTTCCTATGTGTTTTTTAACCCTTTTGACAGTGTTATTTCACCATTGCATTTGGTGAACAACCTTGTGTTAGGATGTTAAACGGGACAGGCGCGGGTCATCGTATAAACCATGATAACAATTGTGTTAAGTATCTTTGGCAAATTTTTGAGGGACTTGATCATTTTGTTTAGGCAACCAAGATAGCATCATCGAGGGACTATGGTCTTTTGTTTTGTTTTTGTTTTGCCAAAGTACCCAACATGCATAACATGGCCCATTTTTGAGGCAACAAGTGGATTGTAACCCTAGGGGTGCAAGTGTGAATTGTGTATTGATTTTCATGCATTTTTGTCTTTGTATTAGGTCAAACTACTTGTTGATTTTGGATTTTTGCATACAAACCCTAATCTCTAATCATGGCATAATTGAAAGCATAAAGTGCGAGAATTAAAAATTTAAGCTATTACAACATGATTATGGGGATGGAGGTGCAATCTTTGAATGGGGGTGTATTTGACAAGAAATAAAAACCCTAGTTTACTATTACATCCAAATTGAATCAAATGCATAAATAATAAATGGACAATATTTAAATAAACAAAATAAATAAATATATCAAATAATATGAATTATGCAAAAAAAGGTTTTTGTTTATTTATGTATCTAAAAAATATTTAATATAATAGGAATAATAAAAAGGGATTATTATTTTTATTAAGGGTAAACCCTAATTTTCTTTAAGAAAATAAATATATTAATCACATTATTTATATACAATATAAAATAATATATATACAAAAAATTAAATATATTTAGAAAAAGGTATTATTTTAGATATAAGTAATAATAATAAAAAAAAGTATATTTTTCATGTTTTTTTATTCCCAAGTATTTATTTAAATAAAATAAAAGTGTATATTTATATTAATTATATTAAATATGTATAAAAATAAAATAAAATATATACAAAAAATAAAAACATATTTAGAATGATATTTTTTTGGTGTGAATGAAATAAAGATTAAGATAAAAATATAATTTATTTTTAAGTTTTCAATAAATAAAATAAAAGTATATAATCAATAAATTAATTTTATTTTAGAAAAAATGAAAATAAAATACAAAATAAATATGAAAAATTTATAAAAATATTTTTGAGTATTTTTTGTATTTGGAAATAATAACATAAAATCAGAAATGAAAATAAAATACAAAAATATAAAATATAAAGAAATTGGGCCAGGGGGTGCAAAAAGTAAAAGGGGGTGTCAATAGTGAGCCAGGACCAAGCCCCGCCCACCACTTCATCTTCAACCTCTGACTTTCAAACAAAACGCGCGCGCCTATTATCAAACCTGGACATCCTGCATACGAGCTCTATTGCAAAAACACATAACATCAAAGTTGTAGAGCTTTTCAAGACGAATCTAACCATATAAAAACTAATCCTAACTCTCAAAGACCAGAGAGAATTTCTATGGCCCTAAAATCTAACCTAATTTTCTCAGTATTTCATGGATCAAATTCTCTTATCATGCTTAATAAAAATGAAAACTGAGCATATGTACAGCTTCATGACAATGAATACTACATTTCTTATTCACAAACCTAAGTCTAAATGTTCCTAAATAGAGAGATAGGAAGTTGACAAAAACCTGTTTCAGCTGACTTCGTGTATGGCAATGTGGAGTTTTTCAACAAGGCCTGAGATGTCTGGGAGCTTGCTTGAACTTCACTTGACCTTCTCCAATGTCTAGCTTGCCTTGAATGTACTTGAATCAGCCTACAGAACTCAACCTGCACAAGCTCAAAATGAAAATGGCAAACCCTGTAAATGGAGTTACAGTTGGTGTTTGAGATTTGGGATAGCTTGGATGGATTGAATGGAAGGTGTTTGAACCAGTTTGGGACAAAACGCACGATCCAAATGACCTATGGAAGTCGAGTTGCAGATACTGCCCTGTTTTGCCAATGGAAGGTGATTTCTGGCTATGGGAGGTTTGAGGGCTCAAAGAGTCATGTTTCTGGCTCAGAGAGGTGTGAGAAAGATGGTTCAAATGTTTGCACAAGTTGGTTTTGGTTGATGTTCAAGTTCTCATGTATTTGGCATATTTCTTGTATTTGAAGCAAAAGTGGGAAGTGATGTCCAACTGGCCTTTACAGGCTATCCTTATGCTTGCACACTTTGCCCTTGGCCCCTCCAACTTGTGGATTTTATTTGCTGTATGAGATATGGACCAATGCTCAAGAAATCAGTTTTTGACATAAAGCATGATTTAAGCAAAAATGGAAATTTTGCTTTTTCTACTTAGGGATTAATCCAAGGTGCAATGCTCTAATGACCAAAACAATGCCTTACACCAATGGTTTTGCACTTAATTATTGAGTGTGAAATGATTTTGAGGCCTGTATTCTAGTGCAAAGCAAGCTGACTTGAAATTGCAATTTGTATGAACATGAACATGCCATGGATGAAAAATGAGTTTTTGCCAACTTCAAGCCTTCGATTCTCCTTAACCACAAATGATTTTGGGGAGTTCTTGGACATTTTGGAAATATTGTAACATGCTCTACAATCCATCTTTGAAATGCAACTTTATATTCCAAGTGTAACTATGTGAAAAATGGCCATGAAGATAGGTCAAAATCCTGCCTAAACTAGGGTAAAATTTCACTAAGTTAAAAGTTTTAGGGACCCTTGTTCCAAAAATTATAACTTGATATCCAAGCTTCTCTTAGGAAAACTTTGTGAATCAAAGTTGTATACTTTGTGGAGGACTACAACTTTCATGTTGGAAGTTTTGTTTGAATCCAAATGCATCATGGTGAAAATGTTGGGCAAAGTTAGGAAAAATTAAGAAAATTTCATAAATTAGAAAAATTCTAAGTTATGAAATTTTTCAACTTTAAACCCTAATTTGAAAAAATGGGTTTCTTGATGAAAAAGTTTCATGTTTTGACATATCTTGGTGAAAAATGACCCTTGGCACTTGATTTTGACCAAAAAGTCAAAGTTTGACTTTTCAGTGTACAGTCAAATTTTGATCAGTTGACTGAAAAATTCATATGTCAATCTAATGCACTTGAGATCTTTTGAACCTTGTGAATAGGTCAAGATGATGCCATTGAGTCCTTGAGTCCATGCTTGAACCCCATTTTCCATTGGCTAGGTCAAAAGTCAGAAATTGCCTTTGTACAGTCAAAACCCTAAAAATGACCATTTTGCCCTTTTGGTGATCTGATCAAATTTCTTGTGGAGTTGTGGTCCAAACTTGATCAAATGGTTCATATGAGTTTATAATGTTGATGTGGGTCAAAAATCATGAGGTTTGGCTGTAAATTGGCCATAGTTGACTTTTGTCCCAATACAGTTGATTTCTAGGTCAACTATCCAATTGACTGGGCAAAAATTTGATTCAAGGCTTGAAACTTGGTATGGACAAACTTATGAGTCCAACATGAATTATGAAATTCATTTTGAGAATTAGAAGTCCAAAAATCCATGTGCAAACTCAAACCCTAATTTAGGTCATCAGTGCAAGGAGATGTCTTGGGCAATGTAAAAACCCTAATCCTGTCTGGAGTTCAAGTAGCCTTGTGAGGGGGAAATCTTGATAAAATGAGAGGGAAAATTTTGGGGCACAATAGTGTGTATGGAAAGATATGAAATCGACAAATATATCACCCTAATCAAGACTAAAATGTATGCAAACAAACACACTTACACACTAACACCCTTAGGGTAATCCCACTTTGTTGCCTATCGAAAAAAAGTCATGTCCCTCGAACATGGGCATTTTAGCAAAAGACCCGCGATAAAAGATCGTAGTCCATCGATGACCCTCAATGTTGCCTCCAGTAAACGATCTAGTCCCTAAAACGATATTGCTAAAACGTCCCATAGGTTGCCTTCTATGACTATATAAACATCTCACCCTCGTCCCTTCACATCCAACGATAGGGCTTCTTACCAAATCAATGGTAAGATAGCAACATCTAAAGGAGGAGGAAAAGAACATCTAAGACCTTTTGATTATGTAGGTTCGCTCTTAGTTACTCGCTTGCTCACAACAAAAACATTTAATAGACCAACACTCTCATTTTGAAACATTTTTGAAGACAACACTTTGTACGCGAGAACCGTTACAAAGACACCTTCTCAAAATCACTTTCAAAAACACATTTCACAAACATATCTTTGAACTATTTTCCAAACAAACACTTTGTACACATTCTTATAGAGACGATAACCATTACAAAAATGTTTTCAAAATACTTTCAAAACCCACACCACAAGCACATTGAAGCAAAAGCAAGTGATCTAGTGAGTAACTAAGATCCCATGGAAAACCATGGATGAAAAGGGTGCTAACACCTTCCCTTTTCATAATCTACCCCCCGAACTCAAAAAAAAAATTCTCTAAAGGTCTTTCCTGTACTTTTTCACCTTTCCTTTTTGGATAAAAGAAAAGCCGGTGGAGACTCTTGCTAAACCGCAACATTTTGTGAACACAAACGCAAAACCCTCCAAGTCAGTTCTCCCGCCGTATCACAATATCCACTAACTCCCTGTCAGATAAAGGGGGATGGACTCTTCATGCAAGATCCCTCCATTTTTTGGCATAATTTTTGAAACCCTCACAAGCACCCATAAACATACCTTGCAATGGTGTTTGAGTTAGAGGTAGGTCATCATTATACTGGTATTGCTTGTAAAAGCAGCAGCCAAATCTTCCCAATTGCAAATATTGGTTCCTTCCAACTGATAGAACCAATCCAACTGCGTCCCTGACAAACTTTCTTGGAAGAAATGTACCCATAGGTTCCTATCAGCAGTATGGGGTTGAATCTTGATGACGTATGACCTTAAATGCAGCTTAGGACAAGAGACACCGTCATATTTGGCAAATGTGGAGACCTTGAATTTCTACGGGATGACCACCCCTGAGACCAATCCTAGTTCTTCAAAATCCATCCCGGGTACCCTCTGGATCTCCATAGCATTGAGGCGATCCTCTAGCTGTTTGTATTTATCGTCAGCAGGAGGATATTGTTCTTCAGAGTAGTCAGCTTCTTCTTCTTCAAACTTTGGGTTGTCATTTCCTTCTTTGTTCTTTCCTTCTTGATTATCTCCTTCACCCGACGAGATTGCAAAGTCTAGAGTTCGCTTGGCGGGTCCTCTGATCCTTCTTCCCAAATTATAAACACCGATTGGTTTCTTCGCCTTCTTCTTTTTATCTTTGATCATAAGAGTTTTTAGGTCCTCTTATCCTTTAGCCAGAGACAAGAACATCTCTTTGAATTGATCATTATGCGCTTGAAGATCCTTTACTGTCTATTCAATATCCATCTCACTGAAATAAACAGTAGAAAGATAAGGAGACCTGTTGTAAGAAACCTGTTTGTGTTATGATGAATGAAAATGCATATCCAAATGATTTCAAGGAAATTAGAGATTTAAATTTGTTTAGACAAAAGAAAACACACGTTGTATTAATAAATCCTAGTTCGAGTACATCATCCTCTTTGGGCTTACAAAGAAAGAAATAAAATATAAAAACTCCGAAGACAAAAAGGTCAAACGCATCCTCTTCGGTGCAATGTAGGTGTTCAAACTCCGCTCTTCACGAAGCTTCTTGGTGAGTTCTAGAACTTTCTTCTCACTGGCGTAGAATTAGACTTCGAAGGTGTCTTGCTCTTCTTTTATCTGAATCCAATCCTTTTGCAAGTCTTCAAGCGAGGTAGGCATGTTGGGATAAAGGACAGTATACAGAACATATCCTTCAACAACAGGCTCCATGATAACAGGTAGGATTGAGGGTTAAGGCATTACGAGAATTTGAGCACGAGCTCGCACCCACCTAAGGTAAGGCTCAAGGGGAATAGAATTTTTGTGTCCCAATGTCTTACTATCCACTTTGTTTACCATCCTCCAAGCTCGTATAAACCTTTGACAGTAGCCTTGGCCGTTTCTCTCGTAGTCGAACATCACACCTTGTATGACTGCAT
Source organism: Vicia faba (assembly GCA_948472305.1). Classification (NCBI taxonomy): domain Eukaryota; kingdom Viridiplantae; phylum Streptophyta; class Magnoliopsida; order Fabales; family Fabaceae; genus Vicia; species Vicia faba. The sequence goes on along the minus strand of OX451735.1, from coordinate 1,241,547,453 downwards.
CATGAGGACCACCACTTCATGAATACACAAAGTGTCACAGAGCTAAGCATGGGTTGTAAGTGATACCTACCCTAATTCCAAGCAAAGGGGAATTAGGGAATTCCCCACAACGGTCGATGATAGTAATGTCTTCCAAGGATCGAGAACACCGGTGGATATCTGAATGTCTGAGTGACATCAACCTATTGGACCATCTCAAACCTTGCTCGTTCTTCACAATGGATCAGGGTAGGTACAAAACAAACCACCTAGACAACAGAGGAGTGCAACACATGAGGGTTCCTCGTCTCTTCATGGTCCGAGAATAGAGAGAATGCAAGATATCTCCCAACAAAGTAGGAACTGGATTGCGAGATATGAAAATTTTAACTGCATTCACATCTATAAGTTGGTCAGGATTTGGAAATAGTAACATCCCATAGATGAGAAGAGCCAAGATTTATTCAAAATCTTGTAAATCCTGAGTGTTCCAACAGTCTTGAGCTTTTTCCAATAGGAACTTGGCTAAGAACCCTTTGACACCACTTCTTGTTTCCCAGTTAACCATGACGTCGGATTGTTGCAAGTGTAAGGCTAGGGAAATCTCTTCAGGGCTTGGGTCTCTTTCAATATCGTTGAAAGGTAATTGATTGAGAATAGGAATTCCCAAGACGTGAGAGAATTCTTCCATAGTAGGCACAAGTTGGTAATCGGGGAAGGTAAAGCAATGGTTCATAGGGTCGAAGAACTAGAAAAGCACCTTCATCATGTCTTCATCAAAGCTTGAGGTAAACAGGTTGAGAAGTCATCCATGTCTTTTGGTGAATGGAGAATTCTCAGGGACCCTTGGTGCTAATTCCTTGAGCTGAAAAGGTACTCGTACGAGATTGACTTGAATTGTATTCTTGCGAGTGGGAGTCATATCCTACAAAACAGAACAAAGATGAATCTCAAGATCCTTGAAATGGTTAGTCTAAAATTCTATGGTATGATGCCATGATGCTATGTACAAGCATATGCACAAGTCAGTCAAACAAGTCCTTAGGTTTAGGCTTGCATGAGGTTCATAGGTAAGTACCCTCTTGAAGTTTAGTTGGTTCAACTTATCCTAGAAAGTAAACGGGTTCTAGAGAATTTCAATATCACTAATCTTTCTTCATCGGGCATTGTTTCAGCGCGAGCCTCTTTATTGGATACTGAAATATCCCGAAAGTCTGATCTCAATGAGCGTAGTATCGAGTATCAACCAACTTCAGACTGCACCAAAGACGGTTACCTCACTACTTCCTAATGGCCAAGTTGTTCAAGTAAGGTTCTAAAGTCAGTTAGTGCTTCATAACACCACACAGCGGCCCCGTATTCTCCTTGACTACTCAAGGTCTACCGGTACCAACAAATGTGCCACACTAACATAGCTATTGCTTTGACCATGTCGGTATACCCTACACAGTTTCAATAACTTATTGCTACTTACCTAAAAAGGTGACCTAGATCCGGGTAGAGAATCAAAACAAACCCAAACAAGGAACCATAATGTAAAGCAAACAAGTTAAATAATGAAAAGAAATTAAAGGTGATCTATCCCTAAGGTAACCCCACTTTTAAACATTTTCCCCAGCAGAGTCGCCAGTTCTATAATATGGTGGGAGAAATGACTTGGTGTTTTGAGTTTGATCGCAATTGTTATGGATAGCAAGAGTCGCCACCGACTTTTCTTTTACCCAATAAGGAAAGGGTGAAAAGAACAGGAAAGACATTTTGAGATTATTGCTTGAGTTCGGGGGGTAGGTTATGAAAAGGGAAGGTATTAGCACTCTTTTCATCTGTAGTTATATACAGGCTCTTAGTTGGTTGCTAGATCACTTGATTTTGTTTTTGTGGTGTGGGTTTTGAAAGTATTTTGAAAAGTGTCTTTGTAATGGTTCTCGTCTCTATAAGAACGCGTACAAAGAGCTTTGTCTTTTGAAAGTGTTTCAAATTAAAGTGTTGGTGTATAAAATGTTTTTTGTTGTGAGCAAGCTAGCAACTAGGAGCATCCTACCTACTCAAAAGGTCAAATATTATTTTCCTCCTCCTTTAGATGTTGCTATCTTACCATTAATTTGGTAAGAAACCCCATCATTGGATATGAAGGGACGGGCATGGGACATTTGTATAATCATAGAAGGAAACCAATGAGACGTTTTAGCAATTTTTGTTTAGGGACTAGATCGTTTACCGAAGGCAACATTAATGGTCATCGAGAGACTACGATATTTTATCGAGCATCTTTTCTAAAACACCCATATTCGAGGGACATGACTATTTTTACGAGGCAACAAGGGAGATTACCGTAAGGGTGCATGTGTGTGAATAGTGTGTTTGATTGCATGCATTTTGTCTTTGAATTTTAGGTTGTCTACTTGTTGGTTTTATCTTTCCATACATCCTAATTACTAACATTTGTACAAAAGCAATAAGAATGCAGAAAAATAAATCCTACACTATTAAAACCATATTGAATAGCAAGAAAATATAAAGGAAAAATAAAATAACGAAAGGAAAATGGGCTTTTTCGATTCAGGCAGCCACACTCTTCGATTTTGTACTTCTTGGCTTCCTTCGATTTGGGCCTGGAGTCAGCAAAGTCATTTCTTTCGATTTCACCCTTTGCCTGCTTCCTTCGATTGGGACCTGGAAGTCAGCATGACCACCCTTCTGGCCACTTCTTTTGTTTGAGACTTGGCAGTCAGCATGGATATCCTACTGGCTACTTCCTTCGTTTGTGGCATGGGGTCAACATGAGATGCGCTCTTTGCCTCAGACTCCTTGCTGCCACCTTCGACTACAGGCATGTTAGGCCGTCGGGCTGAGATTCGAAAGGCTTGAGTACTTAACCAATCGAAGGATATAGTGAACCTATTTTAAATTTTTAAAATGCAACATTCAAGTGTAACTTTCGAAAGCTACAGGCCAGGGGTTAGCATAAAATTATTGGGTCTCAAAGTCCAAATCCTAACTAGTCAGTGTTGAGATTTTCAACACATGGACAGTCAAAATTGAAGGTTAAAACATGGCCAAGCTCTCTATATGAAATGTCTACATTTTTCTTTATTGGCATGTACACATGATATTTAAATGAAATAGTTTCAAGTTTAAAGAGAACTTACCTCTTGAAGTTCTTAATCGAAGGAAACTGCAAGTGTCTTCCTTGGTGGTGAATGGAAGTTCGTTGGGGCCTTCCTGAGACTAGTCCAGTTACTACCTTGTTCAAGCAGTCACTGAATCAAAGGAGGGTGTGTGAGTGAATCGGAGATTTTTTCTATAACAAGTAAAGGAGTTAATCAAAGGTTTACTATATTATAGTTGGGGAAGTGGATCGAAGGTTATTTATCTGGTCACTTGGGGAGTGAATCGAAGGATTCACTTAGTGTACACGGGGTTTGAGTTTTTTAGGAGTGTTAGGAATATTTTAAAAAATGTTGGATAAATGTTTGAGAGTTTTTTGAGGAATTTCTCACAAGAGTTTTCTTGCAACTATCCAGGGGCCCTTAAGATGTGTGGTGGAGGAGCATATATATAGATGGCCTTGGCTGATTCTTTAGGAGGGAAAACAAAAAGTTTAAACAAAAAAGGCATGTTGTGCTTGTAGCTTTCGAGGGGCAGTGTTTGTATGCCATTTTGATGCAAGAAGGGGGCAGTGTTTCAGGAGTGCTGTGCAGCAGTTTTGGAGTGTTATGGCAAATGTATCAGGCCTAAACTTGGCAGCGCATGAGACTTGGTTAGAAAGTACCTTATGGCATCTCAACCTTTTGTTTTGATTCCCTAGCCCTATCCTTCGACCAGACTCCATAACAATATTTCCGTTTTTCAAATCAAAGTATCCTTCGAAGGGCTCATATGGGTATCCTTCGACTAGGTCTTTTGTGGGTTCCTTCGAATGGTCCAAATACATGCTCCTGAAATGGATCAACAAGACATGTCATTCGATTGGGACCTCCAGGCATGTCTGGTAAGTCCTTCGAATGTGCCATCATGGTACTTCTTTCGCACGAGAAAATGGCATAGTGTGGAGTTTGTATGTTGAAGCAAACTATTTCCAAGGGGAATACTTCCCACTCAAACTTTCCTGCAAGGGGGCATATGGCCAAACGAAAAGGTATATGTAAGGGGTCACTGCTTTATGACTTTATGCAAACATGCAAGAGAACTTTGCTCAAACGAAGGCTTGCATGAAGGGAGCCACATGCCCAAACGAAAGGTGAAACCAAAAACTTGTACTGAAGGATTCACACGCCCCAAACGAAGAATGCATGCAGAGGATAAATGGCACAATCGAAGCTTGCAACAAAGGAGGGCCACGTGCCCCAAACGAAAAAGGCATGCAGGAGGCCAAATGTGAAATCGAAGGAGACCATAAAAGAGGCCTTTGCCTCCTGAATCGAATGACATCAATCAGGAGGCTCTTTGCCTTGTGGATTGTGTATTTAAAGATAAGTGTTTCCCTGCCGAAGCTTGCAACAAGTTGTTTCAAAGAGTGACTTTGGCCTTGTGCATGGTAACATGGTGAGGAATTCTTCCTTGTAAATTTGGCTAACATGCAGGAAAGAAGCTATATGGCCAAAACGAAACATCTGCATGAAGAGAATAAAATGTTCAAACGAAGGCATGAAATGAACTTGTCCAAAAGAAGTCTAGTGCCCAAACGAAGCAGGAGATGAACTTGCCCAAAATAAGTCAAATGCTCAAACGAAGGGTGCAACCAAAGCTTGCATCGAAGGAGCCAAAGTTCTCAATCGAAAGATGTAAAATCGAAGGGAACTTGTTTTTCCTTCAATTTTTTCAAAAAGAATATTTTCATCTGCTTTGCCCTTTTTAATAGATTCCTCCTTAACTTGATGCTGAAAAATCCAATAGCACTTGTGTAAGCTTGAATTTTTTAGAATCCTTTGTGAAAAATGCCTTGAGAAATGAGAGGGAAAATTTTAGGGTACAACAAAAATCAACTGCTAGAAAACCCTAATCTCAAAGACAAAAATACATGCAATCAACCACACTATTCACACGTGCACCTCTAGGGTAACTTCGCTTGTTGCCTCGGAAAATAGTCATGTCCCTAAAACATGGGCATTTTAGCAAATACCCTCGATAAAAAAGATCGTAGTTCCTCGATGTTGCCTTCGGTAAACGATCTAGCCCCTTACGAAATTTGCTAAAACGTCTCATAAGTTGCCTTCTATGACTATATGATTGACCCACGCCTGTCCCTTCACATCCAATGATGGGGCTTCTTACCAATCAATGGTAAGGTAGCAATATATAAGGGAGGAGGAAAATAATAAAGACTTTTTGAGTATGTAGGACACTCATATTTGCTTGCTCACAAACTATAACCATTTCTGCACTCACACTTTTAAAACACCTTAAAAAAACATCTCTTTGAACTATTTTCAAAATCAACACTTTGTATACATTCTTATAGAGACAAGAATCATTACAAAGTTTTTCGAAACAAAGGAGTTTTCAAAATACTTTCAAAAACCCACCACAAACACATTTCAAACAAAGCATTTTCAAAGTGATCTAGCAAGAAACTAAGAGCCCGTAGATAACTACGGATGAAAAGGGTTCTAATACCTTCCCTTTTCATAACCTACCCCTCGAACTCAAGAAAATATCTCGAAAGGTCTTTCTTATTCTTCTCGCCCTTTCCTTTATTGGATAAAATAAAAGTCAGTGGCGACTCTTGCTATCCGCAACAATTGCGATAAAATGCAAAACACGCGAGTTAGTTCTCCCACTGTATCACACTCTTCCAATTGCTTCTTTAATTATGACAATTCATATGCAGACATCCTGTATGGTGCCATAGAAATAGGTATGGTACCAGGTACAAGATAAATAGAAAATTTGACTTCTCTTTCTAGCGGTACATCAGGAATTTCATCAGGGAAAACTTCATGAAATTCACACACCACTTGCAATACCTCAATTATAGCTTGATTCTTGACAGGTAGAGACGCCATCAACGAGAAAATCCCAGCCTCTTCTTGCATCAATTGCCTTAACTATCTAACAGACAACAGACCAGCTTCTAATTTCTGACAAGTCTCTAACCACCAATCATTAGCCTCAACTGCTAGCATATAAGTACCATATCAAACCTTCTACGCTAGAGTGCAGTCTATCACACAAAAGATTCTCTCAATTTATTTCAACCAATCCAACGCTCCGTCGGGATCATACTTGCCCTTGAAGGTAGGCGGATTCTCCCTCTGGAAGGTCGCCAAGTTACGAGATCCAGTGTTCCCGTCAGTGTTCAGCTGATTCTCCATAGCATGCGCCATCACTTCCAAAGCAGCAGCAAGTGCATTGTCATTCCTTACAGCCATCTCAACTTATCACTACAACATAAACAACGGTTAAAACTCAAGTTAACAATAATAGATTGTTAGACAAAACTATGACTCGACAACTTGGTAGGACGAACCGACTTGCCCTGATACCAACTTGTAACACCCCATTTCTACCCAACAAATTGTATAAAATCAGAGTTATAAAATTTCCAACAAACAAACGGAATGCTATAATTTCAACTTAAAATAATGGAATTTAACACAGATACATAATACTTTAAACTCGGATGTACTGACAACAACATAAATTAATCTTTTAAAACTAACAGCTTTCATAACTACGCAACGGAATCATAAAATTTGACTTAAAAGAATGCAACATCTTTATCCAACTGAAAAAACTCCAAATAACAATTACTTAACAAAAATCAACTTAAAATTTAACAACTGAAGTAATAACAACGATAAAGCAACAAGCGTTCATCCCCCCGAGTGTTACATATCAGAGTAATGACACTGACTCGAACTACTGAAGGTAAACCGCCTTCACTCTAGATTACCTGCATGTTACCAACATATGGGTAACATTTAAACAAAATGGGTAAGATATCGAACAATATAATAGAATGTATGATAAATATTATATTACAAACAGTTCATACAAGATCACCACTCCGTAGCTCTTTAACAACATTACATCAGCAATCCATCCATACAACAACTCAGAATGCAACATGGAATGCAACTTATTTTTATGCACATGTGTTGTACCCCAAAATTTTCCCTCCCGTTATCTCAAGACATGCTTTTAAATCTTCTCAAAAACTCAAGAATCTCAAGGGATAACAAGTCAAGAACTTCCTCCTAAGCAAGAAGTCCACAACTAGGGTTTTGTGTTTCTCAAGGAAATTTGGGTTGGAAAGTTCTCAAGTGGTTTCCATGGTTCTCCATAGGTCTTTAACAATGTTCATGTCAAGTTACAAGTCTTGCATCACAAGTTTGCTTAGTCAATGGCTCAAATGATTGAAAATCAACTATATTGGGTAAAAAGTCAAACTATGGTCAACATATAGTCAAAATTCAAGATTTTTGGTCAAAATCAACATTTTGAAGTGATATTCATCATTTTATCAAGACTTGATCATGATTCCTAAATCAAAGTCCTCAAAACATCAAAAGTCAAGAATTATCAAATTAGGGTTTCCTTAAGAGAGGTCAACTGAACTTTGACCTAATATATCATTCACATACTTCATTAAATTTTCCCTAAACGAAGCCAATTTTGAAGAAAATTCAATTATCTACAACTTTTATTGTATGCTCAAGTCCAAAAAAATGCTTCATTTGAAAGATATGAGCTAATACATTATAGGTCATTTTCAAAAGTCAACAAAAGACACTTTTTGTCAAGGCAACTTACATTAAGATAATATCTCCAAATGCAAAAAATTATTACAAGAGAAAGTGTAAAAGATGAAAGTTGAGCAAGTTATGAGTTGCACAAGTTGGGAAACTTTGAGGAAATTCACGAATTTCACATTGAACAAACTTTCAATTTTAAACTTGTGGGCCTATCTGTTGATACTCAAACACATTCATGACCTTATAAGAGACTCTTAAATTCACTCATACCTTACCCTATATTTTCTCATCATTTTCTTTTTATTTTAATTTTTTTATTCAAATAAACTCAAAATAAATAAATAAAATAGAAAGTAAATGGGCAAAGCATGTGATGAGCCATTTTTTCAGGCCCATGTAGCTCATTGAAGCCTGTAAATCCTTTCCAAATTCGTGGAAAGATGGAAATGGAAAGAAATAATTTGATATTGTTTGATGAGAGCCTTCATGGCTTTATTCATTACCATGTTTGTCAGCTCACATCATCCTTCTATATAAAGACCAGCATAACAACACAAAGGAGGGGGGATCACTGCACAAGAAGCTAGCAAAGTTATCAAAAAAATTTCAAAAACCCTCGTGCCTCAAATCTCTGTCCACATACCTTCTTATTCCATAAATTCAGTCTTACTCTCTTCCTGGACGTGAAAGGGTAAGTTTTGACCAGTTACCATGGTCCAAAACACATGAGAAGGGCATATCATGCATTTCCGATTTAATAACAATTTGAGATTCATGTTCTTTTATTTTACATTATTTTGAGCTTAATGATTATCATTAACGTGTTCTTGAGTACTTGATGAACATGTTTTAACCTTTAGCACATTCCCATGCACGCAGAATGGTTGGATGCCATTTTTATCTCTGATCTAACGTTTTGATTCAAAGCGCATGATTCAGGGTGTTTTAGCCAAAAATAAGCCTTGTTTCGAATTCAGGGGGATTTTTTAAGGGGGTTAGGATTGATTTGAGTCCTTAGTATTTATTGTTTTGTAGGTTTAGGTTTTAAGCCAACCGGAGAAGACAACCGGAAAGTTGACTCTGGTGTGCTGACTCTGGTGGCCTGGATGTCATCTTTTAAGTGGTCTATTCAAATCCATCTGGGCACGTGTTTTGAAAATAAAATATGATTGCATTTTATGATATATTCATTCGTTTGTGCTATACCACCGGATGAATCACACCACTGAATTAGGGATCATAACCAACCCATAGATTAAGAGAGCTAAGACATCTTCAAAGGCATGGTAACTCATAGTGTCCAAGAATATCTAAACTTTCTCCATTAGAAATTTTGCAAGAAGGCCTTTAACTCCGCTTCTTCTTTCCCAATTGGATTCAATATCAGATGGTTGTAAGTGCAAAGCTATGGCAACCTTTTCAGAAGATGGATCTTGTTCTAAACCAGTGAAAGGTACCTGCTCTAGTATAGGTAAACTAAGTAGCTTAGAGAATTCTTCCAGTGTAGGCATCGGTTGATAATCTGGAAATGTGAAGCAGTGGTGCTCGGGATCAAAGAACTGAAATAGGACACTCATCCAAACTTCGTCAAATCCGGTGGTAACCAAGCTGAGTAAATGACCATGTCTTTTGTTGAATGATGAATCCTCGGTAACCTTCAAGACCAATTCCTTGAGCTTAGGACGAATTTCTGTGAAGTTAATCCGGATGGTTTTTCTGCGACTTGAATTCATACCCTACAAAACAGCAAAGAGGTAAATCCATAGGTCCTTGAAATGGTTAGTATATATAATGTCATGATGTTTATGATGTCATGATTATGCTTAATCACAGATAAACACAAGCAAGTCACACAATAAACCTTAGGTTTAAAGGCCCGCATGCGGTTTTAAGGTAAGTACCCTCTTGAATGTTCAGTTGGCTCAAATAGTAACCGGGTTCTAAGGAGTCTCAATATTATTGAATTTTCTGTCAAGCATTGTTTCAGATCAAGCACCGAAGTATTCCGGCCAAAATATCCCAAAAGTCCAGTCTCAATGAGTGTAGCATCGAGTATCAACCAGTCTTCGGTCGGAACTAAAGCCGGCTATCTCACTACTTCCTAATGTCTAGGATGAGTCAATTTAAAAGTTCTAAAGGTCAGTTAACGCTTAGTGACACTGTGAGGAATCCTAATATTATCCCTGACTTACTCAAGGAACATTAGTACAATCCAGAGTATCGTTCTAACGTAGCCACCACTTCGTCTGTATTGATCTATGTCGTACAACCTCCATGATTTATTGCTACTTACCTAATAAGGTTCCCCAAATCCGGGTGTAGGATCTTTAGTAACAACCCAAACAAACCCTCAAAAGTAAAGCATACAAAACACCCAATGAAAGAAAATTAAAATGAACTAAGCTCTAAGGTAACCCCACTTTATAAAATGATCCCTAGCAGAGTCGCCAGTTTTGTGATACGGTGGCAGAACCGACTGTTTACTGGTTTTGTATTTGTATTCGCAAATGTTGCGGTAAGAAAGAGTCACCACCGACTTTTCTTTTAACCAACAAAGGAAGGGTGAAAAGAACATAAAAAGAACTTTTGAGAGTTTTCTGAGTAAGGGGGTAGATTATGGAAAGGGAAGGTGTTAGCACCCTTTCCATCTGTAGTTATCTACGGGCTCTTAGATTCTTAGCTCATTTTTGAAAACGCTGTGATTTGTGTGTTTTGAAAAGTATTTTTGAAAGCGCCTTAGTGCGGAGAACTTTCTAATGTTTCTCGGAATGGTAGAGAACTTATACAAAGTGTTTGAAAAAAAATTTGAAAGAAGTTTTGTGTAAGTGCAAAAATTGTTTGAGCAAGCATCTAACATCTATCTACTTTACTCGAAAGGTTGTTATTTTCCTCTTTTCCTTTAGACAATGCTATCCTACTATTAATGAGTAGGTAGCCTTAGTTGTTGGATGTTTGAGGGACATTTAAAGGGACGTTTATAGTCACAAAGGCAACTGGGCAACAAATCTTAGTAACTACCCTAGGGTTTTAAGATCATTTTTATCGAGGCAACGTCAAGAGGGTCATCGAGGGACTTATGATCTTTAAACCGGAGGGTAGCCACTAAAATCTCACACGTTTCGAGAGTTGTGACAATTTTTTCCGAAGGCATCCGAATTAGGGTACCCTAGAGGTGCGCATGTGCAATTGTGTTATATTCAGTTATTTATCTTGTGTTAGGTTTTCAAGCGTTTGTTTGTTAAACTCTTGCCAAACAATCCTAATTAACATACATCTAAACAGTTAATAATTTACAGTAATTAAAAGTGAGGAAATGTAAATCTAGTTATTACAAGGCTTTGGGGAGGAGATTATTTACATGTCCAAAATGGGGAATAAAGCAGAAAAAATAAAAGTCCTACTTTAAACTATTACAACCAGGAAGCAGGTATAATAATATAAAAAATAGAATGCGAAGGATAAAAACACGTGGGAAATAAAAATAACGTCTAAAACTTAAAAGGAAATTTTGTTTTTGTTTTTGAACATGGAAAGAAATTTAATTTAAAATCCTAAGTCTATTTATTTTTAAATTAAGAAAAGGGTTAAAATAATTAATCAATTAATTTACAAAATTAATTTATTTTAGAAAATACTAACCTAATATTTTTTGTCATTTTTTTATCTGATTTTACAATGTTATAAAAAAAACATAACAATTAAAAGCAAAATAAAATAAAAAAGTAAATGGGACAGGATAGTAAAAGTAACAGGGGGTAAGTTTAAAAAACTCAGGCCTGGATCAAGAAGAGGCCCAGGTTACCTTTTGATCCAATGAGGGAGGTTGTCCTTTGATCAAATGAGGGAGTCTGTCCTTCGATCCAATGAGGTAGGTTGTTGAAAGTGCGTGATGGACTGCACGTTGAGGGTACTAGATCTTGATTGATGGGATCTACTGGTGTTGACCACATGGTGCATGGTATGCATGTTAGACCTGCATGCATGGGATCTAGAATACAATTGTTAGGAAAAAACAAAATGCATGACTTGGGTGTCGAACCCAGGTCCTTTCCCTTAATTCGAACCCCCACCTAATTCGAACCCCTGAGTCCAAATCTGAAGCTATTTTGTTCTGAACACCATGAATCCTGAGATTCGAAGGAACCTAATTTCAAATCCCCTAGAAATGAAATTTTTTGTTTTAGGCACAAACGGAAGGATCAAATGAGCGCGTTTCTTTGTGCGTTTGAATTTCTTAAGGCCTGTGTATCACTCTTGGGACCTTCAGGGGGTGAATAGTGGAGATAGTTTAGAATGAGGAAGTTTACACTATGCTTTTTGGATTTGATAGCTTTGATGTGTTTCTTTGTGATTTTTGATAGGCAATCTCTATGTATAGGCAATCTGTCCCCGTTGATGGGCAATATCTGTCTTGTATTTATAGGGGTGTGGTGGTGAACGAAAATGGCATGAATCAACCATTAACCATGGCTTTGAAAGCAAAATCGAAATATTTAAAAAGTTGCTACTTTGAGATATTTTCTACCATTTTGGACTTTGAGTGAACCTGGACAGGTTTCATCCCATTAGGTGTTCGTTTCAACTTTTCACATCTTGATTCTTTTGAATGCTCCCAAGCTTTGTTATTTTCAATGGCTCTGAGTTCCAATTCGAATTTCTCAAGGCTTCATCATCATGGCTTCTTCGATTAATTCATCATCTGCATTGGTTGCCTGATCTGGAAACATCATCCTAATTGAACAGTTCTTGCTCCTTTCGATCTCCTTTCACTCAATTCGACCAATCGTAGTATCACCTCTTCCTTTTGACTGATCGAAGCTTCGTTCTGCTCCTTTTAATTTCCTTCCATTCAATCGACCAATCGAAGTATCACCTCTTTATCTTGGTCTGTCGAAGCTTCGTTTTATTCTTTCCTTCGAACACAGTTGTGATTTTGTCTTCGACTCCAATCTCACCCTTTGCTTTTGTCTACAAGAATATCTTTCTTGCTCAGTAGTTCATCTTCGATTGGTTAATACAGCTTGTATGCACCAATCGAATGGTAACATATGAGTACCAAGACTTCACTTCAATCATCCAACTTCTTCCTCGCCTGTCCAGGTACATGCATGTCCTTCGAACCATAAGATAAAATCTTTCAAATTCAACATCTTCTTCTTTTCGAAGCACCAATTCAACCAACAAGGCAATCGAAATGTCCTTCCTTGTAATGCTTCAAATGGCCTTTATTTCAATAGTTTGAAAACGAACCTTTGGATGATGCTCTTTACTAGCTCTTCATCAATCGAAGACTTCACAAAAGCCTCTTCACGCTTTCTTTTGAATTATCCTTCCTTCGATCCTAGTTTTTTATTGGGCATAATATTAAACTGCATACTACTGTCGAAGCTGCTTCGACCCAAAAGATCTTAGGCGTATTCTTAGCTTTCGACCTACACCTTGTCCTGTACACTTCTTTTCTTTCTTTCAGTTATGCCATTATGCTGAGGCGTATAGGGTGCCATGAAAATCATTTGAAGCCCTTGCAAACCAAAATTCTTTGTGAGAGATGAAACCTTAGATGGAAATCCATTGCTTAGGAGGAGAATTTGTCTGGTCAATTCTTGGTCAACCTTGAGCAATTGGGGACCTCAATGAGCAAGTCTTGAGTAAAAATGGAAGGGAAAATATTTGGGTACAACAGCTTCCCCTATTCAATCTTATTAAACCTGAAGATTTAGATTGGCTTGTCTTCCTTTCATGATCTGAAGGTGGAAGATGATTGAACACTAGAGTGCCCAGAAATTTGCACTCGCATGAAGTAACGCCGTTGGTTGATGATATCAGGAATGGGCGTACAGATGCCATTTGGAGAATATGACTGAGAGTTGTCAGAGATGGTCTTAAATATGCCATCCAAAGTAGATGTTAACTTCATAAGAGGTCTCTTTATGTGGATTCCCGTTTCTTCTCTCTGGGGATGACTCCGCTGGGGAATATTGATTTTTGTTATTCTCTTGTTTGAGTAAAACTTTGTGGGGAATAGAGTCTAGGAGCTTTAGTTGTCCATGGCTCTAATGAGGAGTTATCTCTGGACTGGAGAGATAAACGTTAGCTTTTTCTGGTTGAAATCTAGGCTTCGTGGTAACTTAATGGGGAAAATGAAATTAACAATTATCTGGAAATATATTATAAGGAGCATGTGTAGGGCTTCTTCAGGATGAGTATGTGTTAAACTTCATCTGGAGATATATGAGAAGGAGCCTGTGTAGGGCTGCTTCAGGATGAGCTCATGTAAAGCTGCATCGGGAGATATATGAGAAGGAGCCTGTGTAGGGCTACTTCTGGATGAGCCTGTGTAAAGCTGCATCTGGAGATCATGAGAAGGAACCCATGTAAGATTGCTTCAGGATGAGCCGGTGTAAAGCTGCATCTGGAGATCTATAAGAAGGATCCTGTGTAGGGCTGCTTTAGGATGAGTCCGTGTAAAGCTGCATCTGGAGATCATGAGAAGGAACCCGTGTAAGATTGCTTCAGGATGAGCCCATGTAAAGCTGCATCTGGAGATCATGAGAAGGAACCCCTGTAATATTGCTATGTTTGGTCGTGTAGATAGTCACCCCGTCTTGTTTCAGGAATTGATCCACAATCAATTGTTCATAGATAGTTGCTATGTCTGGGTTTAGGAATTAATCTGGAACTTGCTTTTGTTGGTCATTGAGATAGTTGCCCTGGCTTGTTTCAGGAATTAAACTCTGACCTATTTGAGAAAGAAAGATAATTTCCACGTCTTGTTTCGGGAGTTATTCTTCAATCTGCTTCTGTAGATAGTTGTCATGTCTTGTTTCAGGTATTAATATTCAATATGTAAATAGTTGTCCCGTCTTGTTTCAGGAGTTAATATTCAATATGTAAATAGTTGTCCTGTCTTATTTCAGGTAATAATCTATAATCGGTTGTTCACAGGTAGTTGCCCTGTCTTGTTTTAGGTATTAATCTAGAACTTTTGAAAATTGTTGATGATATTCGTCTGTTGATCTTTCCTGAAAAGGTAAGGAATTAGTTGTATGCAATATCATGATGCATGAAGTGCATTGGGTAATGATGTTCTCAAAATAAATGAGATTGTGATATACGCATTTGTGCTGCCTATGCTATGACGCTTGTAAAATAATGTATGAATGCAATGTATGAATGTATCAGTTGTTCTATTGTAGTGTTGTTGAACTAGGGAAAGTAAATCCCTGATTATTGTTGGGGATGAAGAATGTAAGTCTTCAAATTTTGTTGAAGTTGAAATGCTGGGAGACGAATTTCCGTTGTTTGAGAAATAACCTCTGTTGGGGAAGGGAAACTCTGTAAACCGCTTGGGGATTTTTATGAGACCTTGTTAGGAAACCCAAGAAGCTTGTAAACCAGGCTAGGGAATTCCTTAATATGTCGCGGCAATAATTGGAGATTCTTGCTCTATCGGGGATATCAGAAACTTTGACATCATTAGGTTGTAAACTGAGGATAAGGTAGTGACTTTGTAGTAGGATGTCTCTGCTTCTGTACCTGGTGGAGAAAGTATCTGTGGGGATTTGTAGATGGCCTTTTTTTATTAAAAAAAACACCATCCTATTTCTTAAAGCCATTAGTAACTGTCTTTCTGTTTTTTATGCACGTATTTGTAAATGGTAATCACATTCAAATGCATATGTTCAAAAATAATCATCGGACATTTTTGCAAACAAAACAGAAAAATAAAAACAACTAGTTTTGCACTTTCAAAGACATATTTTTTGTATTAATTTGAAGAAGTTTTTCCTATAATAGGCGTCTTTGTACAAGGAGACGGACATCCTAATAAGAGAATGTCGTTGTAAAAATTAAAACTATACAAAAATAGTATATAAAGAAAAACAACTATGTGACATGATCCCATTGGGTCCCATTCTGCTATTTCCTTTATATCCTTGAGCGTCTCATCCCTTTGCTGTTTGTCCGAAGCTGACTGGATTGATTAGTACCATTTAAGCTTGATAGTTGATATTGAAAATTGGCTATAAGGTGATCCAACGGGACATAGTTGTACGCTTTAAATTCCTAACTTTTGTCTGGACCACCCTTTCGGGTTTTCAATCCACCGGGATACCCTTTTTTGCCCAAGCCGCCCTTTCAGGTTTTCGACTTTCCGGGTATACATATTTTTCATATATATATATTCCTAACTTTTGCCTGAACCATTTTGGTTCGTTGGGATGACCTTATTTTTGCCTAGGCCAGTCGACCTAGCGGGTCTTTTCTCATATGTAGTATCTTTTAACTATGTCCGTGTTTACAGGGTGCGGAAGGTCGTCACCATCCATGGTTGTTAAGATCATGGCTCCACCCGAAAATATGTTCTTGATCAAAAATGGCCTTTTGTATGTAGGGGTCCATTTACCCCTGGGATCACCTTGCGGTAGGATACTGCGCTTGATTACTAGGTCATCATCCTGATATACCTGACATCTGACCTTCTTGTTAAAAGCTTTAATCATATGTTTTTGGTACATCTCACCATAACTCACAGCCGCGAGCCTCTTTTCATCAATCAGGTTTAATTGGTCAAGTCGAGTTTGAACCCATTCGTCTTCATTCAAACCCGCATCCTTCATGATTCTCAAGGAAGGGATCTGGAATTCGATGGGTAGGACAGCTTCCACACCGTATACCAGAGAGAAAGGAGTTGCCCTTGTTGACGTACATACTGAGGTATGGTAGCCATGAAGAGAAAACTGTAACATCTCATGGAAGTCCTTGTATGTCACCGTCATCTTCTGTATGATCTTCTTGATGTTTTTATTAGCACCTCTACAACGCCATTCATCTTCGGATGGTAAGGAGAAGAGTTATGATGCTGAATTTTGAATTGCGTACTTAGTTCAGTGATTATAGTATTATTGAGATTAGTACCGTTATCCATAATGATTCTTTCTGGAATACCATACCGACATATAAGGTTATGCCTGATGAATCGGGCCACAATGTTCTTGGTAACAGAAGCAAAAGAGGCTACCTCGACCCACTTTGTGAAGTAATCAATGGCGACGAGTATGAAGAGGTGCCCATTAGATGTTGTAGGTATAATCTCTCCAATCATATCGATGCCCCAAATTGCAAATGGCCAGGGAGCAGTCAAGACGTTCAAGGGAACCAGGGGCACATGTACTTTATCAGCATAGATCTGGAATTTGTGACAAGTTCATGAATCCTGATAACGGTCGGCTTCCATAGTGGACCAGTAGTATCCTGCCCGTAGGATCTTTTTAGCCATTGTTTGCCAACTAGAATGGGTGCTGAAGGTGCCTTCGTGCATGTTTTCCAAAATCTTCTCTGCTTCACTCTTATCCATACAACGGCGAAGCAAAGTAGAATCGTGGTTGTACTTGTAGAGGATTTTGTTACTGGGGGAAAACTTGGCAGAGAACCTTCTTAGGAACTTCTTATCATTGACTGAAGCTCCCTCAGGATACTCTTGGGCTTTGAGGTATCTTTTCACTTCATGGAACCAAGGTTTTGCCACTGCTCCTTCAGTATTAATCTCATAACAGTATGCAGGTTCGTCTAACCTCTCAATAGTGATCTGAGGGGCTTCCTTATCCCATCTGACCTTAAACATGGATAACATGGTAGCTAGCGTGTCCGCTAACTGATTTTCTTCTTAGGTAATATGTTCAAAGGTAACTTCTTCAAAATATGGGATCAGTGTCAGCACATGCTCCCGATAAGGGATGAGATTAGGATGCTTCGTGTCCCATTCTCCTTTGATTTGACTAATTACCAGGGACGAGTCTCCATGTACACTTATGAACTTGATTCTAAAATCGATAGCAGCTTTGAGACCCATAATGCATGCTTCATATTCATCCATATTGTTGGTAAAATTGAAACATAGCCTGGCAGTGAAAGGAGCATGACAGCCTTCGAGAGATATGATCACAGCATCGATGCCATTGCCAAGTGCTTTGGAAGCTCTGTCAAAAACCATAGTTCATCGAGATCCTTTTTCAGGTCCTTCATCCGGTCCAGGTTCTTCACAATCAGTTACTAACATGATGTTCTCGTCCAGGAACTCAAAATTTATGGATTGGTAGTCGTCCACAGCCTGATGAGCCAAATGATCAGCTATTACACTTCCCTTGATTTCTTTCTAGGTTGTGTAATGCATATCATATTTGGTCAGGACAATTTGCCATCTTGCTATTCTTCGGGAGAGAGAGGGCTTCTCAAAGATGTATTTGATAGGATCCATTTTAGATATCAACAAGGTAGTGTGAGTTAACATATATCGTCTTAGTCGGCGAGCAGCCCATGCCAAAGCACAACAAGTTTTCTCGAGCAGTGAGTATCTTGTTTCAGTCAGTCAACTTTTTGCTAAGGTAGTATATTGCATACTCTTTTCGACTAGACTCGTCATGCTGCCCCATCACACACCCCATGGAATTCTCTAACACTGTTACGTACATGATCAGAGGTCTCCCTTCAACCGACGACATCAAAATTGGAGGCTCTTGAAGGTATTCCTTTATTTTTTCAAAGGAGATCTGGAAGTCGTCATTCCACTTTACTACTTGATCTTTCTTCAGTAATTTTAAGATTGGCTCACAAGTGACCATTAGATGGGAAATGTGAAGAAGTGAAAAACACAAGAAGGGGGGTTGAATTGTAAAACTTGAAATCAACTGCAGACAACGCGTTATTTTTATCCTGGTTCGTTTGATCTCAAACTACTCCAGTCCACCCGTCAAGGTGATTTCGCCTCTCTCCAACGAGGTCTTAATCCACTATATTCAACTGAATATTACAACTGCTTTAACAACTGCTAAAGCCTTCTTGAGTCTAAACCACAGACTGGTTTCTCAAGGAAATTCTTTCTTACAGATAAATGAAAACTATGTGTTGAATGTTTTCTACAAAAACTTTATATCACAACTGTGATAATACACAAATTAAGCTTAAGTGAACTAGGATGCTATAACTATAGAGTAAGTAATTTGAGAGATATAGCAAGTTGTATGAATGAGGATGATGATGTTTAGCTTTTGACGTGTAGAGAGTTGTAGAGCATTATCCATTTCATTCTTCACTGACTTGTTTATATAGCATGTGGAAAAGATACGTTGTAGTCAATTATGCCATTTCAATGTCCATTATGTTCTTTCCATATTGAGAAGATCTTGTCTTGGAATACAGCCGTTGGAAATAAAGTGTCTTGAATGCATAATACCGTTGTCACTTAAGCGTGTTGCTGGCTTTGGCTTATTCTGACGCTTCTAGATGCTGATGATATTGTTTTGGTCTTGATCAGAGTTTAAAGTATGTTACGCGCAGATCTATTCATCAAGCTTCAGCGTAAGCACATGCTTTGATCTTCTGATGCTGGCATATGATATTTCATCTTCTGATGCTGATATTGATGTTCTTATGCTGGTATCCATTAGAGTTTCTGTAAATATACAATATAATTTTTAGGTAGCATATATGTCTCATATGAATTATACAATTTATTTAATCTAGCATTTTGTTATCATCAAAACTTTAACTTGGGGTAGTAGATTCAAACTTTGTTCTAACAATCTCCCCCTTTTTGATGATGACAAAAACCGGATATTTTCAATTGAAATTTAAGGAAAAATATCAGAGATAACCAAATAATAGATTGTATCAGAGATAGACAGGTAGGTATCAAAGATAAGGAGGAATAAAAAGGTATCAGAGCTTAAGAGGAATAAGAGAAAAAAACTATCAGAGTAATGATCAGAAAAACTCCCCTTGAGTTTATTACTTCCCTTTTAATTCCATGAGTCCATTTGCATCAGATCTTTATTGAACTTTCCTTTGAGCATCAGATCTTTCCTTTAACATCATCAGATTCTTGTACCTGTAAACTTATGCAGAACAAAGAACATTCAAGTATATCAGAGTGTTAGAATGTTTGAGACTTTTGTCTCAGTGATTCGTTATTGAAAAATATCATTCTTTCTCCCCCCTTTTGTCAGCAATCAAAAAGTGCAAATAATTGAAGTTAAAAAACACGATCAGTGCAGAAAAACGATTGCATTTAGTTCAGAGAGCAGAAAATATTACAGATAACATGTAAAGAAAACAGTGAAAATATCAAGAAACAAAATCTAAGGAGCGGGTGGAAGGCGTGTGAACAAAGCTTCTAGCATGTTCTTAATCTGATCAGTGGTTTCCTTCTACTGATGCACCATGCTGGCTACTGAGTCAATCTTGCTATCCTGAACATCCATCCTTTCCTTCATCCGTTGATCATTCTCATCCATTCTTTCCTGCAGACGAATATCATTTTGCTTCAGCTCTTCAAGAGTCTTCCTGTCCAATGCAGCTTGAGAGACATCAGAATCAGGATGCTTCTGAGAGCTTTCTCCAATAACTTCTTCTTGACTCAAATCTTCAGTTGGAATCGTCTGATCTTCTGCTGGTTGAACTGTTGAAGCTGGACGCTTTTCAGACCAGGGCTCACTGTCCAGATGAAGAACTTCATCCTTCAGCAGCTGACTCATGACAGGACCTTCAACTTCCTTCAGCAGATTGCTAAAGTTCTGTTGAGCCTGTTCATAATTTATGTCTTGCAGCTTAAAGGTTTCAGCGCGTACCCACTTTCTGAATTGTGTCCAAAGTTGGTCTGAAGCAGCAGGATCAATCACTCCCGGACAAGCCTGCTTTACAGAAGCAATCCAATTCTGCATGTCTGTTTCAAAATTCAAGATTCTAGAACCAACATCTGGTTGTTTGGGTTTGGGAATGGCGATTTTATTTTTAAGGGCAGCAAGGCGGTCAAGGACTATTAGATCAATGAAGGTCTTGCTGTGGTCATCTGGATTTTGCTTGGGTGAGGGAGTAGGAGAATCAGAAATGATTATTGGACTGGGTGGAGTGTGTGGAGGAGTTGTTTCTGGTGAGGATGGTAGTTGAGGTATGTTCACAGTTGTGCCACAAGGCAGTTGAATGGCCAAGGGTTGTGGTTCAGAGGATTCAGGTGATTGAGGTTCAGGGGTTTGAGCCTCAGAGTGTTGAGACTCAGAGTGTTGAGGTGAGGGTGGATTAAGTTCTGGTTGTGGAGATGGAGGTTGTGGAATTTCTGGTTGTGGAGATGGAGGTTGTGGAATTTCTGGTTGTGGAGATGGAGGTTGTGGAATTTCTGGTTCTTCTGGTATTTGTGATAGTGTAGTTTCTGGTTGTGGATTTGGATTTTCTGTATGGGGAGCGGAAGAGTGTTGATTTATTTCAGAAAGAACTTCTTAAAGTTCTGGTTCTGTTGAGGTTGTAGGTTTTGGATTATGAGGTTTGGCGCGGGATCTTCTGAGGGTTAATGACTCAGAAGGGTCAAACTCAGGTTCAGTATCATCAATGGTTGGAATGGGGATTGGGATTTCAAATGAAGCTGGGGTTGGAATAGATGTTGGAACAGCAGATGAATTTAAAACATTAACAGAAGACAAATTACCTCTCTTCTTTGGGGTCTGTTGAGACGATCCTTGTGATACAACCTTTCTCTTCTTAGTCTTCTTCAAAGTGACTTCTGGTGCTTGTTGGTGCAGATCTTTAATGTTCAGAGTGGGATCTGTGCCATCAGCCTTACAGGCATCCAAGTATCTGAGAACAATGACTGGTTTAGAGTCAATCTCAGAGAATATAGGAAAGTCGTCCATAGGGACTCTTCGGCTGGTGATTTCAGCATGAGGAGTGATGCTGGGCTCCTTCCTTATGTTCTCTATCAGCTTCATCTTCTTCAGATTCTTGGCATTCAGCTGCTTGCCAACAGAAGGTTCTATAGAGCTTAATTCCTGTGCCTCTGACAGGTGTTCAATCAGCCTATTCTCTGTTAGAATATCTGATATCAATCTGCCGAAGGGTATCCAATCCCTTTTAGTCCTTTCTTCTTCTCTAGTCTCCTTGACGCTGGTCCTCAGATGGTTGAACAGAAGATGAGCCAAATTAATCTTTACCTTTTGATTAATAAAATAGATCAAAAACTGCTGATCTATGTTTATATAATCAGGAGAGCTTGTGGGCTTCCTGTGATTGAAGCAGCCCAGAATAATCTTTGCCCAAATTCTATGCTGATCTTTCAAGTCTCTTATTTTGCTGCTGGGAACCCCATGAGTCAAAATCTCTCTTGCAATAACAGCAGCATCTGAGCATCTTTCTGCCTTGTTGATACAGCGGATACCACCACCAGTGTATCCAATCAGCCTTGCAATGTGATCTTAAGTGATCACAATCTTCTTTCCCATGATATATGACGTAACCTGATGAGTTGAGGAAGACGCATGAATCCAGAATTCTTTAACCAAGATGGGGAACGTTGGACCCACCAACTTATCAAAGTACCTTTGCCATCCTTGTGCCTTAATTTCTTCAGTCAAATCAAACCCATTTTCCTTCAAGCTATTGAAATCAACTATCAATTCTGACAGAACTTCCAAGTTCTTGACCGGAGTTAGGAGCGTTCTGAAGGGAATTTGATATTGTTCAGAGGAAGCATCTTGCTGGGAACCTGCAGATGGAATGCTAGAAGATGCCATGTTCACACAAGGGTTTGAGAACAAAGTTTGAAAAAGGATTTCACACAGTAAGAAGTGGAAAAAAAATGCAGAAGGGTTTTGAAGATTGTAAGAGACGGTAAAAATGCATAAATGATGTTTAAGGTGTTTAAATAGGTTTCAAAAAGTGTTTTGAAAACATAAACAAAAACGTTTCAAAAATAAATCATGATTACTTGCATTTAATGTTGGCTGATTTTAGGGGATTTAGAAAGATATTGGAACGATTACCCATGACACGTGTCTCAATGCATCCAATCAGCACTTTGCCTTCTCAGAAGCGTGCACGCGTGTTCTGCCTCAGGAATTGGCTGATGACTGGATGACACTTGTTTGATTTAGTGAACATCACATCTATCCTTGAGATGAGACACTCAGATCTTTAAGGATAGACTCTGATACAATCTGCATGTCTATATTTTTGAAAGAAGATTGATCAGAAGTTCACAGTAAAATAAGCAGATTCTGAAGGTTAATATATAAAATTAAAACATTTTCACTCTGGGCAGAGCTTCATGCTGAGATGTTTCAGAATGAAGTTGAATCTATCTTCAGAAAGTGGTTTTGTGAAGATATCAACCCATTGATGGTCTGTATCAATAAATTTTAAGTTTAAAATGCCTTTCTGAATATAGTCCCTAATGAAATGATGTTTTATTTCTATATGCTTAGCCCTAGAATGCAAAATTGGATTTTTACTTAAGCAAATGGCAGAAGTGTTGTCACAGAGTATAGGGATGTTACTCTCAAATATCTGAAAGTCTTCAAGCTGACTTTTCATCCAGAGCATTTGTGTGCTGCATCCAGCTGCTGCTATGTACTCAGCTTCTGCTGTTGATAGCGCAATTGTGGATTGCCTTTTGCTGGACCAAGAGATCAGATTTTCTCCCAAAAACTGGCAGCTTCCAGAAGTACTTTTACGCTCTACTCTGTCTCCAGCAAAGTCAGCATCACAGTAACCTACTAAGCTGTAATCACTATATTTTCTATAAAATAAACCTAGATTAGTAGTACCTTTCAGATACTTGAAAATTCGCTTAACAGCTGTTAAGTGAGAT
Source organism: Vicia faba (assembly GCA_948472305.1). Taxonomy (NCBI): domain Eukaryota; kingdom Viridiplantae; phylum Streptophyta; class Magnoliopsida; order Fabales; family Fabaceae; genus Vicia; species Vicia faba. The sequence goes on along the minus strand of OX451735.1, from coordinate 1,241,524,143 downwards.
TCTCTAGGATCTGATTGGAATCTTGCACAAATGCACACACTGAATAAAATATCAGGCCTTGAAGCCGTCAGATAAAGAAGAGAACCAATCATACCTCTGTAGACCTTCTGTTCTACCTGTTTGCTTACCTCTTCTCTTTCCAGAATGCACGTGGGATGCATTGGAATTTTTGATGGCTTACATTCTGAGAGATCAAATTTCTTCAGAAGTTCTCTGACATATTTGCTATGATGAATGTAAGTTCCCTCTGGAGTTTGATTGATCTTAATTCCTAGAAAGAACTTCAATTCCCCCATGAGGCTCATCTCAAATTTTGCCTGCATACACTTAGCAAATTTTCTTCCAAGAGAAGGATTAGTAGATCCAAATATAATACCGTCAACATAAATCTGACACACTAAGATGTCATTCTTAACTGTCTTACAGAACAAGGTTGTGTCCACCTTCCCTCTTGTGAATTCCTTTTCTAACAGAAAGTTACTTAGTCTTTCATACCAAGCTCTGGGAGCTTGTTTCAGACCATACAGTGACTTCTTTAGTTTGAAAACATATTCTTGATTTTTTGTACTTTCAAAACCAGGGGGTTGGTGCACATAAACATCTTCTTCTATATAGCCATTTAAGAATGCACTCTTGACATCCATCTGATATAGAGTGATGCCTTTATTAACAGCAAAAGAAATCAAAAGTCTGATAGATTCTAACCTGGCGACTGGGTCAAAGGTTTCTGTATAGTCTATCCCCTCTTGCTGAATATAACCTTGTGCTACCAATCGTGCTTTGTTTCTGATGACTTCACCTTGTTCGTTCAGTTTGTTTCTGAACACCCATTTTGTTCCAATGACGTTGAATCCTTTTGGTCTGGGAACTAGATCGCACACGTCATTTCTTGTGAATTGATTCAGCTCTTCTTGCATTTCCAGAATTCAGTCATTGTCCAGAAGTGCTTCATCAATTGAAGAAGGTTCAATCAGAGAAACAAGTCCCATGAGGTATTCTTCAGAGTTTCTGAAGCTGGCTCTTGTTCTAATTGGATCTTCCTTTCTTCCTAAGATTGTTTCTTCAAGGTGATCCAAGCTGCTTCTGGGTAGTCTTTTCTGAGGTTGATCAACAGATGTTGCTGGATTGCTCGCAGTGCCTCTTTCTGATGTTGAAGGAGTGTCTTTGTTGAGAGCTTATGATGACTTGTCTTCAGAACCTGTGAATTCAACTTCCATACCTGCAAAGACTTCATTCTGCTTTGACTTTTCAGAGTCAAGCTTATCATCAAAACGAACACTGATTGATTCTTCCACAATCTGTGTTTCTGTATTGTATACTCTGTACCCTCTTGAGCGTTCAGAGTATCCTAACTGTGATCGGTGGATCTGGAACTGACTGTTTAACGCTGGTTCGCGAAATGTCGCGGAAGCAAGAGTCGCCACCGTCTTTTATTTTCTCCAAATGGAAAGGACAAAAGCACAGAAAAATTCCTTATAGAGATTGCTCTCGGTTCGGGAGGTAGGTTATAGAAAGGGAAGATGTTAGCACCCTTTCTATCCATGGTTATCCATGGGCTCTTAGATACTTGCTCACTTGTGTTTTCAAAAAATGGTTTGTTTGCTTTTCAACTGTGGGTTTTAAAAAGTTTCTTTGAAAATTCCAGTTCGACTCTTGTATCAGTCCTCAAGAGTGTTTGAAAAGTTGCTTTCGAAAGCTTTTTGAAAAGGTGTCGGTGTGAAAAGTATTTTTTTTTATTTGTTTTGAAATTAGAGCAAGTATCTAGAGTCGTCTACCTACCCTAAGGAATTCGTCAGTGTAAATGTCCTTTAAAGTAGTGCCATCCCACCATTGAGAAGTAGGTAGCACCACCGTTGGAGGTGTTCGGGTCAATTCGAGGTTCGGGACATGGTGATCACCAGAGCAATAGGAAGACACCTTAGAAGCTACCCTCATGCCAGGTTCCCGGATCATGAGGACTTACTAAGACATCCTCTACTCAACGATCACCTTTCGAGGCAAGGCAACAGTGAGGCGTACCCTAGGGGTGGTGTGTGATTGGTGTGTCAGATTCATTTGCATTTATCTTGTTCATGTCATAGGTGATCTACGCTTTTGTTTTTATTTTAACATTCATTCTTGCATACATTTACTTACAGTTTAAAAATTGCGAGAAGGTAAAAATTCTAAGCTATTACAAAGGCGCGGGTCCACAACGCCAAAATTTCCAGGACCCGATTTGACAGAAAATAAAGAAATAAAGTAAAGTGCGAAAGATAAGCATTTACATGGCTTTGGGAGAGATACATAAAAATTATACGAAAAGAAAATAAATGCGCGAATTGAATTAAAATTGGAAACGAGGGCGTTGGACCCTTTTTAATGAAATTAAATTAAATGATTAAATTAATTAAATAAAAAATGAAAAAAAGGAAATTGTTTTGAGATTTTTTTGGATACTTATGGTTTTTTATGAGAATTTAAATGAAATTAAAATATTAACCCTAATTCTATAACTTTTATTTATTAAGAAAACATGTTAAAATTTAAACCTAAAATTAAATTAATTATTTACATGCAATTTGATTTATAAAAAATAAATAATATTTAATTATTAGTGAAAAGAAAAGAAAAAGGATAAAAATTAATTAAAACCCTAATTCTACCAATTTTAAGTTTATTAGAAAAATATTAAGATTTAACCCTAAATTAAAAAAAACTAAAATCAATTAATGATGTTTATTTAAAAAAATAACATTAAATAAAAATATTTATTTTTTGTCTTTTTTTCTGATTTTATACTGTTTTTATGTTTTTTATGAAAATAATTAAATTAAAGAAACTAATTAAAAATAATAATTGAATCAAAATAAAAATGAAAAAATATAAAAGAAACTTGCAAATCTTGGGGGGTTCTGTCCCCAGTTGGAGGTGAAGTCTTAGCATTTTAGGCCCAACCATCCTTGGCCTTATTGACTTTCCAGGAAGTATGCATACGCGTTGACCAACATCCATCATGTTCTTCCAATTATGACCCTTTGATCCATCTCAATAGGCACGTGGATGGCTTGATGTTGGGGATGTATGATGCACCTTAGCACTGAAACTGCACATAAGCGTTAATAGAAAAATAATATGAAAGGGGTGGGGGACCTGGGGCTCGAACCCAGGTCCCAGGGATTGCCAATAATGTGCCTTACCAACTGCTCCAAACGCGCATCTTGTTTATATAAAATCAAACAAATAATATAAGATAGAATAATAGTTAGTGGGAAAGTTAGCGCGAAAATTCAAATGGTGCAATCAGATCCTTACACTTCATCATCTTCTTCTTCGTTTCTTTTTTTCCTGAAAATAGAAGAAGGTTAGCGGGGGTTTTAAACCCCCCCAAAATATGCCATATCCAATAATAGCGAATAGGCCATGTGGGTACATAAATTAGGCGCGAGGGTTGATTTTGAACCGTCCAAGCATGCTAAGTTCATTCATGGTATTGGCATGTCCTAATTTTACAGTAGCTGGAAACGCCCAAATCAAAAGCTTGGTAACCCTAACCTGTATCAATGGTGAAATCTCCAATAGGGCATAAAAACTCAATTAAAATATAGGGTTAGCTTCAGAATACATCACTTAGTATGAATCCATAAACAAAATGCCATGAAAATGCTTAAATATTCAAACACGATTATGCATATAATTGAAAACAATTTGAACTCCCTATACCAATTCTGGGCGTGTAAGGGTTGGAAAATTATCCAGTTAGCTTCAGTAATGCACGAGGAAGCTTTTGCAATTGGTCTCTTGCTCTGAATCGTGCTGGAACCTTGTTTTCAGTTTTCAATTTTTTGACAAAAAATTCAACTTTGGTTCTTGAGTTTCTGCGCAGCTGAGAGGGTATATGCATTAGGGTTTGCATGAGTACTTATATGTGAATGATTAGGGCAGGTTTTTTTGTCCAAGGAATCAAGGAATTGATGTATGGAAGATTTGATTTTCATGCATAATGTTTTCAATCTTTTTCACATGCTTTTGATGCCAATCATATCCAATCACCATGATTCTTTCTATATCTGATTATGCACGAAATATTGAGCCTATTCCATGCACAAAAAGATTTAAAACATTAGGTTTAGCATTTTTCACCTATTTAATTTAATTAAATGAATTATTAATAATTAAAAATCCAAATAAATAAATAAAAATGATAAAAAAACTTCCCTTTGGGCCAAATGGTCGTGCACATGCCTTGGATGATGAATTGTGGAAGAAAAAGAGGCCCATTAGCATTTTTAGGTCATTTGAAGCAATGTTGACTTTTCAAAATATCCAAACATTTCCCAACTTCCACAAGGCATAACTTGCTCAATTTTTAAGCTTTGCTCATGTTCTTGGACATTTTGGAAAGTTCTTTGAGTCCTCTAACCAATGTCTTTGGTCCCATGTCATTTTGATTTTTCAATATCAAGTTATGGCCTTTGACTTAAAGTCCCTTTTTGTTGACTTTTGAAAATGACCTATAATGTTGAAATTGATAACTTTTTGTGAGAGCATTTCTTGGACTTGAAGTGTGAAGAGGAGTTGTAGGAAATGTCTTTATCTTCAAAATGAGCTTTGGATGGAATTTTTATGATAATCCATGTGAAAGTTATGCCTTGGTCAAGTTACAGTTGACTTTTTTCAACTGTCCAAATATGGAAACTTTTGCATCTTGATGATTTTTGAGCCAAGCTTTGAGAATCATGATCAAGCATTGATCAAATGATGTTTGTGGCTTCAAAATGAGATGTTGACCAAAAATTTGAACTTTTGACTGTCAAATGACCATTTTGCCCCTACAGTTGACTGTAGTGCAATTAGGGTTTTTGACTGTGCAATCTTGTGCTGTAAGTCTTGAAACTTGGTATGAGGATGCTTGACCATGTTTGTAGGCATGTGGGACTTGATTGGACCCTTGGAAACTTCATTTTCTTTATCAGAACCAAAACCCTAATTTTTGACTGTTAGGAGGCCCTTGAACTGTGCAACCCTTGGAGAGATTTTGAAGCTTTGACTTGGAAAATCTTGAAGAATATGGGAGGGCAAATTTTGGGGTACAACAGTTGCCCCTGTTCAATCTTCTTAGACCTGAGGATGCAGATTGGCTGACGTGCCTTTCGTAATCCGAAGGTGGAAGATGATTGAACACTAGAGTGCCCAGAAATTTGCGCTCACATAGTAGCAGTGTGATGATGGGGAATGGGCTTACAGATGCCATTTAGAGATTGATGGATAAGATGATGGGCTTATAGATGCCATGCTAAGAAGTAATGGAGAGTGGATGGGCTTATGGATGCCATCTGGATGTAGATCGCGTAAGAGATTCCTTAGCGAGAACTTGCGTACCTGCAAAAGAAAATGATTACCTGACCTGTTACAGGAGTTGGTCTTCAAACTCTTGGTATAGATGTGTCCTGACTGGTTACAGAAGCTGGATCTGGAGCTTCAAAAGGTGATGAATGAGCCAGGGATGGTTACTACCTCAACAGGAACGCTGAGAGAACCTTAGGCGATTTCAACCTCAACAGTAATCATTGAGAGAATCTTGGGCGACTTCAACCTCAACAGTAATCATTGGGAGAATCTGGGGACGATTACTACCTCCGCAGTAACGGGGAGAGAATCTTGGATATCTTCTACTTCAACAGTAACGCTGAGAGAAATCTTGGGATGATTACTACCTCCGCAGTATCGGGGAGAGAACCATAGGCGACTACAACCTCAACAGTAATCATTGAGAGAATCTTGGATAACTTCTACTTTAACAGTAACGCTGAGAGAAATCTTGGGATGATTACTACCTACGCAGTATCGGGGAGAGAACCATAGGCGACTACAACCTCAACAGTATCATTGAGAGAATCTTGGATATCTTCTACTGAGTCTTTATCAGGAAAATCTGTTTGGGGTCGATTTAACTGGACTAGAGAAGGCCTTGGACTGGATAAGAAACAGAAAATCTTAGGGTCGATTTAACTGAACCGGTCTAGGTCTTGAAATCTTCAACTGGATAAGAAACAGGGAGATCTTAGTGTCGATCTGACTGAACCAGAGAAGGCCTTTGACTGGATAAGAAACAGAGAAGTCTTAGGGTCGACTTAACTGAACCGGTCTAGGTCTTGAAATCCTCAACTGGACAAGAAACAGGGAGATCTTAGGGTCGATCTAACTGAACCAGAGAAGGCCTTTGACTGGATAAGAAACAGAAAAATCTTAGGGTCGATTTAACTGAACCGGTCAAGGTCTTGGAATGTAGCTGAGAACTTAACTGAATCTTTCCTGAAAGGTAAAGGTCAGTCATATGCAATGCATGATATGGATCAAGCAATGATGTTCTCAATCATAACTGAGATTTGTAAGATATGATGCGTATATGCATGCTATAATGTATGAAAATGTGATGTTTATGAATGTATCTTTTCGTCTTAGGAAAATAAATCCTTGACGGGTGCCAGGAAGTCATTCCTGGGCTGATGTTGAAGAATAGATCTTAGCTTCCGCTGGGGATGATAGTTGCAAGAATACCGGTAGGAGAAGCTAACTCCGTTGGGGGATAAACTTGGCGAATGAATTACTCTGCGGGGGGAAAAGTACTCTAACGATCTTGCTGGGGAGCAATACTCTGTGGGGAGAGAGATAATTTGTTGAGTTGTTGATGATAACTTGCTGGAGATACCATTGTTGTGTTGGATGTATTGATAGACTTCGCTGAGGATAAGAAGACTTCGTCGATGACGCTCTTTCCGTGGCTTTTGGCTGAGGATAACCCAGTTATATCCCGATAAGGAAATAACTCTTAGAATAAAGCCGGAGGACGCGTTCGTGCTCTACGGGGATAAGCTTCCAGAATCTACTGGGGATAAGCTTACTGCTTGGGGAGATGGATTCCAACTTTCCTGAGGAAACTGGATTGGACTCTCCTGGGGAAGTTTTGAACTGTATCGGGGAAGTGACTCCATTGAATGTTTGATATACCTCCAGTGAACAATCTTTAGGTCAAGACTGCCGGGGATGCTTGTTAAGAGTGTATATATACTGCTGGGGAATATTGAGATTTGCTGGAGGATACTCAACTTCCTTAAGGTTGATAATATAGCTTGGCTGGGGGAGAGTATACTGCTTGCTGGCTCACTCTCTGGGGAATTAAGATATCTGGTTATGTTCTGTAGCTGAACCTACCTTGGTACCTTGGAGGACAGAACAATTAGATTGCTTAGAAAATTATTTATTGCCCCTGTTTCTAATGTTACCTGTAATTAATCCTTTGTTTCATATGCCAATATTCATGAGTTAGCAAATTATCGTCAATGCATATATCACAAATTGAACCTTGGACGTTCTTCGCAAAACAAAACAGAAAAGGAAAAACATTTGGCAATTTTAACTGAAAAGTATATTTGTATTGATTTTTTTGAATGGCCTGTGAATAGGCGTTTAGGTACAAGAGGCTGACGTCCTAGTAAGAGAACGCCGCTGAACAAAAGAGTTTATACAAATTTTGTACAAGAGAAAATAAAACAGCTGTGTGAAATGAATGATCCCACTGGGTTTCAACTCTGCTATCGCCGCTATATCTCCGAGCGTCTCATCACTTGATGACCTTGGTTGAAAGTGAAGCTGACTGATCGATGCCGTCTGAACTTGATGTAGATACCGGATTCTGGATGCGAAGTGATCCAATGAGACATAGTATTACGCTTTCATCCCTAACTTTTGCCTGGACCACCCTTTCGGGTTTTCAGTCCACCGGGATACCCATTTTTGCCCAAGCCGCCTTTTCAGGTTTTCGACTTGCCGGGTGTACAGATTTTTCATTTCATCCCTTCATTTTGCCCGAACCCTTTTGGTTCGCCGGGAAGCCCTAATTTTTGCCTAGGCATGTCAGCCTAGCGGGTCTTTTTTATGCGTAGTATCTTTTTACTATGTCTGCATTGGCAGGGTGAGGAAGGTCGTCACCATCCATGTTGGTTAGAATCATGGCTCCTCCTGAGAACACATGCTTAACCACAAATGGCCCTTTGTACGTAGGGGTCCATTTGCCCCTTGGATCACTCTGAGGAAGGATGATTCGCTTGATTACCAGATCCCCAACTTGATATTCCTGTGGTTTGACCATTTTGTTAAATGCCCTGATCATCCGTTTTTGGTACGTCTGACCATGACAGATAGCAGCAAGTCTCTTTTCATCAATAAGATTTAACTGATCAAGTCGTGTCTGGATCCAATCATCTTCGTTCAGATTTGCATCCTTCATTATCCGGAGAGAGGGTATCTGCACTTCGATCGGTAAGACTGCCTCCATACCATAAACCAAGGAGAAAGGAGTTGCCCCGGTTGACATCCTAGCTGAGGTACGGTACCCATGTAGAGCGAACGGTAACATCTCGTGCCAATCCTTATAAGTCACTGTCATCTTCTGCACGATTTTCTTAATGTTCTTATTTGCTGCTTCTACAGCCCCATTCATCTTCGGCCTGTAGGGAGAAGAGTTATGGTGTTGTATCTTAAACTGCTCGCAGAGCTCAGTGATCATCTTGTTATTCAGATTGGTACCGTTGTCTGTAATGATTCTTTCAGGGACGCCGTACCGACAGATCAGGTTATGCCGAATGAACCGTGCCACAACGGTCTTGGTTACCGTAGCGTAGAATGCTGCTTCAACCCACTTCGTGAAATAATCAATCGCTACTAGGATAAAGCGATGCCCGTTGGATGCCGTAGGTTTAATCTCACCGATCATGTCTATGCCCCACATTGCAAACGGCCAAGGCGCAGTCAGAACATTCAGAGGAACTGGAGGAACATGCAACTTGTCTGCATAAATCTGGCATTTATGGCATGTCCGGGAATGTTGGTAACAGTTAGCTTCCATGGTGGACCAGAAATACCCTGCTCGAAGGATCTTCTTAGCCATAGTGTGCCCACTGGAATGTGTACCAAAGGTCCCTTCATGTAGCTCTTCCATGATCCTTTCTGCTTCATTCTTATCCACACAACGCAGTAAGGTCGAATCATGGTTTCGCTTGTACAAGATGCCGTTACTAAGGAAGAACTTCGCTGCGAACCTTCTCAGAAACTTTTTATCATTGACAGAGGAACCTTCAGGATACTCCTGAGCTTCCAAATATCTCTTCACCTCATGGTACCAAGGTTTCTCAGTCACCAATTCAGTCTCGAGATCACAACAGTATGCCGGTTCATCAAGTTTCCAGATGATGATCCGGGGAGCCTCATTATCCCATTTAACTTTGAACATAGAAGACATTGTAGCTAACGCGTCCGCCAGTTGATTCTCCTCTCTCGGAAAGTGTTCAAAGGTTATCTTCGTGAAGTGGGGGATCAAGGTCAACACACATTCTCTGTAAGGAATAAGATTCGGATGTTTCGTATCCCACTCTCCTTTGATCTGATTGATCACGAGAGGGGAATCTCCGAAGACACTCAGAAACTTGATCCTTAAGTCGATCGCAGCTTGAAGACCCATGATGCATGCCTCATACTCCGCCATGTTGTTAGTGCAGTTGAAACATAGCCGGGCAGTTAGTGGAGTATGAGTGCCTTGAGGGGATATGATTATAGCGCCGATACCGTTACCCAAAGCATTGGAGGCTCCGTCAAAGTGCATAGACCATCGGGATCCTTCCTCAGGTCCTTCATCCGGTCCAGGTACTTCACAATCAGTCACTATCATGATGCTTTCGTCCGGAAACTCGAAGTTCATTGACTGATAGTCGTCTACGGCCTGATGTGCCAAGTGGTCTGCCAATACACTCTCCTTGATGGCTTTCTGAGTCGTGTACTGAATGTCGTATTCTTTCAAGATCATCTGCCATCTTGCTATTCTCCCGGACAGAGCAGGCTTTTCAAATATGTACTTTATAGGATCCATCTTTGAGATCAACAAGGTAGTGTGAGTCAGCATATACTGTCTCAGCCGGCGAGCAGCCCATACCAAAGCGCAGCAAGTTTTCTCAAGCAGTGAGTATCGGGTCTCACAGTCGGTAAACTTTTTGCTAAGGTAATAAATGGCATGCTCTTTTCGGCCAGACTCGTCATGCTGCCCCAGCACACACCCCATTGAGTTGTCGAGTACTGTCAGGTATAATATCAGAGGTCTCCCTTCAACCGGTGGCATAAGGACGGGTGGTTCTTGGAGATACTCTTTGATTCTGTCAAAGGCGGCCTGACATTAATCATTCCAACGTACTACCTGATCTTTCTTCAGCAGCTTGAAGATTGGCTCACAAGTAGCAGTTAAGTGTGAGATGAACCGAGCAATGTAATTCAGGCGTCCTAAAAAGCCTCTGACTTCCTTCTCTGTTTTAGGAATTGGCATCTCTTGAATAGCTTTAACCTTGGCAGGGTCCACTTGAATACCCTTGTCACTTACAATGAAGCCTAGCAACTTTCCAGATCTTACCCCGAAGGTGCACTTGTTCGGGTTCAACCTCAGCTTGTACAGTTTCAACCGGTCAAACAACTTCTGCAGATGATCAAGGTGTTCTTCCTCAGTCTGGGATCTTGCGATCATGTCGTCAACATACACTTCTATCTCATGATGGATCATATCATGAAATAAAGCAACCATGGCACGTTGGTAGGTTGCCCCAGCGTTCTTCAGTCCAAAAGGCATGACCTTGTAGCAGAAGGTGCCCCACTGAGTGACAAAGGTAGTCTTTTCCATGTCTTCAGGTGCCATCTTGATCTGATTATAACCTGAAAAACCATCCATGAAAGAGAACACCTTATGCTGAGCTGTATTGTCAACAAGGACATCAATGTGAGGTAGAGGGAAATCATCCTTGGGACTGGCCCTGTTCAGATCCCTGTAGTCGACACACATTCTGACCTTACCGTCTTTCTTTGGTACCGGCACCACATTAGCAACCCACTGAGGGTAAGAAGTCACTGCAAGGAACCCGGCATCAAACTGTTTCATAACCTCGGCTTTGATCTTCTCAGACATCTCTGGACGCATGCGACGGACCTTTTTCTTAACTGGAGGGCAGTCTTCCTTAGTAGGCAAATGATGGACCACGATATCAGTATCCAACCCGGGCATGTCTTCGTAGGACCAGGCAAAGATCTCCATATAATCATGTAGCATCTTAGTCAACCGTTGCTTCACGCTGAGCTCTAGGTTGGCACCAATCTTTACCTCTTTTCTGTCTGCTTCAGTACCCAAGTTTATTGTTTCCACTGGCTCTTCATGTGGTTGAATTGCTCTCTCTTCCTGGAGCAACAGTCTTGCAAGCTCGCCAGGCACTTCGCAATCATCTTCACCTTCGTCTTCGGCTAAGTTGATCGGATTTTCGAAGTCATAACTGGCAGTAGCAGAGTCGTTACCAGTGAGATCCAGAGTGGATTGAAACCTGTATGAGTGAGTGTGTGTAAATACAGCTGTTTTTGAAATATATAAAGGAAGGAAAGACAGAAAAGGAGCATAAGATTTGAAATGCGAGAAAACGTCCAAGATTTTTATTCATGAAATATGAAATGACAATTTATATGCCCTCACAAATGAAGCCACGGTGCCTCGGGTAAAACACCGGGCCATAGAGTTTTAATTGTTTATTACAAATAACAAAACAAAGAAGTTTATTACTGCGTAACAAAAGTAACAGGAGTATGGTCTTTGGCAATCCAATTGGTCAATCCGCCTTCAGTCGTCGGGTAAATCCAGCTATTGAATTCTGCTTCATCCACTTCATTATCCTCCCCAACAGCATTCACTCCTGGATTGGTAATGAGCACAGGAGGTCTTCTGGTCTTTGCCTTCCGCATAGCTTTCTGACCCTCTGCAGTAAAATCCAGTCCAAATTTGTCAGTTTTCTGTGTAAAGTCGGGAAGCCTGCCCCAGTTAGCACATTCACCTTTTTGAACCACAGCCCGGGCATCCTTCAGGGAAGCCATCTTCAAAGGAACATTCTCTTCGACCACTGTTTCTGCTGCTGCTGAAATTGGAAGCACCTCTTCGAAATGCTGAAAGGGGGTTTCAATAAACTCCCCGTCCATCTCAATATATCTGAAGGAATTCAAATGGCTCACCATATATTCCTCTTCCCCTTTTACAGTGATGATCTTCCCTCTGACGGGGTACTTCAGCTTCTGGTGCAAGGTAGAGGTCACTGCCCCAGCTTTGTGGATCCAAGGTCGACCCAGTAGACAAGAATACGACGGACGGATATCCATCACATAAAAGGTAGAGTCAAACACCTGAGAGCCCACACGAATAGGAATGTCCACCTCTCCATGAACCATCCTCTTGGAACCATCAAAGGCTCTGACGATAATATTGCTAGGTTTTAGCTCCAGGCCCTCACAATCCAAACGGTCTAAGGCCTTCTTGGGTAGCACATTTAGGGAAGAACCAGTGTCCACTAACACGTGCTCCAGAGTAGTGCCCCTGCATTTAATAGAGACATGCAGGGCATCATTGTGGTCCCTTCCTTTGGCAGTCAGGTCAGCATCTGAGAAACCCAAGCCATTGTCTGCCGTCAGATTTGCTACGCAATCAGTGAACTGAACTGCAGATGTTTCCTGTGGCACATGGGCTGTCTTGAGAAATGAAATCAAGGCCTTAGCGTGGGCCTCGGAGCACAGTAACAAGGAGAGCATTGAGATCTTGGAGGGTGTATGCCCCAGTTGCTCCACAACATTAAAATCACTCTTCTTGATTATTTTTAGAATTTCCTCCATCTCTTGTTGGGAGGCCTCAGCATTTACAGGTCTTGGTGCCTCCATCCGGGCAGGCTCATCTTCAATCCCTTTGCCCCGAGCATTAGATGACTCGACAGCTGGGGGAACAACTTGGTCAGTAACAGGAACAGGTATACTTGTAGGTGTTATAAGGAGGGGTCTTCGAACAGCGGGCGGTGCAATGTCAGGCGAGAAGAGCCTGCCACTGCGGGTAACCTTGGCTGGACCAGTGATATCGCAGATACTGGCGCCAGTGTTGAACTCTTGTTTGATGCCATTCACATACACATCTGCCCCATAGTGCCAGGGGACAGCTTTATCGGATACGTAGGGGAGAGGCCCCAGAACAGTGATAACAACAGGTGCGACAATCATGATTTGAACAGGCTTCTTCGGGAGAGCCCTGATTGGATTATTGAAGATGGTAACCACGGAAACTTCTTCTACCGGAACCAACTGAACAGCAGACTTCTTGAATAGAATCTCTTTGCTATCCATTAGGCCTTGGATGCCTAACTTCAGCAAAGGACAACCAGAGAGAGAAACAGCACAGAACAGGCAACCCTCACTGCAACCCGGAAATAAACCGGCCAGCAGTAAGTTCCTCTTAACAGTCAATAAGGGAGTGGCTAGATCATCCACAGAGACAGCGTAAACATCTTCATCAACAGCATTTACTCCATGCTGAGGCATAGGAGCAGTAACCACATTCGGCCTCTCAGGCGCTTCAAACTGTATCTCTTTTGCGTCAATAAGGTCTTGCACCTTATTCCTCAAGGCCCAACAGTCATCAGTGGAATGCCCCGGGCTATCGGAGTGATAAGCACAGCGGGCATTTGGATTGTATTTGGGGGAGGCAGTGTTCACAACTTTAGGGGCCTCCCTGATAGTCACTAGGTTGGTGGACAGCAATTGCGGCAAGATTTGTGATAGAGTCATACTCAAGCGGGTGAACTCTCTTCGGGGTCTTTCAGTCCTTGGTGGATTGGTTTGCCGAGGAGCGGCAGCAAGCTTAGCAATCATCACCGCGTTGACAGATTGGAGGCGCTCAGATTTCTCTTGTCTTCTGGACCCGTATACAGCACTGGCCTCCTTTTTGAAGGGTTTCTTCTCAGAACTAGACGATGCATCCTTCGGAATCTTACCAGACTTCAACCCAGCCTCAATTCTCTCTCCAGTCATAATAAGATCAGTAAACCCTGCAGATGAGTTACCGATCAGATGGTTGAAAAATGGCCCAGATAGGGTCCCCAAGAACATGTCTACTAACTCCCGGTCAGTCAACGGAGGCTGCACTCTGCCAGCCAGATCCCTCCACTTCTGAGCGTACTCTTTAAAACCTTCACTTGAACCTAACGACATACCCTGGAGTTGGGTACGTGTAGGGGCAAGGTCGGCATTATATTGATACTGCTTATAGAAAGAAGTAGCCAACTCCTCCCAGTTACGAACCTTGGTCCCATCCAGCTGATAGAACCATTCGAGATGAGTCCCTGAAAGACTCTCCTGGAAGAAGTGGATCCACAAATTCTTATCCACCGAGTACGATTGAATCTTCCGCACATACGATCTGAGGTGTAGCTTGGGACAAGACGCCCCGTCATACTTGGTGAAAGATGGTGCTTTGAACTTATGAGGAATGATCACACCAGTAGACAAACCCAAGTCTCCAAAATCCAGCCCAGGCACCTGTTGGATCTCCATAGCATTCAGTCTGTCCTCCAACTGCTTGTATCTGTCTTCAGCTGGAAGATACTGTTCCTCATCAAAATCAGTCTCGTTGTTGGAGACCACCGGACTAGGACCTTTTCCCTCTTGGGGACTACCCTTGCCTATAGAAGAACCAGCCTCTTCATTCTGCAGGGTATTGCCAAACCTTCGGCCTGAGTTGAACAGAACAGTTCTTCTCTTCTTCTTCTTTTCCTTCTTCAGGAGCAGAGCCTTCAGCTCTTCTTGGCCCTGAGCCAAACCCATGATTAGTTCCTGAAATTGCGCATTCTGCGCCTGAAGAGCCTTGATGGACATCTCAGTTGATGATGAGTCAGGATTCATGATGCTGAAATAAACAGCGAAGAACGGTAAGCAACCTGAAAAGAGGAAAACCTGCTATGCACATGATGAATGGAATGCGTATGATTTATGTTTTCAAAGACAATCGGGAATCAACTTTGTAAAGAAAAAAAGGAACACACTTCGTTAGATTCGACTTTGAAACTGAAATTATTCAACAGGTTGCCCTTAGGCGTTACATGAAAGGAAATACTGAAAAGGGAAATAAAACTGTAAAAGAACATCCAGAGCTCCTTATTGATCCCATGGTCTCCTCTTCTCAGTACGGATGTAAGCATTCAAGACTCGCTCATTCTCCAACTGCTTTATCAGCTTCTGGATCTTTAATTCCTGCTCATTGAACTTCTCCCGGTAAGAATCCCGTTCTTCTCGCAGTTGCGACCAAGATCTCTTTAATGTCTCATAATCAGTAGGTATCTGAGGAGGGAGGACAGTTGGAGGAACACCATCTTTGTCAGGACACTCAAGAATGACGGGTCTGACAGCTTCATACGGCATACCTAACTTCTGAGCACGGATGCGAACCCATTTGTAGTAGGCTTCCATAGGTAAAGAAGTCTTTGGCCCTAACTCCTGTGGGTCAGCTTTATGAACTTTGTCCCAAGCCTTGATGAACCTACGACGCAGCTCGTCACTATCCACTTGAAACTCAAAACTGATGTGAGGCACCAACATCTCATGGGGGCCTGCTCTTCTGGCTCTTCCATGACGGAGCGCTAGACATGGATTGTAAGAGATTCCTCCTTGGGTACCAATCAAAGGAACATTAGGGTACTCCCTGCATCGATCAATAATAGCTATTTCATCCAAACCTCTGCAAGTCCAAATGATGTCCTTATCAGTGAGAGACATTAACCTATGAGCCCAACCTCTTCCTTCTTGGTTCTTCAGTACGAACTTAGGGAGGTGCGAAATAAACCACCTCACCAACAAAGGGATACAACACCATAGGGTTCCTCGTCTTCGGGCAGTACGAGCATGAAGTTGTTGCAGGATGTCACCCAAGAGAGTGGGCACAGGATTCTGAGACATAAAGATCCTTATGGCAGTGACATTGATGAAGTTGTCAGGATTAGGAAACAAGACTAGCCCATAGATTAAGAGAGCTAGGATGTCTTCATATGCCCTAAAGTCCAGGTCATTCCAGAAACTGTTAGCTTTACCAATCAGAAACTTGGCCAAGAAACCCTTAACTCCACTTCTAGTTACCCAGTTGTCTGTTACCTCTTGATGTGTCAAGGGAAGAGCTGCAGCAACCTCCTCAAGCCTGAGGGTCTTTTCCCAACCAGTAAAGGGAGTCTGATCCAAGATAGGGATACCAAGCAAATCAGAGAATTCTTCCAGGGTAGGGACCAGCTGGAAGTCTTGAAAGGTGAAGCACTGGTACAGAGGGTCATAGAACTGGGTCAGCACACTCATCAACTGTTGATCCCGCTTGGCAGTGACTAAACTGAGAAGAGAACCATGCCTCTGAATGAAGGAAGTAGTATTTGGAATTCTGCTAACCAACTCTTCGAGCAACTCACGTGAGTGAACAAAGTTGAACCGGATAGTATTCCTTCGCACAGGCATCATGGTGTCCTACAAAACAGAGCAAAGGTGAAACCCTCTTGTCTTTAAAATGGTCAGTCCTTATGCAGGATGCATGCAATGCTCATGATGTTATGATGTTATGATAAAGCACACCACAAATAGATACAAAGGCAAACATGGTAAGGCACACAAGTCACACAAGGCAAGCCCCTAAAGTTTAGGCCAGCATGAGGTCTAGGTACTACCCTCTTTCAGTTTGTTGGTTCATACCTGTCCTATCAAAGTAACCGGGTTCTTAGAGGATCCCAATATCATTGACTACCCTCAATCGGTCATAACTCCAGCATCGCAATCTTTTCTTGCAGCCAGAACCATCACGAGAGTTTAACCTCAATAGGCGTAGCATACTGCTACTGTTCTAATGGCCAAGTTGTGTCATTTAAGGTTCTAAGGTTGTTGGTGCTTAACGACTCCTCAGAAGACCCATATTCTCCTCGTTGCAACACAAGGGATATCGGTACAGACCAAGGTGCCACACCAATGTAGCCACTGCTTCACCCGTGTCGGTCTACGCCGGACAGGTCCCTCACAGCTTATGCTACCTAAACAGGGTATCCCCAGATCCGGGTTAGGATCAATGTAACTCCCATGCAACCCACAAATTTAAAGCAGCCAAGTCAATACAATTGAAAACACAGTTATGAACTAACCCTAAGGTACACCTCACTTTATAAAGTGTCCCCAGCAGAGTCGCCAGTTCTGTGATCGGTGGATCTGGAACTGACTGTTTAACGCTGGTTCGCGAAATGTCGCGGAAGCAAGAGTCGCCACCGTCTTTTATTTTCTCCAAATGGAAAGGACAAAAGCACAGAAAAATTCCTTATAGAGATTGCCCTCGGTTCGGGAGGTAGGTTATAGAAAGGGAAGGTGTTAGCACCCTTTCTATCCATGGTTATCCATGGGCTCTTAGATACTTGCTCACTTGTGTTTTCAAAAAATGGTTTGTTTGCTTTTCAACTGTGGGTTTTAAAAAGTTTCTTTGAAAATTCCAGTTCGACTCTTGTATCAGTCCTCAAGAGTGTTTGAAAAGTTGCTTTCGAAAGCTTTTTGAAAAGGTGTCGGTGTGAAAAGTATTTTTTTTTATTTGTTTTGAAATTAGAGCAAGTATCTAGAGTCGTCTACCTACCCTAAGGAATTCGTCTGTGTAAATGTCCTTTAAAGTAGTGCCATCCCACCATTGAGAAGTAGGTAGCACCACCGTTGGAGGTGTTCGGGTCAATTCGAGGTTCGGGACATGGTGATCACCAGAGCAATAGGAAGACACCTTAGAAGCTACCCTCATGCCAGGTTCCCGGATCATGAGGACTTACTAAGACATCCTCTACTCAACGATCACCTTTCGAGGCAAGGCAACAGTGAGGCGTACCCTAGGGGTGGTGTGTGATTGGTGTGTCAGATTCATTTGCATTTATCTTGTTCATGTCATAGGTGATCTACGCTTTTGTTTTTATTTTAACATTCATTCTTGCATACATTTACTTACAGTTTAAAAATTGCGAGAAGGTAAAAATTCTAAGCTATTACAAAGGCGCGGGTCCACAACGCCAAAATTTCCAGGACCCGATTTGACAGAAAATAAAGAAATAAAGTAAAGTGCAAAAGATAAGCATTTACATGGCTTTGGGAGAGATACATAAAAATTATACGAAAAGAAAATAAATGCGCGAATTGAATTAAAATTGGAAACGAGGGCGTTGGACCCTTTTTAATGAAATTAAATTAAATGATTAAATTAATTAAATAAAAAATGAAAAAAAGGAAATTGTTTTGAGATTTTTTTGGATACTTATGGTTTTTTATGAGAATTTAAATGAAATTAAAATATTAACCCTAATTCTATAACTTTTATTTATTAAGAAAACATGTTAAAATTTAAACCTAAAATTAAATTAATTATTTACATGCAATTTGATTTATAAAAAATAAATAATATTTAATTATTAGTGAAAAGAAAAGAAAAAGGATAAAAATTAATTAAAACCCTAATTCTACCAATTTTAAGTTTATTAGAAAAATATTAAGATTTAACCCTAAATTAAAAAAAACTAAAATCAATTAATGATGTTTATTTAAAAAAATAACATTAAATAAAAATATTTATTTTTTTGTCTTTTTTTCTGATTTTATACTGTTTTTATGTTTTTTATGAAAATAATTAAATTAAAGAAACTAATTAAAAATAATAATTGAATCAAAATAAAAATGAAAAAATATAAAAGAAACTTGCAAATCTTGGGGGGTTCTGTCCCCAGTTGGAGGTGAAGTCTTAGCATTTTAGGCCCAACCATCCTTGGCCTTATTGACTTTCCAGGAAGTATGCATACGCGTTGACCAACATCCATCATGTTCTTCCAATTATGACCCTTTGATCCATCTCAATAGGCACGTGGATGGCTTGATGTTGGGGATGTATGATGCACCTTAGCACTGAAACTGCACATAAGCGTTAATAGAAAAATAATATGAAAGGGGTGGGGGACCTGGGGCTCGAACCCAGGTCCCAGGGATTGCCAATAATGTGCCTTACCAACTGCTCCAAACGCGCATCTTGTTTATATAAAATCAAACAAATAATATAAGATAGAATAATAGTTAGTGGGAAAGTTAGCGCGAAAATTCAAATGGTGCAATCAGATCCTTACACTTCATCATCTTCTTCTTCGTTTCTTTTTTTCCTGAAAATAGAAGAAGGTTAGCGGGGGTTTTAAACCCCCCCAAAATATGCCATATCCAATAATAGCGAATAGGCCATGTGGGTACATAAATTAGGCGCGAGGGTTGATTTTGAACCGTCCAAGCATGCTAAGTTCATTCATGGTATTGGCATGTCCTAATTTTACAGTAGCTGGAAACGCCCAAATCAAAAGCTTGGTAACCCTAACCTGTATCAATGGTGAAATCTCCAATAGGGCATAAAAACTCAATTAAAATATAGGGTTAGCTTCAGAATACATCACTTAGTATGAATCCATAAACAAAATGCCATGAAAATGCTTAAATATTCAAACACGATTATGCATATAATTGAAAACAGTTTGAACTCCCTATACCAATTCTGGGCGTGTAAGGGTTGGAAAATTATCCAGTTAGCTTCAGTAATGCACGAGGAAGCTTTTGCAATTGGTCTCTTGCTCTGAATCATGCTGGAACCTTGTTTTCAGTTTTCAATTTTTTGACAAAAAATTCAACTTTGGTTCTTGAGTTTCTGCGCAGCTGAGAGGGTATATGCATTAGGGTTTGCATGAGTACTTATATGTGAATGATTAGGGCAGGTTTTTTTGTCCAAGGAATCAAGGAATTGATGTATGGAAGATTTGATTTTCATGCATAATGTTTTCAATCTTTTTCACATGCTTTTGATGCCAATCATATCCAATCACCATGATTATTTCTATATCTGATTATTCACGAAATATTGAGCCTATTCCATGCACAAAAAGATTTAAAACATTAGGTTTAGCATTTTTCACCTATTTAATTTAATTAAATGAATTATTAATAATTAAAAATCCAAATAAATAAATAAAAATGATAAAAAACTTCCCTTTGGGCCAAATGGTCGTGCACATGCCTTGGATGATGAATTGTGGAAGAAAAAGAGGCCCATTAGCATTTTTAGGTCATTTGAAGCAATGTTGACTTTTCAAAATATCCAAAAATTTCCCAACTTCCACAAGGCATAACTTGCTCAATTTTTAAGCTTTGCTCATGTTCTATGACATTTTGGAAAGGACTTTGAGTCCTCTAACCAATGTATTTGGTCCCATGTCATTTTGATTTGCCAATCTCAAGTTATGGCCTTTGACTTAAAGTCCCTTTTTGTTGACTTTTGAAAATGACCTATAATGTTGAAATTGATAACTTTTTGTGAGAGCATTTCTTGGACTTGAAGTGTGAAGAGGAGTTGTATGAAATGTCTTTATCTTCAAAATGAGCTTTGGATGGAATTTTTATGATAATCCATGTGAAAGTTATGCCTTGGTCAAGTTACAGTTGACTTTTTTCAACTGTCCAAATATGGAAACTTTTGCATCTTGATGATTTTTGAGCCAAGCTTTGAGAATCATGATCAAGCATTGATCAAATGATGTTTGTGGCTTCAAAATGAGATGTTGACCAAAAATTTGAACTTTTGACTGTCAAATGACCATTTTGCCCCTACAGTTGACTGTAGTGCAATTAGGGTTTTTGACTGTGCAATCTTGTGCTGTATGTCTTGAAACTTGGTATGAGGATGCTTGACCATGTTTGTAGGCATGTGGGACTTGATTGGACCCTTGGAAACTTCATTTTCTTTATCAGAACCAAAACCCTAATTTTTGACTGTTAGGAGGCCCTTGAACTGTGCAACCCTTGGAGAGATTTTGAAGCTTTGAGTTGGAAAATCTTGAAGAATATGGGAGGGCAAATTTTGGGGTACAACACTAACATAATACACTTTTGTGCTTTAGAGTCAAACTTGTTCAAATAATTTTTTGTATTTAACATAAAGCAAGCACATCCAAATGGATGAAAATATGAAATGTTGGGCTTTCTGTTCTTCCACAATTCATATGGAGTCTTTTCCAGAATAGGTCTTATGGAGATTCTATTTTGAATGTAGCACGCTGTGTTTATTGCCTCTGCCCAGAAGATCTTAGCAACGTTTGTCTCATTAATCATGGTTCTGGCCATTTCTTGCAATGTTCTATTCTTTCGTTCTACAACTCCATTTTGCTGGGGAGTTCTAGGACAAGAGAAGTCATGCAAAATGCCTCTGTTATTAAAGAATGACTCAAAATCTTTATTTTCAAATTCTCCACCATGATCACTTCTGACTTTAACGATTCTAAGATCCTTTTCATTCTGAACGCTACCCATGTCCATCTGCTATAGTCATCTACGATTACTAACCCGTACTTCTTGCCACTGACTGATGCAGTTTTAACTGGTCCAAATAAGTCAATGTGCAGAAGTTCTAATGGCTTAGAGGTGGAAACAACGTTTTTAGATTTGAAAGCAGGTTTTGCAAACTTGCCTTTCTGACATGCCCCAATCTTTTGTGCCAGATCCATTGCTCGTTGTTGACAGACAGAAGACATTTTACATTCTGACTTTTCAGTTCAGAAAGTTTGATTTTATAAATGTTGTTTTTCCTCTTTCCATTGAATAGGATAGTCCCATCTTTCTGACTAACAGCTTTACATGATTTTTGATTGAAGATTATATCATAACCGTTATCACTTAATTGACTTATGGATAACAGATTATGCATTAATCCATCTACTAATAGAACATTGTTTATAGAGGGAAGATTTCCATTACCTACTGTTCCAGAGCCAATGATCTTTCCCCTCTGATTGCCTCCGAAGCCTACATGGCCTCCAGGCTTAAGTTCCAGGCTTTGGAACATATGCCTTCTTCCCGTCATGTGTCGTGAGCAGCCAGAGTCCAAGTACCATGACTGGTGTTTCTGATTTGCTGCTAAAGATATCTGCAACATGTATTATTTTATCCTTAGGTACCCATATTTTCTTGGGTCCTGATTTGTTAGCTTTACCAAAACTCTGGTTGAATTTTGGTTTCACAGAATAATTATTACTAGTATATTTAATGTCATGTGTGTGACCATACACAAAGTGTGAATTCAGAGGAGTGCGTTTAATAATTAGATCCATGGCATTCTTTGGTGTAGGTACCTTACCTTGGTATCCTATTCCCTTTCTGCCGTTTCTGCTAACTCCATAGATCATTGAAGCCATTTTGCTTCTATCTATGCTTTTAGCAAGGAACTTCTGAAAGTTGTGATCATACTCCTTGATGATCTCATCAGCGCTGCTGGGAGTTTCAGAAATTGTTTCCTTCTGAGAGTTTTGTAAAATATTTTCTAATTTTGAAACTTTATTTTTCAACTCAGAATTTTCCAACTTGAGACTCTCAGATTTATCAGAGTCAGAATCAAGATTCCTTTTCAGGTTTCTGAATTTAACTCTGATCTGCTGATATCTTTCCATAATTTCGTTAAGGCTTTCAGCAAGTTCAGCCTTAGTAAAATTAATTGCAAAGTCAGGGAATACCTCTTCGGTGTCTGATTCAGAAGCTTCACTGTCTTGTGATATGTTGGCCATGAGAGCTATGTTTGCTCTCTCGTCATCTGATTCTGAGTCAGCTTCAGACGAGTCAGAGTCATCCCATGTAGCCATGAGACTCTTCTTCTTTTCCCTTCCAAACTTTTTTTTGGGCTTTTCCCTCTTAAGCTTTGGACAGTCACTCTTGTAGTGTCCTTGTTCGTTGCATTCATAACAGATGATGTCCTTGGTGTTTGGCTTTCTGCTTCCTGAGGAGCCTTCAGATCTTCTGTATCCAGAGGAGGAGTCTGACCTTCTGTATCTGGAGGAGGACTCATTCTGATCGGATCTTCTAGTATTCTTGAACTTTCTTTGCCTCTGCTTCCATAGTTGATTCACTCTTCTGGAGAGGAGGGAAAGTTCATCTTCTTCTGATGAGGACCCATCAGAGGTTTCTTCAACAGCCTGCAAAACTTTGGAGTCAGATTTTCTGTTAGATTTTAAGGCTAAGGACTTACCTTGCTTCTGAGGTTCGTCAGCTTCTAGCTCTATCTCGTGACTTCTGAGGGAGCTGATAAGTTCCTCCAGAGATATTTTGTTGAGATCTTTAGCTAGCTTCAGCGCTGTAACCATTGGCCTCCACTGTTTTGGCAAGCTTCTGATGATCTTTTTGACATGATCAGCAGTAGAATACCCTTTGTCCAGAACTTTGAGACCAGCCACCAGAATTTGAAATCTTGAGAACATCGTTTCAATTGATTCACTTTCTTCCATTTTGAATGCCTCATACTTCTGAATGAGCGCAAGAGCTTTAGTTTCTTTGACCTGAATGTTGCCTTCATGCGTCATTCTAAGGGAGTCAAACATGTTTTTTGCAGTATCTCTGTTAGATATCTTTTCATATTCAGCGTAAGAGATGGTGCTGAGAAGGATAGTTCTGGCCTTGTTGTGATTTTTGAAGTCACGCTTTTGTTGATCAGACATTGCCTTCCGGTCAATCTTCTGACCATTTGCATTCACTGGGTGCGTGTATCCATCTGTCACCATGTCCCACAGATCAACATCATGTGCCAGAAAGAAGCTTTCAATTCTGTCTTTCCAGTAATCAAAATTCTCTCCATCAAAGACTGGAGGTTTGCCGCTGAATCTGTCTCTATCTTCATTGTTGTCATTGCTGGTGTGTTGATAAGTTCTTGCCATTGTGTTTTTCTGACGCTGGATCTTGTACTGACACGGTTAAGTGTTTTAGCTTAGAACCAGGCGCTCTGATGCCAATTGAAGAAGTGAAAAACACAAGAAGGGGGGTTGAATTGTAAAACTTGAAATCAACTGCAGACAACGCGTTATTTTTATCCTGGTTCGTTTGATCTCAAACTACTCCAGTCCACCCGTCAAGGTGATTTCGCCTCTCTCCAACGAGGTCTTAATACACTATATTCAACTGAATATTACAACTGCTTTAACAACTGCTAAAGCCTTCTTGAGTCTAAACCACAGACCGGTTTCTCAAGGAAATTCTTTCTTACAGATAATTGAAAACTATGTGTTGAATGTTTTCTACAAAAACTTTATATCACAACTGTGATAATACACAAATTAAGCTTAAGTGAACTAGGATGCTATAACTATAGAGTAAGTAATTTTAGAGATATAGCAAACTGTATGAATGAGGATGATGATGTTTAGCTTTTGACGTGTAGAGAGTTGTAGAGCATTAGCCATTTCATTCTTCACTGACTTGTTTATATAGCATGTGGAAAAGATACGTTGTAGTCAATTATGCCATTTCAATGTCCATTATGTTCTTTCCATATTGAGAAGATCTTGTCTTGGAATACATTCGTTGGAAATAAAGTGTCTTGAATGCACAGTACCGTTGTCACTTAAGCGTGTTGCTGGCTTTGGCTTATTCTGACGCTTCTAGCTGCTGATGATATTGTTTTGGTCTTGATCAGAGTTTAAAGTATGTTACGCGCAGATCTGTTCATCAAGCTTCAGCGTAAGCACATGCTTTGATCTTCTTATGCTGGCATATGATATTTCATCTTCTGATGTTGATATTGATGTTCTTATGCTGGTATCCATTAGAGTTTCTGTAAATATACAATATAATTTTTAGGTAGCATATATGTCTCATATGAATTATACAATTTATTTAATCTAACATTTTGTTATCATCAAAACTTTAACTTGGGGTAGTAGATTCAAACTTTGTTCTAACAAAATGAATCTGGCAATGTAGTTTAGACGTCCCAAAAATCCCCTAACCTCCTTCTTAGTGCGGGGAGTTGGCATTTCTTGTATAACTTTAACCTTTGTAGGATCTACTTCAATACCTTTGCCGCTGACAACGAAACCTAAGAGCTTACTAGATCTTACTTCGAAGGTGCATTTATTCGGGTTCAGCCTCAGTTTGTACTTCTCCAGCCTTTCAAATAGGTTTTGTAGGTGATCAAGGTGTTCCTCTTCAGTCTGAGACCTGGCTATCATATCGGCGACGTAGACCTCTATCTCGTGATGGATCATGTCGTGAAACAAAGCTACCATGGCACATTGATAGGTTGCCTCGGCGTTCTTTAGCCCAAATGGCATAACTTTGTAGCAGAAAGTGCCCCACTGCGTGACGAAGGTTGTTTTCTCCATATCTTCAGGTGCCATTTTGATCTGATTTTACCCGGAGAAACCATCCATGAAGGAAAATACCTTATGCTGTGCAGTGTTGTCAACCAGAACATTAATACGGGGAAGCGGAAAGTCATCCTTAGGGCTTTCCCTATTTAAGTCTTTGTAATCCATACACATACGTACTTTATCGTCCTTCTTAGGTACCAGAACAACATTAGCAACCCATTATGGATAAGAAGTAACAACTAAGAAACTGGCTTTGAACTGTTTCATGACTTCAGCCTTGATCTTTTCTGACATCTCGGGACGCATGCGACAAACCTTTTGCTTTACGGGAGGTGTGATCGGTGGAAATAGAACTGACTGTTTTTTAAGCTGGTTCGTGAAATGTCGCGGTAAGCAAGAGTCGCCACCGTCTTTTATGTTCTCCAACATGGAAAGGACAAAAGCACAACAAAATTCCTTTTCGAGAATGTTTCTCGGTTCGGGAGGTAAATTTATAGAAAGGGAAGGTGTTAGCACCCTTTCTATCCATGGTTATCCACGGGCTCTTAGGTACTTGCTCTTATGTTTTCAAAATTGTTTGCTTTTCAAGTGTGTGTGGGTTTTGATAAAAGTTTCGTTTGAAAAATTTCTAAGTAACTCTTGTATTTGTCCTCAAGAGTGTATGAAAAATTTGTTTGAAAACTTTTGAAAGTGTAAGTGTGAAAAGTATTTTGTTTGTTTTTGAGAAGAGCAAGTACTTAAGAGAAATCTACCTACTCTAAGGAACTAGGCTGTATAAGAGTCCTTTAGATAGTGCTATCCCACCATTGAGAGGTAGGTAGCACCGTCGTCGGAGGTATTCGGGTCAATTCGATTGTAAGGGACATGTGGTCACCGAAGCAATAGTAGGACATCTTAGAAGTAACCCTAATGTCCTAGATCCTTTTTATCCGAGGCAACCGTTTCGAGGCAACTGGATCTTAGACAAGAGGGAAACCTCTAAAACACCCTATACTTGACGACCACGTTCGAGGAAACCAGTGAGGCGTACCCTAAGAGTGGCATGTGCATGTGTGTTCAATTCAGTTTATGTTTATCTTTGATCATGCATTTGTGAGCTACGAATTGGTTTTATTTGTCATTCAGTCTTTCATGCATATTAACAGTTAAGAGTGCGGAAAATAAATTGCGGAAAGGTAAATCTACGCTATTACAAGGCGCGGGTCTATACATCACCAAAAACAAAAACCCGTTTGGAAATAAATGCGGAATATAAAAGAAAACGGTAAAACCTAATTAACTATTACATCCTTTGAGCAGATACATAAATAATCAAAATAAGAATAATGCGCGAAAAGAAATAGAATCGGGACGTCCTTAGGGTTTTGACCCTTTTGAGAAAATATGAATTTTTGTCCTTTTTTGCAATTAATTAAGATATTAAACCTAAACCTAATTAATTAATTAATTAAAGAAAAAAATATTTTTGTGTTTTTTAAGTCTTTAATGAAAAAAAATAAAAATATTTTTAAAAGGAATTAAAATTAAAAGTTAAAACCTAATTCTAATTAATTAATTATTAAAAGAAAAAAATGTTTTTTTTTTGTGTTTTTTAAGTCTTTAATGAAAATAAAAGAAAATAAAAGGAATTAAAAAGTTAGTAAACAAAACCCTAATTCTAAACTAATTTTATTTATTGTAAAAAAGAAATTAAAATTACCTAATTAAACTAAATCAATTTATTAGCATTTTATTTACAAAATAATGAATTAAAGTGAAATTAATAATTAATTAAAATAAATAATATTTTAAGTTCCTGATTTTATTATGAAAATTAATTAATTTGTTAGTTAAATAAATAATAATAATAATTAGTAATGAAATAATTAAAAGAAAACAAAATAAAAATAAGAAGAAAAGAAGTAATTAACCAGGGGGGTATTCTGGGCCCATGGGAGGTTAGTGAAGCAATTTGGCCCATTAAGAATCAGGCCTGCATTGACTTTCTGGATGGTCTACGCTGGCTTTGACTGGAGAACATGGTGGTCAACCATCCCTGGCCTTTGGATGCACGCTTATGGCCACTTGGCAAGCTTGGAGGTGAGATACATGGTGAAACGCACTGGGCATCCTGCATAGAATCATGTTATGAAAATAGAAATAAATATTGGGGTGGACCTGGGAATCGAACCCAGGTCCCATAGATTGCCAGACACGTCCTCTTCCACTAAGCCAAGCGTTGCATCTGTTATCATAATGATGAGTAATTATAATATAGAAAAACTAATGCTTATGTTGGAAATTTATAAAACGCGTGCCATCCTTTGAATTGTCCAGTCCCATGCCTACACGTACTCGTCTCCTTCGTTAAACTTGTAAAACAAAGATCAGATAGCGGGGGTTTTTAACCCCCACAAAGTGCAAATGCCAAAAATAGCGATTAGGTCTGTGCATTATATAAATAGGGCGCGAGGGTTGGGTTGAGTTCGTCTGGCCTTGACGAATTCAACCATAGGTCTAAGAAGGTCCAATTTTTACTCAATAGCAAACCCCTAATTTTGAAGCTTGGAAACCCTAGCATTCTCCAATGGCAGTTTTCGTTTTAGGGCACCATAATCAAATTAAATTGTACCAAAAGCTTCAGAATGATGTTAGAAATGCAAAGCAATGATTATATCATGTTAAAGATGCATAAAATGTGAGTTTCGATTCTGAAAAAGAATAAGCAAACCGTGATTCTGTTTGGACGTGTTCTTGAGCTTTGAGGCTTGTTTGTGATTGCTATGCGTTCCTGAATGTCCCAGCAAGGTATTGGAATCAAGAAAAGGCTTTGAATTGGCCTGGAAGGTTGAATTCAGTTTTCAAATTTTCTTGAACTTTTGGAATTTGGTTTATGGTGTTATACAACAGCTTGCACGTCCAAGGCTTTAGGGTTTGGTTATGCTCTTATAGCAGAATGGATTTAGGGTTCAATCTTTGTCCAATAATCCATGAAATTATGTTTTGCATCTTTGATTTCAATCAAATCTTTTTGCATATTTTTGATTGATAAAACTTGCTAAAATTGTATATTTTGGTCCCCTTGATTGGCAAATGAAATCTTCAGCATGTGTTGGTCATATTTGCTCCACAAAAGATTTGAAAATAATATCTTTTGAATTTTCCTACAATTAAATGAATTAAATAAATTAATATTAATAAAAATTCAATTAATTAATTAAAAGTAAGAAAATAAATCAATTTAAGCTCAATGGGTCATGCATAGGCCTTGGACAATGTTTCAAGAAAGAATTTGAGGCCCATTAGCAAAAACAAGGTGTTTTAGGCAAAGTTGACTTTTGCAAATTCCCAAAAATTTCCCAACTTCTCCAATGCATATCTTGCTCAATTTTGATCATATGAACATGTTCTTGGACATTTTGGAAAGGTCTTAAAGTCCTCTAACCAATGACTTTGGTCCCATGTCATTTGGATTTACCAATCTCAAGTTATGGTCTTTGACTTAAAGTGCATTTTTGTTGACTTTTGAAATTGACCTATAATGTAGAAATTGATAACTTTTTGTGAGAGCATCTCTTGGACTTGGAATGTGAAGATGGGTTGTAGGAAATGTCATCCCCTTCAAAATGATCTTTGGATGGGATTTTTCTGATGAACCATGAAAAGTTATGCCTTGGTCAAGTTACAGTTGACTTTTCAACTGTCCAAAAATAGAAACTTTTGCATCTTGATGATTTTTGAACCATGCTTGTGGAATCATGATCAAAAATTGATCAAATGATGATTGTGGCTTCAAAATAAGATGTTGACCAAAATTTTTGACTTTTGACTGTAAAATGACCATTTTGCCCCTGCAGTTGATTGTGAAGCAATTAGGGCTTTTGACTGTGCAACTTGATGCTATGAGTCTTGAGACTTGACATGTAGATGCTTGGCAATGTATATAAGCATATGGGACTTGATTGAGCCCTTGAAAACCTCAACTTCCTTGCAAGAACCAAAACCCTAGCTTTTGACTGGCTTAGGAGGACGGTTTGACTATGCAACCCTTGAGGAATCTTGAAGAATATGGGAGGGCAAATTTTGGGGTACAACAGTTGCCCCTGTTCAATCTTCTTAAACCTGAGGATGTAGATTGGCTTGCGTGCCTTTCGTGATCCGAAGGTGGAAGATGATTGAACACTAGAGTGCCCAGAAATTTGCGCTCACATAGTGGAATATCAGCAATGTGATGGCGGGAATGGGCTTACAGATGCCATTTGGAGAGATGGTGGATAGGAGTGGAGATGGGCTTATAGATGCCATCGGGGTGTCGATCGCGTAAGAGATTCCTTAGCGAGAACTTGCGTATTTGAGAAAGAAAGATGGTTTCCTGGCCTGTTACAGGGGTTGATCTTCAAACTCTTCATGCAGATATGCCCTGGCTAGATACAGGTGTCGAATACACAATCAATTATTCACAGATGTGCCCTGGCTAGATACAGGTATCGAATCTGGAATTTCAAAAGGTTGCTTACAGACGTGCCATGGCTGGATACAGGTGTCGAATCTACAAACAATTACTTACAGATATGCCCTGGCTAGATACAGGAATCGAATCTGGAATTAGTCGTCTACAGATATGCCCTGGCTGGATACAGGTATCGAATCTCTAAACTCTTTATGCAGACATGCTCTGGCCGGATACAGGTATCAAATCTACAATCAAATCTCTCACAGATATGCCCTGGCTAGATACAGGAATCGAATCTGGAATTGGTCGTCTACAGATATGCCCTGGCTGGATGCAGGTATCGAATCTGGAATTAGTCGTCTACAGATATGCCCTGGCTGGATATAGGTATCGAATCTCTAAACTCTTTATGCAGACATGCCCTGGCCGGATACATGTATCGAATCTACAATCAAATCTCTCACAGATATGCCCTGGCTAGATACAAGAATCGAATCTGGAATTGGTCGTCTACAGATATGCCCTGGCTGGATGCAGGTATCGAATCTGGAATTAGTCGTCTATAGATACGCCCTGGCTGGATATAGGTATCGAATCTCTAAACTCTTTATGCAGACATGCCCTGGCCGGATACAGGTATCGAATCTACAATCAAATCTCTCACAGATATGCCCTGGCTAGATACAGGAATCGAATCTGGAATTGCGACGGTTGCTAGTAACCATCTTTGGATTTGACCTTTTTCCTGAAAAGGTAAAACATCAGTTGTATGCAATGTCATGATGTATGAAATGCATGATGTCATGATGTTCTCAAAAATAAATGAGATCGTGTCGTATGCACTCTATCATGTATGTAAGCAGGATGTATGAAATGTGAAATGTCTATGAATGTATTTTCGTCTAGGAAAATAAATCCTTGACGAGTGTCGGGAGCTTGTTGAATCCTGGGCTGATATTTGAAGTGTAGAGTTCTTCGTTTCCGCTGGGGATGATGAGTGCAAGAATAAACCGTTAGGAGAAGATGACTCCGTTGGTGAATAAACTTGGCGAAGAGATTACTCTGCGGGGAGTTACTCTGTGGAGAAGAGATACTTTGCTGAGGTTTTAATGATAACTCCGCTGGGGATTCCATTGATAAGTTATGTTGGGGAATTGATGAAATCCGCTGGGGGGATAGGAAGAACTTCGCCGAGGATGATCTTTCCGTGGAAATTAGATGAGGATAACCCAGTTATACCCTGGTGGGGAATAACCTTTGAATAAAGCCGGGGAGATGCGTTCGTACTCTGCAGGGATAAGCTTCCAGAATCTACTTGGAATAAGCTTTCAGAATCTACTGGGGATAAGCTTCCCGAATCTACTGGGGATAAGCTTCCAGAATCTACTGGGGAGATTGATTCAACTCTCCTGGGGAAACTTTTGAGACTGCACTGGGGAGTGGCTCCACTAGGGTGTCTTGTATTCCGCCGGGGAACAATCTTATATTAAGACTGCCGGGGATGCTTGTAGAGGAATATCTGTACTCCGCTAGGGTATATTGAGATCTTCTGGGGATATCCAACTTCCTTAAGGCTGACAGTAGACTAACTCTGCTTAGAGAGAG
This sequence comes from Vicia faba, assembly GCA_948472305.1. Lineage (NCBI taxonomy): Eukaryota > Viridiplantae > Streptophyta > Magnoliopsida > Fabales > Fabaceae > Vicia > Vicia faba. The sequence continues at coordinate 1,241,493,051 of OX451735.1, read as the reverse complement.
TGTTGCTGACTTGCTGAGGATACTGTGCCTTTTCGGGGCTGAGGGGAGACCAACTCTGCTCGGAGGAGAGTATTTTTGAACCCTGTCTTACTCTGCGTGGAGTGAAGGTATCTTGGTTACATTCTTCAGCCGAACTTACCTTGGTGCCTTGGTGGACAGAGCAACTAGATCGCTTAGACAACTCTTTATTACCCCTGTTTCTGATGTCACCCGTAATTAGTCCTTTGTTTCGTATGCAAATATTTATGATTAGCAATTAGTGTCAAATGCATATATCAAAAATGAACATTGGACGTTCTTTGCAAAACAAAACAGATAAAGGAAAAACAATTGGCAATTTGTCTGGAAAAGTGAATTTGTATTGATTTTTGAATTTGCCTGTAAATAGGCGTTTTTATGTACAAGAGGCTGACGTCCTAGTAAGAGAACGCCGCCGAACAACAGAGTTTATACATTTTGTGAAAAGGAAAACAAAACAGCTATGTGAAAAATAATCCCACTGGGTTTCAACTCTGCTATCGCCTTTATGTCTTCAAGCGTCTCATCACTTGGCTGCTTAGTTGAAGATGAAGATGATTGATCGATGTCATCTGAACCTGATAGTTGATAGCAAATTCTAGATGCAGGGTGATCCAATGAGACACAGTGTTACACTTTATCCCTAACTTTTGCCTGGACCGCCCTTTCGGGTTTTCAGTCCACCGGGATACCCATTTTTGCCCAAGCCGCCTTTTCAGGTTTTTGACTTGCCGGGTGTACAGATTTTTTTATTTCATCCCTTATTTTTGCCCGAACCCTTTTGGTTCGCCGGGAAGCCCTTATTTTTGCCTAGGTGTGTCAACCTAGCGGGTCTTTAATTCATGCGTAGTATCTTTTTACTATGTCTGCATTGGCGGGGTGAGGAAGGTCGTCACCGTCCATGGTGGTTAGAATCATAGCTCCTCCTGAGAAGATATGTTTAACCACAATTGGCCCTTCGTACGTAGGGGTCCATTTTCCCCTGGGGTCACTTTGAGGAAGAATGATGCGCTTGATTACCAGGTCTCCGACTTGATACTCTTGTTGTCTGACTTTCTTGTTAAATGCCCTGATCATCCGTTTTTGGTACGTTTGACCATGACAAATAGCGGTGAGTCTCTTTTTGTCAATCAGGTTTAATTGATCAAGTCGAGTCTGGATCCAGTCATCTTCGTTCAAACCTGCATCCTTCATTATCCGGAGAGAGGGTATCTGGACTTCAATAGGCAAGACTGCCTCTATGCCGTAGACCAAGGAAAAGGGAGTTGCCCCTGTTGACGTCCATGCTGAGGTACGGTACCCATGAAGAGAAAACGGTAACATCTGTGCCAATCTTTGTAAGTCACTGTCATCTTCTGCACAATCTTCTTGATATTCTTATTTGCTGCCTCTACAGCCCCATTCATCTTCGGCCGGTAAGGAGAAGAGTTGTGATGCTGTATCTTGAATTGCTCGCAGAGCTCAGTGATCATCTTGTTATTAAGATTGGTACCATTATCCGTAATGATCCTCTCAGGTACACCGTATCGACAGATCAGGTTGTGCCGAATGAACCATGCCACGACGTTCTTGGTTACTGTAGCGTAGGAACCTGCTTCAACCCACTTTATGAAGTAATCAATCGCTACCAGGATGAATCGATGCCCGTTGGATGCCGTAGGTCTGATTTCGCCGATCATATCAATGCCCCACATTGCAAAAGGCCAAGGTGCTGTCAAGACGTTCAGAGGAACTGGAGGAATGTGCACCTTATCTGCATAGATCTGGCATTTGTGACACGTCCGAGAATGCTGGTAATAGTCGGCTTCCATTGTGGACCAGAAATATCCTGCCCGAAGGATTTTCTTTGCCATAGTATGTCCACTGGAATGCGTTCCGAAGGTACCTTCATGTAGCTCTGCCATGATCTTTTCTGCTTCAGTCTTATCCACACAATGCAGTAAGGTCGAATCATCGTTTCACTTGTATAGAATGCCATTGCTGAGGAAGAACTTCGCCGCGAATCTTCTCAGAAACTTTTTGTCATTAACAGATGCACCCTCGGGGTATTCTTGAGCTTCTAGGTACCTTTTTACTTCATGATACCAAGGTTTTTCCGTTACTTCTTCAGCCTCAAGATCACAACAATATGAAGGTTTATCCAGTTTCCAGATAATGATCCGGGGAGCCTCGTTGTCCCACTTAACTTTGAACATAGAAGACATCGTAGATAACGCGTCCGCCAACTGATTCTCCTCTCTTGGGAAGTGTTCAAAAGTTATCTCCTCGAAATGGGGGATCAATGTCAACACATACTCTTTGTAAGGAATAAGATTTGGGTGTTTCGTATCCCACTCGCCTTTGATCTGACTGATCACGAGAGAGGAATCTCCGAAGACACTCAGAAACTTGATCTTTAAGTCAATTGCAGCTTGAAGACCCATGATGCACGCTTCATACTCTGCCATGTTGTTGGTGCAGTTGAAACATAGCCGGGCAGTAAGTGGAGTATGAGTGCCTTTAGGGGATATGATCACAGCGCCGATGCCATTACCCAAAGCGTTTGAGGCTCCGTCAAAGTGCATAGACCATCGGGATCCTTCCTCAGGTCCTTCATCCGGTCCAGGTACTTCACAATCAGTCACTACCATGATAGTCTCGTCTGGAAATTCAAAGTTCATAGATTGGTAGTCATCCACTGCCTGGTGTGCCAAATGGTCTGCTAATACACTTCCCTTGATTGCTTTTTGAGTCGTGTACTGGATGTCGTATTCCGTCAAGATCATCTGCCATCTTGCTATTCTTCCAGACAAGGCCGGCTTTTCGAATATGTACTTGATTGGATCCATTTTTTAAATCAACAGAGTGGTGTGAGTCAACATATACTATCTCAGCCGGCGAGCAGCCCATACCAAAGCGCAGCAAGTTTTCTCGAGCAGTGAGTATCGGGTCTCACAGTCGGTAAACTTTTTGCTAAGGTAATAAATAGCATGCTCTTTTCGGCCAGACTCGTCATGCTGCCCCAGCACACACCCCATTGAGCTTTCAAGTACTGTCAAGTATAAGATTAGAGGTCTCCCTTCAACCGGTGGCATAAGGATGGGTGGTTCTTGGAGATACTCTTTGATTCTGTCAAAAGCGGCCTGACATTCATCGTTCCAACGTACTACTTGATCTTTCTTCAGCAGCTTGAAGATTGGTTCACAAGTAGCAGTTAGATGTGAGATGAATCGGGCAATGTAGTTCAGCCGTCCTAGAAAGCCTCTGACTTCTTTCTGTCTTGGGAACTGGCATCTCTTGTATGGCTTTCACCTTGGCAGGGTCCACTTGAATACCTTTGTCGCTCACGACAAAACCTAGTAGTTTTCCAGATCTTACCCCGAAGGTGCACTTGTTTGGGTTCAACCTCAGCTTGTACAACTTCAGACGGTCAAACAGCTTCTGCAGATGGTCAAGGTGTTCCTCCTCAGTTTGGGACCTTGCAATCATATCGTCGACATACACTTCGATCTCATGGTGGATCATATCATGAAATAAAGCAACCATGGCACGTTGGTAAGTTGCCCCAGCATTTTTCAACCCAAAAGGCATGACTTTATAGCAAAAGGTGCCCCACTGAGTAACAAAAGTGGTCTTCTCCATGTCTTTAGGAGCCATCTTGATTTGGTTATATCCTGAAAACCCATCCATGAAGGAGAAAACCTTATGCTGAGCAGTATTTTCAACTAGAACGTCGATGTGAGGCAGAGGGAAGTCATCCTTGGGGCTTGCCCTATTTAAATCCCTGTAATCAACACACATTCGGACCTTGCCATCCTTCTTCGGCACTGGAACCACGTTGGCAACCCACTGAGGGTAAGAAGTCACTGCTAGAAACCCGACATCAAATTGTTTCATAACCTCAGCTTTGATTTTCTCGGACATCTCTGGACGCATACGGCGAACCTTCTGTTTAACCGGAGGGGAGTCTTCCTTGGTAGGCAGGTGATGAACCACAATGTCGGTATCCAACCCAGGCATGTCTTCGTAAGACCAGGCAAAGATTTCCACATAATCACGCAACATATGTGTGATCGGTGGATCTGGAACTGACTGTTTAACGCTGGTTCGCGAAATGTCGCGGAAGCAAGAGTCGCCACCGTCTTTTATTTTCTCCAAATGGAAAGGACAAAAGCACAGAAAAATTCCTTAAAGAGATTGCTCTCGGTTCGGGAGGTAGGTTATAGAAAGGGAAGGTGTTAGCACCCTTTCTATCCATGGTTATCCATGGGCTCTTAGATACTTGCTCAATGTGTTTTCAAAATGTTTTGTTTGCTTTTCAATGTGGGTTTAAAAAGTTTCTTTGAAAAATTTCAGATCGACTCATACGTCAGAGTGTTTGAAAAGTTTGTTTTGAAAGCTTTTGAAAGTGTCGGTGTGAAAAGTATTTTTGATTTGTTTTGGAATTTGAGCAAGTATCTACGAGAATCTACCTACTCTAAGGAATTCGTCTGTGTAAATGTCCTTTAAAGTAATGCCATCCCACCATTGAGAGGTAGGTAGCACCACCGTTGGAGGTGTTCGGGTCAATTCGAAGGTTCGGGACGTGGTGATCACCAGAGCAATGGGAAGACACCTTAGAAGCTACCCTCATGCCAGGTTCCCGGATCATGAGGACTTACTAAGACATCCTCTACTCGACGATCACCTTTCGAGGCAAGGCAACAGTGAGGCGTACCCTAGGGGTGGTGTGTGCGAATCGTGTGTTGTTTCCAGATATTTTTGTCTTTTGTCATGTTCATTGTGATCTACGCTTGATTTTAATTAAGTCCATTCATTCTTGCATGCATTTTAACAGTTAAATATTTTGCGAGGAAATAAATCTAAACTATTACAAATGGCGCGGGTCCACATCGCCAAAATTAAACTGGACCCGATTTGACGGAAAATAAAGAAAGTAAAAAGAAATTAAAACATAAATGTTACATGGCTTTGGGAGAGATACAGAATTAATTAAGCGAAATAAGGCAAATGCGCGAAATAAAACAATTAAACGATATGGGCGTTGGACCCTTTTGCGAAAATTAAATTAATGAGAATTAAAATTAAAATTCAAAAAGAAAATGTTTTTTTAGATTTTTGTGAAAAAAAGTTGATTAAAATTAAACTAAAAGGCAAACCCTAATTCTAATAGTTTTAAATTTATGATGAAAAATATTAAATTGAAACCTAAATTAAACCCTAATTTATTTATGTACAATTTAAATAGGAAAATAAATAAATAATTATTATTGTGAAAAAAAGTTAAAAGGAATGAAAATGGTTAATTAACCTAATTCTATGTTTTTTACATTTTTGTTAAAAAGAATTAAAATTAAAACCTATTTTACTAAATTTATTGACATGTTAATTTATTTACAAGAATAATTAAAATAAATAATTATTATATTTTCTGAATTTTTTATGAAGTTTTATGAGGTCTTTTTATATTTTGCAGAAAAAAAAAAAGGATAATTAATTAAATAAACCATAAAAAAGAATAGCAAAAATATAAAAATATAAAAGAATAGAGAAGGCAAACCCAGGGGGTTTCAGTCCCAATTAGGAGGTGTTGGCCTTAGCATTTTGGCCCATTTAGCTTTGAGTCCGTTTGACTTTTCAGTTCATGTGCTAACGCGTTGACCATAGTGTATGATGCGCCTTGAATCTTGGCCATTGATCTGATTCCACTAAGTACGTGGACGTCAGGATGATGATGGAGCATGGTACGCTTCAACGTTGTGCCTGCATGGGAATTAATATAGAAAAATAACATGAAATTATTCAGACCTGGGACTCGAACCCAGGTCTTGGACGTTGCAAGCTTAACACCTGTGCCACTGAAGCACTTCAACGCGTTTGTTATATAATTAATATACAAATAACATAAAGCAAAAGCGTTGGTGAATGGATTTCCGGCGCGAAAATTTAAATGAGCCACTCATTGACTGCCACGAAGTCTTCTTCTTCGTTGCTTTGCTTTCCTGAAAAAACAACAAATATTTAACGGGGGTTTTGAACCCCCTCAATACACACTTATTTTAAAAATAGCGATTAGCACGCCTTGGTTCAGAAATTTGGCGCGACCATCTCAATCTCTTCGTCCAAATGCGTTGATTGCAATGGTGGTACTGTGATGGTCTAATTTTTCTTGGTCTGAAAACCCCTAATTGGGAGCTTTGCAAACCCTAGACGGCATCAATGGCCAAATCACATATATTGCACAAAAACGAAATTAATTGGTATGGTTAGCATCAGAACATTATGAGGAACAAGAATCAACAAACAAAATGTTATGAGGATGCGTAAATTTCAAAACACGATGATGAATTTTTCACTATGTATCTTGCATTCTGTATACCAATCTCTTGCGTTTGGAAGGCTGTTAATAGTTGGAATGTGATCAGTGAAACTTCAGGAAGCCAATGGAATAGGAATTACGGCTTGAATCCACCTAGAAAGTTGATTTCACTTTTTGAGTTTTCAAGCAATTTTTCAAGTTTGTAATAGCCTCTTATGCGCAGCTTTTAGTCTCCTTGCATTAGGTTTTGATTCCTGATCATATAGTGAACAATTTAGGTCAACAAAACTGGCCAAAATCTCTTGCATTCAAGGATTTCAATATTTGATTTTCCTTAAGGATTTTCCATATCTTTTCATGTGTATTTTGTGCAAATCATGATCAAATTAAGCCAAATCTTTCCTAATTGGCATGTGCACGTGATCTTGAGCCTAGAATGTGCATAAAAAGATTTTTTAGGTCAAGCTTTATATTTTTCATGTATTTAAATAATTTAAATGAATTAATATTAATATAAATTCAAATAAATAATTAAAAAATGAGAAAAAACTTACCTTTGGGCCAAGTGGTCGTGCATATGCTTGGAATGATGGATCATGGAAGAAAAATGGGCCCATTTGCAATTTTGAATCATTTGAAGTAAAGTTGACTTTTCAAAATTCCTAAAAATTTCCCAACTTCCACAAGGCATAACTTGCTCCATTTTTAAGCTTTTCTCATGTTCTTGGACATTTTGGAAAGGTCTTTGAATCCTTTAACCAATGCCTTTGGTCCCATGTCATTTTGATTTACCAATCTCAAGTTATGGCCTTTGACTTAAAGTCCCTTTTTGTTGACTTTTGAAATGACCTATAATGTTGAAATTGATAACCTTTTGTGAGAGCATTTCTTGGACTTGGAATATGAAGATGAGTTGTAGGAAATGTCTTTCTCTTCAAAATGAGCTTTGGATGGGATTTTTCTGATAATCCATGTGAAAGTTATGCCCTGGTCAATTTCAGTTGACTTTTTCAACTGTCCAAATATAGTAACTTTTGCATCTTGATGATTTTCTGAGCCAAACTTTGAGAATCATGATCAAGCATTGATCAAATGATGTTTGTGGCTTCAAAATGATATGTTGATCAAAAATTTGAACTTTTGACTGTCAAATGACCATTTTGCCCCTACAGTTGACTGTAGTGCAATCTAGGGTTTTGACTGTGCAATTTTGAGCTGAATGCCTTGAAACTTGATATGAGGACACTTGACCATGTTTGTAAGCATATGAGACTTGATTGGACCTTTGAGAAGTTCATTTTCTTGATCAGAACACAAACCCTAGTTTTGACTGTATAGGAGCCTTTTTGACTGTACCACCCTTGGAGACTTCTGAAGCTTGGTTTGGCAATTTCCTGAAGAATATGGGAGGGAAAATTTTGGGGTACAACAGTTGCCCCTGTTCAATCTTCTTAGACCTGAGGATGCAGATTGGCTGCCGTGCCTTTCGTAATCCGAGGGTAGAAGATGATTGAACACTAGAGTGCCCTAGAAATTTGCGCTCACATAGTAGTAGTGTGAGGGGAATGGGCTTATAGGTGCCATCTGGATGTTGATCGCGTAAGAGATTCCTTAGCGAGAACCTGCATACCTGCAAAAGAAAAATGAGTACCTGACACGTTGCAGGAACTGATTTCAGATGCTTGATACAGATGTATCCTGACTGGCTGCAGGAGCTGAGTCTGGAGCTTCAAACGCGATGAATGAACCAGGGATGGTTACTTCCTTAGCATGAATGGTAAGAGAACCTTGGATGACTTTAACTTCAACAACGCTCGTTGAGAAAAATCTTGGTAGGAATTGCCATCTTCGCAGTATCAGGAAGAGAACCAAAGGGCATTATGACCTCAAAGGGAGTCACCTCACTCACCGTCGGAGAGGGAACTATAGGAAATTATAATCTGAAAAGAATTATCACCTCACTCACCGTCGGAGAGGCAAACATCTTGAAAGGGAATTACCGCCTCACTCGCCGTTGGAGAGGGGACCATAAGAGACTATCACCTCACGCTCATGTCGGAGAGGGAAACATCTGAAACAGGAACGACCACCTCACTCGCCGTTGGAGAGGGGACCAGAAGAGATTATTACCTCACGCTCATGCCGGAGAGGGAAACATCTGAAAAAGGATTTACCACCTCACTCGCCGTTGGAGAGGGGACCATAAGAGACTATCACCTCACGCTCATGCCGGAGAGGGAAACATCTGAAGAAGGAATTACCACCTCACTCGCCGCTGGAGAGGGGACCATAAGAGACTATCACCTCACGCTCATGTCGGAGAGGAGAACATCTGAAGAAGGAATTACCACCTCACTCGCCGTTGGAGAGGGGACCATAAGAGACTATCACCTCACGCTCATGTCGGAGAGGGAACATCTGAAGAAGGATTTACCACCTCACTCGCCGTTGGAGAGGGAACCATCTGGGATAACTTCTACTGAGTCTTTATCAGAAAAATCTGTTGGGAGTCGATTTAGCTGGACTAGAGAAGGCCTTGAAATATGTTTGAAAATTTCAACTGCATCTTTCCTGAAAGGTAAAGGTCAGTCATATGCAATGCATGATATGGATCAAGCAATGATGTTCTCAACATGGATGCGATTTGTACGATATGATGCGTCTATGCATGCTATAATGATGTATTTGATGATTTATGTATGTTTTCGTCTAGGAAGATAAATCCTTGATGGGTGCCGGGAAGTCACTCCTGGGCTGATGTTGAAGAATAGATTTTGCTTCCACTGGGGGTGATAACTGCAAGAATACCGGTAGGAGAAGATAACTCCGTTGCGGAATAAACTTGGCAAATGGAAGATTCTGCGGGGAGAAAAATACTCTAGCGACCATGCTGGGGAGTGATACTCTGTGGGGATAGAGATGCTTTGCTGAGATGTTGAAGATAACTTGCTGGAGATATCTTGTTGGATTGGAAGTGTTGATAAACTTCGCTGGGGATAAGAAAGAACTACGTTGACGACGACCTTTCCGTGGCTTTTGGCTGAGGATAACCCAGTTATATCCGGTTAAGGAAATAACTCTCTAAATAAAGCCGGGCGACGTGTTCGTGTTCTGCGAGGATAAGCTTCCAGAATCTACTGGGGATAAGCTTACTGCTTGGGGATATGAATTCCAAATTTCCCTGGGGATCTGAATTGGACTTCCCTTGGGGGAGTTTTGATATGCTGGGGAAGTGATTCCTTTTTGACTGTTGATATACCGCCGGGGAACAATCTTTAGACCAAGACTGCCGGGGATGCTTGTTAAGAATGTGTATACTGCTGCTGGGGAATGTTGGGATCTGCTGGAGGATGCCCAACTTCCTTGAGATTTGTTGATATATTTTGGAGAGAGTGTATTGACTGCTGACTTACTCTCTGGGGGAATTGAGGTATCTGGTTATATTCTTTAGCTGAACCTACCTTGATACCTTGGAGGATAGAACAATTAGATTGCTTGGACAACTCTTTTATTGCCCCTGTTTCTAGTGTCACCTGCAATTAATTCTTTTGTTTCGTATGCAAATATTTATGAGTTAGCAAATTATTGTCAATGCATATATCACAAATTGAACCTTGGACGTTCTTCGCAAAACAAAACAGAAAAAGGAAAAATAATTTGGCACGTTTAACTGAAAATATATTTGTATTGATTTTTGAATGGCCTGTGAATAGGCGTTTTATGTACAAGAGGCTGACGTCCTAGTAAGAGAACGTCGCCGAAAAAGAGTTTATACAAGATTTTGTACAAAAGAAAATAAAACAGCTGTGTGAAATATGGATGATCCCACTGGGTTTCAACTCTGCTATTGTCTTTATAATTCTGAGCGTCTCATCACTTGATGACCTTGGTTGAAGGTGAAGCTGACTGATCGATGCCGTTTGAACTTGATGCCGATACCGGATTCTGGATGCAAAGTGATCAATGAGACATAGTATTACGCTTTATCCCTAATTTTTGCCTGAACCGCCCTTTCGGGTTTTCGGTCCACCGGGATACCCATTTTTGCCCAAGCCGCCTTTTCAGGTTTTCGACTTGCCGGGTGTACATATTTTTTCATTTTCATCCCTTCATTTTGCCCGAACCCTTTTGGTTCGACGGGAAGCCCTAATTTTTGCCTAGGCATGTCAGCCTAGCGGGTCTTTTTTTTCATGCGTAGTATCTTTTTACTATGTCTGCATTGGCGGGGTGAAGAAGGTCGTCACCATCCATGTTGGTTAATATCATTGCTCCTCCTGAGAACACATGCTTAACCACAAATGGCCCTTCATACGTAGGGGTCCATTTGCCCCTTGGATCACTCTGAGGAAGGATGATTCTCTTGATTACCAGATCCCCGACTCGATATTCCTGTGGTCTGACCTTTTTGTTAAATGCCCTGATCATCCGTTTCTGATACGTCTGACCATGACAGATAGCAGCAAGTCTCTTTTCGTCTATGAGATTGAGTTGGTCAAGTCGTGTCTGGATCCAATCATCTTCGTTCAGATTTGCATCCTTCATTATCCGGAGAGAGGGAATTTGTACTTCGATTGGCAAGACTGCCTCCGTACCATAAACCAGAGAGAAAGGAGTTGCCCCGGTTGATGTCCTAGCTGAGGTACGGTACCCATGTAGAGCGAACGGTAACATCTCGTGCCAATCTTTGTAGGTCACTGTCATTTTCTGCACGATCTTCTTGATGTTCTTGTTAGCTGCTTCTACAGCCCCATTCATCTTCGGTCTGTAAGGAGAAGAATTGTGGTGCTGTATTTTGAACTGTTCGCAGAGCTCAGCGATCATCTTGTTGTTCAGGTTGGTACCGTTGTCTGTAATTATTCGTTCTGGGACGCCGTACCGACAGATCAGGTTGTGCCGAATGAACCGTGCCACAACAGTCTTGGTTACTGTGGCGTAAGAAGCTGCCTCGACCCACTTCGTAAAGTAATCAATCGCCACTAGGATGAAGCGATGTCCATTGGATGCCGTAGGTTTAATCTCGCCGATCATGTCTATGCCCCACATTGCAAACGGCCAAGGCGCGGTCAGAACATTCAGGGGAACCGGAGGAACATGCACCTTGTCTGCGTAAATCTGGCACTTGTGGCATGTCCTGGAGTATTGGTAGCAGTCAGCTTCCATTGTGGACCAGTAATATCCTGCCCGTAGGATTTTCTTAGCCATTGTGTGTCCACTGGAATGTGTACCAAAGGTCCCTTCATGTAACTCTTCCATGATTCTTTCTGCTTCAGCTTTGTCCACGCAGCGCAGTAAGGTTGAATCATGGTTTCGCTTGTACAAGATGCCGTTACTGAGAAAGAACTTGGCTGCGAATCTTCTCAGGAATTTCTTATCGTTGACAGATGCACCTTCAGGGTATTCCTGAGTTTCCAGATATCTCTTAACTTCATGGTACCAAGGCTTCTCAGTCACCAATTCAGTTTCGAGATCACAACAGTATGCTGGTTCGTCTAGTTTCCAGATGACGATCCGGGGAGCCTCATTGTCCCATTTGACCTTGAACATTGAAGACATTGTAGCTAACGCGTCCGCCAACTGATTCTCTTCTCTTGGAAAGTGTTCAAAGGTTATCTCTGTGAAGTGAGGGATCAAGGTCAATACACATTCTCTGTAAGGAATCAGGTTTGGATGTTTCGTATCCCACTCTCCTTTGATCTGATTGATCACAAGAGCGGAATCTCCGAAGACACTGAGGAACTTGATCCTTAAGTCGATCGCCGCTTGAAGACCCATGATGCACGCCTCATACTCCGCCATGTTGTTGGTACAGTTGAAACATAGTCGGGCAGTGAGCGGAGTATGAGTACCCTGTGGAGATATGATGATGGCGCCGATACCATTTCCCAAAGCATTGGAGGCTCCGTCAAAGTGCATAGACCATCGGGATCCTGGTTCAGGTCCTTCATCCGGTCCAGGTACTTCACAATCAGTTACTATCATGATGCTTTCATCCGGAAACTCGAAGTTCATTGACTGATAGTCATCTACAGCTTGATGAGCCAGGTGGTCTGCCAATACACTTCCCTTGATGGCTTTCTGAGTCGTGTACTGAATGTCGTATTCCGTCAAGATCATCTGCCATCTTGCGATTCTCCCAGACAGAGCAGGCTTTTCGAATATGTACTTTATAGGATCCATCTTTGAGATCAACAAGGTAGTGTGAGTCAGCATATACTGCCTCAGCCGGCGAGCAGCCCCTACCAAAGCGCAGCAAGTTTTCTCAAGCAGTGAGTATCGGATCTCACAGTCGGTAAACTTTTTGCTAAGGTAATAAATGGCATGCTCTTTTCGGCCAGACTCGTCATGCTGCCCCAGCACACACCCCATTGAGTTGTCAAGCACTGTCAGGTATAGTATCAGAGGTCTCCCTTCAACCGGTGGCATAAGGATAGGTGGTTCTTGGAGATACTCCTTGATTCTGTCAAAAGCAGCCTGACATTCATCGTTCCAACGTACTACCTGATCTTTCTTCAGCAGCTTGAAGATTGGTTCACAAGTAGCAGTCAGATGCGAGATGAATCGAGCAATGTAATTCAGGCGTCCTAAAAAGCCTCTGACTTCCTTCTCTGTCTTAGGAACTGGCATCTCTTGAATAGCTTTGACCTTAGCAGGGTCCACTTGAATACCTTTGTCACTGACTACGAAGCCTAGCAACTTTCCTGATCTTACCCCGAAGGTGCACTTGTTCGGGTTCAACCTCAGCTTGTATAGTTTCAACCGGTCCAATAACTTTTGCAGATGATCTAGGTGCTCTTCCTCGGTTTGGGACCTTGCGATCATGTCATCAACATACACTTCTATCTCATGATGGATCATATCATGAAATAAGGCAACCATGGCACGTTGGTAGGTTGCCCCAGCATTCTTTAACCCGAACGGCATGACCTTGTAGCAGAAGGTGCCCCACTGAGTAACAAATGTGGTCTTTTCCATGTCTTCAGGTGCCATCTTGATCTGATTGTAACCTGAGAAACCGTCCATGAAAGAGAACACCTTGTGCTGCGCTGTATTATCAACAAGGACATCAATGTGAGGTAAAGGGAAGTCATCTTTGGGGCTGGCCCTGTTCAGATCCCTGTAATCAACACACATTCTGGCCTTACCGTCCTTCTTAGGTACCGGCACTACGTTAGCAACCCACTGAGGATAAGAAGTTACTGCAAGGAACCCGGCATCAAACTGCTTCATGACCTCGGCCTTAATCTTCTCGGACATCTCTGGACGCATCCGACGGACCTTTTGCTTAACTGGAGGGCAGTCTTCCTTAGTTGGCAAGTGATGGACCACAATGTCGGTATCCAACCCTGGCATGTCTTCATAGGACCAGGCAAAGATCTCCATATAGTCATGCAGCATTTGTGTCAACCGTTGCTTCACGCTGAGCTCTAGGTTGGCACCAATCTTTACCTCTTTCCTGTCTGTCTCTGTACCCAAGTTTATTGTTTCCACTGGCTCTTCATGGGGTTGAATTGCCCTCTCCTCCTGAAGCAACAGTCTTGCAAGCTCGCCAGGCACTTCGCAATCATCTTCACCTTCGTCTTCGGCTAAGTTGATCGGATTTTCGAAGTCATAATTGGCAGTAGCAGAGTTGTTATCAGTGAGATCCAGAGTGGATTGAAACCTGTATGAGTGAGTGTGTGTAAATACAGCTGTTTTGAAATATGTATAAAGGAAAGGAAAGACAGAAAAGGAGCGTAAAATTTGCAATGCGATAAAACGTCCAAGATTTTCATTCATGATATATGAAATGACAATTTATATGCCCTCACAAATGATACCACAGTGCCTCGGGTAAGACACCGGGCCAAAGAGTTTATTTATTGTTTATTACAAAAACCAAAAACAAGAGAATTCATTACTCAGTAACAAGAGAAACAGATAAGTTGTCCTTTGCACTCCAATTGTTAGATCCTCCGTCGGTTGCCGGGTAGATCCAGCTATCAAACTCAGCATCGTCCACTTCATCTTCGTCCCCAATAGCATTCACTCCATGAGCAGGCAGGGGAGCTGTCACGACATTAGGCTTCTCAGGTGCCTCAAACTGTACCTCCTTGGCGTTAATAAGGTCTTGCAGCTTGTTCTTTAGAGCCCAACAATCGTCGGTAGAGTGCCCCGGGCTATCTGAATGGTAAGCACAACGAGCATTCGGGTTGTACTTAGGAGATGTAGTATTTGAAAACTTTGGGGGTTCTCTGACAGTCACCAAATTAGTGGATAGCAACTGTGGCAGGATCTGCGATAGGGTCATGCTTAATCCGGTAAATTCTCTCCGGGGTCTATCAGCCCTTTAAGGATTGTTTGGCCGAGGAGCGGCGGCAGGCTTAGCAATCATTACCGCACTGACAGATTGGCGGTGATCAGGTCTCTCCAATTTCCTGGAACCATACACGGCGCTAGACTCCTTCTTGAAAGGTTTCTTTTCTGCACTAGATGATGCACCCTTCGCAATCTTACCAGATTTCATCCCAGCTTCAATTCTCTCTCCAGTCAGAATCAAATCAGTGAACCCAGCAGAAGAATTCCCGATCAGATGGTTGAAGAATGGCCCAGATAGGGTCCCCAAGAACATGTCTACCAGCTCACGATCAGTTAATGGTGGCTGCACCCTGCCAGCCAGGTCTCTCCACTTCTGAGCGTACTCCTTAAAACCTTCGCTTGCACCTAACGACATACCCTGGAGTTGGGTACGTGTAGGGGCAAGGTCGGCATTATATTGATACTGCTTATAGAAAGCAGTAGCCAACTCCTCCCAGTTACGAACCTTGGTCCCATCCAGCTGATAGAACCATTCGAGATGAGTCCCTGAAAGACTCTCCTGGAAGAAGTGGATCCATAAATTCTTATCCGCCGAGTACGGTTGCATTTTCCGAACATAGGACCTTAAATGCAGCTTGGGACAAGATGCCCCGTCATACTTAGAGAAGGTTGGTGCTTTGAACTTGTGAGGTATGACCACACCAGTAGACAAACCCAGATCTCCAAAATCCAGCCCAGGTACCTGTTGAACTTCCATAGCCTTCAACCTGTCCTCCAGTTGCTTATATCTGTCGTCTGCCGGAGGATACTGCTCTTCATCAAAATCAGTCTCGTTGTCGGAGACTACTGGACTAGGAACCCTTGCTTCTGTCTGAGGACTATTCTTGTCAACAGAAGAACCAGCTTCTCCTTGTTGCAGAGCATTGCCAAACCTTCGGCCCGAGTTGAACAGAACAGTTCTTCTCTTCTTCTTCTTCTCCTTTTTCAGGAGCATAGCCTTCAATTCCTCCTGGCCTTGAGCCAAGCCCATGATTAATTCCTGAAATTGCGCATTCTGCGCCTGAAGAGCCTTGATAGTTGTCTCAGTTGCAGATGAGTCGGGATTCATGATGCTGAAATAAACAGCGAAGAACTGTAAGCAACCTGAAAAGAGGAAAACCTGCTATGCACATGATGAATGATATGTATTTATGCAATGCATTCAAGGGTTCGAAAGTTCAAATTTGTTGTAGACAAAAGGAACACACGTTATCATTAGGGAAATTATTGTTTAATACATCAAAGCCTCGTGGGCAAAAGTACAACAATCAAATCAATCCCAAAATACACTGCGCATCCTCTTTGGAGCTATGTAGGTGTTGAGATTCCTCTCCCCATGCAACAGACGGGTGAGCTCCAAGACCTTCTTTTCACTGGCGTGTAGATTGGCCTCAAGAGAATTCCGTTCTTCTTTAAGCTGGATCCAGCTCTTCTGCATCTCATCCCAGGACGTGGGCATGTCAGGGTGCTGAATAGTGTAGGACACTTCCCCTTCCAAGACTGGTTCTTTGATTACTGGGAGCATGTGAGGATAAGGCATCACCAACTTCTGGGAGCGGGCGCGTACCCACTTGAGATAAGGTTCCAACGGGATGGAGTTCCTGTGCCCCAGTGTCTTGCTGTCTATCCTACTGGGCATTCTCCAAGCTCTGATAAATCTCTGGCGAAGTCCTTGAGTATCATTGTCGAAGTCAAAAACTACGTCCGGAATTAACATATCATGGGGACCGTCTCTCCGAGCATATCCAAACTGTCTCCAAGCCAGGCATGGGCTGTAAGTAATACCTCCTCTGATTCCAAGTAAAGGAACATTAGGGTACTCCCCGCAACGATCAATGACAGTGACATCTTCTCTGGACCTAGGGCACCAATGTATATCTGCATGTGTAAGAGTCATCAACCGTTGTGACCATCTCAAACCCCGCTCATTCTTCAGGACTGATTGTGGAAGGTGCGAAATAAACCACCTTCCCAGGAGGGGAGTGCAACACATAAGGACACCTCTTTTTCTCATGGTTCGAGTGTAACATGAGTGAAGGATGTCCCCCAGCAATGTAGGTATGGGATTCCTGGACATAAAGATCTGGACAGCACTGATATCAATGAGCTGATCTGGGTTAGGGAACAACACCAAACCATAGACAAGGAGAGCTACCACTTCTTCAAAAGCTTGCAAGTCAAGGGAGTTCCAACATTCAAGGGCCTTTTCAAACAGAAACCTGGCTAAGAACCCTTTGATACCACTTCTAACTTCCCAATGTCCCTTGAGGTCAGATGACTGTAGGTGCAAGGCTTTAGCAATCTCTTCAAGCTTAGGTTCCTTTTCTGTACCGTTGAAGGGTAGTTGATCAAGGATAGGAATCTTCAGGAGCCGGGAGAACTCCTCCAATGTAGGTACCAGTTGATAGTCCAAGAAGGTGAAACAGTGATGCAGAGGGTCAAAGAACTGGAACAGGACCTTTATCATATCTTCCTCAATGTTGGTATTGACCAAGCTGATGAGGCTTCCATGCCTTTCACTGAATGACGAGTTCTCGGGAATCCTGGATATAAGTTCCTTAAGCTGAGGAGGGATCCTTACAAGACTGATTTGGATTGTCTTTCTACGAACAGTTTCCATGTCCTACAAAACAAGAACAAAGATGAAAATTCGAACCCCTGAAATGGTTAGTCAATGCATATGATGCTGGATGATGTCATGATGCTATGATTAAACACACCACAGATATTTACAAAGACAAACATGTAAGGCACACAAGGCACACAAGACAAGCCCTTAAGGTTTAAGGCCAGCATGGGGTCTGGGTAGTACCCTTTTGGAGTTGGAGGGTTCAACCTGTCCTAATCAAAGTAACCGGGTTCTAAGGTTCCCAATATCACGGGATTGCTTTCATTGTTCATCGTTTCGATTTAGCCACTGAACTGGCGACCGAAATATTCCAGGAAAGCAACCCTCAATTGAGTGTAGTATCGAGTATCAACCAACCTCGGACTGCACCAAAGTCAGTTATCTCACTACCCTAAAGAGGCCAAGATGGTTCAATTAAGGTTCCTAAGGTCAGTTGATGCTTCATGACACCACATGGAGGCCCCGTACTCTCCTTGACTGAACTCAAGGGTTACCGGTACACACCAAAGTGCCACATCAACGTAGCAGACTGTTTCAACCATGTCGGTATACCCCGCACAGTTCCCTCACAGTCTTGTTGCTACTTTCTAAGAAAGGTATCCCCAGATCCGGGTTAGGATCTATAGAACTCCCAAGCAACCCACAATTTAAAGCACACAAAGAAGACAATTGAAAACATAGTGATCTCAATCCTAAGGTACACCCCACTTTATAAAGATTTCCCCAGCAGAGTCGCCAGTTCTGTGATCGGTGGATCTGGAACTGACTGTTTAACGCTGGTTCGCGAAATGTCGCGGAAGCAAGAGTCGCCACCGTCTTTTATTTTCTCCAAATGGAAAGGACAAAAGCACAGAAAAATTCCTTAAAGAGATTGCTCTCGGTTCGGGAGGTAGGTTATAGAAAGGGAAGGTGTTATCACCCTTTCTATCCATGGTTATCCATGGGCTCTTAGATACTTGCTCAATGTGTTTTCAAAATGTTTTGTTTGCTTTTCAATGTGGGTTTAAAAAGTTTCTTTGAAAAATTTCAGATCGACTCATACGTCAGAGTGTTTGAAAAGTTTGTTTTGAAAGCTTTTGAAAGTGTCGGTGTGAAAAGTATTTTTGATTTGTTTTGGAATTTGAGCAAGTATCTACGAGAATCTACCTACTCTAAGGAATTCGTCTGTGTAAATGTCCTTTAAAGTAATGCCATCCCACCATTGAGAGGTAGGTAGCACCACCGTTGGAGGTGTTCGGGTCAATTCGAAGGTTCGGGACGTGGTGATCACCAGAGCAATGGGAAGACACCTTAGAAGCTACCCTCATGCCAGGTTCCCGGATCATGAGGACTTACTGTTGTACCCCAAAATTTGCCCTCCCATATTCTTCAAGAGATTGCCAAGCAAAGCTTCAAAGATCCCCAAGGGTTGCACAGTCAACTGTCTCCTATACAGTCAAAACTAGGGTTTGTGTTCTGAGCAAGAAAATGAACTTCTCAAAGGTCCAATCAAGTCTCACACTCTCACAAACATGGTCAAGTGTCCTCATATCAAGTTTCAAGGCATTCAGCTCAAAATTGCACAGTCAAAACCCTAGATTGCACTACAGTCAACTGTAGGGGCAAAATGGTCATTTGACAGTCAAAAGTTCAAATTTTTGATCAACACATCATTTTGAAGCCACAAACATCATTTGATCAATGCTTGATCATGATTCTCAAAATTTGGCTCAGAAATCATCAAAGATGCAAAAGTTGCTATATTTGGACAGCTGAAAAAGTCAACTGAAATTGACCAGGACATAACTTTCACATGGATTATCAGAAAAATTCCATCCAAAGCTCATTTTGAAGAGAAAGACATTTCCTACAACTCATCTTCATACTTCAAGTCCAAGAAATGCTCTCACAAAAAGTTATCAATTTCAACATTATAGGTCATTTTCAAAAGTCAACAAAAAGGGACTTTAAGTCAAAGGCCATAACTTGAGATTGGTAAATCAAAATGACATGGGACCAAAGGCATTGGTTAAAGGACTCAAAGACCTTTCCAAAATGTCCAAGAACATGTGAAAAGCTTAAAAATTGAGCAAGTTATGCCTTGTGGAAGTTGGGAAATATTTGGAAAATTTTGAAAGTCAACTTTACTTCAAATGATCCAAAATTGCTAATGGGCCCATTTTTCTTCCAAGTTTCTTCATGCCAAGCCTATGCACGACCATTAGGCCCAAAAGGAAGTTTTTCTCCATTTTTATTTATTTATTTGGATTATTTATCATTTATAATTCATTTAATTAAATAAAATGCACAAAAAATACAAACCTAATGAAAACAAATCTTTTTATACAGGTTTGGACTCAATATTTCGTGTAAATACAAAAGGGGAAAGATTTGAAGCTGATTGGCATGATTGACACAAATTGCATATGGAAAAGATTTCAAAAAGATCTTACAAAATCAAATATTGAAAACTATCAATGCCATGGATTTTGTACAATTTTGTTGACCTAATGCCTTCACTATATGATCAGGAATGCAAACCTAATGCCTTCACACTCCAAGCTGCGCAGAAAATCAATATACAAACTTGCAAAAATTCTCAAAAAGCTCAAATCTGAAATCAGGGTTCTAGTTCGATTCAAGCCTCAATTTTCATTCCATTAGCATCCTGAAGCATCACTGAACGTTTCTCAATCATTAACATCAACCAAAACGCAAAGAAGTGGTATCTATAACTCAAACTGTAAAGCAAAACTTTTGAAATCGTATATCATGATTCCTACATCTTTGTGCATTTTTGTTTATTGATTCTTGTTCATATTGAAGTTTCCAAGCTAACCATTACCTTTAATTGCGTTTTTATTGACCATACGAGCTTATGCCATGTTTGAGATTCTAGGGTTACAGGTCTTCAAATTTGGGGCTTTAGCGATAAGGAAAAATTAGCCCATGAAAGTATGACCATTCAAACCAGCTCACCAAGACGAGGAGACCTGGACCCTCGCGATCAATTTATTGATGTCATGGCGCTAGTCGCTATTTTCTGGTAGCTAGCCTAAGACCACGCTTCCAAAACCGTTGCGTTATGCTTTTGTTTCAGAAAAAAAATAAAAACAATGAAGAAGATGATGCGTTGGCAAGCAGTGGTTGGATCTTTTGAAATTTCGCGCGTTTAATTCATTAACGTGTTTCTTTTCTTTTATAATATTTATTATCTATTATATAACAAAAGCGTATGCAGTGGTTCAGTGGTGCACGTGATGGGTTGCAACGTGAATGACCTGGGTTCGAGTCCCAGGTCTACGTTTATTCTTATATTATTTTGAAAATTGTGTTCCCATGCAGCATAAGCGTCTCAGTATACCATGCACGCTCATGATCAAGATGCCCACGCGTCCTACAAAAGCAAATCAAAGGCATAGATACAAGGAACACCATAAGTGCTGGTCAAACGCATCATACAGGATCCAGGAAAGTCAGCGAATTCAAGGCTTAATGGGCCAAAATTCCAGGCCTGAACCTCCTAAATTGGGACTACCCCCCCCTTGGTTTGCCTTCTCTTTCTTTCTATTTTTATTTTTATTTTTATTCTTGTTTTAATTATTATTTTTATTACTGTTTATTTAATTAATTATTTTTTAACAAAATATAAAAACATTACAAAAAATCAAAAAAAGGATAAAAACATAAAAAATATTTATTGTATTTATTTTCTTGTAAATAATTAACATGTAAATGAATTTAGTAAAATAGGTTAATTAATTTTGATTCTTTAATTCCTTTTTTTTTACAATAATAATATTCCTTTTATTTATTTTCTATAATTTTGGCATGTAAATAAATTTAGTTTTAATTAGGTCATAATTTTAATCCTTTTAATAACCAAAATCCAAAAATAGAATTAGGTTTAATTTTTATTCATTTTAATTTCCCTTTTTAATAATAATATGTATTTTATTTATTTTCATAAATTAAATTTTGCATGTAAATTAACTTAGATTTTAATTAGGTCAAATTTCAATATTTTCACAATAAACTTAAAAAACATTAGAATTAGGGTTTAGCATTTCATTTTAATTTTAATTAATTTTTCTTTTTCTCTTAAATCTTAAAAAACACAAAAATACCAAAAACATTTAATTTTTAATTTTTTATTTTAATTCCTTATTAAATTTAATCTTTTTGCAAAAAGGGTCCAACGCCCATTGTTTTTAATTATTTAATTTGCGCATTTATTTTATGTCATTTATTATAATTTTGTATCTCTCCCAAAGCATTGTAATTTAAATTTCTTGCACTTTTATTTTATTGCTTTATTTATTTTCCGCTAAATCGGGTCCGGTTTAATTTTGGCGATGTGGACCCGCGCCATTTGTAATAGCCTTAGATTTATTTTCGCGCAAACTTTATAACTGTTAAAAAGCATGCAAGAATGTATGGACCAAAATAAAAACAAGCGTAGAACACTTCAACATGACAAAAGACAAATGCAAATGAAAACGACACACAATTCGCACACACCACCCCTAGGGTACGCCTCACTGTTGCCTTGCCTCGAAAGGTGGTCGTCGAGTAGAGGACGTCTTAGTAAGTCCTCATGATCCGGGAACCTGGCATGAGGGTAGCTTCTAAGGTGTCTTCCCATTGCTCTGGTGATCACCACGTCCCTAAAAATCGAATTGACCCGAACACCTCCAACGGTGGTGCTACCTACCTCTCAATGGTGGGATGGCACTACTTTAAAGGACATCTACACAGACGAATTCCTTAGGGTAGGTAGGTTCTCAAGGATACTTGCTCTAACTTCAAAAACAAAACAAAACTCTTTTCACACCACACACTTTCAAAAGCTTTCAAAGCAAACTTTTCAAACACTCTGACGTATGAGTCGATCTGAAATTTTTCAAAGAAACTTTTTAAAACCCACATTGAAAAGCAAACAAACAATTTGAAAACACATTGAGCAAGTATCTAAGAGCCCATGGATAACCATGGATAGAAAGGGTGCTAACACCTTCCCTTTCTATAACCTACCTCCCGAACCGAGAGTAATCTCTTTTAAAGGAATTTTTCTGTGCTTTTGTCCTTTCCATTTGGAGAAAATAAAAGACGGTGGCGACTCTTGCTTCCGCGACATTTCGCGAACCAGCGTTAAACAGTCAGTTCCAGATCCACCGATCACACTTACTAAGACATCCTCTACTCGACGATCACCTTTCGAGGCAAGGCAACAGTGAGGCGTACCCTAGGGGTGGTGTGTGCGAATCGTGTGTTGTTTCCAGATATTTTTGTCTTTTGTCATGTTCATTGTGATCTACGCTTGATTTTAATTAAGTCCATTCATTCTTGCATGCATTTTAACAGTTAAATATTTTGCGAGGAAATAAATCTAAACTATTACAAATGGCGCGGGTCCACATCGCCAAAATTAAACCGGACCCGATTTGACGGAAAATAAAGAAAGTAAAAAGAAATTAAAACATAAATGTTACATGGCTTTGGGAGAGATACAGAATTAATTAAGCGAAATAAGGCAAATGCGCGAAATAAAACAATTAAACGATATGGGCGTTGGACCCTTTTGCGAAAATTAAATTAATGAGAATTAAAATTAAAATTCAAAAAGAAAATGTTTTTTTAGATTTTTGTGAAAAAAAGTTGATTAAAATTAAACTAAAAGGCAAACCCTAATTCTAATAGTTTTAAATTTATGATGAAAAATATTAAATTGAAACCTAAATTAAACCCTAATTTATTTATGTACAATTTAAATAGGAAAATAAATAAATAATTATTATTGTGAAAAAAAGTTAAAAGGAATGAAAATGGTTAATTAACCTAATTCTATGTTTTTTACATTTTTGTTAAAAAGAATTAAAATTAAAACCTATTTTACTAAATTTATTGACATGTTAATTTATTTACAAGAATAATTAAAATAAATAATTATTATATTTTCTGAATTTTTTATGAAGTTTTATGAGGTCTTTTTATATTTTGCAGAAAAAAAAAAGGATAATTAATTAAATAAACCATAAAAAAGAATAGCAAAAATATAAAAATATAAAAGAATAGAGAAGGCAAACCCAGGGGGTTTCAGTCCCAATTAGGAGGTGTTGGCCTTAGCATTTTGGCCCATTTAGCTTTGAGTCCGTTTGACTTTTCAGTTCATGTGCTAACGCGTTGACCATAGTGTATGATGCGCCTTGAATCTTGGCCATTGATCTGATTCCACTAAGTACGTGGACGTCAGGATGATGATGGAGCATGGTACGCTTCAACGTTGTGCCTGCATGGGAATTAGTATAGAAAAATAACATGAAATTATTCAGACCTGGGACTCGAACCCAGGTCTTGGACGTTGCAAGCTTAACACCTGTGCCACTGAAGCACTTCAACGCGTTTGTTATATAATTAATATACAAATAACATAAAGCAAAAGCGTTGGTGAATGGATTTCCGGCGCGAAAATTTAAATGAGCCACTCATTGACTGCCACGAAGTCTTCTTCTTCGTTGCTTTGCTTTCCTGAAAAAACAACAAATATTTAACGGGGGTTATGAACCCCCTCAATACACGCTTATTTTAAAAATAGCGATTAGCACGCCTTGGTTCAGAAATTTGGCGCGACCATCTCAATCTCTTCGTCCAGATGCGTTGATTGCAATGGTGGTACTGTGATGGTCTAATTTTTCTTGGTCTGAAAACCCCTAATTGGGAGCTCTGCAAACCCTAGACGGCATCAATGGCCAAATCACATATATTGCACAAAAACGAAATTAATTGGTATGGTTAGCATCAGAACATTATGAGGAACAAGAATCAAAAAACAAAATGTTATGAGGATGCGTAAATTTCAAAACACGATGATGAATTTTTCACTATGTATCTTGCATTCTGTATACCAATCTCTTGCGTTTGGAAGGCTGTTAATAGTTGGAATGTGATCAGTGAAGCTTCAGGAAGCCAATGGAATAGGAATTAGGGCTTGAATCCACCTAGAAAGTTGATTTCAGTTTTTGAGTTTTCAAGCAATTTTTCAAGTTTGTAATAGCCTCTTATGCGCAGCTTTTAGTCTCCTTGCATTAGGTTTTGATTCCTGATCATATAGTGAACAATTTAGGTCAACAAAACTGGCCAAAATCTCTTGCATTCAAGGATTTCAATATTTGATTTTCCTTAAGGATTTTCCATATCTTTTCATGTGTATTTTGTGCAAATCATGATCAAATTAAGCCAAATCTTTCCTAATTGGCATGTGCACGTGATCTTGAGCCTAGAATGTGCATAAAAAGATTTTTTAGGTCAAGCTTTATATTTTTCATGTATTTAAATAATTTAAATGAATTAATATTAATATAAATTCAAATAAATAATTAAAAAATGAGAAAAAACTTCCCTTTGGGCCAAGTGGTCGTGCATATGCTTGGAATGATGGATCATGGAAGAAAAATGGGCCCATTTGCAATTTTGAATCATTTGAAGTAAAGTTGACTTTTCAAAATTCCTAAAAATATCCCAACTTCCACAAGGCATAACTTGCTCAATTGTTAAGATTTTCTCATGTTCTTGGACATTTTGGAAAGGTCTTTTAGTCCTTTAACCAATGCCTTTGGTCCCATGTCATTTTGATTTACCAATCTCAAGTTATGGCCTTTGACTTAAAGTCCCTTTTTGTTGACTTTTGAAATGACCTATAATGTTGAAATTGATAACCTTTTGTGAGAGCATTTCTTGGACTTGGAATATGAAGATGAGTTGTAGGAAATGTCTTTCTCTTCAAAATGAGCTTTGGATGGGATTTTTCTGATAATCCATGTGAAAGTTATGCCCTGGTCAATTTCAGTTGACTTTTTCAATTGTCCAAATATAGTAACTTTTGCATCTTGATGATTTTCTGAGCCAAACTTTGAGAATCATGATCAAGCATTGATCAAATGATGTTTGTGGCTTCAAAATGATATGTTGATCAAAAATTTGAACTTTTGACTGTCAAATGACCATTTTGCCCCTACAGTTGACTGTAATGCAATCTAGGGTTTTGACTGTGCAATTTTGAGCTGAATGCCTTGAAACTTGATATGAGGACACTTGACCATGTTTGTAAGCATATGAGACTTGATTGGACCTTTGAGAAGTTCATTTTCTTGATCAGAACACAAACCCTAGTTTTGACTGTATAGGAGCCTTTTTTACTGTACCACCCTTGGAGACTTCTGAAGCTTGGTTTGGCAATTTCCTGAAGAATATGGGAGGGCAAATTTTGGGGTACAACAATATGAATCAACCGTTGTTTCACGCTGAGCTCTAGATTGGCACCAATCTTGACTTCCTTTCTGTCTGTCTCAGTACCCAGATTTACCGTTTCCACTGGCTCTTCATGTGGCTGAATGGCCCTCTCTTCCTGGAGTAACAGTCTTGCAAGCTCACCAGGCACTTCACAATCATCTTCACCTTCGTCTTCGGCTAAGTTGATCGTATTTTCGAAGTCATAACTGGCAGTAGCAGAGTCGTTACCAGTGAGATCCAGAGTGGATTGGAACCTGTATAGGTGAGTGTGTGTAAATATAGCTGTTTTGCAATATATATAAAGAAAGAAAGGGAGCACAAGATTTGAAATGCGAAAAACGTCCAATGTTTTTATTCATGATATATGAAAATGACAAATAATAAGCCCTCACAAATGAAGCCACGGTGCCCCGGCTAAGACACCGAGCCGTAAAGTTTTAAATTATTGTCCGTTACAAATTTAAAACAAAGGAGTTCATTACTGAGTGACAAAAGTAATACGTATGAAGTCTTTCGCAATCCAGTTGCTTAGTCCACCGTCGGTCGTTGGGTAGATCCAGCTGTCAAATTCGGATTCCTCCACGTCGTCTTCAATAGCATTCACTCCCGGGTTGGTGATGAACACAGGAGGTCTTCCAATCCTTGCTTTACGAACAACCCTCTGAGCTTCTGCAGTGAAACCTAAACCAAACTTGTCAGTCTTCGGAGTAAAATCAGGAAGTCGGCCCCAGTTTGCACACTCACCCTTCTCAACCACAGCCCGGGCATCCTTCAAGGAAGCCATCTTCAAAGGAGAGTCTTCTTCAGTCACAGTCTCTGCTGACGCCAATGTCTGAGGCACCTTTTCAAAATGTTGAAAGGGGGTCTCAATGAATTCCCTATCCATCTCTATGTACCGGAACGAGTTGAGGTGACTGACCATGTATTCTTCCTCCCCCTGCACTGTCACAATTTTCCCTCTGACCGGGTATTTAAGCTTCTGATGTAATGTGGAGGTCACAGCTCCAGCCTTGTGGATCCAAGGACGACCCAGCAAACAAGAATAGGATGGTCGGATGTCCATCACATAGAAAGTAGAATCAAAAACTTGAGAACCAACCCTGATTGGAATGTCAACTTCGCCATGTACCATCCTTTTGGACTCGTCAAAGGCCCGGACAACAATGTTACTTGGCTTGAGCTCTAAACCCTCACAATCCAGCCTGTCTAGAGCTTTCTTGGGCAATACGTTCAACGAAGAACCAGTGTCAACCAGCACATGGGCAAGAGTAGTGCCCCTGCATTCAATGGAGACATGCAGGGCATCGTTATGCTTCTTTCCTTTGGAGGTCAAATCGGCGTCAGAGAAACCCAATCCATTATCAGCAGTCAAGTTGGCCACACAATCGGTAAATTGATCAGCAGACGTTTCTTGTGGCACATAGGCAGTTTTCAGGAAAGAAATCAGGGCCTTGGCATGGGCCTCTGAACACAACAACAGTGATAGCATAGAAATCTTTGATGGGGTGTGCCTCAGCTGCTAAACTACATTGAAATCACTCTTCTTAATGATCTTGAGGATCTCTTCCATCTCTTGCTGGGAATCTTCAACATTGACGGTCTTCGGTGCCTCCATCTGGGCAGGCACATCAGTAGCAATCCCTTTGCCCCGAGCGTCAGATGACTCGGCAGCAGGGGTAGAAGCTTGAACTTGGTCAGGCAGGGAAGTGGGCACACTTGCAGGTGTAATGAAGAGAGGTCTTTGAATAACTGGTGGCGCAATATCATGTGAGAAGAGCCTGCCACTGCGAGTGACTTTAGCAGGCCCGGTGATGTTGCTGACGCCGGTACTAGTACCAAACTCTTGTTTTACTCCGAGCACATAAACATCTGCCCCATAGTGCCACGGGACAGCTTTGTCAGATGTATAGGGGAGGGGCCCCGGAACAGTGATGATGATAAGAGCAATCTTCTGAGCAGACATGATTCGGACAGGCTTCTTTGAGGGAACCTTAGGAGAGTAAATAGTAACAATAGACACTTCTTCAACAGGGACAGCAGGAACAACAATCTTCTTGAACAAGATCTCTTTGCTATCCATCAGGTTTTGGACGCCTGACTTTAGCAAAGGACAACCAGCAGGTGAAACAGCACATAAATGGCAACCTCTACTACATCCCGGAAATAAACCGACCAGCAACAGGTTCCTCTTGACAGTCAACAACAGAGTAACAATATCATCCACGGAGGCCACATACAGGTCTTCTTCCACAACATTAGCTCCATGCTGGGGCATGGGAGCAGTCACAACATTGGGTCTTTTGGGCGCCTCGAACTGTATTTCTTTAGCATCAATAAGGTCCTGAACCTTATTCCTTAGAGCCCAACAATCATCAGTAGAATGCCCCGGGCTATCAGAGTGATAAGCACAGCGGGCGTTGGGGTTGTATTTTGGAGAGGTTGTATTCACTACCTTTGGAGCTTCTTTGACAGTTACCAGATTGGTTGACAGCAGTTGCGGCAGGATCTGAGACAAGGTCATACTGAGCCGAGTGTACTCCCTTCTGGGTCTCTCACCCCTTGGTTGGTTATATTGCCGAGGAGGGGCAGCAGGCTTTGAAATTACCACTGCATTGACAGCTTGGCGGGGTTCCGGTTTATTCGGTTTCCTTGACCCATAAACAGCACTAGCTTCCTTCTTGAAGGGTTTATTTTCAGAACTTGAGGATACACCTTTCTGTATCTTCCCCGACTTAATACCAGCTTCTATCCTCTCACCATTCAGAATGAGGTCTGTAAACCCTGCAGAAGAATTACCAATCAGATGGTTGAAGAATGGACCAGACAGGGTCCCCAAGAACATGTCCACGAGTTCACGGTCAGTCAACGGTGGCTGCACCCTACCAGCCAGGTGTCTCCACTTTTGCGCGTACTCCTTAAAACCTTCTCCCGATCCTAGCGACATACCCTGGAGTTGGGTACGTGTAGGAGCGAGGTCGGCATTATACTGATACTGCTTATAAAATGCAGTAGCCAAGTCCTCCCAGTTTCGAATACTGGTTCCATCCAGCTGATAGAACCACTCGAGTTGAGCCCCTGAAAGGCTATCCTTGAAGAAATGGATCCATAGGTTCTTGTCTGCAGTGTAAGGTTGGATCTTCCTTACGTATGATCTGAGATGCAGCTTAGGACAAGATGCCCCGTCGTACTTCGCAAAAGAAGGTGCCTTGAACTTGTGTGGGATCACCACCCCAGAAGATAAACCTAGATCTCCAAAATCCAACCCAGGCACCTGTTGAATCTCCATGGCGCTCAGATGGTCCTCCAGTTATTTGTACCTGTCCTCAGCAGGAGGGTACTGCTCATCATTGAAATCTGTCTCGTTGTCGGAGACCACATGACTAGGAACCCTTCCCCCTTGGGGGCTGTCTTTCCCCACAGAGGAAGTAGCCTGATCAGCCTCATTCTGCAGTGTATTCCCAAACCTCCGTCCAGTGTTAAACAGCACAATCCTCTTCTTCTTCTTCTTCTTCAAAAGCAGAGTCTTCAATTCCTGTTGACCCCGGGCTAAGCTCATGACCAGCTCTTGAAACTGGGCGTTCTGGGCCTGGAGGGCCTTGATAGCTTGTTCATTGGATGATTCAGGATTCATGATGACTGCTGAAATAAACAGCGAAGAAGATTAAGCAACCTGTAAAAAAGAGTACCTGCTATGCATATGATGAATGGAATGCGTATGATTTATGTTTTCAAAGACAATTGGGGTTCAACTTTGTAAACAAAAAGGAAACACACTTCATTAGATTTAACTTTGGAATTTAAATTGTTCAAGAAATTGCCCTTAGGCGTTACAAGAATGAAAATACTGGAAAGGAAATAAAAGTTGTAAAAGAAACATCCAAAGCTCATAAGTGCTCCCATGGCCTCCTCTTATCAGTACGGATATAGTCATTCAGGACCCGCTCATTCTCCAATTTCTTAGTCAGCTTCTGGATCTTTTGTTCTTGTTCATTGAACCTTTCCCGATAAGAATCCCGTTCTTCCTGTGGTTGTGCCCAAGACCTCTTTAGTGTATCAACATCAGTGGGTATCTGAGGAGGGAGAACAGTTGGAGGAACCCCATCTTTGTCAGGAAATTCCAGAATGATAGGCCTGACAGCTTCGTATGGCATACCTAACTTCTGAGCACGGATGCGGACCCATCTGTAGTAGGATTCCATAGGTAGAGAAGTCTTCGGTCCCAACTCTTGTGGGTCTGCTTTGTGAATTCTGTCCCAAGCCCGGATGAATCTACGACGCGGCTCGTCACTATCTACCTGAAACTCAAAACTGATGTGAGGCACCAACATCTCATGAGGCCCTGCTCTTCTGGCTCTTCCAAACTGACAGAGAGCTAAACATGGATTATAAGAGATTCCTCCCTGGGTACCGATCAATGGAACATTAGGATATTCTCCGCAACGATCAATAACAGCCACCTCATCCAAACCTATGAGAGTCCAAATGATGTCATTATCAGTGAGAGACATTAACCTATGAGCCCAGCCTCTTCCTTCTTTGTTCTTCAGCACGAACTTAGGGAGGTGCGAAATAAACCACCTCACTAACAAAGGAGCACAACACCATAGAGTTCCCCGTCTTCAGGCAGTACGAGCATAGAGTTGTTGCAGGATATCACCCAAGAGAGTGGGCACAGGGTTCCGAGACATGAAGATCCTTATGGCATTGACATTGACAAAGTTATCAGGATTTGGAAATAGAACCAGACCATAGATTAAGAGAGCCGGGACATCTTCGTATGCCCTGAAGTCTAAGTCATTCCAGAAACTATTAGCTTTACCAATCAGAAACTTAGCCAAAAAGCCCTTAACTCCGCTTCTAGTCACCCAGTTATCCATTACCTCTTTGGTGGTCAAAGGAAGGGCTGCAGCAATCTCCTCAAGCCTAAGAGCGTTTTCCCAACCAGGGAAGGGAGTCTGATCCAAGATAGGGATACCAGGCAAATCAGAGAATTCTTCCAGGGTAGGGACCAGCTGGAAGTCTTGAAAGGTGAAGCAATGGTACAGGGGATCATAAAACTGGGTCAGGACACTCATCAGTTGTTGGTCCCACTTTGAAGTGACTAAACCGAGAAGAGAACCATGCCTCTGGATGAAGGAAGTAGTATTTGGAATTCTGTCAACCAATTCTTTAAGCAAATCAGGTGGGTGAACAAAGTTGAGCCGGATAGTATTCCTTCACATAGGCATCAAGATGTCCTACAAAACAGAGCAAAGATGAAACCCTCTTGTCTTTGAAATGGGTCAGTCCTTATGCAGGATGCATGCAATGTTATGATGGTATGATGTTATGATAAAGCACACCACAAGTATTCACAAAGGCAAACATGATAAGGCACACAAGTCACACAAGACAGCCCTTAGAGTTTAGGCCATCATAAAGTTTAGGTACTACCCTCTTTCAGTTTCGTTGGTTAAGACCCGTCCTATCAAAAGTAACCGGGTTCTAGAGGATCCCAATATCACTGACTACCCTCAATCGGTCATAACTCCAGCGTCGTAATCTTTTTTGGCGTCCAGAACCATCACGAGAGTTTAGCCTCAATGGGTGTAGCATACTGCTACTGTTCTATGGCCAAGTTGGGTCAATTTAGGGTTCTAAGGTCGGTTGGTGCTTAATGACTCCTCAGAAGACCCATATTCTCCTCGTTGCAACACAAGGGATATCGGTACAGACCAAGGTGCCACACCAACGTAGCCACTGCTTCACCCATGTCGGTCTACGCCGGACAGGTCCCTCACAGCTTATGCTACCTAAAAGGGTATCCCCAGATCCAGGTTAGGATCCATGAAACTCCGATGCAATGCCCACAAATATAAAGCAATCAAAGCAAGAAATTGAAAACATAAGTATGATCTAATCCTAAGGTACACCTCACTTTTATAAAGTTTCCCCAGCAGAGTCGCCAGTTCTGTGATCGGTGGAAATAGAACTGACTATTTTTTAAGATGGTTCGCGAAATGTCACGGTAAGCAAGAGTCGCCACCGTCTTTTATGTTCTCCAACATGGAAAGGACAAAAGCACAGCAAAATTCCTTTTCGAGAATGTTTCTCGGTTCAGGAGGTAAATTTATAGAAAGGGAATGTGTTAACACCCTTTCTATCCGTGGTTATCCACGGGCTCTTAGGTACTTGCTCTTATGTTTTCAAAATTGTTTGCTTTTCAAGTGTGTGTGGGTTTTGAAAAAAGTTTCATTTGAAAAATTTCTAAGTAACTCTTGTATCTGTCCTCAAGAGTGTATGAAAAATTTGTTTGAAAACTTTTGAAAGTGTAAGTGTGAAAAGTATTTTGTTTGTTTTTGAGAAGAGCAAGTACTTAAGAGAAATCTACCTACTCTAAGGAATTAGGCTATATAAGAGTCCTTTAGATAGTGCTATCCCACCATTGAGAGGTAGGTAGCACCGTCGTCGGAGGTATTCGGGTCAATTCGATTGTAAGGGAGATGTGGTCACCGAAGCAATAGTAGGACACCTTAGAAGTAACCCTAATGTCCTAGATCCTTTTTATCTGAGGCAACCGTTTCGAGGCAACTGGATCTTAGACAAGAGGGCGACCTCTAAAACACCCTATACTTGACGACCACGTTCGAGGCAACCAGTGAGGCGTACCCTAAGAGTGGCATGTGCATGTGTGTTCAATCCAGTTTATGTTTATCTTTGATCATGCATTTGTGAGCTACGGATTGGTTTTATTTGTCATTCAGTCTTTCATGCATATTAACAGTTAAGAGTGCGGAAAATAAATTGCGGAAAGGTAAATCTACGCTATTACAAGGCGCGGGTCTATACATCGCCAAAAACAAAAACCCGTTTGGAAATAAATGCGGAAAATAAAAGAAAACAGTAAAACCTAATTAACTATTACATCCTTTGAGCAGATACATAAATAATCAAAATAAGAATAATGCGCGAAAAGAAATAGAATCGGGACGTCCTTAGGGTTTTGACCCTTTTGAGAAAATATGAATTTTTGTCCTTTTTGCAATTAATTAAGATATTAAACCTAAACCTAATTAATTAATTAATTAAAGAAAATTTTTTTTTTGTGTTTTTTAAGTCTTTAATGAAAAAAAATAAAAATATTTTTAAAAGGAATTAAAATTAAAAGTTAAAACCTAATTCTAATTAATTAATTATTAAAAGAAAAAAAGTTTTTTTGTGTTTTTTAAGTCTTTAATGAAAATAAAAGAAAATAAAAGGAATTAAAAAGTTAGTAAACAAAACCCTAATTCTAAACTAATTTTATTTATTGTAAAAAAGAAATTAAAATTACCTAATTAACTAAATCAATTTATTAGCATTTTATTTACAAAATAATGAATTAAAGTGAAATTAATAATTAATTAAAATAAATAATATTTTAAGTTCCTGATTTTATTATGAAAATTAATTAATTTGTTAGTTAAATAAATAATAATAATAATTAGTAATGAAATAATTAAAAGAAAACAAAATAAAAATAAGAAGAAAAGAAGTAATTAACCAGGGGGTATTCTGGGCCCATGGGAGGTTAGTGAAGCAATTTGGCCCATTAAGAATCAGGCCTGCTTTGACTTTCTGGATGGTCTACGCTGGCTTTGACTGGAGAACATGGTGGTCAACCATCCCTGGCCTTGGATGCACGCTTATGGCCACTTGGCAAGCTTGGAGGTGAGATACATGGTGAAACGCACTGGGCATCCTGCATAGAATCATGTTATGAAAATAGAAATAAATATTAGGGTGGACCTGGGAATCGAACCCAGGTCTCATTGATTGCCAGACACGTCCTCTTCCACTAAGCCAAGCGTTGCATCTGTTATCATAATGATGAGTAATTATAATATAGAAAAACTAATGCTTATGTTGGAAATTTATAAAACGCGCGCCATCCTTTGAATTGTCCAGTCCCATGCCTACACGTACTCTTCTCCTTCGTTAAACTTGTAAAACAAAGATCAGATAGCAGGGGTTTTTAACCCCCACAAAGTGCAAATGCCAAAAATAGCGATTAGGTCTGTGCATTATATAAATAGGGCGCGAGGGTTGGGTTGAGTTCGTCTGGCCTTGACGAATTCAACCATAGGTCTAAGAAGGTCCAATTTTTCCTCAATAGCAAATCCCTAATTTTGAAGCTTGGAAACCCTAGCATTCTCCAATGGCAGTTTTCGTTTTAGGGCACCATAATCAAATTAAATTGTACCAAAAGCTTCAGAATGATGTTAGCAATGCAAAGCAATGATTATATCATGTTAAGGATGCATAAAATGTGAGTTTCGATTCTGAAAAAGAATAAGCAAACCGTGATTCTGTTTGGACGTGTTCTTGAGCTTTGAGGCTTGTTTGTGATTGCTATGCGTTCCTGAATGTCCCAGCAAGGTATTGGAATCAAGAAAAGGCTTTGAATTGGCCTGGAAGGTTGAATTCAGTTTTCAAATTTTCTTGAACTTTTGGAATTTGGTTTATGGTGTTTTACAGCAGCTTGCACGTCTGAGGCTTTAGGGTTTGGTTATGCTCTTATAGCATAATGGATTTAGGGTTCAATCTTTGTCCAAGAATCCATGAAATTATGTTTTGCATCTTTGATTTCAATCAAATCTTTTTGCACATTTTTTATTGATAAAAATTTCTAAAATTGGATATTTTGGTCCCCTTGATTGGCAAACGAAATCTTCAGCATGTGTTGGTCATATTTACTCCACAAAAGATTTGAAAATAATATCTTTTGAATTTTCCTACAATTAAATGAATTAAATGAATTAATATTAATAAAAATTCAATTAATTAATTAAAAGTAAGAAAATAAATCAATTTAAGCTCAATGGGTCGTGCATAGGC
Organism: Vicia faba; assembly: GCA_948472305.1. Classification (NCBI taxonomy): domain Eukaryota; kingdom Viridiplantae; phylum Streptophyta; class Magnoliopsida; order Fabales; family Fabaceae; genus Vicia; species Vicia faba. The sequence continues at coordinate 1,241,458,648 of OX451735.1, read as the reverse complement.
CTTGGACAATGTTTCAAGAAAGAATTTGAGGCCCATTAGCAAAAACAAGGTGTTTTAGGCAAAGTTGACTTTTGCAAATTCCCAAAATTTTCCCAACTTCTCCAATGCATATCTTGATCAATTTTGATCAGATGAACATGTTCTTGGACATTTTGGAAAGGTTTTGAAGTCCTCTAACCAATTCCTTTGGTCCCATTTCATTTGAATTTACCAATCTCAAGTTATGGTCTTTGACTTAAAGTGCATTTTTGTTGACTTTTGAAATTGACCTATAATGTAGAAATTGATAACGTTTTGTGAGAGCATCTCTTGGACTTGGAATGTGAAGATGAGTTGTAGGAAATGTCATCCCCTTCAAAATGAGCTTTGGATGGGATTTTTCTGATGAACCATGAAAAAGTTATGCCTTGGTCAAGTTACAGTTGACTTTTCAACTGTCCAAAAATAGAAACTTTTGCATCTTGATGATTTTTGAACCATGCTTGTGGAATCATGATCAAAACTTGATCAAATGATGATTGTGGCTTCAAAATAATATGTTGACCAAAATTTTTGACTTTTGACTGTAAAATGACCATTTTCCCCTGCAGTTGATTGTGAAGCAATTAGGGCTTTTGACTGTGCAACTTGATGCTATGAGTCTTGAGACTTGACATGTAGATGCTTGGCAATGTATATAAGCATATGGGACTTGATTGAGCCCTTGAAAACCTCAACTTCCTTGCAAGAACCAAAACCCTAGCTTTTGACTGGCTTAGGAGGATGGTTTGACTGTGCAACCCTTGAGGAATCTTGAAGTATATGGGAGGGCAAATTTTGGGGTACAACAGGAGGGCAATATTCTTTTGTTGACAGCCGATGAACCACAATATCAGTGTCCAACCCCGACATGTCTTTGTATGACCAGGCAAAGACTTCAACATAGTCATGTAACATCTGAATTAACTGTTTTTTAACACTATGCTCCAGATCGGCACCTATCTTGACTTCCTTCTTATCCTCTTCAGTACCCAAGTTTACTGTCTCAACTGGCTCTTCATGAGGCTGTATTTCCCTTTACTCCTATTGTAACAGTCTGGCAAGTTCTCCTGGTACTTCACAATCGTCCTCATCTTCGTTCTCGGCTTGGTAGATCAGATTTTCAAAGTTATAATTGGAAATAGCTGAATTTTTATCAATGGGATCTAGAGTGGATGTGGATCTGCAGTTTGATATGTGGGTGTGTGTAAGAGAGCATAGCTATTTTTGATAAGATAAAAGCATAAAAGAAAGACAAAGAGCGTAAAATTTGTATGCAAAACGTCCAATGATTTATTAATGACATGTGAAGATGAAGTAATAACCCTCACAAACAAACTGTTGTTCCCTGGGTAAGACAACAAGGCTTTAGAGTTTATATTCTTTAAATATTACATATTCCAAAAACAAAAAGACAATTGATCCTGAATAAAAGTAATGGGAACAAAATCCTTGGCCTCCCAATTGTTGAATCCACCATTGATAGTTGGGAAGATCCATTTGTCCATGTCGTAGTCATTGTCATTGTCCTCCAAAGCATTGATTCCATGGTTGCTGATGCGTAGTGGTGGTCCTCCGGCACATGCACGACGAACAGCTCTTTGGGATCCTGAAGTAAAACCTAAACTAAACTTGTCATATTTGTAGGGGATATCAGGGAGTTGGCCCCGAATGGTACACCCACCTTCTTCGACTACTGCTTTGATATTCTCCAGAGAAGCCATCTTCAATAGAGGTTTGGTAATCTTTGGAACATTAGTAGCAGTCTTGGTTGCAGCAATTTTCTGATGAACCTCTTCAAAATTTTGGCAGGTGGTCTCAATGAACTCACCGTCCATCTCAACATACCTGAAAGAGTTCAGGTGGCTCATCATATATTCTTCCTCACCATGGACTATAACAATCATTCCGTTAACTGGGTATTTCAGCATTTAATGCAGAGTAGAAGTAACAACACCAGCCTCATGAATCCAAGGGCGACCCAATAAACAGGAGTAAGACGGGCGGATGTCTATCACGTAGAAAGTGGAGTCAAAATTATGAGTACCAACTTTAATAGGGATGTCCACATCCCCGTGCACCATTCTCTTGGAACAATCGAAGGCCCCCACCACAATATTACTGGGCTTCAGTGTGAGTCCTTCACAATCCAATTTGTTTAAAGCATTCTTAGGTAAGACATTCAACAACAAACTTGTATCCACCAGAACATGATCTAGGGTAGTGCCCCATGCACTCAATAGAGACATGCAGGGCATCATTATGATTTCTTCCTTTGGGCGTTAAATCGGCATCCGAGAAACCAAGTTCATTGTCAGTTATCAAACTAGCAACGCATTTCTTGAATTGAACGATGGAAGTCTTTTGAGGCACATGAGAAGACTTCAGGAAATTTACCAAAGCCTTGGCATGGGCTTCAGAGCATAAAAGTAAGGCCAACATTGAATCTTTTGAAGGAGTTTGTCCCAATTGTTCTACAACATTGTAATCGCTCTTTCATATAATCTTCAAAATCTCTTCTATTTCGTTTTTAGAAGCTTCAGGAACAGTTTCTTTAGATGCCTCCGTCCTGGAAGGCTCAACCAATACTTCTTTTCCTTGAGTCTCAGCTGACTCAGTAGCAGGAATGATAGTAGGAGTAGCAATAAGAGTAATAATCAGAGTAGCAAGGGGAGTAGCAACAGGAGTAGCAACAGGAGTTGCAATAGGAGTGGCAACAGTCTTCAGATAAATTTCAGGAGAGAAAATCGTTCCGCTTCTAGTAATTTTACTGGTCCCAATAATGTTGTCAGTCTCTTCAGTATCTTCATTCTTAGTGTCCATTAAGTCTTGCTTGACGCCATGGTAGTAAATGTCTGCCCCATAATTCCAAGGAACAGCTTTATCGGAGGAATATGGTATCAGCCCCTGAAAAGTGATAATCAAAGGAGCAACCTTAGGAACGGATGTAATCCTGACGGGCCTTTTGGAGGAGACCCTGGGAGGATTGGCGGAAATGGTAATTATTGAAATGTTTTCACATAGAACTTTTGTAGAGGGAACTTTCTCAAATAGAATTTCTTTGTTAGTCATCAGGCACTGGACACCCATCTTCAACAACAAGAAACCATTGGGTATGGACACACACAGGTGGCAATCTTCACCACAGCCCGGAAATAAACCGGCTCGCAAAATATTCCTCTTAACAATCGACAGAGGAGTAACTAGTTTATCAACCGAAGAAACAAACAGGTCATCATCAACAACATTAACACCTTGGCCATGCTTGGGAATTGGGGTATTTATCACATTAGGGGTCTCAAGAGGGTCAAGTTCAATCTCCTTTTCCTCGATGAGATCTTGCACTTTGTTCTTCAGAGCCCAACAATCGTTTGTATCATGCCCTGGACTGTCAGAGTGGTAGGCACATCGAGCATTTGGGTTGTAGCAGGGAGATGTAGTATTTGGATTTTTAGGAGCCTCCTTTAGAGTGACCAGATTAAACTTTAACAAGTGTGGAAAAACCTGAGATAAGGACATGTTAATCCGGGTGAACTGTCTTCTAGGTGCATCATGTCTATGTTGATTATTTTGTTGTTGATTTGACGCAGGGTTTGAGATCATCACAGCTCCTACCGTTGGACGATGTTCAGTTTTGCTTTGATTTCTCTGGCTGTAAGCAGCACTGACCTCTTTCTTTCTAATGAAGGGTTTCTTCATTGTATTTGAAGATGAAACCCTTTGAATATTACCACTCTTGATACCCGCTTCTACTCGTTCCCCAACCAATATCAGCTCAGTAAACCCAGCTGCCGAGCTTCCAATCAAATGGTTGAAAAATGGACCAGACAAAGTACCCAAGAACATATCCACCGGCTCTCTATCAGACAGAGGAGGCTGGACTCTTCCCGCAAGATCTCTCCACTTCTAGGCATAATCCTTGAAGCCCTCGCTACTACCCACATACATGCTTTAAAGTTGTGTACGGCTTGGAGCGAGGTCAGCATTATATTGGTACTGTCTGTAGAAAGAGGCAGCCAGATCCTCCCAGTTGTGGATGTTGGTTCCCTCTAGCTGATAGAACCATTACAACTGCATCCCTGACAAACTTTCCTGGAAGAAATGAACCCATAAATTCCTGTCAACGGTGTGAGGCTGGATCTTCCTGACATAGGACCTTAAGTGGAGCTTAGGACATGATACATCGTAATACTTAGCAAATGTGGGAACTTTGAACTTCTGAAGAATGACCACTCCCGAGACCAGCCCTAACTCTTCAAAATCTAGACCAGGTACCCTCTGAATTTCCATATCATTAAGATAATCCTCTAGCTACTTGTACTTATCATCAGCAAGAGGATATTGTTCCTCAGAGTAATCATCTTCTTCTTCATCAGTCCATGGGTTTGTATTTTCTTCTGTTGGCTTCTCTTCCTAATTGACTCCCTCGTTTGACGGAGTTGCGAAGTCTAAAGCTCGCTCTGGTGGCCCTCTGAATCTCCTTCCCATATTCAGGACACCCACTAGTTTCTTTGTCTTCTTTTTCTTGTCTTTGAGAATCAGAGCCTTCAGATCTTCCTGTCCCTTAGCTAGAGCCAGGAACATCTACTGAAATTGAGCATTTTGTGCTTGTAGATCCTTAATTGTTTGCTCGAGAGCCATTTCTTCTTACTGAAATAAACAACAAAGGGATATGAAGCCTGCCTTGAAACTTGTTTATGTGATGATATGTATGATATGCTTATGAAATATTTTCAAGGACCTTATAGGATTTAAGCTCTTTTAAACCAAAACAGAAAACAAAACTCTTTATTAGTAAGTTTCAAGGAAACAAAAGATTACACAAAAATAAATGTTAAAAGAAATTTCTAAAACTCCTAAGTCTCCCATGGACGCTTCCTTTTGATGTTGATGTAGGTATTGAGATTCTTCTCTTCATGAAGATGATTTGTTAATTCCAACACTTTCTTCTCACTGACATAGAATTGAGTCTCAAAGGTATCTCGTTCTTCCTTGAACTGGATCCAAGACTTTTTCAACTCTTCAAAGTTTATTGGCATATCAAGATGGAAAATAATGCGAGACTCGTCCCCTTGAACAATAGGTTCCAAGATAACCGGTAAGATGGCATCGTATAACATCATAAGACTTTGGGCTAGAGCTCGCACCCATTTGAGGTAAGGTTCCAAAGGGATGGAGTTCTTGCGCCCCAAAGTCTTACTATCAGTCTTCTTAACCATGCCCCAAGCGCGGATGAATCTTTGACGATAACTTTGCAGATCATTTGAGTAGTTGAACATAATACCCTGGATGAGAATATCAGGTGTACCATCTCTCCATGTGTAACCAAACTGACGTAGTTCTAAAGAAGGGTTGTAAGTGATGCCTCCTTTAATGCCCAGGAGTGGAACAATAGGAAATTCTCTGCAGCGATCAATAAAAGAGATGTCTTCTTGAGAGTGAGGACATCAATGGATATCAGAGTGAGAGAGAGACATTAATATTTGACTCCACCTTAAGCCTAAATCATTCTGCATTACTGATCGAGGAAGGTGCGAAATAAACCACCTTTAGAGCAAAGGAATGCAACACATAAGAGTTCCCCACTTCCTCGGAGTACGAGTATGAAGAGAATGTAGGATATCCCCGAGCAATGTAAGAACCGAATTGTGAGCAAGGAAGATATTGATGGCACTCACATCTATAAATTGGTCTGAATTAGGGAACAGAACAAACCCATAGATCAAGAGATCTAAGACATCTTCAAAGGCATGGTAATTCATAGCGTCCAAGAATATCTGAGCTTTCTCCATTATAAATTTTGTAAGAAGGCCTTTAACTATGCTTATTCTTTCCCAATTGGATTCAATATCAGATGGATGTAAGTGCAAAGCTATGGCAACCTTTTCAGAAGCTGGATCTTGTTCTAAACCAGTGAAAGGTACCTACTCCAGTATAGGTAGACCAAGTAGCTTAGATAATTCTTCCAGTGTAGGGACTCGTTGATAATTTGGAAATGTGAAGCAGTGGTGCTCGGGATCAAAGAACTGGAATAGGACACTCATCAAAACTTTGTCAAATCCGATGGTAACTAAACTGAGAAAATGACCATGTCTTTTGTTGAATGATGAGTCCTCGGGAACCGTCAAGACCAATTCCTTGAGCTTGGGAGGAATTTTTGCGAAGTTAATCCGGATGGTTTTTCTGCGACCTGAATTCATACCTACAAAACAGCAAAGAGGTAAATCCACAAGTCCTTGAAATGGTTAGTATATATGAATGTCATGATGTTTATGATGTCATGATTATGCTTAAATCACAGATAAACACAAGCAAGCCACACAATAGACCTTAGGTTTAAAGGCTCGCATGAGGTTTTAAGGTAAGTACCCTCTTGAATGTTCAGTTGGCTCAACCTATCCTATTAATAGTAACCGGCTTCTAAGGAGTCTCAATATCATTGACTTTTCTGTCAGGCATTGTTTCAGCTCAAGCACCAAAGTATTGCAGCCAAAATATCCCGAAAGTCAAGTCTCAATGAGTGTAGCATCAAGTATCAACTAGTCTTCGGTCGGAACCAAAGTCGGATATCTCACTACTTCCTAATTGCAAGGATGAGTCAATTAAAGGTTCTAAAGGTTAGTTAGCGCTTAGTGACACTGTGAGGAAGCCTAATGTTATCCCTGACTTACTCAAGGAACATTAGTATAATCCAGAGTATCGTGCTAACGTAGCCACCACTTCGTCTGTATCGGTCTATGCGGTACAGCCTCTATGATTTATTGCTACTTACCTAATAAGGTGCCCTAGATCCGAGTGTGGGATCTTTAGTAACAATCCAAACAAACCCTCAAAAGTAAAGCATACAAAACTCCCAATGAAAGCAAATTAAAATGAACTAAGATCTAAGGTATCCCCACTTTATAAAATGATCCCCGGCAGAGTCTCTAGTTCTGTGAGGCGGTGGCAGAACCGACTGTTTACTGGTTTTGTATTTGTATTCGCAAATGTTGCGGTAAGAAAGAGTCGCCACCGGCTTTTCTTTTATCCAACAAAGGAAAGGGTTAAAAGAACAGAAAAAAACCTTTCGAGAGTTTTCCGAGTAAGGGGTTAGATTATGGAAAGGGAAGGTGTTAGCACCCTTTCCATTCGTAGTTATCTATGGGCTCTTAGACGCTTAGCTCATTTTTGAAAAACCTTGTGATTTGTGTGTTTTGAAAAGTATTTTTGAAAGCGCCTTAGTGCGGAGAACTTTGTAATGTTTCTCGGAATGGTAGAGAACATATAAAAAGTGTTTGAAAATGTTTTTGAAAGAAGTTTTGTGTAAGTGTAAAAATTGTTTGAGCAAGCATCTAACAGCTATCTACTTTACTCGAAAGGTTGTTCTTTTCCTCCTTTCCTTTAGACAGTGCTATCCTACTATAAGTGAGTAGGTATCCCAAGTCGTTGGATGTTTGAGGGACATTTGAAGGGTCGTTTATAGTCATAAAGGAAACTGGGCAAGAAATCTTAGTAACTACCCTAGGGTTTTAAGGACATTTTTACCGAGGCAATGTCGAGAGGGTCATCAAGGGACTTATGATCTTTAAACCGGAGGGTAGCCACTAAAATCTAACACGTTTCGAGATTTGTGACTGTTTTTTCCGAAGGCATCCGAATTAGGGTACCCTAGAGGTGCGCATGTGCAATTGTGTTATATTCAGTTGTTTATCTTGTGTTAGGTTTTCTAGCGTTTGTTTGTTAAACTCTTGCCAAACAATCCTAATTAACATACATCTAAACAATTAATAATTTACAGTAATTAAAAGTGAGGAAATGTAAATCTAGCTATTACAAGGTTTTGGGGAGGAGATTATTTACATGTCCAAAATGGGGAATAAAGCAGAAAAAATAAAAGTCCTACTTTAAACTATTACAACCAGGAAGCAGGTACAATAATATAAAAAATTAAATGCGAAGGATAATAACACGTGGGAAATGAAAATAACGTCTAAAACTTAAAAGGAAAAATCTTTTTATTTGTTTTTGATCATGGAAAGAAATTTAATTTAAAATCCTAAGTCTGTTTATTTTTAAATTAAGAAAAGGGTTAAAATAATTAATCAATTAATTTACAAAATTAATTATTTGAGAAAATACTAACCTAATATTTTTTGTGATTTTTTTATCTGATTTTACAATGTTATAAAAAAATAAAACAATTAAAAGCAAAATAAAAGAAAGTAAATGGGCTAGGATAGTAAAAGAAACAGGGAGGGTAAGTTTAAAAAACGCAGGCCCAGATCAAGAAGAGGCCCAGGTTGCCTTTCGATCCAATGAGGGAGGTTGTCTTTCAATCAAATGAGGGAGGTTGTTCTTTGATCCAAAGAGGGAGGCTGTCCTTCGATGCAATGAGGGAGGTTGTTGAAAGTTCATGATGGACTGCATGTTGAGGGTACTGGATCTAGATTGATGGGATCTACTGGTGTTGATCACATGGTGCATGTTGTGCACGTTAGACCTGCAAGCATGGGATCTGGAATACAATTGTTAGAAAAAAACATAATGCGTGACCTGGGTGTCGAACCCAGGTCCTTCCCCTTAATTCGAACCCCTACCTAATTCGAACCCCTGAGTCCAAATCTGAAGTTATTTTGTTCTGAACATCATGAATCCTGAGATTCAAAGGAACCTAATTTCAAATCCCCTAGCAATGGAATTTTATGTTTTGGGCACAAACAGAAGGATCGAATGAGTGTGCTTCTAGGTGCGCTTGAATTGCTTAAAGCCTGGGAATCATTCTTGGGAACATCAGGGGGTGAATAGTGGACTTGGTTTGGACTGAGGAAGCTTACACTATGCTTTTCCAATTTGATAGCTTTGATGTGTTTCTTTGTGATTTTTGATAGGAAATCTCCGTGTGTAGGTAATCCATCCCCGTTGATGGGAAATGTCTGTCTTGTATTTATAGGGGTGTGGTGGTGAACGAAAATGGCATGAATCAGCCATTAACCATGGCTTTGAATACAAAATCGGAAGATTTAAAAAGTTGCCATTTTGAGATATTTTCTACCATTTTGGACTTTGAGTGAACCTGGATAGGTTTCACCCCATTAGGTGCTCGTTTCAAATTTTCACATCTTGATTATTTCTAATGCTCCCAAGATTTATTCTTTTCGATGGCTCTGAGTTCCAATTCGAATTGCTCAAGGCTTCATCATCATGGCTTCTTCGATTAATTCATCATCTGCATTGGTTGCCTGATCTGGAAACATCAGCCTAATCGAACAGTTCTGCTCCTTTCACTCAATTCGGCCAATCGAAGTATCACTTCTTCCTTTTGACTGATCGAAGCTTCATTTTACCCCTTTCTATTTCCTTCCACTCAATTCGAACAATTGAAGTATCACCTCTTCATCTTGGCTTAACGAAGCTTTGTTTTGTTCTTTCCTTCGGACACAGTTGTGACTGTGTCTTCGACTCCAATCTCACCCTTTGCTTTTATCTACAAGAATATCTTTCTTGCTCACTAGTTCATCTTCGATTGGTGAATACAACTTATATGCACCAATCTAATGGTAACCTATGAGTACCAAGACTTCACTTCAATCATCCAACTTCTTCCTCGTCTTTCCAGGTACATGCATGTCCTTCGAATCATAAGATCAAAGCTTTCAAATTAAACATCTTCTTCTTTTTGAAGCACCAATTCAACCAACATGGCAATCGAAATGTCCTTCCTTGTAATTCTTCGAATGGCCTTTATTTCAATAGTTCGAAAATGAACCTTTTGATGACGCTATTTACTAGATCTTTATCAATCGAAGACTTCACAAAATCCTTTTCACGCTTTATTTCAAATTATCCTTCCTTCGATCCTAGTGTTTCGTTGGGCATCAAATTAGACTGCATACTGCTGTCAAAGCTGCTTCGACCCAAAAGGTCTTAGGCGTATTCTTAGCTTTCGACCTACACCTTGTCATGTACACTTCTTTTCTTTCTTTCAGTTATGCCATTATGTTGAGGCGTATAGGGTTCCATGAAAATCATTTGAAGCCCTTGCAAACCAAAATTCTTTGTGAGAAATGAAACCTTAGATGGAAATCCATTGCTTAGGAGGAGAATTTGTCTGGTCAATTCTTGGTCAACCTTGAGCAATTGAGGACCTCAATGAGCATGTCTTGAGTAAAAATGGGAGGGAAAATTTTAGGGCATGTCCTCAGTCACATCTCTCAAATGTGAGAAGTTTTAGCAAAGACCTTTGGGTCAAAAGATCATAGTCCCTCGATGACTCTTTAATGTTGCCTCGGTAAATGATCTTAGTACCTTAGGTTAATTGCTAAAATGTCTCACGAATTACCTTCGTGATTGTACGATGACCTTCGCATGTCCCTCAAAACATCCAATGATAAGTCTACCTACTAATTAATGGTAGGATAGCACTATCTAAAGGAAAAGAGGAAAAGAACAAAGATATTTCGAGTAGGTAGACAACTTGTAGTTGCTTGCTCACAAAATGAAACAAAATTCTCACATATACACTCTCTTTTTTCTAAATATTTTCAAAGACAAAACACTTTTTATGCATTCTCAACGATACAATAATCATTACAAAGTTTGCCGCACTAAGGCATCTTTTCAAAATATTTTCAAAACAAACTTACACAAAAAGCATTTTCAAAGTGAGCTAACAACTAAGAGCCCATAGATAACTACGGGTGGAAAGGTTGCTAACACCTTCCCTTTCCATAACCTACCCCCCTTACTCTGAAAAATTCTCGAAAGGTCTTTCCTGTTATTTTCACCCTTTCCTTTGTTGGATAAAAGAAAAGTTGGTGGCTGTGATACGGTGGGAGAACTGACTTGAGGTTTTGCATTCATATTCGCAAATGTTTCAGTTTAGCAAGAGTCGCCACCGACTTTTATTTTATCCAAAGGAAAGGTCAAAAAGCACAGGAAAGACCTTTGAGATGTTTTCTTGGGTTCGGGGGGTAGATTATGAAAAGAAAAGGTGCTAGAACCCTTTTCATCCATGGTTTTCCATGGGTTCTTAGTTACTTGTTTAGATCACTTGCTTTGCTTTTCTAATTGTTTGAAATGGTGCTTTTGTGTGTGGTTTTGAAAGTATTTTGGAAAGAGGTCTTTGTTTAGGCAACCTTTGTAATGATTCTTGTTTGAATATATACAAAGGTGTTTTTCTTTTGAAAAATGTTTCAATGTTTGAAAGTTTGTTTGAAGACTGTTTTGAAATTGTGTGTGTGTTTTTGAAATGAGCAAGGATGGTTTGCAAGTTGATCAAGTAACTAGGAGTTGTCTACCCTACTCAAAGATCTTTCCTACACATTTTTAACCCTTTGATATTGTTGTTTTACCATTGTGTTTGGTAAACAAGCTTATCTTTGGATGTTAAACGGGACGGGCGTGGGTCATCGTATGACCATGATAACAATATTGCCAAGTATCTTAGCAAGTTTTTGAGGGTCTAGATCATTTTTGTTTAGGCAACCAAAATAGCATCATCGAGGGACTATGGTCTTTTGTTTTGTTTTGTTTTGCCAAGATACCTAGCATGCATACCATGGACATTTTAAGGCAACAAAGTGGATGAAACCCTAGGGGTGCTTGTGTGCATTGTGTTGTCATTTTTCATGCATTTTTGTCTTGTGTTTAGTCATGCTATTTGTTTTGATTTTGGTATTTTGCATACAAAACCCTAGTTTTACTATCATGCATACAATACGATAAATTGCGTAAAAGTAAATCTAAGACTATTACAACAATATTATGGGGAGGGGGATACAAGTTTGAATAAGGGGATATTGCTCAAAATAAAGCCCTAAAACTATTACAATCATATTGAATTTATTTGTACAAATAAATAAACAAGCAAATATTTAAATATGCAAATAAATGTAAATATGCACAAATGTTTTTGTATATTTATTTTATTTATGTAAAATAAATTTGTTTAATGTCTTAAAAATAAGAAAATAAAAATGATTATTATTTTTTTTTTGAAAAGGGTGGAAACCCTTGTTTTTGTTTAAAAGAAAATACATATTCTAATTATTTATTTATTCATTTTTATGTATAAGAAAATAAATAAATGTATATACAAAATGTTAAAAAATAAAATATGTGAGAAACTATTATTTTATATATATAATATAATAAAAATGAAAATATGTAAGTATTTAATATTATTTACAATTTTATTTAGAAAAATAAAGTAATATTAACCTAATAATTATTTATTATGCAAATAAAAATAAAATAAAAATATGATAAAATTCCAAAAAATAAAGAAAATATTTTTTGTGTTTTTAAATGTTCAAGAAAAAAATAATAAAGTCATAAAATAAAAAAGAAATGAAAAATATGCAAAAATAAAGAAAATGGGCCAGGGGGTGCAAATAACACAATGGAGGGTGCAAACAGCAAGGCAAGCCAGGCCCAACCCAATGTTCACTTTGTCCCTGTCCTTGGAACAGAGAAACGCGCGCGCCATGTACAAACTTATAACTCCTGCATACGTGCTTAAAAACAAAATCTTGCAACATGAAAGTTATAACTCATTATCACACGATTCTAATGATATAAAAAACTTGATCTAACTCTCAAAGACCAGAGAGAATTTTATCACCCCCAATTTCTGACCTAAAAATTTGAGCATGTTCATCATCTAAATTCTCCTAGCTTAGTTAATATAAATACAAGCTATGCATATGTACAGCTCAAGGACATTGAGGACTACATTTTTGCTTCACAAACCTAAGCCTAATGATGCCTAGATAAGGAGATAGAAGTTTGAAAATTACCTGTTTCAGTCAAGTTCGAATATGGCAATGCAACAACGTTGAATGAGGCCTGAAGGTCTTTTGAGCTTGCTTGATGTTCCTTTGACCTTTCCCAATGCTTAGCTTGCTTTGAAATGATCTGAAACTCCTTGTAGAACTCAACCTGCAAAGCTTCAAAATTAAAATGGTGAAGTGTTCAAACGAGGTTACAGTTTCTTGAGCAAGGTCTGCACAACTTAGGTGTGATGTATAAAGTGTGTTGGAAGTGATTCAAGACAAAATGCATGAGGCAATTTCAAGATGGCTAAGGTTTTGCAGAGCTTGCCCTGTTTTGGGCAGAAATGGAGTTTTTGGTGTATTTGGGTGTCTGAGAGGCTTGTAAATCGTGTATTCTACTTGCTACAATGTGTTAAGATCGTTTTAAATGCTACCAAGTCTTGCTATTATCAGATTTACAAGTTGTGGATTTTTTGCACACTTTCTTGTTTTTGAAGTAAAAGGTGAGTTGACAAAGGCACAGCCTGTACAGGCTAGCTCAAAGCCTGAGGAGAGTTGGTAAACCTTTTATTATGTTTTTGAATGTGGTTTGCTGCAAAATATTAAGTTCAATTCTCAAGATAAACAAAAGGACATAAAGCATGCTTTATCAAAGTAGCAATGTTGCCTTTTTGCCATTTTTGGATTAAACCTTTGTACAAAGCTTCAAAGATCAAAACCATGCCATTAACCATTGTATTTGAATTTAATTTATGAGTGTAGAAAGGATTAGAACCTTTAAACCAAGTACAAGCATGATCCAAATTGATTTGCAAGTTGTAATATGGTGTAAAATGCCATGGACAAAAGTGATAATTTGCCATTTTCAAACTTTCGGTTCTCCATAACCATAAATGATCTTGGAGAGTTCTGGGACATTTTCGAAAGCTTGTAACATGCTCTACAATCCATATTTGAAATTAATTTTGATATTCATCTTGGAAATAGGTGAAAAGTTGCCATGAATATAGGTCAAAATCCTGCCTAAACTAGGGCAAAATGTCACTAAGTTAAAAGTTTCATGGGCCCTTATTCACAAAATCATAACTTGAGATCCAATCATATTTTGGGAAAACTTTGTGAATAAAAGTTGTATATTTTATGGAGGAATACAACTTTCATGTTGGAAGTTTTCTTTGAATCCAATTGCATCATGGTGAAAAAGTTGGGTAAAGTTGAAAAAAAATAAGAAATTTTCATAACTTAGAAAATTTCTAAGTTATGAAAATTTTAAATATTAAACCCTAATTTCTAAAATTAGGTTTCTTGGTGAAAAAGTTTCATGTTTTGACACATATTGATGAAAAATGACCCTTGGCACTTAATTTTGACCAAAAAAAGTCAAAGTTTGACTTTTCAGTGTACAGTTGATTTTTGATCAGTTGACTGGAAAATTCATCTGTCAATCCAATGCATTTGAGATCTTTTGAACCTTGTGATTAGGTCAATATGATGCCATTGAGTCCTTGAAACCATGCTTGAACCCAATTTGCCATTGGCTTGGTAAAAAATTAGAAATTGCCCTTCTATAGTCAAAACCCTAATTTTGACCATTTTGCCCTTTTGATGATATGAGCAAATTTCTTGAGGAGTTGTAGTCCAAACTTGATAAAATGGTTCATATGAGTATATAATGTTGATGTGGATCAAAAATCATGAGGTTTGATTGTAAATTGGCCACAGTTGACTTTTTCCCCAATACAATTGATTTTTAGGTCAACTGTCCAATTGACTGGGCAAAAATTTGATTCAAGGCTTGAAACTTGGTATGGGAAATCTTAGAGGTCCAACATGAAGTATTAAAGTCACGTGAGGCATTGGAAGTCCAAAAATCCATGTGCAAACTCAAACCCTAATTTTAGGTCATCAGTGCAAGGAGAGGTCTTGAGCAGAGCAAGCCCTAATTCTGTCTTGGGTCCAAAGAGTCTTGTGAGGAAAATCTTGATAAAATGAGAGGGAAAATTTTGGGGTACAACAGATTCCCCTGTTCAATCTTCTTGAACCTGAATAGTTAGATTGGCGAGTTTTGTCGTTCGTGACTCGAAGGTAAAAGATGATTGGACACTAGAGTGCCCGTAAATTTGCACTCGTCAGAATGTAGTTGAGGGAATGGGCTTAAAGATGCCATTTGGAGATATGATAGAATCTTGTTGGAGATGGGCTTAAAGATGCCATCCAAGACCATTTGCTGAATTGTATGTTGTAAATCAGAAGAATAAGTATCAGAATGGTATCCGTGTCTGGAACATATCTGAACTATATCTTGGAGACTGAATCTGTATGAGCAAAGGAATGGCGTCCGCATTTGGAGCGTATCCAAGCTGTAACTGTATTTGAATATGAATTCTGAATAGGCGACAAAAGGGCATCCGTGTCTGGAGCACCTCTGGGCTGGGGAAAAAGTCAGAATAAGTGACAGCATGGCTACCGTGTCTGGAGCGTATTTGGACTGTATCTAAATCTTGTATTTGAAAAAGGAACATAATAGCATCCGTGTCTGGAGCATCTCTGAGCCGGGGAAAAAGTCAGAATAAGTGATAACATGGATACCGTGTCTGGAGCGTATCTGGACTGTATCTGAATCTTGTATTTGAAAAAGCGACAAAATAGCATCCGTGTCTGGAGCATCTCTGAGCTGGGGAAAAAGTCAGAATAAGTGACAACATGGTGTGATCGGTGGATCTGGAACTGCCTGTTTAACGCTGGTTTGCGAAATGTCGCGGAAGCAAGAGTCGCCACCGTCTTTTATTTTCTCCAAATGGAAAGGACAAAAGCACAGAAAAATTCCTTAAAGAGATTGCTCTCGGTTCGGGAGGTAGATTATAGAAAGGGAAGGTGTTAGCACCCTTTCTATCCATGGTTATCCATGGGCTCTTAGGTACTTGCTCACTTGTGTTTTCAAAAATGGTTTGTTTGCTTTTCAACTGTGGGTTTTAAAAATTTTCTTTGAAAATTCCAGTTCGACTCTTGTATCGGTCCTCAAGAGTGTTTGAAAAGATGCTTTCGAAAGCTTTTTGAAAAGGTGTCGGTGTGAAAAGTATTTTTGATTTGTTTTGAAATTAGAGCAAGTACCTAGAGTCGTCTACCTACCCTAAGGAATTCGTCTGTGTAAATGTCCTTTAAAGTAGTGCTATCCCACCATTGAGAGGTAGGTAGCACCACCGTTGGAGGTATTCGGGTCAATTCGAAGGTTCGGGACATGGTGATCACCGGAGCAATAGGAAGACACCTTAGAAGCTACCCTCATGCCAGGTTCCCGGATCATGAGGACTTACTAAGACATCCTCTACTCGACGATCACCTTTCGAAGAAAGGCAACAGTGAGGCGTACCCTAGGGGTGGTGTGTGATTTGTGTGTCAGAGTCGGATATTTTATCTTGTTCATGTTAAAGGTGAGCTACGCGTTGTTTTTATTCAGGCCATTCATTCTTGCATGCATTTATTTAACAGTTAAAAAGTTGCAAGAAATGTAAAGTTCTAAACTATTACAAGAGGCGCGGGTCCACATCGCCAAAATTTCCAGGACCCAATTTGACAGAAAAATAAAGAATTAAAGTAAAGTGCGAAAAAGTATGAAATTACACGGCTTTGGGAGAAGTACATGAATATTTACAAGAAAAAGAAATAGATACGCGAACTGAATCAAAATTAGAAACGAGGGCGTTGGACCCTTTTAAATTAAATTAAATTAAATTATTAAATTAATGAAAATTAAAATGAAAGGGAATTACTTTTGGTATTTTTGTATTTTATGAGAATTTAATGAAATTAAAAACCTAATTCTACATTTTTTATTTATTAAGAAAAAATATTTAAAGTTAAACCTAAATCAACCTAATTAATTATATGGTAATTTAATTACAAAAACAAATAATATTTAATTATTAATGAAAAGAAAAGAAAAAGGATAAAAATTAATTAAAACCCTAATTCTACTAATTTTAGTTTATTAAGAAAAACATTAAGATTTAAACCTAAATTAAAACTAATAATCAATTAATGTTATTTATTTACAAAAAATATTAATTTAATGAATATATTTTAATTTTGTCCTTTCTGATTTTTTTGTGTTTTTTACATTATTGTGAAAATATTTAAATTAAAAAAAAACTAATTAATTGAATTAAAATAAATAAAATAAAATAAAATAATGGGAAGAATATTGCAAACCTAGGGGGGTCTGTCCCCAAATAGGAGGTTTTTATTAGCATTTTAGGCCCATTAAGCTTCTGACCTTGTTGACCTTTTTGACTAATATGCATATGTGTTGACCAACGATCATGGTGCTCCTCTAATCAGAGCCAATGGATCAATCTCAGTGGGCGCGTGGCATAGCTGGATCAAGGGTTGCATGGTGTTCCTTAGCGTTGAAACTGCATAGAATCATTAATAGAAAAATAACATTGGAAAGGGGTGGGGACCTGGGATCGAACCCAGGTCCTGAAGGTCACCACACACATGCCTAACCAATTGAACCAAACGCGCGTTTTGTATATTAAATAACAAACAACTATTATAAAATAAAACCACGCGTTAGTGCCTGTTTCCGCGCGAACTTTCAAACGACCCAATCATAGCTTGCCACTGCATCGTCTTCTCCATATCTTTGTTTTTTCCTGAAATAAAAAAAGAATGGGCAACGGTTTTGAACCGTTCCCTTATGCATCATTCCAAAAAATAGCGAATAGGCCATATGGCCTCAGAAATTAGGCGCGAGGGTTTCATCGTTTTCGTCCAAACGCACTGAATCTGTTCATGGTATTATGAGGCTCTAATTTTATGGCTTTTAGAAACGCCTAATTTGGGACTCAAGAAACCCTAG
The DNA here is from genome assembly GCA_948472305.1 of Vicia faba. Classification (NCBI taxonomy): domain Eukaryota; kingdom Viridiplantae; phylum Streptophyta; class Magnoliopsida; order Fabales; family Fabaceae; genus Vicia; species Vicia faba. The sequence goes on along the minus strand of OX451735.1, from coordinate 1,241,441,017 downwards.
CCTGCATCAATGGTGGAATCGTGTATAGTGCATAAAAATTCAATCAAAGTACACCGTTAGCTTCAGAATGATATAATGAGTACAAATCCAATATTAGAATTTACAAATAATGCATGAATGATGTTTCAAGAATCTAAAAAAAATCTTGAACCGGCCACGATCATACTACCTATTTCCTGTGTTAGGGACGATGATTTTGATCTGTATATGTTCCTTGAAGCCTCAGGAATACAATGGAATAAGTATTGTGGCTTGAATCAGCTTAGAACCTAGTTTTCAGTTTTCCACTTTTTGCAAAAAAAACTCAAGTTTTCTTTTTGGTTTATGGCGCAGCCTTCAGGTAATGGGCACGAGGGTTAGCATTAGTATGTATAGGTGAATGATTTAGGTTAAGAACTTGATCAAAAATCCATGCATTGATGTGAAAAAATATTTGATTTGCAAACCATAATTTTCCAAATCTTTTTCATGCTTTTTGGCTTCAATCACATCCAATCACCTTTGATTCTTTCCTTATTTGATTTGCACGAAATATTGAGTATATATCATGCATAAAAAGATTGAAAAACCTAGGTTTTGCATTTTTTTATATATTTTAATTAATTAAATGAATTTCTAGCATTTAAAAATTCAAATAAATAAAATAAAAATGATAAAAACTTCCATTTGGGCCAAATGGTCGTGCACATGCCTTGGATGATGAATTGTGGAAGAAAAAGAGGCCCATTAGCATTTTTAGGTCATTTGAATCAATGTTGACTTTTCAAAATATCCAAAAATTTCCCAACTTCCACAAGGCATAACTTGCTCAATTTTTAAGCTTTGCTCATGTTCTTTGACATTTTGGAAAGGTCTTTGAGTCCTCTAACCAATGCCTTTGGTCCCATGTCATTTTGATTTACCAATCTCAAGTTATGGTCTTTGACTTAAGGTCCCTTTTTGTTGACTTTTGAAAATGACCTATAATGTTGAAATTGATAACTTTTTGTGAGAGCATTTCTTGGACTTGAAGTGTGAAGAGGATTTGTAGGAAATGTCTTTATCTTCAAAATGAGATTTGGATGGAATTTTTATGATAATCCATGTGGAAGTTATGCCCTGGTCAATTTACAGTTGACTTTTTCAACTGTCCAAATATGGAAACTTTTGCATTTTGATGATTTTTGAGCCAAGATTTGAGAATCATGATCAAACATTGATCAAATGATGTTTGTGGCTTCAAAATGAGATGTTGACCAAAAATTTGAACTTTTGACTGTCAAATGACCATTTTGCCCCTACAGTTGACTGTAGTGCAATTAGGGTTTTTGACTGTGCAATCTTGTGCTGTAAGTCTTGAAACTTGGTATGAGGATGCTTGACCATATTTATAGGCATGTGGGACTTGATTGGACCCTTGGAAACTTCATCTACTTTGTCAGAACCAAAACCCTAATTTTGACTGTTTAGGAGACCCTTGAACTGTGTAACCCTTGGGGAACTTTTTGAACCTTTGACTTGGCAAATTTTGAAGAATATGGGAGGGAAAATTTTGGGGTACAACAGTTGCCCCTGGTCAATCTTCTTAGACCTGAGGATGCAGATTGGCTGACGTGCCTTTCGTAATCCGAAGGTGGAAGATGATTGAACACTAGAGTGCCCAGAAATTTGCGCTCACATAGTAGCAGTGTGATGATGGGAATGGGCTTATAGATGCCATTTGGAGATTGATGGATAGGATGATGGGCTTATAGATGCCATCTGGATGTTGATCGCGTAAGAGTTTCCTTAGCGAGAACTTGCGTACCTGCAAAAGAAAAATGATTACCTGACCTGTTACGGGAGCTGGTCTTCAAATTCTTGCATAGATGTGTCCTGACTGGTTACAGGAGATGGATCTGGATCTTCAAACGGTGATGAATGAACCAGGGATGGTTACTACCTCAACAGGAACGGTGAGAGAACCTTGGATGACTTCAACCTCAACAGCAATCATTGAGAAAATCTTGGGATGATTACTACCTCCGCAGTATCGGGGAGAGAACCAAAGGCGACTACAACCTCAATAGCAATCATTGAGAGAATATTGGATAACTTCAACTTCAACAGCAATCATTGAGCGAAATCTGGGATTACCACCTCCGCAGGATCGGGGAGAGAACCATAGGCGACTACAACCTCAATAGCAATCATTGAGAGAATCTTGGATAACTTCTACTGAGTCTTTATTAGGAAAATCTGTTTGGGGTCGATTTAACTGGACTAGAGAAGGCCTTGGACTGGATAAGAAACAGAAAATCCTAGGGTCGATTAACTGAACCGGTCTAGGTCTTGAAATCTTCAGACGTGCCCTGTCAAGATACAGGAATCGAGTCTGGTACTGTAGTCGTCAACAGATACACCCTGGCAAGATACAGGAATCGGATCTTCGAACTCTTCAGACGTGCCCTGTCAAGATACAGGAATCGAGTCTGGTACTGTAGTCGTCAACAGATACACCCTGGCAAGATACAGGAATCGGATCTTCGAACTCTTCAGACGTGCCCTGTCAAGATACAGGAATCGAGTCTGGTACTGTAGTCGTCAACAGATACACCCTGGCAAGATACAGGAATCGGATCTTCAAACTCTTCAGACGTGCCCTGTCAAGATACAGGAATCGAGTCTGGTACTGTAGTCGTCAACAGATACTCCCTGGCAAGATACAGGAATCGGATCTGGAATCACGACAGTTGATAGCAATTATCTTTGTATTAACTTTTGTCCTGAAAAGACAAAACGTTAGTTGTATGTGATGTCATGATGTATGACATGCGAGATGTTCTCAGAATGAATGAGATTGTATGTTCATGATGCGTATATGCATGCTATAATGTATGAAGATGCGATGTTTATGAAGGTATGTTTTTGTCTAGGAAAGTAAATCTTTAACGGATGCCGGGAAGTCACTCCTGGGCTGATGTTGAAGAGTAGATCTTTGCTTCCGCTGGGGATGATAGTTTGCAAGAATATTGGTAGGAGAAGATAACTCCGTTGGGGATAAACTTGGCGAATGGATTACTCTGCGGGGAGAGAAGTATTCTAAAGATCTTGCTGGGAAACAATACTCTGTGGGGAGAGAGGTACTTTGTTGAGTTGTTGATAATAACTTGCTTGGGATACCCTTGTTGTGTTGGAAGTGTTAGTAGACTTCGCCGGGGATAAGAAGACTTCGTCGAGGACGCTCTTTCCATGGCTTTTGGCTGAGGATAACCCAGTTATATCCTAGTAAGGAAATAACTCTTTGAATAAAGCCGGGAGACGCGTTCGTGCTCTGCGAGGATAAGCTTCCAGAATCTACTAGGGATAAGCTTACTGCTTGGGGAGATGGATTCCAACTTTCCTGGGGAAACTGGATTGGACTCTCCTGGAGAAGTTTTGAATTGTAGGTATCGGGGAAGTGACTCCTATGAATGTTTGATAGCCCGCCGGGGGACAATCTTTAGGTCAAGACTGTCGGGGATGCTTGTTAAGAATACCTGTATATTGCTGGGGAATGTTGAGATCTGCTGGAGGATACCCAACTTCCTTAAGACTGATAATATAGCTTTGCTTGAGGAGAGTATACTGTCTTGCTGACGTACTCTCTGGGGAATTAAGATATGTCGGTTATGTTCTTTAGCTGAACCTATCTTGGTACTTTGGAGGATGGAACAATTAGACTGCTTAGACAACTCTTTATTGCCCCTGTTTCTATGGGAGAAGGCACCTGTGGGGGGCTGACAGTTGTTGAGGGTCAAACCTTCTTCAGGTAGGCAGGTGACAAGATGACAGGACATAGTCGTACGCTTTGATCCCTAACTTTTGCCTGGACCGCCTTTTCGGGTTTTCAGTCCACCGGGATACCCATTTTTGCCCAAGCCGCCTTTTCAGGTTTTCGACTTGCCGGGTGTACAGATTTTTCATTTCATCCCTTCATTTTGCCCGAACCCTTTTGGTTCGCCGGGAAGCCCTAATTTTTGCCTAGGCATGTCAACCTAGCGGGTCTTTGATTATGCGTAGTATTCTTTCGACTATGTCCACGTTCAGTGAATGTGGGGAGTTGCCCCTGTTAGAAGTGTTTTGTCATGCCACCAGAAGATTTCTGACCAGGCAAGATTCGTTGTCGGAATGCCCCAAGTGACCTAGGCGGAGATTTGCCCCAGGCTGTTTGGCCTTTGAGAGATTCTCCGAATCTTGATTGGACTGCCCCAGATAACGGACCCTGATCGCGCCATGCCCCTTGATTGGGAATACTTCTGTTCATTAGGCATTCGTCGTGCGAATTTCTATGTTGTTCAAACAAAAAGTCATATGCAAACAAAGTTATGTTGAAAATGCAAAGCTTATGTCTGTCTTGAAGATTTTGAAAATGCATTATTTTTTTTCATAAAACAAGTGAATGTTTGTAAAACGTGATGTCAACTCTGTATTTACCGTAGGCCTTAAGGAGTCAGGATACCTTTCGTAACAGTATGCTTTCGAACTAACCCATGCTTCAGCTAGGACTTTTAAGGGTTATAACGTGGCCTGGTTCACGGTTTAAGAAACAAAGGATAAAGGCTCAAATTATTTGTACCCACCCGCTCTTCGTGATGTTCTTCAATCCTAAACCCAGCTGATCGTGCGTTAGACCTTATTTGAGTTTTGGTCCCGATGCTCCAATGATGGTTCATATATTGATGATTTATTCTGAATAGGCAGTCATTTTTGTTTTTGTTGAGGGTTTGTAAGACCTCTTTCTTTTTTGATTTTTTTTTTTGTTATCCCTTTCTTTTTTACCTGAACTGTTTCCTTTTTTGGAATCACAGTCAGCGGGATGCCCCAGTTTTGTAAGTCTCCTTCATGGGTTTTGACTTAATGGGTTTTTTATTTTTTGAGATAATGACTGCCTTTCTTTATTGATTATTCGGAACCATCACTGTCTTTCTTTGTTTTGTAAGGACTTCTTTGGTGTCATTCGTTATGCACTTGGATCAACTGAGAGACTACCCTGCCCCAGGTTATGATTAAGGGTTTTAAATTTCGAAAAGAAAAACTCCTACTTCTTTGGCTCAGAGGGGTTGACGAGGGATTATCATCCTTATAACTCCAGTGTTTAGGGATTGAAACAATGCCTGTACCTCATCAGCGGGGTCTGTTCAAAAGCATATTGTAATGATCGCGGTATCGTTTTCGTCATCCTCCCTCAAGAGGCTTAGAATTATTAATGAAGAGTTGATCATCAGAAAAAATATGAAAATAATTTGCATTTAGTGAATACGAATATATTGTTTCAGAACAGACATATGCGATGCATTAATGAAATAACAATGTTTAACATGGGTGAATGTTTGAACAAAAGAAAATTGCAACTTGAACATTCGAATGAACAAAAAATTCCTCAATCCTAGCCATGTTTTGGCAAGGGAGCAGTGATCACGTTGGGAGTCTCGGCGGGCTCGAACTCGATCTCTTTAGCATCAATCATGTTCTAAATCTTGTACTTCAGTGCCCAACAATCCTCAGTATCGTGCCCCGGGCTACCAGAATGGTAAGCGCACCTAGCTTCTGGGTTGTAGCTTGGAGAGGAAGTCTTTGGATTTGCAGGAGGATTGATCACCGCAATCAGGTTCATCCTTAACATATGCTGCAAAGCTCGTGACCATGACATGTTGATGTTGGTGAATTGTCCCTTAGGCTCACCCGACCTGTTCTGATCAACCCGCTGTTCTTGGCGAGGTCGTTGTTGGACCTGTGAAGTAGTAGCAACTCGGAGAAGTCTATTCATTGGACCCGACCTTTGCCCTCTTGGAAGCTGTTCCATGACCTGGTCCCTGATTTGGGCTGGTTGCTTCATGCCTTGAGGAAGCTGACTGATCATGGCCCTCAACTCTCCTTGCTCCTGAGCTAAACCTTGAATAAGGGCCCTTTGCCCCAGCATCTGGGTTTTCAAAGTGTCTACCTCAGCTTGTAGATGTTTCAGCTGCTCGTCCTTGTCATCTTCAGGGCTCCTTCTGATCAGATTCCCCATGAGGAGTGTCCTCAACTCTTCCTGCCCCTTGGATAGGCTTATAAAGATCTCCTTGAACTGAGTCTCTTGAGTGTGGAGGTCCTGGTTATCTTGTTGTGAAGCCATTGCTGAAATAAACAGCGAGAAAGGTAAGTGACCTGCATCAAGGATACCTGTTATGCAATGATGAGTATGACATGCATGTAATGTTTTCAAGGACCTCGCGGGGTAAACAAGAAATTTGTTAGAGTTAGGACCCAGTAGCTTGATTGAAAGAAACTTCATATTTGTTGAGAGTCTTCCTTCCAAGGGTCAAAGGCTCACCATATCAAGTGGGTCATAGCCCCTGACTCAAGTCATCAACCTTATTTTGCTTTCCAAACCACCTTGGCTAGGGGAACCTTCTTCAGGAGTCAAAGCTCACCATATCAAGTGGGTCATAGCCTCTGACAACCTTGACTAGAGGAAAATAAATCCTCTTTGCCCCTTGCTGGGATAGTTGATTCATCATGACCTGCATCACAAGCCCTTGAGATCCTTGAAATGGGTTAGGATGTATGCAATGGTATGATGTTATGGTATGCATGGGATAATGTAAGTAACCCTGTTATGAGTCCCAATTAAGGACCGCAAACCAAAAACCTGCAAGAAACTCAGTACACTCTGTTATGTGTCCCAATGAAGGACTATAAACAAAACCTGCAAGAAATTTGGTAAACTCTGTTATGAGTCCTAATTAAGGACTGCAAACCAAAACCTGCAAGGAACTTAGTACACTCTGTTATGTGTCCCAATTAAGGACTATAAACAAAACCTGCAAGAAATTTGGTAAACTCTGTTATGAGTCCTAATTAAGGACTGCAAACCAAAACCTGCAAGGAACTTAGTAAACCATGTTATGAGTCCCAATTAAGGACTATAAACAAAACCTGCAAGTAGTTCATGTGTCAGATAACAAGCATGCAAGTAGTCAAGTACGAAGGCACACAAGTCACACAAGAGAGCCCTTAGAGTTTAGGCCAGCATGGGGTCTGGGTATTACCCTCTTGAAGTTGGTGGGTTCAACCTGTCCTATTAGAAGTAACCGGGTTCTAAGGATCCCAACATCACGGGATTGCTTTCATTGTTCATCGTTTTGATTTAGCCACTGAACTGGCGACCAAAATATTCCAGGAAAGCAATCCTCAATTGAGTGTAGTATCGAGTATCAACCAACCTCGGACTGCACCAAAGTCAGTTATCTCACTACCCTAAAGAGGCCAAGATAGTTCAATTAAGGTTCCTAAGGTCTGTTGATGCTTCATGACACCACGCGGAGGCCCCGTACTCTCCTTGACTGAACTCAAGGGTTACCGGTACACACCAAAGTGCCACATCAACGTAGCAGACTGTTTCAACCATGTCGGTATACCCCGCACAGTTCCCTCACAGCCTTGTTGCTACTTTCTAAGAAGGTATCCCCCAGATCCGGGTTAGGATCTATAGAACTCCCAAGACAGTCCCACAATTTAAAGCAAGCAAATCAATACAATTGAAAACACAAGTGATCTTAATCCTAAGGTACACCTCACTTTAAAAGTACTCCCCAGCAGAGTCGCCAGTTCTGTGATCGGTGGATCTGGAACTGACTGTTTAACGCTAGTTCGCGAAATGTCGCGGAAGCAAGAGTCGCCACCGTCTTTTATTTTCTCCAAATGGAAAGGACAAAAGCACAAAAAAATTCCTTAAAGAGATTGCTCTCGGTTCGGGAGGTAGATTATAGAAAGGGAAGGTGTTAGCACCCTTTCTATCCATGGTTATCCATGGGCTCTTAGGTACTTGCTCACTTGTGTTTTCAAAAATGGTTTGTTTGCTTTTCAACTGTGGGTTTTAAAAAGTTTCTTTGAAAATTCCAGTTCGACTCTTGTATCGGTCCTCAAGAGTGTTTGAAAAGATGCTTTCGAAAGCTTTTTGAAAAGGTGTCGGTGTGAAAAGTATTTTTGATTTGTTTTGAAATTAGAGCAAGTACCTAGAGTCGTCTACCTACCCTAAGGAATTCGTCTGTGTAAATGTCCTTTAAAGTAGTGCTATCCCACCATTGAGAGGTAGGTAGCACCACCGTTGGAGGTATTCGGGTCAATTCGAAGGTTCGGGACATGGTGATCACCGGAGCAATAGGAAGACACCTTAGAAGCTACCCTCATGCCAGGTTCCCGGATCATGAGGACTTACTAAGACATCCTCTACTCGACGATCACCTTTCGAAGAAAGGCAACAGTGAGGCGTACCCTAGGGGTGGTGTGTGATTTGTGTGTCAGAGTCGGATATTTTATCTTGTTCATGTTAAAGGTGAGCTACGCGTTGTTTTTATTCAGGCCATTCATTCTTGCATGCATTTATTTAACAGTTAAAAAGTTGCGAGAAATGTAAAGTTCTAAACTATTACAAGAGGCGCGGGTCCACATCGCCAAAATTTCCAGGACCCGATTTGACAGAAAAATAAAGAATTAAAGTAAAGTGCGAAAAAGTATGAAATTACACGGCTTTGGGAGAAGTACATGAATATTTACAAGAAAAAGAAATAGATACGCGAACTGAATCAAAATTAGAAACGAGGGCGTTGGACCCTTTTAAATTAAATTAAATTAAATTATTAAATTAATGAAAATTAAAATGAAAGGGAATTACTTTTGGTATTTTTGTATTTTATGAGAATTTAATGAAATTAAAAACCTAATTCTACATTTTTTATTTATTAAGAAAAAATATTTAAAGTTAAACCTAAATCAACCTAATTAATTATATGGTAATTTAATTACAAAAACAAATAATATTTAATTATTAATGAAAAGAAAAGAAAAAGGATAAAAATTAATTAAAACCCTAATTCTACTAATTTTAGTTTATTAAGAAAAACATTAAGATTTAAACCTAAATTAAAACTAATAATCAATTAATGTTATTTATTTACAAAAAATATTAATTTAATGAATATATTTTAATTTTGTCCTTTCTGATTTTTTTGTGTTTTTTACATTATTGTGAAAATATTTAAATTAAAAAAAAAACTAATTAATTGAATTAAAATAAATAAAATAAAATAAAATAATGGGAAGAATATTGCAAACCTAGGGGGGTCTGTCCCCAAATAGGAGGTTTTTATTAGCATTTTAGGCCCATTAAGCTTCTGACCTTGTTGACCTTTTTGACTAATATGCATATGTGTTGACCAACGATCATGGTGCTCCTCTAATCAGAGCCAATGGATCAATCTCAGTGGGCGCGTGGCATAGCTGGATCAAGGGTTGCATGGTGTTCCTTAGCGTTGAAACTGCATAGAATCATTAATAGAAAAATAACATTGGAAAGGGGTGGGGACCTGGGATCGAACCCAGGTCCTGAAGGTCACCACACACATGCCTAACCAATTGAACCAAACGCGCGTTTTGTATATTAAATAACAAACAACTATTATAAAATAAAACCACGCGTTAGTGCCTGTTTCCGCGCGAACTTTCAAACGACCCAATCATAGCTTGCCACTGCATCGTCTTCTCCATATCTTTGTTTTTTCCTGAAATAAAAAAAGAATGGGCAACGGTTTTGAACCGTTCCCTTATGCATCATTCCAAAAAATAGCGAATAGGCCATATGGCCTCAGAAATTAGGCGCGAGGGTTTCATCGTTTTCGTCCAAACGCACTGAATCTGTTCATGGTATTATGAGGCTCTAATTTTATGGCTTTTAGAAACGCCTAATTTGGGACTCAAGAAACCCTAGCCTGCATCAATGGTGGAATCGTGTATAGTGCATAAAAATTCAATCAAAGTACACCGTTAGCTTCAGAATGATATAATGAGTACAAATCCAATATTAGAATTTACAAATAATGCATGAATGATGTTTCAAGAATCTAAAAAAAATCTTGAACCGGCCACGATCATACTACCTATTTCCTGTGTTAGGGACGATGATTTTGATCTGTATATGTTCCTTGAAGCCTCAGGAATACAATGGAATAAGTATTGTGGCTTGAATCAGCTTAGAACCTAGTTTTCAGTTTTCCACTTTTTGCAAAAAAAACTCAAGTTTTCTTTTTGGTTTATGGCGCAGCCTTCAGGTAATGGGCACGAGGGTTAGCATTAGTATGTATAGGTGAATGATTTAGGTTAAGAACTTGATCAAAAATCCATGCATTGATGTGAAAAAATATTTGATTTGCAAACCATAATTTTCCAAATCTTTTTCATGCTTTTTGGCTTCAATCACATCCAATCACCTTTGATTCTTTCCTTATTTGATTTGCACGAAATATTGAGTATATATCATGCATAAAAAGATTGAAAAACCTAGGTTTTGCATTTTTTTTATATATTTTAATTAATTAAATGAATTTCTAGCATTTAAAAATTCAAATAAATAAAATAAAAATGATAAAAACTTCCCTTTGGGACAAATGGTCGTGCACATGCCTTGGATGATGAATTGTGGAAGAAAAAGAGGCCCATTAGCATTTTTAGGTCATTTGAATCAATGTTGACTTTTCAAAATATCCAAAAATTTCCCAACTTCCACAAGGCATAACTTGCTCAATTTTTAAGCTTTGCTCATGTTCTTTGACATTTTGGAAAGGTCTTTGAGTCCTCTAACAAATGCCTTGGGTCCCATGTCATTTTGATTTACCAATATCAAGTTATGGTATTTGACTTAAGGTCCCTTTTTGTTGACTTTTGAAAATGACCTATAATGTTGAAATTGATAACTTTTTGTGAGAGCATTTATTGGACTTGAAGTGTGAAGAGGATTTGTAGGAAATGTCTTTATCTTAAAAATGAGATTTGGATGGAATTTTTCTGATAATCCATGTGGAAGTTATGCCCTGGTCAATTTACAGTTGACTTTTTCAACTGTCCAAATATGGAAACCCTAATTTTGACTGTTTAGGAGACCCTTGAACTGTGTAACCCTTGGGGAACTTTTTGAACCTTTGACTTGGCAAATTTTGAAGAATATGGGAGGGCAAATTTTGGGGTACAACACATGGCTACCGTGTCTGAAGCGTATCTGGACTATATCTGAATCTTGTATTTGAAAAAGCGATAAAATAGCATCCGTGTCTGGAGCATCTATGAGCTGGGGAAAAAGTCAGAATAAGTGACAGCATGGCTACCATGTCTGGAGCGTATCTGGACTATATCTGAATCTTGTATTTGAATAAGTAATAGAATAGAATCCGTCTCTGGAGCATCTCTGAGTTGTATCCAAATTCTGTATTTGAATAAGCAATAGAATAGCATTCGTGTCTGGAACATCTCTGAGCTTTGAATCTGAATAAGCAATAGAATAGCATCCGTGTCTGGAGCATCTCTAAGCTGTATCTGAGCTTTGAATATGAATAAGCAATAGAATAGCATTCGTGTCAGGAGCATCTCTAAGCTGTATCCGAATTCTGTATTTGGTAGCTTGTTAATCTTATCCTGAAAAGGGTAAAACGTTAGCTGAAACACAAAGTTATGTTGCATGAAATGTATGATGCAATATATGTGTTTTATCAATGTTTATGATATATGAGTGTAATGTATGTGCATGTAAGCTGGTTTGTTGTATTATTGAGGAAAATAAATCCTTGATAGCTGGAGATTAAGAAATCTTTGACTGCTGTCGGGGAAAATAAATCCTTGACCGCTGCTGGAGATTAAAAATCCTTGACAACTTTTTTGGGGATGTGAGAATCCTTCACGACTTTCCTGGGGATATAGGGATCCTTCAAGTCTTTGGAGTTGGAATATGATAATCATTCTATTGTGAAAATAATGCCAAGTGTTGCTTGAGAAACCTGCTTGGGGAATCCCGAGAACTTTGATGACTATGGCTGGAGATTACACAAAGGGAATCCTTACTCGGCTGGGGAATAGGGAAAACTCTGGCAATCTCTATCGGGGATCGAACAAAAGAAAACCTTGATCTGCTGGAGAATAAGGAAGACTCTGATGGCTTCCGCGGGGAATTAAGAATGAGAATCTTCTATCTCCTAGGGAATTTGAATCCTTGGGGAGCTAAGAATGAGAATCTTCGATCTGCAGGGGATTAAAAAATTCTGACAAGTTCATGCCGGGGAGTAATGAAGACTCAGGAAACTTCACTGGGGAATCAAGAATGAGAATCTTCATTCTGTTGGGGAGTAAAAACTCTGGGGAATAGCTATACTGCTGGGGGGCAGCTATCCTGCTAGAGAGTAAGTTCAGGACTCTGGGGGAAAAGTTTATTCTTGTTTGGAAGAAGTTCAAGAGTTTGGGTTGTATGCCACTCTACTGGGGAATTAACCTAGGTTGGGGATAAAACAAAAGTTAATTGTTATCTGGTTGATTCTCAGACTTTAAGACAACTTGCTGAGGAATCTGGGGAAAACTGAATGGTTCCCGCTGGGGATTGATAGTTGGAAACTTTGACTTGACTGGGGAAGAAGGTTTCATCTCTGCTGAGGGTCTGTAGTTCAAAGTTTTTGCTCCGCTGGGAATTGGGAGTTTGAAAACTTAACTCTGATAGGGATTAAGGGTTATAACTCCTCCGAGGATATGTATTTCAAGGTTTTAGCTCCGCTGCGGATCTAGATGATGTACTGCAGGGGATTTCTCTTGGAATAGCCTAAAGACGTTTTCCTATACTTTCAACCTGTCAGTAATAATTCTTTCCCATTTCGTTTATTTGTAAACAGTGATTATATTCAAATGCATATGCTCATTAATAAATCATTGGACATTTTCAAATAAAACACAAGTGTAAAAGGGAAAAGACAAATAATTTTCTGCACTTTGGAGTATCTTTGTATTAACTTTGTGTAAGTATTTTGTACAAAGGAGACAGACATCCTAGTAAGAGAATGTTGTCATAAAAAATGAGAAAAATTTATACAAAGAAAAGATGGCTATGTGTAAGAATTCCATGGGGTTCCCATTCTTCTATAGCCTTTGTAACTCTGAATATTCTGTCCATTCATTGCCTCGTCCGAAGATGATTGAGTTGATCAGAAGCCTGAAGCTTGTCTGTGAAGAGATTGTCCTTAAAGTGATCTGACGAGACATGGTCATACGCTTTAATTCCCTAAATTTTTCCTGGACCGCCCTTTCGAGTTTTCGATCCACCGGGAAACCCTTTTTTGCCCAAGTCGCCCTTTCGGGTTTTCACCTTGCCTGGTGTACAGATTTTTTTATTTATCCCTAATTTTTTCCTGAACTGCCCTTTCGGGTTTTCGATTCACCGGGATGCCCTTTTTTGCCTAAGTCGCCCTTTCGAGTTTTCAACTTGCCGGGTCATTTATGCATAGTATCTTTTGACCATGTCTGCATTCGCAGGGTGCGGCAGGTCATCGCCGTCCATGGTGGTTAAGATCATTGCCCCACCAGAAAAGATGTTCTTGATCACAAATGGTCCTTTGTAGGTAGGAGTCCATTTTCCCTTGGGATCACTTTGCGGCAAGATGATCCTCTTGATTACAAGATCCCCGACTTGATATACCTGGCGCCTGACTTTCTTGTTGAATGCCTTAATCATCCGCTTTTGATACGCCTGACCATGGCAAACAGTAGTAAGTCGCTTCTCATCAATCAAGTTAAGTTGATCAAGTCGGGTCTGAATCCAATCGTCTACACTCAAACCAGCATCTTTCATGATTCTCATGGAGGGAATCTGAACCTCGATAGGTAAAACAGCTTCCATGTCGTATACCAAAGAATAGGGTGTTGCCCCAATTGAAGTGCATGTCGTGGTACGATATCCGTGGAGAGCAAACAGTAACATCTCATGCCAGTCCTCGTAGGTGATTATCATCTTTTGAATGATCTTCTTGTTATTTTTGTTCGCAGCTTCGACAACACCGTTCATCTTTGGCCGGTAAGGAGATGAATTGTGATGTTGAATCTGGAACTACTCGCACAAAGCGGTGATCATAGTATTGTTCAGGTTTGTACCGTTGTCAGTGATGATCCTTTCGGGGATGCCGTACCGGCAAATGAGGTTCTGCTTGATGAAGCGGGTAACAACATTCTTTGTGACAGATGCAAAGGAAGCTGCTTCGACCCACTTGGTAAAGTAATCAATGTCCACTAGAATAAAGCGGTGTCCATTGGATGTTGTAGGCTTGATCTCTCCAATCATGTCGTTTCCCCACATAAAGAATGGCCAAGGAGCTGTTAAGACATTGAGAGGAACTGGAGGTATATGTACTTTGTCCGCATAGATTTGACATTTGTGACAAGTCCTGGAATGTTGATGGCATTCAGCTTCCATGGTAGACCAGTAATAGCCTTCCCGTAGAATCTTCTTGACCATCGTATGTCCGCTAGAGAGAGTTCCAAAGGTACCATTGTGCAGTTCAGCCATGATCTGCTCAGCTTTAACTTTGTCCATACAACGGAGCAGAATGCAATCATGATTGCGCTTGTACAGGATACCATTGCTTAGGAAGAACTTAGCTGAGAATCTCCTCAAGAACTTTTTGTCGTTGACTGAAGCTCCTTCAGGATATTCTTGCGCCTCGAGATACCTTTTGACTTCGTGAAACCAAGGTCGGTCCACTACTTCTTCGGTATTAATCTCGTGACAATGTGCAGGTTCGTCCATTCGTTAAATGGAGATATGGGGAGCCTCATTATCCAAGTTAAGTTTAAACATGGATGACATTGTAGCTAGGGTATCTGCTAGCTGATTTTCTTCTCGCGGGAAGTGCTCGAAGGTAATCTGCTCGAAATGTGGTAACAACGTCAAGACATGTTCTTTGTAAGGGATGAGGTTTGGATGTTTAGTATCCCACTCTCCTTTGAGATTTGATACCCAGATCTATTGCATCCTTGAGACCAAAGATACAAGCTCCATACTAGGCCATGTTGTTGGTGCAGTTAAAGCAAAGTCTGGCGGTGAAAGGTGTATGGTAACCTTCTGGAGAGATAAGTACTGCGCCAATACCGTTGCCAAGTGCATTGGAGGCACCATCAAAGTACAGGGTCCATCGAGATCCTTGTTCAGGTCTGTCATATGGTCTGAAATCTTTAACGTTATCCAATGTCATGATATCCTCATCGGGGAAGTCGAACCTCATGGATTGGTAATCTTCGACAGCTTGATGGGCCAGATGATCGGCCAGCACACTCCCCTTTATAGCTTTTTAGGTCGTGTACTGTATATCATACTCGGTTAGGATCATCTGGCACCTAGCTATTCTTCCAGATAGTGCAGGCTTCTCGAAGATGTACTTGATCGGATCCATCTTAGATATCAGAAAAGTGGTATGAGTCAACATATACTACCTTAGCCGGCGAGCAGCGCATACCAAAGCGCAGAAAGTTTTCTCGAGCAGTGAGTATCGGGTCTCACAGTCGGTAAACTTTTTGCTAAGGTAATAAATGACATTCTCTTTTCGGCCAGACTCGTCATGTTGGCCCATTACGCACCCCATTGAATTCTCTAGGACGGTCAGATACATGATTAGCAGTCTTTCTTCAACGGGAGGCATCAAGATAGGAGGTTCCAACAAATACTCCTTGATTTTATCAAAAGAAACTTGACAGTCATCATTCCATTTAATCACCTGATCTTTCTTCAACAGCTTGAAGATTGGCTCACAGGTAGATGTTAGGTGAGAAATGAACCTTGCAATGTAGTTTAGGTGTCCCAAGAAACCTCTGACCTCCTTCTCAGTGTGAGGAGCAGGCATTTCTTGTATGGATTTGACTTTGGTAGGATCAACCTCGATGCCTTTGTTGTTGACAATGAAACCCAAGGTTTACCAGACCTGACTCCGAAAGTGCACTTGTTAGGGTTCAGTATGAGCTTGTACTCCTTCAACATGACAAACAGCTTTTGCAAATGGTCGAGGTGTTCTTCTTCCGTCTGTGATCGGGCTATCATGACGTCTACGTAGAACTCTATCTCATGATGTATCATATCATGAAACAAAGCCACCATGGCGCGTTGATAGGTTACCCAGGAATTCTTCAGTCCGAATGGCATCACTTTGTAGCAGAACGTACCCAACTGTGTAACAAAAGTAGTTTTCTCCATGTCTTCAGGCGCCATTTTGATCTGGTTGTAGCCTGAAAATCTGTCCATGAAAGAAAATACCTTGTGCTGAGTTGTATTGTCAACCAAGATGTCAATGTGCGAAAGTGGAAAGTCATCTTTAGGGCTAGCCCTGTTTAAGTCTCTGTAATCCATGCACATTCTGACTTTTCCATCCTTCTTAGGAACGGGCACAATGTTAGCAACCCATTGTGGATAGGAAGTAACAACAAGAAATCCAGCATTGAACTGCTTCATAACTTCTGCTTTGATCTTTTCAGACATGTCGGGCCTCATTCAGTGGACTTTCTGTTTAACTGGTGGACAATCTTCTCTTGTAGGGAGACAGTGAACCACAATATATGTATCAAGTCCTGGCATGTCTTCGTATGACCAGGCGAAGATCTCAACATATTTATTCAACAGCTGAATTAAGCGCTCTTTGACACTTGGATCTAGGTTGGCACCCACTCTGATTTCTTTTCTATCTTCATCAGTACCCAAGTTGATTGTCTCTAACAGCTCCTCGTGAGGCAGAATTGCTCTTTCTTCCTGTTGTAGCAGCCTAGCCAATTCTCCAGGCACCTCACAATCTTGATCACCTTCGTATTCGGCATGGTAGACCAGATCTTCAGAGTCACTGAAGGCCATAGCAGAATTGTTACCCATGGAATCCAGAATGGAAGGGTACCTGCATTTGTGAGTGTGGGTGTGTGTAAGGGATATCCACCTTTAAACAAATAAAATGTAAAAAAGAAAGACAATGAACACAAAAGTTTATATGTGAAAACGTCCATGATTCATTAAAATGGCATATGAAGATGAAAAATCAAACCCTTACTGTTGTACCCAAAAATTTGCCCTCCCATATTCTTCAGGAAATTACCAAGCCAAGCTTCAGAAGTCCCCAAGGGTTGTACAGTCAAAAAGGCTCCTATACAGTCAAAACTAGGGTTTGAGTCCTGATCAAAGAAAGGAAGTTTTCAAAGGCCCAATCAAGTCTCACATGCTCACAAATGTGGTCAAACATCCTCATGTCAAGTTTCAAGGCATTCAGCTCAAAATTGCACAGTCAAAACCCTAGATTGCACTACAGTCAACTGTAGGGGCAAAATGGTCATTTGACAGTCAAAAGTTCAAATTTTTGGTCAACATATCATTTTGAAGCCACAAACATCATTTGATCAATGCTTGATCATGATTCTCAAAATTTGGCTCAGAAATCATCAAAGATGCAAAAGTTGCCTTATTTGGACAGCTGAAAAAGTCAACTGAAATTGACCAGGGCATAACTTTCACATGGATTATCAGAAAAATTCCATCCAAAGCTCATTTTGAAGAGAAAGACATTTCCTACAACTCATCTTCATATTCCAAGTCCAAGAAATGCTCTCACAAAAAGTTATCAATTTCAACATTATAGGTCATTTTCAAAAGTCAACAAAAAGGGACTTTAAGTCAAAGGCCATAACTTGAGATTGGTAAATCAAAATGACATGGGACCAAAGACATTGGTTAGAGGACTCAAAGACCTTTCCAAAATGTCCAAGAACATGAGAAAAGCTTAAAAATTGACCAAGTTATGCCTTGTGGAAGTTGGGAAATTTTTGGAAATTTTTGAAAGTCAACATTGATCCAAAAGGCCTAAATTTGCTATTGGGCCCATTTTTCTTCCAAGTTTCTTCATGCCAAGCCTATGCACGACCATTAGGCCCAAAGGGAAGTATTTTCTCATTTTTTAATTATTTATTTGAATTTATATTAATATTAATTCAATTAAGTTATTTAAATATGTGAAAAATATAAACTTGACCTAAAAAAATCTTTTTATGCATGATTTGGCTTCTATAATTCGTGCACATGCTAATAGGGAAAGATTTGGTGCTAATTGATCAGAATTGACACAAAAACCATGAAAAAAAGATATGGAAAAGATATAAGGAAATCAAATATTGAAAACTATCAATGCCATGGATTTTGTACAATTTTGTTGACCTAATGCCTTCACTATATGATCAGGAATGCAAACCTAATGGCCTTACACTCCAAGCTGCGCAGAAAATCAATATACAAACTCGCAAAAATTCTCAAAAAGCTCAAATCTGAAATCAGGGTTCTAGTTCGATTCAAGCCTCAACTTTCATTCCATTAGCATCCTGAAGCATCACTGAATGTTTCTCAATCATTAACATCAACCAAAACGCAAAGAAGTGGTATCTATAACTCAAACTGTACAGCAAAAAAGTGACAATCGTTTTTTACATTCTAAGCATTATCATGACATTCTAACTGTGGATTTATGTTCCTTATGAGTTTCTAGAGCTAACCATTACATTCAATTGCTTTTTTGTGCCTTATATGCGAATCTACCATGTTCATATTTTAGGGTTTTCAGCTCTTTGAATTGGGGCTTTTGAAACGTAGTAAAATTAAGCCTCAAGACCATTACCATTGCAATCAGCGTGCTCCAACGAACAAGACACATTACTCGCGATGAATTTATGTCCAACAGGATCCTAGTCGCTATTTTCTCATATGCTATTTTCTGCAACGGTGTCAAAACCGTTGCCTAATACTTTTGTGTTTCAGAAAATAAAAAAGAGAACGAAGAAGAAGACTCGGTGTCACGACGTGGTTCGCTGATTCAAATTTTCGCGCGTTTCCCCATTACGCGTTGGTTTTGCTTTTTATTATTTATTTACTATAATATGTTAATGAAAACTTGATGGCTCAGTTGGCAGGTGGTGAACGTGGTGACTTCCAAGACCTGGGTTCGAACCCCAGGTCTTTCACATGCTCAATATTATTTTTCAATAATTAATCCCATGCAGCGCCCAAGGCCAGGATCATCATGCACGCCCATAAATCACCATCCACGCGTCCAGCAAACCCAATCCAAAGGCCAGGATCCATGGTGTACCGTGAGTACTAGTCAACGCCTAGGCATGTTGCTTGGAAAGTCAACGAAGACTGAAGGTTATTGGGCCAGGCTTCTCAAGTCCATACCTCCATAATGGGACTACACCCCACCCTGGTTTGCTAATTTTGCTTATTTTTCTTATATTTATTTTTAATTATTATTTTACTTGTTTGTTGTTTTAATTTAATAATTATTTTTACAAAAATACAAAAACATCATAAAATCAAAAAATGCCAAAATATAATTTTTATTTTATTATTTCCATAAATAAATTGTATGTAAATTATTTAGTTTAATTAGGTTTTTAACTTTAATTCCTTTTAATAAAAATCCCAAAATATAGAATTAGGTTAATTGATAATTTTTATATCTTTTTAATTTTTCCTTTTTCTCACAATATTATTTATTTATCTATTTATTTTATTTTTTTAAATGTATATAAATAACTTAGATTTAAATTAGGTCAAATTTCAATATTTTCACTATAAACTTAAAAAAACATTAGAATTAGGGTTTAGCATTTCATTTTAATTTTAATTAATTTTTCTTTTTCTCTTAAATCTTAAAAAACACAAAAATACCCAAAACATTTAATTTTTTCATTTTTTATTCCTTATTAAAGTTAATTTTTTTGCAAAAGGGTCCAACGCCCATTGTTTTTAATTATTTAATTTGCGCATTTATTTTATGTCACTTATTATAATTTTGTATCTCTCCCAAAGCATTGTAATTTAAATTTCTCGCACTTTTATTTATTTTGCTTCATTTACTTTCCGCTAAATCGGGTCCGGTTTAATTTTAGCGATGTGGACCCGCGCCATTTGTAATAGTTTAGATTTACTTTCCCGCAAATAATAACTGTTAAAAAGCATGCAAGAATGAATGTCTTAATTAAAATTAAGCGTAGAACACAACAAACATGACAAGACAAATATCTGAAAACGACACACAATCCGCACACACCACCCCTAGGGTACGCCTCACTGTTGCCTTTCGAAAGTTGATCGTCGAGTAGAGGATGTCTTAGTAAGTCCTCATGATCCGGGAACCTGGCATGAGGGTAGCTTCTAAGGTGTCTTCCTATTACTCTGGTGATCACCATGTCCCGAACATCGAATTGACCCTAAAATCGAATTGACCCGAACACCTCCAACGGTGGTGCTACCTACCTCTCAATGGTGGGATGGCACTACTTTAAAGGACATTTACACAGACGAATTCCTTAGGGTAGGTAGGTTCTCAAGGATACTTGCTCTAATTTCAAAACAAACCAAAAATACTTTTCACATCACACATTTTCAAAAGCTTTCAAAGCAAACTTTTCAAACACTCTGACGTATGAGTCTGTTGTACCCCAAAATTTGCCCTCGCGCTTTTCCACAAAGAAATCTCAGCTTCAAACATTTCCTGACTTCTCAAACTGACTCAAGAATCGGACAAACGGACTTTTCTTGACAGACAAGCAAAACTAGGGTTTTTACTGATTTTCAGAACTCTGAATTGTTTCATACAGTGGGCTTAGGGTTTGATTGATTTTCGGTTCAATTTTGATCAAGCGAGCGTGATTTGGCATTTAATCAGGAATTAGGGTTTTATGGGCATGTTCTCAGAAGAATTCGAATTCCACAACACGTTGCGGTTTATTTCAAGATTCGGATTAAAAGTCGCGTTATCTTGGTTTAATCAACAAAAGAGACAGTGGTTTGAATTCAGTACATTCTGATTGGGCCAGTCAGATGCAAGATGCAGTTTTGGAATTCACCGTATTCATGTGTTTGATCAGTCTATCTGGGTTAATTTCTGCTTTGCTTTGGATTTTGGATTAGACAGACTTAATTGGTCAATGTTCTGTTTTGCTTTGGATTTTGGATTAGACAGATTTAATTGGTCAATGTTGTTTATTTAAGTTATTTATTATTCTGAAATTAAATGATTGAATTTATTTTTCAATTGTTAATTCTAAGAATTTTAAATAAATAAATAAACAATAAAGAAATTAGAATTAATCGGATAATTTGAATTTTTATTGATATTTAAATTATTTACAAAATTGTTGTTTATTACAAACAATAATTTACATTTAATTTAAATATTACAATAGAATGAAAAATATCCTATTTTCTAAATATTCTTCGCGCTTCATTCCGCTCCGGTATTCCATTTTTCATCTGCAAAAAGAACAAGAAAAGTCAAAAGCAGTTAATTGGAAAAGACAGTTAAAATGCTCATCATTAGGGGCCACTGACTGGGATCAGTTGCCCTCTCTGCAAATCACGGGATTTCTCCCGGTTCACAGAGAGGGAAGTTTATTTTATCTCATGAAATGCAAATGTCAAAAATGCATAAGTTATGAAATTGCAAGCTGCATAGATTCAAAATCCAATCCAAACTGAAAAAGTTCAAATCCAAACTTTCAATCCAAAACAAAGTCCACTCAAAGAAAATCAATAAAAGCATAAAGCTGTCAAAGAAGATTTGAGGAAAAGATATCAAAATGCAAAATCTATCCAAACTGTCAAAAAAGAGATAAAGAGGATGCAGTCAAGTAATGTAAGATGCAAGCAACTAAGATTTTTGTCATCATTTCCCATCAGCATAGTAGGCCCCTTCAGAGCAAGTACAGATAATATCATATAATAATTCTAAAGCTGTACTATGGAGAGAAGAAAAGAGAGATATAGCAGTCCAGCAGGCAGCATAGCAGGAGGGTAGAAAAAAATATACAAACTCAGAAAAAGACAGTTCAATAGCAGAAGACAGTAGAGTCACAGAAAAGAGATACACAAAATCTGCAAGTCCACAAGCTTAATTCAGCAGACAGTAGAGGAGAGAAGAGAAGCAAATTCTGCATAACACACTAGCCAAGACTGAGTTCAGAAAAAGCATAGACAGAAGAAGGTGAGAATAGAGAAAAAATATACAAACTCAAACCACTACTGTCCAGAATCACTGTCCACAAACACTCAACTCAGCATAACATACCAACACCTCAAACTTGCTAAGCCTGAGAACCCAACCTACTGAAGCAAACCTGCATCAGTAAAAAACCATTCAAAGAGCATCAACCATCAACCAAAACTCTGCTAAAACCAAGCATAAGCCTTGGCCTAAGTAAAACCTGCTAAAGCCTCAACCTGCTATTAGCCTCAACCCTGCTGAAGCAAAAACCTCATACCAGTTCATAGGCCTCAAACCTCAAAGACAATCGTTCCAACCCTCTAAGCCTCAGAAACCCTTTTCATCATAGGCCACAAACATCTTGCTTGCTAACACCACCAAGCCCAACCAAATACTCAAGCATTCAGGACCAATTCTAAAGCCCTCAGAGCACTTATCATAGGGCATTTTTCTAGCAGGCAACATAGACATATTCAACAGCATATCCAAGCATGTTCAAAAGCAACTCAATGTCAAAACCCTCAGGCCTCAGAATCTCTTCATCATAGGCCACAAACTCAAGGCAATATTTGTTCAAAAATCATTCAAAGTGTCAAAAAAGTTCAGAAGCGCATTCATCTCAAGGCAAAAAGGAAAATTATCAACCTCAACAGTTTTCAAAGAGGCAAATCATAGGCAAGGCAGCAATGTTCTAAAAATACACAGGCAACAATCCAAGGCAACGCATTGAAGAAGAAGAAGACAAGAAGTGAATTTCAAGATAGGTTTTTCAGGCAAAATCGAGCATCATCATCAAAACCTTAATCATAAAACAAGGAACGAAGTTACCAGGAAGGTGTCAAAAGCGTAGCAAGCATCTCCATCACGACGATCCGGCCTCCTGAGCGCAACTTCTCCGCCTCCCCTTCCACCTCCAAGTATCAGGTAGTACAATCCTCGCTCCCTATCTCTACTTCTTCACCTCAAAAAATGAAAAGAAAAACAGTAAGAACTCGAATTTAACCAATACGCATCGTTCACAAAAGAAAACATAAAGCTTTAAGACTAACCTTAAATCAAAGACACTAGGCTCATGCCTTGGAGGGAGGAAAGGCGCTGAAACGTGCTGGTGGCCGGAGGATGCTCAGAAATCGCTAATCGGAGAAGACGAACCAAACGCGCCGTCGCTGCCTCTAACCCTAACCCTCGTTCCATAAACAAAAGCTGCCTAACCCTAAAATTCGTTTTTGGATCAAAAGGGCCTAACCCGTTTTAATTCCTCTAAGCCCAATAAGAACACCATCTCATTAAACATTAACCCTTCTCTGTTCTTTTGTTTTTATGTTTACTTCTTTTTTCTAAACACTAACCATTACTAATCTTTTTATATAAACAATACTTACTTCATTTTTATAAAACACTAACCCTCTTTTATCTTATAAAAAATGTTCACTTTTTTTTATTATTTTGTAAAATACTAACCTAAATAACAAAATATTTTTTATACCAATTAAATTGAAAATACCTTTTTAATTAAATGCATATTTGTACATATTATTCATTTTTCATACATAATTAAACTTTTTAATTAATTAAACATTCATTTTTGTACATAACAATTCAAATACATTTATTTTCTAAATATCGAAATTCACAAATATTTGGACTAAAATACTTTCCAATTAAAACTTAACATTTAATCAAAACACTTCATTTTTTCTTTTTGTACATAATCCAACACATACAAAAAATCAAGATTCATCTAAAAAACATTATCTAGGTCAAAACCCTAATACGACTCAATTTCGCATTACGCACTTGTACACAAATACATACACAATTCACATACATATTCACTTGTACATTTACACAATATATTGCCCTATACACACTTTATCTTATATCTGTATATTTGATATTCATTTGATCGCGACATTCGATTTGGTTGTAAATACTATAAGTCTCATCCCCTTGTACATTTATACCCCCACTCCCGGACATTATTTTGTAATAGCGTAGATTTACATTCCGCAATTTACAGCTTTTCAATTATACCATGGTTAGACCTAGGGTTTGTATGTACATAAAATCAAACGCTAGATAACCTAATACAAGACAAATGCATGTAATCAATACACAATCACACTTGCACCCCCTAGGGTAATCCCACATGTTGCCTTCCAAATGGGCCATGCTTGCACGTCGAATGTCTTTGGCAAAACAAAATCAAATGATCATAAGTCCCTCGATGACGCTTTCGAAAGTTGCCTAAACGGAATGATCATAGTCCCTTCAAAACAAATTGCCAAAGACACTTGGCATCATTGCATTCATGGTCCATACGATGACCCACGCCCGTCCTGAATAAACTTCCTAAATGCAAGATTGTCCACCAATTTCAATGGTGGAACAAAATTGTTAAAAGGGGTTAAAACATGACAAAAAACCTTTGAGTACAATAGGGTAGACAAAACTCTTAGTTACTTGAGATCAAACTTGCAAAAACACTTGCCTTCTTTTCAAAAACCACAATCCACGACACTTTCAAAAATCAAACTTTTCAAACTTTTGAAACATCTTTTCGAAAAGATATGCACCTTTGTAAAACATTCGAGTAAAGAATTATTACAAGGTTGGCCTAAGACAAGGCATCTTTTTCCAAAACATTTTCAAAACAACCCACACACGCACTATTTTCAAAGCAATCGAAAAACAAGGCAAGTGATCTAAAAAACCAAGTAACTAAGAGCCCATGGATAACCATGGATGAAAAGGGTGCTAATACCTTCCCTTTTCATAATCTACCCCCCGAACCCACGAAATATCTCAAAAAGGTTTTTGCTGTGCTTTTTAACCTTTCCTTTAGGATAAAATAAAAAGTCGGTGGCGACTCTTGCTAACCGCACAAGTGCGAATACGAACGCAAAACACTAGTCAGTTCTCCCACCGTATCACAGAACTGGCGACTCTGCTGGGGAAACTTCTAAAAGTGGGGTTACCTTAGGGTTTAGATCACCTTTACTTTCAATTGATTGCTTTGTTTGCTTTACATTTATGGGCTTTGTATCAGAGTTCTATAGATCCTAACCCGGATCTGGGGAAACCCTTTTAGGTAGCAACAAGGCTGTGAGGGAACTGTGCGGGGTATACCGACATGGTTGAAGCAGTCTGCTACGTTGATGTGGCACTTTGGTGTGTACCGGTAACCCTTGAGTCCAGTCAAGGAGAGTACGGGGCCGCCGCGTGGTGTCGCGAAGCATCAACTGACCTTAGAACCTTAATTGACCATCTTGGCCTCTTTAGGGTAGCGAGATGACTACTTTGGTGTACTCCGAAGTCGGTTGATACTCGATACTACACTCAATTGAGGGTTGTTTTCTTGGGATATTTTGATCGCCAGTCAGTGGCTAAATCGAAACGATGAACAATGAAAGCAATCCAGTGATATTGGGACCTCTAGAACCCGGTTACTTTTGGTAGGACAGGTTTTAACCAACAAACTGAAAGAGGGTAGTACCTGAACCTCATGCAAGCCTAAACCTAAGGCCTTGTGTGCTTTGTGTGAATATGTTTGCCTGTATATACACTTACTTGCTTGTGCATACATGTACATAACATCATGACATCATACCATAGCATTTTAGCATTTTCAATAACCATTTCAAGGATCTCGAGGTTTCTGTTGATGCAGGGTTACGTTGAATCAGACATCTATCAAGGGGAAAGAGGTCTCTCCTCCAACCAATCCAGTCAAAGTTCAAGTACAACAACTTGAATCAGGGGCTATGACCCACTCGACATGGTGAGCTTGATTCTCGTGGAAAGACATCCACCAACACAAAGCTCTCCAAACCAAGGTCGAGAACAACAACTTGAATCAGTGGCTATGACCCACTCGACATGGTGAGCTTGATTCTCGTGGAAGGACGTCCACTGATGCGGACTCTCCAATCCAAGAGCAAAGTTCAACCTCTAACATTTTCTTGTGTTTACCCCAAGAGATCCTTGAAAGCATGCATCCACATGTCATGCATTTCATTTTGACAATCTTTCCTTTTTCAGGTTTCCTTACTCTCCTGCTGTTTATTTCAGCAAGAGATGGCTCTAGAACGGTCTGTCAAAGACATCCAAGAACAGACTGCTCAGCTGCAGGAGATGTTCCTGAACTTGTCTCTGGGGCAAGAAGAGATGAAAGCTCTCCTCACCAACGGCTTGGGGAATTCCAACAATGCCAGGAATGATCAGATTGCGGAGCTGCAGTTTGATCTGACAACACTGAGGACCCAAATGATGGGATATTTGGTGGGCCAGATGGCTCTCATCCAAGACCTATCTCAAAGACAAGAGGAACTCGGAGTTCTGGTCCGCCAATTGCTTCAAAACAACCAACTGGGGCAAACATCTGAGGTCGAAGAGCAAGTCACCGCTCAGCCTCCACCCACTCAAGAGGACAAGGGGAAAGCTCCTCTGCTAGCATCAGGGTCACAAACCCATCAACAACCTCGCCGGCGTCAGCGGGGCAATCGGCGTAGACAAGAAACGTCGGGAAGACAGTTCACAGAGACTGACATACCGTCATCTCTAATTCTGGAGCGCTTGTTGGAGGTTAATCTGACTGCTTTGAGGGATCCTATCCGGAACCCTAATACCTCCGCTCCTGACTATCATCCCGATGCATTTTGTGTTTACCATTCCTATAGCCCAGGACATGACACCGATAGCTGTTGGGCCTTGAAGAACAAGATTCAAGATCTGATTGACATTGGAGTGCTGAGGTTCATGCCAAACGGCGAGATGAAGATATTCCGTTAAAGGGGTTCTCCGCTTGAAGTGACGAAGCTCAAATTGAAAGACTTTTGCTTCTTTTTGAATTTTTCAAAGTTGTAATTTCTTTTGCTGTCAAACAATTATTTGTTGATGTTAAACTCTGTTTTCATTAATGCATTGCATATGTTTGTCTTGAATTCATCCATTCGTTTCACTACTCTTATGCTTTTCTTTATGATATTTGACTCTTGATAAAAAGCTGCAAGCCTTTAGAGGGAGGATGACGAAACAATACCGTGATCTTATACAGTATGCTTTTGAACAGACCTTGCTGATGATGTACAGGCATTTCTTTCAATTCCCAAACACTGGAGTTATAAGGAAGTTAATCCCTAGTCAACCCCTTCGAGCCAAAGAAGTAGGAATTTCCTGTTCTAAACAATCAAAACCTTTGATATAAACCTGGGGCAGGGTAGTATCTCAGTTAATTCAAAAGAAAACGCGCATTGAGGTCGCAAACTCTCAGTTCGTAATACGACGAACGACGTCAAGAAAGAAAGCATTCCTTCGGAATCAAAAGACAAGGGTGGTTCCCTATCACATAGACAGTCAATCTCTCAAAAGAGAAAAGCCCACCAAGCCAAAACCTATGAAGGAGGCTTAAGAAAGCTGGGGCATCCCGCTGACAGTAATCCCGAAAACGGTAACAGTCAGGCAAAAGTTAGGGATAACAAATCAAAATCAAAATAGTGAGGTCATTACAAAATCCTCAACAACATGAAAAGTGTTGAAAAAGAAAAAGGAGATGATGACTGTCTCCCCAAAATTCAAACTGGTGAACCATCGCCCAAAAGTCGTTCCAAACTCAAAACAGAGTGCGACACACTATTAACTGAGCTTAGGTTGAAGAACATCACGAAGAGCGGGTGGGTACAAATATACTTTGAGCCTTTGTCCTTTGTTTCTTAAACCGTGAACCAGGCCACGTTACAACCCTTCAAAAGTCCTAATTGAAGCATGGGTTAGTTCGAAAGCATACTGTTACAAAAGGTATCCTGACTCCTGTAGGGCTTCGCTCTAAATCTCGTGTTAACTTGTCTTGTGAAAAGTTTTCTGCTAAAAAACGCATTTTTCAAAACTTCGAGACAAACATAAACTTTGCATTATTCGAATATCACTGTCTGCATTTGACCCCTTTTGTTTGACAGCAAAGAAGTTCATACAGTGAATGTTCGGAGGAACGAAAACTCTCTCAGTAAGTCGAAATCACCTCAAGAGGATAAAACTTCCATCAAATCTCCTATCAACAAGGGGCATGACATATCGCAATTCAATTAACCTGGGGCAGTCCAGTCAAGGTCCAACAGATCTTTCAGTACAGTTAACCTGGGGCAGTCCAGTCAAGATCCAACAGATCTTTCAAAGTTCAATTAACCTGGGGCAGTCCAGTCAAGATCCAGCAGATCTTTCAAAGTTCGGTTAACCTGGGGCAGTCCAGTCAAGATTTCAAGAAATCTCTCAATATGCAGAGTAATCTGATTCAAGATTCCTTCATCACCACTTGGGGCATTCGAATGTCAAAAGTGTTCAACAAATCAACTACAACATTTCCAGATTCGATTCCTGTATCCAGCCAGGGCATATCTGTTGACTCCATTTCCAGACTCGACTCCTGTATCTAGCCAGGGCACATCTGAAGAGTTCGAAGATTCGATTCCTGTATCCAGCCAGGGCATATCTGTTGACTCCATTTCCAGACTCGACTCCTGTATCTAGCCAGGGCACGTCTGAAGAGTTCGAAGATTCGATTCCTGTATCCAGCCAGGGCATATCTGTTAACGACTATTTCCAGATTCGACTCCTGTATCCAGCCAGGGCATGTCTGAAGAATTCCAGATCAACACCTGCAACAACCCAGGAAACATCTGTGAACGACCGATTGTAGACCAACACCTGTAATAAACCAGGATTTATCTACATCATCACTTGGGGCATTCGAATGTCAAAAGTGTTCAAAACCCGATGCAGTTTTACACAAGCTCATCATCAGGAAGCCCTACACCGGTTCCTCTTCAAGATTTCTGAAAACAGTTCATGGATTCTTCCCAAGTAACGGATGTTAATCTATCAGCTTGTTCAGATGCAACTTTTGAAATTAGTTTACGGACGCTTCCCAAGTAACGGATGCTGCTCTATTGCTGATTCAACTTCAAGATTTCTGAAAATAGTTCACGGGTTCTCCAAGTAAACGGATGTTAACCTATCACTTGTTCAGATTCTTCCCAAGACTTCTGAAAACAGTTCATGGATTCTTCCCAAGTAACGGATGTTAATCTATCAGCTTGTTCAGATGCAACTTTTGAAATTAGTTTACGGACGCTTCCCAAGTAACGGATGCTGCTCTATTGCTGATTCAACTTCAAGATTTCTGAAAATAGTTCACGGGTTCTCCAAGTAAACGGATGTTAACCTATCACTTGTTCAGATTCTTCCCAAGACTTCTGAAAACAGTTCATGAATTCTTCCCAAGTAACGGATGTTAATCTATCAGCTTGTTCAGATGCAACTTTTGAAATTAGTTTACGGACGCTTCCCAAGTAACGGATGCTGCTCTATTGCTGATTCAACTTCAAGATTTCTGAAAATAGTTCACGGGTTCTCCAAGTAAACGGATGTTAACCTATCACTTGTTCAGATTCTTCCCAAGACTTCTGAAAACAGTTCATGAATTCTTCCCAAGTAACGGATGTTAATCTATCAGCTTGTTCAGATGCAACTTTTGAAATTAGTTTACGGACGCTTCCCAAGTAACGGATGCTGCTCTATTGCTGATTCAACTTCAAGATTTCTGAAAATAGTTCACGGGTTCTCCAAGTAAACGGATGTTAACCTATCACTTGTTCAGATTCTTCCCAAGACTTCTGAAAACAGTTCATGGATTCTTCCCAAGTAACGGATGTTAATCTATCAGCTTGTTCAGATGCAACTTTTGAAATTAGTTTACGGACGCTTCCCAAGTAACGGATGCTGCTCTATTGCTGATTCAACTTCAAGATTTCTGAAAATAGTTCACGGGTTCTCCAAGTAAACGGATGTTAACCTATCACTTGTTCAGATTCTTCCCAAGACTTCTGAAAACAGTTCATGGATTCTTCCCAAGTAACGGATGTTAATCTATCAGCTTGTTCAGATACAACCTTCGAATTTAGTTTACGGACGCTTCCCAACAACGGATGCTGCTCTATTGCTAATTCAACTTCAAGACTTCTGAAAACAGTTCACGGGTTCTCCAAGTAAACGGATGTTAACCTATCACTTGTTCAGATTCTTCTCAAGACTTCTGAAAACAGTTCATGGATTCTTCCCAAGTAACGGATGTTAATCTATCAGCTTGTTCAGATGCAACCTTTGAAATTAGTTTCCGGACGCTTCCCAACAACGGATGCAGCTCTATTGTTAATTCAGCTTCAAGACTTCTGAAAACAGTTCATGGATTCTTCTCAAGTAACGGATGTTAATCTATCAGCTTGTTCAGATGCACCTTTGAATTCAGAAGCCTCCCAACAACGGATGCTGCTCTATTACTGATTCAACCTCAAGATTTCTGAAAACAGTTCACGGTTTCTCCAAGTAAACGGATGATAACCTGTCGCTTGTTCAGATTCTTCTCAAATCTCACCACCACGGAAGATCGCGCTCGCCAAAATTCTCCCTATCCCCAGCAAAATTCCTTCAATCCCCAGCGGAGTCAGACTTTTAAACCATCTCCCCACAGAGTTTTAGGAAGCAATCTTGAGTTCCCCAGTGAAGTCTCCAGAGTTATTTCCCATCAAGCTAACGATTCTCAAATCTGACCTCCCCAGCACGAGTCTACTAGTTGGAACTCCCCAGTAGAGGTCATCAGGAATTCTCTTCCCCAGCAACAGCCAAGGATTTATTTTCCCCGGCAGCAGTCAAGATGCTTTTATCTTCAGCCATCTCGGATTCATGTATCCTCGGCAGGATTAGCTCATCAGCTTACATGCACATCCATCACATTCATAAATATTGTTGTCACATACATTGCATCATGCATCATAACATTGCATACAACTAACCCTTCACCTTTTCAGGTAAGATCAGTCGACAGACACAGATCAACTCCCAGGATTCATCCAGAAATAGTTCAGATGTGACCCGGACACGGCGACATTCTGATACTTATTCCAGATCCATTCAGACGCATCATCAGGAAACCCTACACCGGTTCCTCTTCAACTTCAAGATTTCTGAAAACAGTTCACGGGTTCTCCAAGTAAACGGATGTTAACCTATCACTTGTTCAGATTCTTCTTCAAAACGTCCGAAAACAGTTTACGGATTCTTCCCTACAACGGAGGTCAATCTACCGACTGATTCAGACTCTTCTCAATTTTTGAAAATAAGTCACGGACGCCTCCCAACAACGGATGCTGCTCCATTGCTTGTTCAGTCCCAACTCCTGAAAATAGTTTACAGATTCTCCAGACACGGACATCAATCTGTTACTTGTTCAAGCCCCAATTCAGAGATATTCCAAAACAGGGATGCCCTTCTGATACTCGTCCACTCACCATTGACGTACAGTTCAACATCACCATATGGCATCTATAAGCCCATCCTCCTACCAGCAGTCGCCGAATGGCATCTGTAAGCCCATTCTCAGATGGCATCTCTAAGCCCATCCCCCGACAAATTTCTTTCGCACCAGGTGGCATCTTTAAGCCCATCACCAAATGGCATCTTTAAGCCCATTCACCTCCACCGTCACATCGACGAGCGCAAATTTTCTGGGCACATTAGTGTTCAATCTCCTTTTACCTTCAAGTCGCGAAAGGCAAACTTGCCAATCTAACTCTTCAGGTCCAAGAAGATTGAACAGGGGCAACTGTTGTACCCCAAAATTTGCCCTCGCGCTTTTCCACAAAGAAATCTCAGCTTCAAACATTTCCTGACTTCTCAAACTGACTCAAGAATCGGACAAACGGACTTTTCTTGACAGACAAGCAAAACTAGGGTTTTTACTGATTTTCAGAACTCTGAATTGTTTCATACAGTGGGCTTAGGGTTTGATTGATTTTCGGTTCAATTTTGATCAAGCGAGCGTGATTTGGCATTTAATCAGGAATTAGGGTTTTATGGGCATGTTCTCAGAAGAATTCGAATTCCACAACACGTTGCGGTTTATTTCAAGATTCGGATTAAAAGTCGCGTTATCTTGGTTTAATCAACAAAAGAGACAGTGGTTTGAATTCAGTACATTCTGATTGGGCCAGTCAGATGCAAGATGCAGTTTTGGAATTCACCGTATTCATGTGTTTGATCAGTCTATCTGGGTTAATTTCTGCTTTGCTTTGGATTTTGGATTAGACAGACTTAATTGGTCAATGTTCTGTTTTGCTTTGGATTTTGGATTAGACAGATTTAATTGGTCAATGTTGTTTATTTAAGTTATTTATTATTCTGAAATTAAATGATTGAATTTATTTTTCAATTGTTAATTCTAAGAATTTTAAATAAATAAATAAACAATAAAGAAATTAGAATTAATCGGATAATTTGAATTTTTATTGATATTTAAATTATTTACAAAATTGTTGTTTATTACAAACAATAATTTACATTTAATTTAAATATTACAATAGAATGAAAAATATCCTATTTTCTAAATATTCTTCGCGCTTCATTCCGCTCCGGTATTCCATTTTTCATCTGCAAAAAGAACAAGAAAAGTCAAAAGCAGTTAATTGGAAAAGACAGTTAAAATGCTCATCATTAGGGGCCACTGACTGGGATCAGTTGCCCTCTCTGCAAATCACGGGATTTCTCCCGGTTCACAGAGAGGGAAGTTTATTTTATCTCATGAAATGCAAATGTCAAAAATGCATAAGTTATGAAATTGCAAGCTGCATAGATTCAAAATCCAATCCAAACTGAAAAAGTTCAAATCCAAACTTTCAATCCAAAACAAAGTCCACTCAAAGAAAATCAATAAAAGCATAAAGCTGTCAAAGAAGATTTGAGGAAAAGATATCAAAATGCAAAATCTATCCAAACTGTCAAAAAAGAGATAAAGAGGATGCAGTCAAGTAATGTAAGATGCAAGCAACTAAGATTTTTGTCATCATTTCCCATCAGCATAGTAGGCCCCTTCAGAGCAAGTACAGATAATATCATATAATAATTCTAAAGCTGTACTATGGAGAGAAGAAAAGAGAGATATAGCAGTCCAGCAGGCAGCATAGCAGGAGGGTAGAAAAAAATATACAAACTCAGAAAAAGACAGTTCAATAGCAGAAGACAGTAGAGTCACAGAAAAGAGATACACAAAATCTGCAAGTCCACAAGCTTAATTCAGCAGACAGTAGAGGAGAGAAGAGAAGCAAATTCTGCATAACACACTAGCCAAGACTGAGTTCAGAAAAAGCATAGACAGAAGAAGGTGAGAATAGAGAAAAAATATACAAACTCAAACCACTACTGTCCAGAATCACTGTCCACAAACACTCAACTCAGCATAACATACCAACACCTCAAACTTGCTAAGCCTGAGAACCCAACCTACTGAAGCAAACCTGCATCAGTAAAAAACCATTCAAAGAGCATCAACCATCAACCAAAACTCTGCTAAAACCAAGCATAAGCCTTGGCCTAAGTAAAACCTGCTAAAGCCTCAACCTGCTATTAGCCTCAACCCTGCTGAAGCAAAAACCTCATACCAGTTCATAGGCCTCAAACCTCAAAGACAATCGTTCCAACCCTCTAAGCCTCAGAAACCCTTTTCATCATAGGCCACAAACATCTTGCTTGCTAACACCACCAAGCCCAACCAAATACTCAAGCATTCAGGACCAATTCTAAAGCCCTCAGAGCACTTATCATAGGGCATTTTTCTAGCAGGCAACATAGACATATTCAACAGCATATCCAAGCATGTTCAAAAGCAACTCAATGTCAAAACCCTCAGGCCTCAGAATCTCTTCATCATAGGCCACAAACTCAAGGCAATATTTGTTCAAAAATCATTCAAAGTGTCAAAAAAGTTCAGAAGCGCATTCATCTCAAGGCAAAAAGGAAAATTATCAACCTCAACAGTTTTCAAAGAGGCAAATCATAGGCAAGGCAGCAATGTTCTAAAAATACACAGGCAACAATCCAAGGCAACGCATTGAAGAAGAAGAAGACAAGAAGTGAATTTCAAGATAGGTTTTTCAGGCAAAATCGAGCATCATCATCAAAACCTTAATCATAAAACAAGGAACGAAGTTACCAGGAAGGTGTCAAAAGCGTAGCAAGCATCTCCATCACGACGATCCGGCCTCCTGAGCGCAACTTCTCCGCCTCCCCTTCCACCTCCAAGTATCAGGTAGTACAATCCTCGCTCCCTATCTCTACTTCTTCACCTCAAAAAATGAAAAGAAAAACAGTAAGAACTCGAATTTAACCAATACGCATCGTTCACAAAAGAAAACATAAAGCTTTAAGACTAACCTTAAATCAAAGACACTAGGCTCATGCCTTGGAGGGAGGAAAGGCGCTGAAACGTGCTGGTGGCCGGAGGATGCTCAGAAATCGCTAATCGGAGAAGACGAACCAAACGCGCCGTCGCTGCCTCTAACCCTAACCCTCGTTCCATAAACAAAAGCTGCCTAACCCTAAAATTCGTTTTTGGATCAAAAGGGCCTAACCCGTTTTAATTCCTCTAAGCCCAATAAGAACACCATCTCATTAAACATTAACCCTTCTCTGTTCTTTTGTTTTTATGTTTACTTCTTTTTTCTAAACACTAACCATTACTAATCTTTTTATATAAACAATACTTACTTCATTTTTATAAAACACTAACCCTCTTTTATCTTATAAAAAATGTTCACTTTTTTTTATTATTTTGTAAAATACTAACCTAAATAACAAAATATTTTTTATACCAATTAAATTGAAAATACCTTTTTAATTAAATGCATATTTGTACATATTATTCATTTTTCATACATAATTAAACTTTTTAATTAATTAAACATTCATTTTTGTACATAACAATTCAAATACATTTATTTTCTAAATATCGAAATTCACAAATATTTGGACTAAAATACTTTCCAATTAAAACTTAACATTTAATCAAAACACTTCATTTTTTCTTTTTGTACATAATCCAACACATACAAAAAATCAAGATTCATCTAAAAAACATTATCTAGGTCAAAACCCTAATACGACTCAATTTCGCATTACGCACTTGTACACAAATACATACACAATTCACATACATATTCACTTGTACATTTACACAATATATTGCCCTATACACACTTTATCTTATATCTGTATATTTGATATTCATTTGATCGCGACATTCGATTTGGTTGTAAATACTATAAGTCTCATCCCCTTGTACATTTATACCCCCACTCCCGGACATTATTTTGTAATAGCGTAGATTTACATTCCGCAATTTACAGCTTTTCAATTATACCATGGTTAGACCTAGGGTTTGTATGTACATAAAATCAAACGCTAGATAACCTAATACAAGACAAATGCATGTAATCAATACACAATCACACTTGCACCCCCTAGGGTAATCCCACATGTTGCCTTCCAAATGGGCCATGCTTGCACGTCGAATGTCTTTGGCAAAACAAAATCAAATGATCATAAGTCCCTCGATGACGCTTTCGAAAGTTGCCTAAACGGAATGATCATAGTCCCTTCAAAACAAATTGCCAAAGACACTTGGCATCATTGCATTCATGGTCCATACGATGACCCACGCCCGTCCTGAATAAACTTCCTAAATGCAAGATTGTCCACCAATTTCAATGGTGGAACAAAATTGTTAAAAGGGGTTAAAACATGACAAAAAACCTTTGAGTACAATAGGGTAGACAAAACTCTTAGTTACTTGAGATCAAACTTGCAAAAACACTTGCCTTCTTTTCAAAAACCACAATCCACGACACTTTCAAAAATCAAACTTTTCAAACTTTTGAAACATCTTTTCGAAAAGATATGCACCTTTGTAAAACATTCGAGTAAAGAATTATTACAAGGTTGGCCTAAGACAAGGCATCTTTTTCCAAAACATTTTCAAAACAACCCACACACGCACTATTTTCAAAGCAATCGAAAAACAAGGCAAGTGATCTAAAAAACCAAGTAACTAAGAGCCCATGGATAACCATGGATGAAAAGGGTGCTAATACCTTCCCTTTTCATAATCTACCCCCCGAACCCACGAAATATCTCAAAAAGGTTTTTGCTGTGCTTTTTAACCTTTCCTTTAGGATAAAATAAAAAGTCGGTGGCGACTCTTGCTAACCGCACAAGTGCGAATACGAACGCAAAACACTAGTCAGTTCTCCCACCGTATCACAGAGTCGATCTGAAATTTTTCAAAAGAAACTTTTTAAACCCACATTGAAAAGCAAACAAACAATTTGAAAACACATTGAGCAAGTATCTAAGAGCCCATGGATAACCATGGATAGAAAGGGTGCTAACACCTTCCCTTTCTATAATCTACCTCCCGAACCGAGAGCAATCTCTTTAAGGAATTTTTCTGTGCTTTTGTCCTTTCCATTTGGAGAAAATAAAAGACGGTGGCGACTCTTGCTTCCGCGACATTTCGCGAAACCAGCGTTAAACAGTCAGTTCCAGATCCACCGATCACAGAACTGGCGACTCTGCTGGGGATTGAATTTAAAGTGAGGTGTACCTTAGGGATAGGTCATAACTATGTTTTCAATTGTCTTCTTTGCTTGCTTTAAATTGTGGGTTGCTTGGGAGTTCTATAGATCCTAACCCGGATCTGGGGGATACCTTTCTTAGAAAGTAGCAACAAGGCTGTGAGGGAACTGTGCGGGGTATACCGACATGGTTGAAACAGTCTGCTACGTTGATGTGGCACTTTGGTGTGTACCGGTAACCCTTGAGTTCAGTCAAGGAGAGTACGGGGCCTCCGCGTGGTGTCGTGAAGCATCAACAGACCTTAGGAACCTTAATTGAACTATCTTGGCCTCTTTAGGGTAGTGAGATAACTGACTTTGGTGCAGTCCGAGGTTGGTTGATACTCGATACTACACTCAATTGAGGGTTGCTTTCCTGGAATATTTCGGTCGCCAGTTCAGTGGCTAAATCGAAACGATGAACAATGAAAGCAATCCCGTGATATTGGGAACCTTAGAACCCGGTTACTTTGATTAGGACAGGTTGAGCCCACCAACTTCAAAAGGGTAGTACCCCAAACCCCATGCTGGCCTTAAACTCTAAGGGTTTCTCTTGTGTGACTTGTGTGCCTTCGTACTTGACTATTTGCATGCTTGTTATCTGACACATGAACTACTTGCAGGTTTTGTTTATAGTCCTTATTTGGGACTCATAACAGTATTATTAAGTCTTGCAGGTTGTTTGTAGTCCTTAATCAGGGCTCATAACAGGGTGTACTAACTCTCTTGCAGGTTTTGTTTGTAGTCCTTAATTAGGGCTCATAACAAAGGGTACTGAATTTCTTGCAGGGTTTGTTTATAGTCCTTAATTGGGACTCATAACAGGGTTACTTGCATTACTCCACGCATAGCATGACATCATACCATTGCATACATCCTAACCCATTTCAAGGATCTCAAGGGCTTGTGATGCAGGTCATGATGAACCAACTGTCCAGCAAGGGGCAAAGAGGATTTATTTTCCTCTAGCCAGAGTTGTCAGGGGCTATGACCCACTTGATATGGTGAGCTCCGACTCTTGAAGAAAGTTCCCCGAGCCAAGGTTGTCAGGGGCTATGACCCACTGGATATGGTGAGCTTTTGACCCTTGATGAAGGACTCTCAACAACATGAAGTTCCTTCAATCAAGTTACTGGTTCCCAAATGCTAACAATTTTTCCTGTTTACCCCGCGAGGTCCTTGAAATCATTGCATGCATGTCATACATCATTGCATTGCAGGTATCCCTTTGACAGGTTGCTTACCCTTCTTCGCTGTTTATTTCAGCCGATCGTCATGGATCCTGAATCATCAACTGAACGGTCCATCAAAGCCCTCCAGGCTCAGAACACCCAGTTCCAAAAGCTGATCATGAATTTGACCCAGGGGCAGCAAGACCTGAAGGCTCTGCTCTTGAAGAAGGACAAGAAGAAGAGGAGGACTGTCTTGTTCAGCCCTAGGCGCAGATCTGGGAATACACCGCAGACTGAAACTGAGAGGACTACCCTATCTGTGAGGGAAAGCAGTCACCATGAGAGAGAGGTGCCTAGTCCAGTGGTCTCCGACAACGAGACAGATTTCAACGACGAGCAGTACCCTCCGGCTGAGGACAAATACAAACAGTTGGAAGACCGGCTCAGTGCTATGGAGATACAAAAGGTGCCTGGCCTGGACTTCGAGGATCTAGGTCTGTCTTCTGGGGTAGTGATCCCGCGCAAATTCAAGGTACCTGCCTTTGCTAAATACGACGGGGCATCCTGTCCTAAATTGCATCTCAGAGCTTACACAAGGAGGATCCAGCCCTACACAGCTGACAAAAACTTATGGATCCATTTCTTCCAAGAAAGTCTTTCAGGGACTCAGCTCGAATGGTTCTACCAACTGAACGGAGCCAACATCCATACCTGGGAAGACCTAGCCACTGCATTTTACAAACACTATCAGTATAATGCCGACCTCGCTCCCACGCGCACCCAGCTTCAGGGGATGTCTATGGGTACAGGCGAAGGCTTCAAAGAGTATGCTCAAAAATGGAGGGACCTTGCTGGAAGGGTACAACCACCTCTGACTGACCGCGAGCTCGTCGACATGTTCTTGGGGACCCTGTCTGGTCCATTCTTCAACCACCTAATTGGGAATTCTGCTGCTGGGTTTACAGATCTTGTCTTGACTGGGGAGAGAATTGAAGCTGGTATCAAGTCGGGGAAGATTCAAGAAACCGCGCCTGCAGATGCTCAGAAAAAGCCCCACAATGGGAAGAAGGAGTCCAATGCTGTACATGGTAAAAAGGGTCATCATGATGTAGGGGCAATCCAGATCTCTGATCCCGCGCCTGTTCAACAAAGAAAGAGCAATAGGCGTAGGATAAAGCATCAGGATAGGAAGTATACTGACATCAACATGCCCTTGTCTCAGGCATTACAACAATTGCTGAGGGCAAAACTGATCACACTAAAGGATCCTCCTCAAAATCCTGATACTTCCTCTTCCAAATACAACCCGGGTGTGAGATGTGCCTACCATTCTGACAGTCCGGGACATGACACCGACGACTGTTGGACCTTGAAGAACAAGATCCAGGATTTGATTGACGCCAAGGAGGTCGAGTTTGAACACTGATCCTACACCGAATCATCGAGAATGTCTTTTGTTCATTCAAATATTCAAGTTGTACTTTTCTTTGATTGTTCGAACCTTTATTCATGTTAAACATTGTTATCA
Source organism: Vicia faba (assembly GCA_948472305.1). Classification (NCBI taxonomy): domain Eukaryota; kingdom Viridiplantae; phylum Streptophyta; class Magnoliopsida; order Fabales; family Fabaceae; genus Vicia; species Vicia faba. Next base: position 1,241,401,986 of record OX451735.1, on the reverse strand, counting down.
CATTAATGCATCGCTTATGTCTATTTTGAATCAATATATTCGCATTCCCTATATGCAAATTGTTTTCATATTTTTTCTGATGACAACTCTCGTTAATTCTAAACCTCTTGAGGGAGGATGACGAAAATGATACCACAATCTTTACAGTATGCTTTTGAACAGACCCCGCTGATGAGGTACAGGCATTGTTTCAATTCCTAAACACTGGAGTTATAAGGATGATAATCCCTCGTCAACCCCTCTGAGCCAAAGAAGTAGGAGTTTTTCTTTTCGAAATTTAAAACCCTTAATCATAACCTGGGGCAGGGTAGTTCTCTCAGTTGATCCAAGTGCATAACAAATGGCACCAAAGAGGTCCTTACAACAAAAAAAGAAAGACAGTGATGGTTCCGAATAATCAATAAAGAAAGGCAGTCATTATCTCAAAAAATAAAAAACCCATTAAGTCAAAACCCATGAAGGAGACTTACAAAACTGGGGCATCCCGCTGACTGTAATTCCAAAAAAGGAAACAGTTCAGGCAAAAAAAAAAGAAGGGGAATAACAAAAAAAGAAAGAAAGAGGTCCTACAAACCCTCAAAAACAAAAATGACTGCCTATTCAGAATAAATCATCAACCATCATTGGAGCATCAAAACAAAGACTCGAACACGGTCTAACGTATGATCAACTGAGTTTAGGTTTGGAGAACATCACGAAGAGCGGGTGGGTACAAAAATTTGAGCCTTTATCCTTTGTTTCTTAAACCGTGAACCAGGCCACGTTATAACCCTCGAAAGTCCTAGCTGAAGCATGGGTTAGTTCGAAAGCATACTGTTACGAAAGGTATCCTGACTCCTGAAGGCTCGCTGTAAAATCTTGAGTTGACATCACGTTTTACAAACATTCACTTGTTTTATGAAAAAGAATGCATTTTCAAAATCTTCAAGACAGACATAAGCTTTGCATTTTTGATATAACATTGTTTGCATATGACTTTTTGTTTGAACAGCAGGGAAATCCGCACGATGAATACCTAGTGAACAAAAGCACTCCCGATCAAGGGGCATGATATGATCATGGTCCATCATCTGGGGCAGTCTAATCAAGATTCGGAGAATCTCTAAAAGACCAAATAGCCTGGGGCAAATCTCCGCCTGGGTCACTTGGGGCACTCCAGCAACAAATCTTGCACGATCAGACACCTTCGGGTAATATGGCAATACAAACAGCCAGGGGCACCTCCCTGCATTCTAAAAGCACGGACATAGTCGAAAAGATATTACGCACAATCAAAGACCCGCTAGGTCGACTGGCCTAGGCAAAAATAAGGGCTCCCCGGCGAACCAAAAGGGTTCGGGCAAAAATAAGGGATGAAAAGAAAAATCTGTACACCCGGCAAGTCGAAAACCTGAAAAGGCGGCTTGGGCAAAAATGGGTATCCCGGTGGACTGAAAACCCGAAAGGGCGGTCCAGGCAAAAGTTAGGGATTAAAGCGTACGACTATGTCCTGTTATCCTGTCACCTGCTTACCGAAAGAAGGTTTGTCCATCAACAGTTATCAGCACCTCACAGATCCCCTGCTTCAATATCAGAAACTGGGGCAATGATGAGTTGTCTAAAAGATCCAGTGGCTCTGTCCACCGAAGTGCCAAGGTAAGGTCAGCTAAAGAATGCGACCAAGAGCGAACGCGTCGTCTGGCTTTATTCAAAGAGTTATTTCCTTAACAGGATATAACTGGGTTATCCTCAGCCAAAAGCCATGGAGAGGTCGTCATCAACGCAGTTCTTTCCTATCCCCAGCGAAGTTTATCAACACTTCCAATACAACAAAGGTATCTGCGACAAGTTATCTCCAATCTCAGCAAAGCACCTCTATCCCCACAGAGTATTACTCCCCAGCATGGTCGTTAGGGCATCTTTTCTCCCCGCAGAATCTTCCATTTGCCAAGTGTATTCCGCAACGGAGTTATCTTCTCCTACTGGTATTCTTGCAACTATCATCCCTAGCGGAAGCAAAGATCTATTCTCCAACATCAGCCCAGGAGTGACTTCCCGGCACCCGTCAAGGATCTATTTTCCTAAAGACGAAAGACATACATTTCTAAAACATCACATACATCATTATCGCATGCATAGACGCATCATATCTTACAAATCTCATTTATGTTGAGAACATCATTGTTTGATCCATATCATGCATTGCATATGACTGACCTTTACCTTTCAGGAAAGATGCAGTTTAAATTCTCAATCATATCTCAAGACTTTGTCCGGTTCAGTTAAATCGACCCTAAGATTTTCCTGATGCTTATCCAGTCAAAGGCCTTCTCTGGTTCAGTCAGATCGACCCTAAGATCTCCCTGATGCTTATCCAGTTGAAGATATTTCAAGACCTAGACCGGTTCAGTTAAATCGACCCTAAGATTTTCCTGATGCTTATCCAGTCAAAGGCCTCCTCTTGGTTCAGTCAGATCGACCCTAAGATCTCCCTGATGCTTATCCAGTTGAAGATGTTTCAAGACCTAGACCGGTTCAGTTAAATTGACCCTAAGATTTTCCTGATGCTTATCCAGTCAAAGGCCTTCTCTAGTCCGGTTAAATCGACCCAAAACAGATTTTACTGATAAAGACTCAGTAGAAGTTATCCAAGATTTTCTCAACGAGCGTTGTTGAAGTTAAAATCGTCCAAGATTCTCTTAATAATGCTATTGAGGTAGAAGTCACCCAAGATTCCTTCATCTTCCTGCTGAGGTAGTAATCGTCCCAGATTCCTTCATCATCCTGCTGAGGTAGCAATCGTCCCAGATTCCTTCATCATCCTGCTGAGGTAGCAATCGTCCCAGATTCCTTCATCATCCTGCTGAGGTAGCAATCGTCCCAGATTCCTTCATCATCCTGCTGAGGTAGCAATCGTCCTAGATTCCTTCATCATCCTGCTGAGGTAGCAATCGTCCCAGATTCCTTCATCATCCTGCTGAGGTAGCAATCGTCCCAGATTCCTTCATCATCCTGCTGAGGTAGCAATCGTCCTAGATTCCTTCATCATCCTGCTGAGGTAGCAATCGTCCCAGATTCCTTCATCATCCTGCTGAGGTAGCAATCGTCCCAGATTCCTTCATCATCCTGCTGAGGTAGCAATCGTCCCAGATTCCTTCATCATCCTGCTGAGGTAGTAATCGTCCCAGATTCTCTCATCGTCCCGCTGAGGTAGTAATCGCCCAAAGGTTCTCTCATCGTCCCGCTGAGGTAGTAATCGCCCAAAGGTTCTCTCATCGTCCCGTTGAGGTAGTAATCGCCCAAAGATTCTCTCATCGTCCCGCTGAGGTAGTAATCGTCCAAGGTTCTCTCATCGTCCCGTTGAGGTAGTAACCGTCCCTGATTCATTCATCACATCATTATCAACAAAAACCTTTTTCAGATGTTTCCCTCTCCGGCATGAGCGTGAGGTGATAGTCTCTTATGGTCCCCTCTCCAACGGCGAGTGAGGTGGTAATTCCCTTTCAAGATGTTTCCCTCTCCAACGGCGAGTGAGGTGATAATCTCTTTCAGATTATAATTTCCTATAGTTCCCTCTCCAACGGTGAGTGAGGTGACTCCCTTTGAGATTATAATGTCCTTTGGGTCTCTTCCCGATACTGCAAAGATGGTAATTCCCGCCAAGATTTTTCTCAACGAGCGTTGTTGAAGCTAAAGTCGTCCAAGGTTCTCCTACCATTCATGCTAAGGAAGTAACTATCCCTGGTTCATTCATCATCCTGTGAAGCTCCAGACTCAGCTCCTGTAACCAGTCAGGACACATCTGTATCAAGCATCTGAAAATCAGCTCCTGCAACGTGCCAGGTACTCATTTTTTTCTCTTGCAGGTATGCAGGTTCTCGCTAAGGAATCTCTTACGCGATCAACATCCAGATGGCATCTATAAGCCCATCATCCTATCCAGCAATCTCCAAATGGCATCTATAAGCCCATTCCCCCATCACTGCTACTATGTGAGCGCAAATTTCTAGGGCACTCTAGTGTCCAATCATCTTCTACCCTCGGATTACGAAAGGCACGCCAGCCAATCTGCATCCTCAGGTCTAAGAAGATTGAACAGGGGCAACTGTTGTACCCCAAAATTTGCCCTCCCATATTCTTCAGGAAATTACCAAGCCAAGCTTCAGAAGTCCCCAAGGGTTGTACAGTCAAAAAGGCTCCTATACAGTCAAAACTAGGGTTTGAGTCCTGATCAAAGAAAGGAAGTTTTCAAAGGCCCAATCAAGTCTCACATGCTCACAAATGTGGTCAAACATCCTCATGTCAAGTTTCAAGGCATTCAGCTCAAAATTGCACAGTCAAAACCCTAGATTGCACTACAGTCAACTGTAGGGGCAAAATGGTCATTTGACAGTCAAAAGTTCAAATTTTTGGTCAACATATCATTTTGAAGCCACAAACATCATTTGATCAATGCTTGATCATGATTCTCAAAATTTGGCTCAGAAATCATCAAAGATGCAAAAGTTGCCTTATTTGGACAGCTGAAAAAGTCAACTGAAATTGACCAGGGCATAACTTTCACATGGATTATCAGAAAAATTCCATCCAAAGCTCATTTTGAAGAGAAAGACATTTCCTACAACTCATCTTCATATTCCAAGTCCAAGAAATGCTCTCACAAAAAGTTATCAATTTCAACATTATAGGTCATTTTCAAAAGTCAACAAAAAGGGACTTTAAGTCAAAGGCCATAACTTGAGATTGGTAAATCAAAATGACATGGGACCAAAGACATTGGTTAGAGGACTCAAAGACCTTTCCAAAATGTCCAAGAACATGAGAAAAGCTTAAAAATTGACCAAGTTATGCCTTGTGGAAGTTGGGAAATTTTTGGAAATTTTTGAAAGTCAACATTGATCCAAAAGGCCTAAATTTGCTATTGGGCCCATTTTTCTTCCAAGTTTCTTCATGCCAAGCCTATGCACGACCATTAGGCCCAAAGGGAAGTATTTTCTCATTTTTTAATTATTTATTTGAATTTATATTAATATCAATTCAATTAAGTTATTTAAATATGTGAAAAATATAAACTTGACCTAAAAAAATCTTTTTATGCATGATTTGGCTTCTATAATTCGTGCACATGCTAATAGGGAAAGATTTGGTGCTAATTGATCAGAATTGACACAAAAACCATGAAAAAAAGATATGGAAAAGATATAAGGAAATCAAATATTGAAAACTATCAATGCCATGGATTTTGTACAATTTTGTTGACCTAATGCCTTCACTATATGATCAGGAATGCAAACCTAATGGCCTTACACTCCAAGCTGCGCAGAAAATCAATATACAAACTCGCAAAAATTCTCAAAAAGCTCAAATCTGAAATCAGGGTTCTAGTTCGATTCAAGCCTCAACTTTCATTCCATTAGCATCCTGAAGCATCACTGAATGTTTCTCAATCATTAACATCAACCAAAACGCAAAGAAGTGGTATCTATAACTCAAACTGTACAGCAAAAAAGTGACAATCGTTTTTTACATTCTAAGCATTATCATGACATTCTAACTGTGGATTTATGTTCCTTATGAGTTTCTAGAGCTAACCATTACATTCAATTGCTTTTTTGTGCCTTATATGCGAATCTACCATGTTCATATTTTAGGGTTTTCAGCTCTTTGAATTGGGGCTTTTGAAACGCAGTAAAATTAAGCCTCAAGACCATTACCATTGCAATCAGCGTGCTCCAACGAACAAGACACATTACTCGCGATGAATTTATGTCCAACAGGATCCTAGTCGCTATTTTCTCATATGCTATTTTCTGCAACGGTGTCAAAACCGTTGCCTAATACTTTTGTGTTTCAGAAAATAAAAAAGAGAACGAAGAAGAAGACTCGGTGTCACGACGTGGTTCGCTGATTCAAATTTTCGCGCGTTTCCCCATTACGCGTTGGTTTTGCTTTTTATTATTTATTTACTATAATATGTTAATGAAAACTTGATGGCTCAATTGGCAGGTGGTGAACGTGGTGACTTCCAAGACCTGGGTTCGAACCCCAGGTCTTTCACATGCTCAATATTATTTTTCAATAATTAATCCCATGCAGCGCCCAAGGCCAGGATCATCATGCACGCCCAGAAATCACCATCCACGCGTCCAGCAAACCCAATCCAAAGGCCAGGATCCATGGTGTACCGTGAGTACTAGTCAACGCCTAGGCATGTTGCTTGGAAAGTCAACGAAGACTGAAGGTTATTGGGCCAGGCTTCTCAAGTCCATACCTCCATAATGGGACTACACCCCACCCTGGTTTGCTAATTTTGCTTATTTTTCTTATATTTATTTTTAATTATTATTTTACTTGTTTGTTGTTTTAATTTAATAATTATTTTTACAAAAATACAAAAACATCATAAAATCAAAAAATGCCAAAATATAATTTTTATTTTATTATTTCCATAAATAAATTGTATGTAAATTATTTAGTTTAATTAGGTTTTTAACTTTAATTCCTTTTAATAAAAATCCCAAAATATAGAATTAGGTTAATTGATAATTTTTATATCTTTTTAATTTTTCCTTTTTCTCACAATATTATTTATTTATCTATTTATTTTATTTTTTTAAATGTATATAAATAACTTAGATTTAAATTAGGTCAAATTTCAATATTTTCACTATAAACTTAAAAAAACATTAGAATTAGGGTTTAGCATTTCATTTTAATTTTAATTAATTTTTCTTTTTCTCTTAAATCTTAAAAAACACAAAAATACCCAAAACATTTAATTTTTTCATTTTTTATTCCTTATTAAAGTTAATTTTTTTGCAAAAGGGTCCAACGCCCATTGTTTTTAATTATTTAATTTGCGCATTTATTTTATGTCACTTATTATAATTTTGTATCTCTCCCAAAGCATTGTAATTTAAATTTCTTGCACTTTTATTTATTTTGCTTCATTTACTTTCCGCTAAATCGGGTCCGGTTTAATTTTGGCGATGTGGACCCGCGCCATTTGTAATAGTTTAGATTTACTTTCCCGCAAATAATAACTGTTAAAAAGCATGCAAGAATGAATGTCTTAATTAAAATTAAGCGTAGAACACAACAAACATGACAAGACAAATATCTGAAAACGACACACAATCCGCACACACCACCCCTAGGGTACGCCTCACTGTTGCCTTTCGAAAGTTGATCGTCGAGTAGAGGATGTCTTAGTAAGTCCTCATGATCCGGGAACCTGGCATGAGGGTAGCTTCTAAGGTGTCTTCCTATTACTCTGGTGATCACCATGTCCCGAACATCGAATTGACCCTAAAATCGAATTGACCCGAACACCTCCAACGGTGGTGCTACCTACCTCTCAATGGTGGGATGGCACTACTTTAAAGGACATTTACACAGACGAATTCCTTAGGGTAGGTAGGTTCTCAAGGATACTTGCTCTAATTTCAAAACAAACCAAAAATACTTTTCACATCACACATTTTCAAAAGCTTTCAAAGCAAACTTTTCAAACACTCTGACGTATGAGTCGATCTGAAATTTTTCAAAAGAAACTTTTTAAACCCACATTGAAAAGCAAACAAACAATTTGAAAACACATTGAGCAAGTATCTAAGAGCCCATGGATAACCATGGATAGAAAGGGTGCTAACACCTTCCCTTTCTATAATCTACCTCCCGAACCGAGAGCAATCTCTTTAAGGAATTTTTCTGTGCTTTTGTCCTTTCCATTTGGAGAAAATAAAAGACGGTGGCGACTCTTGCTTCCGCGACATTTCGTGAAACCAGCGTTAAACAGTCAGTTCCAGATCCACCGATCACACTTACAAATGGACCTATGTACCTCGGGTAAGGCACAAGGTTAAAAGTGTACGAATTGTTTGAGAATTATTACAAACCAACAGAAATGTTTGAAAGATAAATTACGGATTCATGAAAGTAATGGGAACAAAGTCTTTTGCTTCCCAATTACACAGTCCTCTATCAACAGTGGGGAAAATCCAGTCTTCCAAGTTGCTCTCCTCTTCACTATCCTCCAAAGCATTGACTCCATGATGGGTGATCTTCAATGGTGGCCCTCCAGCCCAGGAGCAAAGCACAGCCTTTTGACTAGCCGAAGTGAAACCCAAGCCGAATTTATATGATTTAAAAAGGAAAATCGGGAAGCTATCCCCAGATTGTGCTTCCTCCTTCTTCAATCACAACCTTTGCATCTTTGAGGAATGACATCCGAGGCACATGTTTGGTAATCATGGGTACAAAAGACACTGTCTTGGTTGCCGCAATCTCCTGAGCTACCTCTTCAAAATGCTGAAAGGGGGTTTCGATGAATTCGCCATCCAATTCTACATAGCGGAAATAATTTAGATGGCTTATCATGTATTCCTCTTCACCATGCACAATTATGATTTTTCCCCGGACAAGGTACTTGAGCTTTTGATGCAGAGTTGAAGTGACGGCTCCAGCATGGTGAATCCAAGGTCTTCCCAACAAGCAAGAATAGGAAGAACGGATGTCCATCACGTAGAATATGGAGTTAAAGGTTTTAGTTCCCACTTTAATCGGGATGTCCACCTCCCCGTGGACCATCCTTTTAGAACCATCAAAGGCTTTGACAATGATGTTGTTGGGCTTCAGGGTTAGGCCTTCACAGTCCAACCTATCCAAGGCCTTCTTCGGCAAGACATTTAATGAAGAACCAGTGTCTACCAGTACGTATGCTAGAGTAGTCCCTTTGCATTCCACCGAGACATGCAAAGCGTCATTATGTTTTCTCCCTTTTGATGTTAAATCGGCATCAGAGAATCCTAGACCATTGTCAGCTGTTAGGCTAGCTACACATTCCTGGGATTGATCCGTGGAGGTTTCCTGTGGCACGTGGGTCGTCTTTAAAAATCTGATCAAAGCTTTAGCATGAGCTTCTGAACAAAGCAGCAGGTCCAACATTGAGATCTATTAGGGGGTTTTCCCCAGTTGTTCCACAACATCATAATCGCTTTTCTTGATTATTTTCAAAATCTCTTCCATTTCTTTTTGAGAGGTCTCAGGGATGATCAACGGCTGATCCCTCTTCCTGACGGGCTCTTCTTGGATCCCTTTCCCTCCATCATCAGCAGCAGTAGAGGGGATAACCACAGGAATTACAACTTCTTCAATAACTGGAGTTCTCGCAGATATGTTGACCGGTACAGGGGTAACCTTAGGAGCAGCTGAGGGTCCGAAGATTGCCTTTGGAGGGGCAATCTCCGGAGAGAAAATTCTTCCACTGCGGGTGATTATACTCGTTCCGACAATGTTTCTAATGTCATAAGTCTCTTCATCAGAACTCTCTTCAGTTGATTCAATTTGTTTAATACCGTGGTAGAAGATCTCTCCATCATAGTTCCACGGTATTGATTTGTTGGACGTGTATGGGACGGGCCCCTGCAGGGTTATCTTCAAAGGTGCAATCTTCGGATCGGATGTAATCTTAACAGGTCTTTTGGAGACCTTGGAAAGATTGGCGGATATGGTAATTATCGAAACATCATTGACAGGAGTCGGTGTAACAGGAGTCTTTTCAAAAAGGATTTCTTGATTATCCATTAGGCGTTGGATGCCTAACTTCAACAATGGACAATCGGTTGGTAAGGATGAACAAAGGTAGCAATCTTCTTCACAACCTGGGAAAATCCCAGCCTTCAACAAATTCAACTTTATTATCTGTAGCGAAGTCATCAAATCATCAACAGTAGCAACAAAAAGATCTTCTTCAACAACATGGGCATTGTGACCATGTTTTGGCATTGGAGTAGAGATCACATTCGGCTTTTCAGGGGCGTAGAATTCAACTTATTTAGCATCTATCAAATCCTGAATCTTATTCTTTAGGGCCCAACAACTATTGGTGTCGTGCCCCAGGCTATCTGAATGAAAAGCTCACTTGGCATTTTCATGGTAGAACGGAGAAGATGTATTCGGATTCTTCGGGGCTTCTATCAAACTTGCAAGGTTTAACTTCAAGAGATGGGGTAGAACCTGAGCGGGAGTCATGTTTATCCGGGTGTATTGCCGAGCAGGCCTTTCCACCATTGTTTGGTTGGTTATGGGTTGATTGTTTCTGGGTTGATCAGTTGCAGAGTTCTGAATCATTACGGCCCCCACCGCTGGCCGGCGCTCAACTCTTCCTTGACCTCTTTGAGAGTAGGCAGTTGGAAAAGTCTTTTTGATGGCTGCAGAAGCAGATGCATCCTTTTGAATTTTCCCGCTCTTGATTCCGTCTTCAACTCTCTCACCAGTTAGAATCAACTCGGTGAACCCCACAGATGAACTTCCAATCAGGTGATTAAAGAAAGGACCTGGCAGAGTCCCTAAGAAAATATCCACAAGCTCTCTTTTAGATAATGGTGGCTGCACCCTTCCCGCTAAGTCTCTCCATTTCTGAGCATACTCTTTGAAACCTTCATTTGAGACCATGCCCATACTCTGTAATTGAGTATGGGTTAGTGCTAAATCCTCATTATATTGATACTGTCTGTAGAAGGCGGCCGCCAAATCCTCCCAATTATGCACATCAGACCTCTCCAACTGGTAAAACCAATCCAACTGTGTCCCCAATAAACTGTCCTGGAAGAAATGTACCCACAGGTCTTTGTCAGAAGAATATGGTTAAATTTTCCTGACGTAAGATCGTAGGTGCATCTTTGGGCAAGACACCCCGTCGTATTTAGCAAACAGAGGTACTTTGAATTTAGGGGGGATGACAATTCCGGAAACCAAACCTAAATCTTCAAAGTCCAGCACAGGCACTCTCTATAACTCCATGGCTGCCAGACGCTCTTTCAAGTTCTTGTATTTGTCGTCTGCAGGAGGGTACTGTTGTTCAGAATAGTCTTCATCCTCTTCTTCCTGTTCTTCTTCCTCAGACTCAGATGGTACTGCAGCTCCCTTTCCTTTTCCTACCCCTTCATCAGATGTTGAGGGGAAATCCAGGACCCTTCTGGCTTGACCTTCAAATCTTCTACCCAAAGTAGCCACACCAACTCTCTTCTTTTTCTTTTTCTCCTTTTCCTTCTCTAGTAAGGTATTGAGCTCCTCCTAACCCTTAGCCAAGGTCATGAGTAGCTGTTGGAACTATGAATTCTGCGCTTGCAATTCTTTGACCGTCTTCTCAATATCCATCTTGCTGAAATAAACAGCAGAGAGATAAGGAAACCTGGTGTGAAGACTTGTTTATGCATATGATGAATGATATGTATTCATGTAATGCATTCAAGGATTTAGAAAAATTCAAATTTGTTTTAAACAAAAAACAAACACACGTCATATTAATAAGATAGAATTTGTTAGTACATCAATGCCCCATGGGCAAAATAATACAAAATTCTAATGTAAAAAGATGTTGCGCATCCTTTTTGGTTCAATGTAGGTGTTGAGAGTCTGCTCTTCGTGAAGTTGACGAGTAAGTTCCAAAACCTTCTTCTCGCTTGCGTAGAATTGGGCTTCAAAAGTATTGCGCTCTCCCTTGAACTGTATCCAACTCCTTTGCAAATCTTCTAGTGATGTTGGCATGTCAGGATGTATGAGGGTGTATGGAACCTCTACTTCCCTAACAGGCTCTATAATCACAGGTAGAATGTAGCGGTAAGGCATTATAAGACTTTGGGCGCGGGTTAGTACCCACTTGAGGTAAGGCTCAAGGGGGATGGAATTCTTGTATCCCAAGGTCTTACTGTCCACCTTGTTGGGCATCCTCCAAGCTCGTATGAACCTTTGTCGAAGTCCTTGATCGTCGTTGTCGAAGTCAAAAACCAAGTATGGAATCAGCATGTCATGTAGGCCATCCCTTCGGGCATACCCAAACTATCCCAGAGCCAAGCAGGGGTTGTAGGTGATGCCTCCCCTAATGCCTAGTAGAGGGACATTAGAAAATTCTCCATAACGGTCAATGATGATAACATTTTCTCGGGATCGATAACACCAATGAATATCTGAATGCGTAAGGGTCATCAACCGTTGTGACCACCTCAAACCTTGCTCATTCTTCAAAACTGATTGGGGAAGATAAGAAATAAACCATCTTGCCAGTAGAGGAGTACAGCACATGAGAATAACTCTTTTCCTCATTGTTCGAGTGTGAAATGAGTGGAGGATATCCCCTAGCAATGTAGGCACCGGGTTGTGAGCCATGAAGATTTTGACAGAATTCACATCTATAAGCTGATTAGAGTTTGGGAACAAGACCACCCCATAGATGAGAAGAGCTACAATCTCCTCAAAATCTTGTAAGTCCAAGGAATTCCAGCATTCTTGAGCTTTCTCAAACAGAAACTTTGACAAGATCCCTTGACACCACTTCTAGTTTCCCAATGGCCTAGGACATCAGATGGTTGCAAGTGTAGGGCTTGAGCAACATCTTCGGGCTTTGGATCTATTTCCGTACCGTTGAAGGGTAGTTGATGGAGAATAGGAATCCTCAAGAGTTGAGAAAATTCCTCCAAAGTAGGCACTAGCTGGTAGTCAGGAAATGTGAAGCAGTGGTGTAGGGGGTCAAAGAACTGGAAAAGAACTTTCACCATGTCTTCCTCAGTGTTGGTGTTGACTAAGTTGAGAAGACGACCATGCCTCTCGGTGAATGGAGAATACTCTGGAATCCTAGAAGCAAGCTCCTTGAGTTGAGGAGGAATTCTCACAAGGTTGACCTGAATAGTTTTCCTGCGAAGTGATTCCATAACCTACAAAACAGGAACAAAGATGAAGATCCAAAATCCTTGAAATGGTTAGTGGATGCATATGATGCTTCATGATGTTCATGATGTTATGCACAAGTATATGTACAAGCAAATCACACAAGTTCCTAGTTTCAGGCTTGCAAGGGGTTTCATAGGTAAGTACCCTCTTGAAGTTTAGTTGGCTCAACCTGTCCTAGAAATAGTAACCGGGTTCTAAGGAGCTCAATATCACTGGATTATTTTCTGTGTTCATTGTTTCAGTTTAGCCACTTTACTGGAGACCGAAATATTCCAAGAAAACAACCCTCAATGAGTGTAGTATCGAGTATCTACCAACTTCAGACTGCACCAAAGCCGATTATCTCACTACCCCTAAAAAGGCCAAGTTGGTCAAGTAAAGGTTCTAAAAGTCCATTAGTGCTTCATGACATCACTCAGCGGCCCCGTATTCTCTTTGATTTACTCAAAGGCTACCGGTACCTATAAATATGTCGCACTAATATATCTATTGCTTAGACCATGTCGGTATACCCCACACAGTTTCCACAATGTATTGCTATTTACCTATGAATGTTTCCCAAATCCGAGTAGAGGATTCAAACCCAAACAATAGAACTAAAGTGTAAAGCATACAAGTCAAACAAGATAAGCATGTAAAGGTGATCTAAACCCTAAGGTAACCCCACTTTTATATATATTCCCCAGCAGAGTCGCCAGTTCTGTGATACGGTGGGAGAACTGACTTGAGGTTTTGCGTTCATGTTCGCAGATGTTTCGGTTTAGCAAGAGTCGCCACCGACTTTTATTTTATCCAAAGGAAAGGTCAAAAAGAACAGGAAAGACCTTTGAGATGTTTTCCTTGGTTCGAGGGGTAGATTATGAAAAGGGAAGGTGCTAGCACCCTTTTCATCCATGGTTTTCCATGGGCTCTTAGTTACTTGTTTAGATAACTTGCTTTGCTTTTCCAATTGTTTGAAATGGTGCTTTTGTGTGTGGTTATGAAAGTATTTTGAAAAGAGGCCTTTGTTTAGGCAACCTTTGTAATGATTCTTGTTTGAATATATACAAAGGTGTTTGTCTTTTGAAAAATGTTTCAATGTTTGAAAGTTTGTTTTGAGACTGTTTTAAAATTGTGTGTGTGTTTTTGAAATGAGCAAGGATGGTTTGCAAGTTGATCAAGTAACTAGGAGTTGTCTATCCTACTCAAAGATCTTTCTTACACATTTTTAAACCTTTGATATTGTTGTTTTACCATTGTGTTTGGTAAACAAGCTTATATTTGAATGTTAAACGGGACGGGCGTGGGTCATCGTATGACCATGATAACAATATTGCCAAGTATCTTAGCAAGTTTTTGAGGGTCTAGATCATTTTTGTTTAGGAAACCAAAATAGCGTCATCGAGGGACTATGATCTTTTGTTTTGTTTTGTTTTGCCAAGATACCTAGCATGCATACCACGGCCATTTTAAGGCAACAAAGTGGATGAAACCCTAGGGCTTGTGTGCATTGTGTTGTCATTTTTCATGCATTTTTGTCTTGTGTTTAGTCATGCTATTTGTTTTGATTTTGGTCTTTTGCATACAAACCCCCTAGTTTTACTATCATGCATACAATACGATAAATTGCGTAAAAGTAAATCTAAGACTATTACAACAATATTATGGGGAGGGGGATACAAGTTTGAATAAGGAGATATTGATCAAAATAAAGCCCTAAAACTATTACAACCATATTGAATTTATTTGTACAAATAAATAAACAAGCAAATATTTAAATATGCAAATAAATGTAAATATGCACAAATGTTTTTGTATATTTATTTTATGTATGTAAAATAAATTTGTTTAATGTCTTAAAAATAAGAAAATAAAAATTATTTTTTTTTTTTTTTGAAAAGGGTGGAAACCCTAGTTTTTGTTTAAAAGAAAATACATATTCTAATTATTTATTTATTCATTTTTATGTATAAGAAAATAAATAAATGTATATACAAAATGTTAAAAAATAAAATATGTGAGAAAATATTATTTTATATATATAATATAATAAAAATAAAAATATGTAAGTATTTAATATTATTTACAATTTTATTTAGAAAAATAAAGTAATATTAACCTAATAATTATTTATTATGCAAATAAAAATAAAATAAAAATATGATAAAATGCCAAAAAATAAAGAAATTATTTTTTGTGTTTTTAAATGTTCAAGAAAAAATAATAAAGTCAGAAAATAAAAAAGAAATGAAAAATATGCAAAAATAAAGAAAATGAGCCAGGGGGTGCAAATAACACAATGGAGGGTGCAAACAGCAAGGCAAGCCAGGCCCAGCCCAATGTTCACTTCGTCCCTGTCCTTGGAACAGATAAACGCGCACGCCATGTACAAACTTGTAACTCCTACATACGTGCTTAAAAATAAAATCTTGCAACATGAAAGTTATAGTTTATTATCACACGATTCTAATGATATAAAAAATTTGATCTAACTCTCAAAGACCAGAGAGAATTTTATCACCTCTAATTTATGACCTAAAAATTTCAGCATGTTCATCATCTAAATTCTCCTAGCTCAGTTAATATAAATATACGCTATGCATATGTACAACTCAAGGACATTGAGGACTACATTTTTGCTTCACAAACCTAAGCCTAATGATGCCTAGATAAGGAGATAGAATTTTGAAAATTACCTGTTTCAGTCAAGTTCGAATATGGCAATGCAGCAACTTTGAATGAGGCCTGAAGGTCTTTTGAGCTTGCTTGATGTTCCTTTGACCTTTCCCAATGCTTAACTTTCTTTGAAATGATCTGAAACTCCTTGTAGAACTCAACCTGCAAAGCTTCAAAATGAAAATGGTGAAGTGTGCAGACGAGGTTACAATTGCTTGAGCAAGGTCTGGACAACTTAGGTGTGATGTATGGAGTGTGTTGGAAGTGATTCAAGACAAAACGCACGAGGCAATTTCAAGATGGCTAAGGTTCTGCAGAGCTTGCCCTATTTTGGGCAGAAATGGAGTTTTTGGTGTATTTGGGTGTTTTAGAGGCTTGTAACTCGTGTATTCTGCTTGCTACAATATGTTGAGATTATTTTGAATGCTACCAAGTCTTGCTCTTATCAGATTTACAAGTTGTGGAGTTTTTGCACCCTTTCTTGTTTTTGAAGTAAAAGGTGAGTTGACAAAGGCACAGCCTGTACAGGCTAGCTCAAAGCCTGAGGAGAGTTGGTAAACCTTTTCTGATGTTTGTGGATGTGGTTTGCTGCAAAAGATTAAGTTCAATGCTCAAGATAAACCAAAGGACATAAAACATGCTTTATCAAAGTAACAATGTTGCCTTTTTGCCATTTTTGGATTAAACCTTTGTACAAAGCTTCAAAGATCAAAACCATGCCATTAACCATTGTATTTTCATTTAATTTATGAGTGTAGAAATGATTAGAACCTGTAAACCAAGTACAAGCATGATCCAAACTGATTTGCAAGTTGTAATATGGTGCAAAATGCCATGGACAAAAGTGATAATTTTCCATTTTCAAACTTTCGATTCTCCCTAACCACAAATGATCTTGGAGAGTTCTTGGACATTTTGGAAATCTTGTAACATGCTCTACAATCCATATTTGAAATTAATTTTGAAATTCCATTTGGAACTAGGTGAAAAGTTTCCATGAAAATAGGTCAAAATCTTGCCTAAACTAGGGCAAAATTTCACTAAGTTAAAAGTTTCATGGACCCTTATTCACAAAATAATAACTTGAGATCCAAGCATCTTTTGGGAAAACTTTGTGAATCAAAGTTTTATATTTTATGGAGGACTACAACTTTCATGTTGGAAGTTTTCTTTGAATCCAATTGCATCATGGTGAAAAAGTTGGGTAAAGTTTGAAAAAAATAAGAAATTTTCATAACTTAGAAAATTTCTAAGTTATGAAAATTTTCAATCTTAAACCCTAATTTCCAAAATTAGGTTTCTTGGTGAACAAGTTTCATGTTTTGACACATCTTGATAAAAAATGACCCCTGGCACTTGATTTTGACCAAAAAAGTCAAAGTTTGACTTTTCAGTGTACAGTTGATTTTTGATCAGTTGACTGGAAAATTCATTTGTCAATCCAATGCATTTGAGATCTTTTGAACCTTGTGATTAGGTAAAGATGATGCCATTGATTCCTTTAAACCATGCTTGAACCCAATTTGCCATTGGCTAGGTGAAAAATCAGAAATTGCCCTTCTACAATCAAAACCCTAATTTTGACAATTTTGCCCTTTTGATGATCTGATCAAATTTCTTGAGGAGTTGTGGTCCAAACTTGATGAAATGGTTCATATGAGTCTATAATGTTGATGTGGATAAAAAATCATGAGGTTTGACTGTAAATTGGCCACAGTTGACTTTTTCCCCAATACAGTTGATTTTTAGGTCAATTGTCCAATTGACTGGGCAAAAATTTGATTCAAGGCTTGAAACTTGGTATGGGAAATCTTAGAGGTCCAACATGAAGTATGAAAGTCACATGAGGCATTGGAAGTCCAAAAATACCTGTGCAAACTCAAACCCTAATTTCAGGTCATCAGTGCAAGGAGAGGTCTTGAGCAGAACAAACCCTAATTCTGTCTTGAGTCCAAAGAGTCTTGTGAGGAAAATCTTGATAAAATGAGAGGGAGAATTTTGGGGTACAACAGTGGCAACTCTTGCTAACCGAAACATTTGCGATAAAACGCAAAACCAAAAATCAGTTCTCCCACCATATTACAGACTTGGCGACTCTGTTGGAGACATTTTCATAAAGTGGGGTTACCTTAGGGATAGTTCATATTTAAATTCTTTCATTGTTTGACTTTCCTGATTTATGTTTAAAGGGTGTTTGGGTTATTCTTGTATAGATCCTATACCCAGATCTGGGGCATTTAGGTAAGTAGCAATAGATCATGAAAACTGTATGTTATACACTGATACGGTTGAAGTGATGGCTATGTTAGTGCGGCATATTAGTTGGTACCGATGTCCCTTGAGTTAAGTCAGTGAGAATGTTGGGCTATTGCGTGGTGTCATAAATCACTAATTGACCTTAGAACCTTAGTTGACACAACTTAGCCATTAGAAAGTAGCGAGATAGCTGGCTTTGGTGCTGACTATAGTTGGTTGATACTCGATGCTACACTCATTGATGTCAGAATCTCGGGATATTTCGGTCGCAAATCAGATGCTTGAACTGAAATAATGCCCGAGAGAATGATCGGTGATATTGAGACTCCTAGAACCCAGTTACTTTCTTTTAGGACAGGTTGAGCCAACTAAAACTTCAAGAGGGTAATTACCTACAACTCCATGCAAGCTTTAACCAAAGGCCTTGTGTGTTTTGCTTGCGTATGATTAAAATTGTTCGAACATAACACCATGCATCATAACATTCATACCATTTCATTTCCACTAACCATTTCAAGGACCAAGGAATTTATCTTTGTTCTGTATTACAGACTATAGCCTTCGCTCGTAGAAACAATATTCGGGTCAACTTTGTAAGGGTACCCTCTCAACTTAAAAAATTAGTCTCAAGGATTCCTAAAAGTTATTCATTTATCAGAAGGCATGGTCGACTGCTCAGTTTGGTTACTCCAGGTTTTGATGAAGACATAATGAGAGTTTTCTTCCAGTTCTTTGACCCTGCACATCACTACTTCACCTTTCCCGATTATCAGTTTGTAACCACCATGGAAGAGTTCTCTCAATTACTAGGATTACCTATTCTTAATCAGATGCCATCCACCGATTTAGAAGAAGCTCCGAAGCCAAAAGTTATTGTAGCAGCCTTACATCTGAAGCGGTCCGATATTATATCCAACTGGGAAACAAGAAGTGGAGTCAAAGGGTTCTTGGTTAAATTATTATTGAGAAGGCTTAACTATTACTATATTCTATGAGTTTCCAGGCTTTTGAGGATATCTTGGCCCTTCTGATCTATGGTTTGGTACTTTTCCCTAATCCAGATCAACTCATAGATGTGAACTCCGTCAAGATTTTTCTTGCTCGTAATCTTGTGCCTACCTTGCTCGGAGACATTTTGCATTATCTTCACACTCATACTATGAAATGGCAATAAACTCTCATGTGTTGTATACCTCTGCTATCCAGGTGGTTTATTTTGCACCTTCCCCGCTCGATGATGAAGAATGAACAAGGTTTGAGGTGGTCGCAAAGAATAATTCCACTTTCTCATACATATATTTACTAGTGTCCACGATCTCATGAGGATATCACTATCATTGATCGCTGTGGGGAATTCCCAAATGTTCCACTTCTTGGAATTAGAGGAGGTATTACTTACAACCCTTCATTGACTCTATGTCTGTTTGGTTACGCTCGAAGATATGGACCTCATGACGCAATTAGATAGGGTATTGTGTTCGATTATGAAAGTGAACTTCAAGGTTACTGCCGAAGGTTTATACGTGCTTGGGGCATGGTAAGAAAGATTGATAGTAAGGCTTTAGGGCAGAAAAATTCCATCCCTTTGGAGCCTTATCTCAAATGGGCACGAGCTCGCGCTCAAAACCTTATGATGCCATATCCATCTATCTTACCAGTGATCATGGAGCCTGTTGTCGAAGGAGACGTATCTTGCACCATCCTCCATCCAGACATGACTACTAACCTTGAAGAGTTACAGAAGTCATGGGTTCAACTAAAGGAAGAACGGGACACCATTGAGACTCAATTTTATGCAAGTGAGAAGAAAGTATTGGAGCTTACTAGGAAACTTCAAGAGGAGAAGAGTCTTAATGCATACATCAGTATAAAGAGGAAGTGTCCATGGGAGATTCGATTCTTATATTTTAGGATTTCATTTTATTTTTGAGAACTTTTGTTATCATTGTAAGCCTAAAGGGCACTTGTAATTTGAACTTTGCTAATAAAATCTTTGTTTCTCGTTTCTTCCTGGTTAGAAAATTTAAATCTCTTGAATTCCTTGAAATCATTTGCATTTACATATCATGCATCATCGCGTAACAGGTTTTTCGTACATGTTTCTCATTTTTATCGCCGTTTATTTCATAAGAAAAATGTCCCTCGAACAGACTGTTAAGGATCTTCAAGCTCAACATGCCCAATTCAAAGAAACTCTCATGAATCTGGCACAGGGACAAAAAGAGTTGTTGGCACTCGTCGTCAAGTAAAAGAAGACCAATAAGCCGACTATTGTCCTTAATATGGGGAGAAGGTTCAAAGGTCCTGCTCAACTCGTCCAAGTGGAAGAGGTCTCCCTTGAAGAAGATGACAACCATGATGAAGATGGTGGAAGCATCAAGAATGAAGGCCGAAATAATCAGGGTTATACTCTTGAAGATGAAGACTTTTCTGACGAACAGTATCCTCCTGCGGATGACAGATATAAGTAGTTGGAGGACAAACTCAAGGCTATGGAAATCCATAAGGTACTTGGACTGGATTTTGGTGATTTATGTCTGGTTTCGGTGGTGGTCATCCCACCTAAATTCAAGGTCCTTGCATTTTCTAATTACAATGGGGTCTCTTTTCCTAAGCTCCATCTGAGGTTGTATGTTCAGAAGATACAGCCTCACACTACTGACCAGAAGTTATGTGTCCATTTCTTCTAAGAAAGTTTGGCTGGCACTCAACTGGAATGGTTCTATCAGCTGGAGGGAACCAACATTCATACTTTGGAAGACTTGGCTGTTATTTTCTATAAGCAGTATCAATACAATGCTGACTTGGCACCAACTCGAGTGCAATTGCAGAATATGTCCATGGGCTTTAATGAAGGGTTCAAGGAATATGCACAAAAATGGAGGGACTTGGCTGGAAGGGTGCAACCTCCCTTGACTAATCGGGAAATGGTGGATATGTTTATGGGCACTCTAACAAGCCCCTTCTTTAATTTGTGGACCGAAAGCTCTTCGGATGGTTTTACAGAGATGATTTTGACGGGGGAGAGAATTGAAAGCGGTATCAAGAGTGGGGTGATCCCAATGGCTACATCTTCGAATGTTGTGAAGAAGCCATTTGGAGGTAAAGGGAAGTCAATAATGTATATGGCCAGAAGAGCCATAGTAAAAGTAGCCGCCATCAGACTGTGGGAGTAGTATTAATTTCCAATCTGGCAGCTATTCAACAACAGCAGCAGGTTAATCGTCGAAGGTCAGATGCTCCTCCAAGTCAATTAACTAAAATTGGCATGCCATTATCTCAGGTGTTACAACATTTGCTGAAGGCTGAACTCATTTCATTATGGGATCCTCCTCAGAATCCCAACACCTCCTCTCTAAAGTATAATCCAAATGCGAGGTGTGCTTATCATTCAAACAGACTTGGTCATGACACCAACATTTGTTGGGCTCTGAAGAGAAAGATGCAGGACATGATCGATAACAAAGAAATTGAGTTCAATCCTCCAGAGACTCTGAATGTGATTATCACACCTATGCCCAAGCATGACAAGGGCATAAGTGTTGTTGAAGATTTGTTGTATATTACCTCTTCCGATGGTGTGGTTACTCCTCTATCTACAATCAAGATTAATCTGTTACATGCCAATTTATTTCCGGGCTATGGTGAAGGATGTTATTGTTGTGCAGTCCAACCCAATGGTTGTGGGTTGCTGAAGGAAGGTGTTCAATGCCTGATGGATGAACACATGGTTTTAATCTAAAAGATTTCGTCTGTTGAGAATGTGTGCCAAGACCTGTCTGTCATCTCTGGTACTCATTTCAGGATCCCTTCCAAAGGTCCTATAAGGATTACCGCCAATCTAAAAATTTCTCCTTTGGTTATTACAACACCCGGGCCTATTCTGTATTCCTCGGAGAAGGCTATTCCATGGAATTATGGGGATGTCGTCTATTTCCATGGCGTTAAGAAAGAGTTTTCCGATGAAGAGAATGAATAAGTTGACCCCAGTATTATCAATATTGTGAGGACCAGCAAAATTACAAGATATGGAAGGATTTTCTCCCCGAAAATCTTTCCACCTGCTCAGGTTACGGTTACCAAGACAACTGCTGGGGCTCGGAGTAAAGAGCCGGTGGTAGAGCCTGCCCGAATGGAGACGCCAAAGGAAGCTCCAGTCAAAGTTACCTCTGGATAGGATTTGGAAGAGGTTTTGAAGACCATTCATCGAAATGATTATAAAATTGTTGAACAGCTGGGGAAGACTCCATCCAAAATATTTATGTTGTCACTACTGCTGTATTCTGAGGCCCATGCGAAGAATTAGGTAAACTTCTTGAAGACTGCCCATGTGCCGCAAGAAATTTCGGTCGATCAATTTGGAAGCTACGTGGCTAGTCTGACAACCGACAATGGTTTGGGTTTCTCCGATGCTGACTTGACTCCGGAGGGGAAGAATCACAATAGGGCCTTGTATGTCTCCATTGAATGCAAGGGCACTACATTGGCCCATGTATTAATTTATACGAGTTCTTCTCTAAATGTTTTACCCAAAGGTACTCTCGACCAATTAGATTGTGAAGGGGTTGTGTTGAAGCCCAGCAATATTATAGTGCGAGCCTTTGACGGGTCGAAAAGGAGGGTGCATGGAGAGGTATACCTCCCAATCAAGGTGGGTTCACAAATATTTGAGTCCACCTTCTATGTGATGGACATCCGGCCTTCTTACTCTTGTTTATTGAGACACCCTTGGATCCATGGGGCAGGTGTTGTAACCTCCACCTTGCACCAGAAGCTAAAATATATGGTAAAAGGAAAAGTTGTTACTGTTTGCGGAGAGGAAGAATATATGGTCATCCACCTCAACTCATTCTGATATGTCGAAATGGATGGAGAATTTATTGAAACACCCTGTCAAACCTTTGAAGTAATTCCCCATGCTGCTGTTGAAGACATTTCAACCATTCCGAAGGTCACCAAAACTCCACACAAGATGGCCTCCTTGAAAGATGCTAAGGTTGTTATTGAAGAAGAAGGTCATAGGGTTGTCCGACGCGCTCGTGTGGGAGACCTCTTTTCCGCATCAACAACAACGGGGTCAATGCTATAGAGGATGCAGACCGTAATTACGACTTAAATAGCTGGATTTCCAAACCGCTAGTGATGGATTGGATAACTAGAAGGCAGAAGACATCTTTCCCATCTCCTTTAGTCACGAGTAATAGCTATATTCCTGTCTTATTGTTTTCAAAAAATTTTGGTTATGTAATAAACAATGACTTTAAAACCTTGTGTCTTACCCGGGGCATGATGGTTCATTTGCTAAAGGGTTGATAATTCATAAACATTTGTTCATTCAATAAAAACATCAGACATTTTACATGCAAATTTTGTGATCTTTGTCTTTCTTTTATCTTATTTCATTTTCAAAATAGCTATGTGTTCTTACACACACCCACACACTGCATTGCAGTTCCTCATCCACTCTAGATCTCATCAATAACGATTCTACTATTGCCGCATATGACTTCGAAAATCCGATCTACCAAGCCGAGGACAAAGGTGAGGAAGATTGTGAAATACTTGGAGAACTTTAGAGACTCTTGATACAAGAAGAAAAGGCTATCCAACCACATGAAGAGCCAGTCGAAGTTGTGAACTTGGATACTGAGACAGACAAGAAAGAGGTCAAGATTGGCGCCAACTTAGAAAGCAGTGTCAAAAGTAGGTTAATCCAGATGCTGCATGAATATGTTGAAATCTTTGCTTGGTCATACGATGACATGCCAGAGCTCGATACTGATATTGTGGTTCACCGTCTGCCAATGAAAGAGGGTTATGCTACGATAAAACAAAAGGTTCGCCGCATGCGTCCTTAAATGTCAGAAAAGATCAAAGCCAAGGTTATGAAGCAATTCAATGCAAGGTTCTTAGCAGTGATGTCATATCCTCAATGGGTTGCTAATGTTGTTCCAGTGCCAAAAAAAGATGGAAAGGTGCATATGTGTGTAGATTACAGGGGTATGAACAGGGAGATCCCAAAAGATGACTTCCCATTACCATATATTGATGTGTTAGTCGACAACACCACTCAGCATAAGGTATTCTCCTTCATGGATAACTTCTCAGGTTACAATAAAATTAAGATGGTCCCTGAAGACATGGAGAAAACTACCTTCCTCACATAGTGGGGCACCTTCTGCTATAAAGTTATGCCTTTTGGGTTGAAGAAGGTCGAGGCAACTTATCAGCGTGCCATGATAGCCTTATTTCATTACATCATTCACCACGAGATAGAGGTATATGTTGACGACATGATAGCAAGGTCACAGACTGGAGAAGAGCACCTTGATCATCAACATAAACTATTTGAAAGACTGAGGAAGCATAAACTGGGGCTAAATCTGAACAAGTGCACCTTTGGGGTGAGATCCGATAAACTCTTGGGTTTCGTCGTCAGTGGTAAGGGTATTGAGGTTGATCATGTGAAAGTTAAAGTCATTCAAGAGATGTCAGCTCCTAGTACCAAGAAGGAAGTCAGATGTTTCTTAGGATGGCTGAATTATATTGCCCGTTTCATTTCTCGTTTGACTACTACTTGTGATCCAATCTTCAAGCTGCTAAAGAAAGATCAAGTAGTAAAATGGAACGGCGACTTTCAAATAACCTTTGATAAAATTAACTAGTACTTACAAGAACCTCTGATTCTGATGCCACCAGTTGAAGGACGACCTCTAATCATGTACTTAACAGTGC
Organism: Vicia faba; assembly: GCA_948472305.1. Taxonomy (NCBI): domain Eukaryota; kingdom Viridiplantae; phylum Streptophyta; class Magnoliopsida; order Fabales; family Fabaceae; genus Vicia; species Vicia faba. Next base: position 1,241,377,632 of record OX451735.1, on the reverse strand, counting down.
TAGAGAACTCAATTGGGTGTGTACAGGGGCATCATAACGAGTCTGGTCGAAAAAAGCATGCAATATACTACCTTAGCAAAAAATTTACCGACTGTGAAACAAGATATTCACTGCACGAGAAAACTTGTTATGCTTTGGCATGGGCTGCTCGCCGACTAAGACAATATATGTTGACCCATACTACCTTGTTGATCTCTAAAATGGATCCCATCAAGTACATATTCGAGAAGCCAGCTATCTTCGGAAGAATAGCCCAATGGCAAATGGTCTTAACATAATATGAAATTCAGTACACCACTCAAAAGGAAATCAAAGAAAGTGTACTGGAAGATCATTTGGCACATCAAGCAGTAGACGACTATCAGTCTATGAACTTCGAATTCCCGGACGAGAACATTATGCAAATAACAGATTATGAAAAACCTGGACTATATGAAGGACCTGAGCCAGGATCTCGATGGACTATGGTTTTTGATGGAGATTCCAATGCACTTGGCAACGTAATCGGTGTTGTGATCATTTCCCCCGCAGATTTCCATATGCCTTTCACCGCCAAACTTTGCTTTGACTGCACCAACAATATGGTTGAATATGAAGTGTGCATCATGGGTCTTAGGGATGCTATTGACCTAAGAATCAAATTCTTAAGAGTGTATGGAGACTCGGCCTTGGTGATCAGTTAGGTTAAGGGAGATTGGGATACAAAGAACCCGAATCTCATTCCTTATAAAGAGCATGTGTTAACCTTGATCCCGTATTTCGAAGAGATTACTTTTGAGCACATACCAAAAGAAGAGAATTAGCTGGCAGACGCATTGGCTACCATGTCATCCATGTTCAAGGTCAGATGAGACAGTGAGGCTCCCAGGATTACCATTGAAACACTCGACGAACCTGCGCAATGCTATGAAAATTGACACTGATGGAGTAGAGGAAAAACCTTGGTTTCATGAGGTGCAAAGGTACCTTGAAGCCCAAGAATACCCTGAAGGGGAATCCATCAATGACAAGAAATTCCTACATACGTTCTCGGCTAAGTTCTTCCTGAGAAATGGAATTCTATACAAGCACAATCATGGTTTGACTCTGCTCCGTTGTATGGATAAGAAGGAAGCAGAAGAGATTATGCAATATATGCCTGAAGGTGTCTTCGGTACTCATTCCAGTGGGCATACTATGACTAAAAAGATTTTGAGAGATGGTTACTATTGGTCGACTATGGAAACTGATTGTCACCGCCACTCGAGAACTTGTCATAAAGGCCAAATTTATGCTGATAAAGGTCATGTGCCTCCAGTACCTCTGAATGTCATGACTGCTCCTTGGCCATTCGCAATGTGGGGCATTTACATGATTGGAGAGATCAAACCCACTTCCTCTAGCGGACATTGCTTCATCCTCGTCGCCATTGATTACTTTACAAATTGGGTTGAAGCAGCTTCCTTTGCCTCTGTTACTAAAAATGTAGTCTCCCAATTCATCAAGCATAACCTTATATTCGGTATGGTATCCCTGAGAGAATTATCACAGACAACGGTACCAATCTCAACAATACGATGATCACTGAGCTATGCACACAGTTAAAGATCAAGCATCACAACTCTTCTCTGTATCGATATAAGATGAATGGCGCAATGGAAGCCGCGAATAAGAACATAAAGAAGATCATACAGAAGATGGTTGTGACATACAAATATTGGCACGATATGTTACCGTTTTCTCTCCACGGAAACCGGACTTTGGCTAGAACATCAACTGAGGCGACCCCATTCTCTCTGGTATATGGTATGGAAGTTGTCCTTCCTGTTGAGGTCCAGATTCCTTTTCTAAGAATCATGATAGATGCAGACTTAGACGAAGACGGGTGAGTTTAGACCAGGTTGGATCAGTTAAATTTGATTGACGAGAAGAGGCTTGCGGTTGTCTGTCACAGTCAGATGTACCCGAAATACATGATCAAGGTATTCAATAAGAAGATCAAGCATCGAGTATATCAGGCTGGTGACTTAGTAATAAAACTCATTATTCTTCCGCAGAGTGATCCCAGGGGAAAATGGACTCCCACTTACGAAGGGCCGTTTGTAATCAAGAAAGTATTTTATGGAGGAGCTATGATACTGACCACCATGGACGGTGAAGATTTCCCGCACCCGGTGAATGCAGCCATAGTCAAAAGATACTACGCATAAAAATGACCCGCTAGGTTGACTGGCCTAGGCAAAAATAAGGGCATCTCGGCGAACCAAAATGGTTCGAGCAAAAATCAGGGATATATATGAAAAAACTGTACACCCGGCAAGTCGAAAACTTGAAAAGGCGGCTTGGGCAAAAAAGGGTATCCCGATGGACTGAAAACCCAAAAGGTGGTCCAGGCAAAAATTAGGGATTTAACGCGTACGACTATGTCCCCGTTAGATCACTTACAACTAGCTTTATTACCAAAGTCAAAGTTCAAACGGTACAAATCAATTCAATCAGCTTCTTCCGACAGCAAGGTGTGGGATGCTTGAAGACATATGGGCGATAGTAGAGTTGGAATCCAACGAGATCATTCCCACATAGCTTTTATCTTGTTTACACTTTGTACTCTTTCCATTTCACGATAATTTCCCCTTATTGGGATCTCTGTCTCTTTGTACAAGATCGCCCGTTTATGGGAAAATTATCAATAAAATACAAATTCAAACTTCAAACTTTTCCATTTTTTTTTTTAATTTTTATGTTTTGTTTGCAAGACGTCCAATGACTAAAATTGAATGAGCATATGCATATGAATACAATTTATTGTTAACAAATATATGCACAAAAACAGGATTAAGCATTTACTCAAGGCTCTAGGAGTTGGGATGACGTCCAAGCCATCCACAAAGCCACTTCCATGAGATTATCCCTACAAAGTAATCTTCGTAAGTTCATACATTGCCATCGCTCTAGCGGATAAAGGAACATAATCTTTTCCCAGCAATATCACCCACTTGCAGAGTCCCGATCATTACAGTTTATGAAAATTATTCTCCCTAACTGAGTTTTCAAAACTATAAAATCCCCTGGAGACTACTTCTCTCTAATAGAGCTTATTCTCCTCAGCAAGGAGTTTCCCTTAGCAGAGTATTCCTCTGTCAACAGGGTTTACTTCCCCAGCGGAGTTCAGATTTTTGTCAACAGGGTTTATTTCCCCAACAGGGTTTATTTCCTCAGTGAAGTTCAAACTCCCCAACTTAAGTTTGTTTCTACCACAGATTACCGGCAGAATTCTTGTCTCCAACAAAGGACAGTCGGATTGCTATCCCCAAGGAGTTGTTGTTAAAACTAAAATCGAACCAGATATCAGTCAACTTTATCCTCCCCAGACGAGTCGAAAGGTTATTCATCTCTTTTATCCCCAGTCAGGGTATAAAAGAATTATAATCCCTAGTAGAACAAGGAACAACCAAAGTTTTGAACTCTTCTTCCCAAGTAAAAATTAACATTCCCCAGCGGAGTTTCCTCAAACAGAAAGCAGGAAACCCCAATGGCAACAATATTCAGAAGATCGAAGATACACATACTCTTCATCTCCAGCAACCGTCAGGAATTTATTTTCCCCAGATAAAAATGCTGCTTGAGTTTACAAAAATACATCAACAAAATTTCATATTCATACATCATTTGCAAATAGAATAGCATACGCATACGAAACACATATAACACATTCTCATTTATTTTGAGAACATGATTATGCAGTGCATTTCATACATCATGAAATTGCATACAACTAAGTCTTTACCTTTTCAAGAAAGGTTAATCAACAGACAAACATCATCAACTACTGATATGACCGGAGAGTCTTTGCAAAGACAACATTCTTCTGGCTCAGCTTAGATAGAGCTCAGATCTATTCTGATACTTCTCCTAGTTGAAGACAAGCGTGGATATCTTCTAGCTCAGATTAAATCAACCACAGATTTTTCTGATACTTTTTCCAGTTGAAGACGGTCGTATACATTTTCTAGCTTAGATTAGATCAAGCATAAATTTATTATGATACTTCTTCCAAATTAAGTCAAACATAAATCTCTGCTGCTCAGTTTAAATCAACCATAAGATTGTTTCTGATACTTCTTCCAGTAGACATTCTTCTAGCTCAACTTAGATCGAGTGTAGATATATTATGATACTTCTTGTAGTTGAAGTCATTTTCTGGCTCAGATAAAACCAAGCATATATTTAGTCTGATACTTCTTCCAGATAAAAACAAGTACAAGCGTCCTCTGGCTCAGATTAAATCGACCAAAGATTTATTCTGATACTTCTTCCAGGGGACCTTTTTCTGGCTCAGCTTAAATCGACCATAGATTTACTCCGATACTTCTTCCAGTTAAAGACAAAGAGACCTATTATGGATTAGATTAAATTGACCAAAGATTTATTCTAATATTTCTTCCAGTCAAAGTCATACATAAATATCTTCTGGCTCAGGGTAAATCGACAAAAAATTTATTCTGATACTTCTTCCAGCGGACCTTTTTCTGGCTCGGATTAAATTGACCAAAGATTTATTCTGATACTTCTTCCAGTTAAATACACAAAGACATTTTATGTCTCAGATTAATTCGACCAAAGAGTTATTTTGATACTTCTTCCAGTCAAAGTCAACCATATATATCTTCTGGCTCAGATAGAACCAACCATATGTTATTCTGATACTTCTCCCAGTTGAAGACATTTTCTGGCTCAATTTAAATCAAGCGTCTATTTATTCTGATACTTCTTCCAGTCAAAGTCGAGCATAGACATCCTCTGGCTCAGATTAAATCGACCATAAATTTATTCTGATACTTCTTCCAATTGAAGTCAATAGGTTACTTTGGGTGGCATCTATAGGCCCATCTCCGACGATTCTCTGTTATCTCTCCAAATGGCATCTATAAGTCCATTCCTGGTACAATCAACCAACAAAATCACTTCTTGCATGGGCGAGTGAAAATTTCTAGGCACTTAGGTGTTCAATCCTCTTATACCTTCAAGTTACGAATGACGGACATGCCAATCTAACTCTTCAGGTTTAAGAAGATTGAACAGGGGCAACTATTGTACCCCAAAATTTTCCCTCTCATTTTCTCAAGACATGCTTTCAAAGTTTCTCAAAAATACTCAAGAATCTCAAGGGATAACCAGTCAAGAACCTCCTCCTAAGCAAGAAGTCCACAACTAGGGTTTTGCGTTTCTCAATGAAATTTGGGTTGAAAATGTCTCAAGTGGCTTCCATGGTTCTTCATAGGTATTCAACAATGTTCATGTCAAGTTTCAAGTCTTGAATCACAAGTTTACTTAGTCAATGGCTCAGATGATTGAAAATCAATTGTATTAGGTAAAAAGTAAAACTATGGTCAACATACAGTCAAACTTCAAGATTTTTGGTCAATATCAACATTTTGAAGTGATATTCATCATTTGATCAAGATTTGATCATGATTCCCCAAGGAAAGCCCTCAAAACATCAAAGTCAAGAATTGTCAAATTAGGGTTTCCTAAGGAAAAGTCAACTGAACTTTGACCAAGCATAACTTTCACATACTTCATCAACTTTTCCCCAACCAAATCCCATTTTGAAGAAAATTCAATTTTCTACAACTTCTATTTCATGCTCAATTCCAAAAAAATGCTTCATTTGAAAGATATGAGCTAATACATTATAGGTCTTTTTCAAAAGTCAACAAAAGACACTTTTTGTCAAGGAAACTTACATTAAGATAATGTCTCTAAATGCAAAAACGAATAAAAGGAAAGTGTAGAAGACATCTTGAGCTTTTCAAAAAGTATAAGATCATCTTCAAAAGATTAAAATTGAGCAAGTAATGAGTTCCAAAAGTTGGGAAACTTTGAGGACATTCATGAAATACACATTGAGCAAACATGCAATTTTAAACTTGTGGGCCTATATGTTGATGTTCAAACACATCCATGACCTTATGAGAGACTCTTAAATCCACTCACACCTTACCCTATATTTTCTCATCATTTTATTTTTATTTTATTTTGTTTTTATTCAAATAAAGTCAAAGTAAATAAATAAAATAGAAAATAAATGGGTCAAGCATGTGAAGAGCCATTTTTTCAGACCCATGTAGCTCATTACAACCTGTAAAAGCTTGCCAAATTCGTGCAATGATGGAAATGGAAAGAATTAATGAAAATTTAGAAATATTTCAAAATTTTGATATTGTTTGATGAGAGCCTTCATGGCTTGATTCATTACCATGTTTGTCAGCTCACTTAATCCTTCTATATAAAGACCAGTATAGCAACTCAAAGGATTGGGGGATCACTGCATAAGAAGCTAGCAAAGTTATCAAAAAAATTTCAAAAACCCTCATGCCTCATAGCTTTGTCCATAAACCTTCTCATTCCATAAATTCAGTCTTACTCTCTTCCTTGACGTGAAAGGGTAAGTTTGGACCAGTTACCATGGTCCAAAACACATGAGAAAGGCATAGCATGAATTTCTGATTGCATAACATTTTGAGATTCATGTTCTTTTTTTTTATATTATTTTGAGCTTAATGATTATTATTAACGTGTTCCTGAGTACTTGATGAACAGGTTTTGACCTTTAGCACATTCCCATGCACGCAGAATGGTTGGATGCCATTTTTATCTCCAATCAGACGTTTTGATTCAAAGCACATGATTCAGGGTGTATTAGCCAAAAATAAGCCTTCATCCGGATTCAGAGGGATTTTTTAATGGGGTTAGGGTTGATTTGAGTCCTTAATCTTTGTTATTTTGCAGGTTTAGGTTTTAAGCTAATTGGAGAAGACAACCGGAAAGTTGACTCTGGTGTGCTGACTCTGGTGGCCTAGATGTCATCTTTTAAGTGGTATATTCTAATCCATCTGGGCACGTGTTTTAAAAATAAAATATGATTGCATTTTATTATATATGCATTCGTTTGTGCTATACCACCTGATGAATGACGCCACCCCAGTGGCAACACACACGCACTCAAAGTCTCATATGCGCCTGATCCAAGGTTCGAGCCAGGCACGAGACATTTTATTTTTTTTCTGATTTCTCATTTTAGATCCAGTGTGTACAAGGCCAGTATACACATCATGCAACTCACGGTTGGGTCATTAGATCTCAAAGTCTCAGATCCAGCGCTCTAAAATCATCAGGACCATGATGTACACCAAGGCACACTTCTCACTGGATCCAAAGCAGACTCATGGGCCATCCGTTTTAGGCCTAGAAAAATTATGAAATGCACCCCTCATTTAATTAAGCATAGACCCGTTAAATCATTTTTTTGTTTTTTTGTTTTTTTGTTTAGTTTAATTATTTTTCTTTTTAACCATTTAATCAAGAAAATCACAAAATATTAGATTTAGGTGTTTTATTAATTAATTTATTTTTTTTGTTAACTTTAATTAATTAATTTAATCACTTCAAGTTTATTTTGTTAATTAAAACTTAATTAGAATTAGGTTTATAATTCAATTATCTCTATAAACAGAAATACCAAAAACATTTTTTCTACTTAGAACTTTTTAGGGTTTTTAGATACCTTTTCTCTCTTCCATCTACCTGTACTTATTTATTTTTATATTATTATTTTCCATAATTTTATAACTGTCCATAGTTTGCAATAGTTAAATTAGGACATTTAAATTTTATCCCTAATTTTTGGTTTGTATTCCCCCATGCCCGAAGCGATGTAATAGCTTAGACTTTACTTCCCAAATTTTTATTTCTGCCCTTATGTATATATTTAACTGCTAGATGTATGCTAATAGGTTTGCATGATAAGACTAAAAAGAAAACGCTAGAAAACCTAACATCTAAGATAAATATAACTGAAACATAACACACTTAGCACACACGCACCTCTAAGGTACCCCTCTTGTTGCCTTCGGAAAATAAACAGTCACGTCTCTCGAACGTGAGAAGTTTTAGCAAAGACCTTTTGGTCAAAAGATCATAGTCCCTCGATGACCCTTCAAAGTTGCCTCGATAAACGATCTTAGTACCTTAGGGTAATTACTAAAATGTCTCACGAGTTGCCTTCGTGACTGTACAATGACCATCGCCTATCTCTCAAAACATCCAATGATAAGGCTACCTACTAATTAATGGTAGGATAGCAATATCTAAAGGAAAAGAGGAAAATAACAAAGATCTTTCGAGTAGGTAGACAGCTTGTAGTTGCTTGCTCACAAAACGAAACAAATTTCTCACACATACACTCTTTTTTTTCTAAATAATTTCAAAGATAAAACACTTTGTATACGTTCTCAACGATACGAGAATCATTACAAAGTTTTCCACACTAAGGCATCTTTTCAAAATATTTTCAAAACACACTTACACAAAAAGCATTTTCAAAGTGAGCTAGCAACTAAGAGCCTGTAGATAACTACAGATGGAAAGAGTGTTAACACCTTCCCTTTCCATAACCTATCCCCCTTACTCAGAAAAATTCTCGAAAGGTATTTCCTGTTCTTTTCACCCTTTCCTTTGTTGGATAAAAGAAAAGTCGGTGGCGAGTCTTGCTAACCGTAACATTTACGATACAATGCAAAACCAAAAGTCAGTTCTCCCACTGTATTACAACGTGCATGTGGTACCAATGGAGCAAAACTCCCAACTTAATAATCTTCCAATTAATAGAGGCATCAACAAGGCATAAGCCTTCAACTTTATATTTTTGCCAATCCAGGCCAACTTACCGAGCAAGAGCTCTAACTTGATATGATATGTATGCGACAACAGTATGAATGTTGTAACAACAACAACAATAATAATTCAACAACAACTCAACACAATTCAACATTGGCCATAGGCCTACAACTTTATACTTGCCAATAATTAGAGGCATATCAACAAAATTCATCAACACCTACCAATTCTCAATTTATAACAGGCATACAATACAACGTATCAACCAAAATAGACTACGACGTCTTGCGTAATTATACGAGAAATTTGACTATATCCGGCTAAGTAGTTTCTACTAAAATACTAATTTTCTCTCTTACAGTTACAGAAACTCTACTAAATTATTGGGAGTGCTAAACTAAAGTAATTAACCAACTCAGCATGCTCGGGAATTAAGTAATAAGGGAGAACTATGTGCCCCTCGACATGCACAAGAAACAAGAAAGAATTAACAAATAACATGTGCCCCTCGGCACCACCTGCCGCTTCATGCAACTCGATACAAATATCGTGCTCCTCGGCATGCCTTGCAGCCTAATGCCCCTCGACACCCAACACCGATATTCCCTTACACATCTTGCAGCCTAACACCGCTCGACACCTAACACCTGTGTCCCCCGATACTGCGTGTCTTCAAAACTTTTGCACTGACGTCATCGATTCCGTGACGAACATTAACCCAACCCTTCAGTATCCTCCCCGACCACTAATTTCTGGCCAATAACATGGAATAACATACTGACTTAATGACCATATTAACACAATCCGTAGTTTTCATCCAACCGTTCAGAACAACACAACGACTTAACAACCAAATCAACAGGAGATAATTTACACTAACCTATTCATCAATTATACCGGGTAGTACGCATACAATTCATAAACTCCCACAACGTGAAAAACAGCTAAGTTTAAAAAACAGATTCAGAATCATACGCACGACAGACATATATACGGCCAATCCCCATATAACATTCATCATAAGCCCCATTATATGGTCAGAACCCCACCCTTTCCTGGATTGATGGTCTCTCTACAAATCTTCAGTCGTAATCCTTGTCTTGCCTTGCTTGACAACCGTGCAACCTTGCTCAACAACCGTGCAACCTTTCTCCTCTTTTGTACATCTTTTCACGGTCATCACACCAAGACTTCTATTCTCTAACTAACCAAATTTCGTATGTCAGCTTAACCTTAAACCATTAGTCCTATTGAGCTTAACTTACACACCCCCATTTTACTAATTCCAACCAATAAAATAGGCCCAACACAATTATTCGATTATTCTACTAACTCTAACATTATTATTATTAATTAACTAATTAATTAACTAATAATAATCTAGCAACTTATGCCAATAATTCACAACATCTCACAACTTCAACTAATAATTCGAAAATAATTAATTAAATAATGGGCTTTACAACTGCTATGTCCTTTTCTCTTCCACAATTCAAGCTAGTGGAGAGGTAGTGGAATAAGGCTTTTTTGTACTGTGTACTATTGTACCATGTTAACGTTATATTCTTTCCTTCTGCACTTTAGAGGCTTCTATGAGCATTATTTTAGAAGCGGGAACATAACATAAGGTCTTCAGAACTTCAATTTTTCAGAGTCTTCAGAACTACGTCTTCAGAGTCTTCAACACTTGGTCGTGAGAACCCTTTGTAGAGAACCTTGGATCATAAGAGCTTCAAGTCTTAAGAGACTTAAGAGCTGCGTCTTTAGAGTCTTAGCACTTGGTCTTGAGAACCCGTTGTAGAGAATCTTGAATCTTTAGAAACACAAGTCTTTTGCATCTGGACTTCAGTAGAAACTTTGTCTTCAGATATTTTAACTTTGTCTTCTTGAAACAAATTGTCTTTTTAGAAACTAAGTTTTTAGAATCTGGACTTCAGTAGAAACTTTGTCTTCAGATCTTCTAACTTTGTTTCTTTGGAACACACTGTCTTTAGAAACTTGAGTCTTTAGAATCTGGACTTAAGTTGAACTTTAAGTCTTCGGATATTCTGACTGATTTCTTTAGAATGTGTGTCTTCATATCAGAGATAACACTTCATAGCCCTCTGAATGTTTTGTTATTGTTCAACAGAACTTGTGTAGCACATAAATGGAACTAATTCTCTTCTAATGTCTTAGCCACGCCATTCATCAGAAGCATAACCTCTTTGTTAAGTACTCAACAATAACAAACATTACAGTATCAAAATTATTCATACAAACATACTCATTTGTTATCATCAAAAATCAGAGATGATATTACAGAACCAAATCCTGTTCTTACAATCTCCCCCTTTTTAATGATGATAAAACTATGTATTTTGATGACACAATTTTGTTCTTATAATCAGAAAAAGTGAAAATATAAAGGTATGAAATACTTATCCTTTTTATGATACTCCCCATGAGTCATTGACTTGATGAAGATCGAATATCCTAACTCTGAACCATTTGAGTGGAACTCCCCCTGGTTCCCATAGATCGGATATTGAGATCTTTAGAGTCTTGACTCTGGATGCCAATAATTGAGATCTTGATATTTCAGACAGTCTTCAACTTCTGATTTGCTCAGTTCTTCTGGGTGGCATCTGCTTCTGTTTTTTATTCTTATTTTCTGAATTTCATTTTCTTAGATAGTGTTGTACCCCAAAATTTTCCCTCTCATTTCTAAAGTAATCTCTCACAATATCTCCTTTGGTTCAAGTCTGCACAAGGGTTGATCAGCTCAAGACACCTCCTCAAGCACTGATGACTGAAAATTAGGGTTTGAGTTTTCACAAGGATAAATGGACTTTTAATGCCCCATATGACTTCCATGGATTTTTTGGACCCTCAAGATTGCTCATGTCATGTTTCAAGTCTTGGATCACATTTTTGCTCAGTCAATTGATCAGTTGATCTAAAATCAACTGTATTGGGGGAAAAGTCAATTATGGTCAATTTATAGTCAAACTTCATAATTTTTGGTCCATATCAACATTATTAACTCATATATGTCATTTTATCAAGTTTGTATCACAATTCCTCAAGAAATTTGATCAAATCATCAAAAGGGCAAAATGGTCAAAATTAGGGTTTTGATTGAGAAGAGGAAATTTATTATTTTTGACCTAGCAAATGATTGATTGGTTTAAGTTATGATCTCAAGGTCTCAAATAATTCATTTTGACCTATTGGAATGGATCAAAACATATCTCAATATCAATTGATTGACAGTTGAATTTCAGTAAACTGATGAAAAGTCAATTGTACATGAAAAGTTAAATTTTGACTTTTTGGTCAAAATCAAGTGTCAAAGATTACCATTCATCAAAGCATGTAAAAATAAGAAAATTGTTCATCAAGAAATAAAAAAGTCAAGATTTTATTTTGAAAAGTCAAAATTTCTAAACTTAGAAATTTTTCTAAGTGTTGGAAAATTCATATTTTTTCATAACTTTGAGCCAAATTTCCACCATGATGCAAGATGATTCAAAGGAAACTTCCAACATGAAAGTTGTAGATCTCAATGAGATATAAAACATTGTAGTAAGAAACTTTTTCTATAAATGCATGGATTGCATGTTATGATTTTAAGAAGACATGTTCATGAAACTTGAAAACTTAGTGAAATTTCGCCCTAGTTTAGGCAGGATTTTGACCTAACTTCATGGAAATTTTTCACATAGTTCCAAGATTAATTTTCAAAAATGTACAACATAGAGGTTGTAGAGGATTTTACAAGCTTTCCAAAATGTCCAAGAACTCATTGATATCATACTTGATCAAGGAGAATCGAAGGCAAGAAGTTAGGGTTTCATTCTTTAATTACAAGTCATTTTTTGATGAACACGTAATTCAATTTCAATGTTAGTCTGCATAATCTTGCTTTGCAGGCCTTCTAACTTATGTATCTATCCATCATTAATGGATTACACAAACTTTTGAGCTATAATCCAAGTGGTTTAAGCATTATCCAATTCAAATTGCCATTTTTGGAAGAAAGTGAAGAATGCCATTCTTGAAAAGCAAGCTTTATGCACAAAGTCAATTCTTGAGCCTATAACTTGTTCCCTCTGATCATAATCCATCTACAAAGTCAGAAGCAAGTTTGTTTAAACCATAACCACTCTACATTAGCAAGTACACAAGATATTGAAACTTGATTTCTCAAAAGTCACATGTTAAGCTTAAACATTTGTTTTTGAATTCTGATCAACAACAAGTCTCCAAACTTGTTGCTTAAAAATAGAGTCATTATTTGTGAGCTAAGGCATGAGCATTAACACCCTGAAACTCTCCCAAACTCCCTCAAACACGAAATTTCCCAAAAACTCCATTGTTGCACAGTTTCTGACCTTGAACTTGTAACTCATATTTCCCTTGTGCGTTTCTTGGCCTTTTGTTTCCTAAAGCTCCTATACATCAAATATAACCTATCCATGTCCCTATTTCATCACTAACACCATTTTCATCAAACTCCATAACCGAAAAATAGAATATGCACATTGACTTCTCGAAGCCATTCCAGCCATCCATTGCTCAAGCTAATCATTGCATTACCTTCCTTGGAACTTGAGGAAGCTAACCTGATCATTGCAGCACCTTGAATCAAGCTTAAACTCATTTCACGATTTCCATTTTTGAGATGTTCGGGCTGGAGGTAGAAGATGAAGTTATATTCAGGACTAGATTTGTGTTATATGTTTATTATTTCACCGTTACCGGATGTACAGCCACCCCAGTGGCAAAGGTAGCGCGCGTTTGTGTTAGAGGTCAGGAGTTCAACACCCAGCGCTACCTTTTGTGCATTTTTCTCATATTTTCTCTTTTTTTTTCTCCATACAACTGGCGCATGGGCCTCCCCCTTTGAGCTTTGTCTTTTTGCTGACTTCTAACCCCCTGTCTTACTTTTGCACACCTGACCCAATTATTTTATTTTATCATTTTATTTTCTTTTATTTATTTTATTTTATTTCTTTTTCCTTTTATTATTATTTATTATTATTATTATTATCATTGTTATTTTTATTATTAAAAAATCCAAAAATATTTTATTATTATTTTCACACTTATTTATTTACTTTCTTTATAAAACAAAAAAAGAAGAAAAACATTTTCTTAAACAAATTAATTTCTTTTCTTATATAATAAATATTTAGATTTAGGTTTAATTATAATTTTATTTTATTTTAAATTAAAATTAATTTAGAACTTAGGTTTCTTTTAATTAATTAATTTTCATTTTATTTTTATTAACTTAAAACCTTTTTTTCATAAAAACCCTAAAAATCATTTTTAACTTAATTTCTTTCTTAATTAGTTTAAATTTAATTTTGTTTATTTTTAACTAATCATTTTCTTAATTAGGTCAAGACTAAACCCTTTCACAAAAACCAAATAAAATCATTTCTTTTTCCATTTGCATTTCTTACATCATTTATCCAATTCTTGTACATTTATTCAATATGGTTGTAATAGATAATTAGGTTTAATTTTCTTGCAAATCCCCATTTATAAATTTGTATAACCCATCCCCTAATGATGTATTAGCGAAGTAATTTTATTTTCCGCAATTTATCGCTTTATATAAATGCTAGTAATTAGGATTTGTATGGAAAGATAAAATCAACAAGTTAGCAACCCCTAATTCAAGATAAAACAATGCATGCAAATCAAACACACTTGCACACTTGCATCCGTTAGGGTAATTCCACTTTGTTGACTTACAAAAATAGCCATGTTATGCATGTGGGATATCTTAGCAAAAGCAATCAAAAATACAAGATTGTAGTCCTTCTATGACGCTATCAATGTTGCCTTTCAAAATGGTCTTAGTCCCTCAAAGAGAAAATGCTAAGATATCTCACAACATTGCTATCATGGCTATACGATGACCCACGCCCGTCCCTTTACATCCAAAGATAAGGCTTCTTACCAAATCAATGGTAAGATAGAAATATCAAAGGAAAGGAAGAAATGAACAAAGACTTTTGAGTAGGTAGATTGTTCCTAGTTGCTTGCTCACTTTCAAATCAAACATCCTTGCTTATTTTCAAAACAAACACCAAAAACTTTCAAAATCACTTTCAAAAACACTTTCAAAACATTTTCAAAACATGAAATATTTTCAAAAGCTCGACACTTTGTATATGTTCTTACGAACGAGAACTATGACAAAGTTCTCCTAAACGAAGGCACCTTTTCAAAATACTTTCAAAAACCACACAAAGCACATTTTCAAACAAAAAGCAAGTGATCTAGCAAGCAACTAAGAGCCCGTAGATAACTATGGATGAAAAGGGTGCTAATATCTTCCCTTTTCATAATCTATCCCTCGAACTCAAGAAACAATCTCAAAGGTATTTCCTGTTCTTTTCAGCCTTTCCTTTTGGATAAAAGAAAAGTCAGTGGCGACTCTTGCTAACTGCAACATTTACGATAAAACGCAAAACAACCAAGTCAGTTCTCCCACCATATCACAGAACTGGCGAATCTGTCGGGGAAAACTTAAAAGTGGGGTTACCTTAGGGCTAGATCACCTTTACTTGTTTTCATTGTTTTGATTTGTTTGTTTTACATTTTGGTTCCTTGTTTGGACTTGTTCTAATCCTCTACCCAGATTTGGGATACTTTATAGGTAAGTAGCAATACATTGTGGAAACTGTGCGGGGTATACCGATATGGTCTAAGAAATAGCTATGTTAGTGTGAAAGATTTGTTAGTTCCGGTAGCCCTTGAGTAGTCAAGGAGAACATGGGGCCGCTGTGTAATGTCATGAAGCAGTAACTGACTTTTAGAACCTTTACTTGACCAACTTGGCCATTAGGACGTAGTGAGATAACTGGCTTTGGTTCAGTCTGAATTTGGTTGATACTCGATACTACACTCATTGAGATTTGACTTCTCGGGATATTTCGGTTACCGTGAAACAGGCTTGCGCTAAAATAATTCCCGAGAAGACAGATTAGTGATATTGAGATCCCTTAGAACCCGATTACTATTTCTAAGACAGGTTGAGCCAGCTAAACTTCAAGAGTGTACTTATCTATGAGACTCCATGAAAACCTAAACCTAAGGACTTGTTTGCCTTGTTTGTATATACTTATTTGTATATAACATCATAAACATCATAACATCATACTCATTCTCACTAACCATTTCAAAGATTATTGGGATTTATCTTTGTTCTGTTTTGTAGGATATGGCTTCTATCCACAGGAACACTATCCAAGTCAATCTCATAAGATTTCCTCCTCAACTAAAAGAGTTAGCATCTCGAGTTACCGAGAATTCTCCATTCACCGAAAGACATGGTCGCCTCCTAAACTTGGTTACCTCTAACACTGATGAAGATATGATGGAGGTGCTTTTCCAATTCTTTTATCCTCTACACCATTGCTTCACTTTTCCCGATTATCAGCTTGTACCAACTCTGGAAGAATTCTCTCATCTCTCGAGGATTCCCATTCTCAATCAACTACCCTTCAACGGTACGGAAAGAGATCCAAAACCTGAAGAGATTTCCCAAGCATTACACTTGCAACAATCTAATATCACAACTAATTGGAAAACAAGGAGTGGTGTCAAAATTTCTTAGCCAAGTTCTTGTTCGAGAAAGCTCAAGATTGTTGGAACTCTTTGGACTTACAAGCTTTTGAAGAAATCACGGCCCTTCTCATCTATAGGATGGTTTTGTTTCCAAATCCTGACCAACTCATATATGTAAATGCTGTCAAAATCTTCATGTCTCGCAATCCGGTGCCTACTTTATTTGGAGATATCCTACATTCTTTTCATTCTCGCACTATGAGGAAGAGAGGAATCCTCATGTATTGCACTCCTATCTTGGCAAGATGGTTTATTTCGCATATTCCTCGATCTGTGTTGAAGAACGAGCAAGGTTTGAGGTGGTCCCATAGGCTGATGACGCTCATACATTCAGATGTTCATTGGTGTTCTCGATCCTTGGAGAATGTTACTATCATCGACCGTTGTGGTGAATTCCCTAATGTCCCTTTACTTGGCATTAGAGGAGGTATCACTTATAACCCCTGCTTAGCTTTATGACAGTTTGGTTACGCCCGAAGGGATGGTCCACACGAGATGCTCATCCAAGGAGTGGTGTTCGACTACGAGAGTGGCGATCAAAGCTACCGTCATAGGTTTATTCGAGCTTGGAGGATGGTAATAAAAGTGGATAGTAAGACGCTGGAACACAATAATTACATTCCCCTCGAGCCTTACCTTATATGGATACAAGCTCGTGCTTAGAAACTTGTGATGCCTTATCCCTCCATCTTACCAGTTATCATGGAACCTGTGGTTGAAGGAGATGTCTTGTACACTATCCTCCATCCTGACATGCCTACTTCTCATGAAGTCTTGCAAAAGGGTTGGATTCAGCTGAAGGAAGAACAATATACTTTTGGAGCTCAATTCTACGCTAGTGAGAAAAGAGTCTTGGGGCTTACAAAGCAGCTACATGAAGAGCAAAGTGTGAATGCCTACCTTGCACCGAAGAGGATACGTTCAGTCTTTTTATCTTAGAAAGTTATTTTGTAAGCCCAAGAGGTAGGTTGTAATCTTTTGAACTAATTAATGAAAATTGCCGTTTGTTCATTCCTTTGTATATAAAAATTTAAATTCCATAAATCCTTGAAATCATTTGCATATACATCTTCCATGCATCATAACATGACAGGTTTTCACATAACAGGTTTCCTTATCTTTCTGCTGTTTATTTCAGCAAGATGGATCTAGAGAAAACTGTGAAGGATCTCCAGGCACAAAACTCTCAATTCCAAGAGACTCTAGTGGCCCTAGCCAAGGGGCAGCAAGATATGATGGCATTACTGGAAGTTAAGAAGAAAGCCCTGGTCAACATGGGTAGAAGGTTCAAAGAGTCGGTTCGTCAGATCCCGGTAGTGGAAGACTCATCTGAAGAAGACGAGAATAAGATTGGTGAAGTTAAGAGTACTCAGGCTGACTGTATTAATGATCAAGAGTCTGATGATGATTATTTTGACGAGCAGTATCCACCCGCCGATGTCAAGTATAAGCAGTTAGAAGACAGATTGAAGGCCGTCGAGATCCAAGCTGTACCCAGTTTAGGTTTTTATGATTTGGGTTTTGATCTCTGGGGTTGTCATTCCCCACAAATTCACAATACCGATATTTGCAAAGTACGATGGAGTTTCATGTCCAAAACTTCACCCGAAATCTTATGTGCGCAAGATACAGCCACACACCGCTGATAAGAAACTCAGGGTTCACTCTTCCATTAAATCTTGACCGGAACACAACTAGAGTGGTTCTACATGTTGGATGGCTCCAATATCAATACTTTGGAGGACTTAGCTACCGCTTTCTACCATCAGTACCAGTATAATGCCGACTTGGTGCCGACGAGAGTTCAGTTACAAGATATGACAATGGGGAAGAATGAAGGATTTAAAGAATATGCACAAAAGTGGAGAGACCTTGCAAGTAGAGTTCAACCACCTTTGATGGATAGGGAGCACATTTACATGTTTATGGGCACTTTCTCTGGTCCATTCTTTAACCTGTTGGTTGGCTGTTCTTCTTCCAGATTCACTGAATTAATCTTAACTGGTGAAAGAGTTTAAAGCGGCATCAAAAGCGGGAAGATTTCCATGGCATCTGCCTCCACTTCCAATCCTGTAAGGAAACCTTTTTCCGCAAATAAGGAAATCAATTTTGTGTATGGGGAAAGGTCCCATACCAAGAAGAATGATCATCCGTCTGTTAATGTTGTCCGGATCTCCAATCCAACTCCTGCTCAAAGACCATCTGCTAATCACCAACGGTTTGAAACTCCGAGAAGACAATTTACGAGGATAGGAATGCCACTATCTCAAGCCTTACAACACATGCGAAAGTATAATTTGGTGACATTGCCCAATCCTCCTGCCAACCCAGATACCTCTTCACCAAAGTACAACCCGAACGCCAAATGTGCTTACCACTCAAATAGCCCCGGGCATGAGACTGACCAATGTTGGGCCTTGAAGAATAAGATTCAAGACCTGATAGATAACAAGACTATTGAGTTTGATCCTCCTCCAACTCCGAATGTAATCATCGCGCCTATGCCGAAGCATGGCAAGGATGCCAATGAAGTCAACGTTGTAGGTGATTCTGATGAAGAAGTTGCATTTGAAGATTGGGTGTATCCTACTACAATGGGGCTGAAGAATTGGCATTCAAAGGAATTTGTGCCCATCTCCTTCATTGAGGAGTAATCTACTTGTTTATTGCTTTTTATTGAATTCAAGAATATTTTGTCTGTAATATTTGACAATGAGTTTTAAGCCATGTGTCTGGCCCGAGGAATTTTGGTCAATTTGTTAAGGGTTTTATTTATGTTCATCTAATCATATGATCATTCAATAATAAATCATTAGACTCTTCTGAATTCAAATCTTTGTATTCATTATCTATCTTTTCTTCAAATACATTTTTCAAAATAGCCATGTATCTTACGTACACACACACACACTCTTGCAGGTCCTCATCCACTCTTGATCTTATTGCCAATGACTCTACTGTTGCCAACTATGACTTTGAATGTCCAATTAACCAAGCCGAAGACGAAGGCGAGGAAGATTGTGATATACCAAGAGAACTAGCCAGGCTCATATTACAAGAGGAAAAAATTATTCAGCCACATGAAGAGTCAGTTGAAGTCATCAATCTGGGTACCAAGACGGACAAGAAAGAGGTTAAGATCGGTGCTAACTTAGAAGACAATGTCAAGAGCAGGTTGGTTCAAATGTTTCATCACTACGTGGAAGTGTTTGCTTGGTCGTATGAAGATATGCCAGGGTTGGATACCGAAATCATAGTTCATCGTCTACCGACAAAGGAAGACTATCCTCCTGTCAAACAAAAGGTTCATCGCATGAGGCCTGATCTGTCCAAAAAGATAAAAGCTGAAGTGATGAAACAATTTGATGCAAGGTTCCTAGCTGTGACATCCTATCCCCAATGGGTTGCCAATGTGGTTCCAGTGCCAAAGAAAGACGGAAAAGTTTGCATGTGCGTGGACTATAGGGATCTGAATAGGGAAAGCCCCAAGGATGACTTCCCTCTACCACACATTGACGTCTTGGTCAATAATACTGCTGAGCATAAAGTCTTCTCCTTCATGGATGGTTTATTTGGCTATAATCATATAAGGATGGCTCCCGAAGACATGGAGAATACTACTTTCATTACACAATGGGGCACCTTTTTCTATAAGGTCATGCCGTCCGGATTGAAGAATGTAGGGGCAACATATAAGAGAGTTATGGTAACTTTGTTTCATGACATGATTCATCATGAAATAGAGTTCTATGTGGATTATATGATTTCCAAATTACAAACTGAAGAGGAACATCTCGGTCACCTGTACAAGCTATTCGAGAGGCTAAAAAAGTACAAGTTAAGGTTAAACCCTAACAAGTGCAAATTTGGAGTACGACCTGGAAAGCTTCTAGGTTTTGTTGTCAGCAATAAAGGCATTGAAGTTGATCCTGCCAAGGTAAAGGCCATCCAAGAAATTCCAGTCCCCCACTTTGAAAAGGAAGTTAGAGGATTATTGGGTCGTCTCAATTACATCGCCCGCTTCATATCTCACTTGACTGCTACCTGTGAGCCAATCTTCAAACTCTTGAAGAAAGATTAGGTAGTCAGATGGAATGATGAATGCCAAGCTGCCTTTGACAAAATCAAAGAATATTTGAAAGAACCTCCTATTCTCATACCTCCAGTTGAAGGAAGACCCTTGATCATGTACTTGACAGTAATAGAGAACTCTATGGGGTGTGTTTTGGTCCAACATGATGAGTCTT
Organism: Vicia faba; assembly: GCA_948472305.1. Lineage (NCBI taxonomy): Eukaryota > Viridiplantae > Streptophyta > Magnoliopsida > Fabales > Fabaceae > Vicia > Vicia faba. The sequence goes on along the minus strand of OX451735.1, from coordinate 1,241,357,098 downwards.
GCCGAAGAGAGCATGCTATTTATTACCTGAACAAAAAGTTTACCGACTGTGAAACCAGATATTCACTGCTCGAGAAAACTTGTTGCACTCTGGCATGGGCTGCTCGCTGGCTAAGACAGTATATGTTGACTCATACCACTTTGTTGATTTCTAAGATGGACCCAATTAAGTACATCTTCGAGAAACCTGCTCTCTCCAGAAGGATAGCCAGATGGAAAATGATTTTGACTGAGTACGACATTCAATACACAACACAAAAGGCCACCAAAGGAAGCGTACTAGCATATCATTTGGCCCATCAAGCTGTCGATGATTATCAGTCTATGAACTTTGACTTCCCGGATGATAAAATCATGTTGGTGACCGATTATGCGAAACCTGGACCATATGACGGACCTGAACAAGGATCCCGATGGACTATGGTCTTCGACGGGGATTCCAATTATTTGGGTAATGGAATTGGTGTTGTGATCATATCTCCTGAAGGTTGCCACACTCCTTTCACTTCCAGACTATGCTTCTATTGTAAGAACAATATAGCTGAGCATGAAGCGTGCATTTTAGGTCTGAAAGCTGCCATTGATTTGAGGATCAAGCATTTGAATGTGTTTGGGGATTCTGCTCTAGTGATCAGCCAAGTAAGAGGAGATTGGGACACTAAACACCCTAATTTCATCCCTTACAAGGAACTTACGCTATCCCTGATTCCCTACTTCTAAGAGATCACTTTTGAGCACTTCCCTAGGGAAGAAAATCAGTTGGTTGATGCCTTGGCAACCATGTCTTCTATGTTTAAGGTCAGATGGGACAATGAAGCCCCTATGATTACAATTGAAAGATTCGACGAACCTGCGCACTGCTGTGAGCTTGAAACTGATACAGAAAACCCTTGGTACCTTGAGGTGAAGAGATACCTTGAAGCACAAGAGTATCCTGAGGGAGCATCCATCAATGATAGAAAGTTCTTAGGAAGATTTTCATCCAAATTCTTCCTAAGTAACAGAATCTTGTATAAACGCAACCATGACTCTACTCTGCTCCGATGTATGGACAAGAAGGAGGCAGAGGAAATTATGGAAGACGTGCACGATGGTCTCTTTGGCACTCACTCAAGCGGACATACAATGGCCAAGAAGATCTTGAGAGCTGGTTACTATTGGTCAACAATGGAGACTGATTTCCATCAACATTGAAGAACTTGTCACAAATGCCAAATCTATGCTGACAAGGTCCATGTGCCTCCTATCCCTCTGAACCTCATGACCGCTCTGTGGTCATTTGCAATGTGGGGCATTGACATGATTGGAGAGATCAAGCCCACTACTTCCAACGGACATCGCTTCATTCTGGTCACTATTGATTATTTCACCAAATGGGTCGAAGCCGCCTCATTTGCCTCAGTTACCAAGAATGTAGTAGCCAGATTCATCAAAAATAACCTCATATGCCGCTATGGTATCCCCGAACGGATCATCACAGACAATGGGACTAACCTCAACAATGTTATGATTACCGAACTTTGCACTCAGTTCAAGATCAAGCATCACAATTCTTATCCATATAGACCTACAATGAATGGCGCATTCGAAGCGGCCAATAAAAACATTAAGAAGATTGTGCAGAAAATGGTAGTAGCCTATAAGGACTGGCGTGAGATGTTACCGTTTTCTCTTCACGGCTATCGTACTTCAGCTAGATATCAACTGGGGGAACTCCCTCTTCCTTGGTCTTTGGCATGGAAGTTGTTTTGCCAGCGGAAGTTCAGATTCCCTCACTAAGGATTATGAATGAGGCAGGCCTAGGCGAAGATGAGTGGATTCAAACAAGACTGGATCAGTTGAACTTGATCGACGCAAAGCAATTGGTTGTTGTTTGTCATGGTCAGACGTACCAAAAACGTATGATCAAGGCTTTCAACAAAAAGATCAAGCCTCGAGTATATCAAGCTGGTGACTTGGTGATAAAGCGCATCATTCTTCCAGAAGGCAACCCCAGAGGCAAATGGACTCCCACCTATAAAGGGCCATTTATTGTCAAGTGAGTGTTCTCTGGCGGTGCCATGATGCTGACTACCATGGATGGTGAAGACTTTCCACATCCTATAAACGCGGACATAGTTAAAAAATACTACGTATAAAGGACCTGCTAGGTTGACACACCTAGGAAAAATAAGGACATCCCGGAAAACCAAAAGGTTTGGGCAAAAGTTAGGGATATATGCAAAAGATTGTACACCCAGAAAGTTGAAAACCCGAAAGGGAGACTTGGGCAAAAATGGGTATCCTGGTGGGCTGAAAACCCGAAAGTGAGGTCCAGGAAAAAGTTAAGGATTGGAAGCGTATGACTATGTCTCGTGGAATCACCACAATCGACTTTATTACCAAGGTACGAGTTCAAACGGTCCAAGATCAATCCAATCAACTTCTGTCAACGGCAAGGGACATTCGAAGACATTGGGGAAATAGTAGAGTTGGAATGCAATGAGATCATTTCACATGGCTATTTGTTATTTTTTCAATCTTTGTGTTCCTTTCGACGATTTGCTCTTACTAGGATCTCCGTCTCTTTGTACAAAAAATGCCTATTCATGGGAAAAATATCAATACAAATATACTTTGAAGTGAAAACTTTCTGTTTTTGATTTTGAATGCAAAATTGTCCAATGACTAAAATTGAACGAACATATGCATATGAACATAATTAAAACTATTTGGTATATGCGTCCTGCTAAGCAGCAGCAAACATATCTTTAATGTATATGGAAGATCCCCACGGAGTTATTTCATTAGCATTATCTCCACAAGACGGTTACAATAAATCATTCCTCAACAAAGTTACCCATAAAGTCTCTTTGCATAGGTTAATCTCTAACCAGAGTCTCTTGGCAGCTCTCTCCCCAGCTAAGTTGATCCTACAAGTAGAAGCCTTGTGGATCTCTTCCTAAAAGAACTCACCTCGTCCGCAGTTCATCAAGTATTCATCAACAGGGTTTATTTCCCTAATAAGGTTTATTTCCCCAACAAATAGCATACAACAATCAACAAATTCCCCCGGCATAGCCTATCTTCCCCAGTTGAGTATATCCTCCCTAAGCTGAGTATATCCTCCCCAAGATGAGTATATCCTTCCCAAGCTGAGCCTATCTTCCCCAGCGGAGTCTATTCTCCCCAAGCTGAGTATATCCTTCCCAAGCTGAGCCTATCTTCCCCAACAGAGTCTATCCTCTCCAAGCTGAGTCTGTCCTCCCCGACTTAGTCCACACTCCCCAGCTTGAGTTTTCCTTTCAGACTATTACAAATCACAGGGTCACAACCCCTAATCCCCAGTAAAGTCGTCAATGAAACCTTTACTACCTCCAAAAAGATGCTATGAAGACTGGACCCGACCAGATATTAGTACAACTTTCAAACTACTACGAATCCTAGACCCAACCAGATAGTAGTCAACTTCTCAAGTCACTATAGAGCCTGGACCTGACCAAATAATAGTGTAACCTTTCAACTAACTATGAATATTGGACCCGACCAGATAATAGTTAACTTCGCAAGATACTATGAAACCTGGACCCGACCAGATAATAGTTTAACTCTTCAAGATATAGAAGAACCTAGACTCAACCAGACCAGGGTTTAACTTATTTTCCCCGGTAGAGTTTGCCTCTACCCCAATAAGATACTGTGAAGCATGGAATCGTCCAGATATCAGTTTTCAACTTCATCTTTTCAACAAAGTTATTGTGAAGCCTGGATCCGACCAGATAGAAATTCCCTTCGGAAGTTTGTTGTGAAACCTGGAATCCGACCAGATAACAACTAATTTCCAAGCAAGTTACTCAGAAACCTGGACCCGACCAGATACCAGTTCAACTTTATCTCTTCAAACAAGTTTATTGTGAAGCTTGGACCCGACCAGATAACAATTAACTTCATCCACCTTAAAATATGTGAAGCCTGGATCCGACCAGATATCATTTTTCAACATTCGTCTATTCAAGAAATTTATTGTGAAACCTGGAATCCGACCAGATAACAATTAGCTACAATGTAGGTAAGACACTATGAAGCCTAGACCCGACCAGATAATAATATAACTTTTCAAAAGCTATGAAGCCTGGACCCGACCGGATAGTAGTTATTACTTCAAGTTACTATGAAGCCTAGACCCGACCAGATATTAGTTTAACTTCATGCTTTCTAGCAAGTTACTGCAAAGCTTGGAATCCGTCCAGATAACAGTTAACTTCCTTATCCCTAACAGGTTGTTGTGAAACTAGGAATCCAACCAAATAACAACCTAACTTCACTCTCCCCGAGAAATTTTCTGCAAAGTCTGGATCCGACCAGATAGCAGTTAATTTATCCTTCCCCAATAAGTTACTGTGAAGCCTGGATCCGACCGGATAGAAGTTGACTTCCTTATCCTCAGCAAGTTATGAAGCTTGGATCCGAACAGATAATAGCTGACATTCAAGAGATATTCCCCATCGGAAGCATCCTTTCAACAAGTTTAAAGATATATATACTCTTCATCCCTAACAAGGATCCGAGATTCAGCTTCCCAAAATTCTTCAGCAGAAGTCAGGGATTTATTTTCCCGGACTAATATGCATCCCACATTCATAAATCATAGCATATACATACAAAATTCATTTAGCACAATCACATTCATCTTGTAAACATCATGCATGCATCTGCATTTAACTAATCCTTTTTCCCACAGGTAAAACATCAAGTTTTAGTATAAATCAACCAAAGATTTGTTCTGATACTTATTCCATAGTTTACCATTATTCCTCCAAATGGAATCTATAAGCCCATTCACAATCCATCTCCGAGTGCAAATTTCTGGGTACTCTAGTGTTCAATCATCTTCCACCTTCAAGTCACGAATGGAGGATCCGCCAATCTAACTCTTCAGGTTTAAGAAGATTGAACAGAGTCAGTTGTTGTACCCCAAAATTTTCCCTCTCATTTATCAATTAATCTCTCACAAGATATCCTTTGGTTCAAGACTGCACAAGGGTTGATCAGCTCAAGACACCTCCTTAAGCACTCATGACTGAAAATTAGGGTTTGAGTTTGCACAAGGATAAATGGACTTTTAATGCCCCATATGACTTTGAGGGATCATTTTGGACCCTAAATATTTCTCATGTCAAGTTTCAAGTCTTGGATCACATTTTTGCTCAGTCAATTGATCAGTTGACCTAAAATCAGCTATATTGGGGAAAAGTCAATTATGGTCAATTTATAGTCAAACTTCATAATTTTTGGTCCATATCAACATTATTAACTTATATATGTCATTTGATCAATTTTGGATCATAATTCCTCAAGAAATTTGATCAAATCATCAAAAGGGCAAAATGGTCAAAATTAGGGTTTTGACTAAGAAGGGGCAATTTCTGATTTTTGACCTAGAAAATGATTGATTGGTTTAAGTTATGATATCAAGGTATAAAATACTTCATTTTTATCTATTGTAATGGCTCAAAACATCTCTCAAGATCAATTGATTGACAGTTGAATTCCAGTCAACTGATGAAAAGTCAACTGTACACTGAAAAGTTAAACTTTGACTTTTTGGTCAAAATCAAGTGTCAAAGATTACCATTCATCAAAGCATGTAAAAATATGAAACTTTTTCATCAAGAAATCAAAAATTCAAGATTTTATTTTGAAAATTCAAAATTTCTAAACTAAGAAATTTTTCTAAGTGTTGGAAAATTCATATTTTTTCATAACTTTGAGCCAAATTTCCACCATGATGCAAGATGATTCAAAGGAAACTTACAACACAAAAGTTGTATATATAAATGAGATCTAAAACATTGTAGAACACAACTTTTTATAGAAATGCATGGATTTCAAGTTATGATTTTAAGAAGACATGTTCATGAAACTTGAAAACTTAGTGAAATTTTGCCCTAATTTAGGCAGGATTTTAACCTAACTTCATGGCACTTATTCACATAGTTCCAAGATGAATTTTCAAAAATGTCCAACATATAGGTTTTATAGGATGTTACAGGCTTTCCAAAATTTCTAATAACTCATTGAGATCATACTTGAGCAAGGAGAATCGAAGGCAAGAAGTTAGGGTTTCATTCTTGAATTACAAGTCATTTCTTGATGAACACATAATTCACTTTCAATGTTAGGCTTCAAAATATTGCTTTGAAGGCCTTATAACTTGTGTATCTATCCATCATTAATGGATTACACAAACTTTTGAGCTATAATCCAAGTGGTTTAAGCATTATCCAATTCAAATTGCCATTTTTGGAAGAAAGTGAAGAATGTCATTCTTGAAAAGCAAGCTTTATGCACAAAGTCAATTCTTGAGCCTCTAACTAGTTCCCTCTGATCACACTCTATCTACAAATTCAGAAGAAAGTTTGTTTAAAGCATAACCACTCTACATTATCAAGTACACAAGACATTAAAACTTGATTTCTCAAAAATCACATGTTAAGCTTAAACATTTGTTTTTGAATTCTTATCAACAACAAGTCTACAAACTTGTTGCTTATAAATAGAGTCATTATTTGTGAGCTAAGGCACGACCATTAACACCCTGAAACTCTCTCAAACTCCCTCAAACCAGAAATTGCCCAAAAACTCCATTGTTGCACAGTTTTAGACCTTGAACTTGTAACTCATATTTCCCTCGTGTGTTTCTTGGTCTTTTGTTTCCTAAAGCTCCTATACATCAAATATAACCTATCCATGTCCCTGTTTCATCACTGTAACACCATTTGTATCAAACTTGATAACCAAAAAACAGAGTCTGCACATTGACTTCTCCAAGCCATTCCAGCCATCCATTGCTCAAGCTAATCATTGCATTAGCTTCCTGGGAACTTGAGGAAGCTAACCTGATCATTGCAGCACCTTGAATCATGCTCAAACTCATTTCACGATTTCCATTTTTGAGATGTTCAGGCTGGAGGTTGAAGATGAAGTCATATTCAAAACTTGATTTTCGTTATATGTTTATTATTTCACCAATGTTACCGGATGTACAGCCACCCTAGTGGCAAAGATAGCGCGCGTTTGTGTTAGAGGTCAGGGGTTCAACACCCAACGCTACCTTTTGTGCACTTTTCTCATATTTTCTCTTTATTTTGCTCCATACAGCAGGCGCATGGGCCTCCCCCTTTGGGAGTTGTCTTTTTGCTGGCTTCTAACCCCCTGTCTTACTTTTGCATACCTGGCCCAGTTATTTTGTTTTATCATTTTATTTTCTTTTATTTATTTTATTTTATTTCAGATTTATTTTATTATTATTATTATTATTATTATTATTATTATCATTATTATTTTTATTATTAAAAAATCTAAAAATATTTTATTATTATTTTCACACTTATTTATTTACTTTCTTTATAAAACAAAAAAGAAGAAAGACATTTTCTTAAAGAAATTAATTTCTTTTCTTATATAATAAATATTTAGATTTAGGTTTAATTATTATTTTATTTTATTTTAAAATAAAATTAATTTAGAACTTGGGATTCTTTTAATAATTAATTTTCATTTTATTTTTATTAACTTAAAACCTTTTTTTCATAAAAACCCTAAAAATCATTTTTAACTTAATTTCTTTCTTAATTAGTTTAAATTTAATTTTGTTTATTTTTAACTAATCATTTTCTTAATTAGGTCAAGACTAAACCCTTTCACAAAAACCAAATAAAATCATTTCTTTTTCCATTTGCATTTCTTACATCATTTATCCAATTCTTGTACATTTATTTAATATGGTTGTAATAGATAATTAGCTATAATTTTCTTGTGAATCCCCATTTGTAAATTTGTATACCTCATCCACTAATGATGTAGTAGCATAGTAATTTTATTTTCCGCAATTTATCGCTTTATATAAATGCTAGAAATTAGGGTTTGTATTGAAAGATAAAATCAACAAGTTAGCAAACCCTAATTCAAGACAAAACAATGCATGTAAATCAAACACACTTGCACACTTGCATCCGTTAGGGTAATTCCACTTTGTTGCCTTACAAAAATGGTCATGTTAAGCATGTGGGATATCTTAGCAAAAGCAATCAAAAATACAAGATCATAGTCCCTCGATGACGCTATCAATGTTGCCTTTCAAAATGATCTTAGTCCCTCAGATAGCAAATGCTAAGATATCTCACAATATTGCTATCATGGCTATAAAATGACCCACACCTGTCCCTTTACATCCAAAGATAAGACTTCTTACTAAATCAATGGTAAGATATCAATATCAAAGGAAAGGAAGAAATGAACAAAGCCTTTTGAGTAGGTAGATTGTTCCTAGTTGTTTGCTCACTTTCAAATCAAGCATCCTTGCTTATTTTCAAAACAAACACCAAACACTTTCAAAACATTTTCCAAACATGAAATATTTACAAAAGCTGAACATTTTGTATATGTTCTTACGAACGAGAACTATGACAAAGTTCGCCTAAACAAATGCGCCTTTTCAAAATAATTTCAAAAACCCCACAAAGCACATTTTCAAACAAAAATCAAGTGATCTAGCAAGCAACTAAGAGCCCATAGATAACTATGGAAGAAAAGGGGGCTAATACCTTCCCTTTTCATGATCTACCCCCTGAACTCAAGAAACAATCTCAATGGTCTTTCCTGTTCTTTTCAGCCATTCCTTTTGGATAAAATAAAAGTCGGTGCCGACTATTGCTAACCGCAACATTTGAGATAAAATGCAAAAAAACCAAGTCATTTCTCCCACCGTATCACAGATAGTTTACATCTTCTGAACATTATGATACAAAGATCAAGATGACTTTAACTTTCAGAAATTTCTCAACTTCATAAACAATATTGGGTCTATATGATGTTTAAATATATGATCACAGAGTATACATCTTCGATTATATGAACAATCAGTCTTTAAGAGATTAAATAGATTTCTTTCATTTTGACCTGTCTTTGAATGCCTAGTGAACTTATTCAGAGTTCCTCGGTTAATCATCAATAATCAAACAAGCGTTAGCGGTAAATGCAAATTTTATATAATTTCTTTTACGATTCATCAAAATTATTATAATTCTTCCCATTTTTGACATCATCAAAAAGATAATTATTCATGAAAAACATTAAAAGTTAACATAAGTAACAATAAGTGCTAATCAGAAAGAGTTGCATTAATGATAGAATTAAACAAATTACACAACAGAATGATCGATAATAAAATTAAAACTTATGAAACCACTGATGATAAAAAGTCTCACACTCCTCTTGTTGCAAAGCATTACTAGGACCATCAGGAATCCTTCGAAGGATTCTCACAATCTCATTTTGAACACACACTTCTGACAGGATTCTTCCATAGGGAATAAAGGTTTTGTTCAAATTTCTAGAGGAAGTGATGGACATTTTGAGATGATTGAGGATTACTTGAGGGATATTAATCGAAATTCGTTCGATCAAACAAAAAATTAGAGTCTTATCATCATTGGTTAAGACATTTTTGTTAGTTTCGCGTGGACAAAGATTTTCCAGGATAAAGCGAAACCAATCTTTGGCAATGGGCTTAAGACTCTCCGGGTTAGTAGAGTTGAGTTTAGAAGATGCTTCAAAGATGTAAATAATTTTACCATCAGGGATGCTATCAAGAGAGAAACGACTAGTCACGATACCTGCACGTGGATAATTTATTACTTTAGCAATGCATTCGGCGGTGAAGAAAACATCCCAGCCATAGATGTTTGAAGAGATTAAGGTGCCGTTGAAATTGACTAAGGAATTTTTCCAAAAATTCTTTACAAGATTTGGATAAATGGGTCCTCTTAGTAAGGAAAGATAGTGATTCCAGTTTTGAAAGTGGATGCTGAGATGGAATCCCAAACTAGCACCAAAGAGTCTTGGATGTTTTTCTATGATGACTTCCAAAAGATCATCATTTTCATGAGAGGTTGTTGAAGTCATGATGAAAAAGAGATATATATATATATATATATATATAGAGAGAGAGAGAGAGATAGAGAGAGAATGACTTAGAAGGCAATTGTTACCAATTGTTAGAGATTAATTGTTAGGAAAGGTAGAGGTCAGACATGATGTATAAAAAAGAAACGAGAAGATGTGACTTGACAAGAGAAATGATTTTCCTTATGTAAGATAATCAATCTTGGGAGACTCAATAATAAATGACTGAGGAAGGTCAGAAGAGCAGCTATAACTCCTAAGATTCAATAAGAGAGAGAAATGAGTGACAATTGATATCTTTGAATTAGGTTGTGAGTATCTAGAGTAGACTAGGATACATAGATGTATGGGAAAGGGAAAAAGAATAGTTGATCTCATTTATGAGGACATATCAAATTGTTCATAACTTTAAACAGCTATCTTCTAACACACGGATAAAGCAACTGACAAACATCAAAGGTCTAAAAACTTACCTATGCTCTAGAGACGCATGCGTGACTGTTTTATTTCAGACTTTAATGAATTTATAACGCCTAAATACTTGTAATTTCATGATAATGTATGATTATGATTATATCAGAGTCTTGAGATATTTATATCCAATTAAGCATACAAAATAGTCCATTAAAATGAAGGGCTTCATTACTTAAAGAAATACAACAAACACAAACTAAAAATAGTTAGACAAGAGAACAAGCAACAAGGACAACTATGATAAGATAAACTACGTTCTCCTATCCACTAAAAATATCACATTTAGTTTTCAACAAATAGTTTTCGAGACATCTCTTAGGGCCATCTTCTGCTATATATAATTTCTTTGATAGTATCCACTATTCCTTCTTGAAAGAATATCTCAGACAAAACTCTTCCATAAGGAATGTATGACTTAATTTGATTCCTAGAGTCAGGGATAGATTTCCAAACACAGATGAAGATAGACTATGACAGACTTACTAGAGTATCATTCATCAGAAGATAGATGAATGCTTGGTCATCATACCTCAAAAGGTCTTGGTTTTTCCCACCGGGGAGAAATTTGGACAGCACAAGCTTAAACCAAGCTTTGGGAATGGGTAGTAGATTTTCAGGATTGATAGGCTCATATCCTGATGACATGTTATGAAGAGAAGCAAATTTCTCAGACAAAATAAACCTAGATTTGACAAAGTCAACAGTCACACCAACATTTTCACACCCAGTTGAAAGAGTGATTGAGAAAGGAGTAATGGTGATTGGAATTTCAAACATATAGGAGAGAATAGAATAATTCTCATAGTCAAGATAAGTATGCTTCCAGAATTCTTTAACAAGATTCACATAGACAAATTTCTTTAGCATAGTGAAGTATCTTGTCCATTGTTGAAAGCATGAGACATATGTGATGCTACGAGCAATGTTACTTTCAAGAGGAAGAATTTCAATTTCTTTTCAATGATAATTTCATGTATATCTTCATTACCAAAAAAAGTTTGGTTGAGGAATGATAGACAGATGAGAGGAAGGATCTTGATAGAGATTGGTTTATGAGGAGAAAAGACAATTATGATAAATCATTATTGATATATATATATATATATATATATATATATATATATATATATATATATATATATATATATATATATATATATATATATATATATATATATATATATATATATATATATATATATATATATATATATATATATATATATATATATATATATATATATATATATATATATATATATATATATATATATATATATATATATATATATATATATATATATATATATATATATATATATATATATATATATATATATATATATATATATATATATATATATATATATATATATACTCAAGTGGGTGAAAGAGGTTGTATTAAACTGTAAGAATGACATAGATCACTGACATAACAAGCGACAAGAATTTCAAAGAAAAGGAATGGAGTGAACGAATCTTCATAAAGAACAGAGTACCATATATGTTCCAAATAAGACTTTGAGTGAATCAGCATTTAGAAAAGGTAGACTGGGAACTGACATACATAAAAATATTGAATATGATTACTTAAATGAGAAATTATCATCACACATTATGTGTAAAAAAATTTCACTCATTCTCAAGAAAATTTACATGTTCACATTATTCAGGGAATTGATCAAAAGATTTTTATTTTGGAAAGAGAGAATGTTCAAGATTGTAAAGTTTTTACTAACTATAGAGTTCACAACTAGGAGTTGTACTTCTCATAATAAATTTCTAAACTTGTAGAAGTATTTTTATCAGAAGTTCTAATAAATTATAGATAAAAGAAAAACATACCTTTGAGATTCTGAAATATTTACTGTGATCCTTTTATATGAGTGCTTCTACATTTTGATTTTGACTTTAGCTTATCCCAAATAGATCTTCTGATCAGCCTTGTCATGTCCTTGAATATTTTCCATCTGTCTTTAAATTTTAGCTTTCTCTTAGATACAACTTTTGATCAACTTCTTTCTTCTTATGCTTTCTTCAGAGTGATCTTTCAGAGGTTCTGAATTATCTTCATATCAATTCCTCTTATTTCTTTAAGTATTCTTAGTTTTCTGATTTGATAATAATAACCTTCTTCTGACCTCTAACCTCTAATCTGAGAGCTAGGATCAGTCTTCTCTTCAGATGATCTCTTCATTCTTCTGTTTAGAATCACCCATATGACTTCTTGGTAATCCTCAGAGTACATATATTCTAATCTTTTATTGTCAAAACATCCATATGTTCGTCAAACTTCCTTTGAGAAGAAGCTTAACTTTCATAAGGTCAATATTTTATGAACTTCTGAGAAGCTATGTGCTTGAGAGAAGGTTAACTGTCATTTCCTAGCGACTTGTGTATTTTTGATTCCTTGAAAAAATTACAAAATATGTTCTAATATCATCAAACATTGACGATTTTGACTGACAATCTTGTTCTTACAATGCTGAGCTAACTTATTTAGAGTTAGACTATCAAGGCTTGTAGGCATATCATCTTCAGAGTGAATAACTTTTATCTTTGCATCTTTTAAAGCATTTTCCATTCAAGAATTTATATATCAAGAATTCCTATGATTCCTGATGAATCAATAAGCTTTCTTTCCTATGTACCAGAATCAGAAGATAACAATCTTTCTTCTTTAATTGAAGAAATTCCTAATGATATTTTTATGAGATAGTCAAGGGTGGACTAATTTGTTTCTTGAAAACATCTCAAACTCACAAAGAATTAATCTTCAACAAGCAAAATTTCTTGTTTTCCGATATTTGATTTTTGAGCAAATACATTGTTCATCAACAGAAAAGGTTGGCTCAATCAAGAATACTAACACCCATAAGCACTTCTTTAGTGGGTTTGGAATCTTATCTTGTTCTGATAAGACCTTCTTTATCTCCTAAATTCAGTTCTTTAGAAGGAGAGATTGTGATTCTGCTTATCGTTCTGTCGGATCAAAAGAAACAATAACTGCATCTAAATTTGGAGCTTCTGATGCTACGGCTTCTGGTATCTTCTTCTTTAGTTCTGAACAGGTTATCTTCAAGAGAAAAGAATTTGTTGTTGAAATTTTCTATTTTTCGAAGAATCAAAGACTTGCTCAAGGTAATTTGTTTGGTTATGATTCAGTACTTAACCATCATCTTCTGATATGAGACTGTAATTGAGGATAGAGTAACTATCACCCAAAGTATTTATTCACGCAACATTTGGATCTTTATCTGACACTGTTAGGTGTTTGATATCCATCAATAACTGAACCGGACTCTAATACCAATTGAAGGTGTGAAGAAAAAACAAGAAAAATGGGGTTTGAATTGGGTTTTCCTTTCTTGACAAACTTTCGCTTCTAAGCATTGTTTGTTAAACAACACTTCTGGATATTGCTTCTAAGAAATACTTCTAATTAAGTTATGAAAACATAAACTATTAGGCATAAGCAAAAGTAAAGAAGACGTGATATATCCTAGTTCACTTGAGAAACCCCCAAGTTAGTCTAGTCTACCCTGCCAAGGTGATTTCGCCTTGAACTTGAGGACTTAATCCACTATAACCAATATAAGTACAACTGCATGGGAAACCGCCGGTGACTAACATCCAATGACGCGTTCAGGTATCCAAACTGGATATAACATTCATTGACCCAATAGAATTTGATCCCTCAGAATCTCCTACCAGGATTTCCTTCCAATGATATCCATCAGTGATCTCACAAGGCTGACCTTCACTCAGTCCCCTTTAAGATATGGCTACCATTGACCCAATAGAATCCACTACCAAGATTTCATAATGACCTTCAGTCACTATCTTCTTGAGCATAGACCTTCACACAGCCTCTCAAGGTATCATCAAACAACTGTTTGATTTACATTTGTTTATAATAAAATGCTTCTACACAAGCTAGATGTAAACAAAATTTAAGCATACATCAGAAGATAATAATACACACCAAAAATATTACATTGTATTGTAGCATGATGTGTGGTCTTATTTTTTTTAAGTAGTTTATTCTCGGACAACAGTCCAAAGCACTTGAATTGCTGAAGTCTTCTTCTTCATAAGCTTCTGGAAGCTTTATAGATCTTGATGTAGTAAAAAGAAGAACTTCTTCATCTTGATTCACCTTAGAACATTATGGACATCATCCCTTGTTCTATTTTCTTCTATGATCACTTTAGAGCACACCATTTGTTTTGTGGATTTATAACTGGAGCTTTCATAATTAACTTCATTATCTTTTGCGACTTAGCAAACTTTGTGCAACATATGAAATTAAGCACATTGTGAATCAATGATTTCATTGTAATCATTATCAACATGATTGAAGAATCATTTTGATAACAATTGTTCTTGTTGTTATTATATTGGTTGATAGTTTTTTGGTTGTGTTCCAATAATGACAGTTTTCATTTTAACATTGAACACCAACAACATTTTAAACATACGATTCTTTTCTTATATAGACAAGCAAAATAGAGTCATTGGATATTTGAAAAAGAGTTGTTATAAATAGTACTGCTACGTCCTTTTCTCTTCCACAATTCAAGCTATTAGAGAGGTAGTTGAATAAGGCTTTTTCGTACTGTGTACTATTGTACCATGTTAACGTTATATTCTTTTCTTCTGCACTATAGAGGCTTCTGCGAGCATGAGTTTAGAAGCGGGAAAATAACATAAGATCTTTAGAACTTCAAGTCTTCAGAGTCTTCAGAACTGCGTCTTTAGAGTCTTCAGCACTTGGTCGTGAGAATCCGTTGTAGAGAACCTTGGATCAGAAGAGTTTCAAGTCTTCAGAGTCTTAAGAGCTGCCTCTTTAGAGTCTTTAACACTTGGTATTGAGAACCCATTGTAGAGAACTTTAGATCTTTAGAAACACAAGTTTGTATCATCTGGACTTCAGTAGAAACTTTTTCTTCACATCTTTTAACTTTGCCTTCTTGAAACATATTGTCTTTTTAGAAATTAAGTTTTGAGCATCTGGACTTCAGTAGAAACTTTGTTTTCAGATCTTCTAACTTTGTTTCTTTGGAACACACTGTCTTTAGAAACTTGAGTCTTTAGCATCTGGACTTAAGTTGAACTTTGAGTCTTCAGATCTTCTGACTGATTTCTTTAGAAAATGTGTCTTCATATCAGAGATAACACTTCAGAGTCTTCTGAATATTTTGATATTGTTCAACAGAACTTGTGTAGCACAAAAATGAAACTAATTTTCTTCTAATGTCTTAGCCACGCCATTCATCAGAAGCAGGGCCTATTTGTTAAGTACTTAACAATAACAAACATTAGAGTATCAAAATTGTTCATACAAACATACTCATTTGTTATCATCAAAACTCAAATATAATATTGCAGAACCAAATCTTATTCTTACAGTATCTTAACAGGTTAACCCTTGATCCAATCATGAGATATCATTAGTCAATTCATTCTTTCTTGCATATTTGTATTTCCATCATGATCCTTAATGTCATAAGATATAGGATTAAGCCTGATCAACTCAATTTCTATATGAGTGACATGTAGGATCATGGTCGAGCGACCGCGAGGACCGAGAAGGCATAAGGAAACTCGTTTTGAATTGAGAATTTAACCAAGTGGGAGGGGTGATAAGGATTATCGGGTATAGGCATTGGACCAACGGAAATAGTATCAGCCATGGGTATGGCAGCAGTGTATAAGAGTAATTCATAAATGAGTACATCGGAGGCAAAATTATGGGAGGCCAATTAGAGGAATCCACAGAAACTAGAAGAATTTTGTATTTGGTATCAATTCATATTAGTCTTGTCGGTATGGAGAGAGAGTCCTACAGGTGACTTCTATTGGTGAAGATATTAAGGTGATCCTTGTCACTCACGTGTTGCAAAGACCTAGTAGTGAGGTGGTAGTCTAGCACATCAAGGTATGTCGGCTTAGAATCTCCCAAAGGACTAATCGTACCTCAAGGAAATGTTCCTGAGCAAGTATTTCCCAAGAAGCGCGGAGGATCGGGAGGAAGTAGAACTTACATGGCTTTGACCTTGATCGTGGTTGGTAGCGGGAATTCACAAAAAGGGATTAATGACATATTGGCATATCCCAGTCATGTCTCATACGTCCCAAAATGGAAGTAAGAGATTAACCAACTTAAGTTCAGGCTCAAGGAGGAAATTGAGCACATTGTAAGCCCATTAGAGATCCGATAACCATCAGGGTTGCTACAGCAGGAATGTGTCGCCAAAGAATAGTCTAATGAAAATTGAGCTGGAGGGGAGGCAGTTTCAGGTTGCAAAACTAGTGCAGCCACCGAGGGGTCAGTCTCGTGAGACTCTATTATGGTCTATGAAAGGGCCATGTTGCAAGGAAATGCCTCGACAAAGCACTTCAAAATTCACAAGAGAAATAGGAAGGAACTTTTTCATTGTAAGCCTGAAGAAGACTGGAGTAGCAGTGAGGTGACAGACGTTGTACATTGTACCTTGCCAATCTTCAATCGTACTTTTGGATGTAGTCCCTTACCTATTTGATAGATCTATAAATTGGGTATAAGAGTGGGATCGAGCAAGAACTCCTGAGATTTTAGTGAACCTAGTTTTGAAGAGTTATCTAGGAAGTATGTAGTCAGGATTCAAACAAGTCTTAGCTATGGAGTTTAGCTTTGGTTGCGAAGGGAATTCCGGTGTAGACTCCTAAAGGAGGGTATAACCGGTGGTTTTGTACTTGGATGACCAAAGGGATCATAGACTTATCGTGTGGCCATATTATATGTTAATATATGAGTATCCTGTTAAATTGTAATCCAATGTGTCGAAAAGATTTGATTTGTTTTAGATTTAAATAGATTTGATTTAAGTCTAGAACAAATTAGATTTGATTTAGTAACAAAAAGATATTTTGGGCTTTGGGCTTAGGGTGTAAGCTCAGTTATAAATAGATGGAGTAACCCCTATTTTGTAAGCAAGTCAAGCAAGTCATCCACAGTATTTTGCAGTTACAAAGTGAATAAGAAAGTTTTCACAGTTTGTGAGCAGAGAGAAACTCTGCAGAAATTATTTGTCTTGTTTTCTTTTCTTTGTTTGTCTCATAATTAAATTGTCATTGTGGTAGAAATTCATCATAGACTTTGGTGGATTTCCAACATCTGGTATCAAGAGCTTTGTTTCGATTCGAGGGAAGTGTCAATCAAGAACGATTGAAGAATTCACGATGACAAGTTCTGGGAATGCAAACTATCCAGCAATGCTACCAATTCTGAAAGTTGACAACTATGAGAATTGGTGCAAACAAATGAAAGTCTTATTCAGGTGTCAAGGTCTTTGGGACCTTGTAAAAGATGGAGTCGAAGCGCTTGGAGAAAACTCTTCAGAAGAAGAAAAGAATAAATACACAGAATTTGAGAAGCTGAGTTATAAAGCATTATTTATAATTCATCAATGTGTCATCCCAGACAATTTCGAAAAGGTTAGTGATTCAGAATCTACAAAAGAAACTTGGGAAATCCTTGAAAAGTCTTTTGGAGGCGCTGGGAAAGTGAAAGAAGTGCGGTTACAAACTCACAAAAGGACCTATGAACTGCTTCAGATGGAAGACAGTGAAAGCATATCTGATTTCTTCACTAGAGTTACAAAACTAGTAAATCAAATCAAGATATGTGGAGAAGCGTTAACAACAAGAGCTGTTGTGTCGAAGATCTTGAGATCTTTAGCTCCTAAGTTCAACCACATAGTGGTGGCGATAGAAGAGGGGAAAGACTTGTCGAAATTGACAAAGGAAGAGTTTCAAGGGACGCTTGAATCTCATGAACAAAGAATGAACGAAAGAGCTGCAGGAAAATCGAAGAGTGATGTGGCCTTGCAGGCACATTCAGCAAAAGAGACCAAAGGCAAAGGAAAGTGTTTCGACAGAGGTAGAGGTGGATACAAAAAATTGAATGGTAGAGGAAACCAGATTGAAGGAAATGTGTTGAATCAAAGAATACCATACCAAGCCAACCAAAGAGGTGGTGTTGCAAATAGAGGAAGAGGTGGTGGTAGAAAACCTAATAAAACTCACATTCAATGTTACAATTGTTAGAAGTATGGACACTATGCGAGTGATTGTCCAGAAAAATGAAAGAATCAAGAAAGTGATGCAAAGCTTGCAAAACATAAAGAAGAAGAAGAGATGACGCTGATGGTCACAACAAGAGATGAAGATAGATTCAAGGACCAATGGTACTTGGATTCAGGATGTTCATCACATATGTCTGGAAGGAAAGACTGGTTCGTCAATATAAAGCCCTCAATGAAAAATATGGTAAAATTTGCAAATGACAATACCCTAGCAGCTGAAGGTATTGGTGATGTTATGATTATGAGGAAAGATGTCAAAAGGTCAGTAATCTCCAATGTGTTGTACATAACAGGCATGAAGAGCAATTTGCTCAGAATAGAGCAATTGGTCGAAAATAATTATAAAGTGTCAATCGAAGATAAGATGATGAGAGTCGTTGATGCAAATGGGAGATTGATCTTGAAGGCTCATATGTCTCAGAATCGAACCTTCAAGATTGAACTAAATGTGATGGAGCACAAGTGCCTTTCGACTGCAGCTAGCAGAGATGAATGGATATGGCATTATAGACTAGGTCATCTCAACTTCAAAGAAATCAGAGATTTGAAGAGAAGAAGTATGGTTTCAGGATTGCCAGAAATTGACATTCCAAACGAGGTATGTGAGGAATGCGTGCAGGCGAAACAACACAAGAATAGCTTCAGCAAGGATGCAGGAAGCAGATCGAAGGCTAGTCTTGAAGTCATATACTCTGATGTATGTGGACCAATCCAGGTGGATTCGATGGGAGGTAACAAATACTTTGTTACATTCATAGATGATTTTAGTCGAAAGTTATGGACTTACCTGATCAAGAAGAAAAGTGAAGTGAACAAAGTATTTTCCAAGTTTAAGTCTATGGTCGAAAGACAAAGTGGTCGAAAGCTCAAATTTTTGAGAACTGATGGTGGTGGAGAATATGTGTCGAAAGACTTCGACAGATTATGTGAAAAGGAAGGGATTGTGCATGAGGTGGTGCCACCCTATACTCCACAACAAAATGGAATTGCAGAAAGGAAAAATCGAACCATCATGAATATGGTGAGAAGTATGTTGAAAGGCAAGAATTTACCTAAAGAGTTTTGGGGTGAAGTTGTTTCGACTGTGTGATCGGTGGATCTGGAACTGACTGTTTAACGCTGGTTCGCGAAATGTCGCGGAAGCAAGAGTCGCCACCGTCTTTTATTTTCTCCAAATGGAAAGGACAAAAGCACAGAAAAATTCCTTAAAGAGATTGCTCTCGGTTCGGGAGGTAGATTATAGAAAGGGAAGGTGTTAGCACCCTTTCTATCCATGGTTATCCATGGGCTCTTAGATACTTGCTCATTTGTGTTTTCAAAAATGGTTTGTTTTTCAATTGTGAGTGAGTTTGAAAAAGTTTCGTTTAAAGATTTCAGATCGACTCTTGTATCAGTCCTCAAGAGTGTTTGAAAAATTGTTTTGAAAGTTTTTTGAAAAGTGTCGGTGTGAAAAGAGTTTTTGATTTGTTTTTTAATAGAGCAAGTATCTACGAGTCATCTACCTACCCTAAGGAATTAGGCTGTGTAAATGTCCTTAAGGTAGTGCCATCCCACCATTGAGAGGTAGGTAGCACCACCGTTGGAGGTGTTCGGGTCAATTCGTTTGTAGGGACAGTGTGGTCACCAGAGCAACAGTAGGACACCTTAGAAGCTACCCTTATGCCATTGATCCTTTTTAATTCCGAGGCAACCGTTTCGAGGCAACTATTCCGAGGCAACCGTTTCGAGGCAACTTGTTTCGAGGCAACTAGATCAATGGACATAAGGACTTACTAAGACGTCCTATACTCGACGACCACATTTCGAAGGCAAGGCAACAGTGAGGCGTACCCTAGGGGTGGTGTGTGATTTGTGTGTCAGATTCATTTATTTTTGTCTTGTTCATGTCACAGTGATCTAAGCGTTTGTTTTTATTTATTGTCCATTCATTCTTGCATGCCATTATTTAACAGTTAAAAATTGCGAGAAGGTAAAAAATCTAAGCTATTACAAAGGCGCGGGTCCACATCGTCAAAATTTCCAGGACCCGATTTGACGGAAAGTAAATAAATAAAGTAAAGTGCGAGAAAGTATGAAATTACACGGCTTTGGGAGAAGTACATAAATATTTAAAAGAAATAAAATAAAATGCGCAAATTGAATTAAAATTGAAAACGAGGGTGTTGGACCCTTTTAACGAAATTAAATTAAATTATTAAATTAACTAAAATTAAAATGAAAGGAAGTTATTTTTGGTATTTTTGTATTTTATGACTTTAATGGAAGATTAAATGAAATTAAAATATTAACCTAATTCTACAATTTTCATTTGTTAAGAAAAACATATTCAAATTAAACCTAAGTTAACCTAATTAATTACATGCAATTTTGATTTATAAAAATAAATAATATTTTAATAATTAATTATTGTGAAAAGAAAGAGAAAAAAAAGGTAAACAATTGATCAAACCCTAATTCTACAAATTTTAAATTATTATAAAATGTTAAGATTAATTCTAGATTTAAAACTAAGTTAATTAATGAATTTTATTTACAAAAATACTTAATTAAATAAAAATATATTTTTTTGTCTCTTTTCTGATTCTTGTATTGTTTTTATGTTTTTTATAAAAATATTAAATTAAAAGAAACTAATTAAAAATAATAATTGGATCAAACTAAAAAAATGGAAAAAATAAGAGAAGCTTGCAAACCTTGAGGGGGTTCTGTCCCCTAATTTGGAGGTATAATTATAGTGATTAGGCTCATTAAGCCTTGGCCCTTCTGACTTTTCTAAAAGCGTGTGGGTGCATTGACTGAGGTTCACCATGGTCTTCAGATCTTGGCCCTTGATTGAGTGCAGTGGGACGCGTGGACGGCTGGATAACGTGGATGCATGATACACCTTAGCACTGAAACCACACACAAGCGTTAAATGAAAAATAATATGGAAGGGGTGGGGGACCTGGGATTCGAACCCAGGTCCCAGGGGTTACCAGCGTATATGCCTGCCAATCGTGCCACTTTGTTTCTTTGTATATTACATAAACAATAAACAATATAAAATAAAACAAATGTTAATGCTCATTTTCGCGCGAATTTTTGAATGATCCAACCACAGCTAGCCACGTACCCTTCTTCTTCCTCAGCTTGTTTTTTCCTGAAACACAAAAAGAATGGGCAACGGTTTTGAACCGTTCCCTTAGACACCATTATAAAAAATAGCGATTAGGCCGTCCGGCCACATAAATTAGGCGCGAGGGTCCTATTCTTTTCGTCCAAGCACGTTGGTTTCGTTTATGGCATTGTGACGTTCCAATTTTACTGTATTCAAAAAGCCCTAATTTGAAAGTTGAAGAACCCTAAAAAACAACAATGGTAGATTCGCGTATGATGCCCAAAACTTCAATCAAACCACATTGTTAGCTTCAGAAAGGTCCCATTAGTACAAATCCATGAATAAAATGCAATGAGAATGCTGGGAATTTGAAATACGATTATAAGAAAAATATGAAAAAGTGTGATCTCTGTATACCGATTCAAGGCGTTAGAGGGTTGGAGAATTATCCAGGAGGTTTCCCTGATGTCTTAGGAAGGCAATGGACTGATTATTTTCCCTTGAAATGCTTTGTATCCTTGTTTTCAGTATTGGAGTTTTTCTTGAAAAATGCAAGTTTTCTTATGGCTCTTCTGCGCAGCTTCTAGTGTCCTGGCATTAGGGTTCTGATTAGGCTTATGTATGGATGGATTAGGGTTGAAAAAGAGGTCTAAAGGATCAAGGAATTGATGAGAGAATATTGATTTTCATGGCAAAATATTTTCCAATCTTTTCATGCATATTTTCTACCAAATCATGACAAATCATGTTGATTCTTTCCAAATCTAGCCATGCACGAAATATTGAGTATATATCATGCATAAAAAGATTTAAAACCTAGGTTTAGTATTTTTCATGTATTTTAATTAATTAAATGAATTATTAATGATTAAAAATCCAAATAAATAAATAAAAATGATAAAAAACTTTCCTTTGGGCCAAATGGTCGTGCACATGCCTTGGATGATGAATTGTGGAAGAAAAAGAGGCCCATTAGCATTTTTAGGTCATTTGAATCAATGTTGACTTTTCAAAATATCCAAAACTTCCCCAACTTCCACAAGGCATAACTTGCTCAATTTTTAAGCTTTGCTCATGTTCTTGGACATTTTAGAAAGGTCTTTGAGTCCTCTAACCAATGCCTTTGGTCCCATGTCATTTTGATTTACCAATCTCAAGTTATGGCCTTTGACTTAAAGTCTCTTTTTGTTGACTTTTGAAAATGACCTATAATGTTGAAATTGATAACTTTTTGTGAGAGCATTTCTTGGACTTGAAGTATGAAGAGGGGTTGTAGTAAATGTCATTCTATTCAAAATGAGCTTTGGATGGAATTTTTCTAATAATCCATGTGGAAGTTATGCCCTGGTCAATTTACAGTTGACTTTTTCAACTGTCCAAATATGGTAACTTTTGCATCTTGAGATTTTTTGAGCCAAGCTTTGAGAATCATGATCAAGCATTGATCAAATGATGTTTGTGGCTTCAAAATGAGATGTTGACCAAAAAATTTGAACTTTTGACTGTCAAATGACCATTTTGCCCCTACAGTTGACTGTAGTGCAATTAGGGTTTTTGACTGTGCAATTTTGTGTTGTAAGTCTTGAAACTTGGTAGGGGGATGCTTGAACATGTTTATAAGCATGTGGGACTTGATTAGACCCTTGGAAACTTCATTTACTTTGTCAGAACCAAAACCCTAATTTTGACTGTTTAGGAGGCCCCTTTAACTGTGCAACCCTTGGGGAATTTTGAAGCATGACTTGGCAATTTCTTGAAGAATATGGGAGGGCAAATTTTGGGGTACAACAGTTGCCCCTGTTCAATCTTCTTAGACCTGAGGATGCAGATTGGCTGACGTGCCTTTCGTAATCCGAAGGTGGAAGATGATTGAACACTAGAGTGCCCAGAAATTTGCGCTCACATAGTAGCAGTGTGATGATGGGGAATGGGCTTACAGATGCCATTTGGAGATTGATGGATAAGATGATGGACTTATAGATGCCATGCTAAGAGATGATGGATAGGTGGATGGGCTTATAGATGCCATCTGGATGTTGATCGCGTAAGAGATTCCTTAGGGAGAACTTGCGTACCTGCAAAAGAAAGATGAATACCTGACACGTTGCAGGAACTGGTCTTCAGATGCTTTGTATAGATGTGTCCTGACTGGGTACAGGAGCTGGATCTGGAGCTTCAAACGGTGATGAATGAACCAGGGATGGTTACTACCTCAACAGGAACGGTGAGAGAACCTTGGCTAACTTTAACCTCAACAGTATCGCTGAGAAAATCTTGGGATGATTACTACCTCCGCAGTATCGGGGAGAGAACCATAGGCGACTACAACCTCAATAGCAATCATTGAGAGAATCTTGGATAACTTCACTTCAACAGCAATCATTGAGCGAAATCTGGGATTACCACCTCCGCAGTATCGGGGAGAGAACCATAGGCGACTACAACCTCAATAGCAAACATTGAGAGAATCTTGGATAACTTCACTTCAACAGCAATCATTGAGCGAAATTTGGGATTACCACCTCCGCAGTATCGGGGAGAGAACCATAGGCGACTACAACCTCAACAGCAAACATTGAGAGAATCTTGGATATCTTCTACTGAGTCTTTATCAGGAAAATCTGTTAGGGGTCGATTTAGCTGGACTAGAGAAGGCCTTTGACTGGATAAGAAACAGAAAATCTTAGGGTCGATTAACTGAACTGGTCTAGGTCTTGAAATATAGCTGAGAACTTAACTGAATCTTTTCCTGAAAGGTAAAGGTCAGTCATATGCAATGCATGATATGGGTCAAGCAATGATGTTCTCAACATAAATGAGATTTGTAAGATATGATGCGTACATGCATGCTATAATGATGTATGCGATGTTTATGAATATTATGTTTTCGTCTTAGGAGAATAAATCCTTGACGGGTGCCGGGAAGTCATATCCTGGGCTGATGTTGGAGAATGGATTTTGCTTCCGCTGAGGGATGATAGTTGCAAGAATACCGGTAGGAGAAGATGATTCCGTTGGGGAATAAACTTGGCGAATGGAATATTCTGCGGGGAGAAAAGTGCTCTAGCGATCTTGCTGGGAAGCAATACTCTGTGGGGGGAGAGATACTTTGTTGAGCTGTTGATAATAACTTGCTGGGGATAACCTTGTTGTGTTGGAAGCGTTGATAGACTTCGCTGGGGATGAGAAGACTTCGTCGAGGACGCTCTTTCCGTGGCTTTTGGCTGAGGATAACCCAGTTATATCCCGGTAAGGAAATAACTCTTGAATAAAGCCGGGAGACGCGTTCGTGTTCTGTAGAGGATAAGCTTCCAGAATCTACTGGGGATAAGCTTACTGCTTAGGGAGATGGATTCCAACTTTCCTGGGGAAACTGGATTGGACTCTCTTGGGGAAGTTTTGAGATGTTTTGAAAGTGATTCCACCGAATGTTTGATATACCGCCGAGAAACAATCTTTAGGCCAAGACTGCCGGGGATGCTTGTTAAGAATATTCGTATACTGTGCTGGGGAATGTTGAGATCTGCGGGGGGTATACCCAACTTCCTTAAGGTTTGATTGTAACTCTGCTTGGGGAGAGTGTATTGACTTGCTGACCCACTCTCTGGGGAATTAGGATGCCTGGTTATGTTCTTTAGCTGAACCTACCTTGGTACCTTGGAGGATAGAACAATCAGATTGCTTAGACCACCCATTATTGCCCCTGTTTCTATGGGGGAGGCACATGTGGGATGCTGATAATTGTTGAGGGTCAAACCTTCTTCAGGTAGGCAGGTGACAAGACGACAGGACATAGACGTACGCTTTGATCCCTAACTTTTTCCTGGACCGCCCTTTCGGGTTTTCAGTCCACCGGGATACCCATTTTTGCCCAAGCCGCCTTTTCAGATTTTCGACTTGCCGGGTGTACAGATTTTTCATTTCATCCCTTCATTTTGCCCGAACCCTTTTGGTTCGCCGGGAAGCCCTTATTTTTGCCTAGGTGTGTCAACCTAGCGGGTCTTTGATTATGCATAGTATTTTTTCGACTATGTCCGTTCTCAGAAAGTAGGGAGTTGCCCCTGTTAGAAGTGTTTTGTCATGCCACCAGAAGGTATTTGATCAGGCAAGATTCGTTGTTGGAATGCCCCAAGTGACTCAGGCGGAGATTTTCCCCAGGCTATTTGGCCTTTGAGAGATTCTCCGAATCTTGATTGAACTGCCCCAGATGATGGACCATGATCATGTCATGCCCCTTGATTGGAAGTACTTCTGTTCATTAGGCATTCGTCGTGCGAATTTCCCTGCTGTTCAAACAAAAAGTCATATGCAACCAAAGTTATGTTAAAAATGCAAAGCTTATGTCTGTCTTGAAGATTTTGAAAATGCATTCTTTTTCATAAAACAAGTGAATGTTTGTAAAACGTGATGTCAACTCTGTATTTACCGTAGGCCTTAAGGAGTCAGGATACCTTTCGTAACAGTATGTTTTCGAACTAACCCATGCTTCAGCTAGGACTTTTAAGGGTTATAACGTGGCCTGGTTCACGGTTTAAGAAACAAAGGATAAAGGCTCAAAGTATTTGTACCCACCCGCTCTTCGTGATGTTCTTCAATCCTAAACTCAGCTGATCGTGCGTTAGACCTTGTTTGAGTCTTTGTCCTGATTTTCCGGTGATGATTCGGATATTGATAACTTATTTTGAATAGGCAGTCGCTCCCTTTTTTTTTGTTGAGGGTTTGTAAGACCTCTTTCTTGTCTGATTTTTTGTTATCCCTTTCTTTTTTTGCCTGAACTGTTTCCCCTTTTTTTTTGGGATTACAGTCAGCGGGATGCCCCAGTTTCGTAAGTCTCCTTCATGGGTTTTGACTTAATGGGTTTTTTTTTATTTTTTGGAGATAATGACTGCCTCTCTTTATTGATTATTCGGAACCATCACTGTCTTTCTTCGTTTTGTGAGGACTTCTTTGGTGCCATTTGTTATGCACTTGGATCAACTGAGAGAACTACCCTGCCCCAGGTTATGATAAAGGGTTTTAATTTTCGAAAAGAAAAACTCCTACTTCTTTGGCTCAGAGGGGTTGACGAGGGATTATCTTCCTTATAACTCCAGTGTTTAGGGATTGAAACAATGCCTGTACCTCATCAGCAGGGTCTGTTCAAAAGCATACTGTAGATTATGGTATCGTTTTCGTCATCCTCCCTCAAGAGGCTTAGAATTATTAAGAGTTGATCATCAGAAAAAATATGAAAATAATTTGCATTTAGTGAATACGAATATATTGTTTCAGAACAGACATATGCGATGCATTAATGAAATAACAATGTTTAACATGAGAAAATGTTTGAACAAAAGAAAATTGCAACTTGAACATTCGAATGAACAAAAATTTCTCAATCCTAGCCATGATTTGGCAAGGGAGCAGTGATTACGTTCGGAGTCTTAGGTACTTCAAACTGAATCTCTCCAGCGTCGATCATGTCTTGAATCTTGTTTTTGAGAGGCCAGCAGTTGTCCGTAGTATGCCCCGGGCTATCAGAATGGTATGCGCACCTATCGTTGGGGTGATAGTTAGGAGCAGAAGTGTTTGGATTCCGGAGAGGAGCCCTTAAGGTGATCAGCCCTGCCTCCAACATTTGTTGTAGTGCTTGATCCAGCGGCATGTTGATCTTGGTGAACTGCCTTTTAGGCTTGTCTGGTTTGCTCTGACCAGCCCGTTGTTCTGGGCGAGGTCGTTGTTGGACTTGTGAAGTAATAGCAGCTTGGAGAGGCCCAAACCTTTGACTTCTTGGAAGTTGATTAATGACTGGGTCCCTGACTTGGGCTGGTTGCTTCATGTCTTGATGAAGCTGACTGATCATGGCCCTCAGCTCTCCTTGCTCCTGAGCTAGACCTTGAATGAGGGCCCTTTGCCCCAGCATCTGGGTTTTCAGTGTGTCTACCTCAGCTTGTAGACGTTTCAGCTGTTCGTCCTTGTCATCTTCAGGATTCTTTCTGGTCAGATTCCCCATGAGGAGTGTCCTCAACTCTTCCTGCCCCTTGGATAGGCTTAGGAAGATCTCCTTGAATTGAGTTTCTTGAGTGTGAAGGTCCTGGTTATCTTGTTGTGAAGCCATTGCTTGCTGAAATAAACAGCGAGAAAGGTAAGTGACCTGCAACAAGGATACCTGTTATGCAATGATGAGTATGACATGCATGTAATGTTTTCAAGGACCTCGCGGGGTAAACAAGAAAATTGTTAGAGCTGGGATCCGGTAGCTTGATTGAAAGAAACTTCATATTTGTTGAGAGTCTTCCTTCCAAGAGTCAAAGGCTCACCATATCAAGTGGGTCATGGCCCCTGGCTCAAGTCATCAACCTTATTTTGCTTTCTAAACAACCTTGGCTAGGGGAACCTTCTTCAGGAGTCAAAGCTCACCATATCAAGTGGGTCATAGCCTCTGACAACTTTGGCTAGAGGAAAATAAATCCTCGTTGCCCCTTGCTAGATGTTTGATTCATCATGACCTGCATCACAAGCCCTTGAGATCCTTGAAATGGGTTAGGATATATGCAATGGTATGATGTCATGATGCATGGGGTAATATGAATAAACCCTGTTATGAGCCCTTATTAAGGACTATAAACAGAAACCTGCAAGACACTCAAGTAAAACCTGTCATGAGTCCTAGTTAAGGACTAAAAAACAAAACTTGCACGAAACTCGGTAAACCCTGTTATGAGTCCTAATTAAGGACTGCAAACCAAAACCTGCAAGAAACTCAGTAAACCCTATTATGAGTCCTGATTAAGGACTATAAACAAAACCTGCAAGTATTTCACGTGTTAGATAACAAGCATGCAAGTAGTCAAGTACGAAGGCACACAAGTCACACAAGAGAAACCCTTAGAGTTTAGGCCAGCATGAGGTCTAGGTATTACCCTCTTGAAGTTGGTGGGCTCAACCTGTCCTATTAGAAGTAACCGGGTTCTAAGGGTCCCAATATCACGGGATTGCTTTCATTGTTCATCGTTTCGATTTAGCCACTGAACTGGCGACCGAAATATTCCAGGAAAGCAACCCTCAATTGAGTGTAGTATCGAGTATCAACCAACCTCGGACTGCACCAAAGTCAGTTATCTCACTACCCTAAAGAGGCCAAGATAATTCAATTAAGGTTCCTAAGGTCTGTTGATGCTTCATGACACCACGCGGAGGCCCCGTACTCTCCTTGACTGAACTCAAGGGTTACCGGTACACACCAAAGTGCCACATCAACGTAGCAGACTGTTTCAACCATGTCGGTATACCCCGCACAGTTCCCTCACAGCCTTGTTGCTACTTTCTAAGAAGGTATCCCCCAGATCCGGGTTAGGATCTATAGAACTCCCAAGACAGTCCCACAATTTAAAGCAAGCAAGTCAAAGCAATTGAAAACACAGTTATGAACTATCCTAAGGTACACCTCACTTTCAAAATTATCCCCAGCAGAGTCGCCAGTTCTGTGATCGGTGGATCTGGAACTGACTGTTTAACGCTGGTTCGCGAAATATCGCGGAAGCAAGAGTCGCCACCGTCTTTTATTTTCTCCAAATGAAAAGGACAAAAGCACAGAAAAATTCCTTAAAGAGATTGCTCTCGGTTCGGGAGGTAGATTATAGAAAGGGAAGGTGTTAGCACCCTTTCTATCCATGGTTATCCATGGGCTCTTAGATACTTGCTCATTTGTGTTTTCAAAAATGGTTTGTTTTTCAATTGTGAGTGAGTTTGAAAAAGTTTCGTTTAAAGATTTCAGATCGACTCTTGTATCAGTCCTCAAGAGTGTTTGAAAAATTGTTTTGAAAGTTTTTTGAAAAGTGTCGGTGTGAAAAGAGTTTTTGATTTGTTTTTTAATAGAGCAAGTATCTACGAGTCATCTACCTACCCTAAGGAATTAGGCTGTGTAAATGTCCTTAAGGTAGTGCCATCCCACCATTGAGAGGTAGGTAGCACCACCGTTGGAGGTGTTCGGGTCAATTCGTTTGTAGGGACAGTGTGGTCACCAGAGCAACAGTAGGACACCTTAGAAGCTACCCTTATGCCATTGATCCTTTTTAATTCCGAGGCAACCGTTTCGAGGCAACTATTCCGAGGCAACCGTTTCGAGGCAACTTGTTTCGAGGCAACTAGATCAATGGACATAAGGACTTACTAAGACGTCCTATACTCGACGACCACATTTCGAAGGCAAGGCAACAGTGAGGCGTACCCTAGGGGTGGTGTGTGATTTGTGTGTCAGATTCGTTTATTTTTGTCTTGTTCATGTCACAGTGATCTAAGCGTTTGTTTTTATTTATTGTCCATTCATTCTTGCATGTCATTATTTAACAGTTAAAAATTGCGAGAAGGTAAAAAATCTAAGCTATTACAAAGGCGCGGGTCCACATCGCCAAAATTTCCAGGACCCGATTTGACGGAAAGTAAATAAATAAAGTAAAGTGCGAGAAAGTATGAAATTACACGGCTTTGGGAGAAGTACATAAATATTTAAAAGAAATAAAATAAAATGCGCAAATTGAATTAAAATTGAAAACGAGGGCGTTGGACCCTTTTAACGAAATTAAATTAAATTATTAAATTAATTAAAATTAAAATGAAAGGAAGTTATTTTTGGTATTTTTGTATTTTATGACTTTAATGGAAGATTAAATGAAATTAAAATATTAACCTAATTCTACAATTTTCATTTGTTAAGAAAAACATATTAAAATTAAACCTAAGTTAACCTAATTAATTACATGCAATTTTGATTTATAAAAATAAATAATATTTTAATAATTAATTATTGTGAAAAGAAAGAGAAAAAAAAGGTAAACAATTGATCAAACCCTAATTCTACAAATTTTAAATTATTATAAAATGTTAAGATTAATTCTAGATTTAAAACTAAGTTAATTAATGAATTTTATTTACAAAAATACTTAATTAAATAAAAATATATTTTTTTGTCTCTTTTCTGATTCTTGTATTGTTTTTATGTTTTTTATAAAAATATTAAATTAAAAGAAACTAATTAAAAATAATAATTGGATCAAACTAAAAAAATGGAAAAAATAAGAGAAGCTTGCAAACCTTGAGGGGGTTCTGTCCCCTAATTTGGAGGTATAATTATAGTGATTAGGCCCATTAAGCCTTGGCCCTTCTGACTTTTCTAAAAGTGTGTGGGTGCATTGACTGAGGTTCACCATGGTCTTCAGATCTTGGCCCTTGATTGAGTGCAGTGGGACGCGTGGACGGCTGGATAACGTGGATGCATGATACACCTTAGCACTGAAACCACACACAAGCGTTAAATGAAAAATAATATGGAAGGGGTGGGGGACCTGGGATTTGAACCCAGGTCCCAGGGGTTACCAGCGTATATGCCTGCCAATCGTGCCACTTTGTTTCTTTGTATATTACATAAACAATAAACAATATAAAATAAAACAAATGTTAATGCTCCTTTTCGCGCGAATTTTTAAATGATCCAACCATAGCTAGCCACGTACCCTTCTTCTTCCTCAGCTTGTTTTTTCCTGAAACACAAAAAGAATGGGCAACGGTTTTGAACCGTTCCCTTAGACACCATTATAAAAAATAGCGATTAGGCCGTCCGGCCACATAAATTAGGCGCGAGGGTCCTATTCTTTTCGTCCAAGCACGCTGGTTTCGTTTATGGCATTGTGACGTTCCAATTTTACTGTATTCAAAAAGCCCTAATTTGAAAGTTGAAGAACCCTAAAAAACAACAATGGTAGATTCGCGTATGATGCCCAAAACTTCAATCAAACCACATTGTTAGCTTCAGAAAGGTCCCATTAGTACAAATCCATGAATAAAATGCAATGAGAATGCTGGGAATTTGAAATACGATTATAAGAAAAATATGAAAAAGTGTGATCTCTGTATACCGATTGAAGGCGTTAGAGGGTTGGAGAATTATCCAGGAGGTTTCCCTGATGTCTTAGGAAGGCAATGGACTGATTATTTTCCCTTGAAATGCTTTGTATCCTTGTTTTCAGTATTGGAGTTTTTCTTGAAAAATGCAAGTTTTCTTATGGCTCTTCTGCGCAGCTTCTAGTGTCCTGGCATTAGGGTTCTGATTAGGCTTATGTATGGATGGATTAGGGTTGAAAAAGAGGTCCAAAGGATCAAGGAATTGATGAGAGGATATTGATTTTCATGGCAAAATATTTTCCAATCTTTTCATGCATATTTGCTACCAAATCATGACAAATCATGTTGATTCTTTCCAAATCTAGCCATGCACGAAATATTGAGTATATATCATGCATAAAAAGATTTAAAACCTAGGTTTAGTATTTTTCATGTATTTTAATTAATTAAATGAATTATTAATGATTAAAAATCCAAATAAATAAATAAAAATGATAAAAAACTTTCCTTTGGGCCAAATGGTCGTGCACATGCCTTGGATGATGAATTGTGGAAGAAAAAGAGGCCCATTAGCATTTTTAGGTCATTTGAATCAATGTTGACTTTTCAAAATATCCAAAAATTCCCCAACTTCCACAAGGCATAACTTGCTCAATTTTTAAGCTTTGCTCATGTTCTTGGACATTTTAGAAAGGTCTTTGAGTCCTCTAACCAATGCCTTTAGTCCCATGTCATTTTGATTTACCAATCTCAAGTTATGGCCTTTGACTTAAAGTCTCTTTTTGTTGACTTTTGAAAATGATCTATAATGTTGAAATTGATAACTTTTTGTGAGAGAATTTCTTGGACTTTAAGTATGAAGAGGGGTTGTAGAAAATGTCATTCTATTCAAAATGAGCTTTGGATGGAATTTTTCTGATAATCCATGTGGAAGTTATGCCCTAGTCAATTTACAGTTGACTTTTTCAACTGTCCAAATATGGTAACTTTTGCATCTTGAGATTTTTTGAGCCAAGCTTTGAGAATCATGATCAAGAATTGATCAAATGATGTTTGTGGCTTCAAAATGAGATGTTGACCAAAAAATTTGAACTTTTGACTGTCAAATGACCATTTTGCCCCTACAGTTGACTGTAGTGCAATTAGGGTTTTTGACTGTGCAATTTTGTGCTGTAAGTATTGAAACTTGGTAGGGGGATGCTTGACCATGTTTATAAGCATGTGGGACTTTATTAGACCCTTGTAAACTTCATTTACTTTGTCAGAACCAAAACCCTAATTTTGACTGTTTAGGAGGCCCCTTGAACTGTGCAACCCTTGGGGAATTTTGAAGCATGACTTGGCAATTTCTTGAAGAATATGGGAGGGAAAATTTTGGGGTACAACAGTTGCCCCTGTTCAATCTTCTTAGACCTGAGGATGTAGATTGGCTGACGTGCCTTTCGTAATCCGAAGGTGGAAGATGATTGAACACTAGAGTGCCCAGAAATTTGCGCTCACATAGTAGCAGTGTGATGATGGGGAATGGGCTTACAGATGCCATTTGGAGATTGATGGATAAGATGATGGGCTTATAGATGCCATGCTAAGAGATGATGGATAGGTGGATGGGCTTATAGATGCCATCTGGATGTTGATCGCGTAAGAGATTCCTTAGCGAGAACTTGCGTACCTGCAAAAGAAAGATGAATACCTGACACGTTGCAGGAACTGGTCTTCAGATGCTTTGTATAGATGTGTCCTGACTGGGTACAGGAGCTGGATCTGGAGCTTCAAACGGTGATGAATGAACCAGGGATGGTTACTACCTCAACAGGAACGGTGAGAGAACCTTGGCTGACTTTAACCTCAACAGTATCGCTGAGAAAATCTTGGGATGATTACTACCTCCGCAGTATCGGGGAGAGAACCATAGGCGACTACAACCTCAATAGCAATCATTGAGAGAATCTTGGATAACTTCACTTCAACAACAATCATTGAGCGAAATCTGGGATTACCACCTCCGCAGTATCGGGGAGAGAACCATAGGCGACTACAACCTCAATAGCAATCATTGAGAGAATCTTGGATAACTTCACTTCAACAGCAATCATTGAGCGAAATCTGGGATTACCACCTCCGCAGTATCGGGGAGAGAACCATAGGCGACTACAACCTCAATAGCAAACATTGAGAGAATCTTGGATAACTTCACTTCAACAGCAATCATTGAGCGAAATCTGGGATTACCACCTCCGCAGTATCGGGGAGAGAACCATAGGCGACTACAACCTCAACAGCAAACATTGAGAGAATCTTGGATATCTTCTACTGAGTCTTTATCAGGAAAATCTGTTAGGGGTCGATTTAGCTGGACTAGAGAAGGCCTTTGACTGGATAAGAAACAGAAAATCTTAGGGTCGATTAACTGAACCGGTCTAGGTCTTGAAATATAGCTGAGAACTTAACTGAATCTTTTCCTGAAAGGTAAAGGTCAGTCATATGCAATGCATGATATGGGTCAAGCAATGATGTTCTCAACATAAATGAGATTTGTAAGATATGATGCGTACATGCATGCTATAATGATGTATGCGATGTTTATGAATATTATGTTTTCGTCTTAGGAGAATAAATCCTTGACGGGTGCCGGGAAGTCATATCCTGGGCTGATGTTGGAGAATGGATTTTGCTTCCGCTGAGGGATGATAGTTGCAAGAATACCGGTAGGAGAAGATGATTCCGTTGGGGAATAAACTTGGCGAATGGAATATTCTGCGGGGAGAAAAGTGCTCTAGCGATCTTGCTGGGAAGCAATACTCTGTGGGGGGAGAGATACTTTGTTGAGCTGTTGATAATAACTTGCTGGGGATAGCCTTGTTGTGTTGGAAGCGTTGATAGACTTCGCTGGGGATGAGAAGACTTCATCGAGGACGCTCTTTCCGTGGCTTTTGGCTGAGGATAACCCAGTTATATCCCGGTAAGGAAATAACTCTTGAATAAAGCCGGGAGACGCGTTCGTGTTCTGTAGAGGATAAGCTTCCAGAATCTGCTGGGGATAAGCTTACTGCTTAGGGAGATGGATTCCAACTTTCCTGGGGAAACTGGATTGGACTCTCTTGGGGAAGTTTTGAGATGTTTTGAAAGTGATTCCACCGAATGTTTGATATACCGCCGGGGAACAATCTTTAGGCCAAGACTGCCGGGGATGCTTGTTAAGAATATCCGTATACTGTGCTGGGGAATGTTGAGATCTGCGGGGGGTATACCCAACTTCCTTAAGGTTTGATTGTAACTCTGCTTGGGGAGAGTGTATTGACTTGCTGACCCACTCTCTGGGGAATTAGGATGCCTGGTTATGTTCTTTAGCTGAACCTACCTTGGTACCTTGGAGGATAGAACAATCAGATTGCTTAGACCACCCATTATTGCCCCTGTTTCTATGGGGGAGGCACCTGTGGGATGCTGATAATTGTTGAGGGTCAAACCTTCTTCAGGTAGGCAGGTGACAAGACGACAGGACATAGACGTACACTTTGATCCCTAACTTTTGCCTGGACCGCCCTTTCGGGTTTTCAGTCCACCGAGATACCCATTTTTGCCCAAGCCGCCTTTTCAGGTTTTCGACTTGCCGGGTGTACAGATTTTTAATTTCATCCCTTCATTTTGCCCGAACCCTTTTGGTTCGCCGGGAAGCCCTTATTTTTGCCTAGGTGTGTCAACCTAGCGGGTCTTTGATTATGCGTAGTATTTTTTCGACTATGTCCGTTCTCAGAAAGTAGGGAGTTGCCCCTGTTAGAAGTGTTTTGTCATGCCACCAGAAGGTATTTGATCAGGCAAGATTCGTTGTTGGAATGCCCCAAGTGACTCAGGCGGAGATTTTCCCCAGGCTATTTGGCCTTTGAGAGATTCTCCGAATCTTGATTGAACTGCCCCAGATGATGGACCATGATCATGTCATGCCCCTTGATTGGAAGTACTTCTGTTCATTAGGCATTCGTCGTGTGAATTTCCCTGCTGTTCAAACAAAAAGTCATATGCAACCAAAGTTATGTTAAAAATGCAAAGCTTATGTCTGTCTTGAAGATTTTGAAAATGCATTCTTTTTCATAAAACAAGTGAATGTTTGTAAAACGTGATGTCAACTCCGTATTTACCGTAGGCCTTAAGGAGTCAGGATACCTTTCGTAACAGTATGCTTTCGAACTAACCCATGCTTCAGCTAGGACTTTTAAGGGTTATAACGTGGCCTGGTTCACGGTTTAAGAAACAAAGGATAAAGGCTCAAAGTATTTGTACCCACCCGCTCTTCGTGATGTTCTTCAATCCTAAACTCAGCTGATCGTGCGTTAGACCTTGTTTGAGTCTTTGTCCTGATTTTCCGGTGATGATTCGGATATTGATAACTTATTTTGAATAGGCAGTCGCTCCCTTTTTTTTGTTGAGGGTTTGTAAGACCTCTTTCTTGTCTGATTTTTTGTTATCCCTTTCTTTTTTTGCCTGAACTGTTTCCCCTTTTTTTTTGGGATTACAGTCAGCGGGATGCCCCAGTTTCGTAAGTCTCCTTCATGGGTTTTGACTTAATGGGTTTTTTTTTATTTTTTGGAGATAATGACTGCCTCTCTTTATTGATTATTCGGAACCATCACTGTCTTTCTTCGTTTTGTGAGGACTTCTTTGGTGCCATTTGTTATGCACTTGGATCAACTGAGAGAACTACCCTGCCCCAGGTTATGATAAAGGGTTTTAATTTTCGAAAAGAAAAACTCCTACTTCTTTGGCTCAGAGGGGTTGACGAGGGATTATCTTCCTTATAACTCCAGTGTTTAGGGATTGAAACAATGCCTGTACCTCATCAGCGGGGTCTGTTCAAAAGCATACTGTAGATTATGGTATCGTTTTCGTCATCCTCCCTCAAGAGGCTTAGAATTATTAAGAGTTGATCATCAGAAAAAATATGAAAATAATTTGCATTTAGTGAATACGAATATATTGTTTCAGAACAGACATATGCGATGCATTAATGAAATAACAATGTTTAACATGAGAAAATGTTTGAACAAAAGAAAATTGCAACTTGAACATTCGAATGAACAAAAATTTCTCAATCCTAGCCATGATTTGGCAAGGGAGCAGTGATTACGTTCGGAGTCTTAGGTACTTCAAACTGAATCTCTCCAGCGTCGATCATGTCTTGAATCTTGTTTTTGAGAGGCCAGCAGTTGTCCGTAGTATGCCCCGGGCTATCAGAATGGTATGCGCACCTATCGTTGGGGTGATAGTTAGGAGCAGAAGTGTTTGGATTCCGGAGAGGAGCCCTTAAGGTGATCAGCCCTGCCTCCAACATTTGTTGTAGTGCTTGATCCAGCGGCATGTTGATCTTGGTGAACTGCCTTTTAGGCTTGTCTGGTTTGCTCTGACCAGCCCGTTGTTCTGGGCGAGGTCGTTGTTGGACTTGTGAAGTAATAGCAGCTTGGAGAGGCCCAAACCTTTGACTTCTTGGAAGTTGATTAATGACTGGGTCCCTGACTTGGGCTGGTTGCTTCATGTCTTGATGAAGCTGACTGATCATGGCCCTCAGCTCTCCTTGCTCCTGAGCTAGACCTTGAATGAGGGCCCTTTGCCCCAGCATCTGGGTTTTCAGTGTGTCTACCTCAGCTTGTAGACGTTTCAGCTGTTCGTCCTTGTCATCTTCAGGATTCTTTCTGGTCAGATTCCCCATGAGGAGTGTCCTCAACTCTTCCTGCCCCTTGGATAGGCTTAGGAAGATCTCCTTGAATTGAGTTTCTTGAGTGTGAAGGTCCTGGTTATCTTGTTGTGAAGCCATTGCTTGCTGAAATAAACAGCGAGAAAGGTAAGTGACCTGCAACAAGGATACCTGTTATGCAATGATGAGTATGACATGCATGTAATGTTTTCAAGGACCTCGCGGGGTAAACAAGAAAATTGTTAGAGCTGGGATCCGGTAGCTTGATTGAAAGAAACTTCATATTTGTTGAGAGTCTTCCTTCCAAGAGTCAAAGGCTCACCATATCAAGTGGGTCATGGCCCCTGGCTCAAGTCATCAACCTTATTTTGCTTTCTAAACAACCTTGGCTAG
The DNA here is from genome assembly GCA_948472305.1 of Vicia faba. NCBI lineage: Eukaryota > Viridiplantae > Streptophyta > Magnoliopsida > Fabales > Fabaceae > Vicia > Vicia faba. The sequence goes on along the minus strand of OX451735.1, from coordinate 1,241,319,493 downwards.
GGGAACCTTCTTCAGGAGTCAAAGCTCACCATATCAAGTGGGTCATAGCCTCTGACAACTTTGGCTAGAGGAAAATAAATCCTCGTTGCCCCTTGCTAGATGTTTGATTCATCATGACCTGCATCACAAGCCCTTAAGATCCTTGAAATGGGTTAGGATATATGCAATGGTATGATGTCATGATGCATGGGGTAATATGAATAAACCCTGTTATGAGCCCTTATTAAGGACTATAAACAGAAACCTGCAAGACACTCAAGTAAAACCTGTCATGAGTCCTAGTTAAGGACTAAAAAACAAAACCTGCACGAAACTCGGTAAACCCTGTTATGAGTCCTAATTAAGGACTGCAAACCAAAACCTGCAAGAAACTCAGTAAACCCTGTTATGAGTCCTGATTAAGGACTATAAACAAAACCTGCAAGTATTTCACGTGTTAGATAACAAGCATGCAAGTAGTCAAGTACGAAGGCACACAAGTCACACAAGAGAAACCCTTAGAGTTTAGGCCAGCATGAGGTCTAGGTATTACCCTCTTGAAGTTGGTGGGCTCAACCTGTCCTATTAGAAGTAACCGGGTTCTAAGGGTCCCAATATCACGGGATTGCTTTCATTGTTCATCGTTTCGATTTAGCCACTGAACTGGCGACCGAAATATTCCAGGAAAGCAACCCTTAATTGAGTGTAGTATCGAGTATCAACCAACCTCGGACTGCACCAAAGTCAGTTATCTCACTACCCTAAAGAGGCCAAGATAATTCAATTAAGGTTCCTAAGGTCTGTTGATGCTTCATGACACCACGCGGAGGCCCTGTACTCTCCTTGACTGAACTCAAGGGTTACCGGTACACACCAAAGTGCCACATCAACGTAGCAGACTGTTTCAACCATGTCGGTATACCCCGCACAGTTCCCTCACAGCCTTGTTGCTACTTTCTAATAAGGTATCCCCCAGATCCGGGTTAGGATCTATAGAACTCCCAACACAGTCCCACAATTTAAAGCAAGCAAGTCAAAGCAATTGAAAACACAGTTATGAACTATCCTAAGGTACACCTCACTTTCAAAATTATCCCCAGCAGAGTCGCCAGTTCTGTGATCGGTGGATCTGGAACTGACTGTTTAACGCTGGTTCGCGAAATGTCACGGAAGCAAGAGTCGCCACCGTCTTTTATTTTCTCCAAATGGAAAGGACAAAAGCACAGAAAAATTCCTTAAAGAGATTGCTCTCGGTTCGGGAGGTAGATTATAGAAAGGGAAGGTGTTAGCACCCTTTCTATCCATGGTTATCCATGGGCTCTTAGATACTTGCTCATTTGTGTTTTCAAAAATGGTTTGTTTTTCAATTGTGAGTGAGTTTGAAAAATTTTCGTTTAAAGATTTCAGATCGACTCTTGTATCAGTCCTCAAGAGTGTTTGAAAAATTGTTTTGAAAGTTTTTTGAAAAGTGTCGGTGTGAAAAGAGTTTTTGATTTGTTTTTTAATATAGCAAGTATCTACGAGTCATCTACCTACCCTAAGGAATTAGGCTGTGTAAATGTCCTTAAGGTAGTGCCATCCCACCATTGAGAGGTAGGTAGCACCACCGTTGGAGGTGTTCGGGTCAATTCATTTGTAGGGACAGTGTGGTCACCAGAGCAACAGTAGGACACCTTAGAAGTTACCCTTATGCCATTGATCCTTTTTAATTCCGAGGCAACCGTTTCGAGGCAACTATTCCGAGGCAACCGTTTCGAGGCAACTTGTTTCGAGGCAACTAGATCAATGGACATAAGGACTTACTAAGACGTCCTATACTCGACGACCACATTTCGAAGGCAAGGCAACAGTGAGGCGTACCCTAGGGGTGGTGTGTGATTTGTGTGTCAGATTCGTTTATTTTTGTCTTGTTCATGTCACAGTGATCTAAGCGTTTGTTTTTATTTATTGTCCATTCATTCTTGCATGCCATTATTTAACAGTTAAAAATTGCGAGAAGGTAAAAAATCTAAGCTATTACAAAGGCGCGGGTCCACATCGCCAAAATTTCCAGGACCCGATTTGACGGAAAGTAAATAAATAAAGTAAAGTGCGAGAAAGTATGAAATTACACGGCTTTGGGAGAAGTACATAAATATTTAAAAGAAATAAAATAAAATGCGCAAATTGAATTAAAATTGAAAACGAGGGCGTTGGACCCTTTTAACGAAATTAAATTAAATTAAATTATTAAATTAATTAAAATTAAAATGAAAGGAAGTTATTTTTGGTATTTTTGTATTTTATGACTTTAATGGAAGATTAAATGAAATTAAAATATTAACCTAATTCTACAATTTTCATTTGTTAAGAAAAACATATTAAAATTAAACCTAAGTTAACCTAATTAATTACATGCAATTTTGATTTATAAAAATAAATAATATTTTAATAATTAATTATTGTGAAAAGAAAGAGAAAAAAAAGGTAAACAATTGATCAAACCCTAATTCTACAAATTTTAAATTATTATAAAATGTTAAGATTAATTCTAGATTTAAAACTAAGTTAATTAATGAATTTTATTTACAAAAATACTTAATTAAATAAAAATATATTTTTTTGTCTCTTTTCTGATTCTTGTATTGTTTTTATGTTTTTTATAAAAATATTAAATTAAAAGAAACTAATTAAAAATAATAATTGGATCAAACTAAAAAAATGGAAAAAATAAGAGAAGCTTGCAAACCTTGAGGGGGTTCTGTCCCCTAATTTGGAGGTATAATTATAGTGATTAGGCCCATTAAGCCTTGGCCCTTCTGACTTTTCTGAAAGCGTGTGGGTGCATTGACTGAGGTTCACCATGGTCTTCAGATCTTGGCCCTTGATTGAGTGCAGTGGGATGCGTGGACGGCTGGATAACGTGGATGCATGATACACCTTAGCACTGAAACCACACACAAGCGTTAAATGAAAAATAATATGGAAGGGGTGGGGGACCTGGGATTTGAACCCAGGTCCCAGGGGTTACCAGCGTATATGCCTGCCAATCGTGCCACTTTGTTTCTTTGTATATTACATAAACAATAAACAATATAAAATAAAACAAATGTTAATGCTCCTTTTCGCGCGAATTTTTGAATGATCCAACCATAGCTAGCCACGTACCCTTCTTCTTCCTCAGCTTGTTTTTTCCTGAAACACAAAAAGAATGGGCAACGGTTTTGAACCGTTCCCTTAGACACCATTATAAAAAATAGCGATTTGGCCGTCCGGCCACATAAATTAGGCGCGAGGGTCCTATTCTTTTCGTCCAAGCACGCTGGTTTCGTTTATGGCATTGTGACGTTCCAATTTTACTGTATTCAAAAAGCCCTAATTTGAAAGTTGAAGAACCCTAAAAAACAACAATGGTAGATTCGCGTATGATGCCCAAAACTTCAATCAAACCACATTGTTAGCTTCAGAAAGGTCCCATTAGTACAAATCCATGAATAAAATGCAATGAGAATGCTGGGAATTTGAAATACGATTATAAGAAAAATATGAAAAAGTGTGATCTCTGTATACCGATTCAAGGCGTTAGAGGGTTGGAGAATTATCCAGGAGGTTTCCCTGATGTCTTAGGAAGGCAATTGACTGATTATTTTCCCTTGAAATGCTTTGTATCCTTGTTTTCAGTATTGGAGTTTTTCTTGAAAAATGCAAGTTTTCTTATGGCTCTTCTGCGCAGCTTCTAGTGTCCTGGCATTAGGGTTCTGATTAGGCTTATGGATGGATGGATTAGGGTTGAAAAAGAGGTCCAAAGGATCAAGGAATTGATGAGAGGATATTGATTTTCATGGCAAAATATTTTCCAATCTTTTCATGCATATTTGCTACCAAATCATGACAAATCATGTTGATTCTTTCCAAATCTAGCCATGCACGAAATATTGAGTATATATCATGTATAAAAAGATTTAAAACCTAGGTTTAGTATTTTTCATGTATTTTAATTAATTAAATGAATTATTAATGATTAAAAATCCAAATAAATAAATAAAAATGATAAAAAAACTTTCCTTTGGGCCAAATGGTCGTGCACATGCCTTGGATGATGAATTGTGGAAGAAAAAGAGGCCCATTAGCATTTTTAGGTCATTTGAATCAATGTTGACTTTTCAAAATATCCAAAAATTTCCCAACTTCCACAAGGCATAACTTGCTCAATTTTTAAGCTTTGCTCATGCTCTTGGACATTTTAGAAAATTCTTTGAGTCCTCTAACCAATGACTTTGGTCCCATGTCATTTTGATTTACCAATCTCAAGTTATGGCCTTTGACTTAAAGTCTCTTTTTGTTGACTTTTGAAAATGACCTATAATGTTGAAATTGATAACTTTTTGTGAGAGCATTTCTTGGACTTGAAGTATGAAGAGGGGTTGTAGTAAATGTCATTCTCTTCAAAATGAGCTTTGGATGGAATTTTTCTGATAATCCATGTGGAAGTTATGCCCTGGTCAATTTACAGTTGACTTTTTCAACTGTCCAAATATGGTAACTTTTGCATCTTGAGATTTTTTTAGCCAAGCTTTGAGAATCATGATCAAGCATTGATCAAATGATGTTTGTGGCTTCAAAATGAGATGTTGACCAAAAAAATTGAACTTTTGACTGTCAAATGACCATTTTGCCCCTACAGTTGACTGTAGTGCAATTAGGGTTTTTGACTGTGCAATTTTGTGTTGTAAGTCTTGAAACTTGGTAGGGGATGCTTGACCATGTTTATAAGCATGTGGGACTTGATTAGACCCTTGGAAACTTCATTTACTTTGTCAGAACCAAAACCCTAATATTGACTGTTTAGGAGGCCCCTTGAACTGTGCAACCCTTGGGGAATTTTGAAGCATGACTTGGCAATTTCTTGAAGAATATGGGAGGGAAAATTTTGGGGTACAACAGACTGCAACATACATTTTGAACAGATATCCTACAAAGAAGCTAGAAGGAATTAATCCAGAAGAATGTTGGTCTGGTGTGAAGCCTAGCTTGAGTCATCTGAAGGTATTTGGATCTATTGCACATAGACATGTTCCAGATCAGTTGAGAAGAAAACTTGATGATAAGTCAAGTCAAATGATTCTAGTTGGATATCATTCGACAGGAGGCTACAAGTTGTTCGATCCAGTGAAAAAGCAGATTGTGATCAGCAGGGACGTGATCATAGATGAGTTTAAAGAATGGGATTGGACTGAAAATATCAAGAAAGATTCAATGGGAATCCTTCTTGAAGAGCCAGAAACTCAAGTCAAAAGAGAAGTTCGACAAGAGGAACCAGCAGATATACCAAGTACAAGCAGGCCTCAAAGAACAAGATGCATGCCTGCAAGATTGCAAGATTGTGTGATTACATCAGATGATGTAATAGATAATGAAGGTGAGCTGGTACATTATGCTTTCTATGCAGATGTCGAACCTGTTAATGCAGCTGAAGCATTAAAGGATTCGAAGTAGGTGAAAGCAATGAACGAAGAAGTAAAGTCTATCGAAGACAACAACACTTGGTCACTTGTCGAATTGCCTCAAGGAAAGAAGGCAATTGATGTCAAGTGGGTATAGAAAGTGAAAACAAATTCGAAAGGTGAAGTAACTCGACACAAAGCAACACTTGTGGCGAAAGGATTTCTACAGAAAGAAGGAATAAACTTCGATGAAGTTTTTGCACCTATTGCTAGGATCGAAACAATCAGGTTGGTTGTTGGTCTATCAGAAATAAACAGTTGGCACATATGTCAGATGGACGTGAAGTGTGTATTCCTAAATGGACCCTTAGATGAAGAAGTATATGTTAAACAACCAGTTGGGTTTGTGAAACATGACGAAGAAAGAAAGGTGTACAGGCTACATAAATCCCTGTATGGATTGAAACAAGCTCCAAGGGCTTGGAATAAGAAAATTGATAGTTTTCTAAGGGAAAAGGAATTTGTGAAGTGTACAACTGAACATGCAGTATATGTAAGAAGAAGAAAGAGTAAATTGCTTATACTATGTCTCTATGTAGATGATTTGTTGATAACAGGTAGCTGTAAAAGTGAGATCGAAGACTTCAAAGGTGATCTTAGCAAGGAATTCGAAATGTCTGATTTGGGTGAGATTTCATATTTCCTTTGTATTGAATTCTACAAGAGAAGTAGAGGTTTGATGATGCATCAAAGAAGATATGCAGGAGAAATTCTCAAGAGGTTTGAGATGGAAGAATGCAACTCAACTTCGACACCTACAGAATCAAGACTGCAACTGTCGAAAGATGCAGATGGGAAGATAAATTTGGAACACTACAGAACTGAGAATCAGAATGCAGACATCATGACGAAGGGAGTGCAAGTTGAATTATTCAGAAAGTTAAGATCCATGATGAACATAGATAGTTTAGACACAATGAATTAGGTGGTGTGTTAAATTGTAATGTGTCGAAAAGATTTGATTTGTTTTAGATTTAAATAGATTTGATTTAAGTTTAGAATAAATTAGATTTGATTTAGTAACAAAAAGATATTTTGGGCTTTGGGCTTAGGGTGTAAGCTCAGTTATAAATAGAGGGAGTAACCCCTATTTTTGTAAGCAAGTAAAGCAAGTCATTCACAGTATTTTGCAGTTGCAAAGTGAATAAGAAAGTTTTCACAGTTTGTGAGCAGAGAGAAACTCTGCAGAAATTATTTGTCTTGTCTTCTTTTCTTTGTTTTCCTCATAATTAAATTGTCATTGTGGTAGAAATTCATCGTAGACTTTGGTGGATTTACAACATATCCTAGTCCTAAGTGCGTGAGTTAGGATTTACACCTAGCCACTATACCTCCAACTCTAAGAAGCTTCCATTTGTCACTGATAATGGGAAGTGTAATAAGATGGGTATGATTTATCTTCTAAGGCTTGCATACAAGCGTTACATTCTTCTATTATTATGTGTGTTGTCTTAGTTCTTCGATCAGTTAATCGTGATGTGATTGGCATATTCTTGATGGATCAGAGTGCGAGGTCAGGTAGGCTATCTCGACGAGATTTCAATGAAGAAATCAAGAAAATGTATGCTTATAGGATATTTATGTGAAATCTAACAGGGCATTGCATACCCAGTGCAAGGAAATAAGGGTTGCAGATTCACGAGAATCGACGACCAAACAGATTAGATTGGCGCAACCGAAGAGGTAGGTTTTGTAGGAGGTTTGAGAATGGAATCAAGTCGTTGATCGGATCATGGTGGTTGTCCTTCAAATGTTGGGATAGTATCATATGAAATATGGTAAGAGAGTAACATCTTGTGTGGGGTAAGGTTCGGAAGTAGAGGAATTATTAGACCGTGAAGGATTTGAAAAATTGGGAAGGAATGGAAACTATTAATAAGGAAAAGTTGGAAGATTAAGCGTATTAGGAGAGTTGGACAAATCAGTGATGCAAGGAGCGTCTTCACCCATTTATTCTGATTAAATTTGGGGGCAAATTTCAATCTAAGGGGAGGACGTAACACCTATTAGATGACTAACTTAGAGTGAGACCTTGATTAGAAGGTTTAATTAGGAGTAAATGTCATGTTTAGTAATGAACTTAAATGCTTGAGGCTAATGAGTATTTTCCATGGCTAGATATTTAAGTCACTTGGTAGGAAGAATACCTCATTTTACCATTCTCTTCCTCTCTCTAAGTTCAAAAAAATTGGAGAGAAATAGAGAGTGGAGTGAGAGAGAACTCGTGGGAAAGAGGAAAAGAGTCGGAGGAGATAAAAAGAAAGTCCAAGAAATCAAGATTAAACCAATGCATGTGGGATTTTTTAAAGTTCTTGGAAAAGATAATCAAAGAGAAATCTTAAGAGTATCATCATATTCATCATCTCCTCAAATTCTGGTTTGAATTAAAGGTTTGGTTCATTAGATAGTCATAGCTTTAGAAATGTGGTTGCATGTTCTTATTGTGTTTTAGTGTGGTCATGTTCTATGTTGAATGCAAATTTTCCTTGAATATCTATGCATGTGCCTTGATGGATGGAAATGTGGTATATTATTACTCATGATGTTCGGAATGAAAGCTACCATGAATGGCTGGAGAACTTAGTGAAATTGAAAGTGTGAGCTCATTTTATTCATGGAATTGATGCATGACATGTTTATTATGAATATGTGTGAGAATCCTTGCATGTGATGCTCTTGTGTGAAAATGATCTCTAAACATGTTGGTATATTTTATAATATGTTTATAAGTGGTTTATAGTTTAAGAAACCATGTGAAAAGTAATATTTTTGAAAAACATTCCTAGACACAATCGATTGCTTCATGTAGTCAATCAATTGCACCCCTGAACTCTCCAAATTTACACTTGTTTGACCATTCT